>JADMNL010000024.1:359620000-360935000 GCA_016271365.2 Neoceratodus forsteri
GCTTTCACCGTCCCCTATCCGTCCGTCTCACCAGAGATTCCTTCGCTCTGAGCGAAGGATCCCTCTTCGAGTTCCAAGCCATGCCCTTCGCTTGTCTCCAGCTCCCAGGGTCTTCACCAAATGCATGGCAGTGGTGACAGCATTCCTGCGGCGCCGAGGTCCGGTGTACCCTTACCTGGACGACTGGCTGATAGCAGCTCCCTCCAGGAAGGAGGCGGAGTGGTCCAGAGATCTGGCCCTCCAGGTCTGCTCTCAACTGGGCCTCCTTATCAACGAGGCCAAGTCGGAACTCGAGCCGAAGCAGGTGATTCTATTCATCGGGCGCAGCTCGACTCTCTTCGAGCCAGAGGCTGCTCCCCGGCGGACAGGGCCGAGGTTCTTCCTCCTTTGCCCGATCATTTCTGGTTGGGCACTGCGCCTGCCCGGACTTCCTGCGCCTCCTGGGTCTCATGGCGGCCTGCACCAGCGTGTCCGCTGGGGCCGCTGGAACATGCGCCCTTCAGTGGGACTGGCCAGCCAGTGGTCACAACGCTGCGATCCCTTGACCAGCTTGTGTCGGTAGACAGGGATGTGGAACGCTCCAGTGGTGGACCGCTCCAGATCATTTGCAGGAGGGCATCCTGCTCAGTCCGGCCCCGAGCCGACGGTCTCTATCGACCGATGCCTCTCTGATGGGGTTGTGCCCATCTGGGGAACACTGCTCATGGCCTCTGGTCCCAACGGAGTCCCGATGCCACATCAACCTGCTGGAGTCCGGAGGGTCCGCCTAGCTCTCACCGCCTTTGCTCCGCTCCTCCGGGTCAAGTGGTCCGAGTCCAGACGGACAATACCACGACCATGTACTATCTAAACCGCCAGGCGGGACGCGCTCCATGCTTCTATGCAAGGAAGCTCTCCGCATTTGGTCACTCGTGCGCAGCCTGGAGGCGGATCTCCTAGCCATTCACGTGGCAGGAGCCTCCAACACCCTGGCCGATGCCCTGAGCCGGATAGGGGCTGCATCCCACGAGTGGTCTCTCCTGCCGGAGGTAGTACAGCATCTGTTCTCCCTTTGGGCACACCTCAGGTGGACCTGTTTGCCTCCATGGAGAACGCGAAGCTGAGTCTATTCCATGCCCGCCTCAGCAGGGCTCGCTGCAGGGGATGCCTTCTCGAGGCAATGGACCCCGGCCTCTTTTCTTTTCCATTTCCTTGATCCACAAGGTGCTTCAAGGCGAGGAGGGACAAGGCGCAGGTGATTCTGATAGCCCAGACTGGCCTCGCCAGTTCTGGTACCCAGATCTCCTCAGTCTCAGCTCCAGGACTCCGCGGCAGCTTCCAGCTCGCCCGACCTGCTCTCAGTCAATCAGGGAAGGTGTTCCATCCGGACCTTCAATCCCTGCACCTGACGGCCTGGTTCCTGAGCTGCTAGAGTTCCAGGCCTTGGGTCTTTCCGACGAGGTCCTCAATGTAGTTGAGGCTCCGTAGGAGTCGACCAGAAAATGTTATGCCTTCAAATGGAAAAGGTTTTCCATTTGGTGTCAGGGCAAGGGCTTGGACCCTTCCTCCTGTTCCTTGGCAAGCATCTTGGACTATTTATGGTCCCTTTCTAGTCAAGGGCTTAGGTCGGCGACCTAAGGGTGCACCTGGCAGCCATCTCTGCTTACGGCGCGGGCCGGGAAGCAGTCGTGGCGCAGAGAAGGTGGTCTGGCGCTTTTCAAAGGCCTTGATCACATTTCCTCCAGTGCGGGAACCCCACCTCCGTGGATCTACTGCTGGTACTGGCAAAGCTCATGGGCAAGCCATTCGAACCTATGCACAGGTGTGCTCTCTCTCACCTGTCGTGGAAGACGCTTCTTGGTGGCTATCACGCCAGCCAGAAGGATGGGAGAGCTCAGACGCTTCCATCGAGTCTCCTTACCTGGTCTTCCATAGGGACAGCAGTTGTCCTGCGCCCCCACCCGAAATTCCTTCCGGTTGGTGGTGTCGGAGTTTCACCTAACCAGGTGTTGACTCTGCCGTGTTCTACCCCAATCACACCTCGGAGGTTAATATAGGCTCCATACTCTGGACCCTGAAGGGCGCCGCTTATTATAAGGGAGCGACGGCTGAAATTCGGGAGAGGTTCGCCAGCTGTTTGTCACTCACGCTGAAGCCGCATCTGGCAGACCTGCAGCCAAGCGGACGATAAGCAGGTGGGTAACCTCCTGCATAGATCTCTGCTATAAGTTGGCGGGCATGGAGCCTCCCAGAGGATAAGAGATTTCATTCTACCCGCATACTGTTGCAACGGTGGCTGCTTCCAGGGACGCCCCTATCCAGGAAATCTGCAGGCTGCTACCTGGAAGTCAGCAAACACCTTCATTACCCACTACCACATCGACCTTGAGTCATGCCGGGATGCTGGTTTTGGGGCCCTCGGTTCTCCAGTCTCTCTTTCCAAGTAAGTAATGGGGTGTGCTGCCTTCCCTCCTCCCGGAGAACTGCTAGGAGTCTGCCAATGAGTGTGATGAACAACATATCCATGTCCCTAGAAATACAGGTTACTCACCTGTAACAGGAGTTCTAGGAATGGTATATGTTGTTCATCCTACCACTCCACCCGACCTCCCCGGCTTCGACGCACAACCTGAGCTTCCAGCGGGCCAGATCTGGCGTCATGGGGCGGAGCCGAGAGTTATACCACCCGGGTGGGTGGGAGGAGCAAGCTTGAAGACCTTCCGGCAAGATTTAAAGCGGCAAGGATACCTGCCAATGAGTGTGGATGAACAACATATACCATTCCTAGAACTCCTGTTACAGGTGAGTAACCTGTATTTTCTGTTGATCAACAGGTTGTCGGAAGTCCCTCTGAGGCAACTTCCTCTTTGAACAGATCTCCTGACACAGGGACCCCTGGTCTATCCCAACCTGTGTTCCTGTCATCTCCATGCCTGTCTCCTGAGGAGACAGAAGTGAGTAGGTTTAAGGTTTCTCAAAGAATCTCAGAAATCCTCTTAGCAGCGCATAAGCCCTCCACTAGGAAAACTTACATGGCGAAGTGGAAGCGGTTTTCCATTTGGTGCGCAAAGTCCACACTGAACCCATTTTGTTGCCCACCGAATAAAGTTTTGGAGTACCTCCTAAACTAGTCAAATGCAGGCCTGTAATACTCAACAGTGAAGGTACACCTTTGCACGATTTATGCCTACCATGAGCCAGCGCAGAACTTGTTGCTAGCTCAGTTACCTCTAGTCAAGAGATTCCTCAAGGGCATCCTATACACCAGACCCCCGGTCAGAAAACCGGTGGCTGCATGGGATATCAACCTTGTGTTAAACATGCTCACCTGTAAGCCCTTTGAGCCTCTAGCCACCAGCGATTTGAAGTTTATGACCTGCAAGGCTGCCTTCCTGGTGGCCATTACTTCTGCTTGCAGTGTGTCTGAAATAATGCCTTGGCCACAGACCCTTCTTACACTGTTTCACAAGGACAAGGTGGTACTTCAGACTTCCCCCCAAATTCCTACCCAAGGTGGTTTCGGAATTTCACCTTAATCAGCCATTAGTTTTTCCTACCTCTTTTGCCAACTTCCAGAATGAAGGGGATTACACCCTTCACTCTTTGGATGTCAAAAGGGTACTGCGATTCTACACTGACAGAACTAAAGAGATTTGCAAATCCAAGCAACTTGTCTCATCTTTCAGTATGGCCCAGCTGGGTCAGCCTGTTGCCATTAGATGCATTTCTGCATGGTTGCTGGCATGTCTTTGTTACTGCTACTCAATGGTGCAGGTTAAGTTGGAAGGCCGTGTTTACGCCCACTCTACCAGAGTGGTTCTAACATCCCTGGTGGAGATTTGTAATGTACCCATTGCAGATATTTGCAAAGTGGCAACTTGGAGCTTGGTGCACACCTTTGTGAAGCACTATGCTCTGGATGTCCATGCCAGACTATACACTTCCTTTGACAGGACAATTCTTAATGGTTTTCTGTCCTGAGTGAGCTCTGTCTGCTGCCGTCCTGCTCAGGGGATTGGTTTTTAGCTCGGTACTCTCCCATTAGTGTGAATGAATGGTGGAGACTTTTAGCCAAAGAAGTTATGGAAATTATGTACCTACCATAAATCTTGATTTTCTTAGACGAAGTCTCCACCACTCATTCACACACCCATCCACCATCCCCCGTGCTCACTGATCCTGTTTCTCACCTTCAGTCCCTCGTTGACTTAGGCTGTGAAGATGTTGTTGGATTGACCCTTCTTACATGGGTCATCTGGGCTATCTTATGCCCAGATTAGGTTATTTTTTTAGGTTAGTTTATGCTGCATCTCCTCGGTCAAAAAGGTACTGAGGCGGTTGGAGGGTCGACGCTGAGATAATCTATATGAACGCGTGGCAGTCTCATGGTGCCACGCATGCGCAGTCTGATCTCGGTGCCGATCCTTCTGAAGATGTTTGGCTCCCACTGGGTCCTAGTGCCTCTGGTGTAGTCCTATTAGTGTGAATGAGTAGTGGAGACTTTGTCTAAGAAGATCAAGAATTACGGTAGGTACATAATTTCCATTCCTTGGTGTCGTTTGCAGGGGCAGGGATGGTTCCGGAGGCAATGCTGACACTAGTGACTTGCCCAGCTTGAGGGATAGCGCCAGCCCTGTTGAGGGGATGGAACCTATCACTGAGTCTGCAGCTGACTCTGCGATTGGTGCTGATGACAGCATTGGTCAGGGTTCTGGCAATGGCCTGGTGGCCACATTCTCCCAAAACCACCAGACGTAACTGGTGAGGACTGGGACTGCCCTGTGGGACATGTACAGCTGCACTCTTCTCACCTGGGGGCCTCCCCCAATTGCACTAACTGAGTTGAGCCACTGAGGTTGGTTGGCTTCACTTGGGTGAGTTTGCCAGGTTCTCCCACCAGGAAGAAGTCCCCTGAGCACTCCAGCAGTCCTGGCAAAGAGCCTGGCACCTCTGGCTTCTTTATCCCTCTTGGATCTTTCCCACCCCTCCCTCAGTTGCCAGGTATTATGGGTCCTCTTGGTCCCCTTACCTGTTCTCAGGACTGGAGGATGGCTGGTACCCTCCACCAATCCAAGCTGCAGTCTGACTGGGTCCAGTTCAGACCCATGGCCCTGGCACAACCTCTTCTCAATTTCAGCTTCTCCTCTCCAACTTCCTCTGAGGATGAGAATTTTGCACTCCAGATGTCTGCAGATATTGAGTACTTCTCATACCAGCAGTTCCTTATGGAGACGCCAAAGGAACAGAACATAGGATCCTTTGTAGGTCACATTCCTGCATCCTTACTGCTAAGATTCCTTGGGAATTTCAGGGATGACAGTTTTGTCATCCCTCCTTGGCCTCAAGCCTTTGAGGAGGCATCCAGAACTGTCTGGCTCCATCCTTTTTCACCTTCTACAGGCCCAGAGGATGTTCAGCACAGGTACTGCACTCCTGTGGGATTTGTAGGAGCCATACCTCATCCTACTTCAAGGATTCTGGTGCTGCAGAGCCCAACTGGACTTAAACACCCTATGTGTGACCGACCTACTGAGGCTGATTCTGCAGAGATAGCTGCCTGGAGGAGGAGAGTTTTTACTGCTGCATGCAGCGTCTTGTGCATTGCTGTACACCAGGCTCATAAGACAACTTATAACAAGTGCCTATGGTCACAGCTAAGTCAGGTCCTAGCTGCAGTGTCTGACCACAAATTAAACTGGCAGGCCATTTGCCTTTCTGCTCAAGGTATGGAGCTGGTGAGGCAACATTCAAGAGTATTGTATGAGGCCAGTGAGGTAGCATTCAGGTTGGTAGGAACAGTAGAATACATCTGGCGGACAACATGGCTTCACCTTTCCAGGTTGGCACCACTGACCCAGTGTAAGGAGCTTAATTTGCACTTCCAGGGGACTCTCTTCTTTTCCCGCAGGGTTAGGCATGAACTGTAAGGGCATCCTCCTGCTCCCTGGCCCTGGGAGCCTGTGCCTGCTGCTGACCAGTCTCGGGTCCTGCTGGACCTATTAAAGAGTTCCTGTGCTCAGGTAGTTCTCCCCACACAGAGGGCTGAGAAATATTTTTCCCTCGAGGATCCAACTCCTACCTATTTTAGGAAAGCTTGGTATTGTAACCCATTAGTGTGAATCAATGATGAGGATTGATTCGTGGAAGCTATGAAAATTACATACTCACCGTAGCAACATCCTACATTGATACATCGACTTATCTGACTCTAAGCGTTCATTTAAAAAAAATTACGTTTCTAACACGAACAGTTCCAACATTTTCCTAGTCTATGGAATTGTGTTTTGAAAGGTATAACTGTGGGGAATCATTAGGACTAGAAATTAATTTTTTTAATGAAAGCTTGGAGTTCATTAAGAATCAGTCCTTTTGATACAGTTGCAATATGTCGATACTATTCTACATGTTACAAAACTATTTGAAACTGCTTTTTGAGCATATTACATGTTTTTTTAGTTGTGAAGCAACCAAAAATGATGAACACATTGTATTCATGCTGTTTGTTTTGTATGTACTGACTGTATTGATGCTAATTTTTGTATTGATACATAAAATTTCATGACGGTTTAAGAAAACATTTTATAAAATGTTTTCTACTTTTCTGAGTTTTGGTAATTCACAATATTTGATTAGAAACCGTAATTTGCAACATAAGTTTCAGTCATCTGGTATCCTTAACTGCTGTGTAAACATGTCACTATCCCCTGCAGCAACCCCTACTCTTTCTTGCTTTCGCAAAAGCATGGGAAAATAATAATTAGTGTGATTGAGAAAATTAATAGTGGCAGACACATATATGCGATATTTCTACACAGGAACATACAAAAAGGTGCCTGTGTGCATTGAGATCAGTAAAAGGCTAGGGTATCCACTGTAGATCCAGCATTACGTAGAGATCTCTGTACTGTAAATCTGAGCATGTCCAGACACCCTCAAGTGCATTGCTGCTGATGTAGTAGAGTTACATGAGTAAAGCTGACACCTTGTAACATCAAATACTGAGAACTCTGCTTGATATTCTTCTCCCTGAGACAATCCCAGTTAAAAAAGAAATTCACACTTTGCACCCGGGCCTCACAAAATTCTCATTCAACAATTCTGAAATTCACACCTAGCACCCTACAGCCTTCCAGAAGCACCCTACCCAATGCTGCCAACCCCGACTTCTCAAAAGAGAAGGTGGATGTGTGGGGAAAGAGGAAATTCATAAATTACTGTACATGGATAATTTTTGTTATGTATGTTTATAGGGGCTGTTTTCTGCAAAAGAGTGCAAAAAGAATGTTTTTTTTTGCTGCCATTTTTCTTATTTATTTTGCCTATATGGCTAATTTAAGTGCAGTGACACACTTTTCTTGATGTTCAGTTGTACTGAATAATATGGATTTCTCTCGTAGTTAATGGCTCACTGCTTCACTTTCTTCCATCGTAACACACCTGAAGAACATCCTGCATGTCTCGACTGGACACCTTGTGATGCCTTATTTGTTATTTCTCCTCGACCTTTCTGTATACCTATTTTATCCAAGTGACTTTGCGAGCTGTAACAGACAAATTCTTACAGAAAACAGAAGTCACGCTGGAGAAATGGGTGCCGATGGCTAAAATCTCTTTACAGGGAAACAAAAAAACCTAGCACTTACCGAAACGTTAGAAAAAACTTGTTGCACAACAGATTCTGTGCAAAATGATGCAAGTTTATTAGAAGTGAGGATGCACAAAAGAATAAAGTGTGTTCTTCTGTGCACCTTCACTTTTAATAAAGTTGCTTCATTTTGCACAGTATTTGTTGTGCTGCAAGTTCTTTTCTAATGTTTTTTGTTTTCCTGTACAGAAACATCTTGCTGTACTATAACTCCTTTCCATTTCAGACATCCAGATGTTACTTTTTGGTAGGATTCTCCATTTTTCACAGTCTGTTATCGAGGAAAAATTACTACTGTCCCTCTTCCATGCTGCCCAGATCAAGCCTTATCTAGTGCACGAGGACCTGGTAAACTTATTGCAGGTGTTTGTGACATCAAGACTCGACTACTGCAATGCTGTTTAACCACAATCCTTGGGTGCTACAGGAAAACAGAGAATGCTGCACCAAAGTAAATAAGGCAAGCAGTACAAAAGGGAGGAGTACGGTGCATAAATCACTGCAAAAATAACCTGCTGATGCTAAATGAAATGCTTCAGGGAATATTGTTTGATCTTACTTAGAGAGGGCTCTTGCAGTAGGTAATAACCTTGAGGACTGCACCCCCTGATGTCAGTGTAACCCCTAGATGGCGCTATCCCAGGGGCTACTACCCCTGCCTGATTTGCCACTAACAGGTTGAGGGGCCTGGATCCAATGGCGGGTGCCTCCACCCAGAGGTCAGGGTTTGCAATAGTTAAACTAACTTGGTCACAGCCCTCTGGGACACTGCAACCCCCCTTTCTTCCCACTAGTGGTCCACACAATATATCAGAATTACCTTCACAGTATACACTTACCCCCAGGACTGGTTCCGGCACTGGGACTTCCTGTGAAATGAGATACAGTGCAACAATCACAGTACAGTACTTTAACATAGACAAATACTTCAGGCAGTATAACTTTACTGAAACAAGCAGCTCTGATTTATTTAGGGGGATATAACAAGGACAGGGGGAAATCAGGTTAATTAGCTTATCACTCTAATAATCTACCTATGGCTCTGTGCATGCTATCCCTATCAGTTACTGTCCCTGGGTACCCAAGCCCTAGTGGCTAGTCCAAACCGTGGCAGCTGGTAGGGGCCCTTTCACACAGAGAAAAGGAGAATTAAACAGTCAGCAGTATAGTAATTCCATTTGGATTTAATGTGGCATTCAACAGGGAGCACCCTGAATTAGTACTCACGACCTCCAAATAAGATAGGGTCCTTCAGTGTCAGCAGGGCTCACTTGAGGTACACAAACCTCTTCACACATCCATATAAAGAAAGCACTATACCAGGCAGGCTGCATCTGTATCCTGATCGCAATTACTGCACAATACCGGGAGAACACACAGCAGATTCAGTTCCTGACAGACTGAGTGCAATTTTCAGCAGTTCCTCCAGTCTTCTACAGGTGAGCCTGGTTTCTACTCTTCAGAGATCCTTTGATTCTTTCACAGGACTGATTCAGTCCTAACAAGCTGTTACACAAGCTGCAGACCGAACTCTGGGCCTTACACACGTTTTTTGACTAAACTGCACACTGAAAAGCACAGGGCTCCTTCCTTCTTCACTGCCAAAGCTCAACTGAAACTCCAACCGACAAAACCGGCACTTCCTTTGAGTTCCTCCCAGTTCTTGACTGGATTGGCTGTCACTCACAATAGACTGCTGCTGTTGGTCCAAAAGGTGCTGAAGTCTAAACTACATCTCCCAGAGTCACTGCTCATACAATCCTCTTGTGGCTGGCTCAGATTATGAGTCCAAGTTCTGATATCGTCCAAGGCACCATTTTAGAGCTAGCTACCCCACACTGATTGGTCCAGTTCAGCAGTTCAAAACCAGAATGGGGAACTAGGCAGACACTGTTCTGACTGCAAAAGAAAGTAGGTTAGACAAACTGTAATTTCATTATTACTGTAAATGATTTCTGGCAAACAGTTACATCTTTCAGATAGGTTCCCTTTGCACTCCTAGTGACTGCAAAAATGGAGTGAATTGGCAGCAGCTTGAGTGGTACTCAATCAAAGAAACACACAGTCCCCCATACAAACTAATTATGTCTGCAAGCAGACAGCTCTTAAAGAGACAGTACCAGAGGTTCTAAAAAACACTCACTGATAAATGGCTTAAACGCCAAACACCATTCAGGCTTGGAGCATTCAAGCAAGCTCCTGGAAGTCTTTTGGGAACCCCCATTTGCAGGGGGGTTACATCAGGATCACACGGAAACTTTAGCTAGCAATATCTGATGGGGGACCACCCACCTGACATCATGTGACTGACGTTAGCATAACACTATGTAGTGGGCGGTCCCCACTCCTGCCTTCCAGTTCTTTCCCATCGACCTGAGCACGTCAGACCTCGCAGAGATTGTTCGCTGCAGTTTGACCGCTTTCTTTGGATGAGTATCCATTTTTTCTGTATTTTGTTTCATTTGGTTTTGTGCATATTGTCGTCGTATTCCGTTGAGTTGTATAAAAATAAGTGTGCTTTGTGCGACGCGCAGCTACCGCACAAAGACTCTCACTCCCACTGTCTCTTCTGCCTAGGCCCGGAGCACAAGGTCGAGGATCTTGAGGCCTGCTCCAGCTTCAACCAGGCCACACGGAAGCGTCTCCAGCAGCCCCTTGAGGCTCATTTATTAAAACAAAAGATGGCCACGATGGAAAAACAGCTTCAGAAACTCAGAAGCGCACCCTCCTCTCCGACTGATACCTCCAAGCACAAGAAGAAGAGGGACAAAGAGAAACATTGGAACCAGGACAGGTCCCCAACTCACCCACAGCCACCCTCAGGCCCCTCGGGTGAGTGGCAGTCTTCTTTCTCCTGGAAGTCGGCTGCTGCATCAAAGCCTGCCCCGCACCAGGAGCAGTCCTTGGACCCCACCCCCCACCGCCACTAGTCACAGTTGCCACAGGCACCTCAGCTATGTCTGAGACTTCTGCCGCTCTTAGACCCCTTTTCTCCAGTGGGTCTGAGTTGCCTGGTGGGGCCAATAAGCCACCCGTCAGATCTTCCGATGAGCGCCCAGCCTAGGCTGTAACATCAGGCTCCAGAGTCTCTGGCGTCTGCCTGAACATGGTCGATAAATCAGGCGTCGGTACTTCCGATGTCTGCCCGACCAACCCAGTCGACAAGCCGAGCATCGGTTTACCCAACATCCGCCTGACCGATCTGGTGCAGGGGTCCAGCAAGGGCCCCAACGATACCCAGTTGCCGGATCTACCACAACTTTCCCTGGTTGGGTTCCCCCACCAGGTCACCCCCTACTCCCCTATGGAATAGCTTCCTCTGCACTCCACAGACAATAGGAACGCGGAGGATGAGGGTCATCCGTCAGGTGGTGCTTTTCCTGGTTCACCTCCAGATCTGACGTTGGACATCCCAGGTAACCCTCTGGGATCCCTCCCGTCGGATTTCCCGATAGAGGCACCAGTACCTACAGCAGGTCTACCTCCTGCTGGTCCAGCATCTGACCCGGTTTTCCTGGGTCCATCAAGGTCGGGTTTCAGGCCTCATCAGGGTCTTCCTTCCGTCCCTCCGGCACTGCCGTTGGATCCTCCATCAGGCTACCTGACACCACATTTCCCAGCATACACCCAATCAGGTATACTGCCGTCAGGTTACCAGATGCTGGGGTATTCGCCCACGTATCTTCCACTAGGTGATCCAGCACGCACTTACCATACGCCGGGCTACGCAACACTGGGTTTTCCTGCGGGATACCTGCCGGCCTATCAGCCTTCTCAACCCCCTTCGCCTCCTCCTCAGCCTCAGGCAGATCTCCAGGCTATCTTATAGTCATGGTGGTCAGAGACTAAGGCCCAGGTCGTGTCAGAGCTTTATAGCCGCCACCCCCCTAGGGATGTTACCCAGGGTCTGGTGGTCCAGCCGCCCATTCCTGCTCCTATGCCGGACACGTCAGCCAACGTTGGGCCAACAGAAAGAGCCTTCATCAGGGCTGGCACCAGGTGGAGCTCCCCCTGACACCCGGGAGCCTTCCCGTCCTGACGTCCGGTCCTCGGATTCTGATCCAGACTCGGATGCCCACTCCTCTTCCTCCTCTGCGTTGGGGTTCAAGACTCCTCCTACAGAGGAACCTCGGCCTAAGGAATCACCTAAATCTCCACCTGAGGACCCTTCTTTTGCAGACCTCCTCAAGAAGATTGAGGAGGTATGTTGGTGGAAGTCTGATGCTCAAGATCCTAAGCGTAAAAGGCTGGTGGAGCATTTAGAGATGCAGGAGGCAGCTCTTGTCCTCATTCCCCCTTGGTTGGAACCACATGAAGACCTCGCATCCACTATTTGGATGATGCCATCTTCGATTCCGGTGGTAGCCAAAAAGGCTGACTGGACATATTGGACACTAGAGGTGAAAGATCACCTTAGCGTCCATCCCAAGGTGGACTCGGTAGTCATGGCAGCAGCCGATGATAGGTCGTCTAAGTCGAGACACATGAGCACCTTTCCTCCTGATAAGAAGTTGAGGCAGCTGGATCAATTTGGGAGGAAGTTTTATTCCTCCTCAACATTGGCTATCCGTGCCTTGAACTAAGTAGCCCATATGTTTGTCTACCAGAAGTCTATCTTTAGTCAGCTGGAACCTGCTGTTAATACTCTGCCTGACTTTGAGTCCAAAACTATTCTGGTTGACTCCATTAGATCCGCCAGGGTTGCCTGTCGGCATTTGCTAAGGGCCACCTATTATGCCGTAGACTTCTCGGCCAGGGGCACCGCCACAGCAGTTAGCCTCAGGAGGTTTTCCTGACTGAGAGTTTCTGGAATGGCACTGGATGTTCAGGCGGCCATCCAGGATGCTCCCTTCTGGGGCTCTGCCCTCTTTGGAGGTGATGCTCAATACATCATCATCAGCTTGCAGGATAAGGGTCAGGACCAAAGGTCATTTCTGACCATGTACCGCCCCATGTTTCAGGTTAAGAAGCCCTTTCGTCTTCTAGCAGCGCGGCAAATGAAGCAGTAGCAGATGGCTAGATGTCGGCCTAAACATCAGGCACAATCAGCAACAGCCGCCACTCCTGCAAAACACAAAGAGCCACCGGCGCAGCTCTCTTCCCCCACCCCGCTTGAATCGTAGTCCGCCCTCCCTCCTCCCTGCCTCAAGGAGGATCCGGTGAGCAGAAGGTTCACCAGTCACCTGCTGGGATGGCAGGCAGTCACTATCAACTTGTGGGTCCTTCAATTGGTAGGACAGGGCCACACTCTGGAGTTTCTAGAGAAACCCCCAGGCAGGCCTCCAGGAGTGTCCCACTATCCAAAGGCACACATTCCCCTCTTAAGGGAAGAAATCGAGGCTCTGTTACAAAAGAGAGCAATATAGCCTGTTCTGCCCAGCCAGGTAGCAACGAGGTATTATTCCCACTTCTTCCTGGTCCCAAAAAAGACAGGAGACTTGCGTTCCTTTCTGGACCTCAGTTCTCTAAACCAGTAGATAGAGTACAAAAGGTTTTGAATGCTGCCCCTCCCAAGTCTGCTGCACCTCCTGCACGAGGGACAGTGGCTCTGCACTCTGGATATGCAAGATGCCTACCTGCATATCCCAGTCTTTCAGGCCCTTCGCTGCTACCTCATGTTTGCCTTTCAAGGGGTGCATTACCAGTTCAAGAGCCTCCCCTTGACCTGTTCTCAGCCCCTCGGGTATTCACCAAGTGCCTGGCAGTAGTGGCGGCGGCCCTGAGGCGCCAGGGCCACTATGTGTTCCCCTACCTCGATGACTGGCTCCTGTCAGCCCCGTCAAGGGAGCAGCTGGAACTTTCCCTCTCAGCTTCCCTGTACCTCTTTATGCAGGTTGGGATCACTATCAACCTTCCCAAATCCCAACTTGCCCCTTCCCAGCATCTCCAGTTTATTGGAGCGGTGATGGATACGGCCCAGGATATGGTTTTCCTCCCTTTGGACAGGGCAGAAATATTACAGAATCAAGCTCATCTGGTAGCCTCCATCAGGCAGGTCTCGGCCAGGTCAGTCCTTCGACTGCTTGGCTTTACGGGAGCAGCCATTCCCACTGTTCCACTAGCCAGGCTTCACATGCAAATTTTTCTTTGGACGCTCAGAGCACTGTGGGATCAGAGGTTGGGCAACCTAGACCACATAGTCATGGTCTCCAGTTCAATGCAGCGGGATCTTCTTTGGTGGCAGGATCTCTGCAACCTCACCAAAGGAGTCCCCTTCCAGTCCCCTCCTCCCACTCAGACCCTGACCACAGATGCATCAGGGATGGGTTGTGGTGCTCACCTTGAAAGCCACAGATCTCAAGGCCTGTGATCTCCATCAGAGCTATCTCTGCACATAAATGAGTTGGAGATGAGGGCAGTGCTTTATGCTCTTCAGGCTTTCCAGCACTTGCTCCATCAGGGCCCACTATTAGTCCAGTCGAACACTATGTGTGTAGTCTGGTACCTCAACACGCAAGGAGGCACTCGCTCATATCCCCTCTGCAGGGAGGCGATGTGGGTGTGGAAGTGGGCAGTTCTGCATCGAATTCACCTCACAACCATTCATGTTCAGGGCACACAAAATGTCCTGGAGGACCGTCTCAGATGCGCCAGAGTAGGAGCCCACAAGTGGGAGCTCAAACAAGAGGTGGTCGACCACATTTTTGACCTATGGGGTCATCTGGACCTAGATCTGTTAACCTCCTCATACAACGCAAAACTACCCAGGTTTTGCTCGCTTGCTCCCAGGCATGGTGTTTTTTGGCAAGATGTACTATCTCTCTGCTGGACAGGGAGGTTTTTGTACACCTTCCATCCCTTTCCAGTTCTGCAGAGGGTGCTGCTCAAGCTTCAGGCAGAGGGGGCTCACATGGTTCGGATTGCCCCGTATTGGCCTCACGAAGACCAGGTGGCTCTGTGTACCAACCCTCAGTTTTTACCGAAGGTGGTTTCTGAATTTACGTTGAACCAGTCGATTCAACTGCCAGTGTACTGCCCTGAGCATGCCAATCGGGGGGAGGTGATTCTACATAACTTGGATGTTCATAGATAACTTGGATGTTCATAGAATCCTACGTTAGAACACTGACTGAACCAAGTGTGTCCGAAAATCGGACCAATGTTTTGTTTCTTTCACACCCAAGAGAGAAGGTGCCACAGTTTCCAAACAATATTTATCCAAATGGTTGGCATTGTTTTCTGTTACCAAAAGTATGGTAAAACTCTCCTGAGGAAGGTTAAAGGGCATTCTACCAGAAGCATGGCTGCCTCTACTGCTTGTTTCAGGAATGTGTCAGCTGCTGATGTCTGTGCCGCAGCGGCTTGGAGTTCTGTCCACACTTTCACAAAGCATTGCAGTCTGGACATTGCCTCTAGGCACAGGGCAGGTTTTGGCCTAGCTGTCATCCAGGGACTCCCTGTCCTAAATTTTTCTGCCTTCTTGCAGATCCTTTCCTGCCTCCTGTGTTTCGGTTTCTTCTGATTCACACTGCTTGGGACTCAGTCCTCAAGGGTATTACTTACTGCAAGAGCCCTCTCAAAGTAAGATAGTACAGTTATGTAA
Source organism: Neoceratodus forsteri (assembly GCA_016271365.2). Taxonomy (NCBI): domain Eukaryota; kingdom Metazoa; phylum Chordata; order Ceratodontiformes; family Ceratodontidae; genus Neoceratodus; species Neoceratodus forsteri. The sequence continues at coordinate 359,635,168 of JADMNL010000024.1, forward strand.
GAACTTACCATAACAGTAGATCTTCGAGAGAGGTTTAGGTAACCTTTTTCCATCCCTCCATCCCTTGAGTTTCTTTACTGCTCTTTTTCTATGAGCTCATTATGGGCTCCAGGAGTCTCTTTTTCCATTCTCCTGTCACTCCTCCTGGAGGTCTCCGGTGGGAGAACTGGAAGGCGGGCATGGGGACCACCCACTATATAGTGTCACGCTGATGTCCATCACATGACGGGTGAGCAGTTCCCCCCGTCAGATACTGCTACCTAAAGTTTTTGTGTGGTCCTGATGCCAGGAGCGCAGTTCTCAAGGTTATTACCTACTGCAAGAGCCTCTCTCAAAGATCTACTGTTACGATAAATTCTTACATAACTGTACTTTCTGATTCTAACCTTGGCTGTCAATAAACCAGCACTTTACCATGCATTTAATTTAGCATCGGCCTGTTATTTTTCCAGTGATTTGTGCACTGTCCTCCTCCTGTTTGTAATACTGTATACCCAGGACTACTGGCCACAGCCTTGTGGTTGGCGTTCTTTACTCCCCGGCCCCACTCCCTTCACCACTCTGACTATGTGGACTGTGGTTAGGGATTAAGGCCACTTATATTTAAAGTCCCCTGTCCTTTGTTTGTGTTTGGCACCCTTTCTCCTTCCTCTAATAGGTCCACACACAGCCTCATGGTACCATGCAAGACAATCAGTCCCCCTTCAAGGCACTAATTCCAGCTTCCACTCCTCCCAGTCCTGGTAATACACTGCCACATTTGTTTGGTCAGAAATCCCCTGAGTTGCACACCAGTAATAAGAAAGAGAACACAAAAAAAAAACAAGTTAGTTACTTGCCTGTGTGCAGTGCTCCACCACCGTCCCAAATGCATCCGTTGTGAGGGTTGATTCCCCTCCTTAGTTCCCGCAACTTCAGCAGCTTCCCAAGTCCCATGGATCAGCCCAAAAAGTGTTTTTCACAAATTAAAATAAAACACTATTTCACGGAGAACTGTTCAAAATTACAATTATGCTACTGCCCACAGCCTTGTAGTCAGCGTTTTTTACCCCTCGCCCTCACTCCCTTCACTGCTCCGACTCAGTGCTGGGCCCTGTATTTGGCATCTTTATTGCTGACATCTCAGATGAGATTGGAAATAAGATCAGCCTTTTTGAGGATGATACAAAGATCAGCGAAGTGGTGGACAATGCAGAGGGGTGGTTAGGACTGCAGAAGGATCTGGGCAAACTTGAGCACTAGTCGGATACATGGCAGCTGGGATTCAATGTAAAAAAGTGCATAGTCATGCACTTGGAAGCCAGGAACCCAAGGTATTGTTCAAGCTGGGGGGGGTACAGTTATCCAATACAGAGGAGGAGGAGGAGAAGGATCTAGGGGTGCTAATCACAGGGCAAATGAACCACTCAGCACAGTGCAGGAGGGCAGCAGCTAAGGCAAATAAGATGTTGGGGTGTATTGCCAAACAAATCACCTCCAGGAAAGAGGAAGTCATCTTGACACTGTATAGGTTTTACTGGTCAGACCAAACCTAGAGTATTGCGTGCAGTTCTGGCATCCATACCTAAAGAAAGATATCATCCTACTGGAGGGGGGTCCAGCGCAGAGCAAGCAGAATGATGTTAAGGATCGAGGGCAAACCCTACGAGGACAGACTGAAGGAGCTCAACATGTACTTCCTGGAGGAGAGGAGGGATAGAGAGAACATGATCAAGTCCTTCAAATATATGAAGGGCATAAATAAGGTTAGTACAGAGGGGATTTTTAGATTAAAGGATGGGAGAGACACTAGGGGGCACGGTCTGAAATTGGAGGGGGGGATTCAGGAGGGAGATCAGAAGGCATTGCTTCACAGAAAGGGTGGTGACCCCGTGGAACGCACTGCCAGAGGGAGTGGTAGCAGTAGTCGGTGGGCAGTTTTAAGAGGGGATAGGACAGGATCAGGGGGAGGGTCACTACAATACGGGGGGGGAGGGGGCAGCTGCAGTGTACTAGGCTGATAGCTGCACACTCGAGCAGACTCGATAGACCATATGGCCTGTATCTGCTGGCATTTTTCGTATGTTCATAGGACTGTCTGGACAATTTGTACGCTGAATGCAGTAGGTGCAGAAGGTGTCAGTCAGATTGATTTCCGGAGTTAAAACCTTTGGGCACATCACTCCAGTTCTCTGTGAACTGCACTGGATGACAGTACGGTGGCGCATCACTTTCAAGATTGCTTTGCTTACATGTAAAACCCTTCCTGAACTGGGTGCAAACTAACTGAAAGATCTCATGGCCTGCTATGCTTCGCCGTGCCCTCTCTGTCCCATTGAGGAGATCTTGCTAGCTGTCCAAGATTCAGATTGAAGCAAGCAGGGTACAGGATGTTTGCTGTTGCTGTACCCATGATTTATAGTGCCCTTACCATCAGCTTGTAAAATTACTCCTCAGTGGAGGTATTTAGAAAGGGCTGGAATGTTATGTTTTTGAGCAGGCCTTTTTTTTTTTTGCAAGATTTTCCATTATACACCCAAGGTACAACCACACATGTTCCAAATACATTAATCCATATTCATTCCATGTGCACCATCCCACCCCCAACACTTCACTTGCCATCAACTTTTAGCTAATTTATTCTTTCCCTAAGAAAGAGAGAAAAAAAAATCACCCCCTCACCCCTCCCTACATACTATAAACCCCTTTATATCTCTCGTATCTCCCGTGCATTATCCCTTCTCCTTTTTAGATTCTTCATAATCATTGATCATTGACTCTGTATATTTCTAAGGTTAAGTTAATCCCCTTTACCAAATTCGTTCTTCTCACCAGGGTATTTACTCCTCCTCTAGTTCCTTTTAAACCACTGTTCCTCCAGTCTCTCGGCGCACCAAGCCATCATCTTCTACCCTCCAACCCTTTCTCCATAATTTCCCTCTCCTCTGGGGATAATGAGAACATGAATGTTCCCCACATTTTCCAGAACTGATCCTCCCTGTTTCTTGCTATATAATATAGCTTTTCCATGCCGAGAGCCTGCAGGCCCAAGTTCTTCCACTGTTGCAAGGTGGCAGCAACCCCTGAAACCCATGTATTTAGAATACAGTGTCTGGCAAGGGCAACCAGGACTCGCACCCATCTTGGGAGGGGTCTCCACTCCTCTTCCTCTGAGTCATCCACTCCAAACAACATAAACAGCAGATTTTTTTCTACCCGCCTACCCCACATTCTTCCCACCTCCGTGGCTACTTCATCCCAAAACTGTTCAAGCTGATGGCACTCCCAAAAACAATGTATATAGATACCCATCTCCTTCTTGCATCTCCCACACAAGGGTGATATCTCAGGCCGGGATCTATGGACCAGACTTGGGGGACAGTAAATCCTGTGCAGGAACTTATAATAAGACTCCTGATATTTACTGCATATCAATAGCCCTTTATGTAGTTGCAACAGTAATTCCCACCCCTGATCAGGTATTCCCTTTTTCAAATCCCTACTCCATAGTGCCCTGGATTTACAGGTGTAAGCCGGCAGGTATTTCCGCCCCATCTTTGCAGCCCTTCCTATTATTCCTTTCGCCCCTTTCCGGGTGCTAAGTACTAACTGTTCCACTTCCTCTAAGGGAGGGTCCACCCCCTGGTCCTTACCAATTGTTTTAGCATAGTTTCTTGCCTGAAAAATATGAAACATACCTAATCCCATACCCCCACCCAGATCCTCCCCTAACACTAGCCCCCGCCCCTTCCACAAATCTTTTACACACTTCACTCCTTTCTCTTCCCACCACAAAAATTCCATGTCTTCCATCCCCACTATAAACCCCGGGTTCCCTCTCAACGGAAGCAGCAATGTCTCCTCCCCTGCTTTTACCCCTACCCACTTTAGTAGTTGCTCCCACCCCTCCAAAACTGAGAACACCAGAGGGTTTGGATCTAACTGGTTCCTATATATCTTCTTCTCTCCTCTTTTCAAGAATGCCAAAAGCCTTATTTCCCCCTTCCCCTCCTCCAAGTCCAACCACCCCACCTCTGGCGGCCTATTCACCCAGTCCCCTATCAACCTATAATGCATGGCCAACCCATAGTTCCTTAGATCAGGTAAGTTTAAGTCACCCCTATCCCCATCTGCCTGAAGCCTCCGAAGGCTCACTCTGGGTCTCTTCCCATTCCACAAAAACCCCGAAAAGGCCTTATCCATCCTCTTTATGTCCTTCTTATTAAGGCCCACTGGCAACATTTGCATCAAGTACAGTATACGTGGCAAAGTATTCATTTTTATAAGATTTATACGCCCTAACCACGAAAGGGGAAGACCTCTCCACCTTCTCAACTCCTCTTCTACATTCTGTACCATCGTCCCATAATTTAGTTTGTATAGTTGACTCAAATCATGTCCTGTTCGAACCCCTACGTATGTAAACTCTGTTTTTTGCCTTTTTTAGCCCCCAAGCTGTGTTACCATACTCCTTTTCAATCCCCCAACAACATAATTTCAGACTTATGGATGTTTATTTTATATTCAGAGAACAGTGCAAACTGCTTTATCACTTTCAACAGTGGGGGAACAGATCTGGCCAGGTCCCAGACATACAATAGCATGTCATCTGCATATAGCGTGATTTTATGCTCTCTCCCCGACCTCCCAACCCCCCCCCCATTTCCTCAGAGCTCCTGATGGCGATCACCAAAGGCTCTATAGCCAATGCAAACAGGAGAGGTGAGAGGGGGCACCCCTGCCGGGTACCTCTATGAAGAACAAATTTCCCAGTCAGACCTCCATTCACCAGAACTCTCGCCTCCGGAGCTTCATACAAACCTTCGACCCATCCTATAAATCTTTCCCCCAGACCAAACCTCCGAAGTACCCCAAATAGGTACTCCCACTATATGCGGTCAAACGCTTTCTCGGCGTCCATTGTGAGCAGGCTTTAAATTGATTTAAAACCCCAGGAAATGTTACTGTATTCTGACTTCTGCAGTATGGTCTCACCATAAGACTGCCCTGGAGCCGAAATGGTTAATAGAACCTATGTTAATCATGGAATGTTAGTTTCGAGCTCGGTTTTCAAACCACTGTCCCTGGTAAACATTCTACAACCATCAGATTCTTTATTTCACTTGCCTAGTACAGACGCCTTGGACAGTCCTCTTTCATCTTTCTTGAAGATTTTATTTTGTCAGTTTTCTGAAGTAAAAGTTAATTTCTATTCAATTTTAAAGCACTGTCCTTGAGTTTAGAGGTAGATTTAGTCTAGCTTTAGTGTTATTCCGGTTAATTTTCTCGGTTTCTTCTCGGTTCTTTTAACTGGGAGGAAACCAATTATTTGTTTATATTTTTAAAACTTTTAGTTTTAATTTTAAACCCTTTTGGGGCCGGTTGAGTATTTTAGAGAGAAACCGGGTAACTCTTGTTTTTTTCTTTGGTCGCTAAACTGACCGTCAAACCCCCCCCCCAAAAAATCTTATTTTATTTGTGTGGTGGCCTTAGACTCACCAGAGCCCACTATTAGGGGTTTTTTGGTTGGTATGTCACTACTCAAGAAAAGAACCAGCCCAATGGGTTTTCAGCATTGTACAGAGTGTGGGGAACCATTTGCTAAAGTTGATCCTCACTTAATTTGCGTTCTCTGCCTGGAATTCGATCACTTAAAGGCAGATTGTGATATTTGCAAAAACTTTTCCTCAGTCGACGCTGGATAAGCACTTGAACTGACTGAAGGAAAAAATGTCCGAGAAAGATGCTGACCCAGCTTTGAATAAAGCCTCTACTTCTCACAAGGAGAAGCCTAATGAACTGAGTGAGCAGCCCTCTGACCAGGGTGATGGTTCTTCAACAGAAGGGAGAACTGCAGAAACTGCCACTGAACTGGCAAGTTCTGCTAAAAAGAAAAGAGAAGCACCCAGCTAAGGAACCGTGGTTGACAGTTCCAGCGGTTCCAACTGCAAAAGCTATAACTAGTGCCATAAGCCTTTTACAGGTGTTGCAAACCGGTACCATGGTATCAGTTCAGCGCACCAGTTCACAGCTGTTGGTTCCGGATTCGGGTTCCCTCTTGGTTCCTGGTTCACTGAAACAATCCACTGATGTCTTCCCTGAGGAAGATGATGATTTTGATGACAAAAAGAATGACTTTGGAGAACCCATAGAACCAGAGTTTTCTCCTGATCCCTGTAGTGCAGATTCACCAGATAAGACAGTGGAAGATTACTCTACCCACTTTGCCTTTATGAAGCAGGTGGCACAGACTCTGGACCTTTCCACTCAAGAATCCACAGAGGAGGAAGAGGAGGAAGAGGAACTAGATTATATGTAAATGACGCATGTTTCAGAAACAAAGAGGCTTTTGTTGCCCCTCCACAAATCTTTAAAAAGGCAAGCCACTAAAATCCTGCAGTCACCAACATCCATTCCCCCTATGGACAAGAGGATGGACAGGAAGTATTGGGTGGCCAGATCAGGAGCTGAGTTCCTTTTTGGCCATCCTAGCCATGAGGGAGTGGTGCAGGCTGTTGCTCGTGACAAGGCAGGCATTCTCCTTGCATCATATCCTCCTGAGAAGGATTCCAGGAAAATGGATTCCATAGCCAAAAAATTGTACCTGAGGGCTTCTTTAGTCATCAGGCAGGCTACTTACATGGCTTATGTGTCCAGGTACCAGAAAAGCATTTGGAACACAGTGCTTGAAATAGCCAAGGCGTGTCCTGGACCCATGGCATCCAACCTATCAGAGGCAGCTAAGAGGGGCATTGAAGTCTCTAAGTGCCAGTTTCACATGGCAGTGGATGCCAGTGACATTGCAGCCAGGCAGATGGCTACCTCAGTGTCTCTGAGGAGATTTGCTTGGCTAACAGTGACAAATATGTCTCAGGATACCCAGACAAAAGCACTGGATTTTCTCTGTGAGCCCACATCCCTGTTTGGGGAGCAAACTGAGGCTTACGTGAAAAAAATGGATGACTACAAGGCAGCTGACAAGAGTGCTGCTGCCAGGGAGAAGACAGCAACCCCCGAGAAATCCCAAAGAAGAGGGGAGGGTAGAACCCTTTATAGACCCTTCTTCCAACCACACTCCCTGCCTTCCTACCAGCCCCAGAGGGGGCACTTTAGGGGCAGAGGCAGAAGGGGCAGCAGCAAAGCTGGCCCCAGCACTCAGACTAGTGCTCAGGCTAAGTAGACTCCATGAGAAGTCTGCTAGGGTCACCTCCCCACTCCCAGTAGGGGCAGGCTGGCTCACGACCTCCAAGCCTGGGAATCTGTCACCACAGACAAGTGGATCCTGGAGGTAGTCAGCCAGGGTCTTGCTCTCAGTTTCAATTTTCTGCCCAAGTTGAGAGCAAGACCATTCAGACCTGCCAGCCCCATCAGAGGCATCTCTGTTAGAGGAGGAAGTAGCAAAACTCATTCACGACCATACAGTAGATAGAACCTGTTCCATTGCCACAGAGTGTAAAGTGTCTCTACTCAAGGTACTTCCTCACTCTGAAGGAAACAGGAGAGTGGTGACCCATACTGGATCTCAGACATATAAACAAACACTTGACAAAACCAAAGTTCACAATGGTCACTCTGGCCACTATCCTCCCTACACATCGGAAGGAAGACTGGCTGGCATCTCTGGACCTAAAAGATACCTACTTCCACATTCCCATCAGGCAATCGCACAGAAAGTACCTCAGTTTCAGATTGCCATCAGGCCATTACCAGTTCCGGGCCACGCCTTTCGGCCAGACGTCAGCTCCAAGAGTGTTCACCAAATGCCTAGCAGTAGTGGTGGCACATCTAAGGAAGCAAGGGGTTACAGTCTTTCCACACTTGAATGACTGGTTGGTGGTAGGGCAGTCTCCTCAACAGGTAAAGCAGGCACTGACCACCACACAAGATACTCTGGAGGCACTGGGTTTCTTAATAAACCAGAAAAAGTCAGTGCTAACACCAGTTCAACTCCTGGAATTTATAGGAGAATAACTGGATACCAGAAAAGGAAGAGCAGGCACTCTGATTCAGCTGGCAGGCTTTTTCAGCTTCATACCCCCATGACCAGCGAGGCATTTCCTCCAGCTGTTAGGGCACATGGCAGCAACAACAGTATCAGGATCAAGATTCCAAATGAGGGATATTCAGTTCCATCTCAGGGCTCACTGGTCTCAGAAAAGAGACTCCCTGTCAAAGATGGTACCAGTCACAGGAACTCTCATTCAAGCTCTGCAATGGTGGCAGGAAAAAGTCAACCTCAAGGAAGGCGTCCCGTTCCTTCAGCTTCCACCAGCAGCAGTTTTGACAACAGATGCCTCCCTCCTATGATGGGGCACCCACCTGGGGGAGCATATTTCCCATGGTACATGACTCCAGCAAGAGTCACTGCTCCACATAAATCTGCTGGAACTCAGGGCAGTTTACCTGGGCATTCAGGCCTTTGCCTCTATGCTACAGGGCAAGGTGGTTCAGGTCCAAATGGACAGTACAATCACAATATACTACATCAACAAGCAAGGGGGCACAAGGTCCTCCCCCTGTGCACAAAAGCCATGAAGGTATGGAACCTGGCTTATTCCCTAGGGATCTTCCTCTCAGCAGTTCATCTCCCAGGGAAGGACAACATGCTGGCAAATGCCTTCAACAGAATCAACCAGAACCACCACAAGTGGTCACTGAACAGGCAGATTCTGCATGTTGTATTCAGAAGGTGGGGCACCCCAGAGGTGGACCTCTTTGCAGCCCCAGACAATCACCAATTGCCACTGTTCTGTTGCAGTCCTCTGGCAGTGGGCACAGTACCATTAGATGCACTTCTGATGGACTAGACAGAGAAGTTTTTGCATACCTTCCCACCGTTTCCCTTGCTGCTCAGCGTACTGAACAAGCTCAGGGTTCAACCTGTAAAAGTGATCCTTATTGCTCCAGACTGGGCCAGGCAGCCCTGGTACTCACTTCTACTGACACTATCAATATCCAGACCAGTCTTCCTGCCCAGGAGGCACAACCTGTTGACCTCCTCATAGGGCACAGTTCTGTACCCCAGTCTCCAATCCCTCAGGCCCAGAGCTTGGCTCTTGAATACTTAGAATATGCTGACCTACACCTCTCTGAAGGGGTACTAGCAGTGCTCATGGTGTCTAGAAAACCTTCTACCATAAAGACCTATTCATCTAAATGGAAGAGGTTTTCTGTCTGGTGCAGGCAGAGACAGATAGACTTCCGCCAGGCTGGCTTACCAGTAGCCTTGGAATATCTGGCACACTTGCATTCCCTGGACCTTCGGTCATCCACTCTTAAGGTGCATCTAGCAAATCTTTCTGCTGGAAAAGGGACATCCCTGACTGCCAACCAGGTATTCAGGAAATTTTTCAAGGGCCTGCTACACTTGCATTCCCCTCACAGGGAACCCACAATGTTGTTGAGTTTTGAGAAGTCCGAGCACATGACTAAATAGGAGCGTGAGATGAAAACCGTGATAAGTTACTGGTATGCCAGTGAAACTCTTACCCCCGTTTCAGTCAGATGGCCTACATTGATTTTATGTATGTAAATATATATATATTTATATAGTTTTCTCTTGGAAGTGACTGAAACGGGATCCCAGAACTGTATTTAGAGTGGGAGACTGGAAGTGTAGGGATAGGACTGGTGGCTTGAGTGGGGAATTTCAGGGACACAGAGAACTGACGGTCCAAGTTAAAAATGTTAGATTCATACTGTGAGTGCAGCCTTAAAGTGTGGTACTCGTATTCTCATGTGAAGAGCGATCGAATGGGAGATGCGAGCGCTGTTGAGCCTTGGGCTGTACTGCAGCGGTCAGGATTGAGGTTTCGTGGAAACAAAAACAATTGCGGAGATTAAAAAATGAAACTTCCATTTGGCGTTTAATATCTAATGTTCTAAATGTGGCTGTGGTTGCCTGAACCAGTTGTTGTGCGTTAGACACTTCTAACGCAAGGCTGGCAACCAATCAAAATACAGGATTTTCTTTACCCATTTTATAAGTGCAGTTGTGCCATCTCTTATGTTCATAAGAGTGCCATTTTCAAACAGTTTATTTCAGAAAGCACCAAGTTCTCCCCGCAGAACTGAAGTGTCTTCTCTGTGTGAATCGAGCAATTTTGGTACACAGAGGACTTGAGAAGACACTTTGTGACTGTAAGAGATGCCATATGTTAAAAAGACTTTGGTTTAAAAAAAAAAGGGACTTAAATTTAACATCAAAATGTGTTGTTAGAGGAAAATTGGAGAAACCCCTGTGTGAGAAATGGACTATGCCAACTGAACATAGAACTTCCCTTGTCCAGCCCCAAAAATTGTATATATAAATTCTAAATGAATAAAGTAAAATATCTAAACATTTTTGAAAATAAAATACAGAAATTTACGTTAAATAATGCTTACAATGTTGCAATATGTAATTATTATCTCCACTGAAGATAACAGAATGATATATATTCTCATTAGAGACAATGCAGTCCCAGCAATGCATTTGACTGCATTGCACTTTCAGGCTTGGTATAGCACAGCCTGAAGGCACAAACAAGCTCTTCTTTTCTTAAAGGAGTACTACAGTAAGGATTTGCAAAAACATATGTTGTGCAGGGTGTTTTGATTTTTGTGTTTAGTCCTGGTGTGTCCTTCCCTTTGTTTGCTATTAGGAGTATTTTCTTAATTTGCCTAGTATTTCTGTTGTTTCACCTACTCTGTGGTTGTCACCTCTCCCTGGCTTAAAACCTTTAAAAAGGCATCACAGGTAGTATGGCGGCATCCCTACTCTTTCCCTCTGGTCCCCATGGATCTTCTACTCCAGTATCGCAGACCCACAGGGTCTGCAAGAGCAGTACTTCACTTTAGGGCTGGAAGTACTGCAGACTCCATCAGGGCCTAGGTGCCCCATGCATGACTAATCTCCAGAGGCAGATTTTGCTCAGATGGATGCCGTTGGGAGAAAGGCTTTTTACCCTGGCATGCCTCTTTATGTGTGTTTCTGCACACCAAGCACATTAGACAACCTTCAGTCACTGCCTGTGTTTACAGCTATGTCTACTCCTGGCTGCAATACCAGTTAGTCAAGCAAACCATTTGCCTTTCTACTCAATCCTTGGATATAGCTCTGCACCAGTCAAGGGCATTGTGTGATACCAATTGTGATGGCTTGGCCAGCTGGTTATGATTGTTGTATGATATTTGTAATCTAAACATATAGTATGTGATTGTTTCGCATAAGACAGCCTGTGCTTCCATCCCCCCCCCTCAGGTTTCAGTGAAGCTACAGGATATGTAAACTGACCAGGAGATCTCTGTAATGTAATTAACTTCCTTCAGAATGGCATTTTATGGCCTTTTTATGACCTCATGCTTTTGAAGTTGGAAAACTAAATACATTTTATTACTGGACAGGACGTCATTTAGCTGATTCCTGTTGGCTATATCACATTTAGGTGATAGACTGCAGGGTTGTAAACCTCAAAGGAACTGGTTGATCAAAGATTTATAATTTGGCAAATGAGTTTTTGCTGATGTCACATTATTTAATATACCTCCTGATAGGACATCATGTTTGTATTTTGTTCTAAAATGAGGAGCTAGATGACTCAGAAGGGATGTGGACAGACAGAGTTAAACTAATACTTGTGTCTAAACTGTTGGTCATATTATTTTGGGACTCTGAGAGAAACAGTTCTCTGATCTAACTTAAGCACTTACAGAGGTAATACATTAGATAAAAAAAATCTAACTGTATTTTGGTAGCAGTTTTGCTTTGTAATTTTCCCGTGTTCTTTTATGTGATTGTGAGATCTTTGATATAGTATTCTGTATTTACATTTTTCATATTTTTATCATCTTTTAGTAAAGTACCTTTTCTTTGAAAGACTGCCTGGGTGTCTGCCAATTCTTTTTTTTGTATGTGACGTATAGATGGTTAAGTCTGACAATTGTTCAACAGCTTGATGGTGTTACTAAGCTTGAGTAAAAAGGTAAGAATATACATAAGGTCTCTTACAGAGTTAAAAGGGTTCATTTTGGATACCTGGTTAGGTGTCCTTAGGCGAAAGATATATTGCATCCCCCCCGAAGAGAATATTATCTGAGCCTGTACATTTGGGTATGTTAGTATAAGGTTCACAGTTTGAATCCTCCCAGAACTTGAGACTAAAGGTGATTCAGACCCAAAAGCAGACAGGAGGGTTACCCTGTCTGTTAGATGTTCATACTATTGCGCTCTGAGGTTGGCACTATGGGAGCAGAGGGCCTGACCTGCTGAATGTGTTTGCAACACCAATTAAGTGGCCTCCAGGCTTGTAGAAACTGCTGTCTGCCTCAGGCATATAGTGTGACTTTGCCTTTTGAGACTGCCACTTTTGGCTGGCATAAGGAGCTAAAGTTGCAGTTCTGGGGGCTCATTTCTTCTCTCTCTCAAGGTCAGGCAGCAACTTTCAGGGTGCTCTTTCACTCCTGTGCCACAAGAGCCCTCTCCTTGGCCCTAACCAGTCTCTGGTCCTGCCAGATCCTTGAGGAGTCCCTTTTCTCATGTGTCCTCCCCCCACACAGATGGCTGAAGGTACCTGTTACCCTCAGGATGAGCCAATTCATCCCTCAGAAAAGAAGGGAAACCTTGGTACTGTGACCCATAAGTAGGAATCAGTGGTGAAGATAGATTCCTGAAAGATATGAAAATGACATACTTAACGTAATTGTTGGTCTTCCAGAATATCATCACCATTGATAACCATGCCCTGCCCACCTGCCCCCACTCAGAGCCGGGGCCACTGGGCATGCTCAGCCTGCTGATGCTGCCAGCACCACAGACACCATGTACTGGGCATCTCCCCAGTTACATTCCTGTAGGGGGTATCTGTTTTTCCTCATACATGAAAAAGGGAGTTGGGCACAGTGTTCCCCCTTTTTCTTTATTGTCCTCCTTCTCCCTAGCCAGGGTATATGCCTATTAATTGCTAAAAGCAGCTTGTGCCCCTAAGCACTATCCAGATGAACTCTATTTGGCAGCTGCACTGCATGTGAGGAATGCTGTGTACCTTTCTTATTTATTTATTAGGTCTAGGAGTATAATACCTTTGAGCCAGGGCTCTTTTACAAAGGTTCCACATCATGTTACAATTCAAAACATAAGACATGTAAGTCAGATTCCAAATTCAATACATAGGACAAGGTTACAAAAGTGTAAGCTAAACAGAGTTACAAAGCATTTGAGAAACAAAACAAGTTTTGGAGGCTAGGTTACAAGGAGATAGAGGATGAGGTACAGAGAGGATAGAGAACAAGATTGAGAGAGGAAGAGCAGAGGGGGCAGAGAGCTATAGAGGAGGAGTGCAGCCAGAGGTATTGTCGTAGACATAACATGGGGAAGTGCATGCTAAGGGGTCAGCTAGTGGAGGCAGTCACAGGAGCTAGAGGCAGTGAGAGAGAGGTGGAGCCTTGATTTAAATGCACCAAAGGTAGGAGTGGAGGAGATGTAACTGTTTAGACCATTTACCCAGCTGGGCACCCTGTAGGCAAAAGATCTTTGACCTTGTGAGGTACAACAATGTGGAACCTGAAGGTGCTGTGATTCGGACCCCCTGGTTGAGTGGGGGTTATTGCTAGGGTGCAGGAGTGCACACACTCCATGGGGTGCAGGGCCCATAGTTATTTTCTTCGCCATGGTGCAGGTTATGTACTTTATCCAATTGTTGAGTTGCAGCCATCCAGTTTGTGCATAGAGGTCGCACGTATGTGTGAGGTGGTGGGATCCAATGAGAAGTTGGCAGGCCTTATTGAGGGAGGTGGATATGCGTTCAAGAGCGGTAGTGGGGGCAGAGCCATAGATGATAAGCCCATAGTCAATAATGGAGACAACAGAGCTCTGAACGGCGACAGTCAGGGCTTCTGGGGTAAGATGTTGCCTATGCCAGAAGAGAAGGAGAAGGCTAGTATTTGCTGCTTTGGCTACAGAGTCAATGTGGGCATTGTAAGTTAGGTGAGGATCTAGAGTGATCCCAAGGTACTTAAAGGCTTGAACCTGTTCCAAGATGACTCCATGACTGGTTTTGATGGCTAGTGGTTATAGCTTATGCTTGTTATGAGAGCTGCCGAACATCATAGACTTTGTTTTCTTATTATTGATAACCAGATTGTGATTTGAGAACCAATTTTCAACAGATGTGAAACCAAGCTGAAGGCTGTCTTGTAGAGGCTTACGATCCTTGTGGGAGGCAAGAATTACAGCATCATCTGCATAGAGGATGATTGTTTTGGAGCAAGAATTTGGAAGGGAGTTCAGGAACAAGCTGAATAGTAGGGAGCCCAGAATGGATCCCTGGGGAACACCTGAGTGAACAGGCCTGGTGTCAGAGAGGACATCTGCAATTTTTACTCTTTGGGACTGGTTCGCCAAGTAGCTTTTGAACCAGGCAGTGGAGTCGGGAGAGAGCCCAGCTTTCAGAAGTTGCACAAGTAGTAGGCAGTGATGGACAGTGTCGAACACCTTAGTCAGATTGATAAAGACGGACCCAATTAACTAACCATTGTCCAGTGAGCTGTGAAGAATGCCAGATAATTCCAGTAGGGGAGATGAGGTGCTATGTCCTTTCCTGAAGCCATGTTGTTGTGAGCACAGGATACTGTATTTGTCCAGGAAATCTGTGAGCTGATCTGCTGCAATACTAACTATCACAGAGGATACATCCCTATGGCTGCAGGAGAAGCAGGTCATTTTTTTCATGTACTCGTTTTCTGTGTCAGACTACTTTGATTGGTATGCCCCTTCTTCCATATGTGTGTGGGCTTTTAGCTCACTACCCTTATGGGTGGCTGTGGAGATTAACACATCTCAGCTTCCTTGGACTGTCCAGTCCTGCAGCCCCAGATGCACCTCGGTTCCCTCTTTCTTCTTCCCTGACATAAGAAAGAGGGACATGATTAACTTATGAGTTCAATTATTTCTCTATCTAGTAGCATGGAGTGACCTTTTTTCCCCAGGAGTCTGTGTCTCTTTCCCTTTTTTTAGCACATTATGCCAGCTCATTTACAAGGAGTCCCAATTATGTGCACCGTCCTTGTGCTTCTGCCAGAGTCACGTGCTCAGGTCTGCTGCCCTGTTTTTCTAGACCGTGATCAACCTTCTGTCTGGCTAGTGTTGAGGTACTGGCTCTGTAGACCCAACGACTCCTTGTGCCATCTAGTATGCCCTGTTCTTATCTCTAAGTTGGTAGTCAGGTTTTGTTTTGTTATCTTTGTTTCCTATATTCTTTCCTTGTCCCTTTGGGCTAGAAACTCTCTGGCCCTCTCTTATTTTCTCCACTTTGTTTCTCTCCTGTCAAACAGAACAAATTCAATTCTGCTACTTCTAATTTATTGTGATGAAGAATCTGCATTTATATAGTGTCTTTCTTATACACTACATAACCAAAGCACTAAGTAATGAGAGACTGGTAGTGACGTTAATAACAAAACATGTAATGGCAGCCATTATGCTCATCAACACCCACCCACACAGCCATGGACAGTTGCCTGAATCAGCTTCATGTGACAGTGAACGTTGGCCAGTATATACCGGGGAATATCCTGAATTTTCTTGAAAAGTGCCCTGGGTCCTCTTTCTTCCGCCTGGACACCTATCAAGACAGCATCAGAGATTTGCAGAAGGGACCTTGGTATAATATCTCATCTGAAGGATGACGCACACCCCCGGTACTGCACGGGATGGCCAGGGTTTGGAGTATGAACCCAAGTTCCATTGTGGGACAGAAACCCACCGCCTTCTGGCCCACAGGTAGATGTCCCACCAGCTGAGCAGTGCTGACACCTCGTACTGCAGGCAGCCTAGTGGTCAGAGAATAGAACTGTAAACCTGGAGGCCCAGCTCTGAATTTCACGAGTCATTCACTGTGTGAGCTTGAGCAGGTCGCTCAACTTCTGTATTCTTAACTGCATCTCTCTCTCTCTCTCTCTCTCGTTTTTTCACTCTGTGCTTCTCCATCAATTTTGCTTAGCTTGTTTCTGCAGCTGTTCGTGGCTTGAAATTGCTTCTGGTACGATTTGTATGAAAGGCACTACATAAAAACAAACACCCTTGCATCCTCTATCAGAGCTATGACTTGAACATCTTAAAAACAATCATATTGTACAATAAACCCTAACAAAAGCTGTATAAGTAACAATTTTCATATTACTTTGAACTTTTTCAACACACAGCCGCATCTTAAAAGCTGTGCCTTACAAACTTGACTTTGAAGTTCCTGCAAGAGGAAGGCGGCACTACAGTTTGCTGCTGGGCATATCCTTCTAGTATAAACACCTTGCATTCCAGCACAACAACAGCCTGCAATCCTATGGACAGCAAGGCTAAACATATAGCACACAGGAAACAAAATGTTTCATTAATTGTAGCTGGCAATGTACTTTAAAAAATGTTGCAATGCTCCTCTAACTATAAATTGAGCCACTAAGGAATGCTTTGTTGGTAGGAACTGATTCAGTAAGTCCCAGATGAGTCTTTGCTTCTTGAATGGAAGACTAACCACAACAATGTGAAGTTTAGATAATGAGAACCGTCTTATGCCATACACTTTCTAAACAGGTTTTATGGCATCCTCTGATTACTAGTCAGTTTGGCTTGAGACTTCAAAGACATAAAAAAAAAAAAAAAATTGACACCTTCCTCATCAGAAGTATTCTATGTTGTATGAAAAGTGAGACACTTACTACTCATTTGTTTACTGGCAGGAGAGATCAAACTTGCTACGTATGTTTATTGTACAATATGATGCTTTCAAATGGCCAACCTACCTTCAAATTGCTTATCCTTCATCAGGCTTGTCCACTAGGATATCAAACCAGGAAACTCTGTCTCTGAATAGCATACCTAACTGACAACCTCCATCCCCTGTCTATTACGTGCCTGACATCCCTCCCTCGTCCTTACCTCTGTACTGTCCCCCCTGCCCTCGTCTACCTTTCACCCCTTCTCTTCTCTCCTCTCTTCCCTCTCCTATTCTGTCTTGCCAGTATCACACCAATGTGTAGTCTAGTAGTCTGTACTCTCCAGTACGCTACTTATAGGTCATATAGATCCCGTCATTCTACAGCTATGCAAATCTCATGTAATCTCCACTTATTGTGCTTAAAAGTGTGTATACATGTATTAAATCATTGACTTTCCTCTGAGCTTATCTATATAGTTCGCTAGTGATTCTTAGTCTGTTGCATATTATATGTACTTCCTTGCCCTTGTCTGCTTTGTACAATTATACTGTCATTTTTGTTTGATTACTGTATGTCTTAGGTTACAGTCTATCAGGCTACTGTATTGCTCCCAGGTCCATCTTGTAAATGAGCTTGTCTCCATGGTGTTTCACCTGGTAAAATAAAGATGTTGATTGATTGATTGATTGATGTTGTATTAGTGGTCTTCATAATCTGTTTGTGTTTGATATATGTATAGTATGATATGTGTGTGTGTGTGTGTGTATATATATATATATATATATACACATACACACACACACACACATATATCTGTGTTATTTATTTCATTTTTTTATTTAAACAGTGACTGGGATAGGCACACTGAGCACAAGCTCATTACCAGGTGCTACCCAGGGGAGAGGATACAGCAGGGAGTGATAGAGCAATAACAGGTTTAGCGACAACAGTGGGTGTGTGAATGTGAACAGTAAAAGCAAGGTACAAGTAGTAAATTGCAGAAAAAGAAAATCAATGTAGAAAGTGTACATGGTACACAGGTAATGGGAGTAGCAAGGATGCCAGTTAGGGAGCATGTGGCAAGATATTTGTAACAGAATTATAATGGCATGACATTCAAATTACTGTGCAAACTGAGCTTTAAACTTTACAATAGAGAAGAAGCAAAATGGGTTAATAAGGGAGGGAGTGAACAGGGCAAATGTTGTTGTAATGCAGAGAGAAGAACATGGCTAGCTACAGGAGCGTGCTTATGAAAAGTGTGCCAGTAAGAGTAGCTTAAAAGAGTGCAGGAAGGATGAGAGATGTATGGGGGAGAGAGGTTCTTCAACTGTGTTGTAAGGTGGATAGAGAAAGCAGACTGGCCTGCTGCAGATTTACAGTGAGCGATATGAAATGGATGAGCATCAGATGACTGGAGGGAGCAGGAATATGAAGTGGCGGGGTTAAGGAGAGAGGAAAGGTTAGTGGGAACAGTAGCAAGCTGGTATTTGTCCAGAAAGGAGGACCAGTGCGAAAGATGCTGGACCTTTAGGGAGGGGGAGAGAGAGAGAGAGAGAGAGAGAGATGGACTTAGTGGGGTGATAGAGAACTAAATGCAAAGAGGCAGAAGGAGTGAAAAAGGAGGTCCAGCCTCTGGCAAGTGTAGATTTTAGCCCTGTTTACACTGGCCATTTATACACAAGTGTAGATAGTTTGGAGAGCCACACCAGTTTACATCTGTATTTGTAAACTGCACAGGCATCAAACTGGTGTGGCTCCTCTGCTGCTCTCCCAGACAGGGGAACTGAATTGGTGTAGGCGGTTTCAGTGCTGTGTAAACAGTGTCCACTTCTCACCTCACTGCTGGAGGGTAATATAACATCACAACTCATAGGGAACTCCTTGCAGGGTGGTCCCACAATGCAGTTTCCAAGACACCAAGTGTGGAAGCCAGTGTCCTTAAATGATGAACACCACTGGTTTCATAAACAACCAGGAGCAGACCAACACCAGTGTAAGTCACATTGGTGTGTAACAGCTTGGTCAGTAAAAACTGGGCTTTTGGGGCAGTGCTGTAGACTACTGTACATCCATATAGTCAAAATATGATGAGAGCATCTTGAGTATGATTTCCTGGCAGACTTCGGGAGGGGCAGGATTTATTACAGTACAGAACACCAAGCTTAGGGTGAAGTTTCCTATGCATGTAGTTAATGTGGATGGAAGAGCTGAGGTTCTGGTCCAGCAGCACCCCTAAGTGCATAGAAACATAGAATTTGACGGCAGATAAAGACCGCTTGGCCCACCCAGCCTGCCCATTTCCCTACCTAATGGATAAGCTGCAGGTCCTAGTTAACCAGCAGCCTACTTCTTTCTACCCCCAACCCCTAGAATTGCCCTATGACTGTCCCATGCATGCTTGAATTCAACCACTGTTTTTGACTCCACAACCTCCTCCAGAAGGCCGCTCCATGCATCCACAACCCTCTCTGTGAAAAAATACTTACATTACTGCGAGCCGCCTCCCTCTATCTTCAAATTGTGCCCCTTGTTCTTGCACACCTCTTTTTTGAAAGATGCTACCCTCTTGGACTTTGTTGATTCCCTTGAGGTACTTGAAAGTTTCTATCATGTCCTCTCCCTCCTTTCCTCGAGGCTATACATATTAAGCTCCTTAGTCTCTCTTCATATGTCTTCCGGTGCAGACCCTGCACCATTTTAGTTGCCCTCCTCTGGACAGCTTCCATCTTGTCTATGTCCTTGCGGAGATTGGGTCTCCAGAACTGCACGCAGTACTCCAGATGGGGTCTCACCAGCTGTCTGTGCAGAGGGATAACAACTTCCTGTTTTCTACTGGTGATGCCTCTCCCTATGCATCCTAGTATCCCTCCAGCCCTCCTTACTGCCCTCTCACATTGCTTGCCCACCTTTAAGTCATCTGATATGACTACCCCCAGGTCCCTTTCCATTTTTGTTGTTGTTGGTATCTCACACCCCCATTGTGTGCTCTTCCCCTTGGTTTTTGTTTCCCAGGTGTATTACCTTGCACTTCTTAGCATTGAATCTAAGCTGCCATACATTTGACCATTCCTCTAACCTTGCCAAGTTCCTTCTCATCCTTTCCACCCCACCTTGTGCATCAACTCTGTTGCAGATCTTTGTGTCATCTGCAAAGAGACATACTTTTCCTTCCAGTCCCTCTGCAATGTCGCTTGTAAAGACATTGAAGAGGACTGGTTCTAATACTGACCTCCTGTACCCCACTAGTAACCCCCCTTTCTTCAGAGTGGACTCCATTTACTATTACCCTCTGCGTCCTATTCTCCAGTCAATTCTTTACCAGGTTATCATCTTGGGACCCACTCCCAAGCTGGCTAACTTGTATGTTAATCTTTTGTGCGGGACTGTGTCAAATGCCTTGCAAAAGTCTAGGTAGACCATGTCCACAGCCCCTCCCTGATCTACTACTTTGGTCACCCAGTCAAAGAAATCTATTAGATTCGTCTGGCATGATCTTCCCGCTGTGAATCCATGCTGCCTTGAGTCCTGTGCCCCTCTGGCCTCTAGTACTCGACAATTCTTTCCTTCAGAAGTGATTCCATCATTTTCCCTGTCACTGAGGTTAAACTAACAGGTCTGTAGTTTCCTGCTTCTGCCTTGCTCCCACTTTTGTGAAGGGGAATCACATCTGCCCTCCTCCAGTCCTCAGGTACCACCCCATCCTCCCATGATTTGTTTAAGAGGGTAGTCAGTGGTGTCACTAGTTCTACCCTTAGTTCTTTTAGAATTCTGGGATGAATCCCATCAGGCCCCATTGCTTTGTCCTCCTTCAGTTTTAAGAGTTCTTTTTCATAAAGTGGGGTATGTCTTCTAGCAGGTTGTCATCCAGAGCCTTGAAGACAGGAGTATGTTTTCTAGCACCAAAAGTCAGAGGGACAATCTTTTGGCAATTAGTAAAAGCTGGTTTGAGCAGAACCAGTTAGACATCTCCAAAGTCACAGCTACGTGATGATTCCAGCTCAGTAACCAAAGCACCAGAATCAGAGAACTGTGTCATCTGCATACATGTGGATGTGTGGAAGGAAGGTTGTTTAAAAGATGGTGAACTAGATCAGGCAAAAGATGGAGCTTCTGGGGAAACTGGAATTTTTGGGTGTGGGGTGGGGTGGATGCAGCATTTCCAACCTGGGCTGAGTGGAGACAGTTCAAGTGAGATAGAACCACAGCACATATCCTGTCCAAGAAAAAAGGTATGCCACGGTATTGGAGACTTTTGCTAAGTCTATGAAAATGGCCACAGTGAACAGGCCCTGGTCCATGACTTTCAGCATAAACTCACAAATTCTTGTTGCCGTATTGGTCCTTGCAACACAAGAGCCACACAAATAAATGTTTTGATACCCTTTATTGGACCAACAGAGTTGTTAAAAAAGAAAATACGTTCTTTGAGTTTTCGTATTACACAGAATCCTTCATCAGAAAATAGTGACATTGTTTTGTGATGAAGGATTCTGTGTAATCCGAAAGCTCAAAGTGTCCATTTTCTTTTTTTAACAACTTTGTTGGTCTAATAAAAGATATCAGCTCATCTGTTTGTGTGGATCTAGCATAGACTCAGTGATCCAGAAGAGGGAGGAGATGGAATGATGTTTGTGGAAGCCGGACTGAAGAGTTGAGATGTGATGATGAATTCATGTTTAAATAAGGAGTTTATTATATTTGCGCATAAAGTTAGTTTATGTGTGGCGGTATTGTCTGTCAGAACCTTTAGAGGGCCATCTCAATGTCAGTGCCTGGTGCTGCTCCATAAGAGATGCCGGTTGCCATAATGACTCTGGTTTCCAGGCCCTAGAACTGATAGCAGCTAATCTCACCATGGCAGAGAGCTGCTCTGCACCCTGGAAGTGCATAGGTGCCAGAACCTATGGGCGAGGGGTGGCGGCAGCCCCTCCCCCACACACACACACTTTTGCCCAAGAGCATTCAAAGTGCCCCTTTAATGCATGCAAGGTCAGAAGGGAAGCAGTCATGGTCTCTTGTGTTATTACTAAAGCCCCCACACACACACACACACTTTTCCCATGTTCTGGCACCCCTGTAGAAGAGAGTATTAGAAGTACTCCCTGTAGGGTTGCCATCTAATGGCTTTGGCAGCTGTTGTAGTGGCTTGTGGTTGCCTGCCATCTCATGCAGAGAAAAGGTAAGAGATGGGGAATGGGGGAGTAATATGAGTTAAAATGAGGGGCACATTGACCTGCTAAATAAAAATAAACAAAAAACTGTATGGTCAGTTTAAGCAAATGTAGTTTCTTTCAAAGTTTTTAAGTAACAGTTGAGTTGTTTGTCAAAAATCTTTCTGGGTAAGCCTCAGTTTAGGGGATTACTACTATGGCATGTTTTGCTCTAAAGCTACTTTAAGGTACTGTAAGTAAACCGGGATCAGCACCTGTCTGCAAGCCATAAGATAAGTTGTATCTCTGGTTGCTTGCTGCCGAGAAAGCCTTAAAAATAAATGTGTGCTGTACTTCTCTCTCTTGGTTTTGTAACTGCAACAAATATTGAAAAGGACGGTAGGTGGGAAACCCTGATTGTTGGATTGAAAATAATGAAGGCCAGATATATTAATGTCAGAAATCCTGTGTTGGCATAAACACCACATTTACAGCCAGTATAAAACTGCCCAGGATTACGGAAGCATCTGAACATGCAGTTGAGTATTTTGAAATCCCTGACCTAACAGATTAAAAATAAGATACAGTTTTAACTGTGTGTATTTAATTAAAATTGATCTATAGTATGTGTTTTTTTTAATCTGTATTCTTCAGATACAGGCTAAATCTTGATCTTATATTTCTTTTTTTGTTTTGAAAAGTGTGTATTACTCTGATACTAGCACCCTTCTCGTATTACTAGAGGCAGAACTACACTTCCTGAGCTGCTGCATTACAAGGCAGAAGGCCAAGTAAAATATCTCAATGAGGGAAGCAGGTTATATGCGGAGTATAAAGTGGGAAGAGTGCTGTCATCACTACTGTGCTAGATGTGTTAAAGAAAGGCTTTCTTATTTTAGTTTTGGCAGATGAACATATCCACTGGGCATTATTGTGGTCAAAGTGTTTCCATTGGGACTGTCGGCCAATGGGAATGCAAGTTTAGTTGGATATGTCATCACAGTATTTTAATCAGTAGATGGCTCTGATTGGCCAAGTGGAACCAAAAGTAGTGCAGTATTGAAGAAGCACAGAATGTCACATACCAGTGCAGCATGTGAAATACATGAAAATTGCATTAAATAATTCTGGTGGGTCTGGCTTCAAGTAAGGTGCCTTAAAGGAGTGTTGCAGTCAAAATCTGCAAAAACATATGTTGTGCATGGTGTTTTGATTTGTGTGTTTAACCCTGTGTGTCCTTCCCTTTGTTTACTATTACCTTGTTCCATCTCATGACCTTCCTGTTTTGGTCCACGCCTTTGTGACATCGTGCCTTGATTACTGCAACTCCCTCTACTTAGGGCTTCCTGGGGTTGATATCTGCCGCTTGCAGCTAGTGCAGAATGCTGCAGCACGTTTGTTGACTGGGGCTTCTAGGAGAGCGCATATTACCCCAGTGTTGCACGATCTGCACTGACTGCCTATTCAGTGGCGGATCACCTTTAAGGTAGGTCTATTGACTTACAAAGCCCTACACGGACAGGGTCCTGATTACTTGAAAGAGCTCCTGGTTCCCTACACCCCTCTGCAACAGCTCCACTTGGCTGACAAGGAGTCGCTAGAGATTCCGAGGGTAAGTTTAAAGTCATCTGGTGCGCGTGCCTTTGGGTTTATAGCACCTACCCTCAGGAACTCTCTGCCCCGTCAGCTTCGGGAGTGCAGGACAGTGGAGTGTTTCAAACGGGCACTGAAGACCTTTTTGTGGGGAAAAGCCTTCTCTGTATTTTCTTGATTTTATCTGTATTTATTGTGTTTGGTTTTATTTGATTGTACAGCGTCTTGTTATGTGAAAGGCGCTATATCAAATACATTTATTATTGTTATTAGGATTTTTTTCTAAATTTGCCTATTACTTTTATGGCCTCTGGGGATCTCCATGTTAGCATGGTTTATTATTCTTCTTTGTCACTACAATGCCTCCTGTCTCATGAGACAGTGATGTATCCGGGACCACTAATTCAGTGAGGGAAAGTACTGCAGAAGTAATCTGAAGATAGGAGCCCGATGTTCTGGTCTCCGTTAAATAACTTTAATTCAGATTTTTTTTCTGTATGTTTCTGTAGGTCTAGCTAGCAGGAGTAAAGCAGGGAGGCAGTATAGCGCAGTGGTTTAAGGCTCTGAGCTGCAAATCTGGAGACCTGGGTTTGAATCCCACGGCTCCCACTTGCATACTGTGTGACCCTGAGCAAGTCACTTAACTTCCCTGTGCTCCCAGGTTGCACCTGTAAACAAGCTTTCAGCTTAGTGTACCACTAATAAATAAATAAATGTTTCGTTTTTAAGGCTTTTAATTTCATCAAACTACACCCAGCCATACAAAGCACACAAATCACTCTAGGTCATCAATGCTATAAGTAGTAATGACTCTAGCTGTTTTTGTACAGAATTCCTACTCAATTAGACCACGGGGGATTGCTAAGTTGTAAATCTAGCCTTCAGTGCCCACTAGATAAGGAAAGTGACTTAAAATCACAACTGTACTGCTGTAAAATTGGCTGTTAACCAGTACTTGCTGAATCTATGGCACCGGACGCATGACTGTCACATGGAACAGGAGGCATTGTAGGAAAAAGAAGAGCAGTAAAGCATGGTAATATGGAAATCTCCAAAGGCCATAAAACTAGTAGGCAGACTGAGAAAAAAAAACTCTTAATATCAAACAAAGGGAAGGACACACCAGGACTAAACACACAAATCAAAACACTCTGCACAACATATGTTCTAGGAGCGTGGAGATATGTTGTTCATCCACACTGTTTGTCATGTCCCTTTCCCCTTTAAATCTTGCCGGAAGTCTTCAAGCTGGCTTCTCCCACCCACCCGGGTGGTATAAACCTCGGCTGCGCCCCATGGCGCCAGATCTTCCTTTCCGCTGGAAGATACAGTTTCCCTCGTGCTTCACAGCAGTTTGTAGGCCCTGTATTTCTACCGTCAGTTTTTACCGCAACTTACCTTAAAAACTTGTTCGAGTTATCGTTTCCGATAGTAGCGCATCGGACATGGAGGAAAAATCTGCTCCTGGATTTCGCTGGTGCTCCTGTGGCCAGAAGATGTCACGCACCAATCCCCACCTAACATGCGTCTACTGCCTTGGTGTCAGACATAACACCTCCACCTGCACTTTCTGCCTGGCCTTCCATACCAACATCCTGGACGACCGCTTGGCACTCCTAAAATTGGGGAGACCAGAGAAAAGGAACCCGCCGGTGAAATAGAAGGAGACAAGGTGGGTCGTTTCCGCAGCTGCGGGATCTGCCAATCAGTTGGAGCAAATGAAGGCTTTCGAGGAGGAAGCGGCTCAAGCTTTGGCCACTCGGAGCTTTTTTGTTCCTCTGAAGCTCGGTTCCACCTTTTCCGGCTCCTTTAAGGAGTTGTGCCAGTCTCTCCCCACCAGGGGTGAGGCGCCCTCGGGCTTGCACTCCTCCCACCCTCAGAAGAGGGAGAAAGACCCTAAGTCTTCATCCAAACAAAGACGTTCTTAGGACCAAGAAAGGTCCGAGTCCCAGGAACACGCGATCTCGACCTCAGTCGAGATCGCATCCTCGGCCGCCGGCTTCATGGATCTTCCTTCCGGCCAAGAAATCAAGGATGTGGCTGACGAGGTTGAGATATCTCTCGACCTGATCGACCCTATTTCGCCAACCCCAGTCGATGATTCTTTAGAAAGGACTCTGGTCCTTGTCTTTCCTGATGAAGCGATCCAGCCTACTGGTGTCACCATCAAGGACACAGTTTCTGACCCTCGTCTTTCACCGACCCCGGTGTCTCCCAATGGACCAAGTCGGCTAGCCCGATCTCCATCGAGGTCCAGAACCCTCTCAGTAGAACGACCAAAAAAGAGTCACAAGCAGTCTAAAAAGAGGCATCGCCGAAGATCCTCATCCTCCTCGGACAAGGAGAGGCTGCGACGGAAACTCCGTCGACGCTATGAGGATCTTATGTGGCAACAGCTGATTTTGACCGGGTAGAAGCTGGCTTCGCCGTCCACCCCGGCCATCACTTGGCTACCGCCTCCTGGGCCAACGCCCACCTCCAGAACCGGCTTTTGGTTCACCTGTCTGCGGGCCGCCTGCTATCCCGGCTCGGCCCATTTCATTCTCTCCACTGATTCTGGTGGAACCACCGAATAAGCAGCCTCGGGGAGGGGCTCCCTCGAAAGGGGACTGTACAGACACCGGGCTTACCCGATGTCTGTCCATCACGGTTACCCATGACCACCACCCGGCAGATCGAAGGGAACGTAGGTAGGAGACTCGTTGTACCACGACTCCTCGGACTCGGATGTCACAGGACTATACTCCCATCCTGGGGATGATGAGTCCTCCATGGCAGGTTTGGAGGGGGGTCCTTCCTCCTTTCAAGGCATTCTCTGCTTGATCTCTGAATCTACCGGAATGCCCCTGGAGTCTATCCAGAAAAAGGCAGAGTACCCCCTTACGGACATCCTAAAAAGGGGGGATACCCCGACGGAGGCCTTTCCAGTGGCCAAAGCCATCACTGGCCTGGCCCTTGAGCTCTGGCAACATCCAGCTTCCTGCCCAGCACTGTCTGCCTGCATGACCCGCAAGTATGAGGTGTCCATGGGGTCCCTATCAGGATTCACAGAACATCCTTCGGCCGAGAGCCTGGTGACTGCTTCTGTGTTTAGACGTACTGGTAGTTCAGCCGACACAGACCGACCCTGGACAAGGAGTCCAAAAATGTGGACCACTCTGCCTGCAAGGTCTATGCGGCCTCCTCCTTAGGCCTTCGACAGGCCAGTTCGGCTGTTAATATGGCACACTTCTCTCATGCCCTCCTCGGGTCATTAGATGAAGTCCTCCCTCATCTCCCGGTGGACTTACAGACCACGGTCAAGCAAGTCCATGATCAGGGCCATGCTGTTGAAAAACAGCAGCTCCAGAAGGCCCTAGATATCGAGGATTCTTGTGCCTGCTCGTTAGTAGCCACACTGGCCACTCACTGCAGGGCATGGCTGAGGCTATCCTCCTTCCAGACGGATACCCAGCACAAGTTAGCTGACGTTCCTTTCCTTGGTACCGACTTGTTCAGTCCAGGAGTGGCCGGTCACCTTCAGCGTATCGAGCAGTCCAGTGCCACAGTGGATGCTACCTCTGCAAAAGGTTCTTCGGGGAAGAACCAGCAGAAAAGAAAGAAGAAGCCATTTCGATATTCTTCCCCTGTGGTCAGGCAGCCCTCCTATCAAGGAGGCCAGCAGCAGCAGCAGCAGGTTCAATCTTGGCGCCCACAGCTCAAGCAGGGTCCTCAACAGCCCCGAAAAGGTGGTCGAGGTGCAGGTCCAGGTTCCTCCTCCTCCTCCTCCTCCTCTAAGCCTGCTCAGTGATGGGTTGGGGGTTGCCGCCCTTACACCTGTCACGCCAGCTCTGGGTCCTCCCATGGGGGTCTGGCTCTGCCATTTTCATTCCGCCTGGTCCGATATCACTTTGGACAGGTGGGTTCTCGAAGTGGTCAGTCAGGGACTGCCTCTAGAGTTCGAGCAGTACCCTCCCAGCCGAGCATATTGTCAGAATACAGCAAGACTCCATTAGAAGAAATGACATTACTATGGTAAGTAATTTTTTCTTCTATGTACATTACCTGCCTTCTCGAGAGAGAGAGAGTTGATGATGACCATCCCCCATTGTCTTGCCAGAGAGTTAGAAACAAGAGTTTTAAGCCAGATGCTAATTCTCCAATTCATCAGAATAGGGTACCATTTAAAACCTTTCAGAAGACCAGTCAGACTTCATCTGGCAGCTACCTTGCTTATCTTAAGAGCCCAGAAAAAAAAAAAAGCTGACCTTCGGTACCATATATTAACAGTGGGCATTCCTTTTCTCTGTTTTGCTGATGTGGTAGAACCAAAGTACAGGCTATATATATTTATTTATTTATTTTATGTTAACATTTTACCAGGAGGACCTACTGAGCTAAGAAATGGCTCATTTCCAGAGGCTAGTTTTGCTAGGTTAGTTCTCCAGCCAACATCACTTCCAGTCTGACAGCCCAAGGGGTGAGGGAGAGGGGCTGTACTCAAATCATATTTCAAGTAACAAGCAAGAAAAAAAACAATATTCAAACTATGGCCAGCAGTAAGAGAAACATACTGTAGAAACATAGACAGTGATGGTGGAAAAAGACCAATGATCCATCCAGTCTGTCCGAGTTCCCAGTTTAGTTGTGAGACCTACTGTTGCTCCAGGGTCTGAGCCCTGTTAGTAGCATCACTAGTGACACAACCTGAAAAACAAAACAGGTAACTAGATGGGAAGATACTTGTTCTTTAAACCAGCTGCTCTACATCCATGCTGTACTTTTGGTTAGACACTGATGCTGCTGGGTCAGAAGAGAATGTGAGATGCAGCTGGCTAGCATCTACGTAACAGATAATAAAGGCTGCACATTTGTTTATAGTCGTGACAAAGAAGCACCTAGAGCAGGGCTCTGGGAATGAAAACCACATTTTATTAAGTTGTTTTTGTAGTCTGAGGAACTAAAAGGGTAGTTGTACATAGGGACTACTTCTGTTGTAAGCAGACTTTTATTGCATGTATTTTTAAATACAAAAAAAAATCAAATTAATCTGCCTTGTTGGAATAAAACAAATTGTGTGATTTTACCACTTTTTAATTTCAAGTAGTCATATTTATTTCGGAGATTCTACATTATTTATCTGTGTTCTTTTTTTTTTGTTTAATTAGGAATGGGAGATAAGTGATGAGTAAAGACACTGGCACCCGAAACCCTGACAGCATTTCACTGATGGGTACAGTGTCGGTGAGTGCCATGCTTGCTTTCTCACACACTGTTCCACCAACATCCTTCAGTCATGATCAGGACAGACTATGCGTTTATCTTGGGCTGAGAGAGTTTGTCTCAGTGCTTATTTAATCCTGGGATTGTTGAGACTAAGGAGTATCTATTCCATATCATGCAGAATCACTGAGCGTATTATGTAGACTACTTTAGGAGGTAATACATGGAGACCATCAAATCCACTTTGATTGTGACCCAAACTGAGATTTGTATCCAGCTTCTTTAAGTATTTTAATGGTATAAGAATTCAGTCACAGCTATAGTATTTCTAAAAGGACACAAGCAACTTGACCTCACACTATCCAAACTGGCAACTATCCTTTTGTTATAATTTTAAATCATTAGCTTTCTTCAGTTTTCCCCCCTACATCTCTATAGCTGTGCTATCTTCCCATGACACCCTCCTTCCTTCAGCCCCCTTGCACCTTTGCTCTGTTACAGGCATGGGTCTGGCTGCTTGCTGCCTCATTTTATTGGAATTTAACATCTTTATTAACTTTTTAAGCTGATAAAATACGACTAATAATGGAAGCATGACCCAGTATAAATGACAGTAATTACACAATGGTTACAGAAAAAAACTACAAGATTCTTCAGGGATCATAAAATCCAAGTAAAGTAATAGGAACCACGACTAAGAGAAAAAGTCCAACCCCCCTTCCCAATCCCTCTATCCCTATAACCCCTTCACCACCCACCCCAGGATGTGTCTTATTGAAAGAGAGATAAAAACCTATTTCACAAAATATGTATTGAAATATTATCCATATAAAGTAAATAATTCAGTATAAGATAATACCAGCCAAAGCCACCAGAGGTGCACACATATGAACATTAGTTCAAGTATAGAGCATACAATTTGCCCCATTTCCGATCAAATGAGGTCAAGCGGTTCAGGGAGCTTGCTATTAATCTTTCAGTCTTAAAGCAAAGAGATATTTCTTTAATCCATTCTGCATACGATATAACCAGTTGGTCCATCCAATGTCTGAGAACCAGCCTTTTAACAGCTATAGAAATTAAAGCCATGTGGAATCTACACTCCAAAACCTGTATATTGGAGAACATCCCTAAAATACAAACTTCTATAGTAAATAAATCTCTCAGTCCCAAAAGGGGGTCTAAATTGGACTGGATGGACTGCCATAATGGAGCCACTTTATCACAGTGCCAAGAAATATGTACCAGGTTCCCTTCAACTATGCCACACCTTGTACAAATGTTTGAAGGTAATCTATCTAATTTGGGCAACTTGACCGGAGTATAGTACAAGTTGTTCAAAATATGATACTGGATAAGCCTATGCCTATCTTGAGTGAGGTATCTGTGCATATCCACCCAAATTTGTCCCCAAACTAAAAGAGAATCTGGCAGAAGAGAGGACCAAATTTTGGAACCAGTAAGGGGATTAGGAAATTTAGTGTCTAATAGGAAGGAGTATATCTTGGAAATGCCATGGGCCTTGTTTGCATATTCTTGTATCTGGTCTAGAAAGGGCTTAACTTGGGACGGTGTACAAGTAGAACCAAAACTGGAGACCATTAGGTGTCTTAACTGGAAGACTTTAAAAATATGCTTCTGAGGAATGTTGTATTTAGCCATAACATCCCCCGAGGATAAAAGAAAGTTATTAAGGAACAAACCTTCAATGCAGCAATCCTGCAACTGAGGAAGCCAATCCAGAGAGAGCAGAGAGCCACTGATCTTAATGTTCGGGTTTAAAGTAAGAGATTGGTTATATCTTCTTAGGAGATGTTAAAAGTTCAGCATTGAGTCAACACCTTAATGGAGGTACCTATAACACTACTTTGTAAGGGGGGAGGTAATGTGGAAAAGGTATAGTAAAAGATTCTAAATGACTGGAGACTATGTTCATATAAAATCATTCTCTTGAGTTGTAACCAAATAGAGAGATAATCATCTGGACTCGAGTCATACCACCTCCATATTTTCGACATATGACTTGCCCAGTAATACAACATTAAGTTGGGAAGACGAGGTCCACCTTTCTCCTTAGGTAAGTTAAGCTTTAAAAAGGCATTCCTGGGCTGCTTGCCTTGCCAGATGAACTTGGAAATGAACATATGGAGGTGTTGGAAATAGGACATAGGGAGATAGATGTTTAGTAAATTTAGTGGGTAAAAAACCCGAGGCAAAACATTCATCTTGACAATATTTATATGACCCCACAAAGATAAAGGGAGAGCGGACCATCTCTGGAGGTCCTGCTGTATTTTAGACAACAAATCCTCCAAGTTAAGCTTCCTGAAAGCTTCCGGGTCCTTGGTAAGGTATATACCTAAGTATTTAAAAGAGGAGGGGGCCCATTTCATGCCAAACTGGGTAAAATTAGCATGGGGTGTGCTGCCTCATTTTATAACGCAGAACACTCATGCAGCTTACCCACCTTTGTGGAGCTATCCCCTCCTGCCCATCCACCACCAACAACTGCACATGAGCTCTGGGAGTGAAACAGAGATGTCCGTCTAGTGTGGGCAATGAGGGAGATGTGTTGACCTCAAGGTCTTCATGTGACATCAAGCACAAAGGGGCAGATCATGGGTCACCTCTGCAGCCCATGTCACATCCCCATCTGACATCAAGGGGTGGCACTTCAGATTGGCAGCACCATCCTACTTCCCTCTTGTTCCCCCTAGCCACAAGAGGGCAGCCACATAGTTGTGGTTGCCGTGATTCTCACCTGGAGGCATTGCATGGACTGTGCTTAACCTCGACTGGCCTTACTGGGATCCCCAGACTTAGAATGTAAACAGGACTCCTCCACACAGAAGGTTGATATGCCTCTCCAAAGGCCATCAAGCCAGCTCAACATTCAGAAATCTCATTACCGTTGTGTAAATGATAACTCTATCTCTACAGTATGTGGAAATTACATTGATTCCAATTCAGAGTCCTCATCCGATTTCATTAGCCTGCAAAATGTTTATAACTTCCCCTCCACCCACCGCACATTGAGGAGGAGAAACAAAAATATTGCCAGATCACTCTCCCTTCCCCCACCCAAACTTGTAGCCTGCCTGTTCTACCATTTTGCCAGAACCTTCGGCTGGCTGCTGCTGGGGTTGGCCTGGGGGTCCCTCCTACCAGTCATCATGCTAAGTCCTGTCGTGGTGCTGTGTGTCCAATCCACACACCAGTCCATCCTCAACTGGAGTCCTAGTAGCTGGTGCTGCCTCTCCTCCCCAAAATAACCACAAGTCTGTGACAAACCTGAAGTCCTGCCTGCTTTGTTTTGCCCTGCCGTCATGCTAAAACTGCTTGTGACTTGAGACACATGACACTCCCGGAGTAGCTCACTATCACTAAACCATGGGAAAAGTAGCCATTAGTTTGTCCGGTCCCAGTAAGAGTGGAGTTTGCTTACTCTAGGGTTTTGTACTGATGGGCAGCCTCTGAGTCAGGGATGGTCTTCTTGTCTCTCAGTCTACAACAGCAGCATGTAGGTGACATGTGGCAGAGTTCAGTCAGTATGTACACATTTTGATTTATAAGTAAATTACTGTAATGTTGGTTGAGGCACTTGGCAGCAGTGGGAGGGGTGGGCTTTTTCTGGCTGTGTTTGGTTCTGTAAAGGGCACTAGTCAGCCTCCTCACTAGCAGCTGAGGAATGGTGCTGGATACTTAAGAGGTTTGTTAGTAGGGCACAGTCACACAATATGCTATGACACCAGCCAAAGAAAGGGGCGCAGAGCTCTGTCCAGGCCATCACACAGAGCAGCAGAAGGGCAGCCAGCCCATTAAGTTAAGGTGAGGGCAGGGTGGGAGTTTGACATGGGGGGGTCAGGCAGGATACTTCAAATTACGGCAGTGGCTTTATGAGTATGCACTGGGTGGGAGTGGCTAACTTGCTAACATGTGCCAGTATTTGGAGATAGAATCGTAATTCTGATTCCGACTCCAGTACCTTAATTGGAAGCAGAATGGAATCTGAGTTGGAATCAGAATTTCCTAAACTCTGATGGATGGATGCATCACGGGACAAAGTCTAGAGAATCTGAGCATTCCTGCTTTTCACACACATTGTATCCCAAAGCACTTTACAAGCAGTGAGTCTTGTACTGAAGTGACTGTAAACATGATCTAGTGTAGCGGCAGCCAGTTTTCACAGCACTCACACACAGCCTGACAATTGCATGAAATTGTTTTATGGGAAGTGAAATGTTGGCCAGGACACCGTGGAAAATCCCCATTTCTTGTGAAAAGTGCCTTGAGTTCTTTTACTTTGACTTGGACGCACAGCAGAATAGCACCGGAGATGGGCAGACGGGACCTCAGTCTCATCAGAAGGATGGCACATCCTGACAGTTCAGCATTCCCCTAGTACTTCATTGGGGGGGTGCAGTGTTTCTGGTATGAGCCCAAGCCCTATGTTCAATCCACAAACTGAGGAAGTGTCAGCTGCTGGTTTGGTTATTATGATTTTTTAAATTACGTTCATTTCATTTGTTATATTTATAGACAAGTGAGATCTAGTGGTATGAGCACCCACTTGGGAACCAGGAGATCACTGGTTAAAACCATAATACAGACAAAAATACTGTGTGACCCTGGACAGGTCACTTAACTTCCCAGTGCACCAATCCACCCAGTTGCCAAAATGGGTAGAAGTAAGACCCACTGGAAATGAGTTGTTGCATTTTAGTAGGGCTATACTAGGAAATATTATAATGTAAACAATAATGAGAGATAAAATATATGTATTTTATTTTGAATTTGCAGCCGGTGAAAGGTACACTGAGCTGAAGGGCGTTATCAGGCGTGACCAGGGAGCAAAGGGAGGTAAAATGATTTGCTTTGGGTCACACGTTATGCAAATGGATGTCGTGGGATTCAAACTCAGGTTTGCCAGATCTCTAGGTTCACAACTCAGTGCTTTCATATTGATGGGGGACCTGAATATTCTAGATGTTAACTGGAGCACATTTGCTTGAGCCACATCCAAAAACAGGGTGCTTCTCAATGCCCTACAGGGGACATGTCTCAGACAGCTAGTGTTGGAGCCCACTCGGGAGGGAGCAATCTTAGACCTGGTACTCTCAAATGGGGATGAAGAGAGGATCTCAGATTTAAAGTGGGTAGCCATCTGGGAACAAGCGACCACCAAAAAGTGTGGTTCACGATAAACACAGCTGTAGAGTCAAGCCATACAAAAGCAATGGTACTGGACTTTAGGAGGGCTGACTTTGGCAAAATGGGAGAGTGCATAAGGAATGGTGGCAACGGTGTCCTGACCGAGTGCTGATTTTCAAGCAGGCTCAATAGACCATTAGGCCTACTCTGCTGGCATCTTAGTATGTTAGTATGAATGCACTAACAAATGGGCAGGAAGGAGGGGTGGAGGATCAATAGGGAAAAATCAAAACTGCTATCACAGAGACAACAAGCCTTTGTGTGAAACAAAACAAAATGAAGGAAAAAAACACTATGGTTCTCAGAAGAGGTGGTGGGGAAGGTTAGGGAGAAAAAGATAGCATTCAGGAAGTATAAGGAATCACAGAGGGAGCAGGGCAGGGAACTGCATCAGTTAAATCAGAAGAAAGCAGGGAAGACAGTCAGCATTCCAAGGGTTCAAACAGAGGAAAAGATAGCCAACTCTGTTAAGAAGGGGGATAAAACCTTTTATAGGTAAATTAGGGAGCAAAAAAAGACCAAGGGAGGGATAGTGAGGCTCAATAAAGGGGATGGGCAGAGGTTGACAGTGAAAAGGCAGAGATCTTGAATGAATACTTTTGCTCGGTATTCACAAAAGAAGAGGAGAGGGAGATACTTAAACCAAACCATAGAAGCACTCTGGATAGTGGGGTCAGTACCAGTCCATTCACAGAAGAAAGGGTTCTGAAAGAACTCCTAAAACTCAAAGTGGACAAAGCAATGGGGCCTGACAGGATTCACCCCAGAATTCTAAAAGAACTAAGGAGAGAACTAGTGACACCACTGACTACCCTTTTTAACAAATCATGGGAGGACGGTGTGGTACCTGAGGACTGGAGGAAGGCGGATGTTATTCCCCTCCATAAAAGTGGAAGCAAGGCAGAGGCAGGAAACTACAGACCTGTTAGTTTGACCTCGGTGGTAGGGAAAATGATGGAATCACTTCTGAAAGAACTGTTGAGTACCTAGAGGTGAGCGGGGCACAGCACCCAAGGCAGCATGGATTCACAATGGGGAGGTCATGGCAGATGAATCTAATAGATTTATTTGACTGGGAGACCAAAGTAGTAGACCAGGGAGGGGCTGTGGATGTGGCCTACCTAGACTTTAGCAAGGCATTTGACACACTCCCACACAAAAGATTAATAAACAAGTTAGCCAGCCTGGGAGTTGGTCCCAGAGTGGTAACCTGGGTAAAGAATTGGCTGGACAACAGGACACAGAGGGTAATAGTAAACGTGGTCCACTCTGAGGAAAGGGGGTGTTGCTAGTGGGATACCATAGGGTTCGGTACTGGGACCGGTCCTCTTTAATGTCTTTACAGGTGACATTGCGAAGGGGCTGGAAGGAAAAGTATGCCTCTTTGCAGATGACACAAAGATCTGCAACTTGGTTGATAAACAAGGGGGGGTGGAAAGGATGAGAAGGGACTTGGAAAGGTTGATGGAATGGTCAAAAGTATGGCAGCTTAAATTCAGTGCAAAGTAATGCACCAGGGAAACAGAAACCCTGGGGAAGAGTACACAGTGGGGGGGGGGGTTACTAACAACAACAAAAATGGAGCGGGACCTGGGAGTAGTCATATCAGACTACCTCAAGGCAGGCAAGTGATGTGAGAAGGCAGTAAGGAGGGCTGGGGGGATACTGGGATGCATAGGGAGAGGCATCACCAGTAGAAAACAGGAAGTTGTTATCCCTCTGTACAGACAGTTGGTGAGACCCCATCTGGAGTACTGCGTGCAGTTCTGGAGACCCCCATCTCCACAAGGACGTAGACAGGATGGAGGCAATCCAGAGGAGGGCTACTACAATGGTACAGGGTCTGCAACAGAAGCCATATGAAGAGAGACTAAAGGAGCTTAATATAAATACCCTGGTGGAAAGGGGGGGGGACACATGATAGAAACATTCAGTTACCTCGAGGGAATCAACAAAGTCCAAGAGGGTAGCATCCTTCAGAAAAAGAGATGTACAAGAACAAGGGGCACAATTTGAAGATTGAGGGGTGGCTCAGGGACAACGTGAGGAAATATTCTTTCACAGAGAGGAACAGCCTTCCAGAGGAGGTAGTGGGGGTCAAAAACAGTGGGGGAATTCAAGAATGCATGGGACAGACATAAGGCAATTCTAGTGGGGGGTAGGAGGAAGTAGGCTGTTGGTTAACTAGGATCTGCAGCTTATCCAAAAGGTAGGGAAATGGACAGACTGGGTGGGCCAAGCAGTCCTTATCTGCCTTCTATGTTTCTGTGTTTCAATTCTAAGCTCTGCTGTCTCCCTATAACTCAGAGTTCTAAGTTCTAAGCTATACTGTGTCCCTAATATATATATATATATATATATATATATATATATATATATATATATATTTTTTTTTTTTTATGGCAAAAAACTAGAGCACTGCTTATTAGGGTTGCTACTGCACAAAATGCAAACCACCCAAAGATTGGAAATAAACTATCAGGGTTGCAAACACAGTGTTCACAAAGTTTAGAAATGTGCTAACTCCCACCCACCTTACTACGTCCCCTACTCACATGACCCAAGTACACTTTACAGGTACAGGGCCATACGTCAGTCTTATGGTACTGCATACAGGGTCAACATATGAAAATTTGTATATAGCAACCCTAATCCCAACCCCCTTCCCTACCCTTGTGACCTGGTGGGACAAATTAATTCCAATTTTCTGCGGTTTCCTTGAGCATTAACCCAAATATTGGAAATAAACTATCAGGGTTGCAAACACAATGCCCACCAAGTTTAGAAATGTGCCACAAATTGCCTCACTTTTTAAGAAATTATATGTGTGTGTGTGTATGTATATATATATATATATGAAAATATGTGCTCAAGAACAAAAGGACATTATAAAGCTAAAGGGGGGAAGATTCAGGAGAGATGTGAGGAAGTAAAAAGAGATGTGAGTTTTTCACAGAAAAGAGTGGGTGGGTTCCTGGAACATATATTATCTTAAAAAAATTAAATCATAAGTCTTTCTCACACACACACACACACACACACACACACACACACACACACACATATATATATTATGGTAGCACGGTAGTGCTACTATGGTTAGAGTTGAGGAGCCATTTCTATGTTAAACCCCAAAACTTTGCACCTTAATAACTTTGCAACAGTTTGATGGATTTGCCTAAAATTTGGACTTTATGATCAAGAACCATAGGCCTTGGGATCTGCCAAGTTTCGTACTGGTCGGAAATACGCCGCGGAGTTATTAAGTGTGATCTGTGCGCTTACGCTTTTCTGAATTCTGTGGTCACGCCTACAGGTCGATTTGCCTATGTTGACCGGACCGAAATCTTCAGGAACATGCAGCCAGGGTCCCCGATGTGCCTTTCAAAGATTTCGTGAAAAAATATTAAACGGTTCAAAAGTTATTCAAAAAACAGTTTCCCATTATAAGTCAATGGGAAAAGTTAACAAAAAGTTCAACACTTTCGCAAATGCATTTTTACTTTCGCAAATGGGCCTGTTACTTTCGCAAATCGGCCATTTTGTTTTCAGTTGGTGATCAGAAAAATGGTTGGCATTTAAATTTGGGACCCTCTAGCAACCTAAATTTTTTTTGTATTCACCTAGTCGGGCCCTGAGGATGCTTGCCATGTCTTTATTTTGTGGTAAAACACCCCAGAAATATGTTTTTCAAATTTCTGGAAAAAGTACTTTCACGAAAGTGTCGCAAATTTTTGCGAAAGCTTTCGCAAATTGCGACAGTAATTTTCTAGTCTGTGGGAAAATGACAGCAATTCTTTGGCACTGCACTGCAAAATAACCGTTGGGAGTTTTGGGCTGAAATTTGGAAGGAACGCAGCCAACATCTCACAGATGTGCCTTTCAGTGTTGTATTGAAAAAATATTACACGGCGGCAAAGTTATGGCACTCCCAAGTTGACAGTTTTTCCCATAGGATAACATTACGGCGCCCGAAGCATTACAGGAATCCTTTGGCACCCTGCTGCAAAATAACGGTTTGGTCTTTTTTCCTGAAATTTGGAGGGAAGACAGCCAACAGTACACAGATGTGCCTTTCAGTAGTTTGATGAAAAAATATCACATGGCGGCAAAGTTACGGCACTCCAAAATTTACGGTTTTTTCCATAGGATAACATTACGGCGTCATTGCTTCAGGGCCCGGGGATTCGAAACGGGTGCGAGATATACGGACTTTCCGTCGAAGACTTCTTTAGGCTCCTTAATGGGGCTAAGATTCAAATTAGCCAGGACAGTTGTAAATAATATGACTTTTAAATTTTTTTTCTACGTCAGACGGTTCCTGAGATATAATGTATTTAGTATTCCAAGATCTCATTTTCTGCCCGATACTCATTATTTTGGCATACATTATTTGTACTCACTGTCTTTCTCAATGCAGGTTTTGGGAAAACCAGCCTGTGCGCTTACATTACTGTTACTGTTGCTCTTTTCCACTGCAGATCCGCACTGCTTACTCTACCATTGACGCCCGCGCCACCATGCGCTTATCCTTTATGCTTTCATTTGCGCTATGCTTCTGTTATTTTTTGCCATTTCTGTCTACAGTACTGTTTATCTTACTGTTTCACTTTACATCACCATGCCCATTGACATTTCTGTTTGCAGGCACCATGTTACTATGTGACAACACATCACGTGGCAGACCATTCCCTGCTACGCCACCATGTGCATTACCCTTTCTGTTCTCATTCGTGCTTGTGTTACCATGTGCGCCACTGTTAGCATTTCTGTTTGCGTTGCTGTCCCTGTTAGTATGCCACAACACATCATTCGGGCCCCGTGCTCCCGCCAACGCATTATGCAGCAGGAGCGTGGGGCCCCTCCCCCGCTGCATTACATTCACTATTTTTGTTATCATTCTCAAAAGAAGGGAAATTAGAGGCAAAAACTCCGCTTAATGCATTAGTTAGGGTTGTTCCACAGCGACAAAAGTGAGGAAATTCGCTGTTAGTTGAAAACCCCTTGAACCCTCCCCGCCCACCCCAACCGCATTAAAGTGCGTGACAGATCGTGGTCCTAACTCTCACCCCATTTTCCTATACTTCTGCTGCTTTACACATGTCATGGGGTGAGAGTTAGGCTGACGATCCCAATGTGCACCCCAATGCCGTTGGGGGGTGGGCAGGGGTCCATGGGGGTTTCCAACCCTAACAGCGAATTCCCCTCACTTTTGTCGCTGTGGAACAACCCTAACTAATGCATTAAATAGCAAAAGATAAATAAAGTGCAAACTTATGGTCGGGGAGCTGGTGGGAGTAGAAGGAAGATAGGGAGGAGGAATTAGTAGGGAAAGGAAGGGGGCGGGAGCTCAGTGAGCATTGTCAAACAGAGTATATATATATATTTTTTACACTAGGCTAGCGCAGTTGCATTTGCGAGAGCTAAGCAGGAAGTTTCTGAGCCTGGGCTAAGCAAGCTAAGGTTAGTGAGTTTGAGACACTGGCAGGGAGGAGTTATACCAGTGTGGCGCACAGTAGGGAATGCCCCCTGACCTTGAGAGGTCCTGGCTCTCGAATAAGTAGGGTAGCTCTTGGAGCTGCTGCGCGTGATCAGGCCGGTGCAGTACGGCGAATGGAGTTGGATAGGCCTATGGGGATAGGCACGAGGGCTTTAAAGGTGAGCTGGGCATGTCTGATACATGAGTCGCCTTCCAGGTTGAGTAGGGTAGCCAGGTGTACAGCTCACATGTGTGAGTGAGTCTGGGAGCACCAGTGATAAGTCTGCAGGCCTTATTAACTGTGAGGCGAACCTTGTTGAGGGCAGTCTGATCTGCTGAGCCATAGACCGGAAGGCCATAGTCAATGAGAGACATGACAGAGGAGGTGACAGCCAGGCGGAGGGCATTCAGGAGGGAGGCATTTTTGTGCCGGTAAAGAATGCCTAGCCGTGAGTTGGTGACAGAATTTAGGCAGATATATGTCCATGGAATGAAAGTGCAGGGTCAAAGGTTATACCAAGATATTTATAGGACTGCACCTGGTCAATGACGATTGGGTGGGAGTGGACAGCTAGGAAACTTGCTGTACTTATTTTGGGGGTGGAGAAGAGCATCGTTTTGTTTTCTTAAGGTTGATAACAAGTCGGTGCTCAGTGAACCAGGTAGCTGCAGAGTCAAAGACTAGTTGGAGGGAGTTCTGTAGCAGCATGGGGTCATTGTGGAGGCAACGAACAGCTTCATCAGCATAGAGAAGCATCTTACCCGTACAACTGCTGGGTAGGGAGTTAAGAAAGAGTGAGAATAGTAGGGGTCCAAGAATTGGGCCCTCACGGCACCAAAGCCCGAATGGGGCATGTTTCAGAGAGAGTACGTGACTTTCACACATTGGGAGGGCGGAGAGATGGCTGGTGCACCAGGAAACAGGTCCTGAGGCAAAGCCTATTAGGTCAAGGGTGGAGAGCAAAAGAGGATGCGAAACGGTATCGAATGCTTTAGACAGGTCAATGAATATAGCACCAGCCAGGGC
Source organism: Neoceratodus forsteri (assembly GCA_016271365.2). Classification (NCBI taxonomy): domain Eukaryota; kingdom Metazoa; phylum Chordata; order Ceratodontiformes; family Ceratodontidae; genus Neoceratodus; species Neoceratodus forsteri. Next base: position 359,675,501 of record JADMNL010000024.1, read on the forward strand.
ACCAGAGTCCAAGGAGGCATGGAGGAAGTTGGAAAATTCCAGGAGTGCTGTATTGGTACTATGACCTGCTCTGAACCCGTGTTGTTCAGGGCAGAGAACATTGTACTTACAGAGGTAGTCAGAGACTTGGGACGCCACATAGTCATGCCATTATAGTTAGGGTTGAGTAGGCACTTTAATGTTAAACTCCAATGTTTGCACATTAATAACTTCACAACTGTTCAGTGGATTTGCATGAAAGTTTGCACATGCGGTCTCATGTGGCAGATCTCTGAATGTGCCAAGTTGTTCCAGTCGGATATGTGGATTTTGAATTCTGGGTAGTGCAAAAGTGAATTTTCATAACTGTTTTTCCCATTGGTTTTGCTAGGATTTCGTTTGACACGTGCAGTGCCCAGATGGTTTGGAATTTTGGCCTGAAATTCTCAGTGCAGAAAGGGGCTAGCCCACAGATGTGCCTTGGTGAAAAAATATTAATCCATTCCAAATTTATTTAATTTGAAATATTTCAAAAAATGGTTCTGAGCATGCTTAGTAAGCACTTCAAAATAGCTGTATGAAATGAAAAAAGAATCCTTTTTCTTGATGACATCATCCTTTTTCATGAGATGAAAATCCTTTTTCATTTGCCGCCATCTTATTTTCCATTTTCCCCTTTAAAATTCAGATTTCAAAAGCCACAAAAATGACATTCTGCAGAGCAACCAACACATGTATCTTGCTTTTCTAGACCCTGTTAGCTGGATTCTGCACTTAAAAGGGAAGTCTCACATGTTATAAGATGAAAAATTCCTTACCACTTTGGGTCACATCATTCTCTGCTGCCTCTGTTTGCCCCTAGTGTTGTTGTCGTCAGCCAGACTGGGCCCATAATCATGAAAATAGAGTCCCCCCCCCCCAAAAAAAAAAAAATAAAGCTGTGTTTCTCCTCCATTTTGTCATGGAAATGAGTAGAGAAACACGTCATCAACACGACACCCAATAGTGGTGTTTTGCAACACGGTCTGATCAGTAAACCACAGCCATGAGCTTTGGTCCCCCCAGTGACAAGGGATACTGGCAGTCCCCTACTTATGTATATTGTGTGAAAGCAGCAACTTCTGCAGTCATTGAATCTCTATATGCTGCCGAAAATATCATTATTTTACAGCTGTCCCATAATAGATATTAATTTTTGTCATATTTTAATAATCATTGACAGACGCAGCCACTCCAATCAGCCCCGCACCATTGACAAGGCTCACTCACATGTGTATATGGCGCCGAGGCTCGTGCACAGTCCATTTCACCCGAGTTCAGCAAAATGTGTTACTATACACTAGAAAGCAAGCTGAACTCAGGGAACATTAGTTTTCAAAACGCTGTCCACAAAATAGTTCAACATGCTGCCAAGATATGCAGTTCCATGGCTCCACTTTTATGCATGTGCATATCACGCGCGCCTGCTCCACGCACTTGTCAGAGCACCATTAGACTATTTTGTGGCTGCCATTTCAAAACGAAGCAGTTCCCCAAGTTCAGCTTGCTTTAGCGAGATTAAATACATTTGCTGAACTCAGGTAAAATGGTCCACGTACGAGCCTCGGCACCATATACACATGTGAGCGCGTCTTGTCAATGGTGCGGGGCTGATGGGAGAGGCTGCAGCTGTCACTGATTATTAAAATATGACAAAATGTAATACCTGTTATGGAACGGCTGTAAAATAATTATATTTACGGCAGCATATAAAGGGATTCAGTGACTGCAGGCAGGTTGCTGCTTTCACACACTATACATAAATAGGAGATGACCAGTATCCCTTGGGAGCATGTAGGACACTGTGCAATCTCTCCCGCTGTTGCGCTGATGACATTGTGCCACTGCTTCAAACACTGTCACTGTGCATGCGTGAGGCTAACATGGCATGGGCAATTCAAACTGGGCAATGAGGACAGTGTTTTTTTATGGACTAAATCACACATTGGAGAATAGAATCTATTGAAACATCAGTTACTGGATCGGTAAAGGGACATCACAAGGTACTGAACAGTGGCTTTTATAACAGGTATTACATTTTGTCATATTTTAATAATCAGTGACAGCTGCAGCCTCTCCAATCAGAAGACTTCTCCTTTGAATGTTAAAAGAAATGCAGTTAAAATTTTATTTTTTTAAGATTAAAATTCTTTTTTCATGACTCGTGATACGTAAAAATAATCTCTTTTCAAATGGTGTCATCCTTTTTCATGAGGGGGAAATCTTTCTTTGTATGTCACCATCTTGTTTTCCCTTTTTCCCTACAACTTCATAATTTCAAAAGCCACAAAAATGACATTCTGTAGAGCAAACAACACTTGTATCTTGCTTATCTGGACCCTGTTAGCTGGATTCTGCACTTAAATGTTGAAGAAATTTCATTGAAATGTTCTTTTTTTAAGATAAAAAAATTTTTTCATGACTCGTGATACGAAAAAAGAATCTTTTTTCGTATGACATTTCATGAGGGGAAAACTCTTTTTTTCATTTGCCTACTTGGTGCTGCTTTCTTTTTCTGACACCTGTAGTGCCCAGGTGCTTTGGAATTTCGGTCTGACATTTTCAGGGTAGAACGGTGGTGTCCCACAGATGTGCCATTTGCTAGTTTGGTGTAAAAAAATAGTCATCCTTTCAAAAGTCACAAATGAAAATATCAGATTAAAATGCTTGCTGCTGCTTTGTTCTTCTGACACCAGTAGCACCCAGGTGCTTTGGAATGTTGCTTTGTAATTTTGAGGTAGAATGATGTGCCTTTTGCTGGTTTGGTGCAAAAATATTCAGACATTCAAAAGTTATGAACCCCAATATCAAACAAAAAATTTCATTCATATGAAAATTTTCATTTAATACTTGCTGCTGTGCTCTTTTTCTGACACCTGTAGCACCCTGGTGCTTTAAAATTTTGCTCTGAAATTTTCAGGATAGAAAGGGGAATGCCCATAGATGTGCCTTTTGCTGGTTTGATGCAAAAATATTCAGGCATTCAAAAGTTATGAACCCCAATATCAAACAAAAGTTTTCATTGACACAAAAAGTTTTATTTTATATTTGCTGCTGTATTCTTCTTCTGACACCTGCAGTGGCCATGTGCTTTGGAATTTTGCTCTGAAATTTTCAGGTTAGAAAGGAAAAGGCCAACCCTAACACCCCACCTCCACCCTGCAGGCAGCAACAGGCATGGGGTGTCTCTTGGAGTTGTCAACCCTAACGCTCACCCCATTCTCATATACTGTACCCATCTCAGCTTATTTACTCATGGAACGGGAGTGTTAGGGTTGACAACCCCAAGGCACACCTCACACCTGTTACTGCCTGCAGGATGAGGGTGGAGTGTTAGGGTTGGAAAACCTAACTCCACATTTCCCAACTTTTGTCGCTTTAACCCTAACTAGTGTATTAACAAAGTTTTTTGCAATTCCTTACTTTTGTATACAAATATATTTTCTACTATCTCACTCTCACCGATACCATTTTTGATTTGTATAACAGGTGTTTAGGTGGCTTTGTGACAGAAAGGATCAAAAGTTACAAGAAGAAAAAAATATACAAAATGTAAACTGCGACCTTCGGATCTATGGCTTAGAACAAGAGAAGTAAATCAGTACTGTTCAAATCAGTACCGTACAAGTCAATACAGTCAAAACAGATGTGAAATAGAAATCAACTAAGTCTGCAATAGCAACAGGAGCGGGGAGATGCAGGAGAGATGTGAGGAAGTACTTCATCACAGAAAGATTGGTGGATTCCTGGAATAGTCTTCAAGCAGAGGTGGTGGGGCAATAACTGTGGTGGGGTTCAAGAATGCATGCGATAAACACAAAGGAATCATTGGGGAAAAGGTGGGTGGGAGAAAGAGCTGTAGATCAGTTACAGTCTGTGGTAATAGTATAGGTAAGGTGGAATAGGCAGACTGGATGGGCCAAGTGGTCCTTATCTGCTGTCAAATTCTGTGTTTCTGTTCAACAAAGCATCTCACATATGCTGGCTTTTGTGCTGCATGTTTTATTTTTCTTTATTAAGATCTGGGAATTACAATACCTTTGAACCAACGGTTCTTTTACAAAGGTAACACGTCGAGCAAATGTATATAGAAAATACAGAGGAGTAAGGCCAAAGCAGATATACATTCAGTCAAAAAACAAAATAGAAAATACAAGTAGTACAAATTTCAAATTAGGTTGCAATGGAGACAGATTATTACCACCATCAGGAGCTGTCACAGCGGTGACATTGTCAGAGTGTAAGTACTGACAGAGCAAGTGCTGATAGAAGGAATGGGCGGGGTGGGTAGCAGGGGGAGATAGAAGAGAGACAGGGGGTACTGAGTGGCGAGGACCACATTGAAAGGTGGTGGGTGGCAGGGTTAAGTGAGAGGGAGAGGGAGTCGGGGTGAGGTAACCAAGCCGGCAGTAATATAGGGAGAGCAAAAGTGTAGAATAATTTGCATGGGGAAGGGAAACAGCTATGAGAAAAAGGGGAGAAGAGGGAGGCTGAAAGGGGAGGTAGTAAGGGTGGAACATTGCACAAGAAATAAAGAAGGGGGGACGGGGAAGGGGAGGAGGGGGTGGAGATAACTGTTTGATGGGGATGAATTGGTGTGTCAGTGGAGGATATGGGATATAAGAGAGTGAGGCTGGTGGAAGGATTGTGTGAGATTGTGAAAAAAGGATGAAGCATGTGGAAGGCGAGCAAGGGAGTGGTGTGGAGGGGATATAGGTCAAGTGGTAGAAATGAGATGTACATTAAGGAGGGGGAGGCACTAGAGGTGTATAGAGAGAAGCATAGGGACTGCTTAGGTGGTACAATCACAACAACTAAGAGTGGTGAGATATTGCCTGAGTTTACACTGGTATGGACTAAGCTTTGGCCCAGTGGCTACTTCCGGTGGAAGGCCATTTAACAAGGTCTGAGCTATATAGCTGAAGGACTGTTGCGCCTGGGAGATCCAGCAAAAAGGGACAATGTAGGTTTGTTTGGAGGCACTGCACGTGCTGCGGGGGTTTGGTGCTGGTCCTAGGAAGGGCCGGGTTGTAGGGAGAGTGAGGCCTAGGCAAATTTGTTTCGCAAGAATATAGAACTGGTAGGTGATCCTGCCTTTAAGATGGAGTCAGTTGGACGGCTTGTAGAGATCGCATGTATGCGTTAGTCTATCAGTACCTGTTATAAGTCTACAGGCCTTACTTAGCACGATTGAGATACGTCTTAAGGTAGAGTCAGTAGCTGAGCCATAGGCTACTAAGCCATAATTTATGGTAGACAGAATAGAACTTGTTACAGCTAATCTCGGGGCCTCGGGGGTCATACAATGGTAGTGTCGATATAGGACAGCCAGCCTAGAGTTGACTACCTTTGAGATGTGGTTAACATGAAGGCTGTATGATATGGAGCTATCACGCATGACCCCAAGGTATTTGAAATCATGAACTTGATCTAGTGTTGGGTCCAGGTTGTTAACAACGTTAAGGTTAGCTGATTTATGTGTGTTTTGAGGGCTTGAGAAGAGTATTACATTAGTCTTTTTATGGTTCATAACTTGCTTATGCTGTCCAAACCAGTTGTCGACAAGAGTGAAATTGGCTCTCAGGTCACCAGAGAGAGAGATCGGGTCTTTATGGCTTGACAAGAGGCTGCATCATCTGCATAGAGTATCATGTTATTGTTATAGGCTTTTGGGATTTTATTGATAAAGAAGCTAAATAGGAGGCGGCCTAGGATTGACCTTGTGGGACTCCTGATCTGACTGGGAGGCTACTAGAGAGGCTATCATGAATTTTCACGTGCTGAGTTCTTCTCTGAAGGTAGCTACTGAACCAGCAAGTTACCTTGTATGAGATTCCCAGGGCAAGGAGAGATTGAAGGAGGAGTTGGTGGGTGATGGTATTGAAGGCCTTTGTAAGGTCTACAAAGATTGCACCAAGTATGTTAGAATTGTCAAGGGCCTTGTGGATGTGATCAGTTAACCAGAAGGAGGGCAGTGGTTGTGCTATGGGATTTTCTGAAGCCGTGCTGCTGCGGGCATTAAATGTTATATTTGTTGAGGTACTCTGTTAATTGGTCGGCGATAATGCGCTCGAGGGCTTTAGATAGGGGGGCAAAGGATTAATATGGGGCGATAGTTGGAGTGTTGTGCCCTATCCCCGCTTTTATGTACAGGTGTGATGATGACTGCTTTCCATTGTTGGGGTAATTGTCTAAGGGAGAGTGATAGGTTCAGAAGTTTAGAGAGAGGTTTTAGAGTTGCAGCGAGTGAGAGGTTGAGAAGTTTTAGGTCCAATATGTCTCTGCTAAATCTGTTTTTAGCAAGCACCTTTTGTAGGTATTTTTTGGACTCTGCTAGTGTGACTTTCCTAAAATAAAAAAGAGGGGTTTTGTTGGGGGGAGTTGGTGTTGCTACATTGTTTTCAGTGGAGAAACATTAAAGAAATCGGGAGGGAGCACAGAGCTGAGGTCCATGAAAGCAACATTGAAAGTGTCAGCAATTTGTTTATGGTTCTGTATGATAGAACCATTGACTTCTATCAGTGAGGGGAATTATTTATTGTGCTTGCTGGTTAGGCTTTTGATGTTTACCCAAAAATTATGGCTATTACCCCAGGAGTTGGCGAGTTCATTCTTAAAGAACTCCTGTTTGGCTCTGTGAATTTCTCTGGTACATAGGTTACGTGTAGCCTTGTATTTCTGCTTATCCACTTGCTGTCCAGATGCCAGTGCACAGTGCCAGAGATTGCCTCTGTCTTTCAACAAGCTGACTAAGGCCGGAGTGATCCACAGGCTCACAGAGCCTTTTACTTTTTTTATTCTGAAATGGGGCAAATTTGTTACAGGCCACATTAAATTGTGTTATAAAGTAATTTAGTGCTTGATCCATGTTGTTGGCGGCATCGAGGGGGGAACCAGCCTGTTTGGACAAGGAAGGCTTGAAATTGTCTAATCATCCCTTTTTTTAGGACATGCTGGTAGGAAACATTTGCCTCTGGTTTGGGAGCACTGTTTGACCACTGACATATTACAGGTGAGTGATCACTCAGTGAGTCAGAGAGAATAGTAGTGTTAGAGATTCTACTGGGGTGTGTGGTGAGGATTAGGTCTAATTGGGAGCTACTACCCATTGTATAATTTATCCTGGTGGGGTTAGATACCATCTGAGTGAGATCAATGGCTGCAATAGCATCTTTATAATGGTCAGCTTCGGGGCAAGCCAGTTGACATTTAAGTCACCCATGACCACTGTCTCAGTGCATTGGGTAATGTTTTCCAGATAGTCAGTAACCATCTTGAAACCAGATGCTTGGTCACATGGAAGGATATATACAGACATTATAATAAGTGATTTCCCCTGTTGTCAGAGGGTTATTCTGATGGCAAGGGCTTGTGAGTAGCCAGCAGTGGGGTCAATTGGGATGACTTTGGCTTTTAGGGTCTCATTTAAGTAAATGGCACAGTCCCCACCTTTTTTTTTGACACGGTTTTGCATGAAAAGTACATAGCCTGGGAGGGAGATTTCCAAGTCAGGGACCTTAGGGGAGAGCCAGGTTTCATTTAGGGAGAGAATATCAGGTTTGAGTTGTGTCACCCAGACCAGCAGGTCATCTAACTTATGTAGAAGGCTTTGAATGTTCACAGTGGCTATTTTTAGGAATTTATGGTTTCCATTATTACAGTTTGGGTGGGGACCGGGGTTTGGGTGAATGTTTCCGGATAGTAGTAGAAGAAGCAGGGCAGTGCCATGTAGGTACAGGGCAATGGACTTCAGCAGGGTACTATGTCTCCGCTTGTGGGATATTGACTGAGGGCTATTTATCCTCCATGAGAGGAGGAGGAGTTGGAGAAGAGGGTATGCTGCTAATGGGGGTTGATTTGGTTGGTTGTCTAACATAGGTGGTTGGTTTAGCATACCCCGGGTTCATGGTGTTTAGTGGTAGTGTGCCAAGCGGCATGACATCACTAAGCATATATGGGATAGAGGAACAGGTATGAGGGATGCTATAGGTGGGCAGCAGAAAAATGAGAAGGAGGGTGATGGGATATGTAGAGCTGGGTGACGGGACATGTAAGATCGGGACAACATGGTTTGTGGATAAAAAATCAGATGTGATGGAAGCAGTAAAGATGAGGTATGAGGGAGGGAGAGAGAGAGAGAGAGAGGCAGTAGAATTGAGGTAGAGAAAAGTGAGCAGTAGATTTGAGAGAATGAGAGTACAGAAGAATGATAGTGAGCCTGGTGTTCCATATGAGAAGTAATATTGTGGTAGTATTAGAAGAGGAGGTGTTCAAGGAACTAAAAAAAAGGAAAAATATTTTTTTTCAAAAGATTTATTTAGGATAAAATGTATTGTAGAACGTTGTTATAGGTAGAAATCTACCTTTTATAATAACGTTTTACCATCGATGCGACTTCACAATGTTGTTAACCCATCGATGGTACGTCACATCGATTGGTTAACAACCAGGAACAGTCTGGGCATGTGCGCAACTGGATCAGACGGCTTTGAAACGGATGCAGCCGTGAGAGCAGAGTGGCGGTGACATTAAAAAAACTGCAGTAAGGAACTGCATTCTTTTTTAAAAAAACACAAATGGTACCATACACTATAAAATATCATGTATTGTACTTCAATGGTTAACCCTTTTTTTAACCCATCTCGAGGTTGCCATGGCGATGTAAACCTCTCGCGCTTCGCTTTCAAAGTTTACATGGTCACCCTGGAAACCTCTCAATGGTAAACAAACCGGTTAACCGTTGATGACCATACATTATCCTCTATATTATGCATGGGGAGCCCTTATTAGTAACTGAAATCAAGCAGATTGCAACCTTGTTATGCCATTTTTATGACATCACTCTGTTGTTAACCCTTCTTGAATATGTCATATCAATGGCATAACAAAACAGAATGCTCACAACAATCAATGTTCTGTAAAGTAATTCAGTAAAGTAATTCGATCCACGATTACATAATCTTGGTAGCCCATACCCTGTTTTATATTTTTCTGTTCGATTGTCCTTACCACTGTGCATATTGTTTTCCATGGCATGTTTTATTACCTTTTACTGTTTTGATTGTCGTTACCACTGTGCATATGGTCCTGTTTACGCTGCTGTCTGCCTGTACATTGCCTCCTTGTCGTTGTACTGTTTGTACACTTTCACTTGTAATCTCCCGGGTTGTGCCTGAAAATAGGCATTCATTGTCTAGTGTGCTTACCCGGTAAACAAAAGCTAAATAAAATAAAAGATAATGTATGGTCTTTGGTTAACAACCATGCTGAAAACCCTTCTTACGGTTGCCATGACATCTGTAAACCTTTTGAGCTGTGTTCTCGAGGTTTACAATGACGTCATGGCAACCTCTTGAAGTGTTTACCGCATGGTTATTAACCAAAGACCATACATTATCCTCTGTGTAAGTATGTATATAGATGTTTTTGCCATTGTGATATCATCAGCACTGTTAAAGCTGTTGTCTGATTGGCTTAGTTTTCCATCGTGACATACCCAACTTTGCAAGATAGTAGTACTATCTTGCAAGTTGGTCATAAGATAGTTTTATCTTGGCTAATCCAGACCTACGTCTGTTGTATCTATATATATGTACACGCACAAGGGATATGCCATGGCCCCATTCAGAAATATCTCTGTTATTTCTCCCAAGTGCAGTTTGACCTTCCGACGTCATGAGTGATGTAGCTGTTTGAGTTGATCGTTATGTTCGCAATGCAGGACTGGTATCTGGGGTCAGGGATAACCATGCTGCACTCAAGATAAGTACATTTACTAAAAAAAAATATCAAATTTAAGTAATCAACTCCAAGTGCATTAAACAAAGACTGAAGGACTCAGATTGTGCATTTCATCAGTTTTGAGAGTAAAACGTGTGAGTGAAGTATGAAACTGTTGTATAGTAGTAATCTTTTAAACTGAGTAAAATGTTCATACTTCCTGTACATTTTGTAAAGGATTTCTTTGCAGCAAGTTTGAGAATCCTTTGTGACAATTTTAACTTTTAAATAAACATAACATTTTTAATCATAATATTCTAAAATACATATACATTTTGTATCTCATAGTGCCCCTCATAAGTATTTAAAAAGTTACAGTAGCGTACAGTTTTCATTCGTATAGAACTTTAACATTGGGAAAAAAATCACTGAGTGTTTCTAGCTGTTTCTCTTGGTGATTTTTTCATTGTGCCTCTGCAACCACATAATTACAATTTGCTTAAAAACTAATTGATATTTTTGATAACATGGTGACAAAAATGTAAAAATTTTGATTGGCCAAGAGACAAGTGAAGGAGTGTAATTATGAGACCATAATTACACTACTGTACTTGTTTCTGACCAAAAGCCTCCATACCAAATCACTACGCTGATGCCAGGTCCCCACTCTGTTAACCCAAATAAGATGCAGCTGGCTGCAGTGCAACTCGAGAAGGCAAAACACCGGGAATTGACATCACAGAGCCTTGTGAATGAATGAAATAAATGAATTAAAACTCACAATGGCATCCATTGTGTGATACCGGGAAATCACCACTCCAGCACAGTGCTGTTGTCTCTCGTGGAAAGTGAGGGAAACATGCGGGAAGCACAAGGTCCTTGAGAGGACCTTTTTTTTTCAGTTTTATAGCACTTTCCCCATAAATTAAAAGTTATTTGTAACTTTATAACGTGTAAGAAAAATCAGTTGCTGTGATTTTTCTTACACATGTTATAAGTGAGATAAGACACTCCAGGGATGTGTAATTATGCATAATAATTGCTCTTTGCTCTTGGGTGTTTAAAGGCACGAGGCGCTTTGATGCATGCAATTATTACAGCATAATTACACACCCTGGCATGTCTTATTGCATACTTAGCAAACAACCCAGAAGGACCTATTCTGATATGAAGCCTACAAAAACTTTGTTTCATACTTCAACTCTTTCCCGTTTTTGAGCTGAGAACAAAATCTTATGCAGCAAATCGGACAAATATACATAATTTTGGCCCTTAATAACTCAAAAAGTATAAAATGTAGCCTGTACTTTGAGGAGTTGAGAGATCCTAGGTCTGAGAAGGTGCATACCAAACTTCACAGTCCTGGGGTGTAAAACAGTCTAGATGTAGCCCTCTGAATGTGGCCATATTTAATGAATTACCAACACAGCATTAGTATACAGGCGAAACCACACCTATATATATATATATTTTTTTTTTTTTTTTTTTTTAGTTTCTTAGGCAAAGTAGTCATATGAAAATGAAGCATAGAGCGGAATACCACAAATCAAGGATTGCACAAACTTCTGAACTGATTCCTTGCAGATTTTATGTGCATTTTTGACATGTCATTCAAGAACATTGTGTTACTAAATTACATGGCATTTCCTTGTGGATGTGCACATGTAGCCTTTTTTTCAATGTTGGCCTCACCAGAGGGAAGCATTTACAACTCTGCTATAGAAATCTAGAATCTGGCACTTGAAAAAGAACAGTGGATGCCACAAACATAGTGTAACACAAATAAAATATCTCTTATTATCATGTACAAATGTTGATATTTTTCTTGACTAATATGCATTTCCTATGTAATACCGTTGTTTATTAGTTGGATAATGGGGGCCTATTCAGCAGCACTTCATGTGTGACACACACGCCCCTTTCTCATGTATTTTCTGTAAGGGAAGAGGCACATAAGTCAACCATAATATGTTGCTGATTACCCTAAACTAAGATACCGTAGTATCACTCTTGAGAGTTTTCTGAGAAACAGTTTTTTTTTTTTGGGGGGGGGGGGTACTGGTAGTTTATTGTATGTTGAATTATGCTCCCAACACAAATTTCTTACTTTTATCTTGATATTTTTCAGTGAAATGCAAATCTTTTTAATCGCCTTTAATATATGTCGCTTTCATACCGCCTTAGCTTTGCAGCAGCCCCTATCTGTTCAGGTGACCTCTCAGCACCACCCGTGGCTTCTGCTTCTTACTGTACATCACCTCCATCCTGCCCTGGACTTTCCCCTCTTAAAAATATAAAGAAACAGCACACACAGCACTAGTTAGAGAAAAAATTAAAAATGATTTGTTGGTGCAAGGAATGCAGAGAAGTTGTACCGTCAAAAGGGTGTCGGAATATGCACGTAGGCAAATTCGCGTTGGAATTACGGCGTGAATCAGAATAGCACTATGGACGGAATAGCGTGTCCAGTTATAGCACAGTCCCAATGATAAACTGCACCAGGAAAAGGTTTTGTGCTTTTTAAATAACAACTGCAGCCATGAAAAGATAAAAGAACCCAAATCAAGAACATATATAATTCAAAGTTTATTTTATCACAGAGTGCTCAAGTGCATGAAGGCTAAAAAAAAAATCACATTTTGTGGAAGCAACATCATACAGGCTTACGTTTCACTTGAATCCCTGCCGAGCTTCATCAGAGCTAAATTGCTCCATTCAGTGCAACCTGTTATCTTCTCATGTCCAGTTATAGTACATTCCTGACTTGACTGAAAATCGGAGTTGTGCTTAAGTCTGCGAGTGGGTGCTGTGTTAGGGTGCTGGCAGCATAACATAGTGGTTAGAGTCAGAAGCTGTGACTGGCAGTTTATGTCCAGCAGACCTGGGTTCGATTCTCAGAACCCTTTTTACGGTTTATCAATTTAATTTTTTTTTTTTTTGGCAATGAATTGCGCCCCCCCAAATTATAATAGTAAATTGCACCTGCCTGTCACACACACATACAGCCCGAGTCATAATAGTAAATCGCCCCTGACTGTCACCTCCCGAGTTGTAACAGTAAATTGTGCCCCCTCCCCCCGAGTTGGGTCACGCTATGATTTCTTTGCACACCATATGTGATTTTTTTTTTTTTTTCTTTATGCCTGCCTTTAGCCTGTGTGTTAACAACCTCCGTGACTTTGTTTTCACAGAATTATGGTAGAACCCACAGAGAAAGCAGCCCCTATGTGTCACCACGTGAAGTAGCTTTCGGGGGGGGGGGGTCCAGTCCTAGATGGGGCAAGCAGGGAGCTGGCACTGACTCCCCACAGAAACAACTCGGATTCCTGGAGGCAGAGGATTGTCTACATGTTGGGGTTTAAAAATGCTCTACATCATCCTGCGTGCCTATGTGTTTTTTTTTTTTCCTTGTGTTTTTCCTTTGTACTCTGGGAAGCTGACTTCTAGGGTTTGGTGATGCGTGTGTGGCTGCTTAAGTTGGTGTCTGTCAATATCCCCGCTTCACACATCACAGTTCTGACTGCATTGCAACCCATGGTCACAAAGGTGGTGGTCGAGTGGCAGAGTCTTCAACCCACTCACTCTAATGAGGAGAGCATCCCAGAGGATGCTCCATCTTCCCTTCCCGGCTGGCCCTCCAGTGACACAGACTCATTCCTCAACACAAGTTGCCAGAGTTGAGCGCAGTATCACTATTGCTGTGCAGATGGGCCAGCTACGTTTTTAAAATTATATCCTCTCTAACGTGACAGTAATTGTGTTCATGAATAAAAATTAAGCGCATCAAATTAAAAGCTCATTTTTTCTCGACTTAGTTTTTGCAAGTTTGAATCCTGTCTCAGCCCCCTTTTAGTCTGCATTCTCCAGAGCTTCCCTGGCTGCCCCTTTCTGACCTCCCCCCCGTCCCATTACCCAACTTCTCTGGGACTTACCTTCCCACTGTTATCCTCTGCCATAGGATTGTGTGGGGGAAGGGTCTAGTTGCCAGTGCGGGGCTTGTGAGGGGTCAGTCATCATCCTTCAACTGGAGTTGTATTTTTTTTTCTTGACCGTTTTTTCTCCCGGGGCCCACAGGATGTGTAGTGGGCTAGATACGCAGCCCACGCTCATGGAGAGACCTCTGCACTGTGAATGTGATCCTCCCCTGCTTTGTGGCTTGTTGCTGTGCCATCCAGATACCACCAGGTGGCAGTCAAGCAGCGAGCCACAGCAACCCCGCTCTGCGAGGGAGGAGAACAGTCTTATGGATGCTCAATCCTCCCTCCTTTGCCAGCCCCCAAGCAAGCTGTATCTGTTTCCGAATCCAGGTTGTTAGCATGGCAGGAGATGAGGTGCACAGTGCTTCAGCCCCATATACCACTTGACCATACTGTCTCAGCCCCTTGATCCAAGGAAGTCACTTGATGTCCCTGTATTTTAATCCTCATTACTATATAAATGTGTCGAAGTAAGACCCCACAGAAAACAAGGTGTTGCTTTTCAGTTGTGCTATTCATGGTATAGAAATGGTAAAAACAATACAGATCTAATGCATATTATAAAGATGGAATCAACTTGCTTATGTTTTCAATTTAAAATGTACAGACTACATATTTCCCTTTTAAAGATAGTCTTCCTAACAGTGGGAAAAACAGCCAGCTGTTATTTGCTGTATACCTTGTAAGCGCATCTGAAACCATTTACTGCAAAAACAGTCAAAGTTTCCATAGTGTACTGTAGACATTCCTTTAGCTCTGTTGAACACGCTGACATAACCCTCACTCTAGGGGGCACAATGTAAAGTAGGAACAGAGGAGAGAAAATATGCAGTAATCTTGTTTAATAGTCTCCGTAAAATTAAAACAGCTTGCGGGTTAACTCATTGCATGCTGAAACTTAAACGGACACAGCCTATTGCCAACTGGCTGTTGTCTTTCTGTATATTACAGTGATGTGTTTGTTTTAAGCATTGATGATAAAATGGTTGCTGTAGTCAGTATTTGTTAATCCAAACTTATATGCTTAAAATCTCTGTTCATAAATAACTATATTTTTGTGCCTGTCTGCCACAGTCTATATGGCTAAACCTATGTGCCCAGCTATGGTGCCTCAGTATTTGTGTGTAAACTTGGACTGTGACCAGGGATTTACAAGAATGCACAGTACGGACTGCAGGGACAACCTGATGTGGTAGTCATGATGTATGGTACTGATCCCATATCTGAACAAGTCTGTTGGTGCACAGTATTTCTACAATAATCAGGAAGCACCAGCGTGCGATATTCATAAGCATCCATCTAGTATTCCTAACTCTGTCTTTATTAGAATTCTCACAAACATATTCCAAAGAAACTTTGTGTGATATATAGCTCCCCCCCATCATGTATTTACCCTTCTCCTGCCGTCACCCAGGGATATATCCTGCTAACAGGGAAATATCTTGATCAGGGAGATTCACTGTCATTTGGACGGCAATGGGGGGTTGTTT
Source organism: Neoceratodus forsteri (assembly GCA_016271365.2). Lineage (NCBI taxonomy): Eukaryota > Metazoa > Chordata > Ceratodontiformes > Ceratodontidae > Neoceratodus > Neoceratodus forsteri. The sequence continues at coordinate 359,690,706 of JADMNL010000024.1, forward strand.
TTCTTCCCCTGTTTCCTCACCCTTGATCCCTTCCTCCATCCCTTGGCATGAATACTGCCTCTGTCGGCCGTGTATGCCCACAGCACCACAGTAAAAGAGCAAGGTCCCTGGCCAAGTCATAGTGGTTGCTCTGTAGGGGTCTCTTCGGTGCCAGAACTCCCCGCCAACCCTCCCTGGCCGAGGCACACTGCAAAGCGGCAGCTACCCCCAACCCAACCTGCCTCCTAACGCAGCAACCCTAGCTTACTCCCCTACTCTGGTCTCCGCATGGCAGCACGATGCTGCACCGCTGGCATTGGAGTGGGCTGATACGTAAGCCTTTTAAAGACATTTTGCATCACTAGTTCTCTAAGAAAGCAGGGTTATATCTATTTTTCCAAGTAGTGTATGCTTCCTCTGTTGGCCGCCCCTGTCAGGCTGCTCCTCTGCTGACCTCCCATCCTCAATACTGTATTGTCACAATGAGGTCAGTGAAGTACCGTGCCTAAAAGTGCCAGCATGCAGCTTCTTGTGGCTGACAGGTTAGAATGTTTTGTTTGGGAAAGACATACTGAGCCGAAACTCATTCCAGGTGTGACCCAGGAGAAAATTAAGCACAGGAAGGTTACATGACTTGCTCAGGCTCACAGAGTATGCGAGTGGTAGTTGTTGGTTTCAAACCTAGATCTGCTGGGTCTCTAGGTTCACAACTCTGTGCTCCTACAATTGGACTCTACTGCCTTCCCTCTTTTACATTACAGCTTTTTTATCTTCCTGTTGCTTCTCAGAAAGCCCCATGCAAGGCATTCTTACGGGGGAGGAGGGCTGTCATCTCAGGGAAACCCATGACATCGGACCACTCTCATTGCCTTACCATTGGGTGCTGTTGAAGTGGAGTGAGTAAGCCCTGTCTTCAGAGTCTGGGAGTGCTACCTCCACGGCAGTGGCAGAGCTAGAAGGGAGGCTGGGAGGGGGGCGGTCGCCCCTCCTTGCTGCCCCAGTGTGAGTAGTGGCGCACCGCCACCATCTTTATTCACTGTTTAGTGCCCACTGTGGAGCCCATGATCGACTGAATGCCCCTCCCCCCCAGCTCCCAAATGCTACCAAACCTGGCTCCGCCACTGCTCCACGGTACTCTTGAGACTCCTGTGGCCCAGGGCAGGGAGTGAGATTTGAGGAGCGAATCTGTGTCTTCCACGTGATAGGGTGATGCACTACACCCAGTGCCACAGGGCCAGGGAACATGCTGCTTTCTGTACAATGCAGAGCTCAGTATTCTTTTATCTATGTTTAATGTTTTAGGACTTACATGCAATGTTTGCAACTTGTGAAAATCCTTTAATATATTTGTTTTAGATTTATTGTCCTGGGGATCCCCAGGCCAGATCCTGAAGGCCTGAGCCTTCATTTCCATTTGTGAAGTTTGACTTATGTGCCCTAACTCAGCAGGCCATTACCTAAGCCCACCCATGTCACCAATCCTTTGGCATTCGCTTTCCAAAATCCCGCAGACTCCCTTAATTATTAAAGAGCAGCAGTGATCAGGTATGAACTTATTGGATGAACTCTGAAAAGAAAGTGGAAGAATCTCAGAGTTTATTGTTGAATTGCAGTGTAACTTCAGTCTTTTGGTCTTTGCCAAATATAATTGTATTTACCAAATAATTTAAAGCTTTTGTTTTTAAAATTTCAAGGAAACTAAACAAAATCCTTATACAGAGCTGAACCTTTTCTTTATTTTAACATAGCACAGTTTGTACTGTAATTAATTTACAAAATTCTCTCTCCATTGTTGTTTTTTTTAAACATCTTTTCGGAAACAGTTACTTGGCATGCTTTCCATGAGTAGAGTTACATTTGTAAAAATTTACTACAGAACATTGCTTTAAAAAGCAGGCATTTGTAACAGAGGTCAATCATTAAAATAATGTGCAAAAAGTAAAGAAAAAAAAAAACATTGAAAGAGTAATTTTGTGCTTTGTTGAATAAAAACAACATTGTTGTCTATATTTAATTTGATTTATTTGTCTGCTATGATGAATATAAGTAAGAATGCTTTCTTAACCACTTTGAGTCTAGAACTCCCCAGGGACAGGACAGGAATGATGTTTTGAAGGCAATAAATATTTCAGCTTCGCATTTCAAGCTTTCTTCTTGGGTCCTTTGATCTGGCTTTGGTTTAGTTATCATTCCGCTTGAATGACTTCACACTGTCTTTCTTCCTTTCCACACCAAAAGAAATCGATCTACACGTATTCCATATGTTTAGACTTTGTCATTCTGAAAAATGCCTGCAGTTCCCCTGGTTGTTTTCCCGGTAATCACTGCATCAAAAAGAAGGATTCTGAATGTACCCAGTGTACTGGTCATCTTTTTAAATGCATCGGTATAATATAGCGTAACGTTTATTTTCAGTAACAGAGTCAGCGCCACAGAGTAGGTCCATAAACGCATTTGAAATTTTAAAAGAGAACTGAATTTCAGAAAGGGAAATGTAAAAATTAATCTTAGATTAACTGGTATATTAAACACGGCATGAGTTTTAATTAACACATGTTAATTTAAATATAGACATCTTTATTCAGATGGAACATTTTGCTCATGAAATTGCTTCAGCTTAGGATTTCTATGGTTTAAACTGAGTACATTTTATGAATGTCCAAAAGAAACTGTATGTTCGTGGTTAATTAAGGAAATGCTTCCCTATAGGCACGTATACTACAAGCACCTTATTACAGATCAGTTACAATCTGTATATTTCCAAAGCAGAGGGAGCAGAAATCATGAATTATAAAAACTCTGTAGTGAAGATGTGTGGTTGAAAGAAAATACAGATCATGCACTTTGAAGAATGACAAATGTTGATATCTGAAGTCAAGTAAACCTGTCTTAAACTGAGAATTAAGTGCCCTCTTCCATATGTTGGTAACTGCAATTATTCCCCCAAAAGAAGTTGAAGAAACATAGTTTACCGTTGCTTTTGGGCCTTTATGTTAACTGTGTTGTTTAAGAAAATGAATGTGAGGGCTGGCATCGTGTTGTGTAAATTCTGAAATCTGCGTACTTTAACTGATGGTTAATCCCTAATTGTGGAGCTGTGTTGGACTAGAAAAATATGATTCTCTCCATAGTTCATGTGCTTGCTGCTGGGGCGAGCATCATAAATGTATTTATTTGAAAAGTAACTGGGTAAGGCGCACTGAGCTCCTTTCCAGGTGTGACCTGGGAGAGGAGAACAAAGGGGGCACAAAGTAAGATGCAGACAAGCAACATAGCACTGTATAGTAATGACACATTCAGCAAATCCTTGATTGTTGTTTGTTTGTTAAAATGTACAATATGCTATGTGCAAACAGCTGTGCAGCCCAAGAACTCCTTATAATTCATACTCATATCAAACATGTTTTTTACTAGGTTGATGAGACGTGAAAAATGTGAATCACATACCTGACTCGAGTCCAGGAAATAGTGGTTATCAGCAGTCACCGCAAGCCACATCTGGAAACATCTCCAGTGTGAGAATATCCCAGCCTTTCAGGGTCCCATTCACAAAAGGCAACACACCTGGGGCCGCCTTATAGCCCAGCAGTAGTGCATTGGGCAGCCACCCAGGTGACCCAAGTGTGGGAGGAGGCTTAAAATGTCTGTAACCAGGCTGCTGTGTACATTGGGTCTTGCAGGTGGCAGCTTTTGCTTCACCGGGTTGCACTGCATTCTGCAGTCACAGCATCTCAAGTGACAGGCTAAGGTGGTTTGCCTCTTTCACAGGTGGAGCTGCATGCTGATTGTCAGACACTAGTTTATTTATTTAATACAGCGCTCTGTTTCATTGAGACTCAAGGTGCTGTACAAGTGAACAGATTTTATATAGGCAATTAAAATACACATAAATACAGTATTAATTAAGTTAAGAATGTAAATCAACTGGAGGGAAAAGCGTCTCTAAATAAAAATGTCTTTAGCTCCCTTTTGAAGGCATTAACCAATGGGGCCTCTCCAAGGGAATGAGGTAGAGAATTCCACAGGGTCAGTGCTACAAACCAGAATGCACTGGGAATCACCAGGAGGCCCTCATCGGCTGACCTGAGGGGAGGAGATGGGTGGCAGGGCTGTAGGAAGTCTTGCAGGTAACCTGGCCCCAGTCTGTGCAGGGCCTTATGGGTCAGCAAACTGACCTTGAAGGTAATCTGCCACCTACTAGGAAGCCAGTGCAGAGAGTACAGCACAGGTGTAATGTGACATGACCTCGAAAGGCCTGTCAACAACCTGGCCGCCGCATTCTGCACCAGCTGTGAGCAGTGAAGATCAGCCCCCCGCAGTCCTAGTTAGGGGGCATTACAGTAATTTATCCATGATGTCACAAAAGCATGGATTAATGATGGCAGATCCCTTGAGGGAATCAGGAGTTTAATCCTGACAATGTTCTTAAGATGGTAAAAAGCACTCTCGATCACTGCCAACACTCAAGATTCAAGTGTTAGGCTGCAGTTCAGTACAACGCCAAGATTTTTCACCTTGACAGAGGCGGTCATCTGGTATGGCACAGTACATACAGGGCTGTGGGAGGGCAAGAGACAGGGAATATCCCAACTGTGACTGTCTAAATCATAGCCACTGCCCTCGGGTTCTTTGCCACACAAAGTAGCTATACAGCAGAGTCTTGAATGGGAGTTCACATGTAAAGCTCAAGGAGGGGCTAGAACCTTGGGGATTAAAATCTGAATTAAGAAAAGATATAACATGGGTTTCCACATTCTAGCAACTGTATTTGCCTAAACACATCATCTGACCATTGATTAATCTCTGGTATATGCACGGTTAGTAACTAAGCTACCACGAATCTATTTAGCAACAACCTAACTAAATGAAAATGCAATCCTTTTTCCATTGAAAATAAAACATTTTCCACTGTATAAGTGCACTAACCCACTCCATGGTATGGGTTAATCAGGCATTAATGTACTTCCTGGGTGGTTGAGAGGACACTCGACCTTTGGCCTTGTGCCTCTGAACCCCCCGAGACATGCATTAATGCCCTGTCTTGAGTCATAGCTTATGCAACACAGTTCTAATTTTATATAAATATGGGTTTTACGTATTACTGCTGATCTCCCAATAATCAGTCTTCACCATTCATTACTGGAGGCATGAGGACCCCGTGGGAGCATATGCCTTTAAAAGCTTCAGAGACCCCCGAGAGCATGCATCAGTGTCAGTGGACACCACTTGCAATATTTTTAGTTGCAGAGAGGAACGCGCCATGGCTGCCCTCTTTCCCCAATATTGTTCGACATGTATGTAGAACCCCTGGCTCAAAGGATTAGGGAATCCCGAGATACTGAGGGGTTAACGCTAGGAGGCACAGAACATTGCATAGCGTTATATGCCGATGACGTCCTTCTCCTTCTAAAGAGCCCAGAAATCACCCTTCCAGCTATTAAGTAGATACTATAGGAATTCAGAGGGGTATCAGGGTATTCCCTTAATAAGATTAATCTGGTTCAAGGTCAGTTGGCATTCGTCTGTATCCCCCTCCCCCGGGTCGTGCCTGAAAATAGACAGGATTTGTCTAGTGCACTTACCCGGTCAACAAAAAGCTAAAATAAATAAATAAAAATAAAATAAAAAGATAAAAACCAAGCCCCTGACCTTTAACTATAACCCCTCTCTAAAAATTAAATGACTCTTCCCGTGTTGCTGGGAGCTGGACAAGATAAAAATACCTGGGGGTCCATTTGGCCCGAAACACTACTCGGGCATTTGGAAATAACTGTACCCCTTTCACAACACAATTGAATACAGATCTAGCACACTGGAACACACTTCCATTAAGCTTAACCAGGCGAATAGAACTGATACGAATGGTAACACTGCCCAGAGCCCTATACCTCTTCCAAAACATCCCAATCCCACTAACACAAACTACCGTTCAAGGATGGAATAAGGCCATATCAAGATTTATCTGGGCAGGACAGAAGTCTAGGGTGAAGTTTAAGGCACTATGTCTCCCAAGGGCACTAGAAGGCCTTGCACTGCCCAACCTCCAACATTATTATCGAGCGGCAGTGCTTACACACATTATGGCACGGCAAAAATAAGGTAAAACACTCCCACTGGCTAGACAAAGAGAAATCACTGCTCACAGACTATAAGGCCTTGTACCAAACACCAACCCTTATAACTGGCACGGTTGCAGAGCACCCCTGGCTTAAGAGTTTGTGTCACAGTCTGGGCAACAGTGAAGAAGGCATTACACCTTACCCCCTTTCTGCCTTTCAAAAGTCCCATGGCACACCTACCAGAGTTCCACCAGCTTCCATAGCCCACACATTTAAAGAATGGGAATTATATTCACTACGATATCTCCCCCAACATTGCACGGTAGGGATTTTCAGGACCTTTGAAGGGGTGCATGGGTAATTTGGTCTTCCAAAACAAGATTTTTACAGGTATCTACAAGTCTGCCATTTTTATAACTCCCGTCCCAGGGGAGTCTTGGACCAGGGTCTTTATCCCCTAAACATTACATCCCTCTCCAGCATGATGCTCCACCCAGGTGGGGGACACTTGATATTCCATCTTTACCAGCCCCTTATTGCCACTTTGGCATGCCACACAGAAACTATCATGAAGGCATGGCAGGAGGAATTGGGGTTTGAAGTTGATGTGGACAGCTGGACTGTGGCTTGCCAGAACTCAGCCAGGATGACCAGCTCCCACCAATGGAGGGAATATGCCTGGAAGCAGCCGGTGTGTTACTTTCCTACCCCAGTAATAACTAAACACTATAACCCTCTGGGAGAAGCTAAATGCTAGTGCAACTGCGGGGAGGAAGCGGCACACCACACACACGTGATGTGGTCATGCCCTGTTATACAGGACTTTTTGAAACAAGTACAGGGGAGCTTAGAGAGATACAGGGTGAGGGCCTGGATCTTAGAGATAGATTATACATCCTCTGACAATACCCTAGAGGGTTTAGAGACCCTGACTCCAGATGGCTCCTGGGAATACTGATCACAGGAGCCAAAAAAGTAATCACCAAGGCGTGGCTCACCCCCAGAATTCCCACTTTGCAGAAGTGGAGGGAGGTAGTGAACCAGATTTACTACATGGAGGTAATCACTCACAACAGAAATGATCAAAAAGAAAAATGCACCTCCAGATGGGTACTAAACATGATGCTCAAAGACACTTCCTTTGTACCTTGACCCCTACGGGCAGTGGGTCAATTAGGCAAGAGAGTGAATCCATAAGACAAGAGATATGAGTGAATAGTGTACTGGAGGGGAGGATAGTTGTGAGTCACAAGGGGATAGGATACAGCACAGCCTGGAATGACAGTCGTGACATAACATGAAGTATAGCAACTACAGAGATAAGCATATGGGTGGAAGGTGGTCCTTTGGCAGGGGGACCGAGGGTGCGCTTGGCCAAGCGAATACTACTATATAAGCTCCCATGGGTTCTCTTTCCCTACATGAGACAACCAACCCAATCCCTCATTCGCTGACTCAAAAAATGGAGTTGGGAATGGAATTAACTGCACTGTAATACCTGGGGAAACATACAGAATTAATGTTGTAAATGGAACTGAATGCTGAGGGCTTCTACCGGGCACTGAACCACTGTATGTAACATGCTTTCTATTAACAGGAATGAGAATGTTGTATAGAATATATTGGCTGTCTGTATAAAAACATTTGTTTTCAATAAAAATATATTTAAAAAAAAAAAGCTTCAGAGATTGCTGGCTCGGTGGCACAGAAAGTTGAAACGCTGGACGTCACACCTTGCTCCATGCTGACTACCCGGGTTCAGGAACGAGAGGAGGGAGAGGACATTGAGTAGACTGCCAGTGGGCAGCTCTCCTCCTCAGCAGGGTGTAAGAGGGGCCTCTCGATGTTTGGCTGCCACCCAGTGGAGGCTGAGTGGCAGTGCCACCTCCGACAAGCTCGGTGCTAGACCATGGGAGGATAGATGGGCTGGGCTGGAGCTGTGGCGCGCATGTGCGCCTCCACGCATGTGTGACACTACTTCTGGGGACCCGGCTAGAACTGAAGGGAGGGGAGAAAAACACAGGGAGAAAATAGCGGGTCGCCTCACAATGAAGCCTCCCGGCCTGCTCGGGAGTTCTGCCGGGACATGCATAGCGCATGGAAGACCCCGAGACAGGTAAAGGTGGCAGAGACAGCAGCGATCCACCATGGCGGATAAAAAAAGTTGCAAAAAAACCCCCCAAAAACTTCAGAGATAGGGGACCGAGGTAGGAGACAGCGCACTCTTGGGCTGGTCAAGTGACCGACTCCGGTCCCCCTCCTTCCTCGGTTCTGTTCTTCCCGCCATGGAAGCAACACTCTGTGGGGGTGTTCACCATTTTCAGCTGCATTACCAGGCCTAGCTCTTTGTCACCACTCACTCAATGTCGTAACACTTATTTTGTCTTTTGTTGCCACCTTTTTCTTCTCTGTCTCCCTTATGGTGCTGAGCCCTCTTTTCACTGTTTTTCTTTTATTTCTGTAGTCAATCATGTCCAGATCCCAGGGGCCTTAGAAACCTAAGAAGAAGGTGACCAAGAAGACCGAGTCTCCCCTCATGCGTCAGTGCCCCTGTGGGAGAAACATGTCCATCTGGGACTGACATGATTGCTGCTGGACCTGCCTTGGAGAGGAATACAATATGGACCACTGCAATGCCTGCTTCTCCATGAACTTCTGCACTTTACTGATCCACATGATGAGGTGGGGCTGGCCACCCAACCCCCACCCTCACCTTTGGAGGTAAGCGTTGTACCTAGGACTCCAAGCTAAGGTCCCTGGGCTCTTCCCCTGAACCCCTCCCCAGTACTACATGTACCAAGGGAGACCAGGCCTCTTGTCCTCATCTCATCGAGACTGGAGGCCTGCGGCAGGGGTCTGTAGGACAGCTGGCCCCCTCCCAGGTGCCAATTGTGCACGGCTCCCAGTCCGGTACTCTCTCAGGGGTCTGGACACCCCTGGTGGCAAGGTCACAGCTATACGCCGGGCCTACATCAGTGGATCCTTTGAGGCTATGGACTGGCACCACTTTGGCACCTAGCACTGAGGCCAGTGCCGTGAACAGGGTGGCACTGCCCATGTGTCTGGGTTCCCTTCTGTTGCTGCTTACAGCATTGAGAGAGGTAAGGTCTATAGAGCCACAGGCCCATTGAAGATCTTCTGGATCTCGTCCTCTGAGCAATTGGATGATCCAGGGGACGAGGACCAGCATGATCCTGACTGGCTTCCCACCTCTGGTGAGGAAGGAGGCCTTTCTGGGCCTAGTCCTAGGCCTTTAATATCCACGTCATCATCCCAGGGTGTTTCTCAGTCTGGTGTCGGCTATGGTGCCACCTCTCTCCAGTCTTACGGTACCGCTTGCAGTGACTGGGACAATTCTGGTACCAATTCTGGCACTGGGGGTGAGGTCGGAGCCGAACACTGCGCTGGGTTTGGTTTCACACTGCTGTCGGTGCTAAATTTTGTTCCAGTGCTGCCCCTGGTGCCGAATCTGGTACTGGGTGATAACTTCGCTGGTACAATAACACCGGGCAAAACGTTGCAGGCAGTACATCACAGTCAATAACGCCGCCGGTACATTACATTGCAGGCAGCAATACTGCATGGTATCAGTCACCGGTGTGCTGCTGACCCCCACATAGCCTAATCGGAGATGGAGGTAGGGCAACGGTAGTGGACATTGTGTGGCACCCAGTCAGCATGGCACTGGGATGTCTGAGGAGGGTGTACAGTGCCACACTGACCAGTGGGGAACAGCCCCAGTGCCACCCTGCTACCACACCGATAGCCACCGAAAGCCAACACCGGGGAGCCAGACGGGGTTGGCACTGACGGGACTCCACAAGGAACACTGTAGCCACAGATCCCAGTGTCCCAACCCCATGGTGGGATGTGCCTCCAGGGCACCACTCCACACAACCCTGTGAGCCCCTGCACTGCAGACCCACCCACAACCCCCTGAATCTGCCCAACAGACAGCCTGCCTACTCTGGCCACGGACACTGCTACCCATGCCATTGGTGCCCCCGCCTCGTGGAGGACACCTATCTCATGTGCACACGGCCAGTTCTCCTGCTCCCTGCCTGCATTGTCATGTCTTGCGATCATCCATCCTTACTGTGATGAGTTCCATGGTATTGCTGCCCGCGATGTTATGTACTGGCAGCATTATCGACCGCGTAGTGCTGCATACAACGTTTTGCCTGGCGCTATTGTGCCAGCGATGTTATCACCCAGTACTGCCGAATCTGACTCCGGTGCCATTTGCGGTGCCAAGTGGGGTTCTGTTGTCATTTGCAGCGCCGGCTCCCCCTTACCTCATGTACTTACTGCTGGTGATGTCCTTTTGCCTAGCTCAAGGGGCAGAGTCCATTCTGGTGAAGCAGGGGCTGGTAGGTCCTAGTTGGCGCCAAGTCTAGAGTGGCTGGTAGCTCTGGCAGGAGTCACAGTCTTGCCTCAGGTCCTTTGCCCGCCCCCCAGAACTGTCTGGGCCTTTGGTAGATGGGGATAGGGGCCACGCTGTGGGGCCTCTACAGCTCCAATTTCCAGACCTGGGGTCCCCCCCAGGGCACCACCTGGACCATCCCTCTAGGGTTGAGCATTCACAGGTGGATGAGTTGCACAGCCCCTCACCTCGGGTGAGGTCCCCTGTTCACTGTCGTAGCCCTGGCAGAGGACCTGGCCTGGTCTGCCACGACCCACCTTACCCTCCTCCTCTGCCTACCCCTCCTGCTGTCCTGGGCATTTCGGGTCCTATGGGGTTGTTGACCTAGGAGCAATTCTGGGCTTCAGCGAGTACCCTTCCCTCTTACCTGAGGGCATTGGACCAGGCCATCTTCCAGCCTGAAACCCCGGCACCACTGACCCCTGAGTTCAGCTCCTCCTCATCTTCATCCTCCTCCTGCTCCTCTGATGAAAGAGGACTCTTCCCTCAAGCTACCCTCCAACACTGAATACACCCGTTACCAGCAGTTCCTTTTGGAGATGTTGAGGGCTCTGCGACTGTCACATTTCTCTGGCTGCAGTCCTGCATGTCTGACACTGTCCTTCCTTGGGGAGTGCAGTCATGACTATATAGTCATACTTCCATGGCCCAGGCCTTTCGTGGAGGCATTGAAAGACATCTGGCTCCGTCCCTCTGCCCCTTCTCCAACCCCAAGGGATGTCCAGCACAGGTATTGCACACCCTTGGGGTCTCCAGGAGCCATGCCATACCCCACTTTTGGTGTCCAGCTCCTGGACACCCCCTCTGGGCATAGGCGCCTAGTGCATGACCATCCCCCGGAGTCAGACTCTGTCAAGTTTGACATCTGGGGTTGAAGAGTCTTCTCGGTTGTGCGCAGCATGTTGTGCATTTCTGCACATCAGGCACACCAGGTGTCCTGTGGCAGGCACCTGTTGGCATTGCTGGGATATCTCCTAGCATCGTTGCTGAACTGTGAGTAAACCAGACAAGCCATATGCCTTTCCATGCAGGGCCTGGAGCTGGTGAGGCACCAGGCAAAGGTGCCCTACAACACCAGTGAGGTAGCCTCCAGACTAGTGGGAACTGCAGTCTGCATTAGGCTGAAGGTGTGGCTGCCTCTTTCCCAGTCATCACCCTTGTCCGGTCGTAGGGTGATTGCCTCATGTTTCCACAGGGCCCACTTCTCCCGCAGGGCCAGGCGTGGGCTTGTGGGGCTCATTCCTACTCCCAGGCCATGTGAGCCTCCACTTGCTCCTGACCAGTCTCGGGCATTGCCAGGCCCATGAGGGATCCCCCGCCTCTCTATGCTTTTGCCCCACTGGAGGCTGAGGGAGCAACTATTTCCACAGGGTTTGCCAGTAATGTCCTCGCTGGTAAGCTTGGCACTCAGACCCACCAGTAATGAATGGTGAAGACTGATTCTTGGAAGATATGAAAATTATGTACTCACTATAATTCTTGATCTTCCAGAATATCTTCACCATTCATTACTGTAACCTGCCCACGGTCCCTCACAATGACCAGGCTCTGGGTAGTCTTTCTTCCGGCCTCCACCTTCCTTCTTACCAAAAAAAAACAATAAAGGAGGGAGGCACGTGAGGGGCATACCACTTCCGATACCTTGTTCCTTTCTGATGCCCCTGCTGTGCCCCCCAAAAAAAAAAAACACACAAAAAAAATGTGTTTTCATTAGGGCAATTCTCATCCCCTAACCCTTTTGTCCCAACCCTTTGGTCCTTTTCCCAGGTTGTTTAAACAAAAAATGAAAAGATAAGCAAAGAGCCTTATTCAGGTTCTTGTCCTTTCTCTTTCTAGTTCCTTTCCTAGTTTAAAAAAAAAAAATAAAAAAAAAAGAGAGAATGCACCAGAGGAGAAAGAGGGCAGAAGAACCCCCCTTTTTTCTACCCCACCCCCCTTTTTCAAGGGTGCAGTCTGTAGTTGATTGGATAAGTTCCCCCTTCGTCCCTTCTCCTTTGGGGTGAGGCCTTGCAGGAAAGCAGGTGTGCTAAGGACAAGGAGCATATTGGGAGTTGTGGCCCAACTCCCTTACCTGATTCAGCTTTCTTCTCCCCTGTAGCTTGCCTCCTGCTTTTCTTTAGGTGGTCTGCCATATCTCTCTTTCTCTTAATTTCCCCCTTCTTAAGGGTTTCCTCAGTAAGGGAAAGAAAATATGGAGACGGGGAATACTTCAGTTTTTATTTTGTGGATTCCTGTATCTGGCAACTGCCTTTCTAGCAGGGATCCCCCCCCCCTCCTCTCAGTCATTTTTCCCCTCTTAAGGGTTGCACCTTATCTCTTGAGCTCCTAGGTGTCTCTCCTTGGCCCGGGAATCTGGGCTGGTGGTGTGCCTCTTGAGCCCTAGCACTGCTATTTTCAGGCCTCTTGAGACAAGAGGCTGTCAATATTTCTTCCCATATTATGTTTGTCATATAGCACCCTTGAGCTGCTACCTTATGTAGTTCTCGTACCTACAGGTGGACAACCCTGATTGGCAACACAGTTTCAGGGCTCACAGCTCTACACCTGTTTCTGGGACTTCAGGGAAGTACTCCTTCCCCTGCAGTCTACCCCTTACTGGGGTTGGTCCTTGGAATATTGCTGACCTTTGCATCTCACTTGAGGGCCATCTAGCCTCTGGAGAGCAAAAGGCAAGCCTTTTTGCAGTGGGGAATAAAACAACTCTTCTTACACCACTGTTTTCTTGCTGAGAGCTTGGGGTCACTGCTGCACTCTCTCTCTTTCTGTCTGTCTCCCTCCTGCCCAATTTTCCTGGTCACCCTTTCATCGCTATCATGGTCCTCCTCCCAAGCCTCTCTCCTCCTCCTCCTCTGATGGTCGTTTTTTATTCCTTTGTTCCTTTTAGATCCTATATCCTTTTGCCTGTCCCTTGGGCTCCTTTGCCTCAGCCCTTCTTTTCTTAATCCTTTATTTAGTCTTCTGGTGAACAGAACTGAGGAGGGTGGGGGACTGGTGTTGTTTACTGGCCAGCCCATGAGCGCTACGTCATACATTGGCTTCATGGGCAGTACTGTCTCCCAATGTCAGTCTCCTACCGCTGAAGCTTTTAAAGGCAAACGCTACCATGGAGTCCTGATGCCTCCGGCATAGACCCACCAGTAATGAATGATGAATATATTCTGGAAGATCAAGAATCATGGTGAGTACGTAATTTTTATTTCTGGTTTGTGGACAACACACGTATTCTGCCAGGCCACACACGGGCATCCCCAGTTCCTATTGTGGTCACCGGGGTAGCAACAGAAACATTACTGGGGTAGCAACAGAAACATTGTAATATGCAGTGCTGTTCCCAGTCTGAAAAATAAATGTAATGAAGAGTGCACACTGTTGCTCTTACATGGGACCAAGCAGAATGTCTTGCAGCTTTCTTGAAACAGACGCTAAACACTTTCTTCAGCTACCATTTTAACTAATGCGTATGCCCCAGACTGGCACTGGAAAGGAGATTTTCTCCTTTGTTGCATAAAGGGGATGGAGCTGAGACTTCTCATTGGAAGTCTGATATCCTTGAATTCCTAGAAGAGTGTGTGTGGTCTTTGCTTTTGGGAATTTCACATCTGGACCCGGACCGTGTAAATTATTGTGAGGTCTGTATGGGGACAGCAGAAAAGCTCAAGTTTGCAAACAGTACTCTTAATGAGGAAAGAAAAATGAAATATAATGTCTTGTATCTCCTGCTATGTCCTTAATTAGGCCAGTTAGGATCTGTACGCTGGTCTTAAGGCTGGAGACACTAGCACCCTCCAGGAGTAAACTTCCATCAGGGCTGCCAACAGTGGTGAGAGCACCAGCACATATGTATCTCTGCATGTCAGAAACAATAACCATCGCCGACATCCTTAACTGCCTCAGTTCTGTTTTTCCCACCAGCAAGTGCATACTATAGGAGTATTCTTCATCACCTCGACATGCATCTTTGGTTTGTTTTATTTCTTTTTGTACAGTATGCCAGGTAAACAAAAGAGATCCATGAAGCCTTTGGGGTAATTTTTCCAGTTGTGCCAGCGCATGAAATATATTGCCAGCACACACCAGCATACTGTTTGTTTTGCTTGCATCAGACTCAAATATGACATGGAGGGCTGAGAGTCCTGCCACTCCCTTAACACCCAGACATTAGTGCATAGAGCCATAAAGATGGCATAGCCCATCCCACAGTTCAGGAGCAGTTCTTTTCAAAGGGAATCTCAGGGTAGGTTGCCAGATTGTTCCCCCATTTCCTCACCATTCACTGAAGCTGGTCAAGATTCTGAACTCTCCTTTCTCCCCCTACCCCCACATTCGGTTTGTGACAGAGTTTCAGATGGTTGTGTCGACAGGGCCAGAAACCCACGCTGGGGAGTTGCAGGAGCAGTCATCGTGGTCCAGTAGCCGTAAGTGCTGGATCAACCCTGTCACCGTGGTCTGCACCTTCCTTGGTCCTGACTGCTGTGTTTATGTTGGTGCAGAGTTTTGCTCTGGAACTGCTAGTGGTACCACTGTTGGGGTTAGTGCAGCTATCAGCTCTAGTATCTGTGTGAGCATCAATGCTGACGCTGCTTGTGGTGCCAGCACAGTGATTGCCATCCACACCAGTGCTGCATCTGCTGCCAGAACCTGTGTTAATGCCAGATCTATGACTGCTCATGTAGCCGGGTGCTCTTGAGGTCAGCATGTCATCATTTAGCCAGGGGATCCCCCCTTGGAATGTTAGGCTGGTAGGAGCCACTGGGGCTGGCACTGCTGGTCTGGAAGGCTTCTCCTGTTCCTCCTCTAAGGTGAGGACCCCAAGTTGGCCACATGATCACTGACTGGTCACTGGTATGGTGGAGGTGCAAGCCATTAATGTCCCTTTTTGGGCTAAAGCCTTTAGTGCATCAGTCAGTATTTTGACAGGGTGGTTGAGACCCTCAGGCCTCCTGTGCTTTTGTCTCCACGGCAGTTCCATGAGTGAATGGAGAACATAAAGCACTGTTTTACAAGACAAATCTAGCTCTGCTTGCAGCATCTCCTCCTCTTCCTTGTACACAGGCAATCCCATCTCCTCTCCCTCGATGTCCTCATCAGAGGACAAGCCATCTCTCTCTACCTCTCCTCCATTGCCAAAGACATTATTTTTCCAGTGATTTATGAGGGCGATACTGGAGGCTTTGAATTGGCCTTATCTGGTGGGCATGAACCATAGCAGTGTGCCCCCCCCGGCATAAAGCCATGGGGGAGGCTTTGATGGTGGTCTGGAGGTACCCTTTTTGTATACATCTTGTTCCAAGGAGCCTCCTGACATGGTACTTGGCCCCTGTTGGATCCCCCAGAGAACAAAGTCACCCCACACTGGGAATCACATTTCTCCAGACTAAAACAGAGTTCAGAATCATATCTCTAGCCAGGCCATACTCCACTTTGGTGGACTCCAGAAAGATGGATGCTTTGAAGAGAAAAATTTTTAGGTAGGCCAGGTCCACTCTTAACTGTTGACTTGTACCATGAGCACAAAGTGGCGTATCTGAACCACCTGTGGTCTCAGGTGTACTAATTACTTTCTGAACAACCTGCATGTGAGCAGGTATGGTCTGGCCTTTCCATAGCTGCTAGGGATGTGGGGGTAACACGATACCAGACAGGGGTGTCTTAATGATGCCTCTGAGGTGGCTCTTTGCTTGATAGCAACTGCCCTTTTTCTCGGATATCTTGGTACACCTCTCTCATTGAGATACAGTTGCCTGCTGTAATGCTAATGCATCTTTTTAAAGGAAATCCTTTTTCTAGGAGCGTGGATATGTTGTTCATCCACACTCTCTGGCATGTCCCTTTCCCCTTTAAATCTGGCCGGAAAGTCTTCACGCTGGCTCCTCCCACCCACCCGGGTGGTAAATATCTCGGCTCCGCCCCATGACACCAGATCTTCCTTTCCGCTGGAAGATTCAGGTTCCCTCGTGCTACTTCAGCAGTTCGTAGGCCCTGGATTCTCAACGTCAGTTTTCACCGCAAACGCTTTCTCTAAAACTCATTAGAGTTTACGATTCCGATCCTAGCGCATCGGACATGGAGGGCAGATCATCCCCTGGATTTTGCTGGTGTTCCTGTGGACAGAAAATGTTGTGCACCGATCCCCACCTCTCGTGTGTCTACTCTTTAGGTGTCGTACATGACACCACCTCTTGCACCATCTGTCTGGCCTTCCATCCCAACGTCCTGGATGACCGCAAGGCACGCCTAAAATTGGGAAGACTGGAGCTTCACAATCCACTGGTGAAATTGAAGGAGGCAAGGTGGGCGGTTTCCGTGGCTGTGGGATCCGTTAAGCAGCTCGATCAGATGGCGGCTTTTCGAAGAGGAAGCTGCTCAAGCTTCAGCCAGCCGAAGTTTCTTCGTGCCGCTCAACCTTGGCTCAACCTTTACTGGGTCCTTTCGGGAGTTGTGCCAGTCTCTCCCCACCAGAGGTGAGGTGCCCTCAGACTCACACTCCTCCTGCCCTAGGAAGAGGGACAAGGACCCAAGTCTTCTTCTTCCAGAAGGAGATGTTTCTGGGTCCGAGAGAAGTCTGACTCTCAGGAACTTGCAGTCTTGACCTTGGTCGAGATCGCTTCCTTGGCCGCCGGCTTTTCGGACCTTCCATCAAGCCAAGGCACCGAGGCCGAGGAAATGGCTGAACCAGCCGAGACAGCTTTCAACCCAATCGAGCCGTTATTGCTGATTCCAGTCAACGACTCCTTGGAAAGGACACCTATCCTTTCCTTCCTCGACAAGGAGACCCAGCCCTCGGGTGTCCTGATCGAGGGGAAAGGTGCCAGAACCTCAGTTCTCTCTGACTCCGGCTTCTCCCGATCGAACAAGTCAACCCCGTCGGTCTTGATCGAGGACCAGGACCCCTTCAGTCGAAAAACCAAAGAAAGGTCACAAGCACTCCAGAAAGAGGAGTCACCACCGATCCTCATCCTCCTCGGATGAGGAGAGACTTCGACGGAAACTCCATCAACGTTCTGAGTATCTCATGTGGCAACAGCTGATTCTGACTGGTTAGAAGCTGGCTCCACCGGCGACATTGGCCATTACTTGGCCCCAGCCTTTCAGGCCAACGCCGACCCCTCCTGAACCGAAGGCCTCGGTTCCCCCACCTATAGGTCTGGCACACATTCCAGCTCGGCCTATTTTGGTCTCCCCACCTATATTGGTGGAACCACTGCTTAAGCAGCCTCAGGGAAGGGCTCCCTCGAAAGAGGACTGGACAGACACTGGCCTTCCCCTTCGTCGGTCCATCACTGTTGTCCCCAATCGCCCTCGGCGTAACGAGGGAGACATAGGCGGGAGACCCTTATATCCCGACTCTTCGAACTCGGATGCCACTGGTTTGCAATCACATCCGGGGGATGACGAGTCATCAGTGGCAGGCTTGGAGGAAGGCCCTTCCTCTTTTCAGGGCATCCTCTGCCTGATTTCTGAATCGACCGGAATGCCCTTGGAGCCTATCCAAAAGAAGGCAGAATATCCCCTCACGGATATCCTCAAGAGGGGGGATACCCTGACGGAGACATTTCCAGTGGCCAAAGCCATTGTTGGCCCGGCCCTTGAGCTATGGCAGCACCCTCCCTCCTGTCCAACTCTGTCTGCCCGCATGGCCCACAAGTATACGGTACCCGTGGTGTCCCTTGCGGGGTTCACAGAGTATCCCTCGGCCGAGAGCCTTGTGACTGCTTCTGTGTTTAGACACACGGGTAGCTCGGCGGACACTGACCGCCCTCCGGATAAGGAGTCCAAGAATGTGGAGCATTCTGCCCAGAAGGTTTATGCGGCCTCATCCTTGGCCCTTCATCAGGTCAGCTCGGCTGTGGTCATGGCACACTTCTCTCATGCCCTCCTGGGGTCATTAGATGAAGTCCTCCCTCATCTCCCAGCGGACATGCAGACCACGGTGAAGCAAGTCCATGACCAAGGCCATGCTGTTGCGAAACAGCAGCTCCAGATGGCCCTGGACAATGGAGATTCCTGAGCCCGCTCCTTAGCAGCTGCAGTGGCCACTCGCCGCGGGGCCTGGCTGAGGTTATCCTCCTTTCCGGTGGATACTCAGCACAAGTTAGCTGATGTGCCCTTCCTAGGCACTGACCTGTTCAGTCCGGGAGTGTCAGGTCACCTCCAGTGAATAGAGCAGTCCAATACCACCTTAGATGCTACCTCTGCAAAGGGTTCTTTGGGCAAGAACCAGCAGAAGCGCAAGAAGAAGCCTTTTCGGCACTCTTCCCCTGCGGTTAGACAGCCCTCCTATCAAGGAGGCCAGCAGCAACAGCAGGCTCAAGCTTGGCACCCCAGGCCCAAGCAGGATCCTCAACAGCCCTGTAAAGGAGGCCGAGGTGCTGGTCCAGGAGTCTCCTCCTCCTCTAAGCCTGCTCAGTGACGGGTTGGGGGTTGCCAACCCTACACCCGTCATGCCAGCTCTAGGTCCTCCTGTAGGGGTCCGGCTCTGTCACTTTCTTTCCGCCTGGTCCGGTATCACTTCGGACAGGTGGGTTCTGGAAGTGGTTGGCTGGGGACTGCCTCTAGAATTTGAGCAGTATCCTCTCAGTCGAGCCTGCGCCCTGCCGGAGTAAAGGATCTCACCTCACACTCAGCCCTTCGGAACGACATTGCTCAACTCCTCCGCAAGGAAGTGGTAGCTTCAGTGCCGGATCCTCCTACAGATCCAGGCTTCATGTCAAGGTACTTCCTGGTGCCCAAGCGGACGGGGGATTGGCGCCCCATCCTAGATCTGCACGACCTGAATCAGTATCTCACGTCTCGCACCTTCCGGATGGTACCTCTGAACCAGATCATGCCATCTCTGGAGCGAAACATGTGGTTCTGTTCACTGGATCTGCAGGATGCATTCTTTTATGTCCCAATCCGTCCATCCCACCAGCGGTTCCTCCACCTCAGGGTTGAAGGGACCCTGTACGAGTTCCGAGCCATGCAGATCGGCCTGTCATCAGCCCCACAGGTCTTCACCAAGTGCATTGCAGTGGTGGCAGCCCATCTTCGGCGTCGAGGAGTTCGGATGTACCCCAGTCTCGATGACTGGCTCTTGGCGGGTTTCTCCCTTCAGGAGGTGGAGAGGTCCAGGGATCTGATCCTCCGAACCTGCTCCCAACTCGGCCTCCTTATCAACGAAGCCAAGTCAGAACTCATGCCCTCTTAGGTGATGGGCTTTATCAGGGCAGAGCTCTACTCTCGTCAAGCCAGAGCTCGGCTCTCGGCGGACAGGGTGGAGGTTCTCTCCTCCTTTGCCCAATCATTTCTGGCTGGGCACTTGTGCCCTGCCCAGGACTTTCTGCACCTTCTGGGCTACATGGCAGCATGCACCTCGGTGGTCCATTGGGCCAGGTGGCACATGCGTCCCCTCCAATGTGAGCTGGCCGCCTAGTGGGCTCAGCGATTTGGTCACTTTGACCAGCTGATCACTGTAACCCAGAAGATGTGGGATACTCTGCAATGGTGGACTGTCCCAGACTGGTTGCAGGAAGGAATCCCGTTTGTCCGCCCGAGCCGACGGTCATTCTGATGACCGATGCCTCTCTCATGGGCTGGGGAGCCCACATGAGGGACAGCAGGGCCCATGGGTTCTGGACCCCCGATGCCATATCAACCTGTTGGAGCTCAAAGCGGTCAGACTGGCCCTGTCAGCTTTTGCTCCTCAGCTCCAGGGTCAAGTGGTTCGAGTCCAGACGGACAATACCATGACCATGTACTATCTCAACGAACAGGGCGGCATGCACTCCCATCTGCTATGCAAGGAGGCGCTCCAAATCTGGACATTCGTCAGCCGGTTGGAGGCGGATCTCCTAGCCGTCCATGTGGTAGGAGTCTCGAACCAACGGGCAGATGCTCTCAGCCGCTTAGGCCAGACATCCCACGAGTGGTCTCTCCATCCAGAGGTAGCTTACAATCTGTTCTCCCATTGGGGCAAACCGTTGGTGTACCTGCTTGCCTCCAGGCAGAACACCAAACTGAGCCTGTACTACGCCCGCCCCCCTCAGCAGGGTTTGCTGCAGGGGGATGCCTTCTCGAGGCCATGGACCCCAGGCCTCCTCTACGCCTTCCCTCCATTTCCCTTGATCCACAAGGTGCTACTGAAGGTGAGGAGGAACAAGGCGAAAGTGATTCTGGTAGCCCCAGATTGGCCTCACCAGTTCTGGTATCCAGATCTCCTAAGCCTCAGCTGCAGGGCATCGGAGCGGCTTTGTACACGCTAGGACCTGATATCATTGAACCAGGGGAAATATTCTATCCAGACCTTCAATCCCTGCACCTCACAGCCTGGTACCTGAGCGGTTAGAGTTCCAGGCTCTGGGTCTTTCCAAGGATGTCTACACTGTGGTGGAGGAGTCTCGTAAGGAATCGACCAGGAAGTGTTATGCCTTCAAATGGAAAAGGTTTTCCATTTGGTGTCAGAGTACAAGTCTGGACCCCTTATCCTGCTCTGTGGCTAACATTTTAGACTACCTTTGGTCTCTCTCTCCAAAGGGGGTCTCCGGTCATCGACCCTTTGGGTGCACCTGGCAGCCATCTCTGCTTACCGGACGTGGGCGGTCAGCCCCTGATTGCACAGGAGACAATGGTTGGGCGCTTTTTAAAGGCCTGGATCACATATCTCCTCCAGTGCGTGAACCTCCACCTCCGTGGGATCTCTTGCTGGTTTTGGCAGAGCTCATGGGCAAGCCATTCGAACCCATGCACAAGTGTGAGCTCTCACACTTGTCGTGAAAGACTGCCTTACTGGTGGCTATCATGTTAGCCAGAAGGACAGGGGAGCTCCAGGCACTTTTGGTGGACTCCCCTTATCCAGTCTTTCATAAGGACAAAGTTGCCCTGTGCCTCCACTCGAAATTCCTTCCAAAGGTGGTGTCAGAGTTTCACCTTAACCAGGTGTTGACTCTGCCGGTATACTACCCTACTACACCTCGGACGCCGAGTACAGGCTTCATACTCTGGACCTCAGATGTGCTCTCTCCTATTACAAGGAGAGGATGGCGGAAATTCAGGGAGAGGTTCGCCAGCTGTTTGTCACCTACGCTGAAGCTGCTTCTGGCAGACCTACAGTGAAGTGGACCATTGCTAGATGGATTACATCTTGCATAGGTCTGTGCTATGAGTTGGCGGGCAAGAAGCCTCCCAGAGGGCTAAGAGCTCATTCTACCCGCCATACGGCTGCATCGGTGGCTGTTTCCAGGGACATCCCTATCCAGGAGATCTGTCGGGCTGCTACCTGAAAGTCAGCAAACACCTTCATTACCCACTACCACATCGACCTTGAGTCACGCCGGGATGCTGGTTTTGGGGTCTCGGTTCTCCAATCTCTGTTTCCTAAATAGGGGGTGTGCGCCTTGCCTCCCTCCTCCCGGAGAACTGCTTGTCGTCTGCCAGAGAGTGTGGATGAACAACATATCCACGCTTCTAGAAGAACAGGTTACTCACCTGTAACAGTAGTTCTAGGAGTGATGTATGTTGTTCATCCACACGCACCCACCGGACCTTCCTGACTTTAGGCGCACCACCTTGCTTCCAGCGGGCTAAGATATGGCATCATAGGGCGGAGCCGAGGTATTTACCACCGGGGTTGGTGGGAGGAGCCAGCTTGAAGACTTTCCGGCCAGATTTAAAGGGGAAAGGGACATGCCAGAAAGTGTGGATGAACAACATATACCACTCCTAGAACTACTCTTACAGGTGAGTAACCTGTTCTTCTCTGCCATGGTGGTATGAAAGCTGTTAGAGCCAGCTACCCCTCTGGTCCTCCAGGATCATTCACACCTACCATTACAGCCTAAGGGTGAGGAAATCGCTGGCAGTCCTCTTCCTTTTTTCGTCTGCTAAGGATTGTAGGACTCAACACCATTGGGGTTGGGACTTCACACCTGCCCTCATTTATAGGGCCATCGCTACTTTAACAAATAGTGTGGCGGCATGGAAAAGATTGATTCATCAGAGATAGGAAAGTTATTTACGTAATTATAGAGCTTCAATATCTTCTCAATAGTCATACTCTCCCACCCACCTCCTTATTCCTGTGTGCAGCAGTTATTCGGAGCTGAGATCCTATACCCTTGAGCTTGTCTGATCTCAGGATCTAGATGTATCGGACCAGTTAGCTGTTCTACTTGGCTGTGCTTTGCTTGTTTTCTGGTAAATCTTCACTAGAATGGCGAAAATTTAGGGGGGGGAAGTGGTTCTGCTGTCTAGATTGTAGTGCAGCCAGATACCTGAGCACTGAGACACTGAAGGGCTTGACTGAAAGCTTTCAGGTCTTGTATTAACTAGCTCCAAGTTTTAAAATCGACACCCTGGGGTACTTTTGCTTTGCTATTTTTTTGTTTGCATCATATGTTGCGAATTAGGTTCAGACTCCTGCAGTACAGGGATGGTCCCCACTCAAAAAACAAACAAACTACAAAACAGGGTGGAGAAGGGTATTTGTTTATTTGAGCTCACAATGGTATTCTTAGTGATCAAAATCTGACCTACTAGCCATATTCTAGTACTAGTCATTTCAGACTGGTTACATTTTTTTTCTCTTCTTCCTTGGCTGCTCACAGTAGAGCAGTTACATTTCTTTAGCAGTTAAAACTCTGGTAAACTGTGAGACTAGTGTTTTGATTATTTACTAGTCACTAGTCACACTGGCTACTTCTCTTTGTCCAATGTCAGGTCCCTTTCTTCAGGCTTCTTAGTGAGGAAAAACACAGATTTTTTTGTTGGCAGACTGGTGGGCGTGGCCAAAACAAAAAATGGCAAATTACCGTATTTAGAGCCTTCCAAGAGATAGCAGCTCAGTAGAAGCTGATGTGTGCATATCTGTGGTACAGTGCACTAGAAGGTGTAGGAATCTGTAGCACTGTATTGCAGGAAGTTTAGGGACTGACTGCAGGAAAAAAGTGCTGCTGGTGCTGGGAACTGTAGTTCTTTCAAGAATCAGCATTCTCCATTCAGTACCATATATGGGTGCAAGATGGAGGCACTAGGACCCAGTGAATTCAAAGTCCTGTGCAACCCAGGAGGGGACCGATGTCAGTGTCAGTGCCACCCATGTGAGGCAGCCATAGTGATGCTGCGCTTGTGGGTTGGCCAATAACCGATATCGGACCCCTCCCTTCCCCAGTTCTGTTTTTCCCACCATCTAATGTGCACTGTGGGAGCCTCGGTTGTTGAAACTGTGTCACAACTTCCTCAGTCCATTTGCTGCCTTAGTTTGATGCCACTTTTTTCTTGGCACCATGTTTTCTGGTGCCTTTTTATTCTTTTACCGCTCTAGTTCTGAACCAAACCCTTTTCTGACTAGTTTTTCACTTATTTTTTCATGTCATTGTGTCCGGCCCTGGGAAACATAAGACAAAGAAGAAAAAGGACAAGGGCACCCCCCCAATTCATCGATGCACCTGTGGGAGGGTTCATTTTGGCTTCCTGGAGTAAGATGATGACTCCTGGACCTTCCTTTGCACTGATCACAACATGTATTGGTGTAGCACCTGCTTCTTCATGGACTAATTGGATCTGGTTCCTCTATAAGCTCACGTGGAAGAGGGGCCGTGATCCACCCACCTTTGGAGGCAGATGTCACACTAGGCACACCAAGGTAAGGTCTCTGGGTTCTTCTCCTGAGCCCCTTCCCAGTACCTCTGGTATTGTGGAAGTCCAGGACACTCCTTGCGCTCATCTTGTTGAGACGTCAGAGGCCCTAGGGGGGATCAGGTGGACAGCTGGCTACCTTGGGGAGGCCAGCTGAGCCCCCCCGTCTGTCAGCCCTTTGGGGCAGCATTTGCCCTCTGTGGTGAGGCTGAAGCCATACGCTTGGTCTACACCTGTTGACACCTTGGTGTTTTGACCTGGTACTGCCCCAGTTCATGGTACTAAGACCAGTACCAGTGACCAGGGCAGTGCCAGCCATAAGACCAGGGTCCCTTTTAGCACTGCTGCACTGCTCATATTGCCAGAAGAGAGAAGAGTTCTGAAGTCAGTCTTGTCTCTGACCCTGTGGTCATTATCATCTCTTCCTCTGAGCATCCTGGTGACCTGGGGGTAGATGATGACACAGACCTTGGGCCTGGGAATGGAGCCAGTGAGGATGGAGGCCTTCCTGGCCTGGTTCCAAACCTGTCTTGGAGCATAGAGTGTCCCCTGTGGTTGCCCCTAGGACTGGCTCCAGGGACAGCACCAGGTCCCCTTCTGGTGCGGTTCTCTGCACCAGTTTGGGTTTTGGTGCTGTTCTCCATGTTGGATCTGGTTCCAGTGTTGTTCGCTGTGCTAGGTCTGGTTCTGGTGCCACTGGCAGTGCCAAGTCCAAGGTTGACTCTGGAGTGCTGCTGGTTTTAATTTCGGGCTTGGCCTGGGGGTGTTGTCAGCCTTGGTGAGGGGTTGGGGCTTGGCACTGGGCCTGCAGCTGGGCCTTTGTCTGGTGCTGGTAGCAACTCATTTGGGGGCCCCAGTGCTAGCCTGTCTTCTCCCTGGAACCAGCTGGCCTTGTCACAGATGGGGACCGGGGCTGCCCTGTGGGACCTGTATGGTACTGTTTTTACTGGTCCACTGATATTGGTTGGGTGAGTTTGCTTGGCCCTCCCTGCAGGCGAGGTCCCCAAAGCAGTCTCACAGCCCTGGCAGAGGATCTGTCCTGGTCATCCATGACCCTCCTCGGCTCCCTTCCCCTGCACTCCCAGGTATTTCGGGTCCCCTGGGGTCCATGACCAGGAATCAAGTCAGGTCGATGACTGGTGTGTTCCACCAGTACCGCCTCAAGCCAGGCCAGGCCCTTTTCAGGCCTAAGGGCCCTGCACAGCCATTGCCTAGATCCAGCTCCTCCTGTCCTACTTCCTCCTCTGAAGAAGAGGATTTTCTAGCTATGTGGATATGGTTCACTGATCCACACTGTGGCAGTTCCACTGGAATGATATTATTGGCCAGACGTCTCTAAGCTATGCTCCACCTCCACCCAGGCAGTATATCTCCTGACTGTGCCCCGTGACATCAGATCTTTCTTTCCGATGGAAGAACAGGCCACCTCCTTCGTAGTTTCTCTTTTAGGTTATTCGCACCATAGGTGAACTCTTTTCTTTGAAGTCTTGGAACTTTTCAGAAGCTATTTCTGCAGTTTCTTGGACTTCATTCAACAACCAACAACTGAGTAACAGAAGCCAGGATTAAAATTTTATGTGCGGTGCCAGCAAAACATTTCGGTCACCGATCCACACAACATGTGCGTGTACTGCTTGGGGATGCAACACGTTGTGCACAGTTGCATTCTCTATAAAAGCTTGCTTCCTGAGTCACTAGAAGATGGGAAACTCTGGCTCTTGCTGGGTCAGCCTTCATTGCAGGATCTGAAGAACTGCCCTAAGGGCCACAAGAAGGCCTGGACTGTAGCTGTGTCAGCTGAACAGCTTGCTGCCCTTGAGGCAGAACTGACGACTGCCGCAGCATGCATCTCCTTGGTTTTGGCACTGTTCCCTAGGGCCAGTGTAGGATGGTCTTTCACGGGAGAATTCCATGAAATGTGTGTGGCCCTCCAGACCTTGGGGGAGAGCTCTTCCCACCATGGTGCTAAAAGCAAGCATCGCTGGCACTGGTTGTGGGACTGGGACCAGTTGAGGTCCTACTGGTCACTCAACTCGCTCGATTGCTCGATGACTGTCGAGCGCTCCTCGGCTGGGGGGCAGGTTGGACAGATTAAGGACTTTTTGGTTCTCTCATCGAGTCAGTTGACCTTGACTTCAGTTGAGCACATTGCCGAGATTTTTCTGTAGCCTAAGGTTTGAAGCTAAAATGAAACATAGAAACATAGAATTTGACGGCAGATAAGGACCGCTTGGCCCACCTAGTCTGCCCATTTTCCTACCTAACAGATAAGCTGCAGATCCTAGTTAACCAACAGCTTACTTCCTCCTAACCCCCACTAGGACTGCCTTATGTCTGTCCCATGCATTCTTGAATTTCCCCACTGTTCTTGACTCCACGACCTCCTCAGGGAGGCTGTTCCATGCATCCACAACCCTCTCTGTGAAAAAATACTTCCTCACATTACCTCTGAGCCTTCCCCCCTCTATCTTCAAATCGTGTCCCCTTTTTCTTGCACATCTCTTTTTCCGAAAGATGCTACCCTCTTGGACTTTACTGATTCCCTTGAGGTACTTGAAAGTTTCTATCATGTCCCCTCTCTCCCTTCTTTCCTCACGGGTATACATATTAAGCTCCTTTAGTCTTTCTTCATATGTCTTCTGGTGCAGACCCTGCACCATTTTGGTTGTCCTCCTCTGGACTACCTCCATTCTGTCTATGTCTTTGCGAAGATGGGGTCTCCAGAACTGCACACAGTACTCCAGATGGGGTCTCACCAACTGTCTGTTCAGAGGGATAACAACTTCCTGTTTTCTACTTGTGATACCTCTTCCTATGCATCCCAGTATCCCCCCCAGCCTTCCTTACTGCCTTCTCAC
Source organism: Neoceratodus forsteri (assembly GCA_016271365.2). Lineage (NCBI taxonomy): Eukaryota > Metazoa > Chordata > Ceratodontiformes > Ceratodontidae > Neoceratodus > Neoceratodus forsteri. The sequence goes on from JADMNL010000024.1 coordinate 359,717,636, forward strand.
ATTGCTTGCCCACCTTTAGGTCATCTGATATAATTACCCTCAGGTCTCTTTCCATTTTTACTGTTGTCAGTATCTCACCCCCCATTGTGTACGCTTCCCCTGGGTTTTTGTTTCCCCATGTGCATTACCTTGCACTTCTTTGCATTGAATCTGAGCTGCCATACATTTGACCATTCCTCCAACCTTGCCAAGTCCCTTCTTATCTTTTCCACTCCATCTTGTGTATCAACCCTGTTGCAGATCTTTGTGTCGTCTGCAAAGAGACATACTTTTCCTTCCAGTTCCTCTGCAGTGTCACTTATAAAGCCATTAAAAAGGACCGGTCCCAGTACTGAACCCTGTGGTACCTCGCTAGTAACCCTCCTTTCTTCACTGTGTACTCCATTTACTACTACCCTTTGCTTCCTGTTGTCTAGCCAATTTTTTATCCAGGCTACCGCCTTGGGACCCACTCCAAGGCTGGCTAACTTGTGTATTAATCTTTTGTGTGGGACTGTATCAAATGCCTTGCTAAAATCTAGGTAGGCCATGTCCACAGCCCCTCCCTGGTCTACTACTTTGGTCACCCAGTCAAAGAAATCTATTAGATTCGTCTGACACGACCTTCCCATCGTGAATCCATGCTGCCTTGGGTCCTCTGCCCCACTGGCCTCTAGGTACTCAACAGTTCTTTCCTTCAGAAGTGATTCCATCATTTTCCCTACCACTGAGGTCAAACTAAGTGGTCTTTAGTTTCCTGCCTCTGTCCTGCTCCCACAAATGCACTGTTAGCCAGATAGCCAAATAAGTACTAGAAGTAGAATAAAGGAATACTTATGTTTTAGTTATCTGTAGATGTGGTCTTCTACTTTTTTAGCTTTTAAAGTTTTGGTGAAGAACTTTTTGTTTTGGATGACAGCTGTCCTTGGTGGTGAGTTTGGCTTTAGTCTGCTGTCTTTTTCCCTTGAACCTGGAACTGTAGAGTCTTTTGACATCAGTTAAGCAGTGCAGGCTGGATCCTTCTTGCTTGACATCACAAATCATCAAAAGTCACTTCAGGATTTAGTGGGAGAAATTAGACAACAAGATTTCAGCAGTTCAGCACAGTCTTTAGAAAGATCTCTCCCTGTGGACAGCAGTGTTGTTTTGGGTAACTGGACTCTGTGACTCTTTTTTGTTTTAGTTTATTTCTGCTTTTGAATCTGCAACTTTGGACTTTTTGCTATTTAACAGCACTGCAGACTTGCTGCCTGGTAAATTCCAAAGTCAGTCTTTTGTTACGGCTTTTAACAGAAATTTCAAAACATTACTTTTAGTCCAAATTTTCAGTATGCAAAACATAGACCTTGCTTGATCCAATACTGGAAGAAAGTCCTTTATGTAACAGTCAGTTGCAGCAGCTGGACCTGTGGCAGAGTTGTGCAGGTTTTCAGGCTGGTTTAGCACTTCTTGAGGTGGCAATGTTAAAGTCCAAATAATGTTCCCAGCAGGTGTGGCTTTAGGCTTTTAGTCTAGAATAAGTCCAAGCTCATCCAAAATTGTCAGGACATTGAACACATGTCTTTACACACCAAAGTATTAAACAAATCTGGGCTGGCTTTGCCAGCATTTCATTTATGTCCCACTTACTAGGCGACATCACCATCAAGTTATGATTGGTCTGAGCATTCTTTGAGGGTGTTACTGTTAGCCCCTCCTAAGCCATTTTTTTATCAATATGACGTCATCCAGAAAAACTACTTTTGTTATAAAACAACTTTTTTTTCTTCTTGCACCTATATGCACTTTGTACATATATAAAATTTACATTTGTAGATGCAACTTAAGGAGAGGATTTATTTGAGACCAAACATGATGGTGTCAATTTTAATACAAAATCTATAATTAATAAAAGCATTATAAAACGTTTTCCTTTATAGATATCTAAAAAGTATTTACAGATTTTAGAAGTACATTTTTTCCTGTTTAAAATGATGTTACTTTGGCATACCTGCTATAATTCGAACTGTGTAAAGTTAATAAAACTTCTTTAAGACAGGGATCTCTTTTGTTTAAAATAAGTGAACCATGACCTCATGTAATTATCCAGAGGCTTATAATCCACCCGACTAGTTGTTTGTATTAAATAAACACTTTACTCTCTTTTTAATTGACAAGGTGGCAACGTCAGCTTACTATAGACCCTAAAATTGTCAATACATTTTAAACAGTTTTGAGGCTACAGATTTGTGTAAATAGCTCACAATATTCTTTGTTGATGGGTTTAAAACTTACTTATTGGACAGGCAAATGTATTTCCAATAACCTGTATGATTTTGAAATGCATCAGAGTTTTTTTTATATTTTCTACAAATAAAAGTCTTAAATTCTTAAAGCCAGTCTAAATCTATGTTAACCTCTGAGATGTGCTCTGGCTGGCACTGAAAAACAAAGGTTGTAAATTATGTCAGGTTTTAATTTTTTTTGCTACTAATTGGAAGAGGCCATTTAATTTGAACAGACTATCCTAGAACACTTTTTTTTTCTGAAGTTGACCATATATGCTGTATTCCCTTTTCATGACGTCATTAATGTATGTTAGTATTTAAGCCTTAAGCAGCATTGCCCTTGTTTTAAAGATTTATTTAGACATTAATTTGATCAGAAACATTTGTAGGACTTAATAATTAAGTCAATATAAGGATACAGGATAACAATTAAGAATATAATAATATTATAATAAAATATTTAACTCAAATTAGTTTTGTTTTTACATTTTTCCCTTTTTGAATTGAAATGCACCTCAAAAATGCATTTGCAATTTAAAATGATAATTTTACTATATATGGGTATATAGTTTTAAGCATTGCAGGGAAAATAAAACATAAAAGACGAAGTTGCATCATCCTGTGGTAACTTATGACATTATCAGCACATTACATCATCACATATGATATCATAGGATGTGACATCACTTGATGACATTATTGAAGATGTACTATTTTGCATAGATAGGTGTACAGTACTACATGAACTAACATGATTACAACTATGTACACTTTTAAAATAAAATTTTTTACATTGTCAAACATTTTAATACAACAAATTTTGTTTGTTTATTAACTTTTAAAAAAATCAGCATTACAATTGACATTTTAGCTAGACTCTAATTTCTGATCACCACTCATTGATTTATTTAGAATATTTTCCCATGTTTTATTGCATTCATGATATTGCCTTAACAGATTAATATGAACCCATTTAGGTACTACCTATTCAGTGCTTTTATGCTTTAGTTCAATTTGGTAGGCTACAGGTGAGATTTTGTTAGTGATCACAAAGGGTCCTTGCTAACTTGGAAGAAAGTTTTTGACCTTGGCTTATCTCTGCTGTGTTTAAGTAAAACACTTTATCACCAATGTGATTCTTTTTTGGTCTAGTTTTCCTGTCATAATATGACTTAGAAGCTTCAGCACTCTTCTCTAAGTTTCTCTGAGCAAATGCAAACGTATTTTGCAAATGCTGTTTTAAATGGGTTACATATTTATGTGTGGTAGTGGCATGTGCTGAATTTACATTTCCTGTGGTATACAGGAGACGTAAAGGTAACACCATTTGTCTTTTTGTCATCATTTTAAAAGGAGGAACACCTGTAGACTTACTAGGAGTAGCCCATATGGCCATTAATACCAGTGGTAACTTTACATTCCAATCTTTTCCTGAAGAACTGATATATTTCTTCAGTATATACACAATTGTTTGATTAGTGCGTTCCACCTGTCCAGATGACTGTGGATGATGGGACACATGTAGTTTTCTTTGTACTCCTAGAATTTTTCACACATTTTCTATTATTTCTCCTGTGAAATGAGGACCTCTATCAGACTCTACTCTTAATGGTTATCCCCATCGGCTAAACACATGGTTTATTAATAAGAAAGCAGTGGTTTGGGCAGTGTTATTTGGAGCAGGTATACACTCAACCCGTTTTTGTGAACAGTCAAGTAACTGTCAAAAGGTATTGGTTACCCCTTGAAGATCTGGTAACAGGACCAATCCAGTCCATCTAGATGTCTGACCAAGGCATAGCGATGCCTTTTGACTGTAGTGGTGCTCTATGTCTGGGAGTGGCTGGTTGGAACTTGCAACTGGTTATACACCCTTGTACATACCCTGCAACATCATCATACATGTACGGCCAGTAGGCTATCTCTTTTAAGGTTTCATAAGTTCTTCTATCCCCCCATGTGCTCCTGATGGTTCATCATGGGCATGTTGTAACTTAATTTTCCTGTGGCCTAAAGGAACCACCCATTGGACCTCATGTGGGTTTTTACCAATTCTTAGCAAGAGATCATTCCTTAATTGGAATTTGTCCTTTTGGTTATACATGGCTCTCAGGTCACGGCTATCCTGTAGGTCATTGTCAGAAATCATGCTTTTAGTGGGATCCTTAATGAAACGTTAACATTCTCCTACCACTTTATCCTCTTGTTGCATTTTTAATAAATCAGAGTCAGGTTTTTCACTATACAAGTGTAGAACCTTATCTTTCTGTTTCTGCTGCTTTTGTTTGCGGGTAACCACATCCACCTTAGCCTGGACAGGAGGGACAAAGTTCCATTTTTTTTCACTTAAAGCACCCTCTCTAGCCAGAGCATCTGCTATGTCATTTTCTGTTTTGTCTGGTCCCTGAATTTTGGAGTGTCCTTTTTATCTTTTTCCAATAAACAACCAACTCATGTTCCTGAACCAACTGATCTATGGCTATGATAAGGTCTGCATGCATCACCTTACTGCCTCTTGAATTGATCATACCATTTACCTTCCAACTTGGTAAATGTGTAAAGAATTCCTGCCTAACATAATCAGAGTCAGTACAAATTACAGTGTCTTGTAAATTATGTTGTACTGCAGTCTGTACTGCTATATAGGTGGCTGCCAATTCTGCATATTGGTTAGACTTAGGACCGAGCTTGCACTTGATAGGAGTACATGATACATTATCCTGCCATACCACTCCTAAACCAGAACATCGGTCTTCACCTTGCCGGAATGAGCAACCATCAACATAGGCTCTAGGCAAATTTTCACACACATTTTTATCATAGTGGTGGTGCCTGTTGTGTTGGTACGCCGTATCCAACTCAAGAAATAGGTCAGAGTCTTGTACTGGAAGTTCATCTACAGTACAATTATGTATCTCCAGGTCTGCTAACCCTTGAGCTACTGTATTTATTTTGTTTTTTTGCATACCTAACCTCTAGGGTTACCACAAATGTAAGTTTTGAACTGTTGTACTGCCCATACAGTGGAAAACAATGCCTTTTTGCAATCTGAAAACCTTTTTTAACATCACTCAAGATTTTACTCGCATAAGCAATAATGCGTTTGTTTGAATCATGTTTCTGATATAACACTGCACTGATGCTGCTACTAGTATGTCCTACCTCTAGATGAAAATTCTTATCCATTTGTGGGTAAGCAAGACATTGTGCTTGGCTCAGACTATCTTTTAGAGCTTGCATGGCTGTCTCTTGCTCCCCCCCCCCCACACCCAGGGTTCTGACTTTTTCAGCAGCCTGGTGAGAGGATAGGCAATCTCTGCATAGTTTTGGATAAACTGTCTTGGGTAGTTATAGATCCCTAGTAAACTGTGTAACTCTTTTAAAGTTTTAGGTGGGCCAGTTTTTTTGGACGGCCTCAACTTTGGCATACTGAGGACAAAGCCCATCAGGACCAACCTCATGCCCAAGATAGTTTACCCTATCTCTGAACCATTGCCCCTTTGGTAAGGACAGCTTCGCACCAGCAGCTTTGAGCTGGTTTAACACATAGGTGATCTCAGCTAGGTGCTCCTGAAAAGTGTTGCGTTTGATTAGTACATCATCCGCATAAACCAGATTTTCTTTGCTCTCCACATCAGGCATGGCCTTGTGCAGAAAAATATTGAAATCTGCTGGTAAATTTAAGTACCCAAAAGGACACCTATTTCATGTGTACCGTCTCCTTCCAAAGGTAAAAGCCAGCTTATATTGATCTTTTGGGTCTACTTTTAATGTCCAGAATCCATTTGCTGTATCTAGCATAGTGAAATATTTGGCACCTTGAACTTTGGCCAAACTTTGGTCCAAATATGTCATGGGCCAGCAAGATAAAGGCACCTGTTGGTTTATCTTCCTATAGTCAATAGTGAGTCTCCACTTTCCTGTGGGTTTTAGTACAGACCAAATGGAATTTTAAATAGAGTTTACCTGTCATAATTCCTCGCTTTATTAAGGTATCCAGTATCTCTTGTATATGTTTATAAAATGCTAGTGGTATTTGGTACTGGCGTACATAAACTGGACCTTTTCTAGTGTCAGTAGGGAACCTGGTAACATGGGGGTCACTTACCCCACAATCGTGAGCATCTTTTGCAAATGTCCTTAAACTGAAGGACTATTTCACAAACTTTTTCTTTTTCTACTTCCGTTTCACAATTACAGTTTTGTATAGCTTGCTCAATTTGTTCTTTAAAATCTGGGAAAGGTACATTTTTACCTATTTTTACCTCATCTTCTATTATTTCAGAAACATTTTTAGCATCACTCACATGAACTCCTTTAAATTGTTTTGTTTTATTAACCATAGTGGACAGTACAAGGTAATTATTTTTAACTTTACATGCCTGGATTTCTTCCTTATCTACTGGGCAAATCTCTCGTAAAGCAATTAAACCATTTGGTACAGACCTTATTTCTTCATCTGTGTCATCCTGAACAATGTCTTCTGGTAACTCCCCAATAACTGGAACGGTTAACTTTAAATCATAAAAGGATTCCACTATCGCTACCCCTAACTCACAATTAGTTGCTACAGTGATAGGCTCTACTGTTGGGTTATGTACCAAGAGATGCATTACCTTGCTGCTCATGTCTAAGCAAGGTATGGAGTGGATTTTTAAACCCATTTTACTAAGTTGCTTGTCAAGCACAAAGAGTGCAGTCTTGTCAGGCATTCCTTGGTCCTTCTTTACATTGACCCTAAGAGAAAAATCTTTGACATTACTTTGAATTTTTGTAATTAACTCATTTACCACCTGGCACACTTGAGGAATTGTTTGTCCAGACCTCAAGACCTGTGGTGTCACTTTCATTGGGTAAGGGTCCCCCCTTATTTGTGACCAAAGAACATCATGGGCTAAGTAAACATACACACCCAGTCGTACAAGGATGTCTAACCCCAGGTACATGGGAGATTTTAGGACTTGTACTACCTTTACAGGGTGCTGTATTTTCTTTTGCCCTATTTGGAGGTTCAAAGCAAAGATACCTATGCTTTTTACACTAGTGGTCTGATATGGGAAATTTTTTAACCACTCCTGCTTCTTTACACATGTTAAACTAGGCCTCTGCCTTTTTTAACATCTTGTAAAACAGTTCACTAATTAAACAGTGCTCATAACCTAAGCATAACACAGAATTTACTCTCTGTAAATTATCCACTTTGATGGGCACCTTTAACCTGCCTTCCTCTGACCTTATGTTGCAGAGTAAGGACTCGTGACTTAGTGGCTGTGTTTTATTTCCACCATCCCCAGAGGCTGTTGGGTACTCTGAATTCAGTGTCTCTGTGTCAACTGCAAGGCATGCTTCTGAGACAGCAGGGTCCACTTACTTGGTGAAGAAAGTGAGGCCTGTTGCATTAATCTCAGACTTTACCACATCATGCTTTGACAGACAAATCACATGAGCTTTGCTTCTCCATGGAGCCAAATTTTAAGGATCACCTAGTACAGATACATCAGGTATATCAGAAAATACAAAATTCAATTTAATTGTTGCATCCCTTTCCTCAAGGTAACATGATTCTGATTGTTTAGCAACTTTAAGACTCTTTCCAAATGGAATAGGCCAGTTTACCTGTGCACACAGGATTCCATGGAAATAGTCAGTGATAGGCCCAAATCTTTTTAGGAGGTCATTTCCAATCAATAAATCATCTCCAGTTTTATCAGTGATATACACTGGGTGGTTGACTTCCATCTTGCCAAACCTCAGTTTTAGCCACACTTTACCTAGGGTCTGTTGAGGCCCCCCCATAACCTACTACTTGTAAGCCATCAGAGAGGGTTCCTAACACCTTAGAGTCACCTACTGCATCAACCAGTTTGTCATAAAAGCTTCTGGACACCAAGGTAACTTTTGCTCGAGAGTCAACTAAAGCTACATGACTTAAGCTGTTTTCAATGTTGATGTCAAAGTAAAACCTATCTGCCTTCCCTTTAGGGATTAAGTTGCCCAGGTAGAATTTGCTTTTTTTAAGTCCTGGCAACATGGCAGGTTTACTATGACACTCTACACTGCCAGCAGCAGTAACTTGGGATACCTGTAGAGTAAGGTCAGGTTTTGCATTAACACTCTCATTTTCCAATGTTATAGCAGTTTTATTATCATTGTCAACAATTGCAATTTCATAAACATGGGCAGCATTAGGAAGGACAGAAGGCTCTAGTCACTGGCCATTATTGTTGGTTTCAATGTTGCTTGAGGTTGCAGATGGATTCTGCACAGGTGTAGGAAACCCAGAAGGCGGGGGGAAGGGGGACCAAATGCTGGAGCAGCAATTTTAAGTGTCCCATCTCCTCCTTTATTTCCTGTATTTCCTCCATGACTGGGGAACCAGGTCAAGGTTTGTCTTGGAACCTGTAACCATCTTGCCATTGTTATAGTTTTGATGCCCCCTATAGGCACCTCTACCACCCCTATAGTCACTGTTGTATCCTCTGTAGTATCCTCTCCCATACCCTTGGCTGCGTCCTCTACCAGGATCATAACCTCGATAGGAGGGTCCTTGGTTTCGGTATGGCTGAGGTTGTGGGAATTGCTGAGGGGTTTGATAGAACCATGACTCAGGGCCAGGTGGTGTAACCACCACAGGGGAAGCTTGGGCAGGGTTGGTAGGTTAGATTACTACTGCAGGGTCAGGCACAGCCTTAGACTGCTCTACAGCTTTTCCTGGTTGAGTGTTGTTACCTTTTCTCTTTCTTTGCCTCCTGTTTTTGGGAGTAGATAGCTTACCCCCTTTCATAGCCAAACTATCTGAGGTAGTTACCTCACATACTTGGACCTTGGGATTGGGGCCTCCTCCCTTTTTTTGTGGAGGAGAGTCATCACCTCTTCCAGAGTCCCAGATGTGTTTTGCCTGTCTGGCAATCCAGTGGATGTCCCTGGACCTTTTGTTAAGCTCAAGTGCCAATTGTGTCCTGATAGCAGGGGGTAAACCTTGGTAATATGCATATTGGAAGTCATCTGAATCACTGTCTGAGTGATCTTCTGCTCCAAAGTACACATCCTTTAGCCTGCAATAATATCCCCTAGGACTTTGATTAGCCCCGCACTGCATTTGGTAGGCTGCACGTCTGGCTGCCCCCTTAGTGCGGTATTTACCAAACTCCTTTTTTAGGAATTTATACAGTTTGTCAGGTTCGTCCCTACTTTCTCTAGACATTCTTGACCACTCTGCTTAAGGATCATCAACAGACCACCTAATCACAAAACTCTGTTCCTCCTCATCAGTTATGCACACAGATTCAAAACACTCTTTTAGTTTTCGAATATGCTGCTCAATGCCTCCTTTCGCAGATTTGGAATTATATCTCTCACCTACCAGTTTCAAAGCTTGAGTAACAGTTTTTGATTTTAAATATCCCTGTTCCTTTTCAGTAATCTTTTTATTTTTCCTGGACCCATTAGATGAGTCACCTTCAAAATCAGAGCTTCCTTTTTGCCTAATTTTGTATCTCTTTTTATGCTTATCACGTGGTTCCTCTTCTGAAGAGTAATATTCCTTTTCAGGGGAGGAGTCATTTGAGCTAGATTCCTCAGATGCGTTTATTCTTACGTGATTTTTACTTTTGCTTTTGGTATCACCTTTTTGGGCCTGTAAATCTCTGACTTCTTTTCCTAGTTTGTAGAGGTGTTGATTGAAAGGGCACAACTCTGTTTTCATTGTTTCTGATCACTTTCATATTGCTCCCTTACATCATTATGCATTTGTACCATTTTATTTAGCTCATTGGTAACCTGTTCATTAGCATGCTCTAATTTTGCTTTTTCCCTTTCCAAAGCTGTGTCCCATTCTTTATGCTTCTCATTAGTCTTTAATATGTTGGCCTTCTATGCCTCACCAGCTGAGCACTGCTCTTTTAACTGTTCATTCAAGTTTTTCAAGGCAGCAATGTCAGTGTTTAAGTTGATTAGGACACAGCCTCCATTAGATAATTTCACATTACTTACATCTAACTGTTTTTCTAATAGCTCAACTTGGCCTGCAAGTCTACTACATTCGTGAGGTCTCTTTTCTAGTTGTTGGTTTAACTGTTTTACATCATTATGTAACATTAATTTGTCAATACACAGCTTCTCAATCCTATGAACATACTCTTTATTCTGTTCTTTTAATTCTTTAATTTCTTCTTCTGGCCTACAACTTGGACACAGAAGTATCAATGGCTCCTCCTTGATGATAGGTATTGGCAACTCTTAAAAGTGTTGCCCCTGCATCTGCATGAACCATACCTACAGTCGCAGTAGCAGCTGCCATGTCTCAAGTTCTTGTTACTAAACTTTAACAATAATTACCATGAAATGTCAATAACCTTTTATCTAACACAATTTAAACAAAGAACCAAATCTTTCCTTGAGATACTTCCAAAGTCCTTTTCCTTGCAGCTTTACTGCCAGATAATGACTTTTTTTGGTCTTTTTCTCGCTGTCTAGGGGTAATTCGATCTTTAAATCCTCGAGAAACAAGAACAGCAAAATATTACTTATTTAATTTAGTAACTTGCAAACAATAACTGTGATAATATTTATTTTTCATACAACCTTAGTGTGGGCTGTTATTCACTAACAATCATCCCGGACGAGCCCCCAAAGATGTCAGAACAAAGGCTTATAATATCACTTTTTATAAGAATGCACTTGGATTCACCTTGGGCCTTACCCAAAAACAATTTCATAAATTTCCAAAAATAATAAATATTCACATGTGATATTATCCTGTGCTCTCAAGATTCAAAATGACGTTGAAAAGCACTGTTGCCACACTTTGGATTATATAAGAGATAAATATATTTTATTCACATATGTACAAGTCCTAAATATTCATAACTAGCATAAATATCAAGCATAATAAAAGTAAGGTAAACAAACTGTAATGTAAACAAAACAGATTTTAGAAAATCAAGTAAATCATGTAAAACAAATGAAGCTAATTTTAGCAATAAGCAATGTAAATGAGTAAGCACTATTCAGCATAATAAATAACAGTTTATACTATTTCTTGAGCATACTTATAAATAGCATGACCTTTTCTTTTTACTATGAGAACTTGCAACTCATTACACTAGTGTTTCAGATTATCTTGGTATGATACTTGTTTAAACTTTATAGTATGTAGTGTAATAGGTATCTTCTTTAGATTTAAATTCTAGCTTAACCATAAACCTAAGGTTTGAAGCTAAAATGCACTGTTATCACCCCAGATAGCCAAATAAGTACTAAAAGTAGAATAAAGGAATACTTATGTTTTAGTTATCTGTAGATGTGGTCTTCTACTTTTTAGCTTTCAAAGTCTTGGTGAGAACTTTTGGTTTTGGATGACAGCTGTCCTTGGTGGTGAGTTTGGCTTTAGTCTGCTGTCTTTTTCCCTTGAACCTGGAACTGTAGAGTCTTTTGACATCAGTTAAGCAGTGCAGGCAGGATCCTTCTTGCTTGACGTCACAAATCATCAAAAGTCACTTCAGGATTTAGTGGGAGAAATTAGACAACAAGATTTCAGCATTTCAGCACAGTCTGTAGAAAGATATCTCCCTGTGGACAGCAATGTTGTTTTGGGTAACTGGACTCTGTGACTCTTTTCTGTTTCAGTTAATTTCTGCTTTTGAACCTGCAACTCTGGACTCTCTGCTATTCAACGGCACTGCAGACTTGCTGGCTGGTAAATTCCAACGTCAGTCTCTTGTTCAGGCTTTTAACAGAAATTCCAAAACATTACTTTTAGTCCAAATTCTCAGTATACAAAACATAGGCCTTGCTTGATCCAATAATGGAAGAAAGTCATTTCTGTAACAGTCAGTTGCAGCAGCTAGACATGTGGCAGAGTTGTGCAGGCTTTCAGGCTGGTTTAGCACTCCTTGCGGTGGCAATGTTGAAGCCCAAATAATGTTCCCAGCAGGTGTGGCTTCAGGCTTTTAGTCTAGAATAGTCCAAGCTCATCCAAATTTGTCAGGACATTGAACACAGGTCTTCACACACCAAAGAATTAAGCAAATCTGGGCTGGCTTTGCCAGCATCCCATTTATGTCCCACTTACTGGGTGGCATCACCATCAAGTTATGATTCGTCTGAGTATTCTTTGAGGGTGTTACTGTTAGCCCCTCCTAAGCCATTTTTTTATCAATATGACCTCATCCAGGAAAAACTACTTTTGTTATAAAACAGCTTTTTTTCTTGCATCTAAATGCACTTCTGTACATATATAAAATTTACATTTTTAGATGCAACTTAAGGAGAGGATTCATTTGAGACCAAACATGATGGTGTCAATTCTAATACAAAATCTATAATTAATAAAAGCATTATAAAACGTGTTCCTTTATAGATATCTAAAAAGTATTTACAGATTTCAGAAATACATTTTTTCCTGTTTAAAATGATGTTACTTTGGCATACCTGATATAATTCGAACTGTGTAAATTTAATAAAACTTCTTTAAGACAGGTATCTCCTTTGTTTAAAATAAGTGATCTATGACCTCATGTAGTTATCCAGAGGCTTATAATCCACCTGACTAGTTGTTTGTATTAAATAAACACTTTACTCTCTCTTTTCATTGACAAGTTGGCAAGGTAAGCTTACTACAGACCCTAAAATTGTCAATACATTTTAAACAGTTTTGAGGCAACAGATTTTTGTAAATAGCTCACAATACTCTTTGTTGATGGGTTTAAAACTTATTCATTGGACGGGTAAATGTATTTCCAATAACCTGTATGATTTTGAAATGTATCAGAGTTTTTGTATTTTTTCTATAAATAAACGTCTTAATTTCTTAAAGCCAGTCTAAATCTATGTTAACCTCTGAGATGTGCTCTGGCTGGTACTGAAAAACAAGGTTGTAAATTATGTCAGGTTTCAAGTTCTTCTGCTACTAATTGGAAGAGGCCATTCAATTTGAACAGACTATCCTAGAACACTTTTTTATTTTTCTAAAGTTGACCATATATGCTGTATTCCCTTTTCACGGCATCATTATTGTATGTTAGTATTCAAGCCTTAAGCAGCATTGCCCTTGTTTTAAAGATTCATTTAGACATTAATTTGATCAGAAACATTTATAGGACTTAATAATTAAGTCAATATAAAGATATAGAATAACAATTAAGAATATAATAATATTATAATAAAATATTTAACTCAAATTAGTTCTGTTCCTACACTCCTTTTCTCGTAATGCATAAGATGGTGGTCAAAGCCCAGAAGGACAAAGTGTGGGTGATCCTGATATATCCAGACTGGCCATGCATTTCTGATACCTGGATCTCCTCAGCCTCAGTAGCAGGCCTTCATGGAGACTGCCTCTCCACCCAGACCTGCTGATCAGATATCAGGGGATGGTCATGCATCCTGGCCTTTAGTCCCTGCACCTCATGGCCTGATTCCTGAGCAACTAGAGTTTCAGGCCTTGGCTTTCTCAGAGGATGTTCTCCATGATGTGGAGGCCTCCAGGAAGGAGTCAGCTCGCAGATGGTATGCCTTCAGATGGAAGAGATTTTCCATTTGGTGTCAGGTCAAGGAGCTGGATCCCCTAGCTTGCCCTGTGCTTAGCATCTTGTACGAACTCCTGTCCCTTTTCCAGCTATGACTGCGGGTGACAACCTCCAGGTGCACCTAGCAGGAATCTCTCTTTACCGGGCATGGTCTGATGAGCTGACAGTGTCCCAAGAGAAGGTGGTTAGGTGCTTTTTCAAAAGCCTGGATGACTTGTCCCCTCTGGTGTGTGTGTTCTGCGTCCACCATGAAACTTACTCCTGGTACTGGCAATGCTCATGGGCAAGCCTTTCGAGCCGATGCACAGGTGTGAGATGTCATACCTGTCATGGAAGATGGCCTCCTGGTGGCCATTACATCAGCCAGAAGGCTTGGGGATCTCCAGGTGCTCTCAGTGGAGTCTCCTTTCCTGGTCTTCCACAGGGACAAAGTAGTCCTTCACCCCAACCTTAAGTTCCTCCCAGAGGTGATATCAGAGTTTTACCTTAACCAGGTGATTAATTTACCCATGTATTTCCCCAGCCCATCTTTGAAGGTCGACCATAAGCTCCATACCCTGGACCTCTGGAGGGCGCTGTCCCACTTCATGGAACATGTGGCTGGAGTACAGAGACAGGCTCACCAGCTGTTTGTCACATATGCTGATGCCATGCCTCACAGACCAGCCGCTAAGCAGACAGTTGCCAGGTGGATTACATCTTGCATCAATCAACCTCTGCTGTAGGTTTACTGGTAGGGAGCCTCCCCTAGGTCGTTGGGCTCATTTCACCAGACATACAGTACCACTGCCTCAGTGGCTGCTTTCAGTGGCATCCCTGTCCAGGAGATCTGCAGGTCTGCTACCTGGAAGTCAGCACACACTTTCATTTCCCACTACCACATCAACCTTGAGTCATGCTGGGATGCTTTTTTTGGGACCTCAGTTCTCCAATCTTTGTTCACCAAGTAGGGGTGGATGCCTTACCCCCTCCTCCCAGAGAACTTCTAGGAGTGTGGGTGAGTAAACCATATTCATGCTCCTAGACAAATAGGTTACTCACCTGTAACCATAGTTTTTGGAGTGGTATATGGTTCATATACACATAACCCACCTGGCTTCTACTGGCAAGTGGCACACGGATTCTGCTTCCAGCATGCAAGATCTGACATCACGGGATGGAGATGGGGGATATACCACCTGGGTGGTGGGGGAGGAGCTTACCTTAAAGATATCTAGCAAGTAACATGTTTCAGTGAAACTGGCACAGTGTGGATATGAGCCATATACCACTCCTACAATTACAGTTACAGGTGAGTAACCTGTTCTTTCACGCCACCTCTGCTCTGATCCTGAATGCTCCCAGTACCAGTGGTTCCTGATGGCGATGTTGCAGGAGCTGAATATAAGTTCATTTGTAGGCCACAGTACTGCAACCCTGGTGCTGTCATTCCTTGGGGATTTCAGCGAAGACGCTGTCATCCCTCCGTGACCCCAGCCCTTATGGAGTCGTCCTGGAATGCCTGGCTCTGTCTCTTTACCCCTTCCCCAGTCCGTACGGGCGTCTAGTGCAGATATTGGCTCCTGCAGGGTCTCAAGGTGTTATCCCTCACCCCACCTTGGGAATTTTGGGGCGGCAGACCCCTTTTGGGTCTAAGCGCCCAGTGCTTGACTGCCCTTCCGACTCTGACTTTGCGGAGATCGATGTCTTGGGCAAGAAAGTTTTTGTGGCTGCATGCATTGTGATGTGCATCTGTGCATATCAGGTACATGAGGCAGCTTATGGCCTGTGGGCAACACTAAGTCAGCTCCTACCATCCTGGTCAGATTGCAAGTCAGTCAGGCAGGTCATTCGCTTTTCTGCCCAGGGGCCTGAAGCTGGTTAGGCACCAAGAGAAGGCATTGCACAATGCCAGTGAGGTAGCATGCAGATTGGTGGGATAACAGTCTGCATTCAGTAGGTGGCATGACTTCACATCTCCCGGTTGGCATCCCTGGCCCAGCATAGGTTGCTAAACTCGCATTACCAGAGGACTCATTTTTTTCCTCACACAGGGTCAAGCATGAGCTATGGGAGTGCCCTCCTGCTCCCAAACCACTGGAACCTCCACCTCCACCTCCACCTGCCCCTGACCAGTCTCTGGTCCCACTGGAATTATGAGGAGTCTCTTCCCTCTAGTGGTTCTCCCCCACTAGAGGGCTGAGGGATACTTTTTTCCCCTCAGGGTGAGCCCACTCCTCTCCTTTTTTGGGGAAAGCTTGGTACCCTGACCCATATGTGGGACTGAATGGTGAAGATTGATTCTTGGAAGACATGAAAATTAATTCCTGATCTTCCAGAATATCACCATTCAGTCACACACCCGCCCACCATCCCCCTATTATTAAAGAGTCAGGCCTCAGGCAGCTCATCTTGTTTTGGTAGTGCTCTGGCACTCCTTGTCCTTCCCTCCGAGTTGTCCTCTCCTTGAAGTTTAGCTCTTTTCTCTTTCCTTTTGGATAAATTTCTGAAACAAAAGGAAGTGGGTCCCCTTCCCCCACCAAAAATGTGTTTTTTATCCCTTTTTTCCTTTGATGCCCCTGTGGAGAATGCATCCTAGACTCAACCACTGGCTGCTGTCAACGCATTTTCCTATCATATGCTCTGAGCATCTGCCATGGGGCAGAGGCAGTCTCACTCCTAGCTGGGAGAAATAGATGCAGTGGAAGAAGCACCTGTTTTCAGCCTGTGGTCTTAGTGCTTTTTTCCCTACAGCTTGCTGGGTTCTTGTCCTTTCAGTGAATCTACACTCTTTGGAGTGATAAGGTTCTGTCATGTACCTTGTTCTTCTAAGTTGCTATTGCCTCTGCTCCTTTGAGTTTTGATCTTGTCTCCTAAATTGTTGTCCCCATTGAGCACAAGATGCTGAGTTAAGTTGACATCTGCCTTCCTAACTACGCTAAGGTCATCTGGGCCTCCTGCTGCAGCCAGAGCTCTATGCCAGGGCTGCTGCAGTTCCCTTTCCATCTTCTGTCCAGGTGGCTGAGATAGGTTCTGGCTGTTACACCCACTACTCCTGTGCTTCTTAGGCTTAACCCATAGTTTTTCTGGTTGGTAGTCTGGTTTTATTAATTTTATTATTTTATAACCTATTTCCTTTTCCCAAATCTTTTGACTAGGAGTCTACAGCCCTCTCTGTTCTTTTTCTGTCCCACTTTTTTCTCTCCTGGCAAACAGAACTGAGGAAAGGAGGGGGCCAGAGTTGGTTACTGGCCAACCCATGAGCGTGACATCACCTCGTCTGTCTCATGGGTGGTTCTGGCACTGCCGTCGGTCCACTTCTAGGCTGCAAAAGACGTTGCTCCTGCTGGGTCCTAGCACCTTCTTCTTAGGCCCATATGTGTGTGACTGAATGGTGAAGCTATTCTGGAAGATCAGGATTACGGTGACTATGTAATTTTCATTCTAGGATCATGGCTATGTTGTTCATCCACACTGTTTGGCATGTCCCTTTCCCTTTTAAATCTTGCCAGAAGTCTTCAAGCTGGCTTCTCCCACCCACCCGGGTGGTATATACCTCGGCTTCACCCCATGATGCCAGATCTTCCTTTCCGCTGGAAGATACAGGTTACCTCCCTCGTGCTCACGCATTTCGTAGCCCCTGGCTTTCAAAACTTCGGTTTTACTGAGATTAAAACTCGTTCAAGTTAGAGATCGCGCTTTTGCATCCTCGGTCATGGAAGAGAAATCTTCTCCAGGATTTCTCCGGTGTCCTTGCCACCAGGAGATGTTCCGCACTGATCCCCATCTCACGTGTGTCTACTGCCTAGGTGTCGGCCATGACACCTCATCCTGCAGTTTTTGCTTGGCCTTCCATCCCAATGTCCTGGACGACCGCCTGGCACGTTTGAAGTTGGGGAGACCGGAGAAAAGGAATCCTGCAGTGAAGTCTAAGGAGGCTAGGTGGGCGGTTTCCGTGGCTACAGGTTCCGTCGAGCAGCTGGATCGCATGAAGGCATTCGAAGACGAAGCCGCCCGCGCTTCGGCGAATTGAAGCTTTCTCGTTCCACTCAACCTGGGCTCCACCTTCACAGGTTCTTTTAGGGAGCTGTGCCAGTCCCTCCCCACCCAGGGTGAGGTGCCTGCGGGCTCACACTCCTCCCGCCCTCGAAAGAGGGACAAGAACCCAGCTTGTCTTCATCTCGATGAATGCGCTCTTGGGACCGAGAGAGGTCTCAGTACCAGGAGCATGCAGTCTCGACCTCAGTCGAGATTGCTTCCTCTGCCACAGGCTTTGCATACCTTCCATCTGGCCAGATGACCGAGGAAGTAGCCGATGAAGTCGAGATTGTTCTCAACCCAATCAACCCTCTCTCGCTGGCCGTGGCTGACGACTCCTTGGAGAGGACTCTGGTCCTTGTCTTCCCCGATGAGGAGACCCAGCCCGCTGGTGTCCCCATCAAGGTCCTGGTTCTGGACCCCCGGGTTTCACCAATTCCTTCGATGTCCCCTTAGCGACCGAATCGGCCTGCCCGATCTCGGTCGAGGTCTAGAACTCCCTCAGCTGAACGGCCAAGGAAGAGCCATAAGCGCTCCAAAAAGAGGCAACACCACAGGTCGTCCTCATCCTCCTCGGGTGAGGAGAGGCTCTGACGGAAACTCCGTTGACTCTACGAGGACCTTATGTGGCAACAGCTGATTTTGACTGGGCACCACCACCTACCCTGGCCATTACTTGGCTCTCGCCTCCCAGGCCGAGGCCGACCCCCTCAGAACTGAAGCCTTTGGTTCCCCCTTCCGTGGGGCTGGCCCGTCCTCCAGTTCGGTATTTGCGGTCTCTCCTCCAATAATGGTGGAGCCGCTGCTAAGCAGCCTGTGGGAGGGGCTCCTTCCAAAGAGGACCGATCAGATACCGGGCTTCCCCAATGTGTGTCGGTCACGGTCACCCCGGACTGTCCTCGACGGGTCGAGGGTGATTTGGATGGTAGGCTGCTGTACCCCGACTCCTCAGACTCGGATGTCACTGGGCTCCACCCTCATCCCAGGGATGATGAGTCGTCCATTGGCACAGGGATGGAGGAAGGTCCTTCCTCCTTCCAAGGGATCCTCCGTCTCATCTCTGATTCTACAGGGATGCCCCTAGAACCCATCCAGAAAAAGGCAGAGTACCCTCTCACGGACATCCTCAAGAGAGGGGGATACCCCAATGGAGGCCTTTCCAGTGGCCGAGGCCATTGTTGGTCCGTCACTCGAACTATGGCAGCGCCCTGCCTCATATCCAGCACCGTCTGCCCACATGACCTGCAAGTACATGGTGCCCATGGGGTCCTTTGCTGGCTTCACAGAGCACCCTTCGACTGAGAGCCTGATGACCACCTCTGTGTTCTGGCGTACTAGCAGTTCTGCCAACACTGACCGTCCCCCCGATGAGTCCAAGCTTTTGGACCATTCGGCGTGGAAAGTCTATGCAGCTTCCTCCTTGGGCTTTCATCAGACCAGTTCGGCTGTCGTCATGGCACACTTCTCTCATGCCCTTCTCGGGTCACTAGATGAAGTCCTCCCACATCTCCCTGTGGATATGCAAACCACCGTTAAGCAGGTCCGGGACCAGGGCCGTGCTGTTGCCTAACGGCAGCCCCAGACGGCGCTGGACATTGGGGATTCTTGTGCCCGTTCGATGGCCGCCGCAGTGGCCTCTCACCACAGGGCTTGGCTGAGGCTCTCCTCCTTCCCGGTGGATTCTCGGCATAAGTTAGCTGATGTGTCTTTCCTTGGGACCAGCTTGTTTGGCCCAGGAGTGGCCGGTCACCTACAGCGCATTGAGCAGTCCAGTGCCACCTTGGACACCACTTCTGCCAAGAGTTTTTCGGTCAAGAACCAGCAGAAGAAAAAGAAGAAGCCTTTTCGCCACTCTTCCCCTGCAGTTCAACAGTTCTCCTATCAAGGAGGACAGCAGCATCAGCAGCAGACCCAACCTTGGCACCCTCGGCCCTTGCCTGGACCCCAACAGGCCTGCAAAGGAGGTCGAGGCTCAGGTCCTGGAGTCTCCTCCTTCTCTAAACCTGCCCAGTGACGGGGTGGGGGTTGCCACCCCTATCTCCGTCGCGCCAGCTCTGGGTCCTCCCGTGGGGGGCCAGCTCTGCCACTTCCTTTCCGCCTGGTCTGCTATCATTACGGACAGGTGGGTTCTCGAAGTGGTCGGTCAGGGACTGCCTCTAGAATTCGAGCAATACCCACCTAGCCGAGCCCGCACCCCTCGGGAAGAACGGATTTCGGCATGCACCCAGTCGGCTCTTCGAGATGACATTGCTCAGCTCTTCCTCAAGGAGGCAGTAGCTATCGTGGCAGATCTATCTGCAGACCCAGGCTTTGTCTCCAGGTACTTTCTGGTGCCCAAGCGGATGGGGGCTGTTGCCCCATTCTATATCTCCATGACCTGAATCAGTTTCTCAGGTCACGCACCTTTCGGATGGTCACTCTGTCCCAGATCATACCATCCTTGGAGCGAAACATGTGGTTCTGTTCACTGGATCTGCAGGACGCATTCTATCACATCCCAATTCATCCATCCCATCAGCGGTTCCTCCACTTCAGGGTCGAAGGGACCCTGTATGAGTTCCGAGCCATGCCGTATGGCCTGTCATCGGTCCTACGGGGTCTTCACCAAATACATTGCAGTGGTAGCGGCTCATCTCCGGCATCAGGGAGTCAGAATTTACCCCTACCTCGATGATTGGCTCCTGGCAGGTTTCTCCCAACAGGAGGTGGAGAGGTCCAGGGATCTGGCCCTCCAGACCTGCTCTCAACTCGGCCTCCTGATCAACGAGGCCAAGTCGGAACGTGTGCCTTCCCAGGTGATGGGCTTCATTGGAGCAGAGCTCGACTCTTGTCAAGCCAGAGCCCGGCTCCTGGCAGACAGGGCGAAGGTTCTCTCCTCCTTTGCCCAATCATTTCTTGTTGGGCACTTGCGCCCTGCCCGGGACTTTCTGTGCCTTCTGGGTTAGATGGCGGCATGCGCTTCAGTGGTCCATTGGGCCCGGATGCACATGCACCCCCTCTAATGGGAGCTGGCCGCCCAGTGGACTCAGCGTCACTGTCATTTCAACCAGCTGATCACTGTAACCCAGAAGATGTGGGATGCTCTCCAATGGTGGACTGCCCCATACCGGTTGCAGGAAAGGATCCCGTTTGTTCGCCCCGAGCCGACGGTCGTCCTTACGTCCAATGCCTCTCTCATGGGCTGGGGAGCCCACATGGGGGACAACAGGGCCGACGGGTTCTGGACCCCCAAGGAGTCCCGATGCCACATCAACCTGTTGGAGCTCAGAGCAGTCAGACTGGCACTGTCAGCTTTTGCTCCTTAGCTCCAGGGTCAAGTGGTTCAAGTCCAGACGGACAATACCACGACCATGTACTACCTCAACAAACAGGACGGCACACACTCCCATCTGCTGTGCAAGGAGGCGCTCTGTATCTGGACCCTCGTAAGCCGGTTGGAGGTGGATCTCCTAGCCATCCATGTGGCAGGAGCCTCGAACCAGCTGGTGGATGCTCTCAGCCATATAGGCCAGACATCCCATGAGTGGTCTCTTCATCCAGAGGCAGCTTACAGCTTGTTCTCCCATTGGGGCAAACCGATGGTGGACCTGTTTGCCTCCAGGGAAAACACCAAGCTGAGGCTGTTTCATGCCCATCCCCCCTCAGCAGGGCTCGCTGCAGGGGGATGCCTTCTCGAGGCCATGGACCCCAGGCCTCCTCTACGCCTTCCCTCCATTTCCCTTTATCCACAAGGTGTTACTCAAGGTGAGGAGGGACAAGGCAAAAGGTGATTCTGGTAGCCGTAGACTGGCTATGCCAGTTCTGGTATCCAGATCTCCTCAGCCTCAGCTGCAGGCCCCTGGAGCGACTTTGTACACACCTGGACCTGATATCTCTGAACTGAGGGAAGGTCTTTCTTCTGGACCTTCAGTCGCTGTACCTCACAGCCTGGTACCTGAGCGGCAAGAGTTCCAGGCTTTGGGTCTTTCTGAAGATGTCTACACTGTGGTGGAGGTATCTCGAAAGGAATCGACCAGGAAATGTTCTCCATTTGGTGTCAAGGTAAGGGTCTGAACCCCTTATCCTGTTCTGTGGCTAACTTTCTCGACTACCTTTGGTCTCCCTCCCAAGGGAGTCTGCGGTCATCAAACCTTAGAGTGCGCCTGGCAGCCATTTCTACTTACCGGGCGTGGGCCCGTCAACCAACATTGGCACAGGAAACAGTGGTCGGGCGCATTTTCAAAGGCCTGGATCACATTTCCCCTTTGGTGCGTGGACCTCCACCTCCCTGGGATCTACTGCTAGTACTGGCAAAGCAGCTCATGGACAAGCCATTCGAACCAATGCACAAGTATGAGCTGTCACACTTGTCATGGAAGACAGCCTTCCTGGTGGCTACCACGTCTGCCAGAAGGACAGGGGAGCTCCAGGCACTTTCGGTGGACTCCCCTTATCTGGTCTTCCACAGGGACAAAGTTGTCCTGCGCCCCCACCCGAAATTCCTTTCGAAGGTGGTGTCAGAGTTTCACCTTAACCAAGTGTTGACTCTGCCGGTATACTACCCTAATTACACCTTGGAGGCCAAGTACAGACTCCATACCTTGGACCTGAGACATGCTCTCTCCTATTATAAGGAGAGGACGGCGGAAATTCATGGAGAGGTTTGCCAGCTGTTTGTCACCAACTGTACGCTGAAGCTGCTTCTGGCAGACCTGCAGCCAAACGGACCATAGCAAGATAAATTACATCATGCATAGGTCTGTGCTATGAGTTGGCGGGGAAGGAGCCTCCCAGAGGGATAAGAGCTCATTCTACCCGCCATACTGCTGCATCAGTGGCTGCTTCCAGGGACATCCCTATCCAGGAAATCTGTCGGGCTGCTACCTGGAAGTCAGCAAACACCTTCATTACCCACTACCACATCGACCTTGAGTCACGCCGGGATGCTGGTTTTGAGGCCTCAGTTCTCCAATCTCTGTTCCCTAAGTAGGAGGTGTGCACCTTGCCTCCCTCCTCCTGGAGAACTGCTAGGAGTCTGCCAAACAGTGTGGATGAACAACATATCCATGATCCTAAAAAAACAGGTTACTCACCTGTAACGGTAGTTCTAGGATTGGTATATGTTGTTTATCCACATGGACTCACCCGACCTCCCCGGCTGCGGACGCACACAACCTGGCTTCCAGCAGGCTAAGATCTGGCATTATGGAGCAGAGCCAAGGTATATACCACCTGGGTGGGTGGGAGGAGCCAGCTTGAAGACTTCCGGCAAGATTTAAACGGGAAAGGGACATGCCAAACTGTGTGGATGAACAACATACAGTATACCACTCCTAGAACTACTGTTACAGATGAGTAATCTGTTTTTTTTTTTCCCTTATCCCTTTGTGGCGAGATAAGGCCATACCTTATTGTTCTAATCATATTTCATGGTATTTTATGTGAGAAATGCATCAGAGATGCCCATGGTGGCCAAGTGTAACTTGTAAGGGATCATGGGTACATAGAAAGCCATAGGCCCAAAAATGATGTAATTTCTTGTTACTACGCAGAGAAACTGTCTGCTGCTAGTCAGGGACTAGGGTTTAATTAAATCATTTAGGAGACAGAATAATACTTAAGCATAGCTGGGAGGCCAGGTAGCCCAGTTTGCTTGTGAAAAGGCCAGGACCTCTAGAGGAGCTGTGATGTCTGGACCCCTTTTGTTCTGAGAGGTCTACACCAACTTAATCTCATTATAGCTGAATGGACTACCATTTAAGTAAATAGCTGTACTGAGTGTAGCTTAATTACAGCCATTTAAAAGGGAAGGGTGGCTGGATGGTTACTGTAATTCCGGTTTAGACCAGCTGACTTCTGAGCCTTTTTTTCTCTAATATTCAGAAATACACTTTTGTTGTTTTGTAATAAAATACTATAAGCTGATTGATTGTGTAGCCATGGAGATGGAATTCTAGCCAGTTGCAGAGCAAGTTGATATTCACTGGACCTGCCCTTTGAGAAACCCCAGAAAACAAGGGCGCAAGACTGTATCTGAGCCTTTTTTCATTGGGGACCCTGTCTGCTTAGAGAGCAGAGACAATTTCTTCTCAAGGCTTCTCCTGGACCAAGAGCCAAAATCTCAGTTACCACTTTTAAGAACACTTTGCACTTCAAATTCAGCAACTAAGGATGTGAGGTAGAACTTTCAAACTAGAATTCTCAAAGTTTAGTTTTTTTTGTATACTTCCATTTTATTTTCCATATCCTGTAACCAATGTCTAAAATTATTTGTCTTTAAGTTATTTACTGCATTTATTAATTAATTAGTAAAGCTTTTGGCTTACTTTTAAGATAATTCTGCCAGTGTCGTTTGTGTGTGTTGCCTTGGCAAAGGTTGTTTAAAGTATACTATGCCTGTGTGGCTGTTGTTCGGGCCAAACACTACCAAAGGAAAGAACCACCAGGGTCTCTGTGGATGAAAGGTGAGGAGGACATACAAAAGATCTCAGGGGGAGTCTGTGGGGGTTTGAACCGGTCTCTGCATTTCTGGGGAAAGACACATAATAGGGTGTATAGGGCCCTCCAAAGCCTATACACGCCTGTGTCTTTCTGGCTCGTGCAGTGACCAAGAGGGTTCTATCCCAGAAACACAGACTTGAGACTGTATTTGTACCACCTTGCATGGATAGAGAGAACCATGGAATCCTCTGGCATCCGTTCAGTTGTGAAACAGTGAGCGTACTAAATGGACTGAGTAAGGGTATCCCTGAACTCCCTGTCACAAGAGGGATTTGCTGGGATGTAGAGAATCCCACCCCACAGGAGAGGGCTTGTGACACCCTTTGTCATGATTGGCATAATCTTCGACTCCTCCTCCATATGCCTTTATATTTCTAGTTGCTAGGCCCTTATGACCAAGATGATTCCGGGAGACATTCTGGAGGCTGCGATGCTGCCCTATTTGCAGGCACCTCTCTGGTCTGAGAGAGGAGGTTGCCCGTCTCCAGGCTGACCTGGCTAGGATTCGTGAAACCTCCTCCCCCACCCAGGGACCACCAGGGCCAATGCCACTACCTCAGAGGTTGCCAAGAAAGAGGAGAGGCTGGACCAGGGTGGGCTCAAGGAGGGAGAGGGTGGTGGAACAGAGTTGCATCCCTCCAGCTGTACCTCTCCACAATTCATTCGCTCTTCTGGTGGATAGTGGTTCCTCTATGGAGGCACCTGCAGTGGAGATCAAGGAGAATGCTGGGAATCTTCACAAGGAGACCCACAGGAGGGTGGCATGGGACCCCACAGGGGAAGGAAACAACTCCTGGTGGGGGACTCAATCATTAGGGGGTAGAAATGGGGAGGAAGGGAGAGGAGGTAAGGTGCCTGGCGCCCGCAGCTTGAGGACAGGAAAGATCCTCAGGATCGTGGGAGGAGCTGCACAAGGGAGGAGGGAGCTGGATGTCATTGTCCACCTAGGGACAAATGACCTGGCTAGGAATGGGATCAGAGCAGTGCAAGAGGTTTGTAGAGTTGGGGAGGGGCCTTAGACAAGTGGCGCATCCCGGTAACCTTCTCGGGAGGTGCTGCCTGTCTATGGCAAGGGAGATGTTAGGGCACTTCTCACCAGGGAATTCAATGAGTGGTTGAAAAACTGGTGTGGAGTTCAGGGTTTTGGCTTCATTGGGGACTGGGAGCTCCTTTGAGGATGCAGACCTATACTGGTGTGATGGTCTGCATCTGTCCGGGGGAACTAGGATCCTAGGTGAGAGGTTTAAATGCTTCATTGGCAAGCATTTAAACTAGCCAAGGGGGGAAGCACTGAAAAGGAGCAGGGAAATCCGAGCCTCCCCCCACAAAACATGGTGATTAGTGAGGTAAACACCAAGGTACAGAAGTTATTAAGGAGTAGAACAGATTTAAATGTAAAAAAAGGCAAAGGCATTAAGGACAGAAATGGGGCTAAAAGGGTAAGGCTATCAAAAGTGGAGGGTGATGAGTACCAATGCCCATAGTCTGTGTAACAAGCTCCCTGAACTAGTGGCCTTGATAGAAGAGGTCGGGATATTGTAGCAGTTACAGAAACATGGTACACAGAGAACCATGACTGGGATGTCAACATACCAGGATACACAATCTACAGGAGGGACAGGGAGGGTAAAGAGGAGGAGGAGTAGCTCTCTTGTAGGAAGGGATCAAAGCAACAGAACTAAAGAGTAAACAGGAGCAGATGAGGCACTTTGGGTCACCCTGAGACAGAAAATGGCACCACAATCCGCATGGGGTTGTATACAGACCCCATCTCAGGGGAGGAATGGACAAGGAAATGATAGAAGGCTTTCTTAGAATGGCAGAAAAGGGAGATATTGTTGATGGGGACCTGAATATGCCAGATGTTAACTGGATCACCTTTGCTGCAGGCACATCCAAGAGCAGGGTCATTCTTGATGCCCTACAGGGGCATGCCTCAGACAGCTAGTATTGGAACCCACTCGGGAGGAGCAATCTAGACCTGGTACTCTCAAATGGGATGGAGAAAGAATTCAGATTTAGAAGTGGGTAGCCATCTGGGAACAAGCGACCACCAAACAGTGTGGTTCACGATAAACACAGCCATACAATCAAGCCATACAAAAGCAAGAGTACTGGACTTTAGGAGGGCTGACTTTGGGAAAATGAGAGTGCCTCAGAAAAGCACTAGCAAACAGGCAAGAAGGAGGGTGGAGGAACAATGGGGAGTGATCAAAACAGCCATCACAGAAGCAACAAGCCTTTGTGTAAAACAAATCAATAAAACACAACGAAGGAAAAAATGTTATGGTTCTCAAAAGAGGTGGCAGGAAGGTTAAGGAGAAAGGACAGCATTCAGGAAATATAGGAAACACAGAAGGAGCAGGACAGAGAACTTTATCAGTTAAAGCAGAAAGAGGCTGGGAAGGCAGTCAGAATAGCAAAGGCCCAAACCGAGGAAAGGATAGCCAATTCTATTAAGAAGGGGGATAAGACCTTTTATAGGTACATTAGGGAGCGAAGAAAGACCAAAGGAGGGATACTGAAGCTTAATAAAGGGGAGGGAATGTGGGTAGAGGGTGACAGTGAAAAAGCAGGGATACTGAACGAATATTTCTGCTCAGTATTCACAAAGGAAGAGGAGGGGGAGTTACCTAAACCAAACAAGAGAAACACTCTGAAGACGGGCCCGATAACAGTCCATTTACAGAAGAAAGGGTTCTGAAAGAACTAATAAAATTAAAGGTGGACAAAGCAATGGGGCCTGATGGGGTTCACTCAAGAATTCTAAAAGAACTAAGGGTAGAACTAGTGACACCGCTGACTACTCTGTTTAACAAATCATGGGAGGATGGGGTGGTACCGAGGACTGGAGGAGGGCAGATGTGATCCTCTTCACAAAAGTGGGAGCAAGACAGAGGCAGGAAACTACAGACCAGTTAGTTTGACCTCAGTGGTAGGGAAAATGATGAATCACTTCTGAAGGAAAGAATTGTTGAGTACCTAGAGGCCAGTGGGCACAGAACCCAAGGCAGCATGGATTCACGATGGGAAGGTCGTGTCAGGCGAATCTAATAGATTTCTTTGACTGGGTTACCAAAGTAGTAGACCAGGGAGGGGCTGTGGACATGGCCTACCTAGATTTTAGCAAGGCATTTGATACAGTCCCACACAAAAGATTAATACACAAGTTAGCCAGCCTTGGAGTGGGTCCCAAGGTGGTAGCCTGGATAAAAAATTGGCTAGACAACAGGACGCAAAGGGTAGTAGTAAATGGAGTACACAGTGACGAAAGGAGGGTTACTAGCGGTGTACCGCAGGGTTCAGTACTGGGACCGGTCCTTTTTAATGTCTTTATAAGTGACATTGCAGAGGAACTGGAAGGAAAAGTATGTCTCTTTGCAGATGACACAAAGATCTGCAACAGGGTTGATACACAAGATGGAGTGGAAAGGATGAGAAGGGGCTTGCAGGTTGGAGGAATGGTCAAATGTATGGCAGCTCAGATTCAATGCAAAGAAGTGCAAGGTAATGCACATGGGAACAGAAACCCTGGGGAAGCGTACACAATGGGGGGTGAGATACTGACAACAGTAAAAATAGAAAGGGACCTGGGGGTAATTATATCAGATGACCTAAAGGTGGGCAAGCAATGTGAGAAGGCAGTAAGGAAGGCTGGGGGGATACTGGGATGCATAGGAAGAGGCATCAATAGTAGAAAACAGGAAGTTGTTATCCCTCTGTACAGACAGTTGGTGAGACCCCATCTGGAGTACTGTGTGCAGTTCTGGAGACCCCATCTGCGCAAAGACATAGACAGAGTGGAGGCTGTCCAGAGGAGGGCAACCAAAATGGTGCAGGGTCTGCACCAGAAGACATATGAAGAAAGACTAAAGGAGCTTAATATGTATACCCTTGAGGAAAGAAGGGAGAGAGGGGACATGATAGAAACTTTCAAGTACCTCAAGGGAATTAACAAAGTCCAAGGGGTAGCATCTTCCAGAAAAGAGATGTGCAAGAACAAGGGGCACAATTTGAAGATAGAGGGGATGGCTCAGAGGTAATGTGAGGAATGTTTTTCACTGAGAGGGTTGTGGATGCATTGAACAGCCTCCCTGAAGAGGTCGTGGGGTCAAGAACAGTGGGGGACTTCAAGAATGCATGGGAGAGGCATAGGGCAGTCCTAGTGGGGGGTAGGAGGAATTAAGCTGTTGGTTAACTAGGATCTGCAGCTTATCTGTTAGGTAGGAAAATGGGCAGACTAGGTGTGCCAAGCGGTCTTTATCTGCCGTCAAATTCTATGTTTCTATGATCAAGTAGGAACAGGGGTTCTGTGCTAAAGCTAAGACCATAAGTGAAGCTTTGTTAAGTTCCACAGAAAAGAAGGAGCTATTGTTGGTGACAAGTCAGGGAGCAGTTTTGAATCCACACCAACTGAGACCAGCCTGTCACATGGTGGTCAACTGACTCTGCTACACCAATACCACCTGGGTGACCAGAAGTGGCAGTGCAGGAAGGAGTGCTTTGAGGCTGGAGGACATTAGCTGGATCCATGCAATGTCATATATCTGCAGACATGCCTGCACACAGAGGCTCTGCTGCCAAAGTATTGGAGAAGAAGTAAAAATGTAAACTTCCTGGCTCTAGGATGGTACACAAGTGGTACTCTCAGTCCCTGTGTGACCGCCACTACGGGAGCTCCTGAGTCAGACTTCCAAGGGGTTTGGGCCACCTAAAGAGTCCTGCCACAAGAGGTGCATCATGATGGCACATAGCTCTAAAGATGATCTGGGTGATGGGGTTAGAAGGGTACTTGAGGGCTAAGTAGGTGAGTATGTGAGAATGGGACAAAAAGAATAAGCCAGCAAAAAAAAAATATTGGCTGGTGGTTGATTCTTTCTTTATGCTGGTGTACTTAATTTTCTGTATCTAGGAAATCTGTGTGAATTCATACTAATTTAAAAAGTTTTAAACTCATTCTTCCCTATGGGAACCCATGTTGTAGGAGAGTCATAATTCCAGCATACGCAACACAGAAAAAAACCCACTTTCTAGCTCTTTGATATTGACATTAGAAAAATAGAAACTAGAAAGAAAACGTAGGTAGGCTCTGTTAGAGCATATTCTACTGGAGCAGTAGACATTTCGCTTGCAGCTTTCTGTTCGGTACCCATTGCAGGGATCTATAGGTCTCTCACTTGGAGCACTGTTCATACCTTTACCACAAACTGTGCCCTGGATGTACATTCCAGGCAGTACACCAGTTTTGGATGTGCTGTGCTAAACGGCTTGCTTGTCCTAGATCCCAACCTTTCCAGTCCGGAGGACTGTTTTCTGAAGCTTGTTACTGTGACCCATAAGTGGGACATTATGGAGATGACTTATTCTAGGAAACTAGAGAAGTTACAATACTACCATAACTAGATCTTCCTGATTATCTTCTCCTTAGAGTACCATGACCCACCTTCCATCCCTTGGACTCATTACCATAGGAGCTGGAGCCGGGGGGGGGGCAGGGGGGCCATTGACCCCCCCCACTTTTAAAGTTGAGGGGCCATGCCCCCTCACTTTTTCTGACGGAATTTAAAAAAAAAAGTCCACTCTGTGTTTTCAGTGAGCCCACAGTCATGCTGTGCTGTTCCTTAAGTTGTGCAGTGCCATGGCAAACTGGCTGGCGGCAGCACACAGCAGACTCAGACATTCAGAGTCAGAAAAGAAGGAAGGACCAGCAGTCATCGGGCAAGGTAAACAAAGAAGGCACAGCCAGTGGAAGGGAAGTTAGTGCTGTGTTAAGGTCGGTGGCTTGGGCAGGGAATAGGGATTGGATGGAGGGAAACTGGTGGGAGACTGGAATGGAGCATAGGAGCATCGTCGTGTGTTGCAGCACTGCGGAAGGAGAGACTCTCTCTCTCTCTCTCTCTTTTTACTCTTTGGGTGCAGACCAGCTCTCTTCTCTGCTCTCCACCTGTTTAAAAAAAAAAAAAAAAAGTTTGGTTGTTGGCATGCCTGTTTTTCTGACTGCCATGCATGGCTGTGCAAATAGAGTGGCTGGCTCCAGCGCATACAGTGTACCAGTACCGTCAGGAAGCAATGGCCTTTTTTGGCCTGGCTGCACTTTTGACAGTCAGTCTTCAGACTAATGAGTGAGTGGTCGGAGCCCACCGAGCCAAGAAAAACAAAGGTGAGTAAGGAAATTGCAAATGGTTTATCAGAAAACAATGCAATGAAAACTGTCTGAGACTGAGACCTTTTTTTTTGTTTGATGCTTGCTCAGAGATAATGGATTTAAAAATGGGTAGAGACATTCTGCTTCCTGATTGGTGAGGGTTCAGTTCCAATCCTGGTTCTGATTAAATTGATTTCCATCTTGCAGGTGGTTCCTGCCTACTGTCCATCCTCCCTTTGCAGTCAGGAGCCTCTGAGGGTTACCACTGTGACCAGTGTACAGTAATTAAAGTACATGGCAGCATGTTTACAGGGTTAATTTAAGGAAAAAGGTGCCAGCAGGGATGGGCTCAGCCCTATGGGACTTTTCTTGGACTAGGCAGTTGAAACACCAAGGATTTGGAGACAGATTCAGTTGCAGGTGGTGTGGAGGTGGGCACACACGTCATGTGTTTTGACACTTCGGCTAGTAACTGCTTTGGGACTGGGAGGGAGGTTATTCCAAGTAAGCAGTATGTACTGTGAAAGAGTTTTATATGAAGGCTGGGGTATGGGGGCCGCTAGGGCCTAGTGGCCCCCAGACCTCCAGCTTTTATATAAAAAATTTTCGCAGTACTTTACACTAATGCTTTTGGGGTGGGTTGTTGATGGCATTGGTCAGGCAGTTGCCCACCCCAGTTATGGCTACAAACTTTAAGGTCAGTCAGAGTCTCCCACATCTCTGACTCCAGGGGAGAAAATTTTTTTTTCCCTGGAGTCAGGGGTAGGGAAGATGTGACAAAAATCTGTTTTATCTGAAATAAAAATTAAAAAAAAAACTCACCATAGAGCACCTAAAACCCCAGAATTTATAGGGGCCTGGCGGCCCCCAGACCCCCAGCTTTTTATAAGAATTTTTCACGGCCACATCTCACCCCCGCACCTTGCCCCCTCCCCCACACTTTTAGAAAGGCTCTGGCACCACTGCTCACTACAGTGCTGTTGTTGTGTTATGTTATGTTGTGTTGTATTGTCCTCCTTCCTTCCTTCTCAAACAAGCAAACTCTGTGAAGAGACTGTGTTGTCTGTGGGAGATGTTGTCTCTTCTTATAGGGGTTAACAGAGCTATCTTATACCATTAGATAGTGGCTAGGTTGCTCATAGATTTTAGATCTCACTTTGAGGAGGAGCTCTTGCAGCAGGTAATACCATTAGGACTAAGGCCACCAGGCGTTAGGACCCCATGGAAAAAACTTCTAGCTAGCAGTCTATGGCGGGGGACTGCCCCCGACGTCGGCTCCACCCCGACGTCAGACATGGTATAAAAGGGGCGATCCCCTGGCACCACCTCAGTTCTTTTCTCGCCGTCAGCCCACTAACATTGGATCCCCAGACGCCATCATTGCAGATGACCGCCATTTTGCACCTCACACAGTTTATTCGTAGATCTTTTTTTTTCCCCTGTACCTTTTTGTCAAGAAAGTGCATGTCTTCATTGACCTCTCAGTGCCAAAAGTCAGAGTGTGCATGTAGGAAGCAGATCCTGGCGAGGGACAGCCACTCTGCCTGTCTGATCTGCCTAGGCCCAGACCACCGGCCTGACGACTGCCCACACTGCCAAATGTTTAATAGCAAAACCTGTATTCACCGCACTAACATGCTCAAGGCCTACCTACTAGAGGAACAAGTGGCCACCATCCCACTCCGACTCTGTGTTGGAGATGGATCAGGCACCGCCAGCCAAAGAGCGCCCGTCGGCCCCAGCTACCAAGACCCCAAAGGACAAAGCTACAGGGACACAGGACGCCCTGCCTCCTCCAAAGGAGCTGGACGTCAGACCACAAGGGGGTTTGGCTCCTCCAGACAAGGCCCCGTCAGGCCTAATGCCAGAGACACCTATAGAAAAGGTGCCCCAGGACCAGATGCTGGCACCCGAAGGTCCACAAGGTCTGACACCTGTCCCATCCGGCATCCCAAACCTGACGCCCCCACATCCAGTTGTTCCTTTAGCTGAGGTGGGCGCACTCTTTAATGCCTGGTGGAACACCATAAAAGGGGATCTTCTCCCAAAACCCAGGGACCCATCCCTGGTTCGGCCAACACCCAGGGATCAGTCACCTCAGTGGCCTCCCCGCCAACAGAGCATCCGCCGCCTGCTGAAGAAGATAGGCAGACACCTGGGTCGGGCATCAGGAAAATGTACCCGTCATCCATCCTGAGCGGATGCCTGCCATCGACCTCAGGGGATGCCGGAGACTCTTCATCCGTCTACTCCCCTGAGGATGAGTTGCCTATTCCATTTCCAGATCCAAGAAAAGACTCACCAAGGTCACCTCCGGATGACACGTCCTTCTTGGACATCATGAGGCACATTCAGGCTCTGTACCAGTGGGACACAGAAGAGCTAGACCCTGAGAGGTGCCGCTTAGCAAAATTTCTGGGGGCTACTGACCTTAAACCCTTGGTCATTCCCCCACTGGTAAAACCATGTCAGGATGTCACCAGATCAACTTGGAAACATCCGGCTACCACAACAGCAGTACCTAAGAAAGCGGACAGGCTCTATAAAATGCCTAAGGGGGAGCCCTTCTTAGGTTAGCATCCAAATGCCGACTCAGTGGTGCTGATGTCTGCTCACGGCAGGGCACAACAACCATAACACATGAGTGCCCAGACCGCAGACTCAGAGTTCAAAAAGCTCTATTCCAGATGGGCTGTAAAGTGTATTCATCGGCAACCTGCACGGTCAGGTCATTAAACTTCCTTGCCCACATGGTTATATATATCAGAAGTCTCTATAGGCAAAGGCGATAGATCTGGCCAAGGCCCAGCCAGACTCAGAGGGTAAGGTAGAACTCCTTGCTGTCATCCAGTCTGGTATGAATATGGACAAGCACATGTTAAGGAGCTCTTATGACTCCACAGACATGGCCGCAAGGGCAGCAGCCACTGGTATTTGCATGTGGAGACATGCCTGGCTCAGAGTTTCTGGTTTCCACCAGGAATTACAAGATGCCATTTTGGACACTCCCTTTCCGGGACCAGTCCTATTCGGCCAGGAGACTGAGAAATGTATAACTGGACTACAAGACTGTGGCAAAGCAGTATCTGAGATCCACAGAATGTACAGGTCTGAGCCACAGGCCACCCGGCGCTGTCCCTTTCGAAAAAAACAGGAACAGCAGGGAAGGCGCCAGAAATAGCACAAGGGAATCTTTAAAAGGAGAGGGCCCCCTGTTCCTTCAGGTGCCCAAGGTCCCAAAAATCCCAAGGCACCCAGACCTCCCCTGCCCGCCCCTCCACAACAGCATGACTCCCTACCAACTTCCCCCCCCTCCAGAGGAAGTGCAAGGGGAGGCGGTAAGAGAGAGATTCTCCCTTTACCAATCCGAATGGTCCAATATTACGTCAGATCAATGGGTTCTCCAGATAGTAGAGAGAGGATACTCCCTGGAATTTACCCAAATCCCACTGGACAGTCCACCAGTCCCCTCTCACTGCTCACAAAAGAGCCATCCAGGAGGTTTTCTATGCTCAAAGAGGCAAGGGATTTTACTCCATCTTCCTAGTCCCAAAGAAGACAGGAGACCTCCATCCCATTCTGGATTGGAGTCAGCTGAACACTTTCATTGAATACAAAAGGTTCAGAATGGTGACCTTGGCAAGCCTGTTGCCCATGCTTCATTATGGAGATTGGCTCTGCTCCCTGGATATGCAGGATGCTTACATGCATATAAAGATCCTGCCATCCCACAGGAAGTATCTTTGCTTCACCTTCCAAGGAGGGCACTACCAGTTCAGGGCACTTCCATTTGGTCTTTCATCAGCACCAAGGGTTTTCACCAAGTTCCTGGCAGTCGGTGGCCCTCAGGAGAGGGGGTCACTTTGTGTACCCTTACCTGGATGATTGACTTCTCACAGCTTTGTCAGAAGACCAATTGAACAGGACAATGGAGGAGATGTTCAGTCTATTCCAGACTTTGGGCATTACCTTAAATCTGCCCAAATCACACCAGTGGCCTGTTCGAAGGCTACAGTACATAGGAGCAGTCCTGGACACCGTCCAAGGGAGAGTGATTCTGCAGCTTCTAGGTCACATGGCGGCTGCCATAGCCACAGTTCCCCTCGCATGTTTGAATATGAGGATCCTGCAGTAGCATCTCAGAATACAGTGGGACCAAGACATGGACGAGCTTGAGGAGCCCATCTGGATCTCCAGCACGGTCTGTCAGTCCCTAACTTGGCGGATCACCCCAGTTCATTTGGAAAAAGGGATTCCCTTCCAGTGGCCCAGCCCACAGCACATCCTGACTACGGATGCCTCGGGACTGGGATGGGGAGCACATCTTGCTTCTCATCAAACGAGGGGTTCTTGGAATTCAACAGAGCGGTCTCACCACATAAACATTTTGGAGATGAGAGCCGTATCATACGCCCTTAAAGCCTTCCAAGGGGTACTCCTTCCTGGGCCACTTCTGGTCCAATTGGACAATACCCCAGTAGTCTTCCATCTCAACAAAAAAGAGGGCATGCACTCTTACCCCCTATGCAGAGAGGCAGTGAGGGTATTGACTTGAGCAGTGGATCACAGCCTGGCTCTCATGGCAGTCCATGTTCCAGGGATCCACAGTGTACTTGCAGACAGCCTAAGTCGCTCTCAGTCTCAGAGCCATGAATGGGAACTACAGCAAGAGGTCACAGACAACCTCTTCAGAAGGTGGGGTCGACCAGAACTAGATCTTTTTGCGTCCCCACACAATGCCAAACTGCCCAATTTCTGCTCGCTAGATCCAGGGCCTGGTGTTTTTTGGTGAGATGCTTTGTCCCTTTCTTGGACAGGGAGGTTTCTGTACACCTTCCCTCCCTTCCCTCTTCTTCAGAGGATCCTGCTCAAGTTGCAGGCAGAGGGTGCCAGAATGATCCTCATCACGCCCTTCTGGCCTCAACAGATTTGGTTCCCGATGTTACAATAGCTGGCATCAGAACCACTGGTTCAATTGCCGCTGTTCACTCACTTGCTCTCCCAGGAGCAAGGGACGTTGGTCCATCCGGACCTCCAGTCTCTGCATCTACATGCATGGCTCCTGCGGACTTAGCTAGGGATAGATTTGGAGTATCCCTAAGGGTGGCAGAGGTGCTCATGGCAGCAAGAAACACCTGTACCAGGGCAACATATGCCATGAAGTGGAAGCGTTTCTTTTATTTTTTATAAAACTCTTTCTCTTTATCTTGTGCTACAATGAATAACAACACCACAAGAAAAACATAGACAAATACACAACAGACAATATGTACAATACACTTGACAATTCATATTTGATATGCTTCCATAAGGTAGTAAAAAAGAAGAGGTTACAATGTTAAGTACTGCATTTTGTTGTTTGTTACTACTAATAGCAAGTTTGCTGCATAAGTAGTTTCATAGGTTGTATACAATTAAGTTACCCACTTATTCCCAATAGTTAGTATCTCTTGACTATCTTCGATATGGTATTCGAGCTAGAGACAATCATGGTATAAAATCCTGTCTTATCAGTAAGATGTATAACACCCATCTTCTCCCAAAAATTTTAAAAATTGATCCTGTGTTTTATTCAGTACGGCTGTTATTCTTTCCATGTTATATATATTTAGCATAATGTCCTGCCATTGTTTCAATGTGGGAGCATTGGGGGACAGCCAAAGCTTCGTAATAGCTTTTTTTGCTGCTAGGATTGCAATTGCCATTAACTTTCTGGTCTGGGTGTCTCTACACTCTGGGGGATAGTCCGAGAAGAAGCACAGCAGGGGTCCCAGTGTCAGGGATGGGAACAACATCTGCCTTAATGCATCTTGTAAACCCATTATGAAGGGGAGGATTCTCTGGCAGTGCCAGAAAATGTAGGCGTGTGATGCCAGGGAATACCCAGTGCCTCCAACATTCTGCTCCCTTGTTCATGAGATATTTCTGCTGAATCGCAGGTGGTCTAAAATACTTAATGGTCGTCTTCCTTGCAAACTCCTTCCATACTTTCGAGTTAAGACCCCACTGAATTATTTTAACATGTCTATCCCATACTGCTACTGGAATATGTATTCCCAGATCCTTCTCCCATGCTTGATAGACCGACTCAAGACAGTCCTCCTCTAATGCTCTTACTGCTGCATATAGGGTAGAAATCATATGTGATAGCAGAGGTTTACCCCTTACGGCCCCCTATTAAAATACCCAGTAACTGAGGAGCTGGAGTGTCTGCCCCTAAGTTTTCTGTGATAGATTTGAAGAAATCCCAACTTGGAAATATCTAAATCTCTCCTTGGTGGAAAGCCCATATTGCTGCTCTAATTCTGTCAAGGTCAGGATTTTTTCTTGCTATATAAATTGATATACCAAATGCAATCCCATCCGCCCCCACCTGTGATATCCCATATCTAAGCTAGCTGGTACAACAGAATATCAGAGACATAAACACTAGACTAAACTCTGATTTCGACCGTATCCAATCCTGGCTCAAGGTAAATAAGCTTGTCATCAAACGCCAGAAGACGTAGGCCATGTTATTTGACTCCCCTGCCAAGGCTAGAGCGTGCCTGGCCAATCTCAAAGTCGTTGGCGCTGATGGTGTTAGTGGTCAACTCTTTCAAGTACCTGGGGGTAAGTAACCCTTGACCCTCAGCTGGACCTCTCCCTGCACATACGTAACTCCTGCAAGGCCACTAACTGTAAACTGGGTCTGGCGTACAGAGCAAAAAGCTGCCTCACCCCAGCTGCCCGACTTTACTTGCAAAAGGGGTCTTTCTCCCCACGCTTTGCTATGGACTCGCCTCCTTCGTGAACACCCCTAAATCCTGGCTCACAAAATGGGACACTGCATACAATAATGTGTCACTTCGACCTATCAGCCACCCATCTCACCCATCACAGCCAGCTCTACTCCAGGTTGGGGTGGCTCTCTCCCCTAGTAATCATCGATCCTTTGTTATGGGCAACTTTACAGACAACATCATCCGATCGTCCACTCCTCTGGTACTTGCCGATCTGCTCCAGCCTGCCCCCTCTGGCTATCGGCTGAGGTCCAGCAACTCCCAGGCTCTCATGATCCTCAAAACTCGCTCCTTCGCAGGGGATTGTGCCTTCGCGGCCCTTGCCCCCAGAGCCTGGAACCTCCTCCCTGCTCATGTCAGAGCTGCCCCCTCCCACAGCTGCTTCAGTTCCTCCCTCTGGGGTACTTATAACAAGCTTCTGCCTGCCTTTGCTCTTAGCCGTCCTACCCTCCGTGGTGTGCCTCTGCCCATTAATGACTGTGTGCATGCATATGTCTCTAGTGCATGCTTCAAAAATGTACTGTTGATATTTGTATTGCTTCCTCGACAGCCTTCTACAGTTGCCATGCCTTAACACTGTAATTGCGTTGTATTTGTTCTCTGCCTGTACCTGACTAGCCCTCTGCCAATACCTGTCTGTACCGTGATGATATCTGCTACCTTGACACTGTACTTGGTTACTGTCTGACTTCTCTGCCTGTACCTGACTGTACCTTGTTGATTGTTGTCATCCTGTCTCTGAATTGTTATTGCCTGTACCTTTGTAACTCTCCCAGGTCGCACCTGAAAATAGGCACTTGACTGTCTAGCG
The DNA here is from genome assembly GCA_016271365.2 of Neoceratodus forsteri. Classification (NCBI taxonomy): domain Eukaryota; kingdom Metazoa; phylum Chordata; order Ceratodontiformes; family Ceratodontidae; genus Neoceratodus; species Neoceratodus forsteri. The sequence goes on from JADMNL010000024.1 coordinate 359,755,645, forward strand.
TGCTTACCTGGTAAATAAAAGTTAAATAAAACAAAAGTGAGCTAGGTGGGGTAGTGAGAACAACAGGGTTCTCTACATGGAGAGGCCCTTCAGTGCTAATGTCCTTTGCCAGCACTGTATACTAGTACGTGTATACAGGTTAGTTATTCCCTCTAGGTTTGTGTCGGGGGGGTATACTAATAACACCTTGTTCATGTCCCACAGATGCCCCTCATGTCTTTCCAAAGTCTTCCACCTGGCCACATAATCCCCATGCAGCCAACACAAGACAGTTCTAAGCTGGGCCGCTAGGTGATATAATCTTAAGTGTGGGAGGGCCAGACCTCCCTGTCTTCTAGGGAGCTGCAGAATAGAGATCCTTATTCTTGGTTTCTGTGAGGCCCATATATAATTAGAAATCTTCTTATTTAATGTCCGATAACAGTCTTCTGGTATTTGTATTGGGATGGTCTGAGCGAGGTACAGAAACCATGGAAGAATAACCATTCGTACTGCCTCTATTCTCTGAATCAGAGACAGGGGAAGCACCCTCCACCTCTCCAGATCAGAGGTAAGCTTATTCACCAAGGGGGAGTAGTTCAAGTCAAATAGGTCTGTATGTGACACCCCCATCTGAATCCCCAGGTACCTCACATGTTTTAGGTTCCAATGAAACAGGAAGTTTGTTTGGATATGAGGTAATGGTTCATAGTTTATCTTGTGCACCTCTGTCTTTGCAGGGTTTACTCTGTATCCTGCATTTTACCAAAGGCATCCAAAAGGTTCCATAGAGGGGGCAGAGAACGGTCTGGATCCCTCATGTAGAGCAATAGATAATTGGCATAAAGTGCCAGTTTGTGGGTCTCCCCCCTACTTCAAACCCTTTTACCTGTTCATTTTGTCTTATAGCCTGTGCCAGCGGTTCAAGGTATAAGGCAAACAACAGAGGGGATAAAGGGCATCCCTGTCTGGTACCTTGCTGTAAGGATATTGGGGTAGAGATCGAGCCATTCACCTTAACATATGCCACCGGACTGGAATAGATGGAAGATATTATTCTGACAAAATCCTGCGACATGCCCATTTTGTCTAATACAACCCACAGAAAAGGCCATGCGACCCAGTAGAATGCCTTCTCCGTGTCCAAACTTAGGAGAAGAAAAGGGGCGTTCGACCGGGCAGCACAATGCATCAAATGCAGCGTTCTTTTAATGTTGTCTTGTGTTTGTCTGCTGGGTACGAACCCCGTTTGATCTAAATTTATTAGCTGGGGCAGAAAGGCCTCCAATCTCTTGGCTATGATCGAGGTGAACAACTTATAATTGATATTAAGAACCGAGATGGGGCTGTATGAGGAGCATGATGTGCTATCTTTCCCCTGCTTTAGGATACTTGAGTTATACGCATATTGCCAAGTATCTGGTGTTTCTTCCCCTTCTTGTACTCCCCGACATGTACTCAACAATGTGGGGGTCAGCTCTTGCCTAAACATTTTATAAAACTCCCCTGTATACCCATCTGGGCCAGGGCTTTTGAAGGATTTCAAATTGGCAGTACCCTTGTTCAATTCCCCTTCTGAGATTGGGAGGTCTAGTATCTGTTGCTGATCTTCAGTAAGTTTAAGAAGGTTAACCCCTGCCAAAAAAGGTTTTACTGCATCCTGGTTAGCCGTATGTTCTGGGGTATACTGTTTTTTATAAAATTTCTGAAAGGCCTGTTTATTATGCAGTGGTAATATAACTAATTTACCATGTTCTGGGTCCCTAATTTGAGATATGTTGGATCGTACCTGTTGCTGTCGAAGTCTGTGGGCCAGCAAATTGGTCGTTCTGGGGCCCCCATCATAATATTTCTGGCGCAGATACTGCAGAGCTTGCTCCATGTGTACATCAATAAGTTGCTGTATTTGTTCCCTTGTGGCCTGTAGAAGGGGCAAGGCCCCCACATCTCCCACAGCGTGTTGGGCCTACAATTCTGTAAGTTGTCGATTCAATCGGTCTAATCTGTTCTGTCGTTGCTTCTTATAATGGGAGGCATGACCCCTTAGGACCGTATTAAGGGTATTCCACAGGATGCTCATTGATATTTCTGGGGTCTGGTTTTCTTGGAGAATTTGTGTGATTCTCTGTGTAACCATTTCTTTAAAATCTTTCAGATTCAGCAAAAAGTTATTAAACCTCCATAAGGTTTCTTTCTTCTCCCCCTCCCAGTCCATCCGAAGGATCAGCTGTGAATGGTCCGACAGCACGGATGGAGGTTGGGTGCATTCTCTAACCTTATATAGATGTTCTTTAGTTACATGCAGATAATCTATCCATGTATAGATTTTGTGTGAGGCCTAATAATGTGTAAATTCACGTTTGTTCAGATTCATAGATCTCTAGACATCCACCCATTGTGCTTCAGAGAAAGAGGTCTGAGCTGCTCTCTGTGCGGCAGCTTTTCTGGGGGTCTAGGGTTAGAGGTATCGAGCTGAGAGGAAATCTGGTTATGGTCCCTCCAGCACCAAGACCTCCTTGTGCACCTCAGTGATTTTCCTTAACAGGGATCTTACTGTTTACGCTCCAGATCCCAGAGGAATATATATAGATGCAAGGTAATCTTCTGTCCCCCAAGCTGCCCCATCACTATAGCCAACCGTCCCGCTGGGTCAGCATATGAAGTTGTCAGCTTAAATGGGGTGGCTCTTGGTACCAGGACCGCAGTTCCCCGTCTCCTACCCCCTTTATGTGCAGAGGCCACTACTGTTTCATAACCAAATTTAGTCCACTGTAAATGTTCCACCTTATTTAAATGGGTTTCCAAAAGTAATACAAATGTTGGTTTCAGTTTTTTAATCAAGGAGAATATTTTATACCATTTAATTGGGCTGTTTAGCCCATTAACATTATGAGGACAGATAACTACTGGGGGATTACGACCCATTATTCACATATCTTCTATGTAGGGCTGATATAGGCCTTAATTGGTTGTTGTTCTCTTCTTATAGCCCCTCCCCCCTCCCCTCAGGGTATTAATTCAACAGTGATAATTCTACTTCTATTTAAATACCACTGGGAAGTGAGTATTTGATCTTGGGCCATATCAGCAGCACGCAGATAACACCTACTAGAGTCAAGCGTGTCATAACTAAACAAACATTATCTGAACAAATCCACTCCATCCAATTTAATAAGAACCATAACTTATTTACATTGGTACTTCCAATGTAGGAGGGCGTTGAAATTTGCCCTCTGTAGAATGGAGGCCGAGCTGCATAGAGAGGCTCATCCCCATAGGGAGGGTTAGTGGCAGGAACTTCCGCCAGGCCTCCCGGATCCCGCCATGTTTCGGGATCAGATGGACACTGCACCTGTAGGTGCGCCATCCACCTAGGGGAGAAAGGAGGGTGTGACTGCCCCTTCCTCCTTGTTGTTATTTTTAGATAGAGGGAAAAGAAAACAACTCCCCTCCAACTCCCAGCACTCAACTTCTGTACAATAGGGAGGCACGGATAAAATCTAGTGCCCCTCATGCTGAGCCACCATTCCAAGAAACAGAGTAATAATATCAAAAAACTGACTATGTAAGCCCCCCTACCCCCCTCATATGACTGTAAACTACCCAAACTTTTCATGTCCCTTGGAATGTAACAGTCTCATCCTGAATCTTTACTTGATTTTCATAATAACCTGTCCCAAAGTCTTATATTTCAAAATGAACAGTTGCAGTTGTTTAACAATCCATGTTTAACAGGAGGGACATTAGATCTTTAAGACTGCCAGTTATTGCATGTTGAGTTTACTGGACAAATGGGGTATGATCATGGGGGGAGCCTCCATCGCCCCCTCTTTCCCTCTTTTTTCCCCCAGTCCAGCCAATTAAGAAAGCAACCCACCAGAGAAAAAGTTAACTTTTCAGGAGATTGCCTTGTTCAGTGATGCCGCTTCCGTTCTTGTTTCAGCTCCGATCTTCTTTAGCGTGTCCTTCACCTCCTACAAAGAGCCAAATCCTCCAGTCTGAGCTTGCTTTCCTCCTTGATGTTGTGTGCTCGACTGCCATTGCGATCTCAGAGGGCGGAAGTTTTGTTCTAATGGACAATTCGACTGGGAATCCCACCCCCGGCGTTTTAAGTTCTGCTAAGCTTCCTCTGGTGTAAAATACATCTTGGTGCCAGAGTCCCAAAAAACCCAGAGCTTCGCAGGGTAGGGGGTTTGAAAGCGGACTCCATGCTCTCTTAGAATTTTAAAAATTGGTGAGTAGGCAGCCCTTTGTCGTACTATTTCAGTCGGATAGTTTTGGTCAAATAACAGTCTGGCCGAATTATACTTTACGTTTTTTTTAGTCCAGGCTGTGCGCAGAATGAACTCCTTGTCTCTATAGCTGGCCATCTTTAAGACAATAGATCGAGGTCTCCCCTTCGGGTCGTTTGGTTTTTGTGTTAGGGCCCGATGCGCCTGCTCGATTCGGAAGTGAAAGGTGGGGAGGAGCTCTAGGACATCTCTTACTAGGTCCTCCACAAAATCTTCCATTTTGTCAGTCTCCACCTCCTCAGAGAGCCCACAGATGCAGAGATTGTCCCTCCTAGAGCACACCTCTAAATCCAATAATTTCTCCTGTAGAGTGTCTTGAAATTGCCAAGGAAATCGACCGTGTGGTGCAGCTGCTGGATCTCCTCTCCGATCTACCCCCACCTGAGCCTCAGACATCTCCAGTTTTTCTTCCACTGTTTGCATTCTAGTTTGGAGTGCCTGGAATTCTTTTTTATTTTCTTCCCTGAACACTCTAATCTCCGCTAGGAGTGTCTCAAAGCGGGATCAGGACAAACACTTGCTCTCCTGGTCAGTATCAGGATCTAAGGCCACACTGCTGACTGGTGATACACTCCGGCTGGCTGATTGTCGGTCGTGCAATCTGTCAACATCCAGCTTGTCTTTATGTCTCTTGGAATCCGATCTGTTGAGTCCTTTTCCCTCAGAGGTACCCAATGCCATTTTAGTGATTATTGCTGGTTATAATTGCTGTTCTGGAGGTTTTAGGTGTATGGGAGTGCAGGAGCTCTAAGCCAAGGCAGCCATCGGGTGGATGACGTCATCAGAAGTCTTGAAGTGGAAAAGTTTCTGCTTCTGGGCGTTCCCCGCATCCTCTAGATCCCCTTCAGTTGTCCGGTGGAATCTGTGCTGGAGTACCTTCTCCGCCTATCGGACTTGGGCCTTAGCTACTCGTCCATTAAGGTGCACCTCTGTGCTTTGTCAGCTTGTCATGCACCACAGAATAGAAAGACTCTGGCACAGTTGGACCTATGCAAGACCTTCCTAAGAGGCATCTTGCATATTAAACCTCCTAGGAGAGATCCACTGCTGTCTTGGGACCTCCTGTTTGTTTTTGAGAAGCTCACCTTGCCCCCTTTGAACCAGCCGCAAGTTGAGAGCTACGCTTTCTTTCTTGGAAGACATTATTTTTAGTTGCTATTACCTCGGCTCAAAGGATTTCCGAGCTGCAGGCTCTGATGTGTAAAGAGCCTTATCTTATTTTTCACAGGGACAGGGTAACCTTGCATACCAACCCCAAGTTTCATCCGAAGGTAGTGTCTGAGTTCACCTTGAACCAGGACATTCAGTTACCAGTTTACTACCCAGAGTACTCCAACAGGGAGGAGGCCTTATTACATATTCTGGATGTACATTGAATCCTTTGTTATTATTTGGCCAGGACCAGTTCCTCCAGAATGCCAGACCAGTTCTTTGTCTCATTTGCCCACAGAAAGATTGGGGCACCCGTCATGAAGCAGACACTAAGTGGCTTGTGAACTGCATCACATTCTTTTATCAGCAGCAGAACAAACCCTTACCAGGACCGGTCAAGGGTCACGCCACCAGCGGGTTAGCGACATCCTTCGCTTCTCTTAGGAACTTTTCTTCAGTGGACCCTTGTGTAGCTGCTACTTGGAGTTCAGTGCACACTTTCATTAGGCACTACAGTCTGGATTGCTTCCAGAAGGAGGGCAGGTTTCGGCCTAGCAGTCCTTCAAGGACTTCTCTCCTAATTTCCTATATCCTGACATTATTGTCCTCCACTCTTCTGACATGGGTCTCTTCTTGGACACTGCACTTGGGGCTCAGTCCTAATGGTATTAACTGCTGCAAGAGCTCCCCCTTGACGTGAGATAGTACAGTTATGTAAGAACTTGCCGTAGATCTTCGAGAGGAGCTCTAGCAGCAGGTGGCTTTCTCACCCACCTGCCCCCAGGGACTAATATTACAATTTTCTCTTTGAGGATAGGAGAGCCTTCTCAGTTCTCCATCTGTTTTTCAGCTGGGTCTCTGGCAGGAGAACTGAGGTGGTGCCAGGGGACTGCCCCCTTTATACCATGTCTGACGTCGGGGAAGAGCAAACGTCAGGGGCGGTCCCCTGCCATAGACTGCTAGCTAGAATTTTTTTCTGTGGGGTCCTAACGCCTGGCTAACTTAGTCCAAATGGCATTATCTGCTGCAAGAGTTCCTCTCGAAGATCTACTGTTACAATAAGTTCTTATTTAACTGTACTTTTGTTTTACTAGCTCTCGTCTTCAGTAAAAAATGTACTGAGTTGGTTAGGGATGGGCACTGCATTATACTAGTGGGCACATGCCAAAGGCATGTGAGCAGGGGTATACCTGCACCGCCATCCCACAAAACTTCTGGCTCCTGTGTGGTCCTAGCACTTCCAGCTCAGACCCATGAATGGGACTCTATGGAGAAGATACTTAAGAAGATCTGCAGTTATGGTAACTACTTTCACTTCTCTGTTATGACGAAGCCTCAAAAAAGGGCTTAAGTGAGCCAGCTATGGAGTCCGCAATTGCTCTCTGTAGCCTTGGATGGATTTTTTCTGGTCCTGTATGCAGATTTGCTACCATCTATAGTTTTAAGTAATTTTCTGTTCTGCTTCTGTTTGTTGCAGATTTGTGGGCTGTAGGATTAGTAGACCCATTCTCTAAGTTTACTTTAGTTGCTGTTCCTCCATCATTATTGTTGAAGACCAAACAAATGAATTTATTAAATTTATTCAAAACTTCTTTAATTCCTTAGCAATTTTAATTTTGATCCACAATTTTGCTAGCATTTTTTAACAAAACTGACATATCTGAAAAGCTCTTTTGTGTTGCTCTTTGTTGTTGAGACCATTCTCTAGTTTTCTTTTTTCCATCCTAATTGAAGTCTTACATTTTCTTAACAATGTTTGTATTTCTCTTAATTGAATGTCTGTGTCTTTAAATGTCGTGTAAGATTTCTGCTTGGCTATGTTGCATTTGTTTTTTCTTCAGGTTAGTCACATTTCCCCTTTTTAAATATATGTATTTATTATTTATATCATTTTTGTTTACCTGGTAAGTGCACTAGACAAAGATTACCTTTTTTGAGGGACGACCTGTGAGAATACAGTAAGAATGATAATACAATGGCACAATTCAATGACAACAAACATAAAAGGGGAACTGTTAGCTTTTAGAAAATGTTTTAAGTGCCTTGTAAAAACAATACCCGCAGCCATCTGTTATTGCAGACATTATATATGAACTGACATCTGGCCGTAAAAGGAGCGTTTCCTATTGTTTTAACAATGTTGGCACTTTTACCCTTCCCAATAAAAACCCCGGCGGACCACCACTCCCGCTGACGTACACATCAACACGGCGCTGAAGCACCTGTAAACTCCTGCATGTACGAGTTTGATTTTATGTACCACCAACAGAAGTTACTTTCTATACTTCTAGGCAGTGTCCTGAGTGCTGCAAAGTGAGGGCGGTGTTAAACCGAGCACTCTAAGATGTTTCATTCTTAGTTTGAAATAAAAGGCTGTGTCTCTGGGCACGTGCACTAGCGGCAAGACACTCTTCTAAAAGCTGGCACTGTGCCTTTAAGTACATGAAAGCATATGAAGAACATGATGGCAGCAACATGATGCAAAAATACAACCTGACATCACTAGCAAGTGAATAGGCACAATCTGTGCATGTTTTAGATATGTATTCAATTTGGAAAAAGTCCCGTTTTTATCTTATTGCTACCCATTTTGAGTACACCTCTCTCTCTTATGAGTCTAATTGCCAATCACATTTGTCCAGTTCCTCTGTAGCGATTCAAACACCCATTTTGAAACCTGCAGTGTGATACCTTTGGCTTAGTACTTTTAATTCATCACAGTTTTGTGTCCCTTACTGGAGGGTTTGGAGAGAGGCGATTTTCCTTGCTAATTCCCTTTGACAGTTATCCCAGTGGACTATCCTAGACAATTTTTGTAACTTAATGGTGGACAAGCACCTAGACCATTAACCTTATGACAGTAGGCACTTCTAATGTTAACTGCATTATAGTCTTTACTTAATACTGTTGTAAGCATGTGCATGTAACCTTTAACGGATGTAGTGTGGATATGACCAACTGGATTGTATGCAGTGCTGTAGTAAGTGTTGTATGTTGTACCAGTACTTTTTATAAGTTAAAAAAGTTTTAAATAAAATTTACACAAAAAAATAGTGTCTGACCATGACATTTTAGGTTGTTCCTCATAGGCCCCCACGTGCTTCTGAAAAATAAGAGATTTATCTACTGTAAATCATAGAACATTTGTAACAAAGTCAGTATCCCAACTGTTCTCATTTCAGTAGTTCTTTTTTTTTGCACCTAAAGGCTTTAAACCATTTACTGTGTAATATTATTTTTCTTATTGCCAGAACCAGAGGCAGATGAGACACAATCCCCAGTCAATGGTTATCTCGCCACTAGGTATATATTAAGATTTAGGAAGGTAGGGTAACCTCGAGAAAATAACTTTGATTTTTCCTTGGAGTGGTGCTCATTATGTTCTAGATAAAATACTTACCTCTCTGTTCTTTCAGTCAATGTTCCCTGAAAGTTGAGATTACCTTTCCAGTTGGATGCACAGTGGCTGCTTTGTTACCTACATATTATAGCATAAACAAAGGCAAACAAAATGAGAAGAAGAGATTTTAAAACAATGTATAAAATATTTTATTTATGAGCCATGCACTTAACCTAGCTATTGTCTTCTGTGTACGCCATTAACTGAGATAAGCGACTGTTTGTAAGATTGTATTTTGTACTCTCCTGGGTCGTACCTGAAGATAGGCAGAGTTATTGCCTAATGTAATTACCTGGTCATCAAAAGCTAATAAATTAATAAAAATAAATACATTTTATTGGTCTATTTGTTGTGACATTGTAACCTGCTTGCTCATTATCTTGTTACTGTACTTTGCAATTTATCACTGCAACAGCACTTGTATGGCTTGATGTATTTTTATATTCTGTACTCCCCCTTTCCCGGCTCACATCTTGAAATGAGCATTGGCTCAGTTTGCCTTTCCCAGTTACCAATTGTTAAATTAATAATAAGTAAATTTGGTTAAAAAGTGATGAATGGTTTTATTCAACAGAACGTCTGTAAATAAAATTAACATTGTAAAGAAACTAAAAGGAAAACAACTTAGGATCAGCAATGGTGCACAAAAAACAGCACACCACAGTACAAAAACACAAAGTGTCCTATAGAGCTATTAAGCAGCAGTCATTAGCAGAAGACCTGTTTACCTAATAAAACACATTGATACACAGTTTTGAAAATGTTTTTATCAATGCTTTAAGAATGTGACACAAAACCCATTTTATAAGCACAGTAAGACACTCCAGGGTTGGATTTATGCTGAGATTACTGTACTTCCTGGGGCTATAAGGTGCCGTACCTGCTTGTTGTACCTCAGCACACCCTGGGCATGCAGTCATTTCACTATAAATCTGACCTGCTTGTGTCTTGTTGCTTACTTTATGTTCCTTATGAACCTGGGGGCCACAGATGGGACTACAGGCAGCACTGCTGGGGAGGAGGGACATGCCCTGGTGTTGTGCGCTTTATGCGTGAACTTGTGTACTCCTGCCATGGATGTCCCAGGGGAGTGGAAAGACCAGAAAATAGAAAAAGGAACACACTGATTAAAGCAGGGTGATACTGGTCTCCTACATGCCTCTCTCATTGCCTTTGGTACTGCCTCCATTTGAATTCAGACATCACAGTGGTTGAGTCACCATGGTTACTCCACCATGTAGGGCAACCTATGAAACATGGCAGCTGGGGTAAGAGCAGGGAGAGGACAGATGATGGGGCTGAGGGGGACCAGCTGAAGTAGGCAGGTCAGAGAAGAGGGCCTTAAACAATAATTCTAGACAAAAAAGATGGTTAAGAAATAGTTTTAGAAAAAAATCGTAGGGGTCTGCCTGTTGGCCCAGTGTTGCACTGCCATGGCCATGGACCAGGTTTGGGAGCAGACTTAAGAGGCATGGGTGGGTTATCCATTCTGGGAGATAGCGCTGCCAATGGCTGTACTTACAGCCTGGTGACGGTATAGCATCACTTCCAGTAGTGGACACACTCGGGACCCACCCCTGGTTTCCACCACCCATTATCAGCTGGTGGTGAGCTAATGGTCAGCGACCTGGTGGTCATCCCAGCTTGGATAAGGTCAACATGCTTTAGTAGGAGGAAATATATATGGAAGAAAAAAGAAACTGTATATGCTTTTTTTCCCTTCTTCAGATGCATAGGAAAAAATAATCCGTAAAATAATTGGCTGGAAATGCTGAAGTTGATAAAAGCAGTGATTTGTACATAGCCAAAGAAATTGATATGGGGACTGGTCAGTGGTGTAGTGGCACTGCTCTGTTCACACTCCTAGACTGAGAGCTACCTTTTGCTTTGTGACTCTGTATTCCTAGGGGCTCAATTACATCTTGGGTAAACCCACCTTTGCTTTGTGACTTGGTATCCCTAGGAGTGTGATTACATCTTGGGTAAACCCACCCCAAGGGTGTAGATACTGATACTCCAAGTAAGCCATGGTTTACCAAGTTTAGTAGCAGGGATTAGCAAACAAGCTGGCCAGCACTGCTTTGCCCTCTCTAGTCCGTTGCATTTAAATTCCTTTGCTTGGCTTTGCAGGCTTTTTCTTTTTTCTTTCAGCTTTGTTTTGGGGGGTGGCACATGGGGAGCATGGACTTTGAAGCTGAAGGTCTCAATTAGTTCCGCATGGTCCGCCTGCATAGTGATTGGTTGTGGCATCTAGTATGGGGTGTGGCAAGTCTGAGGCGGTGAGTTTAAATGCCACAACAAAGTTAGAAGCCATACTATTAGTTCAGTTGTACTGGGAGCGAGAAAAGCAGTAGAAGAACTGAGGAGCAGCAAATGGAAGAACAGACTCAGAGCCAGCTAAAAGAATGAAGACTTCATGTGGAATGGCAAGTGGAGTGAATCTGCCTACCTGCGGGGACAGAGAAGAAATTTCTGCCATAGTCTTGGACTCGTGGTGCAGTCAGTGGAGTTTACCAATGGGCAGCGAGCACCACACTAGCAGCGCAGACAGGCAGCAGGTCTACTGTGGGAATCATTTGATTAGAACCAGGAACCTTGGACTTGAGTCATGGGGGGCAGGCATGAACAACAGTGGGGGAAGGGTAGCAGTGTGGCAGGTTGGTGTACAAATCTGAAATGCCTGGCTACAGCCCTGACCCCTCATGCCTTACTACTTAAATCATTTATTTGAAAGAATAAAAAGAGTGTTTTAACAGACACTGTTTGTTTAAAATGTCATTTGATTTTCCTGAATGAGCTTCAGTTCTGACTACAGATAAGTGTTTAATTTCTAGATTTGCAGTTAATCAGTGCAACAATCTAGGAGGGGTAGGGGCACAAGTAGGCCCTTCATGCGTGTCACTGCACTTGGACTCTGGTATACAGTGGTGCCAGCCCACAACTGCCTCAGTTCCTCTTTTCCTGCCATAGTTTGTGCTGTAGCAGCATCGTCACTCACCTGTCGGGGCCTGACCTTCCCAACCACCTCAGTTCCTTTTTTCCTGCTGTCAGGTGAGTAGTAGTAGCAGCATCGCCACTCCTCCTGTTGGGCCCTTAACATCTCCTTCTGTATGACGACAGTGATCAGTTCTTCAATTTTAGCTTAAAATATGCTGGAGTTTTTTTGTGTCAGCATAGTTTAACACACATAATTTATAGTTTCTCTAAGCCCTACCTCATGCTAACAGTCAATGACCATGGAAGAAGATAGGGTGCCTGAAAAGGCTCTGTCTGGCCACCACCTCTCTCTGGGTGAGTGCTCTGGAAAAGGGCAGTCCAGCACCCAGGAAGATGGGCAGTCATCCTGGAGTTGCAAAAGAAATGGTCCAGATTCTGCACATGCTCTGCATCGGGTTCTTTGTACCATTCAGCCTTGACATCATCCCGCAAGCATAAGGGGAAGAAACAGCACTGGTTGAAGTCATCCTCTGGTTATTCTGCTGTGAGACACTCGATTTCCACTGGCCTGGATTTCCCGCTATCATCATTGATGACTACGGGGATGCCTGGGCCTGCGAGGTCGAGGTTGAGGTCCAGAGCTCATCTCTGTCCTATAGAGAGGACTCAGGTGGGCAGTTTGGCCATTGGGCAGGGGTTGGTTGTGCAGGTACTGTCATTGGTGCTGCTTAACTTAGGTGCGTGGCTGATTTCAACTTCAGCCTCTGGATTTGGGCCGCTGTTGAAGCCACCAATGGCTACCCCACTTTTGGTGTTGCCCCATCCCCTCCAGGCACAACAGGGGCAGCCGTGGTGCCATATTCTTCATTTCTTTCAGGGTCATCAACTCGGTCAGCAGTGCCATGGGTCAGGCTCCTTGGGGCCCTTCTCTTGTTGTGGCACTGCCAACAGTGTCACACAGGCCTGTGGTGTTGAGATTGTTCCCTTCGGGGACTGTTCCAGGGCCATCCTCAGTATTGTTGCTCTCTGGGGCTGGGCTGTTGTCACCTCTGTTACTGAGGCCATGGCCTGTACTGTCAGCCCTTTGACCCCAACCTCTTTACTACTCTCCAAGTGAGGAGGCAGTAGAGGTAGACGAGTAAGATTCTGACCTCATTATCTCCAATGATGAGGACAATGACTGATACCATTGTCCAGAGAACGTGGAACCGGCTCATGTCACCGTACCTCAGGCGGATCTTTCCTTCCAGGCTCTGCTCAGACATATGCATTCTGCACTGAATTTTGAGTCAGCAGCCATCGACCAGGTTAGGTGCCTCCAACTTGAGTTTCAAATGTGCCAAATATCCTAGTCTCTCTAGTGCCTCCCATCCAGCCGGCCCTGGAGACACTCTCTGAGGTGGTTTGGAGGAGGTCTGCTACTGTGGTACCTGTCCTTTAAATAGGCAAACAAAAATGGAGAGTGCCCAAATCTAAGCCCATGTATTTCGCTTAACTAATAGCAGATTCCATTGTTATTGTGGCTGAGAATGGCAAAGCCATAGTGCCCAAGGAGGTCACTGTGTGCTCCACTATCAAGGAGTCACACAGGGTAGGCACCATGGGCAAGTAATTCAGTGCCTTGGCTACCCTTGGCATAAGGATAGATAGCTAGCTACCACAGCCACTTCTCTAAGTACTAGTATGTCCTCTGGTGCAAGCTTAAGTCTGTGACAGAGGAAAAACAAGAGAAGCTGCTTTCTGTTAAACAAGGTATTGAATCTAACAGTCATCAGCTCCAATCATCAGTGGATGCCTTTGATGCAGCACCTCACTCTGCAACTGCAGGCCAGTCCCATGTCCATTTCAGCTGCCCGAGGTGGACCATTCTCCCCAGTATGGTGACATCTAACCCAGTTTTACTGTCAGTGGGAAACCATCCCAGTGAAGAAGTGGGATCTGAGAAGGGTACTCCCCCTGGAATCATTGGAACTCCCCAGCACCAGACAATCCTCTCAGAAGGCAACTCCTCTTGTCAGCTTACATCAAAGAGCTGCTGGCACAGCAGATTGCAGACCTTCCGAGAAACAGGGTCCTGGAAATAGTGCAAGAGTAAGAAAGGAACACAGGTTTTTACTCCCACTACTTCCTGGTTCCAACGAAGTCAGGAGGCATGCATCCCATTCTTGACCTCAGAAATCTGAACAAACATATGAGTCAAGAAAATTTCAAAATTATTGCTCTGGAATCCATGCTACCTTACCTGAAACATCAGGATTGACTAGCATGATTGGATATGCAGAACACATACCAGCACAGACTGGTGCACCCTAACCACCACAAGTACCTCCAGCTCTGCCTGGAAAGAAAACACTACCAGGTCAGAGTCCTACCCTTTGGGCTTTTCTCAGTGCTATGAACCTTTACAAAGCCCTTTTCAATCTTTGCTCACGCCTCAGAAAGCTAGGACTCCCAAGTTTTCCATATATAAATCATGACAACAAACATTAACAAAGAGTATGACAATTTTAAAAACTTCTTAAGGAAAACTTTAGGTTCAGATTTTGTACCTCTTCTGTTTAAGGTCAGCAGAATACCTGAGGAAACTGAGGATATGTTGAGTTTAGCTATAAAAGATTTGCTGACAACCGTTTTGAATGGTAAGAAGAATTTGATCGAGCAAGTAAATGTATATAGACCAATACCAAATTTAGAATTGGTATTATTGGTTTCCAATCAATTTTATGTTTTGAAGGTGGTTGCAGGGAAAAAGAAAGATATTCATTGTGTGGGTATGGAATTAGATGATATTATTACATTAGCTTCCCTTACCCTGAATTTTATAAAGGGGATAGTTTTTTTTAAGAGTAAAGAAATTATGAAAGTCATATCTATATTTGGATGAACCCAGATGTACAGCAAACATATTAGAAACCTGCACCCTGAATTGGTGGATGCATTACAGAATTTAATGAAAACCTCTATCCCAAAACAGAAAATCAAAAGGTTTTCGGGAGCAAGATGGTCAAATTACATTATGGTTAGAAGATTATGAAATATACAGTGTGCTGGTGTCTATAATGTCAGATTTGGACCGGTTGGGGATTTTTGTCTATGATGAACTTAAGCAGGAAAATGGAATGATCTCAGAGATTGATACAAAGTCTAATTTAGCATCACCCCAATGGAGATAAATGGTGGAGACTTCTAATAAATGTATGGTACTGAGTGAAATGGAGATAAATGGTGGAGACTTCTAATAAATGTATGGTACTGAGTGAACAAAACTCAGGGGACTGACATTTGTCCCAGGAGGGGGGAAGGAGGTCACAGCCTCTACTGAATACAGTTATACAAAGCACTGATAAAATAATATCCAAAATCTTGACTTGGAATGTTTCAGGTTTAACAAATAAGTTAGCCGACCCAGTTTTTTTTAGCATATTTGAATGAATTCCAATGTGTATGCATACAAGAAACATAGTATGGATGAAGGTAATATAAATATTGATGGGTATAAAGCATTTGTGAAACTTGCAAAAAGAAAAACTATGGAAGGAATATAGGAGGGCTTCTTACTCTTTGGAAGCTTAGGGAAAATATATATATACATCGTAACTGGCAACTGAAAGCGATAACATGCATGGAATCTTAATTAATAACAATAAAATGTCTATCCTTAACATGTATCATCCGCCAAATAATGTCAAATACTATGAAGAAAAATTTTGGACCCTTATTGAAACCACCATGGCTAGTGTTATGAACAGAAACCCAACTATTAAAATTGTAGTAGTTGGAGATTTCAGTATGAGGGTTGGAAAACATGTGGTGTTAGATGAAGATTTATCAAACTTGAAGACACTTGGAGGAGACATTCTGTCCCACCAAAGGAAGTCAAAAGATAGTATCTCAAATAATAAAGGCAAAAAATTGGATGAGACCTTGACAAATAGGAATTTTATTTTGCTGAATGGTAGAACTAATTCTGATAAACTAGGAGAATTTATGAGTACATGTACATGTTCATCCATAATAAATCTGGCGTGGATACATTTTAATATGGTCCCTATATGTTTGGACTTGGATATAGGTAATAAAGCAGAGTGTCATCATAGTGCATTAGTTTTAACTCTTAAGTTATGGCAAAACCAAGAAATGTCTAATAAAGCTATAGCACCAATTAGGGTTAATATTAGGAAGTGTACTGACTGGGAAAAGATACACAGCGAGGAATTTATGGAAAGTTTAGAAGATTCAGGCACCATTAACCAAATAGCATTGTTAAATGAGGAAGTGGATGATGAAAAGTGGATAATTAATTTGTAAATATTAATAGACAGATTTTGAATCCTATAACAAAGGAAATCACATAAAAGGAAGGGTGCAATATGGTTTAGTAAGGAATGTAAAATGGCAAAATTAAAACAGAATAAACAAATGGGAAGAGTTAGAGCAAACCCTGATGTTCCTAATAAAAAGGCATTAAATAGGTTAAGGAAAAAAATATAGCATGATCATTAATAAAAAGAGGGGAAATATAGACAACAGTTATGGAAAGATTTAGAGGAGGAATTGTTGGAAAAGGATACTAAGAAATTTTTGAATGTAGTAACTAAAGAAACAGGGAAATACAGAATGTAGGAAACCCAGAAGTATATATTGAACCAAATATTTGGGTTAAACACTTCTGAAAATTAGTTTTTAATTCAAATGAAAATTACATTAATGCACTGGATGAGTGCTTAAAACAACCCTCATAGAGGAATAATTTTCTCTGGAAGAAATTTATACCTCAGTTGTTACATTCTCACAACATCCAGAAATTTGGATACCTTTCCTTGTTTAAACTATTTAGGTCTATTAATAAAACAGGTAGGATGCCAAAATCTTGGAAAGAAAATATCATAGTGCCTTTTAACTCCTTCGGCCCCGTGGACACCATATGGCATCGGAACCATTCATTGCTGAGCCAACCCAAAATGGCCACTGGGAGAGAATAAGATAAAAAGGGTGACAAAAGATCCAGGTTGCTATCACCAAATTAGTTTAGCAGACTGTACACAAGCATTTTTGGCAAAAATCATTAATAACAGGGTAACTAAATGGGGTAGAAGAGGTTAAAATTCTAGATGAAGCCCAAGCAGGTTTAAAGGCCTATTATTTAACAATAGGTCAATGTTTTGTGCTGATTCATTTAATATATAAATATAAAATAATTCTTAAACAGAAGATCTTACCTAGATCAATCTTCACCAGTCATTACTGGTGGGTATAAGCCAGAGACACCAGCCCCCATAGGAACATATAGCTTTAAGACTTTTAGGAGGAGGAGCCGATGTCAGAGAGGCTCCGCCCTCGAGGCCAACATACTATGTGACGCTTCCATGTTGGCCAGTAACCGATGCCGGACCCTCACCCTCTTCAGTTCTGTTTTCCCGCCGTCAAGGTCAGATCACGTGGGAGCGGAGCCATTCATTTCTTTTCAACTGTGTCAGTTCTGCCGCCGCTGAATACCTCTCTCGACACCATACCCTCTTCGATGCCGAGAAACATCAGGAACCTGGTAACTTCTTTCCTTTTGTTTATTGTATTATTTTCTGTTGGTGTGGCACTGAGTGCTTTTTCTGGGTTTGTTTTAGTTTCACTGCGCTGTCATGTCTGGTTTTGGGCCTAGTAAATCAAAGGCAATCAGTGTCCCTATACATTGGTTCCCCTTTGGCCAGTCGATTTCCATAACAGATCATCATGACCGTTGTCTGATCTGCCTTGGTCCTGCTCAAGACATGGACAACTGCGACGCCTGTATCTTCATGAACCGCCGGGTCCTCGAGTTGCATGCAGTGAAGGTGGTCTGCACACCTCCCACCATTAGAGAACGGTGTCGTTCTTTTGACTTTAGAGTCAGGTCTTTGGGCCTTTCACCTGGGTCTCCCTCTGGTACTATATGTGCCGAGGGGGAGGGGGAAGGGGCTTCCCCTACTCCAGGTCTCACCAGGCAGGAGGCCTGCATGAGGGGTTGGTGGGACAGTCAGCCTTCTCTGCGGGGGAATGACTGAGCATCCCTTGCAGTCTGTTGCCCCTATGGGGGCACAGATGCCCCACAGTCAAAGCTATACTCTGGGCCCAAGCCAGTGGAGCCCTTGGTGCCGCCTTCTGGTAATGCCTCGGCTCCCAGTGTTGCCTCTGGTGTCGGGGAGCAGGGCAATGCTACTGTCAGTGCTGGGTCTCCTTTCGGTGCTTGGAGAGGGATTGTCTCAGGGTTGGCCTCCTTGGTGATCCCCCTGATTTCCTTTTCAGAGGAGGAGGAGAATTGGGATGATCCTGATTGCCTGCCCGGCTTCTCGGAGCCCTGGGACTCTCCTCCACCCAGCCCTAGGGCCTCTTGGACTTTGGAGTCCTCTGTCCGGCCTGTGGCCACCATTGGGGTCACCTCTTCTCCTCTGGCTTTGCCTATGGTGCTGTGGTTGCAGCCGGCGCTGTTTCTGGTGCGGGGGGAAGGGGCGGCTCCAAGGGCTGCTCCAGGCTGAAGTCCAGTGTCGATTCTGACGCCGGGCCCAATTTTGGTGCCGTCTGCTGCATTGATTTAGGTCTAGGTGCTGAAACAGGTTCTGGGGTAGTTTCCAGCACTGTCTCAGATGCAGGGGATTCTTTGGATCCTCAGACTCCAGCTTCCGGTGTCCTTCTGAGGAGCAGATCCCTTTCTTGGGAGGTGAGGGTGGGGAGGTCAAGAGAGGTGTGGAGGCCCCCTTCCAGAGCAGCTGGTGGCTCTGGGAAGACTCGGTGCTGACCCTTCCCTCTTGTCCTCCGTTGTCCCAGTGGGGCCTGTAGTTGATGGTGTCAGGGACTGCCCGCAGGGGACAGTCCGGCTCTGTTCCCCCCCATCTGGGGGATTCCCCCCAAGGGCACCACTCTGTCTGTCCCTGTCTGGTTGGGCATCCGGTGGATGAGGTGCGCAGCCCCCTTCCTCTGGAGGGGTCCCCTGCTTGTTCTCACAGCCCTAGCAGAGGGCCAGCTCTGCATCACCATAGTTCTTCTCCTCCTCCTCCTCTTCCTCTGCCTCTGCCTCCTCCCACTCCTCTCCCAGGCCTTCTTGGCTGTATGGGGTGCATGAGCAGGGAGCAATTCAGAGCATCGGTGGCTGCGTTTCCATGCTACCATAGAGCCCTGTATGAGATTGTCTTTCTATCTGAGCTGCCAGCCATGCTGGTGTTTGAGTCGAACTCGGCTTCTTCATCTTCTTCGTCCGAGGAAGAGGACTCCTCTATCCATCTGTCCTCTGACGCTGATCACACGCACTATCAGCAGTTCCTTTCAGGTATGCTGGAGGAGCTCCACCTTTCCAGGTTTGCAAGTCACAATCCTGCCAATGTGACATGTGCTTTCCTTGGTGAGTACAGTGCCAACCATTTGATCTTTCCCTGTGTCCTATCCTCTTTTTGAAGGCATCACACAGAGTGTGGCTTCATCCCTCTGCCCCCTCTTCAGCTCCAAGAGACTGTCAGAGCAGGTATTTCCCACCCCTGGGGTCTCCAAGTGCTATGCCCTACCCCTCTTTGGGAGTGGAGCTCCTGGACACCCCTGTCAGGCATCATCACCCAAGAAATGGCTGCCCCCCTGGAATCAGACTCGGCTGAGTTGGACCACTGGGATCAAAGAGTCTTCTCAGCAGTGTGCCTCCTTTTGTGCATTGTGACATGTTACGGTGTGGGAATAACAGACACTTAGGCAGGAGGTATGATGCATAAAATAAACGTATGAATGCGTTTATGATTTTTTATTCAAAATCAAATAAAATTAATATTTACAGAAACGAAAAAAAAAAACAAGGTGTTAGTCAGCACACCAAAATAAACAAAATTCTGAAGATGACTCTTCCCTAGTCACTTCTTCTCTTAATTTTACCACTTTTTAAACCAATTCACTGGTATGAAAACAAACACACCTTCCTCCTGCTAGACCAGCAGCTCACTGGCCTACCGCTCTCTAAACATCCCTCTAGTGGTGAGTTTTTATAGCCTTATGGCTGATGACATCATGGCCAGGTGACCAACATCAAGGAAACAATTAGGCTTTTGTTCTTTTATTTTACAGAATAAATGCATTTATTTCATGCTTTTCCAAGTCCCTATACTCCTTTACCTGATAATAGACTTTAGTTTAAAACCACCTTCAGGTAGGGATCAATAATAGCTCTTTTAGGCTTAATTGGGACTCATTTGGAAGCAAGCCCCTCCCTTGTTCTGATGTCACTGAAGCCTGCATCTTTACAACCAGCCATTTTGTGGGCAGCCAGCCCTATAGCAAGAACTGCAGGGAAACCCACAGGTAATTACAGCATCATTACTCTTTCTTTTCTTTTCTTGTAGTAACCTTAGAACCATTTTAGCCCTCATTTTGTTTAGAAATGCTGCCATTTTACTTAAACCTTGCACGGGCTCTTACTAGGCTCCTTTAGCAGACCCTGCCACTATGCAGCACTTTCCTTTGTTGCTCTAATGGCTTAAATGTGCAGCCATCAATAAAACATTTAATTTGGGCCTTTCCTAAACCCATTTCCAACCTTTGGCTATTTATTTTATTTATCAGCCCGGTTACAACATCTCTGGGCTGTTTTCTTTGTACATGAATGTTTTATTCTTTAGCTAGACACTTCTGTTTTGCTCTGGGCACTACTGCTAAACTGGGAACACTCCAGGAAACTCAGGGAGTGTTCTCACTATTTAAACATAAAGCCCTACTCATGTTTGGACATATCTTTCACTAGGGAGAGTGCTTTACACTGCACTCAGCCCTATCTGGTGCACCATTGAGAAGAGGGATAGTAGAGTAAGCAATGAGATATGTCAGGTTGGCCACCCTGACATGAAAAAAAAAAGAAAAGGACAGAAGAAAAGATGAAGAGGATAGGACAGTGTGAGAGAAAAAGGGGGGGGGTCACCTTTTTATATTAGTAGGGGAGTAAACCTTACAGGGAACAGGGACCCTGTTACATGGCGCCACTAGGCCCACCAGGCTGCTTACACCAGGCACCTGTGGACACAGCTGGGCCAACTCCTGGCATCTGTGCCTGACTCGGAAGCAACCAGGTGGGTCTTTAACCTTTCTGCCTGTGGTCTGGAGCTGGCGAGACAGCAGGCAAGGGCGTCTTACAACGCCAGTGAGGTGGCCTTCAGATTGGCAGGAACTGCAGTCTCCATCTGGTGTGGCTTCGCCTATCAAGGTTATCACCCCTGGCCTGGTGTAGGGTGAGTCGCTCCCCTTTCCAGTGGGGCCCACTTATTTTCCCACAGGTTGAGGCAGGAGTTAACGGGGTGCCTTCCCTGTCCCAGGCATCGGGAGTTTTCATCTCGCCCTGACCAGTCGTGGGCCTCGCCAGGCCCATTATGGGCCCCTGCCTCTCTGTGTTTCCACCACAGGAGGCTGAGGGATACTCTTCCCTCAGGAAGGTGCCGGCACCACTTTGTGGTGCTCAGTACTCACCCACCTGTAATGAATGGTGAAGATTGATCTGGGTTAAATATGAAAATTATGTACCTACCATAATTCTTGATTTTCCTAAATATCTTCACCATTTATTGCTGCTTCCTTACCACCTTCCCCGTATGCCCAGATCACTGGACAGACAGTGCTGCCTCCCTGCTGGCCTCCTTTCTTGGGAAGCTTCTTTGCTTGCACCTTTTAGTTTCTGAATGCTTCTCCATGTTCAGAGGTGGAAGACAAGCAGGGAGAATCCTTCTAGTGTGGCCCTCAGTAGACTCAGGATCCAGTTACACAGACTTTCCCACCCTCTATAAACTCATTAAGCAGGGCTTCTTCCTTGCCGGGTTGGCTGCTCCAGTGTTTTACCTATGGCCAGCCTCCCTCATTCCTTGCATTTTTAGGGGGGTGTTGTCATCCCAGAAACCCTTCTTTCCTGACTCCCTCAATCCCTGGGGGCCCGCCTGTTTTCTGCATTTTTCTACATCCCAAGTTTGTGATCCCCTCCCCTTTTTTTCAGGATACATTTTCCTCAAAAACCACCCCTTTTAGGATTTCATCCTTTTCTTGAAGGGTGATACTTCCCTCTATTCTCTAGTTGAGAATGGAGGGAGTTAGACTACACCCTCAGCTGTGACTGATGGACCACTTTTCTATCTTCTTATTTCCTAACTACCAAAGCTTCTGTTGCGCAACAGTTAACAATTTTCTCTTTGCTTTTCTTCTTTTTCCACCTTCCCTAGGTGGCCACCTAGCATAGCTCTTTACTGTCCCTACTAAACTTCCTACTAGTTCTATCCTTTAATTCTTTTTCCATTTCTATCCATCCAGTCCCTGGAATGGTGCCAAACACCCAGAGTGGTGTTGTGTAAAGTGTATAAGTGCATTTTATATACAGAAAAGCATGAAAGCTATTTGAGATAGCAGGATCAGGAATGAATACAATTAATAAAACCTGTTTATTGAATTTTGATGACCAGGTTGGCCCACTGGGCCCATGAAGGTCCCTTTTTCAGGGGCGACCCAGGGAACTGAAGCAATACAATACATACAATCAGGTGATCCAGAAGCAATATGATACATACAGTCAGGTGATACAGGGTTATGAGAAGCAGACAAGATAATGAGGATAACAGTACAGGCAATTATTCAAATCGTAGACTATAAGTGCAACACTTGAAAGATTTAAGGATTTAAGGCATGATTTAATGTAGGTTAAGGTGAGAAGAGAGGGGGGATGGGTGTTGTGATTAGGATCGGGGGTGATTATCCTATACCCTCACAGTGGCATGAGCTTGTCCCAAGCAAATGGGGCTTAAGCCTAGTGTGAAAGATTGGTAGCGAGGGGGCTTCCTGTACTAGAGGTGGGAGAGTGTGCCACAGTTTAGGGATTGTGAGAGCGAAGGAATTGCCTCCCTTGTAAGTCTTGATTCTGGGGATTGCCAGTAGGGACCGACCCGAGGTCCTGAGCATTTAAGGATTAGGCTCAGCCGTGATTATTCCTGCTAGG
The DNA here is from genome assembly GCA_016271365.2 of Neoceratodus forsteri. Classification (NCBI taxonomy): domain Eukaryota; kingdom Metazoa; phylum Chordata; order Ceratodontiformes; family Ceratodontidae; genus Neoceratodus; species Neoceratodus forsteri. The sequence goes on from JADMNL010000024.1 coordinate 359,778,374, forward strand.
TGTGGTGGGGCTGTCAGGCTCTGCAATTTGTATGCATGGCAGAGCAGAGGATACTGTAGACAAGCCTCGAAAGAAGGCCATTGCAGCTGGGCTAGTGAGATGCAGGGGTGGCTTCTTGGTTGACACATTGTCGCAAACCTCGTGACCTTGTTGTATAGGACCTGAAACCTGCTAGCCTCGCCCTTTGCCATGCTCTGGATTACCGGGGCAGCATAGGTTAATGTGAGTAGGAGGACACTGGAGGTGACTGCTCATCTTGCCTCTTAGATAAGTTGTTTTTTAACCTGTACATGGTGCCAAGTTTGACGTGGATAGACCTTGTTGCCTGGTCAACATGGGGCTTAAAGGTGAGACCCTGGTCAATAGTTAGCCCTAGGTATTTTATGTCAACTCCGTCTATTCGTTTATCCCCAAGGGTAGTAAGTTTTAGGCAATTGGCCTGATCCTGGCCAAGGGATCTAGGACCAAACAGCAGGGCTTTTATTTTTGCTGTGTTGAGGATCATTCTGTTTGATGTGAGCCAGGCCTCGAGTGTGTTTAGGTCCCCTTGTAGGAGAGGGCCAAGATCATGTGGTGTGGACTTAGCTCGGAAGATGACAGTATCATCTGCATATTGAACTACTGAGCTCTCCCCACAGTGCCGGTTTACGTCATTTGTGAAGAGACATTACAGGACAGGGCCAAGAATTGAGCCCTGAGGCACACCTTTCTTGATGGGTAATAGGGCCGAAAGCTCTCCCTTCCAAATGACCCTCTGGGAGTGGCCTGAGAGATAGCTTTTGAAACAGTTTAGGGCCTGGGCATCAAGCCCAATGCCTTGAAGCTTAGTAAGAAGAAGGTTGTGGTCCACAAGGTCAAATACCTTGGACAGGTCTATGAAGATAGCACCCTTGACATGCCCTCATCCATTGCCCTGAATAGGTCCACTGTGAGTTTGATGAGTGCCTAGTCTGTTCCATGGTTTGCCCGAAAGCCATGCCATGAAGGGGCTAGGATTTGGTGGAGCTCCAGGTAGTCTCTCAGTTGCCCATAAACTAGCCTTTCTTGCAATTTGGCCAGGATACACAGCAGGGAGATGGGCTTGTAATTGCCAATTTGTTCATGAGAGCCACCCTTGTAAATGGGGACCACATTGGTAGCCTTCCACTGGTATGGAACGTACCCTTCAAGTAAAGACCTGTTGATCCAGGTCAGAGGTTTGGCCAGGGACAGTGCACCTTCCTGGAGTAGCCGCAGGCTGATTCCATCTGGGCCACCAGAGCCTTTGTGTTTGAGGGCTATCAGAAGTTTATGGACCTCGCTCACCTTGACCATTCTCAGGTGAAATTGGGGTCTGTTCAGACAGGGGGCTTCATCAAAGGTCTGTACAGGCATGGGTGTTGGTAGCCCCACCTTGTATGCATCAAGGTTGGTGAAGTGGTGGTTGATTGCTGAGGCTATAAGCTGGCAATCACCGATACACTGTCCTTGTACCTTAATTTGACCTTGTACCTCCTTGGAATTGCCCTTAAGCAGTTCATTGATTTGTGCCCAGAAAAGCTTAGGTTTCCCCAGTGTGGACCATTGGAGGCGGGTTACATAGTCCTTTTTCGCAAGTTTGATGTCTAGCTTACATTTATTTCTTAGGGTTTCATAAGTAACCAGGTCCGAAGGAAGGTGGGAGAGCTGGAATTTCTTCCAAGCCTTGTCCCTTCTTTTCATCTGAGATTTCACAGAGTGGGAGATCCATTTGTGGCAGCCTCCTTTTGTACGAAGTTTTTTGAAGGGGGCAAAGAGAGATGCCGGATTGAGGCGTGAGTTTTGGAAGTAGGCAAGGGCCTCGTCCAGTGCCGGGAGGATCCTAATCGGGCTCCAGTCCAGGCTACTTAGGTAGTCATTAAATTTTGCTGGCATAAAATTGGAGAAGTCATGTACTGTGAGTATTCTGGGGAGAATCTTTGGTGCTCTGTTCTTCCAAATACAGAATATTGGGGAGTGATCACTAATGGTGTCAGCCAATATACCTGCTTTCTATATGTTGAGAGAGTTAGATACCAGAACCCAGTCAAGAGTAGTATGGTTCCCCGTTTTATAATTAAACTTGGTAGATAGAGAGATGACCTGTTCCAGGTTTGTGTCTTGGATTGCAGCCTTGAGGACCTTGTTGGGCCCAGTGGCCCAGTTCAGGTTGAAATCTCCCATTATTAGGAGTTCATTAGTTATTTCGCTGCCAACCACTTTGGTGATGCCCTCAAGAGCAAGTTGGGCATTCTTTGGAGGGTTATAGACACAGCCAATGGTGAGATGCTTAGCATTCCCAAGGGCTAGACGGATGAAGATAGACTCCCCGTCCTGGCAGCTACCAAGTTTGGGCTTTAGTAAACTCATATTTAGAGTGTCTTTCATATAGATTAGGACCCCTTCTCCTCTCTTTCCTGCCCTGTCCTTACTGAAGGTATTGTACCCAAGGATCATGATCTCGTGGTCATGAACATGGGCCTTGAGCCAGGTCTCTGAGATTGCAAGGACAACTGGCTTGTAAAGGTTAAGCCAGGCTTGGACCACGTGGATTTTAGGTCTGAGGCTGCATACATTCATGTACACTATCCTTAAGCCTTTTGATGATGCCCAGTGAGGATCCTGGGGGGTGGATACAAGGAAATTGTCTGGAAGGGGCCCGGGGTTAGGCTGAATGTCTCTTCCACAGAGCAGAAGAAGAGCAAGTAGTCAAGCTAACACTTGCCTAATTGAAGGTTTTAAGAGGCTGTGGAGCTTTCTGTGTGCATCATGGATCACCACATAGTAGGAGCCATGATTTACCAACTCAGGTGCTATGAGGCTTTCATTTTTAGTTGTGGGAGAGGTCTAGTAGTAATGACCACAAGGCTCAGGGTCGCTGAGATTTTGCCTCATGGGGTCAAGAAGTCTTTCCCCTAAGCACATGTCCACCCATAGGAGAGGCAGTATGTATACGAGGGCCAGGAGTACACCCCTATTTGGGAGAGAGGCCGGTGAGTTACTAGTCCTGCAGGACTTAAGGCAAGTGGTGCCATAGTTGTATAACGAGTATTCTGGGCCATGTTGGAAGACCAGTATATCTCCTGGTGGAATCAGTTATTAAGTTGGAAATTTGGGGTAGGTGCCTGCAGGAGAAACCCCTTGTTTTGTATTAGTGGCTGTTTTCCCTGATTGTCGGCCTTGCCCTAGTGGAAGACTAGGGAAAAAAGATCACAGTTGCCAGCGTCAATCAGGTGTCACTATAGTAGTGTAAATTGGAACCTGGCCACACAATACTTAACTTAATGACTTTTCTTAGATCCCATGCAACAATATAGGGTCACTTAAGGATATAATGAGTGGCAGGCACTGGTCAATGTACTGCACAGTAAGCCAAAATATGCAGGTTAAACAGAATCTCAGTATTGCCTGTACTCAAGTAAAGCAGCTCTGCATGTTAATATTCAGGCCATCACTTTGTAAAGATACCTAAAGTATCCAGTGACTGAAAGTAAAAAGAAAAAAAAAGGAGTTAAGGGACTGACTGAGCAAGTGGGAAGGTATGTTTTAAAATAATTATGGGCGAGAGTAGAAGAAACGCCAAGTCCTGGTTCAAGTTCAACCTAGGAATAGGAAGGGAAACAAGAAACACCCTTTTGAAATTAGATTATGGCATGAGTTTTGTGCAGTTCTAAAATCAGAGGCATATAGGTTTGAGTGGTGAGAGGAGTGGCAGGTTTGCCTAGCCCAATGAGTGTCAGACAGAGAGCAGTAGAAGGCGGAGACAAAATGTGCACTGGCAGGGAGCCACAATGGGCAGAGTCAGATGGTGCATTTAATACTGTGAGGGGTGGGGGGACAAAAAAATCCAAAATCCAGCAAGCAGCAGCAGCAGATCTGAGTGAGCTGCAGTGTCTGCTTCAATAATAATGCTTTAAAAACTAACAGGCTGCAACAAGAGTTATATTTAATGATATTAACCAGCCAGGATTTAGTAACAAATTTGCAGGCTGCAGCGACTGTACTATTAGCTATAAAAACCACACAGTCTCTCAGTAGAGTGCCTGGGATGAGCAGGAAAAAGGCGCCAAGTTTAAACTGACGCAGTTCTCTCTCTCTTGTACCTTCTGATGGCCAGCTTGGCAACTTCGGACCGGGTGTGCAATGAGGGGAACCTGAGGAGGGCTTCTTTCAGCTTAGCCCTCACGACCCTTCCGATGGCCAGCTGGGAAACTATAAAACAATAATAATTTCATAATTAATACAGTTATAAGAAATCGTTAAGGTATTTTCACAAATTCACACTATAAACCTGTTACTGTATAAGGTTCTGTGTATAAAAGAGCGTAGTCACTGTGGATCAGAGATACAGAAAGTCAATATCTGTGGATACATACACTGAAACTTTAACTGAACCAGGAAATCCCTTGACACAATCCCCTTCCCTCCTTGGTTTTGAAACATGTCCAGACATGTGAGGGCTCAGTCACGTGACCCTACCAAAATGATATAAAAACCTTTGCACAGAGTTTACTTCAGTTCAGCCTAGTAGAGTTCAGTCTTGAGAGTGAAGGAGCGAGGTACTGCTGCAGACAAGCTGTTGAATGCAGATGAGAAGGGTCTTAGGAGCTCTAGAATCCAGGACTGTATTGTGTGAGAAACTACTGATGTTAAGTAGTGATTTTCTTTGCAATTATTTATTTTCATTTATTATTTTTTGAACTTTTGAAAAATAAATATCACACCAAGGTGTGTTTTAAACCTGTAAATTTGCCTTGTCTGAAGTTTATTCCCTCACGCTGTAACAGAGGGGTAAGGGGTTGTTCTGTCTTTTGAAGGAACAGATACGCCTTCTGACTACTGGATCCTTACTTCTATCCTTCTTGCCACCTCTCCATTGGAGGGTCTGAGTCAGAGAGGATCCCTTAGACTCTAAGGCTTAGAGGGACTTTCCTGCCCTAAACAATCTATAAAAAAGGGGGGGGGGTGGCAGAATTAGAGTGCTCAAAGGGAGCGAGACTTCTTCTCCCCTGCAGAAAAGGTGTTCCTACTCGTGTCCTCCCTCCCTACCTCCTCCTTTGAGGATAACAGGACTCCTCTGCCACTTCCTGAGTCCCTTCTCTGGTAGTCTGGACCTGTGCAGTTCATTTTCCCTGCAATTTTACAGGCTCTCATTTCAAGGTCTGCAGGAAGGCTCCTCTCCTCCCTAGAGAGAGAGAGAGAGATGTTTTTCTGGATTATTGGGTTCCTCGCTCTCTCTTTCTCTCTCTCTCTCCCCCCCCTTTCCCTCTCCCTCTCCTTCTTTCTCCTGCTTTCTTCCATTCTATCTTCCTTCCTCCCTCTTGGCCTTCACAGTGGTTGGAGTCATGCCTTTTACAGCCCATCCTCAGTCCCCAACTCAACCTCCTGTGGTCAGCCTTTATTTTAAGTTTTATATCCTTTCCTTTTTCTATCCCTTGGGCACACTTTCCCCACCCTTCCTCTTTCCCTATCACCTGTTTTCCTCTTTGGCGAGCAGAACTGATGAGGGTGAGGGGCTAACGTTGGTTACTGGCCAACCCACGAGAGCCACGTAGTACCTCAGCCTCAAGGGCTGCACCATCTCCAACATCAGTGCCTCCTCCTAAATGTCTTAAAGCTGTATGCTCCCATGGGGTCTGGCACCTATAGCTTATACCCAGCAGTAATGAATGGTGAAGATATCGTGGAAGATAAAGAATTACAGTAGGTAAGTAATTTTCATTTATATTGTGTATTCATTGATCTAAAGGCAGCATTTGATCATATTAATAGGTTATTACTTTGGGAAGCATAGAGAAAATAGGGATAGATAAATACCTTTTAAGCCTAATAAAAACTTTATACCAGAACAATGCTACACAAATAAGATATGATACAAAGGGAAATAAAAGTATGTAATTTATAACCAATAAGGGGTTAAACAGGGTTGCACTATGTCTCCTCTCTTATTCAATGTTTATTTAAATAAAATGTTAAAGACTCTATGACCCACAATTTCATTTGCCTAAGATAGGAAATTTAAATTGCCCATATTTGGCCTACGCAGATGATATAGTGTTACTTTCTATAAGTTTTATTGGAATTAAATAATTGTTTTACAAATTTCATTCTGAATGCATTTAAGCAGAACTACAGATAAATTATAATAAATCTAAGATAATGGTATGTGGGGATAATAAGAAGAAATATAAGTATGTCATAGACAATCATGTTTTAAGTTGGTAAAAAGCTTCTGCTATTTGGGAATTACCATAACAGATAATTTGTCGTGGAATAAACATATGAAAGAATGGGATTTAAAAACCAAAAAATTCCTCCCTGCAATGCCTAGTTTTCTTTATAGATATGATGGTAGTTCAGTGAGAGGATAATGTTGAAACATTTTATAATGTTTTTTTACAAAAAACTATTAAGTCTCCCTCTAGAGCACCTTCAGCTCTAGAAAGAGCAGAAATAGGTCAGTTACCTTTAGAATGGTTAGCACAAGAAAGAACTTTCACATACTGGTTAAAGGCACATGGTATGGTATGAACAAGAATAGGCTACCTAGAAAATGTATTGAAGAAACTTTAAACTACCTCCAGCAAAATATAACTTTTCCTAGTATATCAGTTATCGAGACCCAGATAAAACCATATGGGCTTTTAAATTGTTTGGTGGATCTATTTGTTAAGCCATTTGAAGAAGTTATCAATTATATTAAAATAAGAATTAGAGATCTGATGTGGAGCCTTTGGAAATGAGTCCCTAACTCAAAGGTTGTAATCCGATTTTCTCAATAAATAAATAAATATACAGTACATATACAAAAAGAGATGGGAATGTGTGCCCAATAAAAAATAAGTAAGTGGCTCTCTAATAATAAAAGACATTTTGGATTTGAAAAGTATTTAGAACTAATTAACGATTCAAAGATAAGGAAATTAATAACAAAATACAGATTTGAGTACTTTTGGAGCCAAAGACTGACAAATTTTTTTTTTTTCAAAAAATACTATTAAAAATGTTTGCAGATGTCAGTTGGGCATAGATTATTTAACCCATTTAGTAAATAAGGGCCCACTAGATAACCAGTATAGGAAAAAATATCTGGGAAATATTTTGGAATCCCTGGAAATGGAACCTAGATACCAAGTTACATATTTGTTTAAATCACATTCTTTGCCAATTCTGGAGGCAGTGGTCTCCTTCCTTAAGATAATAGAACAGAAGACATTACATATAAATAAGGATGTGCAATAAATGATGATGTTTGCATTGTTTTATGAGTGGGGATATAAAATTCAGATATTTATAATTATATATTGTATTGAATTATATTGCTTGGATCTGTATATTTGATTATACATTTTAGAAATGTGGTTTTAAATTGTAATGACACAAATTGTTGATCATTAAATTGAAACTAAACTGAAATCTTCCATATCTAGATGATTAGCTAATTTCAAGCCCACTCAGACAGGAGCGAGAGCAAGTTGTAGCCATTGCCTCCATTTATAGGTGTAGGACTGGATACCGTGCAGGGGAAAGCTTTCCCCCCTTCAGGGAAGGGTAGCAAATGTGATTGCCACAGCAAAATCCTTCACATTGGGCCAGCCAAGGTCCACAAGGGATTTTCTGCTGCTATTGGGCCACATGGCTGCATCAACAGCAGTCATACCATGGGCTAGGTTTCAAATGAGGGACATTCAGTACCACTTAAAAAATCGCTGGTGTCAAAGATGGAACTCTCTCCAAGCTAGTACTAGTCACAAAGACATTGGTTCAAGCAGTAGAGTGGTAGAAAATATCCCCATCAGGTATCCTCACAACAGATACTTCACCCCTAGGGTGGGACAATCACTTGTGGGCCTCAAAGAAGTGGTACTTGGAACCCACAGGAGACCCTGGAGCACATCAGTCTCCTGGAACTCAGGGCAGTGTTGCTGGCAATGGCGTCCCTGTCCTCTCAGCTACAAGGTCAGTCTTTTCAGACCCAAACAGACAGCACCCCAACACTATGTTACATAAACAAGCAGAAAGGAAAAAGATCCTCAAGACTGTGCACAGAGGCAATGAGGATCTGGGATCTGGCTTACTCCATAGATGCAAAGATATCTGCAGTACTCTTGCCAGGCAAAGACACTGTCCTGGCAAACTCCCTAAGCAGAATCAGCCAGGAAAACCACAAATGGAGCCTGAACCAGCTAGTGCTGCTGGCCACAGTTTTGAGAAGAAGGGGCCCTCCAGAAATAGACCTGTCTTGCCTCTTGGGAAAACGGTCAGCTTTCACAGTTTTGTTGAAGGCTGCTAGCAAAGGGCACAGTCCTAGAGGATGCCCTAGTTCTGGATTAGACAGAGAAGTTCCCGTATGCCTTCCCACCATTCCCACTCATACAGAAAGTGTTCATAAAGCTCAGGAAGGAGCTATTGACTAAGATCCTCATAGACCCAGAGTGGGCCAGGCAGGCCTGGTACTCGGTGCTCCTGGGCCTGTCCAGCAAGAATCCAGTCAGCCTGTGGCTGAGATACAACCTACTGACCCTGTCTGTGGGCAGGATAACACTCCCAGACCTTAGGACATTACGTCTGATGGCATCATTCTTGAAGAGCTAGATTTTTCTGGTTTGAATCTGTCAGAGGAAGTCCTGAGGATGCTTAAGTTTTCCCAGAAACCAGCAACCAGGTTATTATACTCCTCTAACTGGAAGAGATGTCATTTAATTTAATTTATTTGTAAATTGCAGGTAAGTACACTGGAATAATAGAATTCCATTTTCAGGCACGACCTGAGGTCAGTAAATTTAACATACAGAAACTAACAACAAGATAATACATACTCAGGCAGTGGATACACAGAAATCAATTATCACATCAAGTTACACAAGTACATGCATTCAATTTTTTAAAATGATTATATGCAGTAGTAGAAAAAGTGCTAATTGATGAAGAAAACTTAACAACATCAGGTAATAAATTCCACACAGTGGTGGCACAATAGGCAAAAGACCTTTTTTCTGAGTTTGTACGTACCAGTGGAAGGACCAGTTAATATTTTTGAGATGACCATGAATCGTAAGGAGAAATATAAATATCCAAAAGGACACGTAATGATGGAGTGCCTGTATGCAATATCTTGAGCGTGAATCAAGACAGTGACAATTGATAGCTATTTTGAATAGTAAATCAATCTAGACTAGTTAGTAGATTACAATGATGTATCCCACGTGGTGCTATCAGTACGTATTTTCTGATTTTGTACAACAATGTTTCCTTCCTGGTTGCTATAGAGGCAGAAGAAGCATCAACTACCAAAGTTGCATAATTCAATACAGGAAGCAAACCTTGCTGTGCAATGATTTTTCGGGAATCTTTTGTTAAAAATTTCAAAAACCAATAGAGTGCCAATTTTAGAATATCATTTATTTATTAGCTTTCGTTTACTGGGTAAGCACACTAGACAAGGATTGCATATTTTCAGGTACGACCTGGGAGATTACAAGAGCATGGTTTATAGAAGAGTGCAAGGGAATTACAACAACATGAAATATAAGCAGTGAACAGGGTGATATAAATAAACAGGTACAGGATGAACAGATAAGCATATACATCAAGGGTAAGAACAAGCAAACAATAGTTACATTTCATGGAAATAATACAAGTGCAGTTTGTTCCAATTTGAGGATGGCAAGTGCTGAGATGAAGGGCATGCAGGGTAGATTATTCCCCTTACTAGAGTTCAGAGGGTGTAGGGGAACCAGGGAAGTGGAGGGTACACAACAGGGTCCAAGCAGGGGTAGGGGATATCAAGCAGCCTTGGAGCAGTTACAGGCTGAGACAGACTTCAGGTGCAACCAGAGGGAGCTCTTAAAGATGGGATGGGTAGGGGTACATCTGGTGGTTGCAGGTAGGGTTTTCCAGAATCTAGGGGCACAAACAGCAAAGGCACGATCACCTGACAGTGTACGGGGTTTTTTTTTGACAAGGAGGAGTTGCAAATCAGCTGACCTTAGCTGGTATGATGATAGAGCCGGCCGAAGGAGACTGAAGAACAGGGCGGGTGGGGTGGCATTGCAGATGGTTTTGTCTGTGAAGCAGCCCAAGACAAATGAGTGATAATTACCAGAGGACAGCCAGTGGGGTTGATTGTATAAATCACAGTGATGGGTAAGTCGAGGGACGGCAAGAGCAAAGCGGCAAATATTATTATAGGCCACATCCCATTTAGAAAGGCTAGTTTTTGCAGCGAGGGTAAAGATTGTCAGCCCACAGTTGAGAGAGGAAAGGAATAAACCTTTAGTAAGTCAAGCTGTCCAGCAGCAGTAAGGGACCCACGAGCCCAAGTCCAAGCTTGATATTTGTTGCCCTGCACACATTTTGAATCTGAAGAGACAGGTCTAACTGGGGGTCAAGCGTAACTCCCAAGTATCTAAATGAGCATTTAGTGCCAATGGGGCCACCATCAAGACTTAAGACATTGAGTGGGATAGGACACTGTTTGAGTTTGGCAGAGGAGCCGAAGAGCATGAATTGAGTTTTCTTTAAGTTCGGCACGAGCTTGTCAGGAGCCAGTGTTGCAGTTTATTGAAGTCAGCTTGTAGGTTGTGATTTATGGTACAGACATCACCTGAGCTAGCTAGGAGGACCAAGTCATCGGCATATAGGGTTGTGGTGCTATGGGTAGGGACCATTGGGAAGTCATTGATGAAAAGAGAAAATAGGATAGGACCCAGAATAGATCCCTGAGGGACACCGATAGTGATAGGAACAGGTTCCGATAGAGCTCTGTTGTACTTAACGAGCTGTAGTCTGCCAGTGAGATAGTTGGAAAGCCAGTTTAGGGCTGGACCAGCAACACCAAGGGAGTGAAGCTTGGTATAGAGTAGGGAGTGATTCACCACGAAGATGACCCCAGTCAGCATATCCTGGTCCATGGCAATCCTTATATCAGATGTAACTTTAGCAAGGGCTGTACCAGTGCTATGTCCTTTACGAAATCCTTGCTATTTGGGTGACAGTAAGGAATGTTTAGACAGGTCAGCTGCACTTCCACAACCTTTTCCAGTATCTTGCTAACAGCAGACAGGGTGGCTATAAGATGGTAGTTTTCTGTGCATTTCCGGTCGCCGTGCTTGAAAACAGAAACAACCTTTGCTACTTTCCAGATTGTGGGAACAATTCCGGTGGTGAGGAAAAGGTTAAGAATGTGGGATATTGGGAGTGTAAGCAAAAGGGCCCCAATCTTTAGGCATTTTGATTCAAGGTCATCGTGACCAGCACTCGGATGAGGAGAAAGGCCAGCAAGAAGCTTGTGGGTTTCCCTCACTGAGATTGTTTTAAGATAGAAGGTGGGTGAGACAGAGATTCTGGAGGGGAGGAATGGTTAGAGATAGATGACTCATCATTGTCAGTAGTAAACAGGGAGGTGTATGCCGAGAGATCGAAGAATTGCTCATTAAAGGCACTGGTTATGGTAGTAGCATTATTGCAATTTCTACCATTGACAATCATATCCGTAGTATCACACTGGCTATAACCCCCAACTATGGTTTCAATAGTGCACCAGAGGTATTGCGGATCCCTAGCAGAGGATAAGAGGGCAGCCTTGCAGTATTCACTCTTGGCATTATGTACGGCTTTTTTGCAGATGTTGTAGAGCCGGCGGTATTCATGGTAGTCAGACAATTCCTTAACAGCTTTAAATTTATCCCAGTGCTTATCACGGACTTTCATGAGGGAGAGCAAGTTCTCATGCAACCGTTTAGTGATAATGCTTCTAGCTCTCTTTCTGATGCGAGGTGCATGCTTATCCTGCAGAGAGGGGAGGATGTTTAGAAGCTTGTCAAGAGCACCTGTGACATCTGTGGCAGAGAATACTGTGGCCCAATCTGTGGTTGCAAGATCGTTAAGAAAGATAGCAGAGTTAAAGTAGGAGAAGTCTCTCACTTGTATAATTATATAGGGCACTTTGGGAGAGGAGACTCTCCAAATGCAGTGCATGGGGGAATGGTCAGATATGGAGTCAGGAAGGACTCCAGATGCTGAGATCCTATCAGGCCTGTTTGTCAGAAACCAATCGAGGAGTATTCCTTGACTCCCATTGGGGTGATTTTGTGTGGGCTCACTGATGAGCTGAGTAAGGCCGAGGTCTGCCAGCAGTGGTTCATACTGCTTGACATTGTCACCAGACCAGTTTAGATTGAAGTTACCACATGTAAGTACCTCATCTGAGGTGAGTTTAGGGCTAATGCTATCAAGCAGATAGGGGAGTCCCTTGATACCCTGCTTTGGAGGGTTGTATGCGCAGATGATGTGAATTGTTTTGGCATTCCCTAGTAGGAGGAGCCCATGAAGGAATTCACAGGTGGCAGAGGGTGGAGCCAGGTCATACTGGATTAGGGATATGTTAAGGTGACTTTTGTAGTATATTAAAAGACCACCCAAGCGATCGTGGAACAGAAGGCTAAAATTGGGGAGTGCGAGGGCTGAGTCAGGGGTCATAGATTTCAATCACGTTTCCAAGAGACACAGATTATCAGGGATCTAGTGGTCTACCCACGCAGTCAGTTCAGCATGTTTGTGGATGAGACTATGAACATTGAGATGAGCAATTTTAAAACCCTTAAGAGAGGACCAGGAGGGGGTGTTGAAGGTCTGTTATGAGGTTGATCTGGGGTTCAGTTCAACATCTACAGCAAAGAGGATAAGGAGAGTGGAGAACCAGAGGAGGTGGCACAGCTAGGTCCTCCTGTAAGGTATTTTATGAGGATGGTATTGAGAGCATTTGAACAGTCTAAATGCAATTCTCATAGAATTTGGTGGGAAGCACCAGAGGGGACACACGTTTGCTTGCCAGGAGGCTATAAGATTGGAGTAAGAATAGTCATCAGTGTGGTGCATCTCCAGAGGACCTACGTATGGTGGGAGATAGACAGTAGTGAAGTACAGGAACCACAGGGAACAGAATAGGCAGCCTAGGTAGAACATTGTGGCTTTTTTAATAACAGACGCCTCCAGAAGGAAGTATTCAGTAATGTCTAGTTAAGTGACAGGACTAGATAATTTAGAGTAGAAGCTGTAAGTAGAACCTAGTTAGGGTGGAGCTGAGGCAGTACAATTGAAGTAGGCAAGGGCAGGACAATTTCTTATTGACAGCCTATAAGATTTAAAGTCAGGTGATGTGTCAGAAAGATAGAAAGATTCTTGCCCTTTGAGTAGTGCTGGCTTTGAAACAGTGCCCTCAAGTGGTAGAGATGTATAACTTGCAAATGGGAAAGTGGGGAGGGGGGAAAAAAGTTTAACAGGCAGACAGAGCTTTGCTGGCCTGAAGATCTCGGAGGGGTCTCTGCTCTGTGTCTCAGCAGTACCTGCAGTTTCGGTCAGAGGGGGAGAGTGGCCGACTCTGGCACAGCAAGTGGTCTCTGCAGACAGTTTAACTTGAAGCTGCAAGGGAAATACAAAGGTAGGGCATGTAAGATAAATATTCTGTGGGAGGGGGTGAGAACAGACAGCTAGCAGAATAGAAGATTTAATGGAGACAGGGGCTTCCCCTGCCTAAACAGTGTCTCCAAAGAAATCTTAGAAAAACTCTTTAAAAAAAAAAAAAGCATAAAAGTTTTAAAACATATTCAGTTAAGGAATTCTAAGCAGTGAAATTCATTAAACAGTTATGCAGTAGCTAACTAACTGAGCAGAACAGACTCTGTATCCAAGTTAAGAAATTATTGTCTCTGGGCAGAAAAGACACAAAGTTTAACAGGCAGAGCTTTGCTAGCAAATGGTAACCTTGTCCATGTGTAAAACATTGGCTAGACAACAGGATGCAGAGGGTAATAGTAAACAGAGTCCACAGTGAAGAAAGGGGAGTTACTAGTGGGGTACCGCAGGGTTCAGTACTGGGTCCGGTCCTTTTAATGTCTTTATAAGTGACATTGCAGAGGGACTGGAAGGAAAAGTATGTCTCTTTGCAGATGACACAAAGATCTGCAACAGGGTTGATACACAAGGTGGGGTGGGAAGGAAGAGAAGGGACTTGGCAAGGTTGGAGGAATGGTCAAATGTTTGGCAGCTTAGATTCAATGCAAAGAAGTGCAAAGTAATGCACCTGGGAACCCAAAACTGAGGGGAAGAGTACACAATGGGGGTGAGATACTGACAACAACAAAAATGGAAAGGGACCTGGGGTAGTTATATCAGATGACCTAAAAGTGGGCAAGCAATGTGAGAAGGCAGTAAGGAGGGCTGGGGGGATTCTGGGATGCATAGGGAGCGGCATCACCAGTAGAAGTCAGGAAGTTGTTATCCCTCTGTACAGACAGTTGGTGAGACCCCATCTGGAGTACTGCGTGCAGTTCTGGAGACCCTATCTCCGCAAAGGCATAGACAGGGTGGAGGCTGTCCAGAAGAAGGCAACCAAAATGGTACAGGATCTCCACCAGAATACATACGAAGAGAGACTAAAGGAGCTTAATATGTATACCCTTGAGGAAAGGAGGCGGGGGGCATGGTAGAAACTTTCAAGTACCTGAAGGGAATCAACAAAGTCCAAGAGGGTAGCATCTTTCAGAAAAAGAGTTGTGCAAGAACAAGGGGGCACAATCTGAAGATAGAGGAGGGACGGCTCAGAGGTAATGTTAGTAAGTATTTTTTTAACAGAGAGGGTTGTGGATGCATGGAACAGCCTTCCTGAGGAGGTTGTGGAGTCAAGAACAGTGGGAGAATTCAAGAATGCATAGGACACACATAAAGCAATTCTAGTGGGGGGTAGGAGGAAGTAGGCTGTTGGTTAACTAGGATCTGCAGCTTATCCATCAGGTAGGGAAATGGGCAGACTAGGTGGGCCAAGCGGTCCTTATCTGCCGTCAAATTCTGTGTTTCTATGAATCAGTCAGTTGCCCTTCCTGTGCTATGCCCTGAGCATTCCAGTCCAGGTGAACAGAAGCTGCACTCTCTGGATGTAAAGCGTCACTTGGCCACTACCTTGACCAGACAAAGGATGTGAGGTCCCAGGGTACACAGCATTTTGTTACCTGTGGTGAGGTAGACAAAGGTAAACCAGCAACCAGGACTACCTCTCATAGAATAGTCTCCTGCATACAGTTCTATTATGAAAAAGCCGGAAAAATACCTCCCAGAGGCCTAAGGGCACATTCCACAAGGGGTACCTCTGCCTTTGTGGCATCCACAAGGGGCATCCCACTACTGGATATTTGTAAAGCAGCTACCTGGAAAACAGTACGCACCTTCATAAAGAACTATTGGCTGGACAATACAATCCAGAAGAGATTCCAGCTTTGGACTGCTGTCTTGCAGAATCTTTCTACTAAGTAGGTTCTGGACTCAGCCTCCCAAGGTACTAAGAGTCTGCTTGTTGTAAGGCATCAGCGAGGGATTCCTGGTGTTAGAAGAAGTAATTACTCACCGTAGTAATATTATTTCTTCTCAGGGATCCCTCAGTGTGATTTACATTCCCTGATCCTGCCTCCCCTTCCCGAACCTGAGAATAAGTTCACACAAGAATTAGTTTTTACATTGAGGTTGTTTGAGCATTGCTATTGCAGTTCCTTAACAGTTATAAAATGCGGTCAGTTGAATAATGTATCTACACGACACCTGTCTTAAATCTGATTGGTGTTTTTCAAAATTCTGTTTCAAGTTACTTACATTTTTAGCAGCCATTTAGCTAGTTTTAGTGGTCACAGCTCCGTAGCTTTAGAAACTAATCTCACGTTAAAGAGCTGGGTGGCCTGCGACCACGCTGTAGAGTCTGAACTTGTTTTCTTAGTTTGATGATTAGCGTGAAGTTCTATCTCCAGGGCATTACTCTTGTGCTGGATTATGATGCTTGCTGTAAATCACAGCGTCGGATCCCTGAGAAGAAACAACATTACTACAGTGTGTAGTTTTTTTCTTCCCTCCCCCTCCTCACTAAGGATTAGAGCCTGTGTTGCTTGGACTCTAGTGGTTTCTTCAATAGACTGCATCAGGTTACATCCTCCACAAGATCCAGAACTTGCTTACTGGGCTTGGATGTTTTTATGAGGATTTAACTCTTTCCTCCTAGTCTACAGTATATCTGGGTAGTTGAAGTTACCATCAGAAGCATACTTCCCATAGTTGTTGCTCTCCTGATCACGTCATTAAGTTTTGGGTCAAGTGTTCTGTTGCATAGACCAGTTTGCTCTAACTCTCTCTGATTTTTGTTGCCCTCTCTGCTCTCTTTGATTTGCAAGTTTCCAGGAGAGGTAGCAAAATTAATTTTCAGAGCTCTGCTCCCAAATGTAACTTCCACAGCTCCGCTCCTGCTCTCTGTCTCAATTTTCTGTTGCCCTCTCTGTGATTTTCGGATTTTCAGACTTTACAGCAGCAAAAGCAAGTTTCTGGGAAACTAAGACAATTTATTTGTTTGCGCTTTGTACAAACTCTGTTCCTTGGTCACTCTCTTTTCTCAACTTCTCCCTTCCCTTCTCCTGTCCTATTGTCTGTGTCCTGTCCCCACACAGCAAGTAATTCTCCCTTACTTTTGTCCCTTCAGCCCACAGTCCCAGACGCCGGCTGATCCTCTCGGGCAATCAGTGCAGGTACAGGACCAGAGCTCAAGGCAGCTGCACAGAGTTTCCTGTCACTGCTAGCGGAGTTTGGCAGTTGTTTTTTTCATCTGGCCACTTTCCCATTTGCTTTTTATCACTCTCTGCCACTAGTGGCCACTGGTTTTCTCCTCTGAAATTTTTAGGAGATCCTCGCTTTCCAAACTCGCTCAGCCTAACCTCTGATTAGCTCTCTCAGCTCCCCACGCATTTTAGATACTGAAGGTTTCATATTTGATCAGGGTTGCCCCTCTACAACTCTTCGATTTATTTTAATTAGTTGTAATCCACTCTACTTACAGCAAAGGCTTTTTCTCCCACCAGTACTCTCTAACTCAGGCCCCCTTCATACTTTTGACCCACATTCCCTTCTCCCACTCCCTCGCAACAATGCATACTTTTTCCTTAATCACTCTGTCCTCTCCTCTTGTGTCTCTCTCCAACATGTTGCCACTCTTCTACCATCCCCCACCTTTTCATATCCCAACACAGGCTGCCTCTCCAGACCTTCCCCACCCCTCCTCCTCTCTAAAGTCATCTTCTCAGACTTCCTACTTCTCCCCCCTCCACCAGCCATTCCCATTCTCTCCACCCTGCCTTACCCCATCTTATCCCTCCTCTCCCCCACTACCCCCACTGTACCTCCCAGCTACCCACTCCTATCCTCTTCCCTCATCTACTCACTCCAGTTTGCTTTCTTCTCCTTCTTACTCTTGAGGTCCTTCTCCGCTGCACCTGTCTCTCTCCTCACCCCTTCTCCCCTGCTCCCCCAAAAGGTCTAAATACCCTCCCCAATTTTCCCTCTACCTTCTTCTCTTACTCCTGTCTGGAGATGTTGAAATTAATCCAGGTCCCCCACTTTCTCACACTTATTCTGCATAGCCAAAGAGCTTATGCTTTTCCACCTAAATGCTAGGAGTCTCTTTCCCAAAATGGATGACCTAAAAGTCTGGGTCATTCAACATTCCCCTGACATACTGTGTCTGGGTCATTCAATATCCCCCTGACATACTGTACATTATGGAGTCTTGACTCTGTGCCAGGATCCCAGACACCTCCCTCTCCATTCATAATTGCAACCTTGGAAAGCAAGGAGGTGGCATGGCTATCTACACAAGGGCTTCACTCTTCTTCTCAATATCCCTCAGAGATGCCAAGCCTTCCTCCAATGAGCTCCTGATTGTCCTCCTCTCCCTCTCCCTTTCCCCCCACCCTCCCAATCTATTTAGCAGTCCTATACTGTCCTCCCAAAGCACCCCACAACTCCATGGTCAAGTGCATCTCCACTATCTCCTCACACTCAAACAAAGGTGAGCTCATCCTGCTTGGTGACTTTAATCTGGACTGGCTTTCCCCTACCGCCAAACTCTCTATTCTTAAAATTTAATCTTTAAACCTCTCCCAAATAATCACAGAGCCTACCCACCTGAACCCCAAGTCCCCTAAGCACTCTCTCCTCGAGTGGGCGCACACCTCCCATCTTCACCGCATCTCTGCTGCTGGAGTACTCCCGGATGCCCTTAGCGACCACTGCATTACGTTCTGTGTTAGAAGAGCATCTACCCCCAACTTGTCCCCAAAATATATTTGGTACTGCCCCTTCCACAACCTTGACTCTAATTCCCGCCTACAGGATTTATTCATTGCAGATTGGTCGGCCATGTACTCAGCCTTAAATGTAGATGCAGCCCTACAACTGTTATCTGATACTATAACCCATATCTGGAACAATCGCACCCCTCCTAAAAAAGGCTAGGGTAAAGTGTTGTCACCTTCCATGGATCATGCCAAACCTCCTTTCCCACCTTAAATCACGAGACAAATGCTGGACAAAATTCAAGGTCTCCCTCCAACCCTCTGATTTCCAGCTTTATAGGTCCCTCAGAAATGCCTGCACCCAGGCCATCAGGAAAGTTAAATCTAGCTACTTTAAGTTGCAGCTTCAGGCTAGTTCAGGCTCCCCAGCCAATTTCTGGCAAACCCTCTGGAACCTAATAGATCCCCCCACTGCCCATGCCCCACAAACCCTAAAAATCGAGGTGGCGACAGTCTCTGACCCTGCTGCTGTCGCCAAGGCCTTCAACAAATTCTTTACAACCTGTGCCCTCCCTGAACACCCCACTCCTCCTCATCTCTGATTTACCGCTCTTCTCCACTGGATCTGGTTTCGCTTTACCCCCATTTTACAAGGCACTAATGTCTCCAAACCCTACAAAATACAGTCCAGACAGTCTCCACTCAATTCTTCTCCACATCTCCGCCCCTTCTAAAGCAGCCCCCCTCTCTCACCTCTCCCTGTCTACCAGCTCCGTCCCCTCAGCCTGGAAAATAGCCAAAGTACTCCCACTACATAAAGGTGGTGATCCCACATTATCCAGCAACTACAGACCCATATCTCTTCTACCTGCTCTTGCCAAGCTCTAGGAGTCTGTTATCTACTCTAAGCTCCTGGAACACTTAACCGCTACTGACTATCTCTCTCCTTACCAATCCAGCTTTAGGAAACAGCACTCCACAGTCTCCTTCCTGCTCCATGTAACTAATGCAATCCATTCAGCCATGGACAAAGGCCTTGTCATGGCAGCCATCTTTGTGGACCTGGCTAAGGCCTTTGACTCTGTTTCTCATACCCTTCTAGTCCAGAAACCTCACTCCTCCAGGCTGGCTCCTGCTGCCACTAAATGGCTCATTTCATATTTTTAGCATAGGCAGCAATCTGTACAAGTAGGAACCTCCCTCTCCCCCCTCCCTATCATAGCCAGTGTCCCCCAAGGCTCCATACTGGGTCCCATTCTATTCTCAGTATTCATAAATGACCTCCCCTCTCTCTGCTCCCCTTCCAAAATCCATATGTATGCTGACAACACCGTGTTATTCTTTTCCAGTCCATCTACTACAGATGTTACTGCCCCACTTCAGAGTGACTTCAATAAAGTGCAAACTTGGTTCTTCAAACAACATGAAGTCTTGCTGTATTCTGACTATATGCAGTTAGCCCCAGCACTTGAACTGCTCCCGAGAGGAAAGGGTTAATTCTATGCCAGAGCATAGAACGTTGAGCTCGAGCTCAGTTTTCAAACCTTTGTCTCTGGTACTTCTCAGTGTAACCGTCAGATTCTTTAATCCGCCTAACTGTGAAGACGCTCCGGAGATTTCTCCTTCACTGCTTCGGTTTGGGAATAGTAAAATCAGTCGGTTATCAACTGTTTTCTTTTATTATTCAGTATCAAGCCTCTGTCTATGGTACAGGTAGTGTAAGTAGGTAGACAGTGGGTGTTTTGTTTAGAAATTGTTTTTCTTCGGTTTCTTTCTGGTTGGTCCGGTTGGGAACCGAAACACTTCTGTGTTTCTGTGTTTTTTCTCTCGATTCTGTGGTGTTCCAGTACCTATCGATTCCTAAAAAATAAAAAAACGAGGATTTTTTCTAGGTTTTTTAACCGCCCCGTAACACGGTTGGAACCGGTTGGTTTGTGTTACCTAGCTTGAAGGCTGAAAAAGGCTAACTTTCAAAACTAGGCATGTCTGAGAAACCCAAAAAGAAAACCGGTCCCACTGGGCTTCGGCACTGTACCGAGTGTGGGGACGCATTTGCCAAGGCTGATCCCCACCTCGTCTGTGTTTATTGTCTGGGGTTTAACCACCTCAAAGAAGACTGCCAAATCTGTAAGAACTTTCTCGAAGCCACTTTATAAAAACGTTTAAGTAGACTAAAGGAAAGACAGGCTGAGAAATCCGCTGATCTGGATGGCCAGCCCGGTTCGGTTCTGACCAAATCTGAGGAGGTGCCCACTGACCTGGGCGATACCTCCTCGGAAAAAGAAGAGCTGATTCTGCGGAATTGGTTCTAGCTAAAAGAAAGCGAAAATCAGCCAGTTTGGATCTCGGTTCCCATGTTCCGACTGTTGAGGAGATTGTTAAGGCAATCACTATTGTTCAAGTCGCTTTTCCCGGTTCCGACTAAACCGACACCAACACATAGACGGTCGGTTTGGTTGGAAGCTGCCTCTTCTGGTTACAATCCAGAGGGTTTCTATGAGGGTGACTGGGAAGGAGAAGAGGAGTATCCAGGTGATGATGACGATGAGTATGAAGGCCTAGATGTGCCAGCAGAGCCTGATATCTCCCCAGACAGGCCTTCTAATGTTCCTCCTCCCAGACTTTCTGAGTCCCCTTCCCATTTGTTGTTTTACAAGAAAGTGGTTGACACTCTCCAGCTTCCAGTGGAAGAAGCTGAGCAGGATCAAGAGGAGCCTGATTATGTGGAGATGATGGATGTCCCAGAGTCTAAAAGGGTGTCTATCCCTCTGCATAAATCCCTGTGGAAACAGACACAAAAAAATTTTACAATTTCCCACATGTATACCTCCTGTGGATAGAAAAATGGACAGGAGGTATGCATTGTCAGGTCCTGATATGGAATTCTTAACCAATCATTGCAGCCATATTGGGGTAGTGCAAGCTGCAGCCTGTGACAAGGCTAATATTCCTTTGGCATCTCACCCCCCAGATAAGGATTCCAGGAAAGTGGAAAGTCTGTTCTGGAACCGGTCCAGCTTCTCTCCTTTATAGGGGTGGAGTTAGACACTATTCAGGCAAAGGCCTTTCTCCCTCTCTCGAGGGTAAAGGCCCTCACAGCCCTGGCTTCTTCCTTTCGACCACTAGTGTCTCGTCCAGCCAGGCACTTCCTACAACTATTAGGCCACATGGCAGCTTCCACTGTAGTGGTGCAAGGGGCAAGGTTCCAGATGAGGGACATTTAGTTCCATTTAAGATCTTTTTGGTCTAAAAAAAAAGACTCTCTTACCAAGTTAATTCCAGTGACTCAGACTCTTGTCCAGACTCTTCAGTGGTGGCTGGAAGAGGACAACTTGAGACAGGGTGTCCCATTCCTCAGTCAGACCCCTTCAGTGATTCTCACTACGGATGCTTCCCTACTGGGATGGGGAGCCCACCTGGATCAGCTCACTGCTCAGGGAACATGCTCTCATCAGGAGTCTCTTCTGCACATAAATCTTCTGGAACTCAGAGCTGTCTTTCTAGCTCTCCAGACATTCTCAGAATCAATTCAAGGGAAAGTGGTGCAGGTCAGAACAGACAACACCACTACCATGTGGTACATAAACAAGCTGGGGGGCACTCGGTCCTCTGCCTTGTGCACTGAAGCCATGAAAATATGATTGTTGGCTTGCACTCTTCAAGCTTCTTTGATCGTAGTGCATTTCCCAGAAAAGGACAATGTGTTGGCAGATGCACTCAGCAGAATTTCTCAGGGTCACCACGGGTGGTCCCTGAATCCCCAAATTCTTTAGGTCATTTTCAAGAGATGGGGTACTCCAGAGGTAGATCTCTTTGCAGCCCCATACAATCACCAGCTTCCCCTGTTCTGCTGCAGGCCCCCTCTTTTGGGGTCTGTTCCTCAGGATGCTCTCCTGTTGGATTGGACAAACAGGTTTCTGTATGCTTTTCCTCTGATTCTCAGAGTGCTGATAAAGATCAGGTCTCAGCCCTGCACAGTGATTCTAGTGGCTCCAGACTGGGCCAGGCAACCGTGGTACCCCCTGTTGTTGTCACTGTCAGTGACAATTCTTATTTGTCTCCCCAGAAGGTACAATTTACTGACATCCTCTCAGGGGAGGATACTGTACCCCAATCTTCAGTTTCTTAGACTCAAAGCTTGGCTCTTGAGGAGCTAGAATATGCAGGCCTGCATCTTTCTGAGTCAGTCTTGGACATCCTTAAGGTTAATAGAAAACCTTCTACTAGGAAAACTTACAATTCCAAATGGAAGAGATTTGGTATTCTCAGAGGGACATTCAGCCAGATTCAGCTGACATTGCCACTGATCTAGATTATTTGGTTCATCTTAACAGCTATTTCTCTTAAGGTTCATTTGGCAGCTATCTCTGCGTTCCTTTCTGCTGGAAAGGGCTCTTCCCTATCTTCCCATCCAGTATTCAAAAAATGTTTCAAAGGTCTGGTTCCTATCAACCCTCCCTTTAGGGAGCCTACCCCTGTTTGGGACCTGAATATCTGTATTGCACAGCTTATGCAGCCCTCCTTTGAACCATTATCTT
Organism: Neoceratodus forsteri; assembly: GCA_016271365.2. NCBI lineage: Eukaryota > Metazoa > Chordata > Ceratodontiformes > Ceratodontidae > Neoceratodus > Neoceratodus forsteri. The sequence continues at coordinate 359,801,010 of JADMNL010000024.1, forward strand.
CAACCGAGTTTAAGTATTTGACTTGGAAGACTGTGTTCCTGGTAGCCAGAAGACTGTGTTCCTGGTAGCCATTACTTCTGCCAGGAGAATCAATGAACTACAGGCCTTATCAGTGGAACCTGGTTTCATTTCATTTCATAGAGATAAGGTGGTCCTTCGGACAAATAGAAAGTTTCTCCCCGAGGTGGTATCAGACTTTTATCTGAATCAGTCTATGCCATTGCCTGTATTTTTCACTGACCATGCTTCTTCTGGGGAACGAAGACTACACAGTCTAGATGTGAAGAGGGCCATCAGTTACTACATAGAGCACACTAAGGCCCATAGGAATGATTGTTCACAATTGTTTCTCACTTATGGAGAAGTAGGAAAAGGTAAACCTGCCACTAAAAGAACTATTGCCAGGTGGATTGTCTCCTGTAACCAATTCTGCTATTCAAAGTTGGGGAAAGAGCCACCCTCAGGCCTGAGGGCTCACTCCATCAAAGGTACAGCTGCTTCGCTGGCAGCAGCTAGAGACATCCCTTTAGTGGAAATCTGTAAAGCAGCCACCTGAAAAACTTCATACATTCACCAAGCATTATTTTCTCGACATCCAGTCCAGAAATGATGATAGGTTTTGCACAGCAGTACTGCAGATCCTGTTCCCAAAATAGGTTCTGTAGTTCCCTCCGCCAAGGGAGTACTGCTTGGTAGTCTGCATATAGTCAGAATACAGCAAGACTTCATGTTGTTTGAAGAAAAAATTGCTCACCATAGTAATCTTGTTTCTTCTAATGGAGTCTTGCTGGATTCTGACCTCCCTCCCTGCTTCCCCTCTTAGAACCTAGTTGTTTTGGGAGGTGGGTTGGCAGGAACAGTGCTGCACCCCAGAGGTGTACCTGTGCACCTTTCCTTATCAGGAGGGGTTTTCGTTCTTGTTTTATGTATATTGTTTTTAGTCACTATCTACATATATTCTTTTTGGGGTTCTCAACTTGAGTCTTATGGACCCAAGCTTCCATTGCCTTTTGGCTTAAATTTCAAAAACAATTTCTGTACTTAGTAGTTAGTATAGTGCTTGTAAGAATCTGACGGTTACACTCAGAAGTACCAGAGACAGAGGTTTGAAAACCAAGCTCGAGCGCAACATTCTATGCTCTGGCATAGAATTAACCCTTTCCTCCCCTGAGCAGTTCAAGTGCTGGGGCTAACTGCATATAGTCAGAATACGGCAAGACTCCACTGAAACAAGATTACTATGGTGAGTAATTTTTTTCTTTCAAACCAACTAAAACTAAATTCCAAAAAGACAGTTTCAGTGTTCTTTGGCTCAAAGCAGAAATGATCCAAATCTCTAAACCCCCTCCCCCCCACCTTTACCACCCTCGATGGCTTATCCTTCCAGACAGACAGTTTGTTCAAATAGCTTGGGGTCTGGTTGGACTGCAGCTTCGACTTCTCAACCCACATAGACTCCATTTGCTTGAAATTCTGCTCCAAACTCTGTGCCCGTTATCGGTACAAAGATTGCCTCCCAACGTCCACTCGGCGTGACTTAGTCACCAAAACCATTCTCCCTGTTTTAGACTATGCTGATATTGTCCATAGCTCTGCTCCTGCAATGTCACTAGCCAGACTGGATACCCTACTAAATTCTTTTTGCCATTTTGCCACCTCCTCCCCCTCTCTCACTCACCACTGTACCCTCTACTCCTCTCTCTCTCCCTTATGCCCCTACCCACAAGGTGCCATTTGCATAGCCTCTCCTTCATCAGCAAATTCTGGTTTGGGACTCTCCCTCGTACCTCAGCTCATGTCTTTCTTCAGTTAGCCCCTCTGAGTACTCTCTTCATTCCTGAGATGCTCAAATGTTCTTCCTCCCACACCCTCGCTCATGCTTAGCCCAGGTTTCATTCTCTTACTGTCTCCTGCATTTCTGGAACCAACTTCCATGCGTCACCCACCATGCCCCTACCTTCTCTACCCTCAAATCCATGCTCCGTGCCACCCCACAGTTCCATGCACTTGTCCCACCTCTCACTCCTCCCTTCCCCCCATCTCTCCCAACCCTTCCCCCTCACCTCCCAAAGGCTTAGCATCCTATTCACCCTAAGGGGCCTCCGTTCCTTTCATCTGGCATCTCCTCTTTTGTCTTCATTTTGCTCTATATATATATATATATTTGCCTCCTCTATCACTGTTGAGGTTTAAGCCTCCAATCCTTCTCTTTTTGGTATGTACATACCAAATTCAGTGTAACTGTTGTATTTGACTTAGTAACTATTGTTTACTGTGCACAAATTTGATACTATTGTATACTTCTGGTATTTTTTACCTTGCCAGTCTATTCACATGTACGTAACTGTGTATACTTTTGATATGTTCCTTGTGTGTTCTTCTCCCCTCTATGTGTATTAATCCCCCTGCTTGCACCTGGAAACAAGCCTTGGCTCAGTGTGCCTTTTCCGGTGATCAACTTTTAAATAAAATAAATAAATAAAATTAATTGTAACTTGCTCCTCTTCCATTACATAATCTTAGCCAGAGGGTTTCAAGTTTCCCCATTTGGAGATCCTGTACTTCAGTTCCTTCTAAATGGTCTCTGATGTGTAGTCTTGATTTATTTCGTGTCTTCCATGGTCCCCTTGTAATTTATTCCTGATACTTGTTTCAACTGGGGAGTCAACCACGGCTGGATCGATCCAATATATTTAAACAAGTAGTGGTACTGAACCCTTAAAAAATGCACATTAAATATTCCAGACTTTCAAATTCTTTTGTATTTATTTCCGCGCTCTCATTCAATTGAACTTTGTTTGTTACGTTTTGGAACCAACATGTTCCTTCTTTAGACCGCATGGAGCTGCACTTCTTTCATTAAATGTTTTACTTTATTTTTATTAGATGGTTTGCTTATTTTCTTTCTTTCTGTGCAACTCTATAAATTGAAACAAAATAAATTAGAATTTTTTAATTATGTTTATGAACCCAATTTGAAATAAATATCTAAATCTAGGTGGGGGACAAACCTGCAATTTTCAATTTATCATTTTGTTCTGGATCCAAACATGTGCTTACAAATCCACCTTTTCAATTTCCCTATGACATAATAACAGAATCCATATCATTTTAGCATTTGTCTTTAGCTTTTATAGTTACTTTCTCTTTTAATATTTACATTCAATCCTGAGTTACCTTGTCGTATTAGGTGACTGTTTAACTAACAAACTTGCTGTGGTAACTCTCTCCGCATCCTCGGTTGCTACAATAAAACAAATAGTCGCTTAGTCGTAAGTGCAAACTTCACATCAAATATTCACTTCCCAGTCTTGTCCACAGTAAACTTTGTTGTTATAGCTCACTTACCAGTGTATTCACTTTCTTTGTTATGGAGGACAGGGAAGAAATTTGTTCTAGTGGCGTTTAAACTGTGCCACCATTAGCCAGGACGCTGATGCACAGTGCAAGTAACTGCCTTCTTGCTGAAGGACCAGAAGGGGCCAGGCCAAGGGTGAACAGGTTTAAGGAACTTGATTACATCACTAAAAGTGACGTCACCCTGGGTGGCCCGGTCACTATGGAAGCTGTTTAGAAGTCAGTGTAACACTGATTGCTGTTAACAGTCCCCCTTCTGTTGTTCTTACTGAACAAGTTGCTATTTCTTAAGCTATGCTTTTACATTTAAAGGTTTAAATTTCCATCAGTGTTTATTCACAACATGGGTAAATACTTCACAATGTTCTAGGGGTTTACGGATCGCTATAGATGAGGGACTTAAAATTACATAATCTTAGCCAGAGCGTTTCAGGTTTCCCCATTTGGAGGTCCTGTACTTCAGTCCCTTCTAAATGGTCTCTGATGTGTAGTATCAGCCAGACTTCCTTTTTACCCGGTCTGTCCTTTCTGAATACTTTATAGCTTTGTGCATTGTAGTTATTATTATTATGATTATGATTACTATTATTATTATTATTATACGTATTCCAGGCATGGTTGAAAATTGGACTTTGGACCATTCCACCTTCTGGTGAAACAAACAAAAATAACATTTTGAAACTAGTGCTTGTGTGTCCTGCTGTACTGCATTTTAAACTAAACTCTTTTTGCACTGCGCTGTACTAAGGAACCCCCTTGAAAACAAGATACTGCCTTATATCCTATGGGGCCATCCTACCATGTGTTTGATGCAATTTTCAAATAAATAAACAACCCCCTTCTATGGCTAGCTAAACTAGTGAGCTACTTATAGTGCCACTTTATTAGCCAGGCAGAATGCCACATTTGCCCTCTACAACACCTAACAGTTTTATTTTTTGCATGGAGACGGGGTGTTCATTTGACCACTTGTGAAATGAAATAAAGCCAAACATGTAATTTGTATTATCTCAAACTTTTGTGCCATTAGTTTCTTCATGTTTTATGTAAGAGAACATTTTACCTGATTCTTGATTCCAAGAGACAAAGCCAGCATCTTACGGGAAGTCAGCATCTTTTCTGTGGGGTAACTGATTTTAAAATTCAACCACTGACAAGAGCTTGAAATGGGGGCTTTCTTTTTAAGTCCTTAACTTTCTAAATGAAAAGAAAACTGTTTTCAGATAATTAATTTCTAGTGTGTTTAACTTATTCCTTTTCATGCACATCTGTTTGCGCTCTTTGAAGGTAGTATAACTTTGAAGCAAACTTAAAGCTTTGTGCCATTTGGCTGGACTGTTTAATGTGGCTCACAGACAAAGAGTTCTTAGTGCTCTTTCTGGTGAAGTTTAACCGTAAATGAGAGGGGTAAATGAAATCTGACCATGTTGTTGGGCATACAGGGTTAAAGGTCTATCATTTATACACATGCACTTGTTTGGGCATTTGATACTTGAACCCAGAAGATTTTCCATGTTACTTTTTTAGGGAGAAGGAAGAGCAGCTGACTCGGGTGACAGAGATTCAGAGACTACAGGCCCAGCAGGCCGATGCTGCCCTGGAGGAGTTTAAACGGCAGGTGGAGTTGAACTCAGAAAAAGTGTATGCTGAAATGAAACAGCAGGTGAGCAAGTCACAAAGCCACCCTGTCTATGACTTTGTCTTTCATCTGGGTGGCTTACTCTGACCTTGCAGTATTTTTTCTTTTAATCATGTTTCATCAAAGTCTCACTTTATATGAGTAATTACTGCAAACTGTTTGTGGTAATGTGGACAACTTGCAGTGGGCTAACAAAGACGTAGCTTGAAATGTATACCTAACGCAAGACTTTTCCCCATATTAGGAACTGTTTTCAGCTGTAGGCCAAAATCTGCTGGTGCAGTGGTTTTTACTAGCTTTCCCAGTTGACATTCAACTTGATGAAATTATTTAAATTTTTAAGAGTGGAGTGACAATGATCTCTTTTCACCAGGCTCTTTACTACTGTTAGTGAACACAGTTGTTTTTTTCTTAAATATTTTATTTTGCAACTGGAAATCACGATGTAGTACACTGACATTTTGGTAAAGATTCAGTAATATTTTTAGATCCACATTCTGTTTGTTGTATTTTAATATTTGTGGTGATGTTTATTTATCTATTCAAAAGTCCCAGCTTTATACAGACAAGTTAACCAATGTATCCATCCCTCCTCTTTATGGTGTCTGTTGTACACATATAATTAAAGACTATATAAAGCTGTATTCATAAATGTTCCACATAAGTGTCCCTCAACCAAAGACTTTGTTGCTTTCTGGGGAGAACAAAGATCTTTTATAAAAACAAACATGTATTTTCCGTCATGTTCTTACATGAAGTTACAGAGCAAAATGACCTACTTGTTTTTTTCTTTATTGCTTTTGTTGTGGCATCCCTTTTAGTTACAAAAACAATACAGTGGTTTACAGTGGTAATTCAATAGTATTGTACTTAGTTCAGGCACCCCTGGGATATAAACACTTTATATAGCTTGCACAGCTAGCTAATATTGTTGTGGCTGTCTCTGAATGGGTAGAAAGGAATCCAGCCAAGGTACCCACAAATGCTTCCACTTACAGTTTATTATTATTTACTGTATAAGAAATATAATAGCAATGTCAATGATATGGTATGGAAGATGGTAGGCTGGTATACAGTATGCTGAGACCCCTCCTGTAGAAATTATCTCTGAACCTTAATAATCTTGTAAATTATAGGCCTGGGTTGAACTTTCCCTTTTTGGAGAACATTGTCAAGATGGATTAAATGTGCTGTTGGAGTTTCATCTGGCAAAAAATACAGCTATGATCCTCTCCAGTTAGAGTTTAGATCTCGCCGTAGCATGGAAGCTGCTGTAGATCTCCTTACTGCGAGGGACAGAGGGTACCGGTCCGTCTTGGTCTTTCCTGATCTCTCATACGCATTTGACATTGTAGATCATGGGGTGTTGTTAAGCTGCGTCAGGCACTATGTTGGAATCACCATTACAGTATTTGGTTTGAGTACTACCTTACAGACTGAGAACAGCAGGTTGTTCTAGGTTATTCCATCTCTGAAGTCGCTTTGCTTGACTGTGAAGTGCCTCAGGGTTTAATCCTCATCCCCATGTTATTTGCCATGCACATGCTGCCTCTGGGTGAGCACATAAAGTATGGTCTGGAGTGGCATTGCTATGCTGATAGCATCCAGCTATACTTGTTTTGTGCATCTGATGGAGATACGGTGGGTGCTTTGCTGAGTGTCTGTCTTTATTAAATTAGGGACTGGATGGCCTTCAACTGGCCGAGTCATAACTCAGATAAGACAGAGGTGCTGCTTGTTGAGCTGGATTCCCTTGGGTCAGCAGTGACCATGACCTGTGGCACCAGGCAGTGAATAGCCAATCTTGAGTTGCCTGTGGTCTTCACAACCTTGGAAGACCCCCAGTTAGATGCACTGCCTCATTTAGATACCCTGTGGTTGGTTAAACTGTCATCTCAACTTCTTCCATCACATAGACGCCATCCATAAGAAGCTCCACCCTAAACCTGCTGCACTATACAGGAACAAATCCAGCATCCCCTTCCCACCTCCCAGGAGATCATTATGAAAATGATCCCCATCTCCGCAAGGACATAGACAGGATAGAGGTAGTCCAGAGGAGGGCAACTAAAATGGTGCAGGGTCTGCAAGAGAAGCCATGTGAGGAGAGACTAAAGGAGCTTAATATGTATACCCTTGAGGAAAGAAGGGAGAGGGGGGACATGATAGAAACTTTTAAGTACCTCAGTGGAATCAACAAAGTCCAAGAGGGTAGCATCTTTCAGAAAAAGAGACGTGCAAGAACAAGGGGACACAATTTAAAGATAGAAGGAGGCGGTTCAGGGCAATGTGAGAAAGTATTGTTTCACAGAGAGGGTAGTGGATGCATGGAACAGCCTTCCTGAGGAGGTTGTGGGGTCTAAAACTGTGGGAGAATTCAAGGATGCATGGGACAGGCATAAGGCAGTTCTTGTGGGGGGTAGGAAGAAATAGGCTGTTGGTTAACTAGGATCTGCGGCCTATCCTGTAGGTAGGGAAATGGGCAGACTAGATGGGCCAAGCGGTCCTTATCTGCCGTCAAAGTCTATGTTTCTGTGTTTCCTCTCACCCTTTGACTAAAATCTTGATTCCCCTATCCATACTTATTACTGTTCCCTTTTCTCCTCCTCCTCCTCCTTCTACATATGCTCTCTTGAGGGTAGATACCTCTCCCACTGTCATTCCCTAATCTCCAAATTCTGGTTTGGGCTCCTCCCTTCCTGTCTTACTTCTATCCTCTCCTATTCCCCCTTCTCCTACTGCCTCTGAAACTCCAACCCCTGCTTCTTTTCTCTTCTAGGCTATCTCCTCTGCTGCTCAGGCTGCCTTGTTTTACAAGCTCCCTGTTTTTACTTAAACCTTCTCTTCACATCGATTCTTCCTTGTCTCCCTCTTTCTGAAGTCTGCATTCCATAATCACCCATATCTTTTCCTGCTTATAACCCTTCTCTCTTCCCTTTCCTATTTCTCTCTTTCTCTCCTGCTTTTGTTCTGCCCCTTATCGTCTTTCTGCTTTAATTTCTCAGCTTCCAGCTGTTTCGCATTACACTTCCATGTCTTTTTCCTTCCTGAAGTTGTACAAAACTTATTATTTTCCCATGCTTCTTCCCCCTACTGAGGCCTTGCTATTTTTCTTACCATTGTTTATTTTGTCTTTGCATTGTTTTCAGATTTCTCTTTCATAGTCTACACAAACTGCAACATCTAGAAATGTCCCAGTCTCCCCTGAAATGGCTCGAGGCTTACCTGATGGGTAGACTGCAGTTGGTCAAGGTCAACGGTGTGACTTTCCCTCCTAGGTGAATTAATCTTGGATCACCTCAAGGTTCTATACTTAGTCCACTGCAGTTCAACACCAGTATCCTCCTATTTGTAGATGACACAGTCATATATGCAGAGTTTTAACAGATGACCTTAACTGAACTTAGACCATCTGCTGTGCCACATAAACCTAGCTGGAGAAAAACAACGGGGTCCTAAACAATACCAAAATTTAAGTTATGATCTTTGGTGAAAAGCCATAAAAGTCCTATAATCTACATATTTTCCCCTTTGCTGGCCTGCTACTGAAGGTGGTCCATACCTTCAAGTGCCTAGGACTATGGCTACACACAAAATTAAGGTCTACAGAGCATATTTTCAAGGGAGTGAGTGGGACCACCAAAAAACAATTTGGCACCCTCTGCTGGATCAGGAACTGCCTGCCACCAGCAGTTAGATAGCTAATTTTTAAAAGGTAATTTCTCCCAGCGCTAGACAATAAAAGCGAGGTCTTATTTTTATTTTATTTATTGAGTATTCGGAAATACCTTTGAGTCAGAGACTCATTTTCAAAGGTTCCACGTCAGTACAGATGAAAACAAAGAGGACAGTATGGTGCAATACAGAAATAGAATAACAAGCAAGCAAATTATGTACAAATATACAAGTATTAGCACAATAACTCTGTTCAGTGAAGATCCAGATGAGGGCTAAAGGGAGCTACTAGAGTGTGTGTGTGTGGGGGGGGTGCAGTTTACAGCAGCTATAGGACAGCACTAGCAAAATCATCCCCCAAGAGCTCTGAGACTTGTAATAGTCTGTGCTGGTTTGTTCTGGGATATGACAAAAACACACACCATTGCCAATTGTAGATTGGCCTCATCCTCCTCTCACCAGGAAAGTGGCATGACCTGCATTGGCTACCTTGATAAAATGCATGTGGGTCCTTTACCCAACATACATATTTATTTTTTTTCGAACATTTTACCAGGAAAAGCATACCATGCTTATAACAGCTTCTTTCCAGATGCATCCTGGGGTGTAGCTGAAGTGGAGTACAGTAAAACTTGACAACACTGTTCAATAAATAAGATAGCAATAAAATATGAAATACTACAAAATAGCAAGATACAGTTGGTAGGTAAGTCAAACATAAGCATAGAATAAACATACATTAGCCATGACCAAATGGACCGATGCTTTTCATCATAGATTTACTATAGGCAGTGTGCAAAAACTCAGATGAGATGATGCTTAGAGGGAAGATTGTTGGGGTGAGGCTGCCATGTTACAATGCCGTCGAGGGCAGATGAAGGAAGGATTTGAGTGAGATTACTTCATGTAATCTACCAGTCAAGCCTACCCAACTCTGCTGGAATTGCAATGCCCCAACCTGTTTCAAGTGCCTAGGGCATGCAGATCCACTGAGTGTAAAGCCTTTGCTGTGGCTGCACCTAACACTTAGAACACTCTATGCAGTGTCAAGGATACCCCAACTGTCATGCCTACAAACACTTTATGTTTAGTGACTTACAACCCCCCTGTACTTGCTCCTAACCATTCCACACTAGCCAGCTCACTGACCATCCAGTCGAGGTCCCTTGTTGGTGTATCCTTGCCCCATGTCCCTAGGTCTGTCCTATTCTAGCTGTATCCATTTGTGATGGGTTTCCAGGTACCTTACGCCATGGTATATATGGATTAAATGATAGACATCTGTGAGTTACAAGGTGATAATTCAATCGAGGGGTTTATGGAACATAATAATCCACAATGCTGAAAGCCAAATGAATTGTAATGTTCCTTAAATCCAGATATAGAGTTATAACCTTGCAACTTAAGGTTTAGCTATCTTTCTTTTTCTATATTTTATGACTAATCCAGCAGGGGTAGGAAGGAAGTGTATTAGGGTGGCTCACTGGCCATGGCGAAATCAGGCACTCTTAGTGCTGAAGAAAACTACTGCTCTTGTGTTTTGTGGTCACTACCCCTGTTGCATTGTCCCAGGGGATGGGAGGTGTGAGTAACCATGTGGCTCACCAGTAATGTAGATAAATGCAAGACATGATCAGCACCAGCTGTTTATAAAAGTTTCTGGAGTTCTTTGGCCAAGATTTCAACAGTCTATGGGGCTGGGAGAAAAGTGACTACTGCTGCTCAGTTTAAACATCTCGTGGCAAGGCATCTTTATTTATAAATTGACCAATGCTGAAGGTTTTGAGCATTGTACATAGTTCATCAGTAACATTTCAAACAAGAGCTAAATCAAAGCAACACTTTGAGATAAAATTAAATTGCTAAAAAAAAATGCAAAGATGCAAGGCACAGATAACTGACCAAGAAATGCCTGTTTAAATAAAAAGGTCTTAAGGGAGGCTGTAAAGGCCCCCGCCGTGTTGACCATATGAATATAGGCAGGCAGTGAGTTCCACAAAACAAGAGTAACCATTCCAAATGCTCTGTGCCCCAAAAGTCTTAACTGTGAAGGAGGGATAATACACAGGCCCACAATGGCATCAGTGGAGCGGGCGAACTAGTTGGTAAGGAACAAGGAACTCTTTCAAGTAGTCTGGTCCCAAACTGGATAAGGCCTTGTAAGTTAACGAGCATGTCTTGAAGGTGATGCACCAGTACCACATTGGCAGCCAGTGCAGTGCACGTAAAGCCAGCATGATATGGTCACTCTGTGAGGAGCCCACTGTGAGTCGGGCTACAGCATTCTGGACCAGCTGTAGGCATCACATCACATTAAACCTCCAGATAGCCCTAAGTAAAGAGGGTTGCAAAAGTCCAACCTAGAGGTGATGAAAGCATGGATGATCATCACCAGATCTGCCTGAGCTACATGCGGCTTGATCCTGACGATGTTTTGAAAATAGTAAAAGCCAAATTGAACCACAACCGACACCTGTTGATCTTCCAGGAATGTAACTTCATCATTAATTCCCACTAATGGGTCTGTGCAGAGGCACTAGGACCCTGTGGGAGCCAGAACTTTTCAGACGGACTAGCGCTGAGGCAAGCCATGCACTTGCATGGCACCACAAAAGTGGCTCGCAGTGTCAGGCTTACCTCTGCACCAGCCCCCAACTGCCTCAGTTCCTTTTTTCCCGCCATCAAGTGCACTTTCAGTGACGACGGCGCTTGCCCTTCGGGAATCAGAACTTCACATCTATACGACAGCTGCTTTCAGTTAATTTCAGTTTTTAGTTGCTTAAAGTTAGAGTTTATTATTTTTATATCAGTTTAGTGATTTTATGAAAAATGTTCTGTCAGTTTTCTCTGAGCCCTACAGAGCCTCCTCAGGACATCTCTACAGGATATGGTAGGGAGCCTTCAGGCAGGCTGCTCTGGTAGCAGGGGCCGTGTCCGGTCCACTTTCCCACAAGGGTAGAGTTCTGACCATGGGTGGTCCTGTGCTCAGGGGAACGGAAGGGAAGGGAAGTCCTACAGAGCACAAAGGAGCAGTGCCGATTCCGGTCAGGTTCTTGGCACCGCTCAGCCTTGAGTTCTTTCTCTCACCTTTCAGTGTGAGAAAGAAATGGTACCACTTGAGGTCACCCTATGGGATGTCTTCTACGAGACCATTGGTTCCTGGAGCCATGGCCCTTTTGAAACCGTCCGTGTCGCCATGGGCCTTGATGCCGGGACACTGAGACCTCGGGCCTGGGGTCCCCCCTCTGTCCTTAGGAGGGTCCCCAGTAGGCAGTCTTCCCTGTGCAGCTCTTCGGAGCAGCAAGTGTAGGGTCACATTGGGGGTTACTGCTGGTGGATCTAGTCCCTGGCCCTTGTAGGTTGGTGGCACTGAACCCATGGGTTAGGCCCCCCCCCCAGCCAGGTAGAGTGTTTTCCTCTGGCAACAGCCTTCTGTCCTTGCCAGTGACCATGCTGCAAACTCATCTCCCGCTGGCCACACCTCTACCTTGTGTTACTTAGTAGGACTGGCCAGTTACCGCTGTGGTCACCTTGGTGCTGCCGGGGTCATTGGTGCTCTGGCGCTGGCATCAGTGCCAGGTTCGGCTTTCTAGGCCTTCCATGGTGCCTTCCTACCCTGGTTCTAGTGCTGATTCGTCTCTTTCGGCATCTCCCTGGTGCCAGAGTTTCTCTCTCTCCTGCCTTGGTGCTGGTTAAGTGCCTCTAGTGCATGGCACCGGGCCTGGCGCTGTGTTTGACCCAGTGCCATGTTTGTCCTGGTGCCATGTGTGACCTGGTGTCATGTTTGGCCCGGCACCATGTTGGCCTGGTGCCGTGTTAGCCTGGCGCCATGTTTGGCCTAGCACCATGCTTTGTCTGCATCTTGTTTGGACCTAGTGCTGTCTGGCAGGGATCTGGCGCTGTGTCTCCCTCAGCATCTGGTGTTACTTCTTTCTCTGGGTATAACACCATATCTGTCAGCGCTCTGGTGCCATATTCAATGCCCTGTCTAGCGCCTGATCCTTTCTAGGGTTCTTGGCTTTGGGCCTCCCCCTCCTTTAACCTCTTTCCAAGGGGGTTCTTTCAGACTATGAGTATAACCCCCTTCTCATCTCCCTGAGGATGACGAGGACTTCCTAGCTTGGTTTCTCTGGATGTAGGCCCTTCTGCTGTGCATCAGCTATGGCCCCTTCTGGTTTTCTTAGCTCCTGTTTTTTTTTCCCTTATTCTATCCCTTTGGAGTTCTCTTCCACTGGTACCAAAAAAAAAAAAAAAAAAGAACGGGGTTCTGCTTAAGCAGATTGTGGCCTTAGCATTTGACACTCTTTTTCCTCTAGGGTCACCTCCCTGGATATGCTTTAAAAAAAATCTGGGCAAGGTGCCTTGTGTTGCCCCATGCACCCGAGAAATTTACATTCCAGGTTACCTCGGTTCCTCTTTTTTGCAGCTCTTTAGAGGCTGGAGATCTCAGTATTAACCCTTTCAGCAACTACGGTTTATAGGGTCTCTAACTGTGATTAAAGCTCACCTTCCGGAGGGCAGAATACTGCTTTTCTTTCAGATAGATTCACAACACAATCTTTTTAAGCCTACTCCATGCAACGCAGACTGGCTCTGATAGCTGGTGATCCAGCCCCTAGTTAGATTACTCGCTTGATTGTCAGTGGAGGTCAGTCTCCTCCAGGTTTCCCCTTTCCCATCTGGAGCCTCAGTTCACACTCTTCAGATTTCTTCCTGTTGGAGTGGGCACCAACAATCAGGGCTCCAAACACAAGGTGTCTGACACCCGACTATGACCCCTCTCCTGTCAGTATTTTGGAGGTGCAATCTCTTTCATGTGGCCCCTGGACCTTGGTAGATCTCATCAACCACAAAATAGTCGCCTTCCAGACAGACAGCAGTCTGTGTCATGTTACACTGGCAAACAATAAAGAGCACAGTCTTCCCCCTCTGCAGAGAAATTATGGAAATGTGGGAAGAGGACCTAGAGCAGGGGATTGTACCCTAGGCCTTTTTTTTTTTTTTTTTTTAGTCTTTGGTAACCAGGTAAGACCCACTAGGCACAAGTGCCTGTTTTCAGGGGCGACCTGGGAGCACTGGACGATTAAGTGACTTGCTCAGAGTCACACAGTATGCAAGTGGAGGTTGTGAGAATCAAACTCAGGTCTGGTCTGCTGGATGCATCAAGCTTGTTCACACCTCGTTCCTCTAACCTCTAGGCTATACTGCCAGGAGTCTTGAATACTCTGCAAGACGAACTTGGCCAACCTCAGGCCCATCCTTACGAATGACATTGTGAGATCGCTAATTGATAGAGGGGCACTCTAGATCTTATCTGTGTCAATCTTCACCATTCATCACAGATGGGTACTGGCGGAGATCAGGACCCGGGAGCTTTTTTTTAAAGGGTAGGTGGGCCAACACAGCATCGGTAGCGCCCTCGAGGGCCGGCGTACTGCGTGGCGCTCGAGGAGGTTAGCCATTAAGGCTAAGTATCAGCTCCGCCTGCCTACCAGTTCTTCGTCTCCTCGCCGCCAAGGTCGCCTCGTGGAAGCTTCACTGTAATTTAGGCCTTTCAGCTCGCGCAAAAATCGACGCCAGTCCGCCGGTCGCTCACCGGTTCTGGGTTCAGCCTCCACTCGACGTCACCGGTAAGATCTTTCCTTTTATTTCAAATTGTGCGACATTGAGTCTGTTTTGTGGTGTTTTTTTCTCCGTAGGTCATGTCTCGGTCGGAGGGCAAAAAGTCTTCTAAGGCGGGTCGGCTCCCCATGCGTTGGTGCCCGTGCGGCCGAAAATATTCCATCACCGACAAGCACGACTGGTGTCTCGCGTGTCTTGGCCCATTTCACGACATGGATTCATGTGACGCCTGTTTCTCCATGGACCGCCGCGTCCTCGAACAGCAGCGTTGAAAGTGGGCGAGCTCGCGACTTCGGTGAGTTACGCACTCGTCGGGCCAAGCCGCACTCTCGGCCCTTCCTCCGGGTCCCCTCCGGTTCTATATGGACTGAGGAGGAGGAGCCTTGGCTACCTTAGCCTGGCCATTGCCGAGGCTCCTCCGCGCAGTGGAGGCCCGTCCCGCTTCCTGCCGGAGGCGGGCGGGGCGCCTACGGCAATCGCCGCCGGTGAAGGCTCCCGGTGTGCTGTCGCGGCTCGAAAGGCCGGGTCAGCGCCCCTCCGCGATGCCGTCGGTCGGTGCGGGCCTTCCGCGCGACGCACGTAGTGCGGCCCTGTCGGCGCCGTTCGCGACGCCAGAGCTGCTCGTGGCGCCGTGGGACAGGATCCGGCGTCTTCTTTTGCCCTGTCTCGCCTCGCGCACGAGGTTGAAACGCAGGCGCCGTGCCTGCCGCGGCTTCGGCGCTGAGGGCCTTCGGCTTCAGCTGTCGGTGCCGTCCCGGCAGCTGTCCATGCTCTCGGTGCCGCTTGCGGCGCGAAACAACCGGTCAACTACCGTGTTCAGCGCCAAGTCCGCCCTCGGGGCCGTCGGCGCTACTTGATCCTGGTGCTTTTCGCGGCGTCGGAACCTGCGATTGTTATCGGCCAGCGAGGTTGTTGCTAGGGGCTGCTGTCGGCGCCGTCTCTGTCCCTGGTACCGTCCCCGGTGCTAGTGGACTTGATGGTGCCACGTCTGGCCCTGGCTCTAGACCTTTGGCCCGAGCTGCCCTGGCGCCTTCTGTGAGCCCCGCCCATGGGGTTGCGGAGGGCACGGGTGCCACCTCAGGAACAGCTCTGGCTGCCGGGCCCTCTGGCAAAGTTGGTTTCGCCCGCCCTCCTACTGTTTGGCTCAGAGCCTCGGACTCTACCTCTTCGGAGTCGGAGTCGGGCTTGGAGTCAGACGGGCAGTCACACCCTTTGGGGTTGTCTGCGGAGGAGGGCGCTCCCGTGGTCTCGTCGACGAGTTGTAGCCAGCCCCCTACTGAGGAGAGTCAGGTGGCCCCCAAGGCTAGGGTCAGTGGTGCTGAACAGCAGGCAGTGGTGCGTGCCACCATTGCTCTGCAACCTGGCCTTCATCGACCCCTCGGTGGTGGTGCCCCCTCCAGTGGTGTGTCTTGATCGCCCAACTTTGGGGCCCATCGAGAAGCCTGCAGGAGGGGAGGATGCTGTTCCCTTGGTCTCCCCTTCGGGGGCAGCCCAGAGATGCCAGCTACCTAGGCTGGCCTTCTCGAGGAGGAGGACTCTCTCGGACTCCGAGGGGTCGAGGGGTGTGGGGTCGGCGCGTCGGCCTTTCTCTGGGGTTCACCCGGGCCCTGGGTGAAACCGAAGTGCGGATTTCCACCCTTCCCCTTCCGGTTCCTTGAGGGGGTCCCATTCTTTTGAGGCAGAGGACCGTCCTTCTGGACTTTTACGGCCCCGGTCGCCTCACTGGGGGGATTCTTCTGGGCGCAGCCAAGGCAGTACCAACGTGGTTGTACAGCTGTCGGGTGTGGAGTCTTCCGGGGCACCCTCCTCGGTTGCTCATGGTCCGCTCCCTATCCCTGGCGGAGGTCAGCCGACTTCCTTTATCAGCTCTGCCTCTATCCCTCTTCCACATTCTCCAGCGCTCCCAGGCATTCTTGGTCTTAGCGGCCCTCTCACCTGGGAGCAGTTCAGGGTGGTGGCTGCTCGGTTCCCTGCCTACACTAGGGCTATGGACAGCCAGGTTTTTCAACCTCCCCCCGTGCAGCCACCCTCGGAACGTATGGTGACCTCCAGCTCCTCATCCCCCTCTTCTGGGGGAGAGGAACCCTCTGTCCACATCTCTCCAGCTGCTGATCTCTCCGAGTACCAGCACTTCCTCGTGAGGATGCTGGAGGACTTGCACCTTTCTCCCTCTTCTGTTAGCAATCCTGAGCATGCAGCGTACGCCTTTCTAGGCGATTTTGGCGAGGCCACCCTTGTGGTGCCGCCCTGGCCTGCTCCCTTTCGGGAGGCATCCTTGCATTTCTGGCAGAGGCCCTTCTCCGGAGTTCCTGCCCCTAGGGACCTCAGCCAGAGGTATTGTGCTTCCCCAGAGTCTCCAGGTTCTATGCCTCATCCGCAGTCCGGCTTGACGCATCTGGACACCCCTGATGGGCTTTGCGCCCTCCACCGTGACCGGCCCCCGGATCAAGACTCCTCGGATTTTGATTTTTGGAGGAGGAGGACCTTCTACTCGGCACGGTTGCTCCTTTCTATTTCCACTCACCAGGCCCACTATGCAGCCTACAACAGGTTCTTGTGGTCCACGCTAGGTCAGATTCTAGCTACTTTGCCTGACTCGGAGCAAACCAGACAAGCCATCGCGCTCTCTGCACGTGGCCTGGAGCTAGCAAGGCACCAAGCGAGGGCATCTTATGACGCCAGCGAGGTAGCTACCAGGGTCGAAGGGACAGCGATCAGCACTAGGAGATCGGTGTGGCTACGTCTTTCCCGGTTGTCACCCTTGGCCCGGCGTAGGGTGATTTGCTCCGCCCACCAGGGAACCTACCTCTTCTCCCGTAGGGCGAGACGGCGCTTGTCGGGGCAGCTTCCTTCCCTCTCCGGGGGGAACCCGTCTCGCTCTCCCACTCTCGGGCCTCCTCAAGCCCGGAAGGTTCCCCCCCCTCAGTGTGTCACCCACTGAGGGCTAAGGGACTCTGTCCCTTAGGGTGTAATGAATCAACCCCCTCGGGTGGGCGTGGTACTCACCCATCTGTGATGAATGGTGAAGACTGACACAGATAAGATATGAAAATTACGTACCTACCGTAATTCTGATCTTTCTGTGTATCTTCACCATTCATCACAACCCCGCCCACCATACACCTGGGGCCTCAGTCTCTGGGCCCCCCTCCCTCTTTGGCTCCCCCTCTCTTTTTGGAGCGGGGTAAAGTAGGGACACACAGGGGGGTATTTTCCTTTAAAGGGTACAGCTCGAGCGGCACTCTTTCTCTACTACATGTCTCCACCCAGATAGGGTGGGAGTTGGTGGTTGCCCTCCTTCTGGTTTCCATCCAACTGTTTCAAAAAAAAAAAAAATCTCTTTTTTTTCACCAAACATCTTTCCTGAGAGAGAGTATTAAATCCCTTTACCCTGTCCTTCTTCCAGAATAGCCGACTCTGCTTCTGGGGTATTGCCAGTTATTCTGTGCCTTGAATTCTGGCAGACAGCTTTGCTACTCCTTGCAGTTCCTATACAATCTGGTGACGGACAAGGGTCTCGAATCCTTGTTACCTCTCACTCTCTCCTAAATTTTCTCCCCTCCCTTCCCTCCCTTCTTCCGCTTCCAGAGTTGGGGCCCCTACCCAATCCCCTTAGTCTCATCTCTTCTCTGCTGTCCTCTCAGTCGTTATTTCTCCTTTTAGTTCAGTTTTCCTTTCCTTTTCTGTCCTTGGACTCTCTTGTCCCACCCTCCATCCCTTCCTTTCCTCTCGGCGACCCAGAACTGGTAGGCAGGCGAGTCGACGCAGCCTAACGGCCAACCCTCGGCGCCACGCGAGTACGTCGGCCCAGGCGGCTCTTGCTGTGTCGGCCCGCCCACCCCTTTTAAAAAAAAAGCGCTCCCGCGGGGTCCTGTACCCATCTCTGATGAATGGTGAAGATACACAGAAAGATCAGAATTACGGTAGGTACGTAATTTTAATATGTGGGCCTTTTGCATGCCCACGTTACGCCAAACTGCCTTGTTTCTACTGCAGAAATCTAGGTCATGGTGTTTTTTCTGTCTAGGTGCCTTAGACTGTTACGGCAGATCTTCTGCACACATTCCTCCAATTTCACCCCCACCCAGTTCAGAGGGTATTGCTTGAGCTACAGGCACATGGAGCGAGATAATTCTGATCGTGCCTTTCTGACCTTGACAAATGTGGTTTTCTCTGTTAAACAAACTGTCAATCAGCAAACAGAGGATTCTTCTTCTTAGGCTGGACAATTATGGCTCAGGGTCTCTTAGTCCATCCCAGCCTGCACTCTCTTCGTCTTCAGGCCTGGCTCCTGAAGAGAAAGAAGTGAATAGATGCAAGGTATCTCAGTATGTCTCTGAAGTGCTTTTTACTACCTGTAAACCTTCCACTAGGAAAACTTACACAGCCACATGGAAGAGGTTTTCCATCTGGCTCTCCAGAACTTACATCAAACTCTTCCAGTGTCTAGCTGGCTGCGTTCTGGAGCTCTTGATGGACCTTTCCGATACTGAATTGCAGGATTCCACACTCACTGTCTGATTCTGTGTTATATCTGCATGTCTTCAGCCCTCGGTCCCTCTATCTGGTTCAACCACCTCTTTTGAGGTTCCTTTAGGGCATCTTTTCACAAGGAGCTTCTTCCAGAAGCTGCTGGTTCTTTGCAAACTCAACCTCGCATTGCCCATACTCGCCCACAAGCCCTTTTAGCCACTTGCGACATGTGAGCTACAATGCTTACTTGGAAAGCACCTCTCCACTAGCTATTTCTTCTGATCGCAGAATATCTGAATCAGTACTTTGATTGCAGATCCCCCATATACTGTCTTCCACAGAGACAAGGTAGTGCTATGTACACAATAACTTCCTTCCTAAGTGGCATCAGGGTTCCCCTGCAACAGACAATGTCATAGGAGCCGGGTTTGTAACATTTTTGGTGTGGCCCAGGGATCGGGGTCAAGGCCCTTTCCCCCTGTCTCAGGGGTCAGAGGTTAACCATCAGGCTTCTAGGGGTCAAAGACCCACCCCATGGGCTGGGGTCAGAGGTCAACCCACCACCAGGGGTCTGTGGGAGCAGAGCATCTTGTATCATAATGTGGGTGTCTGGCACACTCCCTCCACCAAGTGCTACAATTGCAAAGTGAATCATGTTTACCATCAGGAACATGTGTCAAGTTGGCAACGCCATCCTAATACATCCACAGTATGAACATAGTATATAATTTCACAGGTAACTTCAGTGACCAGAAATCTGAAATAATTGCATTTGCATGTGGTCAGTGGAGGTCATCTTTAATGACACAAGTCATTAATTACTAAAGGACCTGAGAAAAGCAGAAATATACGAAGCAGGATCATAAGATGTCAGAATCAGAAACATATTGCTGCTGAAAGACCATATAATGATCATATAATGATTTTTTTGTCAGTGCACACATACTGCCACACTGAGTATTGGTAACTCTAAATTTAGGTTATATGATGTCATAGGAACTCAGCTGACAACTGATTGCCTTTGAAGGAACATTAACAATTACTGGTCAAGCAGCGGTTACAAACAAGATAGAAGACCATAAATCTGGGGAGACTCAGGCACACACACATTATGCAACTAAGAGACTGAGTAGGGATGTCAACATATTCAGTTTACAGATTTAAAATCAGTATAGTACTAAGCCGACACCCCCCCACTGCCACCTCTCCCATCCGAAGCCTGACCACCTGACGCAATTAGACTTCCGAAAAAATAAAACATTAAGTGCCCATACACTTACTCGTGGTGATGGTCATCCTCAAACTCCACCAGCTGGCTACAAACCAGGCCCTTTTGCATGATGTCATCTCATATTGGTGTACATT
This sequence comes from Neoceratodus forsteri, assembly GCA_016271365.2. Lineage (NCBI taxonomy): Eukaryota > Metazoa > Chordata > Ceratodontiformes > Ceratodontidae > Neoceratodus > Neoceratodus forsteri. The sequence continues at coordinate 359,821,141 of JADMNL010000024.1, forward strand.
GAAGCACTACTCTTGCAAGCTTCATCAGCAAGCAATGCAGTGTCACACACTAACATGAGAGGGTACCTCACCTCACCACACTACAACTGTCAAGTTGCCTAGCAGCAGCGTTTATGACGGGAACTGCAGCAGTCAGTAAGTGCAGGGACTTGCAAGTGTTTTCATACAAAAAGCCTAATCTCCAGGTAGTCAGGCTTCAGGAGATGGGGACTGGGGAGCGTAACCATGCAATGTCCCATGCAATCTTGAATTCCTACCATTTTGTTCCCACCACACCTCCACAGGAGGCTATTCCATGCATCCAGGGTATTAAATAGCTGCCTGGTGTAGCATAGTAAAATGGCGCACAAAACAAGGGGTAAGGGCAATGCTACCCATTTCCACAAATGGGTAGCAGTAAATGGCTATTCATTTTTGATGGGGGTCCATGCAACAGTGGACAAAATTAATAGAATTGCATTTTTTTTATTTTGCCAACCATTTGTTGCCAAGTGCTATGCATTCCCACAACTGATTAGCACTTTTACACGTGAAACATGCTAATCAGTTTTTTTGGCCTTTTTTTTTTTTAAAACCCTGATCTAGCACCCACTCTTTCTGGGAAAATATACTTCCTCATATTACCCTCCAGCCTCATTGCAACCTTTTGTTCTTGTCATTGAACAGTTTTTTTTTTCTGAAATATGGTACCCTCTTGAACCTTCTTTACTGCCTTATATCCAACCACCCAACCCGTCCCTCAGTGGTGGTTAGTATAATAGTAGTCCCCTCTTCCCAGCCATGGGCCCGTGGCACTTGCACCGAGACCAGAGCTGGGAGCCACACTCCCAAGGGTCTGGTACAACATGTGTATGTGCATCATGTGCCAGTGCAGGGCTGGCAGCCTGTCACCCTGGGACCTCCCCTGATTTTCCAGAAATCCAGAGTGGGTGGGATCATGGGCCCCTGCCCCCATGTCAACTTTCCAGTCCTCCCCCCACCACTACTACCTCAGTCCAACCCTGGAGGCTAGTGCTCATCATCAACACAGTGGTGGGGTGTTAAATGGTGAGGAGCACAGTGGAACTCAGTTACCAGCTTCCATCACCACACCTCCTATACATTTCGTGACACTAAAAAGGAGAACTGCGCTTAGCCTGTAAGTCTTTTTTCCTAATAGAAGCTGCTTTCGGGGTACTAGTTAAAATTCTATTATTCCATCTTTGCATGTCTTTCATTAACCTCAGTGGGTGTTCTTGCTTTACATGGTGTTAAGCGCGCTGATTGAAAAACTGTATGTTTTAATTGATGTCCCTGTCAGCCACGGAGTTCCACAAAACAACATGAAAGCATCATGCCAAGAATAAAAGAGTAGAACAGGGACATATTTCTACATCATACTATTCTAAAATGGTTCTTCGTAACATTCATAAATACCCAGAAGGACAACTAAAAAGCCCGGCTAGCTGAAGCAATAACAGAATTTTAACAAGTATTTGAAAACCGCCTCTAGGAGAGATGAGTTACATATTCAGCAATTATCCTTTAAAGCAAGGCAGCATTCAATCAGCAAGACTGGATGCATGCATGTAAGCCACAGTCCCATCTCCAACCTCCTAGTGTTGAACAATCAAGCAGCAAATGCCATGGGAGGGTAGTGTGATATGAAACCCAACCTCCTCCACAAAGAAACTACCCACATCTGCTGCTGCCACCATGTCATCTTGTACAATAAAACATGTGTTAGGTACCCACAACACATGCACTAGTGACTGCCAGAAAAACACCAGCCCAACAGATATTTCCAGTGGCCCAGTTGGTGTACATACTTAAAAGAAGTATTGCCTTCTCCAGTATGGTCCTTATGTAGAAACCCCCACCCCACAAACCTTAACCAGCCAGCACCCAATTACACTTATTGGCTGTAATAAAAAAAAAATTTCTCCCATCAGAGCTTACTTTACTTCCTTTTGTAAAAGTCTGTATCTCAAAACATGGCGGACGCATCGCGGTAAAGGTTCCATTTCCTATGAAAGTGCAGGAGGCGAGGTGAGTGGTGCTGCTGCAGGATAACAGTTTCATAGGAGATGGACCCAGATTCTGAGCAGCATCTGCCATGTTTGAAGAGTGCAGACTTTTACAAACTAAAGTAATAACTTAACTTCTGATGGGAGAAGTTGTTTTTTATTATAGCCGAAAACCCCAAGGGTAAATATACAAAATTAACCTGTGCACACACCGACCTGGAGAAATTAGAAGGTATTCTCTTTAGCAAAATGCAAAAGCATAGCAGACACCTGGGTTAACATCCCTACATACTGACCCTATCAAATGGGTCTTCCTCAGGGGGGTTAGACTGATAATGCCACTGGGTTTAGCTAGAGGCCCGATGCCAGCTGACACCCCTGGAAGATGCACTGTAAAACCTGTGATATAGCAGCACATTATGACCTTAAGAGAAGTTCTGCTCACCATCAATCCGCATCACACAAACAACAATACCTGCGCTGTCCTTGCAATCCAAGAGCCATACACAATATAATATTTTCAGTAGCCACATTGCAAGCGTGAAGAACCTAACCCACCCAGCTGTTGCTTAACTTGCTTATTTGCTTTTTCATGCTTCCCTGCAATAATATACTTCAGGGACAGGAACTGTATAATAGGAGCACAGAGTACTTCAGTACGCACTGTCTAAGTATTTATCTTTATGTGAAATAGAGGATACCACCATTGTTATTTATTATCACACCAGTACGTGGTAGACAACAGACAATAACAGTTACTAAACTCAGTGGTGCCCAATGGTCATTAAGGAACTGTAGGTAGGCACAACAGACTGTCCTGGCTGTCACCCTATCTTCAATCTGCTTGTGACTTCTTACTTGTTATATTTCTACATCCAGCAAGCACCCCACACTTCACTGAAACTCAACTCACTCAGTACAGACAGACAGAAAGTCAGTAGTCAGACAGTAGTACACTCAGTCATATATATATATATATATATATATACACATATACACACACACATATATATATATATATATATATATAGTCACTTAAACTTTGACTTTTCCACTGACTCATTAGTCAGAGAGTGGTGGTCCTGGCTGGACTGTCACTCATCAGCAGCCTGCATCCCTCCCCATCCCCACCATACCGTACCTGGTTAGTAGTGTGCTCACTACTGCTGCTGCCTGGGATGGGCCTGGACACGTATGGCTACTGGCTAAGGCAAGGGGCTCGGGGGAAGGGGTACGTTACCAACCAGGTGATGCTGCTGCTCTGAACTTCTTTCCCTCTTCCTCTCCTCAGGCTCCGATGCTGGTGCTGCTGGCCTGTAGTGCAGTCTGCTGCTTGGGCTGGGCTGGCTTGGCTGCGTCTGTCTTTCTGTTGTCTCTTCTCTTGTATTCTCTTCTAGGCTGCCCTGATGCACGCCGTGTGTGACTGCCACTTGGACCGCTGCTGCTCGGCTCCTCTTCGGCTTCCACTAGGGACCCACCCAGTAGCACTAATGCCGCGGTTTTGCTTTTGCTTGCTACCTCACATGATCCCAGACCCACTCCTTCTCAGCTGGAATCCCCGAGCATCCACTTGTGCTGCTGCTGGAGGTGGCAGACAGTGGTGGTAGCTCACGTCCTGGCTCTGGCTTCCGAGTTTGGGCTGGCTGTCCTCGGACCTCCTCCTCCACACAGACACCAACCGTTTACCCTGCTGCTCCGCCTGCAACTTTAAAGCCGCGCCTGACCTGCCGCATGCCCATCACCTGTTCTGCGGCTTGTTCTGCTGCTGGTGAACTACTGACCACCACCCACCAGTCTCTCACCCTTCCTCACTAGTCGTCTCCCTCTGCTCCTGGCCGAGGCCCTAGTCACCGACTCCACTCTAACTTGTGGCTCACGCCGTCTTTTGCTGATCAGTGCAAAACTCAGTCACCTCCTCCTCAGACGGGACTGTCCTCACTCCTCACCACACCACAATCACCTTCCTCCACCTCGATGGCCTGAAGCATGCATCTCACGCTCACGCCCAATAGAAGCCCTCCCCCTGGCCAATCACAATGTGGCGAATTTGAAAAATGCCACTAAACCACCAATTTTAGAAGGCACAATGCCAACTTTAAATAATAATAGCCTGGTGCTGCACCAGACTGGGGAGGTCAAGTTGGGGGCAAGCGGCCAGGGGGCTAGGGCAGCCGCATTATATCATGTCACGTCAGCGGTAGACAGTGCACAGAAGTCCCATAAAAAAAAAAAAAAAATTGCTTGTGTTTGCCATGCTGCCATTATTGCTGGGGCTCAGCCCAGGTCACAAAATATTGAGGGGGACCCTGCCCCACGGGCCCATACAACTCGGCGCCTATGGACACTGTTCTACCTACCTTCTCACCAGCTTCCAGGATGACAGGGCGGTCCCTCTCCATTCTCTGTGTTCAGAGGGGGGACCTCACTTTTACCTGGGCATATCCAGGATTTCAAGCTATCCAGATAGCTTTTGGTCTCCTTCTCTCACATTTTATAGATCAACCTCTTTCAGTCAGGTACATTCTGACTGGATAGCGAACTGTCTCACCTCTGCTATGCCATGGCTCAGCTCATGCTGAAAGGTCAGGTACATGTCCTTTTCACCCCTGCAGTTGTTGCATCCTTCACATGGGTTCTCTTGTGGCTGTCAGTGATACCTTGTGAAGCTGTAACTTGCACCCCAGTGCCTGCTGGTTATGCTTACTGCCCTGGATGTCACTGCTAGGCAGTATGCCATTTTTAGCAAGTCTGGCCTGGATGGTCTCCAGTCCTGATTGAGCTGTTCACTCCTACCTCCCTAGACTGCGGGTTTTATCTAAGCTTGGTACTCTGACCCATTAGTGGGAATTAATGGTGACGATACATTCCTGAAAGACATGAAAATTACATACGTCTTGTAATTCTTGATCTTCTAGGACTATCTTCACATTAATTCACACGCTTACCCACTATCCCCTGAGCTCATTCCAGTATCTTATTGGTCTTCTCCCTTGTTCAAGACTGGAACTGTGAACACACTATATTACTCTCATACTGACCACTCTTACATAGGTCATCAGGGCTCCTGATAGATAGATAGATAGATAGATAGATAGATAGATAGATAAGTTTTATTTATAAAGCGCCCCTACCGGGTGGCTCTGAGCGCTGTACAATGCATAAAATCTAATACAATGAAAACATTCATCTGAAACAAACATAAAATTACCACATTACAGAGCATAAACATAATTAAAATACAGATCACAACATTAATAAATGAAAGGACAGTCACTATAACGCATAGATATTTCATATCATAACAAATCAATCGCTTGTTCTAATAAAAACATCTTGAGCCCCCTCCCCCCTCCAAAGGCTTCCACTAAGTGGGCTGCTCTAAGATACCCTGGGAATGAATTCCACAGGGCAGGTACGGCCACAGAGAAAGCACAATCTCCCGAAAGCTGCAGCCTTGCCCTGGGAACCACCAAGAGGCCACCCTTGGAGGAACGAAGAGGGAGAGCTAGGCAGTGCAGAACCAGGAGGTCTTGCAGATAGTCTGGTCCCCAACCGTGTAGGGCTTTGGAGGTCAGCAGTTCGACCTTGAAGGCAGTCTTCCACCTTATCGGCAGCCAGTGCAGCCCATGGTGAACCAGTGTAATATGTTCAGATCTAGATACACCCATCAGTAGCCGGGCCGCCACATTCTGCACCAGCTGCAAATGGCAGAGATTGCCTCCCGAAAGTCCCAGGTACAAGGCATTACCATAGTCCAACCTCGTTGAGACAAAGGTATGTATCAGGGTGGCAAGGTCATAAGGCGATACCAGGGAATGGATCCGGGCAGTGGTCCTTAGGTGGTAAAAGCCACTTTAGACGATGGCTGACACCTTAGCATCAAGTGTCAGGCCATCGTCATGTACCTTGCCCAGATCCCTAACCTGTGTGAAGAGGGTCAGGGATGAGTCACCCAGTCTAAGACCCAGGTCACTTCCCAGCACTCCTCTACCCCACTGATGACCCAGCTCCACCACCAATACCTCCGTCTTGTCTGGATTGAGTCGTAACCAGTTTCGAGTCATCCAGTCCTGGATCTCAGCCAGGCAGGTGCTAAACACAGAGACTGCCATCTGGCTCCCAGGCTCACAGGACAGCTATAGCTGGGTATCATCAGCATAGCAGTGAAAATCCAGACCATACTGCCTGATGACATCTCCCAAGGGCAGCATGTACACCATGCACAAAAGAGGTGACAGGACTGAGCTTCATGGAGCTCCACAGCGCAGGGGCATCGGGTTGGACGAGGACAACACCATCACAACCTTTGCACTCTGCCTGTGAGGTAGACCCTAAACCAGCTGATAACATTGCCAGTTAGTCCACACCAGTTCCACAGGTGGTCCAACAACACCTCATGGTCCACAGTGTCAAACGCCACAGAGAGATCAAAGAAAACAAGAATAGATCACTCTCCCCTATCCCTCTCTCTTAGGAGATCATTTGACACCCCTTACCAGGGTGATTTCCATACTATGACCAGGTCTAAATCCAGACTAGAACAACTCAAAAATGGCAGAGGAAGCAAAAGGAGTTTCAAGCTGACTGGCTGCCACGTTCTCCAAAACCTTCCTTAAAAATGGGAGATTTGAGACCGGCCTGTAGTTGGTGAGACAGTCCAGATCCAACAAGGGTTTCTTCAAGAGGGGTCTCACCAGGGTCTCTTTCAAGGCTGCTGGGAAGATCCCTCTCCCCAGAGAACACTGGATGATCTCAGTAACCACAGGTCCAATCAGGCCAATACAACTGACCAAAAGTCTTGCAGAACCTGGGTCTAGTTCACAATAAGTTGGCCGCAACTTTGAGACTATCCCACTCACCTCATCCACTTCAACTGGGCCAAACTCATTCCACACAAGAGGGGTGCTCTGCCATGCCGCTGGCTCACCCCCACAAGCCAAATGAGCGACCCTGGAGGAGATATCGGATCTGATAGAGGACACCTTGTCCGAAAGGAACACAGTAAACTCTTCACACCTAGTGTTTGAACTAGCTCCCCTCGGATGGAGACAGGCCAGGTGTAACAACCTGTCTATCGTGCAGAAGAGCTGAGCTGGTCTATTCCTTGCTGCAGCAATCTCCCTAGACAGAAAATCTGTCTTTTTTCAGGATATTGCCCTTTGATAGTCACTATAATGTGACTTCAAAGCCAGTTTGTCCTCTATCAACCCGGATCTCCTCCAGCGACACTCCAACCCCCAGCCCTTAATCTTCAACTAGTCAGTAGTAGATTGCCATGCACTTCAGAGGTGAAAAAATAACAGCAATACAATTTATGTGGCAAAATAAAAGGCAAGGTTGAAAAATTACACTACACTTTTATTACTGCAGCTCCAAACAGGACTACAACAGTGCGGGTACCATTACCCAGCAGCCTTATTATAGGCTGCCACTGCCTCCCCTACACTCACCTCGCACGTAGTTTCCACACCCAATAGGTCCAGCACTGCCTGTAGTCCTACTGGGGACAATCCCTATAAAGGCAGTACTGGACCATGTCCACAAAAGAAGGACCCTCGGGGGGGCCCAAACAACCTCATGGTGCTATGATCTGACCAAACCACTAGATCAATGACCTTAAGACGCAGTGTGAACACCAGGTCCATCGTGTGCCCATCTGAGTGGGTTGCTGAGGTAATCACCTGCTACAGGCCCAAAGCCTTCATACCTTGGAGGAGGTCACATTCAAATGATGAGAGTTCTTCATCGATCCAGGCATTGAAATCCCCCAGAATTACCCATCTGGGGACTCCAACACCAGGCCGGCAACAAAGCCCCTGACCTCCTGCAGGAATTCCCTCTCCCTGCCAGGTGGACAGTAAATGAGAAGGATCCTGCAACCTGCTCTAGGACAGCCTTGCACGTCCACACACTCAGAGAACCTAGTAGAACACACCGGGAGCACCAAGAAGTTCAAGCTGGTTTTAAAACAAATGGCCACTCCCCGCCTCTATGATCTTTCCTCAGGCTGTGTATTACAGAGTACCCAGCCAGGATTGCTGTCTCCAAAATGAGGCCAGCATTCTCATCCAGCCAGGTCTCCGTGATGCAAGGCAGGTCTGCCAAGGAAATCAAGCCCACCATTATAGCAGTCTTGTTCCTCATCGACCTGGCATTGCAAAGCACAGCCCGGGTTGGATGAGTGGGAACTGCTGGACCATTGACCATCTGCCCTCTCTTAATGCTGGAGCCCTTGAGTATGGGAACCAGACAGGGAGGACCCCTCTCCATTTTACCCTAGGGCACCTCCTAGACCTCACTACCCGAATTGCCAACTCTCCAGCAGCCCCTCTGCTTTAACCTCCCCGCACATACAGTCCCCTTAGCGCAAATGCATGACCAATAGTTAGGTTATACTGCACCTCTTCGGTAAAAAAGGAGCTGAGGCAGTTGGGGATTGGTGCTGAGGCAAGCCTGGCGCCACGAGCCACTCTCACAGCACTATGCATGCATATGGCTTGCCTCAGTGCCAGCCCTCCTGAAAAGTTCTGGCTCCTGCGGGGTCCTAGTCCTCCGACACAGACCCATTAGTGTGAATTAATAGTGAAGATATTCCTAGAAGATGAAGAATTGCGGTAAGTACATCATTTTCATTTCCAGCGTCAGTCTGCAGTCCAGAATGACCCCCAGGTTCTTCACTGCAGCAACAGTCATGAGAGATTGGCCACCCACTGAAGGGAGAGCCAAACCTTCCACAGTGGCTGAGCCCTATTATCCCGGTTCGATCACCATGACCTCAGTGTTTCCTGGGCTGAGGCATTACCATTTCAAGGCCATCCAGTCATTTATTTCAGCCAAACATCAACTCAACACAGAAGCCGCAAGATCTTCACCAGGAGAACAAGACAGGTATAGCCGAGTATCATCTGCATAACAGTGGAACTCAACACTGCATTGTGTAATGATCTCCCCCAGTGGCAGAATATACAAAGAAAACAAAATGGGGGTGATTGTCAAGCCTTGAGGAACTTCACAGGACAATGAAGAAGTCCCAGTGGTAAAATTACCCCGGGCTACCTGCTGAATTCTCCTGGTTATGTAGGACTTGAACCAGTGAAGAACTGTGATGCTGAGGCCCACATAGTTCCTCAGGTGATCCAAAAGCACCCCATGGTCAGCTGTGTCAAATGCTGATGAGAGATTCAAGAGCACCAAGATAGAACAACATCCTTGGTCTCTCGCTAGGAGAAGAGCATGGGTTACTTTGACAAGAGCAGTCTCTGTGCTGTGATGGGGCTGAAAGCACAACTGGAGAGGTTCATAGATGGAAAAATACTCCAGACAATCTGTCAGTCGTTCTGCCACCACCTTTTCAATAACCTTCCCTAAAAAGGAAAGGTTAGAGACAGGCATGTAGTTCACCAGAACATCAGGGTCCAAGAAAGGTTTTTTTAGGAGGGCTCTGACCACAGTCTTTTTCAAGGCAGATGGAAAAACACCTTCCCTCAAGGAGCCATTGATGATCTCCATGAACATCAGGCCCAGAAACTCGCCACAGCCGAGGATCAGCCATGTTGGTCCTGGATCCAGTATACAGGTGGTGAAGCGCAAACTAGGGACTACCCGGAGCACCTCAGCCTCAGAAACAAGTCGAAACGCATCCCAGACAGGCAGATTTACCTCACTAAAGATGTGACCACCACTGACCTATGACAGATCACTTGAAGAAATCCCCGATCTGATGGTCAGTGCCTTGTCAGTGACAAACCATCCAAACTCCTCTCAGTTTTCTGTGGAAAAGGCTCTATCTGACTATAAACAGTGAGGATTTTGCAACCTGTCAACAGTACATAAGAGCTGAACTGGATGATTTTTCCCTGCAGCAATTTACCTTGACAGGAACTCTGCCTTTTTTCAGGTTAATTGCACATTGATACTTAGCATAGTGCGTCCTTAACGTCAACCTGTCCTCCACAGACCGGGAACTTCTCCAGGAATGCTCCAACCTCCCTCCTTTAGTCTTCAACCGTCACAGCTCAGCACAGTACCACAATGAACTGCATTGGGACATCAAGGGATGAACGCAGTAAGGTGCAGTAGTGCAACGTGGCTGCAAGCACCATGTTATAGTACATGGCTTCCTCAAGACCCTGTGCACACACCAGCAGCATACCCAAGACATCCAGTGCCTCCTGGAGCTTGTGAGGCTACAAATTATGTTTTGGATGGTACCAGATGATCTCCACAGAAGGAGTAATTGAACAGGTGACCCCACACTGGAACAACACTGCATGATGGTCCTACCAGAAGACCAGATCAACCTTGACCGCACTAATGTCAAGTCTCTATGAGAAAATCAAGTTCAATATGTGACCATGCTGATGGGTTTCAAAGGCAATGGCCTGTGTCAGTCTCAGCGATGACATCAGCTGGAGGATTTCTTGTTCAGATTGTGAGGATTCTTTGAAATCCCCCAGTACAAGTAGTCTGGGGGTGTCCAACATGTGTCCGTCAATGAAGTCGGGTAACCCCTGCAGAAAATCACTCCCACTACCCGGAGGTTGGTAGGTGAGAATGAGCTTGAAGCTGACACCTGGACCACATCTAGCCACCACACAGTCAAAGAACCTGGAGGTTCTCATGGGGAGTACAGTGAGTCCCAGAGTGAATGTGAAACCGATGTTCACCCCGCCCCCTCTGCTATCCCTCCTCGGACAGTGCATCACAGAGAACCAGGCCGAGTCATCACGCAACCAGGTCTCCATGATACACACAAGGTCAGCTGAGGAATCAGCGATGAAACCATCCATCACTTCTGTCTTATTCCTCAGTGATCTTGTGTTACGAAGTTATCAGTTTCCGTTGTTCCTCGGCCTTGATTTCAAACAATCTGTTGGGACGGGAAAATGAGTCCAAGAAAAGGGACTTGTATCTACCACTATGCACGAGGGCTTTGGAACTGTGCCTACCACTATACACAAGAATTTAATTTTGTTTTCATTTTTGATTGACAGTTAAATATTGTAATTCATGGATAGCGGTAAATTACGAGACTTAATTATGAATTATGTTGTCAGAAAGTGCTTGTTACATGGGAAACAGTGGCCTTAGTCATATAATATAATCATATATACCTTATTCTGCATATTTTTATACTTGTGTTGGTTATACCTAACCAGTTATTGTTAGCTGATACAGCTGCTGCTGCATAACTGTCCCCACAGCACCCACTTGAAAACTGCACTAGACTAAATGTCGATATCCTAGAGTGAAGAGGTAAAAGTTAGAAAACCATCCACATAAGCATAGTTCAATGAGTTTGAAGCAATCTTCATTTTATTTTCACCAAACATGATTTCCCAGACCTCACCCAACGTTTCACCCAAACATGGGCTTCCTCAGGAGTCTGCATTCAAATAAGACTCAAAATTACCACACAAACTGTATACACAAGGTTACATTCACTTAAAAATAGTCCCCAGCCAATCACGCAACATACAGGTCTGTACTTCACCTCATCATCCCATCTGTTCCATAGTCAAAAGGGTGATTTGCACTGGCTTTATAGTCTAGAAAATTAAACATATTCTTATCTGGTTTCGTCAGATAACCTCTAAATCAGGCTGATATTGCATTCTAAATTGTTCCATACTAGCGGTGTTCTTTACTTTAAATAACCACACCATTATCACAGTAAGTGATCCCGCTCTTCTTTCTGGTTTCTTATATTCTGAATGCACCAGGCAATCTTTAGGGATGCTGACTTTTTCTGCGGCTATAATGTGTCTTATGTTCAACTCAGGTACAGTATATCAAGGGTGCAATGTGTCCCAGTATTTGTTCACAATCATTTTAATGAGTTCCTTTAGTGCAGAGTATTCTAGGGATAATATAACCCGATTCGTGTTTCCTTGTTGGTGTATGTATTCTTCCTCCATTTCTGTTCTTGTGTTTTTCCTTTTAGTTTTTGCTGTTGCCGCACTGACAGCTGTGTTGGTGTATCCCCTTGCTAGGAACCTGTCAGTCATAGTGTTCAGATTTTGAGTACGGTCACTTTCTTTGCTGCAATTTCTGTCGACCCTCAATATCTGGGAATAAGGTATGCCATTTTTAAGTTGTTTCGGGTGAAAACTCTCTGAATGCAGCAAGGTATTTCTGTCAGTATCCTTTCTGTAGATTCTAGTGTGGAATTTGTTACTCTCTTTATAGATTAATAGGTCTAAGAAGGCAATTTCTCTTTTACTGTATGTTATAGTGAACTTTAGGTTCTCTGTCAGAGAATTCATGTGTTCGTGGAACAGTTGGAGTTCCTCTGTGATTCCACCCCAGGTGATGAGCAAATCATCTGTGTACCTCCTATATGTTCTTTTTTTTTTTTTTAAACTTCTTTATTGAAATTTATCAAGCACAAATAAAGACATACATACATATATACCCAGGAATAGCCCAGGTCCGCATCCCCAAACTGGATGTGGTTACTATGTACAACCCTAGAACTATGTACATACACAGTTGCCATACAATAATCTTGCCATTATTCAGTTAACTTACTGGGGTACATTCAAAGCTATCGAATCTAAGCTGGATAACATCTTATCCACCTTCCTATTATGACTACCCCTCAATAATATTATGATTGAGTTCTATTCGGTTATGAGTCAGGTAAACCAAACTTTGGCAACCATGTCCCCGGGAAAGAGAGAGAATCCACCCTACACCCACTATTTTGGCAGATCAGACAACAGATCACTGCAAGCTAACTAAGGTACCTACGTACATCTAATAGAAGAGTGCAAAAGAAAAAAAAAAAAGGTTAAGATCTTAAATGTGGATCATAATCTCATTATTAACTTTTCCTTAACCATATATTGCTAACTAATCACAATCAGACAGACAGATCTGGGTCTTAGTGCTCTTGACTTGTATTGAGTACACTGCTTCCAATGGGCTCCATCTTTTATTATAGATTTTTCTTTTACCCTCCGCTACCATTTGTGTCTTAAGTCTATAGTGTATGTAACAGATCTTTCACCCATTGATCGTACTTATAAGTAATGTCACTTTTCCAGTGTCTTAGGACAAATGCCTTAACTAGGACAGACATCAAAGCTATATGATACTTAGCAGATGCCCTCGAAACCGAGTTCATATCCCCCAAAACACAGATCTCTGGCCTAATAAATTCCGCATAGTTTAATAAGGGGTCCATGTTCTGCCCAATATGAACCCATAATGGATGTACTTTGGAACAGTCCCACATCACATGTAACACAACTCCTGTATTTGTTTCACATCTAAAGCACAGGTCTGTCTGTCTGAGTCTCCTAGAACATAGCTTAGCAGGGGTATAGTAAATATTTGAAGGAATTAAAATTTGCATAATCTTGTACTTAGGGACAGGTAAAAATGTACAATTCTTCCAAATCTCTTTCTAGTCAGGCCTCAGGGGGGTCATGCATTTTCCCAATATGAAATCTGGGTCAAGGAACCAGAGCTCCCAAACTCTAGCAGCATCCTGTACACTTTTGAAAGAGGATGTTGGGAGTAGTTAATCCCGCTCAGGTTATCCCAGGTAAATTATTTCTGTCCAGCATCTCTACTATCTCCTAGAAAGTGGTGCACCATGTTGGTGATTTGAACTGAAAAAAAATTCCAGTCCCTAGTCTGCGGTAGTAGGACCACCATATTGTCTACAACAAAATCTGCCAAAGTTAGATCAGTGAAGTGCGGAGCCCAATGGTTATTTATTATTTGTCCCCCAAGATGAAGATTAGGGTTTCCCTGGATAGGTTGATCCAGACCTCTCATTTGATCTCTCCTCTGTGAGGGATTTAAAAAATTCCACCATGTCAACATGGATTTGAAAATTGGTGTCTGCTTCCCTTATTAGGCAATCCATTCGGATCTGAAAAGAGCAATGCTGCTGAGGAGAGTTTCAGATCCTCAATAATTTGTCTCTCAATTTGCAGCCAGGTTGGGATGTATCCCTCTTCTTCCAAGTTTCTGCATCACCGTCCCATTAAACTTAGTTGTCCCACCACATAATATAAGTGGAGGTCCGGAAGCTTAATACCCCCCATAAGATGGGGAAGGCATAAAATAGTATGTTTTCTTCTTGGAGGTTTTGAATCTCAGAGGAATGCAGAGATTACCCTCTGGATGTTAATAAACTTTCCTTTGGGAATATTATAGGGTAACAAATGAATCGGGTACAGCAAACTAGGTAGAAGGTTTATTTTGATCAATCCCAGTCTGGCAGCAAAATTTAGGGGGAGTTTATTCCATCTTAGAATATCTGTTTTAATTACTGATAGCAGGCTATCAATGTTTGCTTCCACCGCATCCTCTGAATTAGCCATAGTCCATATGCCCAGATACTTAATTTTAGTTGGGGCCCAATTGATTTGCAACAATTCAAATTCTGCTCTATAAGTATAAGGAGTAAGAGGAAGAACCTGTGTTTTACTCAGATTTAATTTGTAATTGGAGACCACTGAGAATTGCCGAATGATTTTCAAAGCCTTTTGGAAGCTGTCTGCTGGTTCCTGTAAATGCAGCATTATGTCATCAGAAAAAACAGAGAATTGAAGCTCCCTCCCACAAACCTTAATCCCTTGTACTGCAGGATCCATGAAGAGCGCTCTTAGTAAAGGTTCTAAGTAAATATTAAACAAAATTTGTGACAGAGGACATCCCTGTCTAGTCCCATTCATCAAAAAAACTCCTTAGATAAATAACCGTTACACAGAACCCTGGCAGTGGGGTTTGCATAAAGGTTTCTAAGACCCCTGAGAAGGCCCTCTGGAAAGCCCATTTTCTCCATCGTAAGAAATAGAAAAGCATGGAATACCCTATCAAGGGCCTTCTCAGCGCCGAGTGCAATCAGAGCCATGGGTAACTTGGAGTTAGAGGCCCTGCCAATGATATGATGAAGCCTCCTTAATGCATCATGTGCCCCTCGGCCTGGCATAAACCCTACTTGATCCTGACTAATTAATAAGGGAGCAACTCTTAAAACTCTATTAGCTAGGATCCTCATTAGCACTTTGATATCCTGATTTATTAATGCAGTGGGTCTGTAATTACTCGGAAGATCTTTTGGTTTATGTGGCTTTGGGATAAGAGTAATATAAGTTCGATACAGTGGAGGATGTGGAACCCCTTCCTGCATAATATGTGAGAATAAATCTTTCAGTAGAGGGAGTATAGATACTAAATGAACTTTGTAAAATTTACCTGTAAGACCATCAGGCTGTGGTGTCTTACCATTTGGCAATGCTTTAACTGCCTCTATTGTTTCTGCTTACTGAATTGGGGCTGCTAGTGCCTGGGCCTGCACCTGATCTAACCTAGGCAGTGGTATCTTATCTAGAAACCCTTTAATCTCTTCTTCATTAGTGAGACCCCCCCCCTTTGATAAATCCCTATGTAATAGTCTGCGAAAGCATCAGCCATTCCCTTGGGTCCGTAATAATGTCTCCATTAAATTTTATTGCAGGAACCGTCCGTTCTGCTTCCCATTCCCTGATTCTACTAGCCGGCAATCGTCCTGGCACATCCCTCTGCATTAACTATTTAGCTTGTAGTTTTTCTAACCAGCGATCTATCCTGTCATACAGGTTACCTCTTATTTCATCTCTTAACTCTTTAAGCTCGTTGTCTAGCTGTCCAGAAGAACCCTCCAGTGGGATTAGTGACTTAATAGCTCCCATTAGAAATTCTTCCCACGCTCTATTCATACTGTTTCTCCTAGCAGTATATTCTTGGGCTATTCCTGCATACAATACCTTACAAGTAGGCCAAGCAAGTCTCTTGTCCAGGAGTGTTGGTAATTGGGTCTGAATTATTTCTACCAGCGCTTCCTCCAATTTAGATACAGCCTTGTCAATCCTTAACACCATATCATCTAATCTCCATCTATATGGTTTTAGAGGAATATCCTTTATTTCCCAGAGTAACTGTATAGGAGAATGGTCAGACAATGTTCTGCTAAGAGTCGCCAGTTCCTTAACTCCCCTTAGTGCAACCCTATTAACCAAAAAGTAAGTCAATTCGGGAGTGAGAGTGATGCGCTCCAGAATAGAAGGTCATGTCTGTGTTCCCTTTATTATACACTCTATAGGGGTCTACTAATGCTGTGACCTCCATAAATCTAGTCAAAGCTGCCTGGGCCAAAGAAGGTGGTCTTTCAGAGGGTGGATTCCTGTCCACCCAGTTGTCTAAGCAGAGATTCCAATCTCCTACCAAGACAAGTGGGTAGGGTGGGAGAGTAGCTATATCCACCTCTAGTGAGGCAAAAAAATCCAATTTAGGTGGAGTAGGGCCATATAGTGAAGCGATTGAAAATGCATTTCCCAAAATAGTACCTGAGACATAAACTCCTCTAATATCCTCTCTTGTTTTAATTTGAGAGATAACATACGGACAAGTTTTTCATACTAATATCGCCACCCCCCCCGATGCTTTCACCTTCCCTTCTGCAATTACTTGGCCCACCCACATTTTCTTCAATAGATTTCGTTCCTCTTTCAGTAAATGGGTTTCCTGTAATGCAGCTATTTGAACCTCCAATTGATTAATATACCGCAATATCACCAATCTTTTCTTCCTCCCCTTAGGTCTTTAACATTCCATGAAAGAAGTTTAAGCACAACCATTATATATAGCATTACTCCTGCTTTCCATCCTCTGACAGTCTGCCCACCATTTTAGACCCACCATGGATTCTCTCGCTTCCCTTTCCCCCATAATCCCCCCCACTGTAGCCCCCGATCCTCCGATCGTCCTCCTTTATTAAGTTGAGACGTAGATGAGCTAACCCCGTAGTGCCCCTAGACTCCCCGAATCCTCTTAAAACATCCATAGACCCACCTACTTTTAAATCCCATCCTAAGCTTCTTAAGTGGCCAAATACCTGCTATGGTTAGAGGTGCATAACGTCACAGTTCTCAGTATATGCAGTAATTTCTCCTCTAGGGTCCTCTCCCACTACAGTATCAAATAGTAACTGGGAGAGCGTACTCCAACCCCTACTAGCCCTCACCATTCAATCAGAGGTCAGAAAGCATTGACCTTCCCTCGACCTTATACTATAAACAAAGATAGGTTCATGCCCCCACATTAAAATAATGTCCCCCATATCTGTATTCCCCTTTTGCCACCATTCTTCTAGCCTCTGTGGAGCGGTTAAAAAAAAACAACCTGAAACCAATAAATAACCAGCATAGAGAGAGAGGAGAAAAAAAAGAGTTTCTAAAACAAAACTCTGTTGCAGCTGGTATTTCATTAAAAGAATGCGGTATCTCTGTTCACCAGCCTCCCAGGTACCGATATGTGTCACTCCCCACAAAACAGAGAAAATAACAGCAGTCCACCTTGAAAAGTCCTCTCTTCTTTGCTTGACATTCCAGCTATCTGATGTTGGAACCCAGCTCGTTATAAAGTTTTTAATCCCCGATCCTAAAAAGAAATTTGATCGGCTTGGTCCCTTTAACCCATAAACTGGTAATTAAGGTTCTCCCCCAAACAGTCCCACATAGTAGCTCCAGGGTAATCAAAAGAGTAAAGTTCACGAAGCATGGGAGTAAAATAAAGTCCAAGCAGTTCAAATTCAGTATACACCTGCAGCTCCTACCAGTCAATCCTTCTCATACTCTGCGCTTCATCAAAACAGGGCCTCATCTCACCCCAAATCTTCAGGTCTCAGACGTAAACAATGCCAGGAGCGCTACTCCCAGGCCTTCTGCAGCATTAGCCACCGTTGCCTACCTCCTCTCTCCAGATTGTAACTTCACAATCAGCGTTGATGGGTACTGAATTCTAAATTTTACCCCTGCTAGATAAACCTTTTTCTTGATCTCTACATACTCCTCCTGCTTTTCCCGAACCGAAGGTGTCAGGTCCTGAAATAGCCAGATAGACAACCTGTTTCATTGCAGATTTTTATTTGTTCTAGCTTTGTACAAAACATGAGTTTTTTCTTTGTAATTCAGAAAGCGCATGATAAGGACATGGGGTCTGGCTCCAGGTGGGGGAATCTCTCTCAAAGAGCAGTGAGGAGTCTCCAAAAGGTGTTGGGCTGAACAGCTTCATGAGCAGATCTTGCATGAAGGATACGCAGTCAGCTCCTTCTGTCCGCTCGAGAAGACCAGCCATAATCAGGTTGTTCCTCCGACTACGAGACTTCTGGTCCTCAAGTTGATTTTCCAGTTTCCTAACTTGCTTTTGTAAAGCGACCACTTCAAGGTCCATTGTTGCTGTCTTTCTTTCCTGTGAGGCAACCCTGGCTTCCACATCCCCCACCCGTTGTGTTAGGGCCTTTAGTGCAGGTTTTAAGATCGAAAAATCAGCCACAAGCCCTTGGAGTAGGTGTTTTATTTCAGAAATATCATCATCCGAATATTTTTGTCCTCCTCGCTCCTCAGTCGGCAAACAGCCATTTTCTTCTGGCACCGGAGAGTGAGGTTTCGAGTGCTTCACAGCCGGCACTCATGCAGCTAGAGGCTCGGGGCTTCCACATTCCATCTTGGCCATGTTGCTTTGCCGCTCTGCCGCTCACACTTTTGCTTCAGGTGGGTATCTTGCTTTTTATTTTTGTTCCTTCTGTTAATACCCAAGTGCGTTTTGCCTCTTTTAGCTTATGGAACCCACTCTTACAATCAAAATTCAGAGGTCAAAAATGGATTTATGAGCTATAGTATTCAGCTCAGCCTGGGAGCACTTTTCAGGACATCCTTTCCCCACTAACTCATCATGTGATCTACCTCCTATATGTTCTGATTTTGTATAGCAAATGATCTTACTTCGAGAGGGCTCTTGCAGTAGGTAATTACATATAGGACTGACGCCGGCCGGTGGCAGAATCCCACCGAAAAAATTTCTAGCCAGCCGCCCCAGCAGGGACTGCCCCCACGCCAGGTGACTGAGGCCGCGACGACGCTGGTATAAAGGGCGTCCCAGACACCCGCCTTCCAGTTCTTTCCCGCCGTCAGTTCGTGCAGCGCCTCGCGGTTAAGTTCATATCGCTCTGTCCTGTTACTGCGTCGTTTTTTCCGAAAAAGTTCAGTATTGTATTTTATACTTCTGTCGTCAGGTGAACGTCGGTATATGTCATCCCCTTCAAAGAATAAGTGCGACTCGTGCGGCGCCCAACTGCCTCACAAAGACGGTCACTCCCTCTGCCTTTTCTGTTTAGGCCCTGACCACGCGGTCGACAAGTGTCCGCACTGCCTTTGTTTCAACGCGGCCACCCACAGATGACGCCAGCAGTCCCTCGAAGCCCATCTCCTCAAAAAGAAGATGTCCGTGATGGAGAAGGAGTTGAAGAAACTGGCAGGTGTCGACCTCCCTGAAAGGGCACAAGAAGCGGGACAAGGAAGGCACTGGAGAAGGTCTCCTCCTCCCGCGACTCTGGCGGAGTCGGGCAGGTAACATCCCTCAGGGATCGCCCGGCAGCAGCCTCCAAGGCTTTGGAGGAGGCGTCGGCCCACCCGGCCGGGTTCGTTCGAGCCTGCTGGGTGCCTCCGGGCAAAGGAGGCCCAGCCCCAGTACGCCCAGAGGCTTGCGTGTACTGCGCGGGCACCTCCCTTATGCCGGACGCCGGCCCTCCAACATACGCCAGGAGAAGGCCACTAAGATGCTGCGACCGCCGAGGCGACGCGGCAATCCCCTCGGACCGGGCCTCCTCCCTCATCCTCGGCCCGTCTCCGACCCAGGGACCCCTGAAGTCGGGCGCCGGCTCCTCTGGCGTCCGCGAAGATTCGGCCCTAAGCCACACATCGGCTCCTCCGGCGTCGCCGGCCTCGGAGCCTCGGCAGACCCTGCTTCGTCTGTCATACCAGGCTCCCGCAGCCTTCGCTGCCGTCAGGGAGCCCTCAGTCCCCTGACCGCCGAGTTTTTCCCCTCCGTCCCGGATGAGACTCAGGATCCTGAGCTACCGTCGATCCTCTTCCTGAAGAGCCGGATCTGAATGTCGGCTCCTCCGGCCCGCCCGACACCAGCCCGCCAACGCCCGGTTCCGACACGGCCCCTCCAACGCTTGGCGTGGGATATTTCCTCTTCGCCGGGCCCCTCCACCCACAGGGCCTATCCGGCTGATCCGCCCGTGGAGTACCCGGCTGGGCCGTCTGCTCCAGCAGCTCCTCCAGTGCCTGGGTATCTGCCGTCCTATCCGACACCGGTTTTCCCTGGTCCGCAGTATCCTGCGCCGCAGTACCCGGCGCCGACTCCTTGACGCCGCAGTACCCGACGCCACAGTACCCAGCTCTGTTATATCCACAGCCGGGTTACGGATACTCTCCCTACGGATTTCCTCCATACAACTATCCCCCTCCTCCTCCCCCACCGCCCCCTAGGCCACGGTGGATCTTCAGGAGACTCTTGCCTCCTGGTGGGCTGAGGCCAGGGCTCAGCTCACCAAGGAAGTCGAGAGCCGTCTTACCCATGACAGCTGCCACCCCTGCTCCCATCGCCCCAGGCAGGCGCCTCCCTCTCCACCTCCGGATTCCGGCTTTGCCTCGGGATCCAGAGAGGCAGGACAACGTTCTGGGATTACCCTAAGAACCCGTCCCTCCCAGACGAGCTAGAGTCCACTGCTTCAGATTCTTCTTCCTCTCTCTCTCTGGACTCCTCAGAAGCTTCCAATGGCTGTTCTGAGAAAGATGATGAGCAGCCTCCGTCCAAGCCCGGCCGTGGACTCCTCGAAGTCTCCTCGGAGGATCCTTCCTTCATGGAGTTGCTCAGGAAGATCCAGGGAAGTCCATCAGTGGCATTCCTTAGAGCCAGATCCTCAATGGGTTAAACTCGCTGAACATCTGGACTTGCCCTTCCGGCTCCTACTCTTGTGCCACCCTGGATCGAGCCACACCCACCTTGTTTCCACTATTTGGAAGCAACCATCGCTTTAGCCCCACTTCCCAGGAAGTCGAACAGGCTATACCAGGCTCCGGAGGGTGTAGACTTCTTAGACTCTCACCCCCGTGCAGACTCGGTTGTGATTAGCGCCGCTTACAGCCGGTCAGCACACCCGAAACACTTGAGCTTGTCTCCCCCGGATAAGGAATCTCGCCTTCTGGATCAGTGTGGAAGGAAGATCTACGCTTCTTCCACACTGGGGATTAGGGCCCTGAATTATGTAGCACATATGGGGGATTACCAGAAGGCTGTCCTTACCCAGGCAGAATCTAAGATCGACTCTGCCTGACTCCCAAGTCAAGCAGAAGTTAGCCGACCTGGTCCATTCTGCTCGTTCAGCCAGTCGTCATATTTTGAGGACGACATACGATGCAGTGGACACCGCTGGATGGAGCTCTGCATTCGCCGTAAGTCTTCGGTGTCATGCATGGCTCCGTGTGTCAGGTCTGGTCCCGGAGGTGCAGTCAGCGATCCAAGAAGCACCTTTCAGGGGTTCTGTGCTTTTCGGTGGTGATGTCAAGGACATCATCACTGATTGCAGGAGAAGGGCACGCCCTAAATCTATTGATTCAATGTACCATCCCCATCCCCCACAGCGCCGTCCCTTTCGCAGACGCAGCCGGCCTCAAGCGAAACCTCAGGGAAGGCGGGCCACTAAACGTCGGGCCCCCACAGCTGCCAGGCCCCAGCTGCGGCGCTGTCTCACGCCACCTGACTCCTTCCCTCTCCCACTGCCTCCGGACACCCCGGAGGAACCAGTAGGAGGGAGTTTCTCCCTCCACCTTCCGGGTTGGGAGAGGATAACTACATATTCATGGGTGCTTCAGATCATAGCAGAGGGGCACTCTATAGAGTTTCTACAGAAACCTCCACGTCTCCCCCCTCTGACCTCCTCTTACTCAAGGGACCATCTTCCTTTGGTCAGGGAAGAAATCTCTGCTCTCCTTGCGAAACAGGCTATGGAGCCTGTCCCCCCTCAACTCCACGGGACGGGTTGCTATTCCCATTTCTTCCTCGTACCAAAGAAGATGGGAGATCTCAGACCCATTCTCGATCTCAGCTCCCTGAATCTATATGTGGAATACAAGAGGTTCAGGATGCTCTCCCTTCAAACCCTCTTGCCCCTGCTTCGGCCGGGCCAGTGGCTTTGTGCACTGAATATGCAGAATGCTTACCTGCACATCCCCATTCGCCCTCCGCACTGAAAGTACCTCAGGTTCGCGTTCCAGGGGGACCACTACCAATTCCGGGCGCTCCCATTTGGTCTTTCCTCGGCTCCCCGAGTCTTTACCAAATGCCTGATGGTGGTAGTGGCCCATCTGCATTCTTTGGGATCTCAGGTTTTTCCCTACCTGGATGACTGGCTCCTGGCGGCCCCGTCCAGGAGGGAACTCCTGTATTTTCTCTCCCTCACCCAGCAGGTTTTCACTGGCCTGGGTATTACCATCAACCATTCCAGGTCTCACCTGGTTCCTTCACAGAGGCTCCAGTTCATTGGGGCAATCCTCGACACGACATTGTGCAAGGCCTTCCTGCCTCCGGACAGGGGGGCCTCCCTCCAGTCCCAGATTTCTCTCCTATCAGAACACAGGAGGGTTCCGGTGAGGTCGGTGCTCCGTCTACTGGGGCTTATGGCGGTGGCCATCCTGACGGTTCCGTGCGCACGCCTCCACATGAGAATCTCTCGGTGGACTCTCCGATCTCAGTGGGATCAACGGGTAGATGACCTAGATCATCTGGTCCTGATCTCCTCGCCGATGGCAAGAGACTTACAATGGTGGATGGTTCGAGAGAACATATTCCGGGGGGTCCCCTTTTTTCATCCTCCCCCCAATCAGACTCTGACCACGGATGCTTCAAGCGAAGGTTGGGGGGCCCATCTGGGTCCTATCCAACCCAGGGCCTATGGTCAAAGCTGGAGATAGTCCTCCACATCAACGTGCTCGAGCTTCGAGCAGTGCTGTATGCTCTCCAGGCCCTTCACCAATACATCCTTCCCGGTCACCTAGCTGTCCAAATGGACAACATGTGCGTGGTGTGGTACATCAACAAGCAGTGAGGAACTCGGTCCTACCCGCTGTGCAGGGAAGCAATGAGGGTTTGGGATTGGGCAACGCTTCACAACCTTCACCTCACGGCGATCCACGTTCCGGAGTGACAATGTCTCTTGAACAGACTAAGTGCGCTCGTGGCTCTACCACCAGAGTGGGAGTTGGACGAAAAAGTTCTAAAAGCATCTTCCAGATTTGGGGACTCCTCAGATAGAACCTGTTCGCCTCCTCCCAAAGCATAAAACTTCCAATCTTTTGCTCGCTCGCTCCAGGCGAGGCGCTTTCTCTGGGCGACACTTTATCTCTAAGCTGGAAGGACAGAAAATCTTATGCTTTTCCCCAATTCCTCTGGTACCTCGTGTGCTGCAGAAGCTTGCTTTGGAAGGAGGCGAGAATGATTCTGATCGCTCCTTTTGGCCCAGGTAAATCTGGTTCTCTTTTCTACAACAATACTCAGAGGTTCCTCCTCTTCCTCTTCCTTTATCTCCAGGATTGCTGACCCAGGATCAGGGGACCCTGGTCCATCCGGACTCAAGTCCTTCAACCTCATGCATGGCTCCTGCAGACCTAGCTCAATCTCGTTTGCGTCCTCCTAAGGTGGCCGAGATTCTGGTGGAGGCTAGAAACCCTCCACTAGGTCCACCTATGCCATGAAATGGAAGAGATTTTCTATCTGGGCTGCGTCCAGGAGCGTGGAGCCCTTTTCTGTCCTGCGACCATTCTGCTTGGTACATCGTCATCTTTTCGACCTGGGTCTCAGTCACTCCTCTTTGAAAGTCCATATGCGGCTATCTCAGCCTACCATGTCCCTTTCGCTGATATGGCATTTGCCCAGCTGGAGGTCTCAAAACTTTCTTAGAGGGTCCTTCATCTCAGGCTCCCTGTCCGAACCCCAGCTCCGCCTTGGGACTTAAACTTTGTCCTCGAGAAACTTACCTTCTTCCTTTTTGAGCCTGCGGCTTCCGTGAACTTGAAGTTTTATCGTGGAAGGCGCTCTTCTTGGTGGCCATTACTTCTGTTCGTCATTTCCGAGCTCAGGCCTGATGTGCAAAATCCCTTATTTGATTTTCACAAAGAGCGAGTAGCTCTTCGCACGAATCCTAAGTTTCTTCTGAAGGTGGTAGCGGAATCTACCTTGAATTAGTCTATTGAATTACCTGCTTTCTTCACTCAGTACTCCAATCAAGGAGAATACCTGCTCCATACCATGGATGTTCACAGGATTCTGAGATACTACACCGATAGGACAAAGGATCTCAGAAAGAGTGATCAGTTGTTTGTCTCCTTTGCTCACAAAGAAGGCAATGCTGTTTCTAAGCAATGCCTATCAAAGTGTTATTGTTGCATCACTTTCTGTTATGACAAGTACAACAAGACCCTCCCGGGTCAAGTCAGAGCCACTCCACTCAGTGAGTTGCCACCTCTATGACTTGTTTCAGGAGCGTGTCTGCGGCAGACATCTGTGCTGCCGCCACTTGGACTTCCATCCATACCTTCACTAAACATTACAGTTTGGACATTGCCTCTCACTGTAGAGCAGGCTTCGGGTTAGCTGTCTTGCAAGGCCTCCTTTCTTGAGACCTGCTAGATTATTTGCTACTTTTTAGAGTAGTCCCTCCTCCCGGTGCCTTTTCATTTGTTCTAGACTGCTTGGGATTCTGTCCTATATGTAATTACCTACTGCAAGAGCCCTCTCAAAGTAAGATAGTACAGTTACGTAAGAACTTACCGTAACAGTAGATCTTCGAGAGAGGCTCTTGCAGTAGGTAATACCTTCCCGCCCTCCATCCCCCTAGGCTTTTTCAGCTCCTTTTCCATTGAGGGAAATATCTGCTTCTCTCTCTCGTCCAGGCCTTCCGGGCCTGTGGTGAAAAAGAACTGGAAGGCGGGCGTGGGACCCCCCTTTATACCGGCGAAGTCGCGGCATCCAGTCACCCTGGCGATGAGGCGATCCCGCCCGAATGCTAGCTAGAAATCTAGAAATTTTCCTGTAGTCCTGCCGCTGGCTGGCGTCAGTCCTATATGTAATTACCTACTGCAAGAGCCTCTCTTGAAGATCTACTGTTACGGTAAGTTCTTACGTAACTGTACTGTATACATAGGTTTAGCACAAATTAAGCCTCAACTAAGTCCATGTACAGGTTGACATACATGGGGGTCATGGTGCTACCCATGGCTGTTCCTTTCTTCTTCCTGTGGTGTATCCCTTTGAATCAGAAGTAGTTTCTGAATAAAACAAGTCTTGCAAGCTCAAGAAGGAAATGTGGGAGGGACCTCTGTTCTGTCTAATCTTTGTAGTGCCATCTCCAAACTGTGTAGTCCCTCCTCTTGTTGTAGAGACATATAAGGGTCTTTTATGTCGATACTGCATAAGATAATGTTCTTCAGGTTCCCTGCAGTGTTCAGTGTCTCTATCAGTTTAAGAACATTACCTGTGTCATGTATATAGCTGGCCACTTAGTAAGTAAGTGGGTGGGCAAAGTAGTTTATGAAGCTTGATAATGGCTCTAGTATTTAGCTGTTACCTGACACTGTGGGTCTTCCTGGTAGAATATTTAAATTCTTGTGGATTTTTGGCAACCCGTAAAAGACTGGTATTTTTGAATATTTTGCCATCCAAAGTTCCTTTTACCAGTTATGTACATACCAAGGGACTCTGCCTCATTTAGGACTTCCTTTACACTTTCCTTTGTCCTGGGTGTGGGACCCCCTTGAAGTATTTTGTTGTTTTCTTCTATATTCAGAATGTCCTTAAACATTTTGCAGTACTGCTTATTATTCATAATGACACCCCCCGCGTCCTTGTGAGTGGGTTTGATGACTATGTTGGTCTCGTTTTCCTTGTCCTTGAGTGCTAGTAACTCTGGACGTGTTAGGTTGTATTCCATCTGGAGTTTGTTAGGTGAATTGAATAATGTGTTAACATCATTACATACCTGCATTATGTATGCTTCCAAATGTGATTCCTGCTCTTGGGTGGGTTATAGATGAACTTGCGTTTAACCACCTGTTTTGCTTCCTTTATTGTTGGATCTTGCTCAGATTCACTATAGAATTGTACTTTTAATCTAATCATTCTGAAAACTTGCAAATCAGCCATCAGATTAAACTTGTTTGGGACTTGTGAGGGGGTGAATGATAACCGTTTGCTCAAAACACCCATTTCATGTGTTGTAATGCCCTATCTCACTTAGATTAAAAATTACTGTATCCTCCACCCTCTGTAGTCCATCCCTCCTCCACCCCCTCCTCTCCCTCTACTTCCTCCTCTTCTCCCTCCTTCTCTTGGCTGGTGATAGTACTCCTCCTCTTGTTCATAAAGGGTCCTTGTGTGACACCCATGGAGTCTGTCTTCCTGTATAGTTTCTTGAGGGGTTTGTCATTGGGGTGTTCAGGGCCTAAAAAGGTATTTGTTTATATCTGTAGTCACTGCTGGTATGATTATACCTGCCAGAGCTATCTGAATTGTTCTGTTGTTTTCTTCTCCCTCTATATGGTGTATTTGATTTCCAATTAAATAGTCTGTTGAAGCGATAATCATTGGTATTGCGTCTAAATTTTATGAATTTTTATTTTCTATATATCCCCCTCAAATTGTTCTTAACGCTTCTTGATTTCTTCTAATGTCATATTAAATTGTTCTTCCTCTGTTTTTAGCTTAAGCTGGTCCTGTGTCTTAGTGATGTCTTCAGCAAGTGTACTTCTGGCCTCAGCTACTGCCTCTATTAGGGCATATATGAAGCCAATAGAGCACTTATTTTGTGTTCTCTTCCAGCGTTTAAGTTTTTTGGCTCTATACCTAAGTTACAGTAAGTTCTGTGAGCACCGTAACTCCCCTTTATATCTGTTATTAGTTTAAATATTCACCCAATGTTTTACCATGACATTCTAATTTGGCGCCCTTCTTTTTTTAGCTGTTCTAATTTCAGGACTAATTCTTTTTCACTGTTGCCCAGTTCTAGGTTTGTTTTTGTTTTATTTTGGCAAGGTTTTGTTTTTTTTCACTTTCACTGAAGACAAATGTGGGCTGTCTGGTCCCTAAGCTTGTACCAATTTCTGCAAAGCTGTCCATTCCTCCAAGGTATACAGAAATAAAACCACTCACTGCAACTAATAATGTTCTCAAAGTATATACTGTATTCCAGATAAACAGTTGCTGTGCCCTCTACCTGTGTTTACATAGAATTATGGGTATACATGCAACCTGTAATCATGTGTTTCACACTTGGCATGTCCCCTCTAAAAGTCCTTTCAAAGCACTGAAGTCCATCCACCCAGAAAAGGCATGCGCTAGCACCCCAGAACAAAGCAGGGGCAGTTTGTACTCCAGGTGGGTCCCCTTCTGCATGTTATAGTCTGTTGGTAAGTATGAGGGTTGTTATAGCATTGATCCAAGAGGTAAAAGTTAGAAAACTAGCCACGCAAACGCAGTTCATCAAGTTTCAAGTAATCTTCATTTTATTTTCACCAAGCTGGATCCCCCCCAAGACCTCATCCAGCATTTTGCCCAAATAGGGCTTACTCAGGGAAGGGGATCTGCATTCAAAAATAATCCAAATTACCACAAAAAAAATATATATATATATATTTATATATGCTATATACACTTTAAAATGCTCCTAAGCCAATCACACGATATACAGGTTTGTACTCCACCTTAACATCTCAGCTGCGTCATAATCAAAAAAGTGACTTGCACTGGCTTTATAGTCCAAAAAAATAAATGTATCCATATCTGGTTTTAACCCCACCCCAAAAAAAATGTAATCAAGTTGTCATCACATTCTAAATTGTTCCACACTAGTAGTATTCTTTACTTTAAATAATCATGCCTGTATCACAGTAAGTATCGTACAGTCTTGCAGTGAGTTCATTTTTATAATTTCATTAACAACACTAGATCTTCCTGGACATAAGTCTCCACCACTCATTCACACTAGTGGGATTAGCGCCGGAGGCACTAGGACCCATCGGGACAAACTTTGCTGGAGGTCGGCTGAGAGATGGCGCCGCGAGGCATGGGCGCACAGGGCTTGGCTCGGCAATGACCATCTCGTGACCGACCCTCCAACCGCCTCAGTTCCTTTTTTCCGCTGCCGTCAGCAAGGCCTTCAGTGACGACGCCGCCGCTTGTCGGAGTCAAACTTCAAACTAGCACATAGTTTTCAGTATATTTTTTTTAACATTATCTCGATAGTAGTATCACTTAATTTTATTCTATTTTCATTAAATTTTTCTAATATTTTAAATTTAACTTACTTGAAAAGTCTCGGCCTACTGGGCCGGAGTCGACCATGAGCAGGTCAGGTGGCGGTAGGGAGACTTAGTATGAAACTGTTCAGTCAGCGGGCTGGGTCCGGTCAGCCTCCTTCTCCTCAGCAGGGTTCCGACAGCGGTCAGTCCGATGCCGAGAGGATGGGCGGTCCCCGTCGGCATAAAATAAGGGTGCATTCTGGCACCGTTGCGCCTCGAAGCTCTTCTTCACCCACAGGTCAAAAAGAAGGCATCACCGAGGTCGCCCTTCTGGTACTGTCTGCGCGCCGACGGTCGATTATCGAGCTAGTTGCCGTTCTCCTTCTTGGAGTCGCCAACTGCTGGTGACCGCGTCCTCGACATCGAGCCCCTCCCGCCTGTGGTAGGGCTCCAGATGAGCAGTTTCATCAGTGGGCGCTCTTATGGGCGTTGGGCTCGGGGTTGGTTCTCCTGCCTGGCTCGGTTGCCACGGGCCCCGGACTCCAGCGATCGGGTAGGGCGGTTGGACCTTCCTAGTCGTAGCGGCGCTTCTTGAGGTGCCGTGACTCCGGCAGATGTTCCCCCCTCACATGGCTGCGGCGCGAGGGCCACACCGATGCCCTTATCTCCTGTTTTTTCCTTCTCTAGCTTTCAGGTTCCTGGGGCGTTTCCGGCGCCTTCCTGAGGAGTCTGTTGGCTTGTCGGTGCCGTTTTGGTGCTCTTGGTCTGTGGCGCCCGCCTGCGGGCGCCGTTGGGTCTAACAGCGCCGCTTGGATTCAGCGAGTGCCGTTAGCTGGCGCCGCTTGGTCCACGGCGCGCGCTGCGGTGCAGCGTGCCTCTTTCGGCGCCCGTGCCCTCTGCGGTGCCGTTTCAACTCCGTTTGCCTTCTCGGCTGGGGGCCCTCGGGGACTCTCCTTGTTTCTCTGCTATTTCCTCCTCTCCTAATTTCACTCCTTTCCTGTCCAATCAGTCCTTTCTGGACCATCAGGAGATGATGTTGAGCCTGACCCAGACCTTGGTTGGGTGATGAAGTGGAGAAACAGGATCTTTCTTTGCTACAGAGCCTGTGGTCAAGGACCTGTCCTTTAAGTCTGTGTTGAAGAACCTGAGATCCCTCTTTCTCCAGACTACAGACATCGATCCTGGGAAGATATTAAGACTCCAGTACCTTCATGCTTGGAGATCCCTCAGTTTGACTCCTCCGATCCAGCCTTCCCTGAGGCGCTGTCTCAAATGGTATGGAATAATCCTGCTCTTATTCCCTCAGTGGCTAAATCCATTGATAAGAAGTATTCAGCTCCCAAGGATCGTCCCATTTTGGCATCCCAAGCCTTTGCGGATCCTATTGTAGTCCTGGCAGAGAATGATAAGGTCGTTCTTCCTCAAACTACTACAGCTCGACCTATTAACAAAGAGTCTCGTAAGATTGATACATTAGGTAAGAGAGTCTTTGCTGCCTCCACTCTAAGTATCGTGTTGCCAGTTATCAAGGCTATTTTCTCAGTATGAGTATATCCTGTGGCACTCTTTGAAAAGAATGGTTGAAGCTCTTCCGATTCAGACTCCAAGTCAGAGCTTCTTCTGACCGTTAATAGTGTGAGTCCAATAACCAACAGGTCAAAGCCGCTATGGGCGCTTGACACTGCTTCTCGCTCAGCAGCCGCGAGGTATTTGTACTCGGCCCATTCCTGGCTGCGTACTTCTGGCTTCCACGAATGATGCTCAGCAGCAGGTAATGGCGCTGCCCTTTGATGGCTCCTTTCTTTTCGGCCCTCAGGTGGAACAAGCCTTAGAGGCCACTCAGAAGACTAGGTCGGCCATTAAGTTGGCCAGACCTCCGCCTGCTCCCTCTAGGGGGCATGTGAACAGACGTCAGTTTCATAGTCGTCAGTCCTTTCGAGGCAGAGGCAGGGGAAGCTTCCATAAAAGCCAACCTGCCCAACCTCAAAAGAAAGCGCAGCAGAAAGCGCAGGGGCCTAAAGCCCCCAGTGCTACCTTATGAATTGCTGGCCCAAGTTCCATCCACATTGCCCGAGGTGGAACTTTCTCCTCCGGTGGGAGGTCGTTTGATGTACTTCTACAACCAGTGGAAGTCCATAACTTCGGACAAATGGGTCCTTCAGATAATTCGCGAGGGTTATTCTCTCAATTTTTGGAAACCCCGAATTGTCCTCCCAGGCGACAACCCAGGTTGTCGGCCTCTCAATCGAGACCTCCTCACCGCCGAGATCCAGGGCCTTCTAAGCAACAGGGCAATGAACTGGTGCCCCGATCTCTCCGGAGCACAGGGTTCTCCCATTACTTCCTGGTTCCAAAGAAGTCTGGGGAATGCCCCATTCTAGACCTCAGAAAGTTAAACAAATTTCTCCCCAGGGAGAAATTCAAAATGATTCCTAGGTACCCTGTTACCCTTGCTGCATCAACCACGACTGGCTGGCCTCCCTGGATATGCAGGACGCTTACCAGCATATCCCCATCCACCCGACCCACCACAAGTTCCTCAGGTTTGTAGCTCTGGGTCAGCATTATCAGTTCAGAGTCCTGCCTTTTGGGCTATCCTCGGCGCCGCGAGTCTTTACAAAGTGTTGTGCAGTTCTCGCTGCGCATCTCAGGAAGATCAGACTCCGAGTGTTTCCCTACCTGGACGATTGGCTTCTAGCAAGCCCTTCCAGCCAAGGGACTTTGGAAGCCGTGCAAATGACTTCTCGTCTTCTTACGTCCATGGGAATTCTGCTGAATTTGAAAAAATCACAACTGCAGCCCTCCCAGAGGCTCCTTTTCATAGGGACGCTTCTAGACACCTCTTCCGCGAAGGCTTTCCTTCCAGAGGACAGAAGACTCGACATCCTCCGGATGGCCCGTTACATCGGGGAGAACCAATCGGTTACAGCTCTCTCGATGCAACGCATGTTGGGTCTCATGGCGTCCTCGGTGTTCACTGTACCCCTGGCCCGGTTGCACATGAGAACCACCCAATGGATGCTCTCCACTCAGTGGTCTCCGACCTCTCACCCCAGTCTTATCCCATCAAGGTGGCGGGCCCCTTGAGAGGTCTCTCACCTGGTGGACTCAAAGAAAGCAATCTCCTGGAAGGGTTCCCCTTTGCTCCCCAGATCATCAGATCTCCATCACCACAGACGCATCGCTAATGGGATGGGGAGCTCACTGTCGCTCCCTCCACACTCAAGGTGTATGGACTCAGTTGAAACTCTTCCCCACATAAATGTCCTGGAGATGAGAGCGGTCCCTCACAGCGATCCGAGCTCTAAAGGACATCCTTTGTCTAAGAACATTCTCCTTCAAGCGGACAACAAAGCTGTGATGTATTACATCAACAAGCAAGGCGGTGCTCATTCTTACCCCTTTGCAGGGAAGCAATGAGGGTGTGGGAGTGGTGCTTGGAGCACAAGTCTCTGATTCAGGCAGTTTATCTGCCAGGTATACAAAACGATCTAGCAGATCACCTCAGTAGAACGGAGGCAGACCCTCACGAGTGGTCTCTCGATCCAGCCGTAGCTCGGTCACTATTCGAAGAGTGGGGACTCCAGACCTGGACCTTTTGCATCCCCACTCAACAAAACTGCCTCTCTTCTGCTCCAGAATCCAGGGCCTGGCATTTTCTGTCAGGATGCGTTCAGGCTACGGTGGACAAAGCGTTTCTTCGCCTTTCCACCGATCCTCTAATCCAGAGTTCTCCTCAAGTTCGAGTCTCAGGGGACCAAAATGATTCTCATTGCTCCCTCCTGGCCTCGGCAACTATGGTTTCCTCTGCTCAACAGTATGTTGGCAGCCTCTCCGAGACCACTTCCCTTGCAAATCAACCTTTTGACTCAGGGTTCGTTGGTCCATCCCAACCTGAAATCACTTCACCTTCATGCTTGGCTCCTGAAGAGGTAGAAGTGAATCGATTCAACGTCTCTCGTAGAGTCTCTGACATCCTTCTGGCTGCCGCGAAGCCAGCCACCCGAAAAACGTACGCTTCCAAATGGAAACGCTTTTCTCTCTGGTGTGCAAAGTCCTCTTGGAATCCCTTTTCCTGTCCTCCTGACAAGGTTCTGGAGTATCTTTTGACCCTATCAAACTCAGGTCTCAGTACTCCACAGTTAAAGTTCACCTTAGTGCCATCTCAGCGTTCCATGAGCCGGTTTCTTCCTTGACTCTGGCTCAGCTTCCTATAGTGAAGAGATTTCTTAAGGGATTCTTCATACCAAACCCCTGTTAGGCGTCCAGTTGCAACCTGGGACATTAACCTGGTGCTGGACATGCTCACTCAGAAGCCTTCGAGCCCTTAGCTACCTGTGAGCTAAAATTTCTTACCTGGAAGACTGCCTTCCTGGTGGCCATTACCTCAGCCGCTGGGTCTCGGAGATTCATGCCTTGGTAGCCGGACCCTCCATATACTGTATTCCATAAAGACAAGGTAGTTCTCATTACTCATCCTAAATTTCTTCCCAAGGTTGTGTCAGAATTCCATCTAAACCAACCTCTGGTACTTCCTCTTACTTAGCTAATTTCCAAAATGAAGGAGCGATCTCTTCATTCCTTGGATGTTAAGAGAGCCTTGCGGTTCTATTTAGATAGAACCAAGAATTTTCATAAGACTCAGCAACTGTTTGTTTCTTTCAGCGACACCGGCTGGGTCAACCCGTCGCTATTAGATGCATCTCATCATGGTTAGTGGCATGCCTTGACATTGCTACTCCATGGCTCAAGATTAAATTGGAGGGGAAAGTATACGCTCTCACTCTACTAGGGCGATCACGACATCTTTAGCGGAGATTCGCAATGTTCAGTGCGGATATCTGCAACGCCGCCACCTGGAGCTCAGTGCATACCTTCGTTAAGCATTATGCACTGGATGTTCATGCCAGGCGACATTCCGCATTCGGCAGAACTATCCTTAATGGTCTTCTATCTTAGATGCGTGAGCTCTGGCTCTCCTGCCGCCCTTTTGGGGGATTATCAGCTTGGTACTCTCCCACTAGTGTGAATGAGTGGTGGAGACTTATGTCCAGGAAGATATGAAAATTACGTACCTACCGTAATTCTTGATCTTCTTGGACGAGTCTCCACACATTCCCTCCCACCCTCCATCCCCGAGCTCACCGCTGTGTTGGTCTTCACTCCTCAAATCTTTAGGCCATGAGGACTTCTTTGCTGACCCTTCTTACGGGTCGCTGCGGACTATCTTATGTCCATTTTTAAGGTTAGATTTACTCTTACGTTAGTTGCGCTGCACCTCCTTGGTAAAAGGTACTGGGCGGTTGGAGGGTCGTCGCCGAGATGGTCATTGCTGCTCGAGCCGCTGCTCGCGGCGCCATGCCTCGCGGCGCCATCTCTCGCGCCGACCCTCCAGCAAAAAGTTTGCTCCCGATGGGTCCTAGTGCCTCCGGCGCTAATCCCACTAGTGTGAATGAGTGGTGGAGACTCGTCCAAGAAGATCAAGAATTACGGTAGGTACGTAATTTTCATTTTTGTTGTATATAATACAAGCCAGTCATGACCAATGCCAGTTCCCAGAATTACACTGACAAAAATGTGCTTTGAAATTCTTGTCATCGCTGTCTTAGTGGTGGTGGGGGTGGGGGGATATCTGTTGTCTGGCATGTTAGAGATTTGTTTATGTATTATAGTGAGTTACGCATATAAAACAAAGGTACCTGATGTCAGAAGCTCTAAAAAGGGTATGTGCCCTGTATAAAGCTCAATTTTTCAAAGTATTCATCTGTGCAGAAACAGATTAAAGAGGTTTTTTTTTTATTTAGTGTTCGGTAGTTTATGGAGTATAGCCAATTGTATAGCTTACTTTCAGATATGGCAATAGTAGTTCAGGAATTATTGTATATTTTATTTATTTGAGTTTTGGTGACCGGGTGAGTCCACTGAGACAATATAGTCCCTTTTTCAGGGACGACCCGGGTATGGATTACATACAGTAGCAGAGCAAAATTAACAGAGTGGTAATAAATTGGACATTAATAGTGCACATTTACAGAGAGGTAACATTTGACATTTAGAGGAAACAAAAAAGACAAAGCAATAATTAAGGGCTTAAATAAGGTTCATCAGGGTAAGAGATAAAACAGTGATTAGGCAGTTGGCACATGATAATAGTATATAAAACGTACCTTCATTTTATTTTTTTAATTTTTCCGCCTCCCATGCTTCGCTGGTCCCCACTCCTTCAGGCTCCACAGGTTCTCCCCGGCCCCACTGTCCTTACCCAGCCCTCCTCTGGTCTTCAGATCGCAGCCGATCCCCGAGATATCCTGGCGTATCCCTTCGCCAGGCGGGTCCCCCTCCTCTGAGGGGGAAGGCACCGGGGGATAGGGGATGGCCCCAGCGCACACTACTAGGGCCCGGGGATGCTGCTGAGGAACAGGAGGCCCTGGGAAGATACTGGAGGCACTCAGGGAACAGAGAGCCATCATCCAGCGGCCAGCGAGCAATTTTCCATTTTTCTGTTGGGGGCAGCGTAGTGATGTCACAGCATACGGCGACATCCGCTCCTCCCCCAGTTAACTTTGGGCCGTGCGTCCTGTGATACTCCCAGCCTCCGCTAGGAGCCAGCAGGTACTGGACCAGTCCCCTACCCTCTCCCCGGAGAAGGAGAGCTGTCCTTAGGGCCTTCGATCCTTCTCCCGACCAGCCCTCCAGTGACCCGGGCTCATTCCCGAACCCGGGTCGCTGGTGTCGCAAGATGAAATTCAACCGCTGTGCTGGCGGGCCGGCCTTATCATTTTATTTTAACATCCTTGTCTACCATACATATAAAAGATTCTGTATTGATTTGAAGAGTTTTCACTCCTAGAAATGTAGATGAATTATAGACATACGTTTCCTTCACATACTGTATAACATGTTTCATCTGCTAAAGCACAGAGAGAACACTTACCAGTGATCTGGCAGAGTATCATGCTGACAGTATAATGGCATAACTACGTAATGGCATAACTTGTGTCTATAATATATTTACATCTCCAGAAGTGAAAACTCTTCAATGCAGAATCTTTTACATAAATAGTAGACAAGAATGTTAAAATAAATGAAGGTTTTATATACAGTAATTCCAGGACTGCCACAATATTGCCATGTCCAAAAGTAGGCTTTATGGCTGGCTATGCTCCAAGAACTATTGGACGCTAAAAAATAACTCTTTAATCTGTTTCTACACAGGTGAATACCTTGAAATATTGAGCTTGATGCTGGACACGTATCCTTTTTAGATCTCCTGACACCAGCTCATGGCACTAGGGGCTTTGTTGCATCCTCCTTGTTTTTCATCTTGGGTTAAACCTTTCACAGCAAGAGTTCTGGAGTGCCAGCTTCTTTTTGTATGTGAATGGTTGGCAACCTTTCTAGAGCACCCCGACCTCTCCCTGACACAATATTAACCTTTCTTTGTTGCCCCTGAAACCAGGCATCTTTGTTTTATATGTATATAATTCTATACATAACATATGCTTGACTATGGAGATTTTTATATATAGTGCTACTACTGCTTGTCAACTTGCAAGATTGGATGTCCTTTACCACAGGGCACTTAGATTCAGTGCAGGTGTGCCGGCAAGACCCATCACTGCACCCTGTATGCAACTGTCTGCTGGCCTTCCCTCTCCACCAGGCACCTCAAAAACCTTTACCTGTGGATCTACAAATCCCATAGGCAAGATGTCCCCAGCATATCTCAGACATGCTCCGTACAGCCTCCAGCATGTACAGCCTGAGATCTGACAACTACATACTGCTAGAAACACCAAGAATTTCTTCTAAATGTGGGGAACTGTCCTTCAGGTGGCTTGCCCCAGCTTTCTGGAATTAACTCCAGGCCAGCCTCAAGCTGAACTCAGTTGTGAGCTTGCACACCTTAAAATCCCTGATTGACCCCTATTTCGCTGACATTTTTTTTTTTTATTTTATCTATTTAAAATTTGATAACCAGGAAAGGCACACTGAGCCAAAGTTCGTTTCCAGGTGTGACCTGGGGAAGGGTACAACGTGGGGTAAAATTACAAACAGATCAAGAGAATAACAATGACTAGGTTTCAAATAACAAGATAGTACATCATCTTGGTGGAGAAAATTGCATTTTTAAGATTACATAAAGCCTTACAGAGTAGACTGTTGCATACAAAACAGTCTAACAAGGACTGGAAGAACTAGTCAAAATTTGCACTTACTCCGAGTATCACTATTGCTATTGGTTTACTACTGATGTACTGCCTTCTTCTTTACAATATGCCTGAGATTATATGCTTTTTGCCTCTACTTCTTCACATTGTGCCTGACATTATATGTTTTTGCCTCTATTTCTGTACCTGCTATTGTTGCCATGACCTTACAGACCGTATACCATTATTTTGTTCTGTAATCTGTATACTCATCCCTGCTGTGTTCAGTTTCTGTACTGTATTGTCCTAACCAGGACCTCCTTGCAAATAAGCTTTGCTCGATTTTCCTTGTAAAACAAATAAAATAGAAAATTAAATGAAAAACTCACTATAATAAGTAAAAGAATCTCTAACGTGCCCCTATAAGAGATTTCCCACCTTCCCCTCCTTGCCACCCCCTCTCCCATTAAGAGGACAGTGACAAGTATTTTAGTGCACATTTTTGGAACTGTAATTCCGGGAACTGTTGTTGCTCATGACTGGCTTGTATGATATTCATTGAAGTTAGTTTTGTTAATGAAATTATAAAAATGGACTCACTGCATGTTTGGAGGACACTTACTGTGATATAGCATGATTATTTAAAGTAAAGAACGCTGCTAGTATGAAACAATTTAGAATGCGATCACAACTTGTTTTAGAGGTTGTTTGGTGAAACCAGATCTGGTTTCATTTAATTTTCTGGACTATAAAGCCAGTGCAAATCACCCTTTTGATTATGGAACGGGCAGGATGTTAAAAAGCTAGTGTACCGCCTAAAACTAATACTGGTTTTTAAGGCCTAGTTCAAAGTTTTAACCTAGCTAATAGTAGCCTCCCTGGGGCACTCCGATCTGCTGACACCCACTGCCTCTTCAAACTCCGACTCAAAACCTGGTTAGTGAGAGAGGCCAAATGCCTGTGCCAGCCGGGGTAACCTTTCTTCGACCTGATATTCTCTTCTTCCCAATAACCCTGCCCTCTCTTCCTTTTTAATTTTCCCCTTTATAACTGTACTACCACTAAAGCACTTTGTTCCTGCTCTTTGAACAATAATCCAGTCTTTGCTACTGTTTTTGGAATCAACATGCCATGTTCATTCGTATTTTTTATTTGCACTGTTTTCCCCTTTGTCTCATATAAATGTACTCTTGTTCTCTTAGTATTGTTGAAATTACAGTGTCTGTTGATTTTACCCATACATTTTGTAAACCATACTGTATTCAGCTATTTTCTGCCTGTACATTGATTGCACCTGTATGTATATTTCACTGTATACTGAATATTGTATATTTTGTTGTGCCACTTTGTGGGCCCGGGTCGTGCCTGAAAACGGTCCCTTGGATCATCCACTTTCCCGGTAATCAAAGACTTAAATAAATAAAGGCAGTCAACATTTACATTTTATATCTGAAGTACTTTTTGTTTTCCCTTTGGTTAATTAGAAGATTGTTTACCTGACGTTGATAGGTGTGATCTGTTGGACAGCACTCTGCCTGACAGCCGACATATCTATCTCTATCCCCACACACACACACACATACTATTTTTCATCTGCATTGTGATCTGTCTGACTGTGACATCACTGCTGCCTGGGAACAGCCACTCAGTAGCTGCCAGCTCAGTCAGCTGCAATGTCACTTTGAGTGAGATCACAATGCTGATGATGTAGTGGGGGGGGGACTAAAGCTAGATATGTCAGCTGTGAGGCTGACAGCTATTCTACACACCCAATACAACATTATCAGATAAAACACTTTCAGATGAGCAAAAGGAAAATGAAAAGTTACAATTACTACTTAAAATTTGTATTTTTTTCCTATCTGTCTGTTTCTGTTCCACTAATTTTTATGTTTGCTTGCATGCATGTGCAAGAAACATAGTGCCACCATACGAATTTTCGTGGGTGTGCCACTTAGCTTCCAATGCCCTGCTCCCTTTTGTAGGTACTGTCTCGCCGCATCAATACATGTCGGACCTGTCTATGACAGCAGTTCAGATGCAGTGGTGTACAACTGAAAGTGAAAAACCGCTGCAATCCATGGTGGCAGTGTGTAGGCAATTTGCATACTGCCATTGGCAGTATGCAAATTTTCTGCACGTCACACTGCATCTGAACTGTCATAGACAATTCTCCTCCCCGCCCGGAACACCGGCGTAGACGTTGGGGCCCACCCCAGCATGCACATGCTCTCCTCCCACCCGCACACCGTATGGCCGACGGGCGTGCCCAATCCCCTGTCAGCTGCAGTGACTCCACCCCCCAGAAACAAAAACCTGACTTCCTGTTACCACGCTGGGAGCCCACCCCAGCGTGGCAAAAGTCTGTGTGGTGATAGAGATGCTCAATCCCCCGTCGGCTGCACTGAATCCCCCCAGCAAAAAAAAAACTGCCTTCCTGTTGCCACACTGGGAGCCCACCCCAGTGTGACAAACGTTGGTATGGCTGATGGGGGTGCCCAATCCACCATTGACTCCACTACCTCTGAAAAATAAACTTCCAATTGCCACGCAGAGAGCCCACACCAGCATGGCAAAAGACCCGCGACGTTTTCTATTAAAAAAAAAAAAGTCACCTTTAAAAAAAAAAAAAAAGTCTCTCGATGACTGCCTTGTCCCCTCCTCCAACCTCACCCACCCCCCCCATACTTACCTCCGTAGCCCAGCGCAATGATCTTCAGTGGACTGGGAAAACATCTGCACTCTTCAAAGCCGACCGCGAACTGAAGAAATGCCGGTAAGCTGTATAATGGCATAAATGTTTTTTTTTTAACTTTGGTGCATATCTCAGCCAGTTTGGGGAATTTTTTCACCAAATTTTCAACATGGGGTTCTTGGGGCCCCACCTCATGAACTCAGTCACTGTCATTTTGTTATTCAGTCCCTTTCGGGATCGAGTAACAAAACAACAGTGTCACAGTTCATGAGTTAGGCCCCCCAAAACCCTATGTTGAAAATTTGGTGAAACAATTCCCAGAAATTACTATTTCACGAGCGTGCATTGCACAGTTCCTACGTAGGCTTGTAACTTTGCAAATTTTTTATATTTTCACTCCAGATTTTCAACATTGCCATTTTACCACACCTCCTTATGAGCAGTACAGCTGTCATTTTTCACATCTCACCCAAAATGTGTTTTCACGCATGTAGCGCACAATGGGGCAGTTGGTGTGCGAAATCAATGTTCTGGACAGATTAAGAAAATCACAGTGACACTGTTCATGAGCAGAAGTCTTAAAATGGTTATGTTGAAAATTTGGTGACAAAAGTCCATAAAATGACTGCGTTACGAGAGTGCATTGTGCAGTTTCCACACACCCACATAAGTTCACGAATTTGTAATATTTTCAGTCTACATTTTCTACAGTGGCATTTTTCCACACCGCCTTATGAACAGTACAGCTGTCATTTTTCACACCATGGCCAAAATGTGTTTTCGAACTTCCGGTGCAGAAATGTGTGGTCGCTGTGGGAATTCAGTGTTCAGGACAGATTACGAAAATCACAGTGACACTATTCATGAGCGAGGGTCCCAAAATGCCTGTGTTGACAATCTGCTGTAAACAATCCCCAAACTAATTACAGTTTCTACACACACTCGTGACTTCACCAGTTTTTTTATATTTTCACTCCAGATTTTCAACATTGCCATTTTTACATTTTTACTCCTCCTCATGAGCAGTACAGCTGTCATTTTTCACATCCTGTTCAAAATGTGTTTTCGCACTTGTGGTGCCAAATGGCATAGTCGCTGTGCAAAATCAGCTTTCGGCTAACAAACTGATATTGCCACTGTTCATGAGGTGGGGGTCACAAAAAACACATGTTGAAAAATTGGAGTGAAAATACCAATGAACGCCTGGGCCGTTAAGGTTTCTGGCCATAACGCCTCACCCTGTAGAGACTGACGGGCATCAGGGGTCTGACTTGGGATTGTTGCCTGTAATGCTTATACCATTCTACCCCACACCCTGCAGTCAGTGACGGGCATCGAGGTGTGCCTTGGACTCTTCGGCCCCAAAGTTCACCCCATTCTCCTATACTGTACCCATCTCACCATATTTTCTTATGGAATGTGGTGAACATAAGGCCCAAAGACCCCAAGGCACACCGTGACACTTGTTGATGTCTACAGGGTAGGGTGTGGTGAAATGGCGTGACTGTTATGCCTGACGCCCCAAAGGCACACCCCAGTGCCTGTCAGTCTCTGCAGGGTAGTGGTGGGGTTGGCTTCAGTTCAATACTTCACTGCCATTTCTATTATGCAGTTCTCTAACGCCTACACTACCAATGCCAATACCAACAAGCAAACATTCAGCATTGACAAATGCTCGTTTAACATGGAGTACAAAGCAGTATGTTGTGTGATTGGCTGAGGAGCATTTTAAAGTGTATATAACTTATGTATATTTTTTTTTGTGGTAATTTTGATTCTTATTATGTGAATGCAGATCCTCTTCCCTGAGGAAGCCCACATTTTGGCAAAATACTGGATGAGGTCTGGGAGAATCTTGCTTGGTGAAAATAAAATGAAGATTTCTTGAAATTTGATTAACTGTGTTTGTGTGGCTAGTTTTCTAACTTTTACCTGTTTGAATCTATGCTGTGCTAGCCCCCATACTTACCAGTAGACTATGCATGCAGAAGGGGACCCACCTGGAGTACAAACTGGATATCCTAGAGTGCAAACTCATAAATAAAACAACACTGCCTTATTGCTCATGTACTATATTATTAATCTTTTTTTATTATGTTGTTTTGTTTCTTACTTCCTGTGCCCCTTTCTCTGAAGACATCTGGACACAAGCCATTCTCAGCTCAGCATGGTCTTCCTCGTAAAATGCTTTTACACAAATACATACATAAATAAATCATGTTTATTGCTTACGCTTATTATGTAACATGGCACACCCTTTTGTGTGCTATCTTGAAATGGTGTCTCCCCTGACTAAATTATTGCATGGTTAAACATCGGTTAATGCTATGTGTGCGTTTTTTTTCCTTTGGCTTTATTTGTAAACTGTATATCATGTTATGATTATACTGTATATATATATACGTGTTGTTCCATCCTGTAGAATTATTTTATTGTACAGTGTTACTGATTTTATGGACTCATATATTAACCCTATAGGGGCTAGATAATTGGCACTTTTTTGTAACTAATATTTTATCGAGTTTATAATGTGATTGCAGGTAAGATGCAAAAATAAATAAAAATAAAATCTTAATGAAAGGAAGGAATACTGCACATAAGTTAACAGTACAGAGATACTATTCAGTATATAAAAGGCATTTTACTGCTGTAAATTAGGTACAGTACTTCTCTTTTAGGATGTTATTAAGGAACTTTGTGCAAAACTGGCATAGTCCTTTCTGAAGGACTGTGAGGGTGGAATAGGAAAAAGAAGTACACCAAAAAAGGAAACAACATATTAAAGAGGCAGTAGAAAGAAAAGGCAGACAAAGTAAGGTCAGGAGACTTAAGAAGGGAAAGTACAGGGATTATGATTATCATGACTTTTAGTAGTATTTTTTTAGTAAGTCCAAGTCATGCAGAAGCTTATGCTTAAATCACTTTAATATAGTGTATAGTAGAGTGCTGTTCTGTATAGAATCTCATCCCTTTCAAAATGCTGTTGTACCATAGTTCCAACGGGCATGGAATGTGATTCTGCCCTACTGTGGTAGAACAGCATTCTAGAACCTCTAGAGACCGCATGAGTCAGTTTCATTTTGAAAGCAAAAGAACTCATGCACACGTATTTCACACAGCACTATACACTATAAAAAATACAGGATGAACAGCTCTATGCACAACCAGTGTGTTCTGCCACCTCGGGTTCTGATTCCCATGGACCTCTTGAGCTTCGCTCTTGAGGTCAGAGGGAAATCAGAACCCCTCTGTGGCAGAACACACTGGTTCTGCATAGTTGCCCATCCAGTATTCTCTATATTCAGTACAAGATGTTTCATGTATTTCCCTTGATGGAGTAACTATAGAGGCTGATTCAAAGTTGTTTTTTTTTTTGCTGTTGCATTCTACTTTGGGTTTTGAATGTTGTAATCCGTGTTTAGAACCTAAAGCTACTAAAATACAGTTTATCATGAAAGACCAGGTTGCGACTCAACAATGTCCTCCTAGTACGTTTTTCTTCTTTCAGCTAAAACCAAATTTCAGTTGGACAAAAACTGACGAATGGTGCTTCCCT
This sequence comes from Neoceratodus forsteri, assembly GCA_016271365.2. Lineage (NCBI taxonomy): Eukaryota > Metazoa > Chordata > Ceratodontiformes > Ceratodontidae > Neoceratodus > Neoceratodus forsteri. The sequence goes on from JADMNL010000024.1 coordinate 359,863,683, forward strand.
ACAGGAGTGTAAATTTTAAGTCAAAAAGGTTTCTTCTCAATCTGATTGAAGTCTTAGGAACAGGGATTATTTATTTGAACAGCTGTCCTTAGCAGTAGAAACAGCAGGGAAATATGTAATCAAATATGAGAAATATATGCAGAATTGTGTATAAATATTATGTTTTTCAAAGTTTTCCCAGCAATGTCCCAATAACTTTAAGGGTTAGAAGAGAGGCAGCCACAGTGAGCACTGCTCACAAATTAATAAGAAAGCCGCTGTGGAATTTTGTTTTTGTTTGTTTTTTGGCAGAGAGCAGCAAGAGGAAGGAGGCAGCTGCTAGGACTCTTCTACTGGGACTACAGAACTAGAACTCTACTACTACTTCAATTTAGGTAAAAAACAAACAAAAAATACAAGAGCTGGTGTGCTTGTTTGAATTGGGGGAAGGGAATTATAATGTATGCTGTTAGCTAGGTGAAGAGAAGAGCTGTAAATTAGGGGGTGTGGCTTGGGCAACAGAAAGCCAGGTGTCTGTATTTAAAACTTTCCTAGTTAGCTTTAGGCAGAGAGCAGTAAGAGGAAGGAGTCAGGTGCTAGAACTCTTCTACTGGGACTATATAGCCCTTCCTCCCTCCCCTCTACCCCCAGCCAGTTCCACTTTTATAGGCACTGGATTTGACTGACAGCAGGAACCTCCTGTTTGGGAGAAGGAAGGGAGTGATCACAGAGGCACAAAAGACTCACCATCATAGAAAGAAAAGAATAGCTCTCTCCCCCTCACCCCCTAGCTGCTGGAGGTCTGTCTCTGAGCAAGTAAGAAGGAGACTACTGAGGAACACAGGAACTTGCTGTCCCAGAACAGGAATGGCAGGAGCTGTAAAGGCGTGGAGGCAGTAGGAAAGTAGGGAGAAAAAACAAAACACACAAAAAAGTAAACAGAGAGGAAAGAGTAAGCATACAAAACAACAGTCAAGGGGCAACAAATAAGACATGATGGGAATGCTGCAGTGCAATGGCTGTGGAGCGGCAGTCTTCCAGGAGACGTTCTGGAGAATGTGGTGTTGTCCAATCTGAAGGCACATCTCTGGGCTGAGGGAGGAGGTTGCTTATCTCCAGGCTGAGTTGGCCAGGATTTGGGGGACCTCCTCTCCCACCCAGAGACCATCAGGGCTGATGTCACTGCCTCAGAGGTTGCCAAGAAAGAGGAGCGGTTGTACCGTGGAGGGCTCAGGGAGGGGGAGGGTGGGGGAACAGAGGCACATCCCTCCAGATGTACCGCTCCACAATTTGTACACTGTTCTGGCAGAGCATTGTTCCTCTGTGGAGGCACCCGCAGTGGAGTCCAAGGAGGATGCTGGGAACCTCCACAAAGAATATCCACAGGAGTGTGGCATGGGACTTCACAGGGGAAAGAAACAACTCCTGGTGGGGGACTTAGTTGTTGGGGGGGTTAGAACTAGGGAGAGAGGGAGAGAGGGGAGAGGGAGGTAAGGTGCCTGCCTGGGGCCATGGCTTAGAGAGACAGGGAGCAAATCCTCAGGATCGTGGGAGCAGCTGCACAGGGGAGGGAGCTGGATGTCATTGTCCACCTAGGGACAAATGACTTGGCTGGGAATGGGATTAGAGCAGTGAAGGAGGAGTTTGTGGAGTTGGGGAGGGGTCTTAGACAAGTAGCACACACGATAACCTTCTCAGAGGTGCTGCCTGTCTATGGCATGGGTGAGGCTAGGGTGCTCCACACCATGGGATTCAATCAATGGTTGAAAAACTAGTGCAGAGCTCAGGGTTTTGGCTTCACTGGGGACTGGGGGTCCACCTGGAAGGATGCATACCTATACTGACGTGATGGTCTGCATCTGTTCATGAGGGGAACCAGGATCCTAGGTGATAGGTTTAAATGCTTCATTGGCAAGCATTTAAACTAGCCAAGGAGGGAGACACTGAAATGGAGCAGAGAAATCCCAGTTCCCTACAAAAAAAACAGGGTAGTTAGTGAGGCAAACACCAAGATAGAGAAGTTGATAGGGAGAAGGCAGGGGTAAATGGAGAAATAGGCAAAGACAATAAGGACAGGGATGGGGCTAAAAGGGGTAATGCCATCAAAAAATGGAGGGCAATGAGTACCAACACTTGTAGTCTGGGTAACAGGCTCCCTGAACTAGTGGTCTTGATGGAAGAGGAACACCTGGATATTGTGGCAGTCACAGAAACATGGTACACAGAGAACCATGACTGGGATGTCAGCATTCCAGGTTACACAGTACGTAGGAGGGACAGGAAAGGTAGAAGAGGAGGAGGAGGAGGAGGAGGAGTAGCTGTCTACATAAGGGAAGGGATCAAAACAACAGATCTAAAGGGTAAACAGGGAGGAGAGGAGGCACTGTGGGTCACCCTGGAGACAGGAAATGGCATCACAGTCCACACGGATTTTGTTTACAGACCCCCGTCTCGGGGAGGAAATGGACAAGGAAATGATAGAAGACATCCTTAGGATGGCAGAAAAAGGGGAGATATTGTTGATGGGGGATCCGAATATGCCAGATGTTAACTGGAGTACCTTTACTGCAGCCACATCTAAGAGCAAGGTTATTTTAGATGCCCTACTGGGGGCATGCCTCAGACAGCTAGTGTTGGAACCCACTCAGGAAGGAGCAATCTTAGATCTGGTACTCTCAAATGGGGAAGGAGAGAACAAGTGACCACCAAACAGTGTGGTTCATGATAAACACAGCCATAGAGTCAAGCCATATAAAAGTGAGGGTACTGGACTTAAGGAGGGCTGACTTTGTCAAAATGGGAAAGTGTCTCAGAAAAGCACTAGCAAACGGGCAAGAAGGAGGGGTGGAGGAACAATGGGGAAACATCAAAACTGCCATCACAGAGGCAACAAGCCTTTGTGTGAAGCAAATAAATCAAAACAAAGGAAAAAACACTATGGTTCTCAAAAGAGGTGGCGGGGAAGGTTAAGGAGAAAAAAATCGCATTTCGGAAGTATAAGGAAAGACAGAAGGAGCAGGACAGAGAACTGTACCGGTTAAAGCAGAAGGAAGTGGGGAAGACAGTCAGAATAGCAAAGGCCCAAACCAAGGAAAAGATAGCCAGCTTGGTTAAGAAGGGGGATTAAGCCTTTTATAGGTACATTAGGGAGCGAAGAAAGACCAAGGGAGGGATTGTGAGGCTTAATAAAGGGGAGGGTGGGTGGCAGAGGTGACATTGAAAAAGCAGGGATACTGAACGAATACTTCTGCTCAGTATTCACAAAAGAATAGGAGGGGGAGGTACCTAATCCAATCAATAGAAACACTCTGAATGGGGGTCGATACCAGTCCATTCACAGAAGAAAGGGTTCTGAAAGAACTCTGAAAACTGAAGGTGGACAAAGGAATGGGCCCTGATAGGATTCACCCCAGAATTCTAAAAGAACTAAGGGGAGAACTAGTGACACCACTTTTTTAACAAATCCTGGGAGGATGGTTTGGTACCAAAGGACTGGAGGAGGGCCGATGTGATTCCCTTCACAAAAGTAGGAGCAAAGCAGAGGCAGGAAACTACAGACCTGTTAGTTTGACCTCAGTGGTAGGGAAAATGATGGAATCACTTCTGAAAGAAAGAATTGTTAAGTATCTAGAGGCCAGCGGAGCACAGGACCCAAGACAGCATGGATTCACAGTGGGAAGGTCATATCAGACGACTTTAATAGATTTCCTTGACTGGCTGACCAAAGTAGTAGACCAGGGAGGGGCTGTGGACAATACATGGCCTGCTTAGATTTTAGCAAGGCATTTGACACAGTCCCACATAAAAGATTAATAAACAAATTAGCCAGCCTGGGAGCGGGTCCCAGGGTGGTAGCCTGGGTTAAAAACTGACTGGAAAACAGGACACGGAGGGTAGTAGTAAACTGAGTCCACTCCAAAGAAAGGGGGGTTACTAGCAGGGTACTTCAGGGTTCAGCACTGGGTCCGGTCCTTTTTAATGTCTTTATAAGTGAAATTGCAGAGGGATTGGAAGGAAAAGTATGCCTCTTTGCAAATGACACAAAGATCTGGGGGAGGTCCTAACAACAACAAAAATGGAAAGGGACCTGTGGATAGTCATATCAGATGACCTGCAGGTAAGCAAGCAATGTGAGAAGGCAGTAAGAAGGTCTGGGGGGATACTGGGATGTATAGGAAGAGGCATCACCAGTAGAAAACAGGAAGTTGTTATCCCTCTGTACAGACAGTTGGTAAGACCCCATCTGGAGTACTGCATGTAGTTCTGGAGACCCCATCTCCGCAAGGACATAGGCAGGATGGAGGCAGTCCAGACTTTTTTATAAAAACAGTTTAGTGAGTTGATGTCCTGCTTTGCAATAGTTTAGCCCTGGAGTTCTGTACTCCATGTCCTTGGAAGAACAGATCCCGTGCCATATTTTTTTCCCCAGTCCAGTTATTTTAAGATCCCGAGGCAACGCTGCAGTGCTGTGGGTTTTTGGCCCCTGAAAAACTAAATTTACTGAAGACCTACAGTAGTAACATGAAGCTGTCACTGGGTGTAGCAGAAGGGCTCAGATCTGTTAGGTGGTCTAACAGTCTTTTTCTAGTTCTTTTTTCCAAACCTGGTTTAAAGCAGCACCATTTATTAGCTGGTAAAAAATGTCATCATATGGTTGTTTTTGTTTTGTAAAAATGTATTTCTGACATACTGAGATCTTCCCTGAATCAGTCTTCACTTAGGAATGGGGCGGCTTACGTTCCACCTGACTCTGAGGGTTCTCAGGTCTTGACAGTCCAGTGAGGAGACCCTGCCCTCAGATGTTCTGCCCCACACAGAGGGCTGAAAATGACTTTACCCTCAGGGTGAGCCAGCCCCTCCCAAATTGAGAAGCTTGGTACTCTGACCCATGCTTATGAATCAATGGTGAAGACTGGTTCAGGGAAGATCATATGAAAATTGCTTACTTATCATAATTGCTGAACTTTCTGAACATCACCACCAACTGAGTCAGATGCTTTCTCTTCCAGGGCCCAAGGTCTCTGGCAGCACACTTTGTGGGGTTCTGGTAGTATGCTACCTCTACCTCCTCAGCCATGGCCCTTCAGGTTGCTACTTGTTGTAAATAAACAAATAAAAAAATGAGGGTGGGGCATCCTGGTGCCAACCCTCACCAAAATGAAAAAAAAAACAGTTGTGAATTTACTTTCAAGTTTGCTCAAACTTATCTTGTAGTATAAAGATATAATATTTTTGGGAGCCCGGATCTCATTTTTCTATTGTTTGGCATATCTTGCCATCTCTTTTGCTTAGGGGTCCCAAATTAAGCTACCCCCGACCCCCCTTTTTACTATTTCTGACAGAGCCATTTTCTGTCTGGCTAATGCTAAGAGGTTCTGGCTCCTTTTTGGACCCACTACCTTTGTGCCACTTAGTAGGCCCAACCCTTAGTCTCTAAGTTGGTAGTCAGGTTCTGTTTATTTGTTTACTTTATATCCTATATCCTTTTACTATCCCTTTGGGCTAGAAAGTCTCTAGTCCTCTCTTCGTTTCTCTCCTGGTGAACCAAACTGAGGTGCTTGGGGGAGTCAGTGATGCTTATTAGCTGCTGCGGCACCACGTGGGTATGTGCCGCACACGAGTGGCCCCATAGAAACATAGAAACTGATGGCAGATGGGGACTGCTTGGCCCACCTTGTCTGCCCATTTTCCCTACCTACTATAACACCACAGACCCTAATTGATTTCAGGCTTTACCCTTCCCCCCACCAATTTCCCCTACCAGTAAGGTTCCTTTATGCCTATCCCATGCATTCTTGAAGCCTGTTACCATTTTTGCCCCTACCACCTCCACTGGGAGGCTGTTCCAGGCATTCACCTCTCTTTCTGTGAAGAAGGACTTCCTCACATCTCCTGATTCCCCCCTCAGCTTCATAGCATGTCCCGTTATTCTTGAGCATCTTTTTTTTCTTTTTTTAACTTTCCATTTATCCTCTCCTTGCCCCCTGCACTCTGCATCCTTGGGAGTCGCCTGTGGCATCTGTTCCTTGCTCACTCTTACCTGGATCCCATGGTAGACCCCCCCATGTAGTCTTGGTTTACCCTCCAGGTGGGAATGAGGTGGGGCCTGTACATCCCAAACATCTTGATTTCGTCAGGGCACCGGTTTGGGACAGGCAGGGGAGCAGTGGATCTGCGCCGGGCACGCCATCTCCTCAGAGTGCAGAGAGCCATTTTTCCCTGTTCTGGGCATGACATGCATCCTTACATCAAAGTGTGATTGTTGATGTCCATCATACCTCCCCTCTCTCTACATGGCTGGGCACTTGCTGTAACCCAGATCTCCATCTGAGGGCAGTCAAGCACCGAGCCTCATTCCCCCTCCCTTCCCGGAGAAGGTGAACAGTCCCCCAGATGCTCAAGCCTCCTCCCCTGGCTGGCCCTCCCAGCTCTCCGAGGCAGCTCGTTCCTGAAGCCGGGCCGGCAGTGTCACATCGTAGCATTTCGCTGTCAGCAGGGCCGACTAAGCATCTTTTTCTGAAAATGCTTCCCTCTTGAACTTTATGTATACCCGTGAGGTATTTGAATGTTTCTATCATAAATCCCCTCTCTCTCTCCTTTCCTCCAGGGTGTAAATATTGAGATCCTTGAGTCTCTTCTCATAGGGCTTGTGGATGCAGACCCTACACCATTTTGGTTGCCCTCCTCTGGACTGTTTCTACCATGTCTATGTCCTTCTGGAGATGTGATCTCCAGAACTGGACACAGTACTCTAGGTGAGTTATCACCAGTGATCTATACAGTGAAAACATCACCTCCCTCTTTCTGCTGGTGATACTTCTTCGCATTGAAACCTAGTTTCCGCACCCATGACCACTCCTCTAACTTTAATAGATCACTATTAATCTCCCCCCTACCGTGTCTACCCTATTACAGATTTTAGTTTCATCTGGAAAGAGGCATACCTTCCCTTCAATCCTCTCTGCAGTGTGGCTAATAAAGACATTAAAGAGGACTGGTCCCAGTACTGATCCCTGTGGCACCCCACTTGTCACCCTCCCTTCTTCAGCTTCTTCAGTGTGAACGCAGTTTACCACTACCCTCTGTCTCCTGTCCCTAAACCAATTTCTCATCCAGTTTACCACCTTAAGACCACTTATAGGCTTCCCAGTTTGTTTAAGTCTCCTATGTGAAACAGCGTCAAATGCCTCACTGAAATCTAGGTAGCCCACATCCACCTCTCCACCCTGAACCACTTCCCTGGTCACCCAGTCAAAGAAATCTATCAGATTTGTTTGACATGATCTCCCCCCTGTGAATCCATGCTGCCTCGGATCCCGAAGGCCACTGGATTCCAGATATTCCACAGTCCTCTCCTTCAGTAGTGATTCCATTACTTTCCCTGCCACTGCAATCAGGCTGACTGGCCTGTAGTTGCTAGCCTGCTCTTTTCTTCCACTTTTGTGAAGTGGGACTATATCTGCCCTCCCCCAATCCTCCGGAACCACTCCCATCTCCAGTAACTGGTTGAACAGGGCTGTCAGAGGTGCAGCCAGCACCTCTCTGGGCTTCTTCAATATGCTTGGATATATCCCGTCTGGCCCCATTGCCTTGTCCATGTTTAGATTTGCGAGTTCCCTCAGAACCCTCTCCTCTGTTAATGGACTCGTGTCTACCTCCCTTCCTTCTTATGCTCCTGGCCCTTATTTTTGGCCCCTTTCTTTCCCCTTCCTCTGTGAACACTGAACAAAAGTACTTGTTCAGGATGTCCACTTTTTCCTGGCCCCCCCTCCACAAACTCCCCCCTTCCTTCCTAAGCTTTACTATCCTTCCCCTGATCTTTCTCTTTTCGCTTACATACCTGAAGAGTACCTTGTCCCTTTTCTGTACTGCTTGGGATGTTTTCTCCTCTATCTGCACCTTTGTGCTCCTAATTGCTTTCCCTGCCTCCTTCTGTTTCTTCTGCTTCACCCCTCTGTCTTCCTGTCTATATGTCTGCTTATACCTCCTGAATGCTAACTTTTTTGTCCTTACCTTCCCTGCCACCTCTTTTGAGAAACATAGAGGTCTTTTTTCTTCCTGCTTTTGCTTACCTGTCTGATGCAAAGATTTGCTGCCATCTCTATCCATTCTTTTAGATTTTCCCACTGTTCCTCCCCCCCCAGAACAGGGCATCCCTGAGGCATTCCCATCTTTTTAAACTCTGCTCCCCTGAAATGCAGATCCTTTGCTTTTGTGTGGTTGCATTCTGCCACAGTACTTACATTGAACCACACTGTATGATGATCAGTGGTCCCCATGTGGCCACCCACTGTAACGTCTGCAACACTGTTCCCATTGGTGAGTACAAGGTCCAGTACTGCTTCCTCATGAGTTGGCTCTTTTACTAGTTACCTGTGGAATGCCCCCTGCAGGGAGTCCAGGATGTCCATACTCCTAGCTGAAGCTGCAGCAGGGATGCCCCAATGTACATCTGGCATACTGAAGTCCCCCCACCAGCAGCACCTCTCCCTTGTTTGACATCTTTTGGATGGCTTCCACTAGAACCTTATCCAACACCCCCCACACCTCATTTGGAGGTCTGCAAATCATGCCAGTGCGAACAGCGACTCCTTTCTCTATTTCTAGGGTGACCCACAGTGCCCCCACCTTGTCCTGATTTCCCTGTATCTCAATAACCTTTATGTCATCCCTCACAAAAAGAGCCACTCCCACCCCCCTTTTCCCACCCTGTCCTTTCCAGAGTGTAGCCTGGTATTTCTATATCCCAGTCATGGTTCTCATTGCACCATGACTGACTCGGTAATGGTGACAATGTCTAGGTCAGCCTCTGCCATGATAGCCTCTAGGTCTGGGATTTTGTTTCCTGGACTTCGAGCATTTGCATACGTGGCCTTCCAGAATGTGCTACCACCCTGTTTGTCATTTTCCCCTGTGCCATTTTGCTTTCTCTCCTTACCCCCACTGCTCTCAGTCCATCTTTCTTCACTTCTGTCACATTGTTTCCTTTTTTGTTGCATACCCTTGGGGATTTCTTTCCTTTAGGGCTCTCCCTACTGCCTTCTTCAGTTTGGGGGGGGCAATTTATGTCTCCCCATTTCCCTCTGCCACCTCCCTAGGCTAGTTTAAATGCCCCAGCAGCTGACGTCGACTTCCTTCCTAGAGGGAAAAAAGCTCCTGTGGGGTCCTAGTGCCTCTGTCTAGACCTATATTTATGAATCAGTGGTGTAGATATTCAGGAAGATCAACAATTATGGTGAGTACATCATTTTCAAATTTATGCTCAGTGTAATTATTGTAAAAAATAGCTTTTCAGCTAATTTTTAAATTAATTACTGTCATTAAAGATGGCCAACACTCGAAAATCCCTCTCGCTGAGATTTTCTGTTGAATGTACATGCTAGATTTATACTATGAACATATTAGGATGGTGCTGCCATATATTTCTGGTGGTAAACAGCACAACACTGCATCAGGATATTAAATCTTTTTATGGCAGGTATGATGTGGCAGTAGGAACTTGTAAAAACTTCAAAATCCCTTATCTTGCTTCAAGAATAAAAGAAAAGCATAAGAAACATGTGTATGTTGATATTTTTGCCAGATCAACATTTTTGTTAAAAAAATATGTAATTACTAGCAAATACTGCTGTTTTAAAGTCATAAATCTTATCTAAAGTTCTGGGTCTTGGATAGTGACATTGCCCTTTTTAGCAAAACTAGGAGAGTTTGGATTATCTGGGATCTGTTCTATCTGTATCCGATGGAATTTTAGAAATTCTCATTTTGAGTCTGATTCCAATCAGATTCAGTTTATAGCAGCAGAATGGAATAGGAAATTTTGGTTCCGGATCCCGACAATCTTCCTGGACTAAGTCTCCATCACTCATTCACACTAGTGGGATAGCGCCGGAGGCGCTAGGACCTAGCGGGAGCCCAAAATTTTCAGAAGGGCGGCGCGGTAGGACCACGCCGCAGCTACGCCAGACTGACTTCGGCGCCTGTATAGGCTATCTCGCCATCGACCCTCCAACCGCCTCAGTTCCTTTTCTCCCGGCGTCGAGTGCGCTTGGATGTCGACATCGCTCGTCTGCCGGAGTCAACATTTTCATCTATACGACAGCAGCTTTTAGTGTTTAATTTAAAAGTTTTAATTTGGGGGTCATGTGATGGCAGCTGGCTGAATGGCAGCAGGGGCTTAGAGCACTCTCCTCCTTCCATCCTAATCGCCACTTTCTGAGATCCCCAGAGCGTTGATTTTATATAAATCATCTTCACTGAGTTGTCCACACCTCGATTGCTGTCCTGAGTGTGTGTCTCTGGTGATTTTGTTAGCCTTATAAGAAGATGGAGGTGGATAAGAAGCAGGCCGTGGTAAGACATACACCGCCTGCGACTCCCGAGAAGTCGCCTAAAAAGCCGCGGAGTCAGGCGGGCCAAGGGTCGGAAAGAAGTGGAGAGAAGTCTCAATCGTCCGGTCCTCTCACAGAGGACAAATTCATGCAGGAATTAGCCCCACTGAAGAGTATCCTCCAGGATATCACCTCCGAGTTAAAGTCCCTGCGGGGCGACCTTTCCCCTCTTACAACAAGAGTATTGGACGCGGAGGCCAGACTCTTTTCACTAGAGCAATGGAAGGTGAAAGCTGAAGGGGAAATGGCTGGGCTGGCCCAACAGGTGCGGAGGCTTCAGTTAAAATCGAAGATTTGGAAGGCACGGCAGGAGGAACAACCTATTGATTTTGGCCTCCGGAGCTGGAAGAAGGGCCCGACTTATTGGCCTTCCTACAAAAGTTCCTTGTCAAGGTAGTCGGTCCTCACCACTCAGCCCAAATTACCATCTTGAGAGGGCTCACCGTCGCTTAGGCCCAGGCCACCGCCAGATTCCCCACGACCTATAATCATGAAATTTTAAGCTACATCGAAAGGCAGACGTCTACAGTAAATCCCAGGACCTACAAGCTGTTATAGGGGATCGGCCAGGATTCGCATTACCCAAGACCTCCGAGGAAGCGAGAGAGAGAAAGGGCCGCCTTTCATCCTCTGGTCCAGAAACTGATTCTTGGCGTCCATCCCTTTTAGGATGGTGTACCCTTGCGCGCTTAAGGTTTCGGTTGGAAATGCAACACACAGCTTCAACTCGCCAGAAGCGGCCTGCAAGGACCTCTCCATCAGGCTTCCTGTTCTGTTCAAATCCCAGGGCTGAGAGACTTGCTGACTTATATATAAATAAGAAGCCCTGAACTTAGTTGGTCTTGCTGTTCCCTTGCTTTGCTGACTCCTCCTAAAGTCTCCAGAATCACTGGTGGAGACTGCTGATTATTAATTTTTTTGCTGAACGAATTATGGCTGATTTAGTGGGTAACCCTCTTTCATTGATGTTCTGGGTTAGCTAAAATCGTGGAGGAGATGTGATATCCTCATCTGGCTTCCTCCCTCTGCAGTATTCTTTATTTTCCATCCTGATTTGACCTACCTGGTTAGGCTGTCCTTGGATTATTCTTGGGGCGAGGATCCAGGATGGTCGAGTGGAGGTAAGCGCGCTGCAGAGGTGGGACCGTAAATTCCTCCGGAACTCCCTGTCAGGGGTGGTGTTCCCCGATGGTGTTGGTTTTGGGTGTGGGACCTCTATTGGTCCCGCTGTTAAATAGAGCCCCCCGAGAACGTTTGTGCTTGGCTGACGACCGGCTTTTTGATTACCACGACTTAATCTGCCTGGTTGAGAGTTTCTTCTCCCTGTCCTGTTCTAGGGGGTGAGTCCGAGCCACTTTCTTGGTCATTGTCCCCGCTCTGATTTATTCAACAAGGGGAAATGTGGTTGGATACTAAGATTTACTTGATGATTAGGCGATTGGGCTGGGGAGGGTGGACTTTGGGCCCTTGGGTCGGTGGGTAGCTGAATGCTGAGCCAATGGTAGGGGGGTCTGCCAATCCAGCCCCTCCTGCAGGGCCCCCAGGTTTCTTTTCAGCTCGGTTTGGGAGAGGTTGGGTTTTTTGCTTGGTAAAAGTCTGGGTTTTCCATTTTTCAGGGGGTTCCTGTAAGTTGGGGCTTTTTGGATTCGCGTTGGGGGTTTGGTGTTCAGGTTTCAGGTTTTCTTACACTGGTTTGGTTATCTTTCACACCTGGCACCATAATGTACATAGTTGGTGGTTTTGGGTTATAGGGGTATTTGTTGGGGGGTTAGCCTGCCAGTTTTATTATGCTCAGGAGTGTACTTTAAATGTAACTATTTTTTTTCTTTTAGGATTTTTCTTAAAGGCTTCCCGAGGGCAGGCTGGGGGTAGATGGGATTCGGGGATTCGAGTGTGCCTTCTTTCTTGCCATGTTGCTGGATATTTCTGTACTTATCTCCCCAGGATACGTTTGTTAAAATGGCTAATGGTGCTGTTAAGGTGATGTCTTGGAATGTGCGTGGGCTCAGAGAGAGAGTCAAGAGAACTCAGGTTTTCAATCACTGTGCTCTGCTATAGACGGATATATTACTCCTTCAAGAAACTCATTTACTTAGTGCAGAGGTTAAGTGGTTATCTAGATCTGGTTTCTCGCAGATCTATGCGGCATGTGGATCTAGTTCTAGCAGAGGGGTAGCTGTACTCCTTAAAAGGGATGTCCTCTTTTTGAAAGATTTGGCAATGGTGGACCCAGAGGGGAGGTTTATTTTGGTTAAGGGCTCTCTTAATGGAAGCACGGTAGTCCTGGGCTCAATTTACGGTCCTGTTGGGGGTAGTCCTGATTTTCTTATGGACCTTACAGGTAAAATCAGTGCTCTCCTTCCCTTGCAGCTTATCCTTGGGGGAGACTGGAATATATCACCCTCTCACTCCCTAGATAGGGATTCCCAGATTGCCCGTCCCTCACCCCTCGCAGAGGGCTTTACAGAATTTCTTATACATGTTAGGGCTATGTGATCCTTGGTGCTTTCCAACCCCTCTTTTCGGGCATTTTCTTTCTTTCCCCAGCCCCATCGATCATGGTCTAGGATAGACTATATCCTGCTTAGTCGAGCCTTCTCCCGGCTTTCTCAAGCCGATATTGAACCGATAATCCTCTGATCATGCAATTGTTTGGATTAAACTCTCTCTAGACCCTGAGTTTCGTCGGGATACTACTTGGAAGCTGAATACGCAGTTGCTAAGGATCCCCATACTGTGACGCATAAATTAAATCCTAATCTCTCTGTTTCTGGCGGACAATCTTGGGTCCACTTCAAGATTTGATTCCATTTGGTGTTCCTAAAGTGTTTTCTTAGAGGAATTAATTAAGTTAGCTTCAGCAAGGAAAAAAAGCCCGGCAACGTGAGCTTTTCCCAATGAACAAAATTAAGGAATTGGAGGCTGCCCATTCTTGATTTCGTCGTTATCCTCTCTGGAAGCCCTTATGGCGGTTAAGAGCGGTATACGATCTCCTTAAGGAAAGGGCTGAATACTGCATAGTCAAAACTCAGGCTAAGTATATAGATTATGGTGAAAAAGCCGGGAGGCTGTTAGCCTTAAGACTTCGCACTTTAGAGAGTTCCAGATTAGTCCCAGTTCTGCAGACGTCTGCGGGTTCCATCCAAACTTCCCCTAAAGAAATTGTGCGGATTTTCGAGGACTATTATAGGGATCTCTACAAATTGCCTGCTTCCCCGGCATCCCCTTCAGACATTGCTGCTTATCTGGCCGAGATCGATATCCCCCAGTTGATGCCGTCCCGTAAGAAGGCCCTAACGGTTCCCATTTCTCTTTCGGAAATAGAAGCGTCATTGCTTCTTTGACTCGGATAAGGCACCGGTCCGGATGGTTTCCTACCAATTTTATAAGGTTTTTCTAAAGAGCTGCCGATCCTCTCTAAACTCTGTGAATATCTTTCTCTTCCTGACATAGATCCTACACTTCTTGAAGCTACGGTTATTCTGATCCTTAAGCGGGTAAGGACCCTACTGATCCGGCGAGTTATCGGCCTATATCTCTCCAAAAGTATGATATGAAAATTCTTTCTAAGATCTTGGCCGAACGAGTCAAAGGAGTCTGGACCCGTCTTCTTAGTCCGGAGCAGGTTGGGTTTGTATATTCTCGATCCCCATCGGACCACCTTAGAACCCTTTCTCATATCTCCCAGCACGCCTGTATAGCCCTAGCTCCCATGGCTTTGGCCTCGCTAGACGCAGAGAAGGCTTTTGACCGGGTAGATTGGTCTTTTCTCTGGGCTGTGATGACTAGGATGGGTTTCCCGGCTCTGTTCTTAAATTGGGTCCAGACTCTTTATAAATGTCCTTCGGCCAAGATATACTGTAATGGACTCTTTTCCTCGTTGTTCGGTTATATAACGGTACTAGAGCAAGGTTGTCCCTCTCACCTTTTCTATTTAATCTGTATCTGGAACCTCTCCTTATCAAATTAAATCCTCTCCGCTCATTAAAGGGTGTATAATAAATCGGCAAGAATTAGTCCTTTGGGTATGCAGATGACATACTCTTGCATATTGCATATCCTGCTGAATCTTTAAGACATGCGTTAGATGTCATCAGGCACTATGGGACTCTCTCTCAATACAAACTGAACATTTCTAAATCAGAGATTTTCCCATTAAATATCCATATGCGTAAACAAGATCTTGCCAGTTTTGGTATGAGGTGGTCCCCCCAATCAATTAAATATTTAGGGATCCATTTCTCAACAGATCCTTCTTTACTTAAGAAGCTAAACTTAGATGACCTTAAGACTTGCATTCAGCAGGACTTGCAACGATGGTCCACCCTCCCTATTTCCCTTTGGGGTCAGATCAACATTATTAAAATGAATGTCCTTCCCCGTGTTTTCTACCCCCTTAACTTATTAAATCTTTGGTTGCCTATCTCTTACTTCCGGCAGTTCCACATGATGTTCTCAAACTTTATCTGGCAGGGTAAGGGTGTTAGCGTTCTTTTTCTAAGTTATCCCTTCCCAAAGATAAGAGGCGGTTCTGACTGCCTAATCTGCTGCTCTATCATTGGTGGCTCATCTGGCTAAATTGGGAGATGGCTGCAGCAACCCTGATTTCTCTTCCCGATCTGGCTTCAAATTGAGAAATCAATCCTCTTGGACTCTGGAATTGATCCTTATGCTATTTTTTACACCCCTTCCTCCATTCTCTCACACTGGATAACTGATCACACAGTTCTGGTATCCCTTAAATCTCTTTCACAGTGTCTGCGTTTTGTTAAAATCTTTCCAAGAGAAGACTTGGGTCAACCAGTTATGCTTAATCCCAATGTTAAGGTGGGAAACTCAATGATTACTCCCGATTGGCTTCCGCAAATTAAGGAGACCAATCTGTAGCATTTCTATGACCATGGGTCCCTCCTCTCTTCCTCTGATATTCTTAGCAAACATGCTGTTCCCAGTGCAAAATTTTCAAAGTGTATCAATTAGGGCACCTTATTGCGGCAGTTCGGTACTCAATTCAGAGACTCGGAAGTCCGCCCTTTCTTCTCTCAGGTTTTAACCCTTGCTTCTAAACCGCATGCCATCTCGTTAATATACTCATTTTTACTAAATTACAAATTCTCGGAGGTTGTTGTTGGGTCTAAGATTTGGTCTTCCTCCTTTCCTGACACTGCCCTGAATTGGCCCCGTATTTGGAAGGACCTCCATAAGTTCCACACCCAAGACAGGTTAAGACTCACTCAATATTGTATTGTGAATAATATGTACTACACTCCTAAGAAGCTTTTTCAACTCAAAAGACTTCCCCTTCTGCTCTGCTCTCGTGTAAGCAAAGTGAGGGGAACTCCCTGCATATTTTTTGGAGTTGCAACAAGATCGCCCCACTGTGGTCTGCTATTCGAGACAATCTAGATCCACTACTAGGCCTCTCAGAGTTTTTGTCCCAGAGATCTGTATTTTGGGGACTATGCTAATATTAATAGTGTGGAACCCGATATCATATGGCGTGAGTAGCTATTGTGGTTAGAGACTGGTCCTTAGGCATTGGACTGACCAGCTGGCCCTGTCATATAATGAATGGTTGAGTGAGCTTTCTGCATGCCTTAATCATGAAGACTGGCAGCCAACTTCGCATAACCCGTATGGACCTGTTCTATAAAAAGTGGGTAAGCTGTACTCGTTATACCTCCACCAATGATCCCTTGACCTCTCTCTGTTTTGCCTACAGTAATTTCCTGTATCTTTCTGACTGTGATATGTATTCTTTCTGTACTGGGAGATTAAGCTTCTTCTTTTGTGTTTGGAATTGACATTGTGCTGACTATCCAGCTCAGGGGAGTTTATGGGTTCTGCACTCGGTTTGAGGGGTGGTAGGGAGGGTAGGGAGGGTAGTGGGGTTTGGGGTGGTTTTTTATTATTATTATTGTAGTCTCATGTTGTACCATGTATTTTCTGTGACTGTTTTTTATGTTATGTTATGTGGGTTGTACTTTTTTGGAAAATTAATAAACTTAAATTTCAAAAAAATAAAACTTTAATTTAACTATTTAGTAGTAATTTTTATTTACTGAATAAGAAGATTATGAAGAAATTCTTTCCTGCCATCCACGATCGTCCTTAGGGTAGCAGTGACAGTAGGAAGACTTTGTTTGAAAGTTGTTATGGCAGAGGGCTGTGCCGGTCCACCACCCTTAAGTAACAGAGGTCTGACTGGGACAGTCCTGTGCTCGGCGGGAGGACAGTCCACGGAAACCTGAATCTGGCGGTGCGGGGATCCGGCTCGGCAACCTCGGCTCTACTTCTTCGTTTGGGAAGAAGAATCGATGCCGCTCGAGGTTGCCCGTTGGTATGTCTGCACGAGTTGACCGTTGGTAGGGCGATAGGCCTGAACCGACTTCGTGGGTTCCCCCTTGGCCCCGCTCCTAACGGCTGCTTTTCTCGACTCCAGACTCCATCTCTGTCCTCGTTGGAGTTCCGGTGAGCAGTTCCACCTCCGGGCCGCTCCTGTGGAGCAGGGGGTTTGACTCCTTTTTTCCTGGTTGTGTTCCTGGTTTCTGGGCCTCTGGGCCTCGGAGCCGTTGGACCGGAGCCGGGTCAATTGTATCTGAATGAGCGTGGTGCCCTCTTGGTGCCTTCGCCATCTTGTCAGCCCCTCGTGCCTACCCCCCTCTTCCTTTCCATGCAGGGGCCGGCACGGGCACCACCTTCTCTCTTTTCCATGGTGTTTTCTGGCGTTGTGCCCAACACCATGGTGGCGCCACAGGTCTAGTGCCGTGCCCCTGGTTTGGCATGGGTGCCATAGGCGGCACCGCTGGTGTTTGGGTCGGCGCCATGGCTCGGTGCCGTGCTTGGCGCTGTACTGGATGCAGTCGGTGCTGTGTTCGGCTCCATGGCTGCTCGGTGCCATGGTCGGCACCATGCCCTGTGCTGCATTCGGCGCCGTGGCTTGCTCAGTGCCATGCTCGGCTCCGTGTTTCGGCGCCATGCTCTGTGCTGCAGTTGGCGCCGTGCTTGGTGCCGTGGGTCGGCTCTGTGGCTCACGCTGTGCTCGGCGCTGTGCTTGGCGCCGTGGGTGCTTCTTTGTCGGCACCGCTAGCGGTGCTGTGGGTGTCTCACGGTGCCACTGATGCCCGCGGGCACTCGGTGCTGCGGGTGGCACTGTGCACCCGCGGGCGACGCCGGGCACCTGCGGGTGGTGCCTGGCACCCGCGGTGCTGCGGGCGATGCTGGGCAGCGCACATGCACCGCAGGTGCCACAGGTGACACCATGCACCCATGGGTGGCGTCGTGGATGGCGCCAGGCACCATGGGTGCAGCTGGTGGCGCCGGCACCACGGTGCCTCGGGTGACGCCGGGCAATGCCGGGCACCCGGTGGGCACTGAGCACCTGTGGTGGTGCCGGGCACCCGCCGGTGCTGCGGGTGACGTCGGGCACCCAGCGGATGCCGCTAATGGCAATGCCGGCCGCAGGGTGGCACCAAGCACCCGCGGGTGGCACCTGGTACCGCGGGTGCGTTGCCATGGTGCCATTGTACCATGGGTGCCAGGGCGTCGGGGGGGTGCCCTTGCGTGCCATTGCTGCCGTTGGTACCGAGGATACCTGCGGGTTCTGCCGTGGGTGCCCTCTGGTGTCTCTCAGGTTGGCATGGTTACTGCTTGGTGCCTTCCTGTGCCAGGAGTGATGCTAGTGCCGCAGGGGTGCCAGTTGGTGCTGTCTGACAGAACTAGGGAAAGATCTGTGTTTGCAGACCTCTCTTCCGCAGGACTTGTGTTGGGATGTTCCATGGAATGAATTCCTATTCTGCAGATTGTTTCCACACATTTTAGTGGGTGGCGGTCTGCATCGGATCTCCTCATCCAGCGATTTTCCGCTGATGGGACTCTTCTGTTCTGTTTCTGTCAGCGGAATCTCTCATTCCGCTCAGCACTTTCTCAGCCCCCTACGTGGTGCCAAGCTCCTCGACACCCTTCCTGGTGGCGGAGTCTCTAGTGGCTCTAACTGAGACCTTTTTTGGGGTCCTTCTGTGGTAGAAAGGCATCTGGATGAGTCTTTCCCTGTCCTTCTGGTCAGTGATACAGTGGATGACTCATTTTATATACTGAACGCCCTCTCTATCATCAGAGTCTGTGATGCAAGCTCTTCTAGTAGTTCCTCATTTATGGGGTCCACTATAGTGTTCAGACTGGATCTGTGGACTATATACCTCTGCGTCTAGACTTTTTCAGTGGTCAAGACAATTACACTCTTTGGAACATTTTAATTCTATGGTCGGGAGCTGCACAGACTGTCCCGCTCCTTTGATAGGGGTATACAGCCCATTTTTTGATGCTGCCCCTCTGGTGGCTGCTTCACCACAGGTAGTTAATATCTGTCTAGCTATTATTAGTCCAGTCAGGGGTTCAGTTATGGATCTTCAGGCTCCTCCTGCTCCTCAGAGGGATGACATCCTTGTCATTTCTGTATCAGGCAATACTTGCCAAATAGCAGCCAGCAACCTTGTCAGGCTTGGACTAATGATATTTAAAAAAAAAGGGGAGGGGGTCAGAATTATCACAGCACAGGACCTAGTTGGAATTTCCTGATACCACGCTTGGATCTGATCAGGTTCCGCCTCAACCCTGAGGCAGTCATCTCTAAACCTCAGTAAAGGGTACCTGTTTTCTTCTACCCCTAGGGGGCAGTCCGATCCAGCGGTGGTATAGCTCACCTCTTTTCTCTAAGAGAATTTCTCTTATTCCGAGATATTTCCAAAACCTAGGCATCTAACCAGTCTGTTAGTCCCCTTTTGTTTTTTAATCAGGCTTTCTTCTCTGATCAGAGCCTTGCAGCAACAGAAGTGACTCTTCAGCAAGTGGAACTTAGATTCCTACTTCCATGTTTGCTCCAGCTTAACAGATGACATGCTTCTTTCTTGACCATTGGTCAAGTAGGTTCTTTCTAAGGTAGCTTCGCAAATATTCACATACAGTCATACTACCCTGAACCTGTACACTTTACCTCCGGCTCTTGCAGCTCCTGAGGTCTTTTACATTAGATTAGTGCATGTCTTTGACACTATTAATTTTGGTCCTAGATCAAATTGTGAGGCCAGGTTCTTGCCGCTCTCCTAGAATAGTTGTGGCTGCCTGGCAGACTTTAATTTTTTGCCCATTGTAGTTGTCGGCAAGGTGACGAGTTACAACTCAAGCATTTATCTTGTAGACACTATGTTATAGATGCTCTTACAAGACAGCTCTTTTTATTAACAGGACAGTCCTTGGCTGTCTTTTCCGAGTGAACCCTATCTCCTACCACCCTACTCAGGGTTGTTGATTTTAGCTTGGTACTCTCCCACTAGTGTGAATGAGTGATGGAGACTTAGTCCAGGAAGATATGGAAATTACATACTTACCGTAATTATTGATCTTCTTGGACAGTCTCCATCACTCATTCACACACCCACCCACCATCCCCTGGGTTCACTCGTTTTTCTTTCCTGGTCTTCATGGCCTATGGTTCGGACTGTGAAGGCATTGTTCTTTGACCTTTCTTACAAAGGCCATCTGGGCCTCTCAGGCCCAGACACTCAGAATGAGTTATTCTCATTAGTTCAGCTGCACCTCCTTGTGAGAAAGGTACTGAGGCGGTTGGAGGGTCTGGCAGATAGCTACAGTCGAGTCCAGTCTCGGCGATGCCAGAGTGGTCCTTGCTCCGCGCCGGGCTCTTCTGAAAATTTTTGGCTCCCGCTTGGTCCTAGCGCCTCCGGTGCTATCCCACTAGTGTGAATGAGTGATGGAGACTGTCCAAGAAGATCAATAATTACAGTAAGTACGTAATTTCCATATCTGGTGCTCATATCGATAAACACCTAAAGGAAAAAAAAAGTCCCTTACCCTGCCCCCCCTTCTGTCTCTGACTCATGACTGCCACTCAGTCCATACCTTACAATTTGGCTGCTTTCTCTGGTAGTCCCCTCCAACCTGTTGGCCACTGGTCAATTTGGCAGTGTGGCTACCATGCATCATAACTCACTAACACTATGTCTTCTCTCCTCTCCTCCCCCACTCCATTCCTCTTCTCCTCTCCTCTCCACCTCTTGTCCCCCCTCCTTATCCATCCGGCCGCCACCACCTCACGAAAAGCCAAGCTCCAGCACAGCACCATTCCACTTGTCCAGCTTGGCTCCTACTAGTTTTTCCTGCTTACTCCCTTAGCACATCAGGGCTATTTAAGCCCTCTGGTACCTCTACTACTTCCTGTCTCCCACCCAAACTCACTCCCCCCCTTTTTTCCTGTCCCCTCTCACTTACTCTCCCGCTCACCACCTTTCCCTCCTCTCTAGCCTCCTTTTGGCGCCTAATGATCACCCTCTCCCTGGAAGTTTCCTTAACCTCGAAATTGTCTACTCGCTTGAACCTGTTATAGCTTGTTTTTCTATGAAACTTAAAAACGTTACTGCCTTAAACTGTTAATAGCAAATTTATGATGTAACTTTCCTGTCTGGTTTTACCTGTAATGTGTATCGTGCTTTGTTAAATGTTCTTTGTGACGTGGAACCTTTGTAAAAGAGCCCTGGCTCAAAGGTATTAATTCCTAGACTAATAAACTTAACTTAATTTACCTAACCTCTCTACTACAGTAACACCATGCTGTTATTAGTATGCTGCAGCCTCTGGCCCCCTAAGAGTACCCCCAAGTCAGTACTCTGAGTCCTGACTGCTGAGTGCTGGATTGGTCCTTCCACGCTGCTGCCAAGTGCCCCGAGTCAACCCAAATGCAGGAGGCACTTTCCCCTTCTTACCTGGTCCTGGTCAGACTCACTCAAGATAGAAGTGTTCACTACTGTTGCTAAGTGCCATCGTTTACTGGGGATGGCCTACAGGCAAACAGCCCTGGGTAACACTAAGTTCTACCAGCAGTTCAGCATGGGAAAGGGATCTGGGCTAACCCAGGATTTGGTGGCCTCCTGGACCCAAACAGCCTGTGTGCATAATTGTGTGTAAGCCATGGCATATAGCATACCATGTCCAGAAGGAGAGATCATGGTCACATCATCATCGCCAATCTGCCAGTCCAAATTAAGTACACTTCCAGTAACGGGCACAAGTACTGTGGGTGGTGGCATAGGGTGGGGGCTGGGTCGGGCAGGACTCAGGGTGGTGGGCTGGATGGACTGGTGGAGTACACCTAGAACCTAGGCCCTAGAATGGATTACACCTACTATAGAAAGGGGAGGACTCTGAGGTCGGTGCCATTGTAGGCAGCATAGGGTGCTCTCCTGGGGGGCTACCCAAACTACGGGGTTCCTGGCTATCAGCCACTCAGTCCAGTGACATGATGGAATCTGTCTGGAGGACTAGTGGATGTTGTTGGAACTGGATCCAGTCCTGACAGAACCCAGCAGACCTGCGGCAGCATCAAGGGGGCAGGTGTGCAAAGGGAGACTCAAGAGAATGATTTAACCATACTTTGCACTGTTTGAACTGGAGGTGGATGCAGAGTTGGATTACTATTCTACATCCACGTGTTTTTAGGATTCAGTGACGAAATTACGAATTCCTAAAAAACAGCTGAAGTCTGACAAATCTGATTCCATTAGACGGATTCAGAGCAACCCTAGACAAAATGAGTTCTAGGAGTATACCGAGTACATCTGGCTTGTGTCCTGAGCTAAGTAGGGCTTATTGTGTTGTTGGCATTTTTGTGACACTTGAGTGCATGTGCGTCATTAAGCAACTGCCAGTTTAATGTAAAGCTCAGCTGCATCCAGATTCTGACCCCAGAACTGCTGCTTCACATTCTGAAACCATCATTTGCCTATGCAGAATGTTTGCTTTCAGTGTAACAAGGCTTTAAGGAGCCCCAATGTTGTTGGGAGAACTCTGAAAAACATAACATCTGGACCACAGTTTAGCTTATATTTCAACTTTATTTATTACTAAGGACAGTTGCATGGAAATAGGATCTCTGCCCTATTTGCTTGATCTGTTTGTCTACTTCTGCAGTCACAGTTCTGTTTATGACATCCCAGTCTTTTGCTGTTGAGGCAATTATAATGTCATGCACAGGACATTATGATGTCATGTGTAGACAAGGAAAAGCAGCCACAGCTAGTAAAATCCAAGGAACAGTAATCTTGTTATGTCACCTCCTTCAGTCATAAAGGAAAAGGGAAAAGAATTGCAAAAACATAGTTCTCATTGAATGGTGCTGAGGGTAAAAACACAGAACTGTAAAATGGTGGGTTGCAGGTTCAGGCCCCTAAGGGACACGGAAAATATTGTTTAAGGAAATCTGAGCAACAGTTAATTTGTAGCCGGGCAGTGGTGTGGAGGGCTGAGGCGCTGGACTCTTCACATCCCGCCACACCAGCAACCTGGGTTCAGGAATAGACCAAGCTCGAGCTCGATCAGGGGCAGAAGGATTTAGCATGAATTAATAGAGCTTCTCCTTTGGGGACTAGGGGGGAGACATTGTATACTGTTGCTTGGCTGCCACCTACTGGAAAGTAGGTGGCACAGCAGCAGTCACCAGAACTGAAAGTCGGAGGTGGGCGTTGAAAGTGTGCACCATCGTCATTGACTGCGTGTGAGCCATTGCACACTGCTGACTCTTACCCAAGAGGAGTGATGGGTGGAAAAGGACCCCTGTGTGCAGGACGGTGTTGCAACCCTGAAGGCACTGCACCACCACCATCCATGGCCCCCACTTGCACAATGAGGTATGAAGTAGATGGGGTAAGTGCTGGAGGTGGGGTGAAGGTGCTTGGGTTCAACAGCAGAAGGGAGCTGACGGGGAGGAGCAGGAAGATAAAGTCCATATGAAGAAAAAAGAAGGACTGCAAACATATGTGAAACTAAACTGAATTGAACGCTCCTATTTTTTCAAAGTTATACAACTGGTATCAATGGCTCTTTAAAGAAACATAAACAATATGTAATTTAAATCATCTATTGCTGGTGTTTTCTGTTCATTATTATAATGTGGCTATAAAATATCCAGTAATCTGATTGGCCGAGGATCTTGGAACCCAGTACTGATATCCCATGAGGATAGCACTGGAAGAAGGTCCAGTAGCCTCTTCCCAATAAAATCAATAGTACCAGCCATTCCTGACTGCCATTACAAATGTGGCTGTCACCTTTACTCACTAAAAATCTTCAGCTAGGCCCTAAAAATAAAACTGTATTAAATTTATAAACAGAAGAATTAAATGTATTTTGCCCTCATAATACTCTTGTTACACACACAAACATAGCTTAAAAAATTAAGTACTACAGTACTTAGAATTGTAATGTATGGTGTTTCTTTGCTGACCATGACAAATGCCCCTCCTATCCTCACCTGCTTACTAAGGAAATATGTGTTGTTTAAAGAGCACCTTTCCCAGTCCTTTTGACTTTCATGCATAAATTACCCCTTCTTGCATTGATTCTGAATTTATATTTCATTACTGTCCTCTGCAGTTAGCTTTGCATTCTGAGCTGCTAAAAACTGCCAGGTGTAGCAAGCCTGATGTTGCTGTGGACCCAGGGCTGTACTGCTGACATCACTATAGGGTAAATGAGTGACTTACACTGTGCAGTACAGTGCAGTCACAGCAGTTTTGCAAGGGAAAACTACCAGTACTCAGTGTACATGCTGGAGTTCCCCCTTCCCCAAGACACCCTGTTAGCAATGCATTATGCCAAAATTCAAATGCCTTGTCAGTATGTTTTTAGTAAAATCGACTTGTGTGTTAGTCACTCCTCTGCCATATAGTAATGAGGGCTGTACAGCCCTGGGTCCACAGAAAACCCTGTCATGTCTTGTTGTTTAATTGTTTTTTTCTGTTTGTTAGGACAGTCTTCACTCCTGTTAAAAAAAAAAAAAAAAAACATGAAAATAACCATATGGATGCTTCTGACACAGCACGATTGATCTCTATAGGAGCACTAAATGAGACTGTTAATATTAATGTGTTCAGTTCTGCAAAGTAAAAAATGAGATAAAAGCAGACGTATAAAAATATTGCTAAGTTCAAAGTAATAAAATTGGCTATAAAAAAGTCAGTGTAAGCAATATGGAGGGATGCAGTAAAGCTCTTGAAGGGACTATTTTATCTCTATTTTATGTCTAAATTAATTATAATAAAGCTATAACTTTTGATGTGTTTCTTATGTTTATTGCTTAATCATTAAAGTCTTGTTGGATTTTTTATAGCCATATTATAATCGAAATAAGGCACTCCAGGGTGTGCGTCGTCCCTGAATAATGTCACCCCTAGGGTGGCGGAAGCACTCGGCCTGCAACCCACCCTAGGTGTGATGTTGGTCAGCAACGACGCACACCCTGTCAAACCTTATTGTTTAATTGACATGCTGTTAACATATTTGAAGCTAATATATTTTTTTTTTTTTTTTTTTTTTTTATTCTTTGGTAACCAGATAAGGCCCACCAGGCACAAGTGCCTGTGCTCAGTGGTGACCTGGGAGCACTGGGCAGTTATGTGACTTGCTCAGAGTCGCACAGTATGCAAGTGGAGGTTGTGGGAATCAAACCAAGGTCTGGTCTGCTGGATGTACCAAGCTCGTTACTCTAACCTCTAAGCTATACTGCCAGACCTTCCAAGTCAACAGCCCTAAAATGCAGATCTACTGGTTTCTTCAACTAAAATCAGGAGATTTAGTACATTGTCATTTCATATGCATAAAACTTAGTGTAAAATAGAATTAGTGCAATCACACCGAGGAATAAGTTATTGCATTTTATTTTGTGGGGTGTTTTTTTTTCTGCTCTAGATGGAAACCACTGGAAACTCCCAAGTTGGTAAACTCTGGGATGATGAAGGGGGCACTTTTTCTCACACAGGGTGGTGAACTTTTCACACAGCCTACCAGTGGAGACAGTGATGGAACCTTAACATACTATGATGCAATGTTACTACAGCACTGAAACCATCCAAATGCTCATGCCAGCAGCCATTAGACCCATCATTTTCAAACCCACCAACCTATAAAAGAAGAAAAAAACTGCAAAA
The DNA here is from genome assembly GCA_016271365.2 of Neoceratodus forsteri. NCBI lineage: Eukaryota > Metazoa > Chordata > Ceratodontiformes > Ceratodontidae > Neoceratodus > Neoceratodus forsteri. Next base: position 359,889,046 of record JADMNL010000024.1, read on the forward strand.
CGCACCCAGCCATTTATTGGTGGGACTAAAGTGGTGGCTTCAAAAAGGAGCTTGCACCAGGCCGGGGTGCAAGGGTTAAACAAACATCAATGAGAACAAAAGAATCCCGCACTCACCACCATTCTCAAAACTTTATTAAAATGCTAGTGATGCACACATCATGACTAGTTTCGGAAAAAAGTTTCCTTTCGAGGCTGATGGCTGCTGTTGCAATTTTTTGTTAATAGGTCAGTGGGCTTAAAATGATCTGAGATCATCTGCTGGCATGGGTATATGGGTGGGTTTCAATAATGGGATCTTTTAACATTAATCCATGGGTTTAAAATGTAGGGTCCAAGCACTACTGGCTGCTTTCTGCTGCCTTATGACACACAGCTTCAAATCCATTACTCATAGCATTCTTCTAGCGAACACCTTTCTAATGACATTGGGTTGGTTGGGGTGGAGTGGACCCAGGCAGAGAAAGTAACCCCATCCTTACGATTCAATTCCTAAACCAAACCAAATACAGCCACACAGTTGTGCATATATTATCAGCACAACATTAAGCAAGTGTGAGGTTTAAGATAGTATAGCATGCCTGCACACTGTTACAAGACTACTGATGGATTCCAAGTACAAACCCTTTATAAAGTCCATCAACTTTCCAGATGCCAGCAGGGCCCAAGGAGGAGATAAAGCACAAAAAAAGATCAACAAAAAGTCTCTGCCATCTTTTCTCTGCAATGCCTAACTAAAATTACATTTTCATACACTTTGCTTGATGTGTCATATGTTTAGCAAATGCCAATTCCTAATCTTTTTAAGAAGCTCCCTTATTATATCCCCCCAATATAGCCACTGTGAGAAAAAAGTACACACAGAATGTTTCATTAGCCAGTAACAATACTGTAGAAAGCACAGATGCATCTTACATTTCACAATAAGTCCTGCAATGTACAGTGTATAGCTCCTTATATTACTGATCATTTTAATTTGTCCCCATGCCAGGTGTTGGCGTGTGCTAAATTTAAGAAGATGAATTTTTTGTGTTTCTCTTTTCTAATACACTTCAGCAAAAAACAAAACCTCGCTGAGCTGAAACAGCTGCACTTAGTGGCTTCAAAACACATAATTATGTGAACAAGATGGATGAGGAATGGTCACTTACAGTGATTATTATTATGGTTATTAGCTTTTGTTTCACTTTTTATGAATTTGATTATTAGCTTTTATTTGCTTTCATTTTATAAAGAACACAGAAACAGTGAAGTAGCAGCATAGGTCCTTAACATTTGCCTTGCTTCATTTAATTTCATTTATTGTTTATACTGCAAAGTCACGTGAGTAAAATTGCCCATTTTTGTACGCGTCTTGTGACAGACTTGACACAGTAACATTTATTGGTGAACATTACATTGTCTGGAATAACAGTCATACAAAGGGGACAGAACATAATAGGGAAGGTACTGTTAAAGATAACAAAACTATATAATAATTTTAAAGAGACTAGCAAAAATAGGTGAGAAGTGCAGGAAATTGAAAAGAAGAGATTGGAGCTGAGAGCATTTGTCTGGGGCAGCTGCATTGCAGTTTGTCTAAAAAGTAGGATTTCAGTTGGTGTTTGAATGATGTAAGTGTGTTGCACAGTACCAAGGGTGAGAGAAGGTTGTTAAAAGGTTTGGCACCTTTGTAGGAGAGGGAGTGTTGCCCCTGGGTGGTATGACAGCGAGGAATCACGAAGGCATGGGTACTAGAGTGCCTGGTGTGTACAGACTGATTGAAGAGGGAAGAGATGTTACTAGGCATGGAGCCCAATTGGATTTTAAATAAAAAAGTGAGAATTCTGCTGTCAAATCTATCCTCCAGGGAGCCGGCCCAGTGGCACTGAGGGTTGAGTCACTCTACAGCACACCTCACACCACACCGGTGACCCAGGTTTGGGAACAACCTCAGGTCATCAGGGTGCCGGCACAGGGGGAAGGGCAGAGAGATTGAGCACCTCAACGCAGCTCCTCTCCTCTCTTGGGTGGTTGTCAGCCATAGTTCCGCTGCCACTGGGTTGAGGTCCCGTGGAAGCGCAGGTGGGAGGTGGTGGCAAGTCAGGAGGGCATCTCGAGAGTGGTGTGTGCATGAGTATTCAGCAGTGGGGCAGGCAAAAATGGGAAAAAACACAAAAAGAATATCCTCCAGAGTGAGCCAGTTTGCAGCCTTGTACAGACCACAGTGGTGCGTCTTAAGGGGAGGCCTGTGATGAATTGGATGATGCATAGATACGTGGTCTTTAACTAGATTTTTCTACGAAATGGAGGTTTTGTATATGAGGGAATCATAGTCTAAAATAGGGAGCAGGAAACTGTTGGCAAGCAAGTCCCTAGTTTCTGGTGTGAGGAAAAGTTTTAGTCAATTTAGGATGCCAAGTCTTTGGTGAATTTTTTAACTAATTGATGAGTGTGTAGCTCATAGTTCAGGTGACAGTCCTTATGACTTCCCAGGTATTTGAAGGTGGTGACTCTCTCGATTGGGTTGCCGTAGTTGTCTATAAGAGTAAAATCGAAATTTAGGGACTTCCTAGAGCTTGAGAATACCATGACCTTAGTATTCTTGGAGTTGTGGACCAGGCCCCAGGAGGAGAACCAGGAGTGTAGTTTACTGAAGTCATGTTGCAGTTTGTTCTAAAGGGATCTATAATGCTGGTTCAAAAAAATTGGGTCAACCGACATTACAGCAACGACTTTATGTTGACTGCAAATTGCGGTTGGCATAAAGCCGTCCAGTGAACTGTTTGCCCCCCCCGGACCCCCCGTATTTTAATATAATCAACTCCGAGTCATAGTTGATTTGGGGAGGAGATTCAAGACCTGGAGAAGCAGTGCCAGGGTCCCGTGGGTACATTACAGTGCCAACATCGAATTGGCGCTGTAATGTACTTTGCTTTCGAAATGTTGCTGTTGCGACGGCATACCGTTCTGAAGGGAGAGGGGGATCTTATCCTTGCAAAAGAGGGCCACATCATCGGCATAGAGGATGAGCTCTGTGGATGAGCAGATATCGGGGAAGGGGTTGACTACAAGAGAGAATAGGAGAGATCTGAGTATGGAACCCTGGGGAACTCCATATTTGATGTGACGAATTTCGGAGTATTGGCCTACTGTTGTAGTCCTGTGCGTCTGATTACTGAGGTAAGTTTCAAATCATGTTATCACTTTGGTAGAGAAATTTATGCCAGATAAGGTGTAGGGGAGAATTTTATGATCTGCAAGGTCAAAGGCCTTTTTTAGGTCTACAAACACTGAGTCAGTGTAGAAACGTTTGTCACTGGCCTTTTCAGTGAAATTAATAAGCCTTACTAGGGCGTTCTCGGTATTGTGACCAGTTCGGAACCCATGCTGTGAGTCTGTGAGAAGTTTGTGTGAATCTAGGAAGTTAATGGGTTTTATTTTTATTTTATTTATTTATTTTATTGGTTTCACCAGGAAATGGACTGGATCTGAAGATAATTTTTCAGCCACACATGGGAGAGGGGTACAAAAGTTCAACATATTAAACACAATGTATACAAAATACAGAATTAATTTAAGCACAGTAAAATTACATAACTTATATTCATTGCCAAGCAAAACATACACATCACCACCACACTATTAAAAAATGTCAGGTACAATCATACAGACGATACTTAGCATCACATTTTAGGACAAAGAGCTACTTCCTTATTTTAAAAATCCTTATGCTCATGTAACCTCATCAGACCTACAGTTTGATCAAGGAAGATTTGTTTTGATAATTTTGGATAGGAGCACGAGGAGGGAGATGGGTCTGTAGTTACAACTATTGTTTCTGGAGCCGGATTTATGAAGTGGTTTTATAGTGGTGCTTTTCCACTCATGGAGAATTCCCCAGTGCAGACTGAGTGGTTGCTGATGTTGGTTAAGGGGAGGGTGATAGGTACACGGACGAGCTTCAGGATGTGGTAGTCAGCGTCGTCAAGGACCAGACTGGGCTTCTGGTTGTTCTTTTTTCAGGTAGGTGATTACATTAGCAGGGGAATAATATTTGAAGTAGAATTTGAGGAGGGAGGAGGAAAGGTTGTTTGTGCGGGGAGGAGAGTCAGGAGATGCAGTGGCTAGGCTAGTGTCAATAGGCTGCGTGTTGTTTGGTTCGTATATGTTGAGGTCGCCAAAGTGAGTGTAGAGGAGATTGGCTATCTCGCTTGATTCACTTATCAGGCTTCCCTCATTATTGAGGGATATTTGTCCGGTAGTGTGACCTCTGCCTAGTAGGTTGTTGAGTGTTCTCCAGGTGTGTTTAGAGTTGCCCCGAGCACCCAGTTGTTTGTCCCTGAGGAAGTTTGTTTTTGCAGCTCTGACCACTGTTGCTGCTTGATATTATTTTAAAAGAAAGTGCTCAGCTCAGTATGCTTTCATCTTATAAAGAAGAGCAAATAAAAAGTAAAGTAGCAGCATATCATGTGCCCTGCTGCTTAAACATTTTTTTGAAAGAAGGTGAAACTGCTGAACACAGTGCAAATTAAAGGTAACTCATCTGTTCAGAGGAAATTCTTTGCTGCTCCTGTCTGTCACTCTGATGGCATCCTTCTTATACAGTACCCTGACTGATTCTCTCTCTCTCTCTCTCTCTCTCTCTCTCCCCTCCATTTTCACCAGACATGTGGCAGTCTAAATCAGGCAGAGTAAGTACCTGCACTCACCTCTCCAAAGTGACCCCAAACACCAAATTTGTGGCAGTAGAACAAACCAAACTTGACTTACTGTAACAAAGTTAGCGGATCCGCTCAGCGGATATGTGACAGTGCAAGGGAGGCACTATGGTGACAGATGGTCTCAATGGGGTTCACAGAGTGGCAGCACCTCTTGAGATCAGCTGCCTAGGATGAAAAAGAATGTTCATCTGACCACCCAGGCTGCATTGTTTATGAAGCAGCAATGGACCTGGAGGGGAACAGAGCCTTCAGCTTTCTTTTAGCTCTTGGTTCTGAGCCCGTGACGTCAGATGTGCTACAGATTCCCCCCACAGCCATTGGAAACCGTAGCAGGCGACACATTTTTGGGAGAAACAATGGGCCACAGTAAACTGTGTCACCGTCTGCCACGTGGTTCATACTAGCAAGTCAGAAATTCAGGAGCATGTCCTGGGGGGGAGGGGTGTTCAGGAGGCAGTCTAAACACTGAATAAAAATTAGGAGATACTCTGCAAAACTGGTTGACTTGGGAGTAATCCATATTTGCATTCTGTATGCTGTTTCTCCCAACTCTGTTTAGTGCTTACACACGCACACACACAGTATGAGGCTTGATGTTTATCTTCAAAGCCTGATGGTGTCTGCTAGATGGCTAATAGGCAGAAAAACACTGTGATTGGGGCTTTATCCTTTGAACTACAAGATGCTTACACCCATCAGCCAGTTGAATGCTGTCATCATCAACATTCTCATCATTGGCTTTTAAGAAGCATGCCTCCTGCATTTTTACATTCTTTGGCTTGTATGGTACTCAGCTACACAGACCTCTACATTACAGTAATAACAATATGTTCGCATTGTGAACGTGCATAAGCAAACAGTGACTGCAGTTGTCATTCTTAGAAAACCTCTTAAATGAGAATTGCACTGAATCTATAAGTAATTTTTTTGTTCATTGTGTGCACAAGAGCAGATGAACATGTTGATATGACAGTTGCTAGAGAGAGGTGAGAGGGGTGCCAGCCCCATCGCCAGCAGTGCTGCAGGGGCTGATCTGGCCGGCAAATCAGTAGGCAGTGTCCTGATGACACTGGTTTGCTGAGGGGGCTCGTCTTGCCAAACATTTTGAAGGACAGAGCCGACGCTGCATGCGGCTGTGTCCTTCGAAATGCAAGCCTTTCAGCTGTGGCTTAGTGTGTCTTTCCTTGTTAAACAATGTCCCCTTTCCCTGCTGCCGCTTAGTGTAACTTTCCTGGTTAAACAATTTCCCCTTTCCGACACTGGGATGCCCACTCCCAGTGTCGGATGCACTCCCCCCAACCCGTCTGTATCCCTAGCCAGCTTTGGGGTGCCCAATCCCTGTGTCAGCATCTCCCCCTTCCCACCATTATTCAAACAACATGAAGTCTTGCTATATTATAGACATTAGCAGTTTGATCCAGCTCTAGAACTGCCCCGGAGTGCAATGGTTAAAACCATTCCAAAATAGAATTTTGGCACAAGAGCAGCTCTATCTGTGTTATTTCAAACTTGAACTCTCAGATTCTTTACTCCGCCTCAGTGAACAGTCGCTCCGGAGATTTCTCCTTCTGCTCGGTTCATTTCTCGGTTTAAAGAGTGTTTTCTCGGTTGGATTTAACCGAGAATAGTTTTGTTTTAACCAAAAACCGCTCGGGTTCAAGCTCTATCTGTGGTAACCGTAAGTAAATGAAGGTTTTGTCTGTGTGGAACTTGTAAGTTATCGGTTCAGTTTTGAACCGATCAGTGGGTTTAAAACTCATTTAAAACTAAAATTACTATTTTAGAGTGCGGTTCCGGTTCTTATCGGTTCTAAAAAAAACAGATTTATTACGGTTTTTCCAATACCCGTGACACGGTTAGGAACCGATAAGGGTGTCTTGCCTGGCACTGCTGTTAAAAGGGCAAGTTTTTGGTTAGGCTGGCATTATGTCTGAGAAACCCAAAAGAAAACCGGCCCACTGGGTTTCAACACTGTGATGTTTGTGGGGAAGTCTTTGCCAAGGCTGACCCACACACCACATGTGTTTATTGTCTGGGGTTTGACCACCTCCAGTCAGACTGCCAGGTATGTAAGAATTTCCCTGCAGCCACCCTGGAAAAAGATTGGGCAGGCTCAGGGAACGAGAGGCCAAAAGTCCGCTGACCCGATGGCCAGCCGGTTCGGTGCCAACCGAACCAGAGGGAGTGCCTCTGACCAGGGCCAGACTTCCTTGGGCAAAGAAAAGCTGGTTCTGAGGAACCAATTCCAGTAAAGAAAACAAGAAAATCAGCAGGTCTGGAGTCCAAAATTCCTTCTCCAACTGCTGCAGAGATAGCAAAGCCATACAAATTGTCTGAGTCACTGTCTCAGGGTCCGTCTCGGAACCACCACTATCTGGTAAAAGGTCGGTTCGTCCGGTCCCAGTGGTTCAGGATTATGATATTGAGGAATTTTATGAACCAGAGGAGGGGAGGAAGATTATGAACAGTATGAATGTGGCTGGGAAGGTCTGGGTGTGCCCATTGAACCGACATCTCCCCAGACAGACCTTTAGAATCTCCCCTATGCTGTCTGAGTCCCCATCTCATTTTATGTTTTATAAAAGTTGCTGAAACCCTCCAGCTTCCTTTAGAAGAGGCTGTGGATGAGCAAGAGGAGCCTGATTTTAGAAATGATGGATATTCCAGAGTCTAGGAGATTGTCTATTCCTTTACATAAGTCTTTTAGGAAACAAACAATTAAAATTTTAAAAGCTCCTAATTCTGTGCCTCCTGTAGATAAAAGATGGACAAAGGTATACATTGTCGGCCCTGATACAGAATTCCTTTCTCAGCAATGCAGTCATGTTAGTAGTTCAGGCTGCTGCCTGTGATAAGCTAATATTCCCTTGGCTTTACATCCTCCTGACAAGGATTCCAGGAAGATTGATGCCATGGCAAAAAACAGTATATGGCAGCCTCTCTGGGACTCAGGCAAGCAAATTATATGGCTTATGTGCTTAGGTATCAGAAATCTAGATGGGATACTGTTATGCAATTAGCCAAGCAGGCCCATGGCCAGCTGGCTAGTGAACTAGAACAGGTGGCTGCTGATGGCATTGAAGCCTCTAAGGTTCAGTTTCATGCTGCTGTGGATGTTAATGATATTTCCTCTAGGGTCATGGCAACATCTGTAGCTTTTAGTAGGTTGGCCTGGCTCAGGTGTGCATAGTTTGTCACAGGATACCCAGACTAAGGCTATGGATTTTCCTGTGGTGGGAAATTCTCTGTTTGGAGAGCAGACAGAGAATTACATGAAGAAGATGGATGAATATAGGACTACTTACAAAAGTGCCCAGGCTAAGGAGGCAAGCCACTCCTCAAAGGCATCCCCCAGGGGTAGGGGTAGGCCTTTTCACAGGCCTTTCTACCAGACTCAGGCCTCCTCTGCCTATGCTCAGAGGGGCTTCTTCAGAGGCAGGGGCAGACGAGGGGTGGGCAGACCTGCTCCAACCCCCCAGCCTAAAGCTCCTGCGAAACAGGCACCCTGATGGGGTGCCCAGGGCCGATTCTCCTGTACCAGTGGGGGGCAGGCTGGCTTACTTCAGTCAGAATTGGGCTTCTTTAACCTCAGACAAGTGGGTTCTGGAAGTAGTAAGCCAGGGTCTGGTTCTCAGCTTCAAAAGTTTCCCAAGTTGAGAAGCAGACTTTTCTACCTGCAAGTGCTTCAGAAACCTCACTCTGGAAACAGAGGTCTCATCCTGTTAGCTCTCAGAGCAGTAGAAAGGGTTCCTCCCTGCATCAGGGCAGGGTCTGTATTCAGATACTCCTTACCCCAAAAAGACAGGAGAATGGTGGCCCATTTTAGATCTCAGATATCTGAACAAGCATCTTTTGAAACCAAAGTTCAAAATGGTAACTCTGGCAGTGATTTTACCTTCCCTAAGGCCAGGGGACTGGCTAGCTTCCCTGGACCTCGAGGATGCCTATTTCCATGTCCTAATCAGAAGATCCCATCGAAAATACCTCAGATTCGAACTGCCCTCAGGTCATTACCAGTTCAGAGCAATGCCCTTCAGCCTTACCTCTGCTCCAAGGGTATTCACAAAGTGTCTAGCAGTGGCAGTGGCCCACTTAAGGAGGCAGAGGATTGCTGTTTTTCCCTATCTAGACGACTGGCTCATTGTAGGCCAGTCCCCAGAACAGGTAAAATCTCACCTGCAGGTCACCCAGCAGCTTCTCACCTCCCTGGGTTTTCTGCTAAACCTACCAAAGTCAGTTCTGGAACCAGTCCAGGTACTCATCTTTATAGGGCAGAATTGGACACAAAGCTAGCCAGAGCCTTTCTTCCCCCAGAAAGGGTAAGGAATTTAGTGGCTCTGGCCTCTTCCTTCACTCTGCAGGTCTCTCGACCAGCAAGACACTCTGCAGCTCCTGGGGCACATGGCTGCATCCACAGCTGTTGTGCAGGGAGCCAGATTTCAGATGAGAGACATTCAGTTTCACTTGAGAACCTTTGGTCTCAGAGAAGAGACCCCTTTCCAAGTTGGTCCCAGTGACTCGAACCTTGATCCTAGCTCTCCAGTGGCGGCAGGATCAGAGCAATTAAGAGTGGGGGTCCCTTCATTTCCCCTTCTCACGACTTGACTCTCACTACAGATGCCTCCCTTCTGGGTTGGGAGCCACATAGGCGACCTTTCCACTCAGGGAGTTTGGTCCCCAGGAATCTCTGCTCCACATCAATTTGCTGGAACTCAGAGCTGTCTTTTAGCTCTTCAAGCTTTTTCTGCATCTGTCCACCGACAAGGTGATACAAGTCAGAACAGACAACACCACAACAATGTGGTACATCAACAAACAGGGGGCACTCGGTCTTCGGCCTTGTGCACCGAGGCAATGAAGTTGTGGTCTCTGGCCTATTCCCTGAACACTTCCCTCATAGCAGTTCATCTTCCAGGGAAGGACAACGTCCTAGCGGATGCCCTCAGCAGGATTTCCCAGGGCCATCACGAATGGTCCCTGGATCCTCAAGTGCTGGGGATAGTTTTTGCCAGGTGGGGCATTCCTCAGATAGATCTTTTTGCAGCCCCAGACAATCACAAACTTCTTCTGTTCTGTTGCAGGCCTCCAGTGCTGGGCTCAGTTCCCCTGGATGCCCTTCTTCTGGATTGGGAGGGGAAGTTCCTCTATGCTTTCCCCTTTCCTCTCCTATTCAAAGTACTAGTCAAAATCAGATCTCAGCCTTGCAGGGTGATTCTGATTGCCCCGGATTGGGCGAGGCAGCCCTGGTACCCACTCCTTCTGTCTCTGACAGTCCATCTTCCCCTGTGCCTCCCCAGGAATTACAATCTGTTGACTTGTGCCCAGGGAAGGGTTTGGTATCTGGACCTCAAATCCCTCAACCTCAAGGCCTGGCTCTTGAGGAGTTAAGAGTTTGCTGATTTACACTTCTCTCAGGGTGTTCTTGAGATCCTAAAGGCTTCTAGAAAGCCTTCCACTAGGGCTACTTATAGTTCTAAATGGAAAAGGTTTTCCATTTGGTGTGCTGGGAAAAATATTTCCCCAGAATCTGCTAAATTACCCATTTTGTTAGATTACATGGTACATCTTAATTCCTTGGGTCTCAGACCAGCTACCCTGAGAGTTCATTTGGCAGCTGTATCTGCTTTTGTGTCAGCAGGAAAGTCATCCCCTCTTTCCTTTCATCCTGTGTTTTCCAAGTTTTTTAAGGGATTACTCCATACTAATCCTCCTTTCGAACCGCCCTGCTTGGGACCTTAATGTTTGCATGCCCAGTTAATGCAACCCCTTTGAACCTCTGTCTTCTGCAGAGCTTAAGTACCTAACTTGGAAAACTGTTTTTCTGCGGCTATCACTTCTGCCAGATGCATAAGTGAATTGCAAGCCTTGTTAGTGGAGACTGACTTTATTTCTTTCCACAGGGATAAGGTAGTCCTTAGGACTAATAGGAAGTTTTTGCCTAAGGTGGTTTCAGATTTCCATCTTAATCAATCTATCTCCTTCCAGTATTTTTCACTGATCCTCCTCTTCTGGTGAGAGGAGGTTGCACAACCTGGATGTTAAGAGAGCTCTTAGTTATTATATAGGCGTACCAAAGGTCACAGGTTCGAATCCCTCCAACTTTTCCTTACCTATGGTGAAGTTGGGAAAGGCAAACCTGCCACTAAGAGATCAATAGCCAGATGGATTGTCTCTTGTATCCAATTTTGTTATCAGAAAGTGGGCAGACCCCCGGTTTGAGGGCTCATTCTACCAGGGGTACAGCTGCGTCTCTAGCTGCTGCCAGAGACATTCCTTTATTAGAGATTTGCCAGGCTGCTACTTGGAAAACGGTACACACTTTTACCAAGCATTACTCCCTGGATGTCCAGGCCAGGAGAGATGCTCGGTTTGGCACAGCTGTTCTTCAGAGCCTATTCCCTAAGTAGGTTCTGCCCCTCCTCCATGGAGGTACTGCTGTGTATTCTGTTATAAATATAATATAGCAAGACTTCATGTTGTTTGAAGAAAAATTACTCACCTTAGTAATGTTGTTTCTTCTAATGAAGTCTTGTATTATAGACCTCCCAACCTGCCCTCTCAGAACCTCTACTTGGTGGGGTGCGGGCAACTTAGTGTGGGCACTGCTTATGTCCTGTTAGCATTTTGTCCCCTTTGGGACTTTGAGGGTGTGTATGTGTACGCGTGTGTGTGTTTTATTATACTTATGTTCCATTTTCATATTATTAGAATGGTGTTAGTATTTCTGGTCTCCTGACTTGAGTCTTGGGTGTTGGGACCATCAATGGTTGTTATTATTTAGGTAGCCATTTGGCTAGTGTAGGTTACAGCTTCCACACAGACCTTAGTGAGTTTGGCTCGTAAAGATCTGACAGTTCAAGTTTGAAATAACACAGATAGAGCTGCTCTCCTGCCAAAATTCTATTTTGGAATGGTTTTAACCATTGCACTCCGGGGCAGTTCTAGAGCTGGATCAAACTGCTAATGTCTATAATATAGCAAGACTCCATTAGAAGAAACAACATTACTAAGGTGAGTAATTTTTTCTTGTGGCACACTGGGAGCCCTTCCCAGTGTGCTTAAATTTATATTTACTTTTTTACCTGTAAATGAAGAAAACCTTCCCTCGTGGTCTTTTTTTTTTTTTTTTTTCTACCTGTGAAAACCGAAAAATGAAAACCGTCCCTTATTGTCTCCCCTGACCCTCGCTCTGTGCACCCACCTCCCCTTACCCCCACTTACCCCATACTTACCCTCTGAGGTCGGTGGACGTGATCTTCTGTGGAGTGGGACACGTCTGCACTCTTCAAAGCCGACCGGCAAACTAAAAGAATGAAAGGTAAGCCGTATAATGAGAGTCAATGGAGGTTTCAACTTATGTTGATATCTCAGCCATCTTTAGGAATTTGGGCCCCAAATTTTCAACATGCGGTTCTTGGGACCCCACCTCGTGAACATGTCGCTGTCATTTCATTCCTCATTCCCAAAAGGAGATTTGTGTGGTTGCTGCGCAGAATCACCTTTTGGGACTGAGTAACGAAACAACAGTGCCACTGTTCATGAGGTGGGGTCCCAGAAAGCCCATGTTGCAAATTTGGTAAAAAAATTCCAAAACATGACTGTTATGAGCGTGCATTACGCAGTTTCTACGCATGCTCTTAACTTCGCCAATTTTTAATATTTTCACTTTGGGTTTTCAACATTGCTATTTTTTTCACACCTCCTTATGATCAGTACAACTGTCACTTTTCAGATCCTGCCTGAAATGTGTTTTCACACCAATTGCACAGAATGGCGCGGTCGCTATGTGAAATCAACTTTCAGGATGAAGTAACAAAATTACAGTGCCACTGTTCATAAGGGGAGGCCACAAAAGGTCAATGTTGAAAATTTGGTGAAAAAAATTCCAAAAAATGACCGCGTCACGGGCGTACGTTGCACAGTTTCTATGCACGCTCATAACTTTGCCAATTTCTCATATTTTCACTCCAGATTTTCAACATTGCCATTTTTTCCACACCTCCTCATGAACAGTACAACAGTCATGTTTCACATCCTGCCCAAAATGTGTTTTAGCACTTGTGGCACTGAATGTCGCAGTCGCTGTGCGAAATTGCCTTTTGGGATTGAGTAATGACATGATAGTTCCACTGTTCATGAGGTGGTGTCCCAAAAAGCCCCATGTTGAAAATTTGGAGCGAAAATACCAACAAACATCTGGGGCATTAGGGTTTCCAACTGTAATGCCCCCCACCCCCGTCCTGTAGAGACGGTCAGGCGTCGGGTGTGTACCTTGGAGTTGTTGGCCTAATGCTCACACCATTCCACCCCCACCTCCACCCTGCAGCCAGTGACAGGCTTCGGGGTGTGCCTTGGAGTCTTTGGCACAAGCATTCGCCCCATTCTCCTATACTGTACCCATCTCAGCTTATTTCATTATAGAATGGGGTGAGCGTTAGGGCCTAAGACCTCAAGGCACACCACAACGCTTGTCATTGTCTGCAGGGTGGGGGTGGAATTGTGTGAGCGTTACGGCTGATGACCCAAAGGGACACCCCAATGCCTATCAGTCTCTGCAGGGTGGGGGTGGGGTGTTAGGGGTTGGAAACCCTAATGCCTCATTAAGGAAGTAAATCAGGGAGGGACGTTTGATGTCACTTACCTTGATTCACCAAAGCCTTCAACAACATCCAACACAGAAGGCTGATTAACAAGATGAGTAGTCTGGCAAAGGAGCACAAGCTGATAAACTGGGTTAGAAACTGGCTGATGGACAGGAGGCAGAGGGTGGTGGTAATAGGATCCAATCCAGGGAGAGGGGGTGACCAGCGGGGTACCTCAGGGATAATTCCTGGGACCAGTCCTGTTCAGTATCTTCATTACAGACATTGCAGAAGGGCTAGAAGGAAAGGTCTGTCTACCTGTTTGCAGATGACACCAACGTCTGTAACAGAGTAAATTCATTTGAGGAGTGGCAACTGAGAGTCAATGCAAAGAAGCCCAAATAATGCACCTGAGCAGAGGGAAACCTGTGAAGAGTTACAGGATGGGGTGGAGGTGCTGATGATCACCAAGGAAGAAAGGGACCTAGGAGTTATCAGTTCTGATGACCTAAAGGTGTCAAAGCAGAGCACAAATGTTGCAAGGATGGCCAGTGGCATGTTGGGGTGCATAGGCATCAATAGCAGAAGGCACGAGGTGGTGATGCCATTGTGTAATGCACTAGTGAGGCCTCACCTACAGTACTGTGTGCAATTCTGGAGGGCACAAATATGCAAGGACATTGACAGGGTGGAGGCAGTACACAGAAAGGCAACCAAGATGGTACAAGGCTTGCAACACAGAACATATCAGGAGAGATTAAAAGGACCTCAATATGTACTTATTGGAGAAAAAGAGGGAGTGGGGGAACATGATAGATACATTCAAGTACCTCAAGGGCATAAACAAGGTGCAGAGGTGGACATCTTTCAGTACATCAAACATTCTGCATTGACAAATACTTGTTTGTTATCCTAAAAAAAAAAAACAATCTGTCCATCATTGTCCGCTGTGTAACCCCCCTCCCCTAGACAGTATACAGACACTGGGGTGCCTAGTCCCAATGTCCTCATCTGTCCGCTCCATTGTTGTGCACTGTGTAACCCCCCACACACACACAGTATGCAGACACTGGGAGTACCCAATCCCCAGTGTCCTCATCTGCTCAGCAAACTCCTGAAAAAATAAAACTCCCTTGTCACTTTTTCCCTGTATAAAAGAAAACTGTCCATCATTATCCGTCCCACGTTACCCAACCCCTACCCTCCCACTCAGGACCCACCACCCCACACCCCGCATCTATACTTACCCACCGGAGGTCCATCACCATAATCTACCTTGGATTGCAGGCACATCTTCGCTCTTCAAAGCCCAACCGCGAACTGAGGTAAGCGCTTCAATGTATTTCAGTAGAGTTTTCAACTTAGTGGCATAACTTGGCCATTTTTAAATATTTTTGCCCCAAATTTTAAACATATGTTTTTTGGGACCCCACCTCACAAGCAACTTCACTGAAGCAACTTTCAACCCCCGGCCCCCATGACACCAGTGCATATGACGAACATTCGGCATTGACAAATGCTTGTTCATAGTAGAAGCTGTTTTTAAATACTGGTTCAAATTCTGTTATTGTTGTAATTATACAGTATTTTTAGTTATCCCAGTAGGTATTTCTGTGCTATTGGTAAGAGCCATTTCAGAATTGTATGATGAATAGTTTGTGTCCCTGTTCTGCTCTTTTGTTGTTGGCACAATGCACCCATGTTCTAGTACAGAACTCTGTGGTTGTTTGGGACATAAACTGCGTCATACAGTTCTAAAATGGTACTTGCCACCAGACTATAAAGCAGAGGTTACTAAAAAACCTGTGTAGATGGAACAATAAAAAAATTTTAACCAATACTTGCAAAACAGCTTCTACTGGGTATAGTGACTTACAGGTTCAGTGTGGTTCTCCTTTCAGGTAAAATAAGTCAGTTGCAGAAGTTGTTTTTTTTTAAATAAAAATTACCACACTTGAATCTGAGTCTCACCTTTGCATCATGTTTTACTGTGTACCATTTTTAAGGACTGTGTTTGCATTAAACATTTTATTGCACATATTTTGCAATCGAAGTGGCTCAACCGTTTTTTGGGGCAGTGGATATTTGCCCGTTATCCCTCCAGTCAAAGTTTCTGCAGTGCAGTGCAGTGGGTTAAGGCTCTGAGCTGCAGATCTGGAGACCTAGGTTTGAATCCCACAGCTGCCTAGGTGGATACTGTATGATCCTGAGCAAGTCACTTAACTTCCTTGTGCTCCCAGGTTGCATCTGGAAACAAGCTTTGGCTTAGTGTGCTACTCCTGGTTAAACAATGTTCGCTCCCTCCCCTTTTTGGGCCAGCCCTATATAGACTTGTAATTTTTAATCCTTTCACATCCTTTGGCTATAGTATTCCCCTTTTTAGGCAGTTGCTTTCAGGAATACGCGTGTGTGTGTGTATGTGTATATATATATATATATATATATATATATATATGGGATATGACATGGCCTGACTGAAGATATCATATTTATCTTCACCGAGGCCAATGACATCAAGATATCTCACGAGTGGCGAAGGTTCTGTTTATACAAGATGTGTTTTGGGATTTTAAAAACGTATGTTTAAAAATGTAGCATGACAGAGCATTAGTTCTGTTTTGTGAGTCGGTGGCATACATTTAAAATAATATGTAATTTGTGCAAATAGTGAGAACATGTCAGTTTGTTTTTTGTTGACACTTATCTGCCATGTACATCCTGGTCCCAATCATTTTTGTGAGTTCAATGATACTGTCCAAAGAGTTCTAGTAATGTATACTTCATAGTCTGACCGAGTGCTGTGATCGTTCTGTCATCCTGAGACAAACTGAAAATAAAATACTGCACCTCACGTTTATATAGTGTCAAAAGTGTCTCTTATCTTTTTATTGCATCCTTAGTTTGCTTGTAAGTAAATAAAACAGACCATGTGCTGTGCAGAGAGAACGAGTGAGCACTTTCCGAACTAGATGCGAGCTGGAGCAAGCGTTGCTATAGCAACTCATGCTCATGCTTGCGTCTTGGTATGAAGCCGCTCACTCTGCACAGCGTGCGGTCTGTTTTTTTACTTACAAGCAAACTAAGGATGCAATAAAAATATAACAGAGACACTTCCGACAATGTATAAATGTGAGGTGCAGTATTTTGTTTTTAATTTGTCTCAGGATGTCAGGAGAGTCACAGCGCTCAGTCATGCTACAGTAAAGATTGTACTGGAACTTCTTGAGCGTAACGAATGAAGTTGGCAGAATGAATGGGGGCAGAATTAACACGGCAGGATCAACCAGATAAGTTTTAATGTACAAAAGATATATTTTCAGTATTTATAGAGACTGTGTATTGTTTTAAATGAGTAGCAGAACATTAGTAGTACTAATAGTGGTCAGTGACACAGTGTTCGAGAAGAAAGTGAAAGTTGAGAATAGCAGCTTCAGTTTCATTATGATGTATAGAAGTGTGGAGATATCACAGTGACGTATAGGAACATGGAGATATCAGTGATTTCTTCACTGCCTAGCTGAGATATCACTTTTTATCTCCACATTTATCCCAAAACACGTGTTGTATAATATATATATATATATATATATATATATATATATATATATATATATATATATACACACACACACACACACACACAACACACACACAGATATACCTATACTGAAAATATCAGAGATATTTCCTCAGAGTGCAGCTTGACCTTATGACATCACGAGTGGCGAAGCCACAAGTAATGTCAAAGGTCAAGCTTCACGAGGGGAAAATATCTCTGATATTTTCAGTGGGGCCGGCATATTCAATTTATGCTAGGGGATGTGATTTTATATTTTTATTTTGTAATTATTTGATTTTTTTATGAGGAAGAGACATTTTCCCGAAATGGAGAGGTGATTTTTTGGAGGCTGGGAGACGGACATTTTCAGAGCACAGAGGAGATTCTTTTTTTTCAAACTGGAACTGACGTTTTTGGAGTTATTTTTAGACTTTTTGCTGTATTTGTTTGCTGTTGTTTTTTTAGTCCTAACGGATGTTTTCGGACAGGAAACAAAGTGTGTTGATCCTACTGGTAAAGTGGCAGTTGTGCAGGAAAGAGTAAAAGAGCCGCTGTGTGCCAGGAGGTTGCTGCATTTCTACACTAAGCAATCTTAGAGATATCATAGAGGAAGGGCATCTGTAGACAGTGCTGAAACTGAGAAACTGCTCTTTGGAGGTATGGAGGGTGTCAACTAGCTTTGAGGGGGATCGGATCTTTTTTTATGAGGAACGGATGTTTTCCCGAAACAGAGAGGTGATTTTTTTTTGGTGGGGAGGGTGGAGACGGATGTTTTCGGAGCATAGAGGAGATTTTCTTTAAACTGGAACTGACATTTTAGGAGCATACGTTTTGGACGTTTCATTTTTTTTTTTTTTTAAGTTGGAACATATGTTTCTGGAGAGGAAACAAAGTGTGTTGGTTCTACTGGTAAAGTGGCAGTTGTGTGAGCAAAACAGCCACCATGTGCCAGGAGGTTGTGGCATTTTCTGCACCGAGCAGTCTTAGAGGTGCGATCCAGGAAGGGCATCTGTAGACAGTGCTGAAACTGAGAAACTACTCTTTGGAGGTATGGAGGGTGTCGACTGGCTTTAGTTGGGGGGAGGGGTGTCAGATCATGAGAGCGGAGAAGAGTATTGTGTTGATTGGGAGTCATACAGAGGGGGAGTGATAATGAGAGTGGGGAGAGGATTGTGACGGTTGGGAGAGTGGACCACCCCAATGGAGTATTGTTGTGGAGTACAGGAATTCAGTTTCAGAACTCAGTGTGTGTTAAGAAGGTCATTGTGGTTGACAGTTTGTTTTTGGACTTGAGACTGTTGAGAAATAATAATAATAAAAAAATAGAGCAAACATGGGGAGTGTGGGAAGCCATATGGGAAGAAAGTGAAAGTATTTTGTGTGCTGCTGCAGAGAAATGAAACTGCTATTGGGAGCCCTCATGCAAGTGGACAGGTGGATTCTAATTGTGCTGCTCATGCTGCCAGCTCCCACCAATCAAAACGTGTGTGAGGTGCTGTGGTGAAGTGCAGATAGTGTCTGGTTATTACCTAGAGTGAGAATAAATGACCTAGAGTGAGAATAAATGTGATATTCTCACTGTAGGTCTGCGCAGGCAAAAATACTGCTGTTATTTGCCAGTTTTTATCCTCACCCTCATTGGATAAATAGGGGATATGCGATGGGGGACCGTGGAATAAACTAGTTATTTCACAAGTCCGGTGACCGGCAACCTCAATGAGTGGCGAGCGAGCGGAGCCACGAGTGAATTACCCGAGGTCACCGGGACATGTGAAAATAACTAGTTTGTTCTGACGGTCCCCATTGCATATCCCCATTTATGCAATGAGGGTGAGGATAAAACTGGCAAATAACAGCAGTATTTTTGCCACCGGGGACATGTGAAAATAGCTAGTTTATTCCATGGTCCCCCATCGCATGTGCGATTTATGCAATGGGTTTTGAGGTGGTTTTGATAATGTTTCTGGTTGAAGAGTGGTTAGTTTTTTAATTTTTGGATGCAGGACTATTTGGTTTTAATGGTGGAAGGGGATTTATTGATTGCTGTGTGAATGGGTGTGTGATTGTAGGCTTTGACTGGTTGTAGTGGCTGGAGAGTGCTTGGTGTGATGTTATTGGCTGAGGTAACGTGGGAAAGTAGTTTTGATTCGCTGGAGGGGTGTGTGTTAGAGTAGGAGGGTTGGAGTGATTGATGTGTATGTGAATTGCTGTGATTGGGTGTGCGTGTGGTGAGCGTGCTTTTTGATTGGTTGGTGGGCATGGCTGAGATTTGTGTAGCAATTTCGGTAGAAAGAGGATGTACTGTTCAATTGCTCGAGGTGGTGGCCTTTTGGAGAGCGGGAGTTTCTCTTTCGTGTTGCCGGAGAGCATTGCGCTGTTGTGGGCGTCGAAGTCCTACAGCATTGGTCGGTGGATGTATGGAAGAGTTTGAGGAGGAGGAGGCTGTGGATTTCATTGGTGGCGTGGTGTTTTCTTCGTCGATCGAACTTGGAGGAAGATTTCTTGGAGATTTGAAGATTTAGGAGTGGTATCCTGTTTGGCTGTTTGATTTTTGGTCGAGATGGCTGTATTGGGGCTTTTTTGGGGGTGAGCTGGTGACGATTTGGTCCTATATGGCATTCCTGTGGATGTATTCAAGTAGTGTGGACTAAGAATTTGGAGACTGCATTTTTAAAGTTTTTTTTTTTGGTATGTCCCACTTTGGCGTGGTGGATTGAAAGGAAAAAAGATTGAGAAGGTAAGTTTTTGCATCATTTATTAAAGAGAAAAAAAAAACAGTAGCATTTGTTTTTATTGTACAGAACAGAATTGCAATAGTTTTGAACAGTGTATGGGTTTCTATGATTTTTGGAACTTGCAGTAAACAGTTGGTTTTCAGAAAACAACAGTTTTGAAGAACATTTGGGTATGGGGGTTGAGGTGGGGTAAGGGTAGTGGGGTGAGGGTTGAGTTTAGGTCTGTGTCGTAGTCCATAGGGTTTGTTAGAGTCCTTTTACTGTATAGAATATGTATTTTTCATTTTCTGTCTTTTGATTCAGATCGTCTTTCCGGTAGTAGTTGCTCTGTATTCCAAAGATGGTGAATGTCGAGAAGGTGTTTTGTTTTCTAGGTATTTGCAGGTTTGAAGAAAGGAAAGTCCAGTTATTGTTAGATATGTTTTCTAGTTTGAGAGCCTTCATTTGCCTTTTTTTGCTTGTAGGTTCTGTTTATTCAGAGGTTTTTTTTTATTTGTACAGTATTTTAGGAAGGAATGTTTAGGTATGCACAGATCTTCTTTCTACCCTGACAGTATTTTTTGTAGGACGGTGAAATTATTTTCAGGTCTTTTTCTTTGCTGTAATCAGATCTTGTATTCCTTTTTACAGGTTTTTTATATTTTTGTAATGGAGAATATATGGTCGTTTGCAAGTTCATTCAGAGTCGCTGTCAGTATCTAAAAGCATCGGTCTCTTCTTGCCATAGCTGTCATACTTTGTTACCTGCATGTGGGGGGGAAGGAGAAAAAAAGAGCATTATGAGATTGGTTTGCAATGTGTAGTAATGTGGAGTGGTGTTTGGAAGGGTGGAAGTGGTGGTGATGGGTGGGTATTGGGTGGGAGGAGGGGTTTTATTTTGTAGTTTTGTTTTGTGACTTTTGTATGTAGTGTAATGATCCTTACCTTGAATGATATTGAAGGTGACTTGCTTTGCAACGATGGTGGGCTTGCTGATGCAACGCTCCAAGTAGGGCTTGTAGTTGGTGGAATAGTGGTCGTCTCTTGCTGTTGGCAGGAGGCTTGGGTGGTGGAATCTGATCACCACTTAGTAAAGTGCTTATTTGATGTTGTTTGGAGTCATTGAGCTTTGAGTATTTGTTGAGGCTTTGGAGCTGGTTGTGGCCTGAAATTTGTATGATTTCAGTTGGTGGTATTCCACTGTCGACTAATTTTTGTACGAGGTGCTTTCGGACAGAGTGGTTAGTTAAGCGTTTATCAGTTTGTATGCCTGCATTGGTAACCATGTTTTTGACAATAGTGGAGAACTTAATACCCACAGGCTGATTTTTAAACCATTTGTGGACTTTTGATGTTTGTATGTTGTTGTTGATAGCCAAGAAAAACGGTGCTTCAGGGTGGTTACTTTGACTGAGCCTGTGGGTACTGTAGAGTTTGTAGTTGGTGACTGGGCATCTAGTAGGATTTTGTTGTAGTTCATATGCTCGTGGCTTTAGTTTTCTACATTCTTTTGGGTTGGAGCCTTGTCTAGTTTTTGTTTGACGTTCACTGGTATACTGGAGGTAGAACAGTCCATTTTCATCTTTTTGCATGATGATGTCTCCCCATTTGACTGCTCTCATTTCAGTTATGCCTCTGATGCCAAAGTATAGGCTGCTATTAACCACATGGTATTGAGAAAGGTATCAGGGCTGTGTGGGCCTAGTTGTTGAGTGTCGTATAGTTTGTTGATAAGGGAATCTGTCAACTCATCTGCTGCCTTTGGTCTGTTACCCTTGCCATAACTTTTGAGGCATTTTTGTTTACACTGCAGAATTTCTCTGGTTGTGAGGAAAGCAGGTGATGTTGATAGAGATTCTGGATAGCGTTTCTGTTTTAAATATCTTTCAAGACTCTGGAATGTGGCATGTAGTGTTAAGGGCTCATAGGGACTTCCGTCTTTTCTGGTGGATTGCATGAAAAAGGTAGCAAATAATTTATCCAGGTTTGCAGGTGTAATGCTTTCAAGGGGAGTTTCTATATTGTGTTTTTCTTTGAAGTATTTTTGAACAGCCATGACATCACTGTTAGTCTTTTTCACCGTGTTGGGGTTTTTGCCTGCATGGATATATTTTTGTATGGCATCTTTGTCTATGTCCACTGCGGTGCTAGTACTGGCTTTTGGTTCTTCTGGTATGTCTGTGTTTTGTAAGTTATTTAATTGCTGGGGTTCTAGTAGAGGTTCAGTGCCTTCTTCAAATTGTGTTAGTATTTGCGTCAGTTCCATTTGAAAGTCTGCGCCAGTTTCCTGTGTTGCCATTGTTTATGGAGTAGCGGTGGGTTTTTTTCTGTGATACTTGCGGTCGGAAAAGGTATTGGAAATCGAAAGTCGCGAAGTTGTAGGCACTTTTTGTAGTTTTATGATGGAAACAGCATCTTTTCTGTGATGAAAATAGTTGTGCTGCTTGCGATAGTAATGTAGGATCGTGGAGTGTCGTTTGCGTGCTGTTTTTTTTTTTTTGAATGCACGAGGGGTTGTGCAGGTGGCTGATTTAGTGGCTGTGCCAGTGTTGATTGCAGTTTACGTGTGCCAACTGTGTGGGTGGCAGAATGTAGGTCCGGTAGAATGCTTGTGATTGACAGTTTGCATTTATTCCACATATGTGGGATAAATCTAGGGTGGTTAGATTTATGCCACATATGTGGAAATAAATGGATTTATTCAATGGCTTTTGGTTTCACACCTATTGCATAAATATATATATGTGTGTGTGTGTATATATATATAAGTACAAAATCACACACGCCCCCACAATGCAAAGCATCATGGGCTGCATATGCAAATCACCACAGAATGTTATGCTGGTCCAACTTTAAGCAGAATTGCATGGTGCTGAAAGGCCTCTCACACAGTTTGCAAAGGGTGCTAATAGAAGACATAGACACGTGTTTCATCCTACCAGGACTCATCAGTATGCCTCGTCTGTTTGACACCCCAGTGGAATAGACCAGCTACCCTTAAGGCAGTGTGCCTTGGATATATATTGTGGTGAACCCATTAAAATAAAAAAATATTTAAAAGACAAAGAACCTCTGTGCGTAAACACTGAGGCAAGGGTTACCCCAAAGGGGCATTAGGTAGCCCTTGACTCAGTGTTTCTAAAGGATAACAATCTTTATCTATATAATAATATGTGTACACATCTTCAGTGTTTCTGAAAGGGCATAATTTGGGGATCAGACAGCTCTTACTTCAAGGGGGCTCTTGCAGCAGGCTGTTACCATAAGGACTATACCGTCAGGCACTAGGACCCCATGGAAAATTTCTAGCTAGCAGTATACAGCTGGGGACTGTTCCCCTGACGTCAGCCCGCCCCCCGACATCACGTCTGGTATAAAGAGGGTGGTCTCCAGCCCAACCTCAGTTCTTTTCCTGCCACTGACCCGCACAAGTCGGACTTCCACAGATGCCTTCTGCTTAGTCGACCACTGTATTCTACCACATTTACTGCGGTTTATTATTTTCTTTGTTATTTTCAAAATTATTAAAAATTTCTTGAATGTCTTCATCCTCATCCTCATCTACGGAGCGGCATCGAACCATAGAAACATAGACTTTGATGGCAGATAAGGACCGCTTGGCCCATCTAGTCTGCCCATTTCCCTACCTAGAGGATAAGCTGCAGATCCTAGTAAACCAACAGCCTATTTCTTCCTACCCCCCACAAAAATTGCCTTATGTCTGTCCCATGCATTCTTGAATTCTCCCACAGTTTTAGACCCCACAACCTCCTCAGGAAGGCTGTTCCATGCATCCACCACCCTCTCTGTGAAAAAATATTTCCTCACATTGCCCCTGAGCCGTCCCCCCTCTATCTTCAAATTGTGTCCCCTTGTTCTTGCACATCTCTTTTTCTGAAAGATGCTACCCTCTTGGACTTCTTTGGTTCCACTGAGGTACTTAAAACGTTTCTATCATGTCCCCCCTCTCCCTCCTTTCCTCAAGGGTATACATATTAAGCTCCTTTAGTCTCTTCTCGTATGGCTTCTCTTGCAGACCCTGCACCATTTTAGTTGCCCTCCTCTGTGCTGCCTCCATCCTGTCTATGTCCTTGCGGAGATGGCGTCTCCAGAACTGGATGCAATACTCCAGATGGAGTCTCACCAACTGTCTGTACAGGGGGATAACAACTTCCTGTTTTCTGCTGGTGATACCGCTCCCTGTACATCCCAGTATACCCCCAGCCCTCCCTACCGCCTCCTCGCATTGCTTGCCAACCTTAAGGTCATCTGATATGATTACCCCTAGGTCTCTTTCTATTTTTGTTGTTGTTACTACCTCCCCCATTGTGTAATCTTCCCCTGGGTTTTTGTTTCCCAGGTGCATTACTTTGCACTTCTTTGCATTGAATCCAAGCTGCCATACTTCTGACCATTCCTCCAACCTTGCCAAGTCCCTTCTGATCCTTTCCACGCCTCCTTGTGTATCAACCCCGTTGCAGATCTTTGTGTCATCTGCAAAGAGGCATACTTTTCCTTCCAGTCCCTCTGCAATGTCACTTATAAAGACATTAAAAAGGACTGGACCCAGTACTGAACCCTGCAGTACCCCACTAGAAACCCCTCTTTCTTCCGAGTAGACTCCATTTACAATTGCCTTCTGTGTTCTGTTGTTCAGCCAATGTTTTACCCAGGCTACCACCTTGGGACCCACTCCCAGGCTGGTTAATTTGACTACTAATCTTTTGTGTGGGACTGTATCAAATGCCTTGCTAAAGTCTAGGTAGGCCATGTCCACAGCCCCTCCCTGGTCTATTACTTTGGTCACCCAGTCAAAGAAATCAATTAGATTCGTCTGACATGACCTTCCCACTGTGAACCCATGCTGCCTTGGGTCCTGTGCCCCACTGGCCTCTAGGTACTCAACAATTCTTTCCTTCAGAAGTGATTCCATCACTTTCCCTACCACAGAGGTCAAACTGACAGGTCTGTAGTTTCCTGCCTCCGTCTTGGTCCCACTTTTGTGAAGGGGAATCACATCCGCCTTCTTCCAGTCCTCAGGTACCACACCATCCTCCCATGATTTGTTAAAAAGCATAGTCAGTGGTGTCACTAGTTCTCTCCTTAATTCTTTTAGAATGCTGGGGTGAATTCCATCAGGCCCCATTGCTTTGTCCACCTTCAGTTTTAGGAGTTCTTTCAGAACCCTTTCTTCTGTGAAAGGACTGGGATCAACCCCCCTCTCCAGAGTGCTTCTGTTAATTGGGTTAGGCACCTCCCCACTTCCTCTTTTGTGAATACTGAACAGAAGTATTCATTCAGTATCCCTGCTTTATCACTGTCATAGAAACATAGAATTTGATGGCAGATAAGGACCGCTTGGCCCACCCAGTCTGCCCATTTCCCTACCTACTGGATAAGCTGCAGATCCTAGTTAACCAGCAGCCTACTTCTTCCTACCCCCAACCCCCAGAATTGCCTTATGACTATCCCATGCATGCTTGAATTCCACCACTGATTTTGACTCCACAACCTCCTCCGGAAGGCCATTCCATGCATCCACAACCCTCTCTGTGAAAAAATACTTCCTTAAATTACCTCTGAGCCACCCCCCCTCTATCTTCAAATTGTGCCCTCTTGTTCTTGCACACCTCTTTTTTTGAAAGATGCTACCCTCTTGGACTGTCACTCTCTGCCCAACCACCATCCATTCTATTCAGCCTCACTATCCCTCCCTTTGTCTTTCTACGCTCCCTGATATACCTATAAAAGGTTTTATCCCCCTTCTTAACCGAGTTAGCTATCTTTTCCTCAGTTTGTGCCTTTGCTATTCTGACTACCCTCCCTGCTTCCTTCTGCCTTAACTGGTACAGTTCTCTGTCCTGCTCCTTCTGTGTTTCCTTATACTTCCTAAATGCTATCTTTTTCTCCCTAACCTTCACCACCACCTCGTTTGAGAACCATAGTGGCTTTTTCTTTCATTTTGATTTGTTTATTTGCTTCACACAAAGGCTTGTTGCCTCTGTGATGGCAGTTTTGATATTTGCCCATTGTTGCTCCACCCCTCCTCCTAGCCTGTTTGCTAGTGCTTTTCTAAGGCACTTTCCCATCTTGCCAAAGTCAGCCCTTCTGAAGTCCAGAACCCTCACTTTTGTATGGCTTGACTCTGTAGCAGAGTTTGTCGTGAACTACACTGTTTGGTGGTCACTTGTTCCCAAATGGCTACCCATTTCTAGATCTGAGATCCTCTCACTGTCCCCATTTGAGAGTATGAGGTCTAAGATTGCTCCCTCACGAGTGGGTTCCAAAACTAGCTGTTTGACCAAGTGCACCTGTGGCAAACAGCCTTCCCATAAGGACAGCCACGCTTCTTGCCTGCTCTGCCTAGGCCCAGACCACGACACAGAGGCCTGCCAGCATTGCCAGGATTTCCACCAGCGTACCAGGGCCCGCCACCAGCAGACCCTAAAGGCCTTCTTGCTGCAGAAACAGCTAACCCCAATGGAAAAGGAGCTCCAGGGAACATCATCTTCTCCACAAAACAAATCCAGCAGCAAGCATAAGCACCGGGACAAGCACAAGGATGGGCCCCAGTCAGAATCCTGCTCCCGGTCTCCGATTGAGTTCCTGACCAGCCAGGGATCTTCCACCTACAGGAGGCCATCCTCTTCCACCTAGGCAACCTTTACTCCTTCTGGGCTCCAAGTGGTGAAACCTCCCACCTTCATCTCTGTCTCGGATGGAGGTTCTTTGAGGCTCGGGACTTTGTCCTCAGCCTCTCATCCCCTGAAGCTTAGGCCCATCCTCCTAGTGGGGCCTCAGCCAGGTGGCTCTACTGTTTTTTTTGGGCAGCGGGTCTTTGCCCATTATCCTCCAGGTCAAGGTGTCTGCTAAGTTCGGTCCTGATTCCAGGGTCCAACTCCACTCAGCGATACCAGGGACATGCACTTTC
The DNA here is from genome assembly GCA_016271365.2 of Neoceratodus forsteri. Taxonomy (NCBI): domain Eukaryota; kingdom Metazoa; phylum Chordata; order Ceratodontiformes; family Ceratodontidae; genus Neoceratodus; species Neoceratodus forsteri. The sequence goes on from JADMNL010000024.1 coordinate 359,915,534, forward strand.
CTCCCTGAGAGTGTGACGCTTCTGCCCCACTTGGAAGCAAGCTCTCCCATATAGGCTTCTGCTTTGAAGCCGGCCTCGGTAGGTTCCATATACTGGCACCAGTCCACACCTGTACATTTGACGCCAGCTGACCCGAGTGACACCTCCTCTGCTGTCACCCATCCCTCTGTCACCGACACCAGAGGGACCAACGTCCAGTCTACTGACTCCAGTTGAACCGACGTCAGATACACTTGTGTTTCGTGAACCGACACCTGACAACCAGGCCCCTCAGGAACCAACACCCGGGTTGCTGCCTCCTTCAGGACCGATGCTGGGGCCTTCAATGCCTACTCCTCAGATACCGAATACTCTTATCACACCTCAGTACCCACCTGCAGATTACAATGCTCTGTTTGCGGCCTGGTAGGCATTCTTTAAGGCTAGTGAAGAGTCAAGGAGATCCCCTACTCCATCTCCTCCTAGGGACCCTTCTCCGCACCCGGATAAGCCCAGGGAGACCCCTAAGAAGACCTCAGAGCCTCTCCCTAGGGAGCCTTCCTCACATCCAGATGTGGTCGGTGAGTCATGTCCCAAAACTCACCGACATAAACACCAGTGTACACCTTCTCCTTCTTCAGAATCCAGGGTATGGGAGAGACATTCTCCTGGTCCTGACCAGCCAGTCTGCACCTGGTTAAACAATTGGAAAAAAACATTCCTTCTCCTCCTTTTCCTCTTCTGAGGAGTCCAAGGACTCCTTCATTACTTCAGAATTGGAGGAACCCAAAGATACCCCTAGGTCACCTCCAGATGATCCCACATTCATGGATATCATGTGACACATCCAAACTATAATGAGTTGGGACACGGAGCAATTAGACCCAGAGTGATGCCAGTTCGCCCAGTTTCTCTGGAAGGAATCACTGCCCTTGGTAGTTCATCCCCTTATTGACTCCTTCAAGGACTTCAATAGGGCTGTCTGGAAGCACCCTTCCTTGACCCCAGCGATGTCCAAGAAGGCAGATCGCCTGTATACCTCTCTCAGGGAGGGACCCTTTTACGGAGAGCACCCTGATGTCTAGAAGCACCCTTCCTCGACCCCAGCAATGTCCAAGAAGGCAGATCCCCTGTATACCTCTCTTAGGGAGGGACCCTTTTACGGAACGCACCCTGAGTTCAATTCAGTGGTTATTACTGCTGCCCATGACTGCTGTAAGCAGTCACAGCACCTCAGTAACCAGCATCCTGACAGAGAATCTCAAGCAAATGGACCCATTTGGTAGGAAGGTCTTGTATCAGCCACTGGAACTGTACATTCCCTGAGCTTTTTAACCCATATGGTCCAGTAACAGAATGCATTGTGGGAAAAGGCTATAGAAATGGTTCAGGCTCAGCCTGCCAACACTAGCAAGGCCAAGCTGATGCATGTCCTCAAGTCAGGCTCGGATGTGAGCACTCACATCCTCCAAGAAACCTACAACTTGTCATACTCCATCGGCAGGGCAGCAGCTACAGGAGTCTGCATATAACGATACTACTGGCTCAGTGTCTTGGGCTTTGCCCCTGATGTCCAGTCTAAAATCCTGGATGCCCCTTTCTGGGGACCTGTCCTTTTCGGCACGTATTAGCAAAATATAATCACTTGCCTTCAGGAGTAAGGCAAGGCAGTATGTTTTGGTGCAGACCATGTACCACTCTCAGCAGAAATCTATCCACTGCCAGTTCTTTCATCAGCAGGCTGGCCATGATCACAAGGGCAGGCAGCAAAGGGGTGCCTTTAAGTGTAAGGCCACCACCCAAGCCACTGGGGGTTCAGTCCCTAGAGCTCCAGGACCTCCCAGGCTGTTCTAGTGGTTCCCAGCTCCTGTACATGGCTCCTTACCAGACCCCCCGGCCCCAGCCAAGACACTGGGGGAGGCAGTGGGGGGTTGCTTTTTCAGGTATCTTGAAGGGTGGCTCAGGATAACCTCAGACCAATGGGTTCTCCAGTTGGTGGAAAAGGGGCACGTAATAGAGTTCTTGGAGCTGCCCCCGGACAACTCTTCCTTGCCCTCTCATTACCCTCAGTCCCACATCGCCCTTATCCAAGAAGAGATTCAAGGGTTATTGCAAAAACAGGCCATAGAGCCTGTCCCACTGGCACAGAGGGGAAAGGGATTCTACTCTCACTTTTTCCTGGTTCCAAAGAAAACCAGAGACCTGCTGCCCATCCTAGATATCAGCCACCTAAATAAGTACATCAAGTACAAACGCTTCAGCATGGTCACGTTGCCCAGCCTTCTCCCTCTCCTTCATCAGAGAGACTGACTTTGCTCACTAGATATGCAGGACACTTATCTCCACATTCTGGTCTGTCAACCCCACTGGAGGTTTCTGCGCTTCTGCTTTCAAGGAAACCACTACCAGTTTCGGGCTGTGCCATTTGGCCTGTCCTTGGCTCCCTGAGTCTTTACAACGTGTCTCGCAGTGGTAGCTGCAGCCTTAAGAAGGAACAGCCCTTATGTCTTCCCTTATCTAGACTGGCTTCTGACAGCTCCCACCAGGGATCATCTCATCAGTACCATGTAGACCACTTTCATTCTATTTTGGGACCTGAGGATCACTTTCAACCTCCCCAAGTCCTCCCCTTGGCCAAGTCAAAGACTTCGGTACATAGGGGCTATCTTGGACACAGCTCAAGGCCAGGCTTTCTTGCCCCCAGACAGGGCAGACCACCTGCAGGCACAGGCTTAACTGGTGTCTTCGTTTCGTCAAGTCCCATCGAGGTCCTTCCTGAGGCTGTTGGGACACATGGCTGTGGCCATTGTGACAGTCCCCCTGGCATGCCTTCACATGAAGGTACCACAGTGGAACCTCCGGGTCCAATGGGATAAACGCATGGACAATTTGGAGCTGATAGTCTTAGCCTCCAACACTGTGCGACAGACTTTGGCATGGTGGCAGGAAACCTCCAATCTCTCCAGAGGGGTCTCCTTCTGGACAGAGCCACCTTGCCGGATCCTGACTATGGACGCGTTGGGCCAGGGCTGGGGCGCACACCTGGCAGACCGTCAGACCCAAGGGACAGCATCTCCACATCAGTGTTTTGGAGATGTGGGCAGTTCTTTATGCCCTGCAGGCCTTTCAGATGAACCTTCTCCTAGGCCCTTTGTTGATCCAGATGGACAACATGTCCATGGTTTTCTAAGTAAAGATGCAAGGGGGAATTCATTCTTACCCCCTCTGCAGAAAAGCCATGAGAGTCTGGTATTGGGCTATAGAGCATCACCTGATACTGACGGCTGTACGTGTTCCAGGCATTCATAACACCTTGGCCAACAGTCAAAGCATGTCTCAGTCCAAGGCACATGAATGGGAACTTCTTCCTTCCGTAGTCAGAGTTCTCTTTGACTGGTGGGGCCATCCAAAATTGGATCTCTTTGCATCCACATTCAATGCAAAACTGCCCAGTTTTTGCTCACGCGATCCAGGGCCTGGAGTTTTCCGGCGAGATGCGTTGTCCCTCTCCTGGACAGGGAGGTTTCTGTATACCTTCCTTCCTTTTCCATTACTGCAGAGTCCTTCTCAAGTTGCAGTCCAAAGGAGCAGACATGATCCTGATAGCTTCCTTCTGGCCATGCCAGATATGGTTTCCACTGCTTTAGCAGTTATCAGCGGAGCCCTCTGATTCCTCTGCCCTTGTCCACAGACTTGCTGTCCCATGACCGGGGCACATTGGTCCACCCCAACCTCAAATCACTTCATCTTCATGCATAGCTCCTGCAGACTTAGCAGTTGCCCATTTTGGGATCTTTCCCAGGGTGGCTGACGTCCTAGTGGCATCTTAGAAGCCTTCTACCAGGGCCACTTACGCTATAAAATGGAAGCAGTTCTGCCTCCGGGCCACTGCTGGACATCTGGATCCTTTCTCCTGTCCAGAGCATCTCATTCTAGAGTACCTCCTTTCCCTTTTGGACAGTGGTCTGAGTTACTCTTCAATTAAGGTGCACCTTTCTGCCATCTCTGCATGCCATGCACCTACTGGGGCCAAGGCTCTTGCCCAGCTGGATCTTTCCCACACCTTTTTGTGGGGTATTCTACATCTGAAGCCTCCCATTAGGGACCCAGTCCCTCTCTGAGATCTTTTGTTTGTTTTGGAAAAACTTACTTTGCTTCCCTTTGAGCCAGCCACAAGTTGCGAGCTATGCTTTCTGTTAGTGAAAGTGTTGTTTTTGGTTGCTATTACTTCTGCATGGAGGAATTCCAAGCTTCAGGCTCTGATGTGAAAAGAGCCTTGTTTGGTTTTCCACAAGGACTGGGTGCCCTTGTGGATGAATCCTAAGTTTTGCCTAAGGTGGTGTCTGAATTTACTTTGAATCAGGTCAATTCACCTGCCTGTCTATTACCCAAAGTACTCCAATCGAGGGGAGGCCTTACTTCATACTCTGGATGTTCACAGGGTGCTTCGTTACTAAGTGGATTGCACCCAAGCCATCAGAAAATCTGATCAGTTTGTTTCTTTCACCCCCAGTAGAGAAGGGTCTTCTGTTTCCAAGCAATGCTTGTCCAAATGGTTGGTTAATTGCATTGTTTACTATTATCACAAGTACAACAAGCATTTACTGGGCCTGGTTTTAGGCCATTCTACCAGGCTTCTTCGCTTCCCTGAGGAATGTGTCAGCTGCTGATATTTGTTCCGCTGCCACGTGGAGTTCTGGCCACACTTTCATTAAGCACTACAGTTTGAACATTGCCTCTAGTTGTAAGACAGGTTCCGGACTTGCTGTCCTGCAGGGCCTTCTCTCCTTAGAACACTGTGCTGACTTCTACCTCCTCCCAGCTGACTGGGGTCAGTCCTTTTACTGCTTTGGACTCAGTCCTTATGGTAATAGCCTGCAGCAAGAGCCCCCTTGAAGTGAGATAGTACAGTTACGTAAGAACTTACTGTAACAGTAGATCTTCAAGTGGAGCTCTTGCAGCAGGCACTGCTTTCCCTCCTGCCATCTCCCTGATGGCTACTTCTCCATCATGGTTACCTTTTGTTATTCCTCTGTTAGGAGGAACCTCCTCGGTTCTCCATTCTCTGTACCTTTTGCTGGCGTCTCTGGCAAGAGAACTGAGGTTGGGCTGGGGGACTGCCCCTTTATACCACGTGAGACATCAGGGGTGGTACCCCTCTGTATACTGCCAGCTAGAAGTTTTCCATGGGGTCCTAGTGTCTGGCAACATAGTCTTTATGGTAATAACCTGCTGCAAGAGCTCCTCTAGAAGATCTACTGTTACGGTAAGTTATTACATAACTGTACTTTTTCTAATATACTTTTATTTATTTATTTATTTAGATCTAGGATTACAATTACCTTTGAGCCAATGCTCTTTTACAAAGGTTCCATGTCAGTTTAAAGTTATTACAGAAGATACAGTTAAGGAAACAAGAAGTCAAAGAAATGCAACAATGTGGTGATTACAGACAGTTTGTTTACTGATACAATGGGAATAAGCACATTGATGTGGGGGAGAAAGGACGGGGGAAATGGAGCAGCCGGAGGCATCTGTCAGACAATGATTGGGGAGAAGTGCTGTTATCGGGAGGGGGGTCAAGGGGATAGGACAGATAGGAGGTAGAGCAGGTAGGGGAAAGTGGCGGCAGGGGATGGGAAGGTAGGGAATATGTGCAACAGTGGGTACAGGGATGCTGAGGGGTGGCTGGTGTGGCTGGAGAGAGGCGAGGGGACCACAAAAGCTGGAGGAGATAGTGTTCTAAGTTTAGGTGAGGCAATCACAGGAGCTGGAGGCAATGAGATGGTGCTGGAGTCTGGTTTTAAACATACCAAGTGTTGGGGCTGAGGAGATGGTGGAGCTGAGGCCATTCAGCCAAAGTGGGGCTTTGTAGGCAAAAGAGCGTTGACCCTGGGTAGTGCGACAGTGGGGGACTTGCAGGAGCTGTGTATTGGATCTCCTTGAGCTCTGACAATTGGAGTTTTGGTGTAACAGGGCTAAGACACCAGGGGGCAAAAGGCCAAGGTTAATTTTTGTTCGCCATGGTACAGGTGAGATACTTGATATGGTTTGATAGTTGGAGCCAACCGGTCTGAGCATACAGGTCACAAGTATGGGTGAGACAGTGGGCACCAGTAATAAGCCGACACGCCTTGTTTAAGGCAATTGATATACGTCTGAGGGTTGTCATTGTGGCAGAGAAATCTGTTCACTTACAATTACTACCTGTGTAACATTCTTTATGGGAAGGGGCTGATGTACTTCCATATATATATATATATATATATCTCTATAAAAATATATATATATATGTTATGGTAGCAAGGTAGTGCTACCATGTTAGGGTTGAGGAGCCCTGTTAAAGTTAAAGGGTCAAACTTTGTACCTTAATAACTGTGCCATCGTTCAACGGATTTGCCTGAAATTTGGCAGGCATCATTGGGCATGGTAGATCTTGGGATATGCCAAGTTTCGTAGCGGTCGGCTATACAGCTGCGGAATTAAGTGACAACGAAAAGTGCGTTTACGCTTTTTGGAGAATTCTTTTCTTGTGCCTACAGGTCACACGGTTTGCACGACCGGTCCGAAAACTTCAGGGAATGTGCAGCCGGGGTTTCCAATGTGCCTTTTGAAGATGTCGTGAAAAAATATTAAACGGTTCAAAAGTTATTCAGAAAACAAGTTCCCATTATAAGTCATTGGGAAAAGTTAACAAAAAGTTCAACACTTTTGCAAATGCAGTTTTTAGTGTCACAAATGACCCCAGTAGTGTCGTGAGTCAGCTATTTTTTTTTTCAGTTAGTGATCACAGAAATGCTTGGCATTTAAATTTGGGACCCCTTAGGGACACAATTCTTTTTATGTTCACCTAGTCGGACCCTGTGGATACTAGCCATGTCTTTATTTGGGGGTTAAACACCCTAGAAATATGTTTTTCAAATTTCTGGAAAAACTAGTGTCGCATAGTGTCACACTCACGACACTTTCACAAAATTGGCGATAGGCGTCGCAAATTGTGACACTACTTTTCCAGACCACGGCCAAAATGACAAGAGTTCTTTGCCGCCCTGCTGCAAAAGAACAGTTTAGTCTTTTGAGCTGAAATTCGAGGGGAAGGCAGCCAACATCTCACAGGTGTGCCTTTTGTGGTTTGGTGAAAAAATATTGCACGGCTGCAAAGTTACAGTACTCTGAAGTTGGCATTTTTTCCCATAGACTAACATGGTGGCGTACACCGTGCCTTTCGGAGCTCGTATCTCGAAAACGATGCGAGCTACAAATTTTTTGTTGCGAGCAACATAGCCCTGTGGGCTATGTACCAGCAAAAACCTAGCCAGGAAAATCATGCTTTTTATGAAATTTAAATTGTTTTTCTACGTCATGCGGTTGCTGAGATATTAGTAATTAAGTACTTCCAATGCTCGTTTTTAGCCTCAATGCCTGTTACAATGCATACATTCTTTGTACACTCTGTGTTTCTCTATGCACCTGTTCGGCAAAAACAGGGTGTGTGCTTCTGTTACTGTTACAGTTACTGTTTCCACTTGCGTTTATGTCCCCGGTTGCGTTACCGCTCCCGTATACGCCACCATGTGCATTACCCTTTGCATTCTCATTTGCGCTTGCGTTTGTGTTACTGTTACCATTTATGTTTCCACTACTGTTTGTGTTTGCATTTTGGTTTCCGTCACAGTGCGCATTGCTATTTGTGTTTCCGGCAGCCCTTTCATTTGCGTTTCTGTTTCTCTTTCGTTTTGCGTCTTCCTTGCTGTTACTGTTACCATTTGTGTTTGCAGTTGTGTTACTGTGCCCATGCACATTACGATTTGCGTTTCCATATGTGCTTGCGTTTTCTTTTGTGCCTCTGTTTCCTTTGCTGTTATTGTTGCTGTTACCATTACCATTTGCATTTATAATTGCGGTACTGTGCCCGTGCACATTCCGGTTTGCGTTTCTGTACGCGATTCAGTTCCTGTTTCCGTTTCTCTTTCCTTTGGCGTTATTCTTCATGTTAACTTTACCATTTGCATTTACAATTGCGGTACCGTGCCTGTGCGCATTATGGTTTTCGTTTACGTGTGCACTTGCATTCACGTTTCCGTTTCTGTTCTCTTCCGTGTTCTTTTTGCTGTGACGCTTAACATTTCCATTTAAAATACCACTGCCATCACTGTTCGCGTTACCAGTTGTGTTTTCGTACGCACTTCAATGTCCGTTTGCGTCACTGTTCGCTTTTGCGTCACTTTGCACTTGTGTTTCTATTAACGTTTCCTTTCCCGTTTATGTTTGTGTTACCATGTGCGCCACTGTTGACGCTTCTGTTTACGTTGCTGTTCCTGATACTCCGCGCTCCCGCCACCGTAGTACATTCACTATTTCTCGTCATCATTCTCAAAAAGAAGGGAAATTAGAGGCAAAAAACTCTGTTTAATGCATTGGTTAGGGTTGTTCCACAGTGACAAAAGCGAGGAAATTTGGTGTTAGGGTTGAAAGCCCCCCTTGGACCCCCCCAACCAGCATCGGGGTGCGCGTTAAGGTCATTAGTCCTAACTCTCTCCCCATTCTCCTATACCTCTGCTTCTTCACACATGTGATGGGGTGAGAGTTAGGGCCGGCGACTGACGCGCGCAGATGCTGATTGGGGTGGGCTGGGGGTCCAAGGGGGCTTCAGCCTAACACCGATTTCCGCTTTGTTGCTGTGAACATCCCTAACTATGCAGGAAACAGAGTTTTCTGCCCTAAAAATATATAGATATATGGCTGCCAAGGCCACTTTTACTTTTATAAGAGGGATCACAGATTCACATTTTCATTCTTAGGGTAGGAGGACCATGAACCTAAGGTAAGTGGTTCTGTTACCCGAAGAGTGTAAGTGAGACCACCCTTATAACAGTAAGCAAGATTTTGCTGAGTGTATTAAAATATTATTGGTAAATAATCAGGGCATGGGAGGGGGAACTAATTAGGGTGGGCAGGGAAGAGGCAGCAGGTAAAATGGAGTGGAGGATGGGGGAGGGAGAGAAAAGGAAAGGAAGAGGGGAGAGAAAACTGAAAGCAGATACAGATAGAAGGGGAAGGGCAGAATGCCAGATGGAAAAACAATTAAGGGGATAAATTGTGGATGTGGAGATAAGTTCACCACAGGGCTCAGTGCTGGGGCTGGTGTTGTTCAGTGTCTTCATCAGTGACATTGGGGATGGCATTAAGGGCAAAATGTGCCTATTTGCAGATGACACCAAGCTCTGCAGGAGAGTGGACATAGCCGAAATATAGACACTGATGGCAGATAAGGACTGCAAGGCCCATCCAGTCTGAACATTTTTTCTACCTTATGAATGTGCCATAGGCCTTTACTCTGTCAATGGCTTACCTATTCATACTCATCTGTATTGCTCCGTTATGCCTGTCCCATGCCTGTTTGCAGCCCTGCACTGTATTCATATCCACTATTTCCTGAGGTAGGCCGTTCCCTGCATCCACCACCCTTTCTGTGAAAAAGAACTTCCTCACATTACCCCTTAATCAGCCTCCCTCTAATCTCATGCTGTGTCCTCTTGTCCTGCTGTTTTTCTTATGTTGAAACATGTTAAGACTCTTTTACCTTGTTAATGCCCTTAAGGTGTTTGAATGTTTCAATCATATCACCTCTCTCCCTCCTTTGCTCTAGGGTATACATATTGAGCTCTGTTAATCTGTTCTCATATGTTTTCTGATGCAGTCCATGCACCATTTTGGTTGCCCTTCTCTGGACTGCCTCCATTTTATTAATGTCCTTGTGCAGGTGCGGCCTCCAGTACTGCATGCAGTACACCAGTTGGGGCCTAACCAATGTCTTGTAAAGAGGGATTATTACCCCCCTCTTACGACTTGTGATACCCCTACTAATACACCCCAACATCCCTCTAGCCTTACCTACTGCTTTACTGGTCTGCTTGGATGACTTCACGTCATCTGTGATGGTGATGCCCAAGTCTCTTTCTTCCCTTGTGATTGACAGCAACTTCCCTACCAACCTATTGGTAGCTTCAGGGTTTCTCTTCCCTATGTGCATGATCTTGCACTTCTTTGCGTTAAACCCCAGTTGCCACTCTTCTGACCATTTTGCCAGTTTTTCCAGATCTCTTCTCATTCTGCCCACCCCATCTGGATCATCTACTCTGTTGCAGATCTTGGTGTCATCTGCAAACAGACAAACCTTACCCTCCAGTCCATCTGCAATGTCATTGATGAAGATATTGAAGAGGACTGGCCCCAGGACTGGTCCCGGAGGTACCCCACTTGTGACTTGCATCTCTTCTGACTGTATATCTTTTACCACCACTCTCTGTTTTCTGCCCATAAACCAGTTTGCCACCCAGATGACCAACCTCTGACCCACCCTGAGCCTACCTAGCTTATTAATCAATCTTCTATGTGGAACAGTATTGAAAGCTTTGCTGAAGTCAAGGTAGGTGACATCAACTGCACCCCTTGGTCCACCACTTTGATTACCCAGTCAAAGAAATCTATGAGAGTAGTTTGACAGGACCTTCCTGTTGTAAAACCATGCTGTCTTGGATCCTGTGTTCCTATGGATTCCAGCTGTTGCACTATCCCTTCCTTAAGGAGTGCCTCCATAATCTTGCCCACTACTGAGGTAAGACTGACTAGTCTGTAGTTCCCTGCCTCTTTCCTGCTACCACTATTGTGGAGCGGGATCACATGAACCCTTCTCCAGTCTTCTGGGACCTCTCCTGTGCTCAGAGACTCACTTAACAGTTCTGATAATGGCTCTGCTAGTTCCACCCTTAGCTTCTTTAGTACCCTGGGATGTATGCCATCAGGTCCTATTGCCTTGTCCACCCTGAGCTTAACAAGCTCTTGTAGGATCCTTTCTTTTGTGTAGGGACTTGTGCACACCTCCCTTCCCCCTGTGTCCATGGTCCTGAGCTATGGGCCCTGGCCTACCTTCTCCTCAGTAAATACCGAGCAGAAGTATCTATTTAGGATATATGCTTTTCTTTGGTCCTCCTCCACACACTCCCCCTTATCCCCTTTGATCTTAGCAATACCCCCTCTGGAATTACTCCTTTCACTAATGTATCTATAGAAAGTCTTGTCCCCTTCTTTTACTGTTTGTGCTAGTGTTGCCTTAGTTTGGGTCATTGCCTGCCTTGCTGCCTTCCCTGCTTCCCTTAGGGAAGTTTGGTATCCCTCCCTGTCTTCGTCCCGCTGCGTTCTGTTATATTTCCTGAAGGTCAGCCTTTTGGCTGTGATGTTTTCTGCTACTGTGTTTGAGAACCAAAGTGATTTCCTCCTTCTTTTGTTCTTGCTTTTCTCCCTAACATAGTGGGATGTTGCTTCGGGTATTGCATCCTTAATGCTTGCCCACTTTTCCTGTACCCCCTCACCTGTATTTCTTTTTGCCTGTGCTAGCTTAACTTTGTTGGCCATCTTATCAAAGTCAGCTCCTCTGAAGTCCCATATATTTGCCTTGGAATGGGATGATTTAGTTCTAGTGGCCAAATTGAACTATACCATGTGATGGTCACTGGCCCCCAGGTGACCTTCTGCCTGGAGATCTGTGATCATTTCCCCATTAGTCAGTACTAGATCTAGGATAGCCCTGTCTCTTGTGGGTTGTTGTGCCAGTTGTTTGAGGCCCTCCCCCTGCAGGGAATCCACTATATGTCTGGTTCTGTTGGATGTTCTTGCTGGTATTGAAGGGATACAGGACCTACAAAAAGATCTGGAAAAGCCTGGGAGGTGATCCAGGATCTGGCAGTTTGGCTTCAATGCCATGAAATGCAAGGTTATGCATATTGGAGCCAAGAATTCCAGGACAGAGTACTACCTGAGTGGAGTCCGAGTATCTGCATAAGAGGAGGAGAACGGCCTGGGAGTGATGATCACTAGTGACCTGAAGCACTCCACACAGTGCAAGAAAGCAGCAGCAAAGGCAAACAGGATGCTGAGTTGCATATCTAGGGGTTCAGTAGCAGGATAGAGGAGGTGATAATGCCCTTGTACAGGTCACTGGTAAGGCTGCATCTAGAGTATGGGGTTCAGTACTGGTGCCCACACCTCAGAAAGGACCTTAACCTACTGGAGAAGGTCCGGAGGAGGGCTACAAAGATGATAGTGGGTCAGCAGGGTAAGGCATACAAGGAGATTCTGAGGGCACTGAACATGTACTCCCTGGAAGACAGGAGAGGGGGAGAGAGAGAGAGAGAATGAATATGATTGGGACCTTCAAGTTCTTGAAAGAGATAAATAAGGTTGATAAGGAGAGTCTCTTTGAGCTGAGTGGCAACCATAACACAAGGGGGCACAGTCTTAAGCTGGAGTGTAGGAGGTTTGGGGGGGGTCAGGAAGCACTTCTTCACAGAGAGGGTGGTAGACATTTGGAATGCGCTGCCAGAAGCAGTCATCTCATTGAAGACAGTGGGCAGCTTTAAGAGAGGCTGGGATAGGCATGGGGAAGTAAGGATCATGGGTAGGGAGAATGGGAGGAGGGGGGAGGGAAGGCAGGGACAGTAACTCGAGCTGTGGACCCTGCCATAACGAGCAGACTAGATAGACCAAATGGCCTTCTTCTACTGGCTTCTTCGTATGTTCGTAAAGGTTAATCAGTAATATGTTTAAAATATTAAAAATAGTTTCTTGAACATAGCAGTTTCCACAGCACCTGTGCATGAGACACCCTCAACAAAAAAAAAGAATGCCTCATGCCCATGGGAAACGCAGATCCCCAAATGGCTGGGAGCACTCCCTCAGTCTATACCACATGTGGTGTTCCATTGCTACGGAAACTGTAAGGGCAATGCCTTTGATAAGCTCACAAAACCGTTGGTTGGTTTTAAAATGTGCCCATAACAAAATGTCAACAGCTACATTCTGAAATGGGTAAAAAATGCTATGAGAGTGCAGCTCCTAGAAGCACTTGCGTGCTACCATACCGTTTCCTGTGGTAGTGCACAGGTGCCACTGGGAGTCATAATTTCCTTGTTGCATTTCCTCATTTCAGCACAGAATGACAGACATTTTGTTATATGTGCCTTTTAAAATAAGCCAGTGTCTTTGGAAGGGGAGGGGCGCCAAACAGCATTCCCTTGAACTTGCTCAGAGCAGTGGACTACTAAATGCACATGGTGGAAGGAAAAGGCATTGGCTCTATATCATCTTAATAAAGTACGTTATAAATGGGAGAGGTGGTAGCTGACACCAGGTTCTGATAACGCAATTCAACCTGGTGCACCGTGGTGAAGTGCTGTTGCTCTGTCCTTATTTAACACTGTGTAAGAAACCTACAGCTATGTAATCGATGTGCTTCAAAATAATACATTTTGATATTTAGCAGCTTGGACTCAGAGGATCAGAAACCTTCTGAGTATGATGATGATCAGGATAGCCTGGTTACCAAATAAAGTAAAAGTTACTTCAGGAGTTAATGGTCCTAAGAACTTATAGTCAATTACAGTCCCACAACAAGATAACTCAGTGTACTGAGACATACTGTGACTCTAAGAGTCCTTCTGCCTAAGTAAATAAAAACAAAGATATTTCCCTCCAAATATTAACCGCTCAGATGGGGACTCTTAGGCTCCTTCCAGATGTTAATAAATAATGCAAGAGCCGTCAAGTCAGACTATCCCGTTTCATGCAGTACAAATTAATTTACAGGAAGAAGAACATTTTGATACTTCTGAAGAGAACTTGGGCAACTGTATTTTTGATCCAGTGTGGCTTGGGATTTATTAAAAATTTATGCTGTGTGCTTATCCAGAAAACGATGGCGGATCCATTGCAATTGGAATCCAACCATTTTATCTTGTGAAATACACTGGGCAGCAGAATTTTCCCCAGCTCATGAATACCTAATGATATTCCTTCAAAGGAATGGGATTCTTTGGATAAAATATTTGTCTAGCTCACTCATATTAGGCATCACTGGAAGTGTGGAATATAAAAGCACACGGGTGAATCTTCCCTTAGTTGTCATACCCATCAGTGTCTTTGCAAAGAAATCATTCGGGGGCAAAAATGGCCTCTGATAGTGATAGGGACTTTATTTGAACATGTGGTATGGTAGAAATCCTCAATGTGTTTGCAGTGCCTGCTGTTATTAAGTAGACATAACTGCACATATGGTGTGCAAAAGCACATGGGAGAAGCCTCCCTTAGTGTACTGACACCTGTCACTTCCTTAGCAGAGAAACCATTCTGGGAGTAAACAGGGCCTCTCATAGTGACTTTTATGAAAGTCTGGGCAGGTTATATTCATGGCAGCACTCGGAACAATATTTATGGACTACATTCCTCACTTCTTCCAGACAGTTTTAAACCCCTTAACCTTCCACATCGAAGACGTTCGGGTATAAGTGCTTGTTGTCTAGAAGATACGTATGTCTCTTTTTCCATGACATCATCCTTCAGAAGCACAAGCCACTGCTACCAGCAGGTTTATATGGTGACAGAGTTGAACAATATAGACAACCTCTGCATTTCTACATTCAGCTTTCCTTTTTTCCATAAAGATTTTTATTACAGATTTTTAACATGTTTACATTACATATTATGCATGAAGTAGTTGTACACAGATATGAGGGCAATGAGCAGACTGTACTTCAATTAGACTGTGTGCCAGAGGGACATATCCTCTACTTTGCATGATATAATCTGATCCATGAAACAGTTTGTTATATTCAAAGTAATAAACTGTATATACCAAACAAAGCAAAGTAGGTAATACACCCAAGGAGCTAAAAAGGAGTCATGAAAGGATGTACAGTGTGTATATAATGCTGGAAATATTTTAATCAGTGCCGATTCATGGAAAACATATAGACACTGACAAGCCCATCAGCATGATATATGTGGCAGCAGTGGGCATGCAAGGTAAACACCATGAGCAAGCGGATCTATGCCTCGGCTACCCTTGGCATGAGGACAGCTAGATACCAGCGGCATTTCTCTAAGTATAAGTACACCCTCTGGTGCAAGCTTAAGTCTCTGGTAGAGGCTCTGCCAGACGAGTACTGTGTGCAGTTCTGGAGACCCAGTCTCCGCAAAGACATAGACAGGATGGAAGCTGTCCAGAGGAGGGCAACTAAAATGGTGCAGGGTCTGCACCGGAAGACATATGAAGAGAGACTTAAGGAGCTTAATATGTATAGCCTTGAGGAAAGGAGGGAGAGGGGACATGATAGAAACTTTCAAGTACCTCAAGGGTATCAACAAAGTCCAAGAGGGTAGCATCTTTCAAAAAAAGGTGTGCAAGAACAAGGAGGCACAATTTGAAGATGGGGGCTGTGCTCAGAGGTAATTTAAGAAGTATTTTTTCACAGGGAGGGTTGTGGATGCATGGAACGGCCTTCCGGAGGAGGTTGTGGAGTCAAAATCAGTGGTGGAATTCAAGCATGCATGGGACAGTCATAAGGCAATTCTAGGGTGTGGGGGTAAGAAGAAGTAGGCTGCTGGTTAACTAGGATCTGCAGCTTATCCAGTAGGTAGGGAAATAGGCAGACTGGGTGGGCCAAGCGGGTCCTTATCTGCCGTCAAATTCTATGTTTCTATGTAAAATAAGAGATGCGGGTTAGGTACAAAATCCTCACAACCAAAATCCCAATACCAAAATCCTGACAACAAAAATCTTGACAGTCAAAATCCAGTGAATGAAAATAAATCATCTCAGTAGTGTATTTCTGATATTTGTATGTACATAACAAGAACCTCATATGTATTATTTTCTGGCTATTTAAACAGGGGAAAAACTCCTTTATATTGTTTTTTTTTTCCTTGCGGGGAACACAACCCATGTTATAAGTGCAGTAACCCACTCCAGGGTAGGGGGTTATAGGCATTTAATCCATGCCTCAGGTGCTGTGAGGACACTCGACCTGTGTCCCCTTATCTCACAATGCACCCGAGGCATAGATTAAATGTCTATAACCCCACACCCTGTCATGGGTTATTGCTAACATAGTCACGACCCCCTTCATATATATTTCTTCACCACATTAATACATGTAGTTTTCACTAATGATTTTGGTTGTCAGGATTCTGATTGTCAGGATTTTGACCATGTTAGGATTTTCACCTTGTCAGGATTTTGATTGTTGTGATTTTGGCGTCAGTCTTTTGTGTGAATCCCAGAGATGCTGCTTGCTGTTAAACAAGGTATTAAATGTAACAGCCACCGGCTTAAAGCCTCTATGGATGCCTCTGATGCAGCAGCTCGCTCTGCAACTGCAGATACTTGCATCAGGTGGCACTCCTGACTGCCAACTGCTGATTTCACCCTGGATTTATCTGTTTGGACAGCAGGTGGAACAGCATCTTAAAAACTCAAACAAAATGAGAATGACTCTTAAGACTTCCAGGACAACTGCCTATAACCAATAAAGGGGTAGAGGATGCGGCTCTTTTCACAGCAAGCAGTTCTTTCATGGTAGGGGTAGGGGAGCCCAAATAATAAATCGCAGCCTCCTCAGACCCAGAAGAAAGTACAGCCAAAGGCACATGTTCCAAATGCATTCGGTGCCACCACCTGAAGCTTCAGCCTTAGGTTCACTTCAGCTGCCCAAACAGGTACCACTCCTCGCCAGTAGAGGGATGCCTTACCCAGTTTTACCATCAGTGGGATTCCACCTAAACAGACATGTGGGTTCTAAGGATCATCTGTAAAGAGTACTATCTGGAATTGTTAGAAACCATCCTGGGCAATCCTTCCAGAAGGCAACTCCCCTTGTCAGCTCACACGTCAGAGCTTCTGGCACGGGGGATTGCAGGCCTTCTGAGAAACAGGACAGTGGAAATAGTGTCAGAGTCCGATCTGAATACAAGGTCGTACTCATACTACTTCCTGGTACTTTCCAGCACAGACTACTGACCTACTTAACATCTTTTATCCACATCTCCTGCAGTTCATATACCCTTGGGAAGTCAGACTTTATCTTCCTTGACGTCCCTAGGACTCGTACTTCCTTTGGCAAACGTACCATTTCCCATGCTCTTCCATCTATTTGGAACCAGCTTCAGTCCATACTGAAACTCTCTAGCATAGTCTCTATCGATTTCTTCAAAACCATTGCTGTGACCAAACTAAAATATACTTATAGCTGTTTCTAGCCCCTTCTGGTCCCTGACCTTTCCATCAATATTTTACCCCCTCCCTACTCCCCCTACGTCCCTATTTCCACATATTTCTCCCATTCTTTCCTTATCCTGCACTTCTCTTGTCCTTCTTTCCCTCCTTCCTTGCTTTCTTCAAGCCCCCTCACCATTTCTCCTCTCCTTCCTCCCTCCCTCCTCATATGATCCTCTCCTTCTCCTCTCCCCCCCCCTTACATCACTCTTATACACTCCCTCCTCCTTATGCATCTTTCGCTCCTGTTGTTTGTCCTTTTGTTACTTACAATTTTTCCCCAGGTTATGCTTATAATTTTTACCTTGTTGTGTTTTATCTGAGCATTATGTATCACATGTACCACATACAGTACTTTATGTGTGGGATTTTATGTATGTAATTTTCTTTATCTGTATACGTCTTAGGGCCTCCTTGTGAATAAGCTTACTCAATTGAGTTTTCCTACAATACACTTAAAAACTTGAAAAATCTTGAACTTGAAACTTGGTACCCAAGAAATTAGGGGATATTCGCCCCATTCTCGATCTCTGAAATCTGAACAAATACACTGATCAAGAAAAATTCGAAATTATTTCTCTGGGATCCTTGCTAGCTTACCTGAAACATCAGGATTGGCTAGCATCATTAGATAAGTAGTATGCATACCAGCACTTATTGATGCACCCCAACCACTACAAGTACCTCCGACTCTGCATGGAGAGGCAACACTACCAGTTCAGAATCCTACCCTTTGGGCTTTCCTCAGCACTACAAGTCTTTACAAACTAATTTGCATTACACACGGCACACCTCAGAAACCTAGGACTTCAAGTCTTCCCATATTTGGATGACTGGCTAATTTCAACCTGTTTGAACAATAGACAGAGCAGGCAGTGGTCACTGCCTCTCATCTCCTAGCAGCTATGGGTGTCCAACTGAACGCCTCAAAGTCTCAGCTGGAGCCTTTCCAGGAGATGCTGTTCATAGGGGCTGCTCTGGACAAGACTCCATCTCAGCCCTTCCTCCCAGACTGCAGACTACGGGTAATTTTTCAGATGGCATTCTACATCGTGGAACGCAAGACCATGCCAGCCCGCTCCATGCAACTCATGCTGGGCTTAATAGCCTCCTCAGTTTTCACAGTGCCTCTAGCAGAGCTGCACATGAGGACAACTGTGTGGATGCCCAGTACCCAGTGGTCACAGGCATCGCACCCTCAAAACTATCCCATTCAGGTGACCAGACCCCTGCTAAGGTCCCTGATGTGGTGGTAAGTGGAGGACAGCCTCCTCCAGGTCTTCCAGTTCTCCCCGCCAGAGCCAAAGGTGGTTTTCACCATGGATGCCTTGCTGCTGGAGTGGGGAGCCCTCTGTCAGAATCTCCAGATACAGGTGCTGGGACTCATCAGAAACGCATCTTTTTTTTTTTTCAATCTCTTTTTCCCTCCGGTCACGGTCTGGGGGGCCTCTTTCAGGCATCCTGCCTGTTTCTGCCCTGCCTGAAGTCCACCTACCTGAGCCTCCTCTCTCCCTCCTCCTCCTCTGTCCACGATCGGCACCCCCGGCTTAACCCCTCTGGGGTGGGGCCGCCCCTTCTCTTTGGACGCACTTTTAGACAGACTCCGACGTTGGAGAGGACCCAGGTGGAGGAACCTGGAAGGCCAGGCAGAATGGACTTGGCCTTGGGCATGAGGGCAGGTGCCATCGCCTACCCCTCAGACTGGGCTTTTCCTTGTTCTGGAGATCCTCCCCTCCCATGCATGTGCCGCCTCGATGCAGGGCGTGTCACAACCAACCCTGCCTGCATCAGGGCACACAGATTACGTGCAGCCGGGCGTGCTACAGCGAACCCGGTCTCACCGGGAGCCGCTGGCACGCTGGGCAATCCCGACCTCCCCAGGAGAGAGCATCCCATCAGGAGCTCAATCCTCTCCTGCCCCTGCTTACCCCGGCACCCAAGCTCGCTCCTGAACCTGGGTCGCCGGCGCACATGAGGTGTGGCATCCAGTGCCTCAACCCACTGGGCCTGCCCCCAGAAACATCTTTATGTCAGTGTGCTGGAGATGCATGCAGTTCTGAATGGTCTAAAAGCCTCAGTGAACTTGGTCAACTGAAATACACTTCTCCTCCAGATGGACAACAAATTTGTCATGTACTATATCAACCTCTAAGGAGGAGCATACTCTTACAGTTTCTTTAGCAAGGCAGTGAAAGTGTGGGAATGTTGCCTGGAGCAGGGCATTCTGCTCAAAGCAATCTTCTGCTGTGGGTTCAGAACATTTTGGCAGATGAGTTAAGTCAAACAGAGGCAGACCCTCGTGTGTGATTATTGGCACCAGACATTGTGGGATCACTATTCAGCAAGTGAGGCACCCCAGATGTGGACTCCCTTTGCGTCCCCACTGCCTTGATCCTGCACCAGAAATCCAGGACATCACATTTTCCATTAGGATGCATTCAGACTACCATGGCAACATCTTTTTGTATGCATTTCCCTTCAATCCCTCTCATCCAGTGAGTGTTGTTCAAACTAGAGGCACATGGAGGCAAAATCATCATAGTGGCCCCCGATGGCCTCTGCAGATATGGTTTCCTCTGCTGAATCAACTTTCTTTCAGCAAACTGCCGGTTCTACCACTCCAGAAGGACTTATTGACCCAGGGTCAACCAGTCTATCCCATCCTTCACTCCCTTAACCTTCATGCCTGGCTCCTGAACAGTTAGAAGTGAACAGGTTTAAGACATCTCAAAGGGTCTCTGAAATATTTTCGGCAGAGCATAAACCTTCCACCAAAAAGACATACACAGTCAAGTGGAAAAGATTTTCCATCTGGTGTTCCAAAACCCCCATGGACCCTTTCAGGTGTTCACCTGAAAAGGCTGTGGAGTACTTACTGTATCTTTCTGGTGTTGGCCTGCAGTATTCCGCAGTTAAGGTCCCCCTGTGTGCTATATCTTAGTACCATGAACCTGTAGATACCCTTTCTTTGGCACAGCTGCAACTGTTCAAGAGGTTCCTCTGGGGTATTCTTCATATAAGGCCTTCCATCAGAAAGTTGGTGGCTACCTCGGATATTAGCCTTGTGCTGGATATACTCATTCACAAGCCCTTCAAACCTATTGTGACTTGAGACTTGATGTTTCTAACCTGGAAAGTAGCATTTCTGGTAGCTGTCCCCTCTGCATTGAGAGTTTATGAAATCCATGCTTTGGTCACAGATCGTCCGTATACTGTTTTCCTCAAAGATAAAGATACCCAAAGCTTCTATCTAAGGTGGTGCTGGAGTTCCTTTTTAATCGAGTTAAAATCCTGCCTACCTACTTTGCCAACTTACAAAATAAGGGAGAACAGACTCTCCCATCACTGGATGTTAAAAGGATCCATAGGTTTTACCTGGGCAGGACTAAGGAAACTAGACAATCAAAACAGCTGTTTGTCTCTTTGAACCTAATAGAAAGGGAATGCCTGCATTTCAGACTGGATTGTGAGTTGTTTGCACCACTGCTGTGTCATGACCCAGGTTTAGGAGGAAGGCAAGGTACATGCCCACTCACCAGCGCGCTTGTGACTTCCCTGGCAGAAATGCACTCTCTGCCTCTTGGAGAAATTTGCAGAGTTGCAACTCAGCACACACTGCATATGTTTACCAAGCACTGTTCCCTGGATGCCCATGCCAAGCAGCATGCCACCTTTGGCAGGAGAAGTCTCAATAAATTAGCATCCTGAGTGAGCCCTGAGCTCCAGCCACCCTTGTTCGAGGGACTTTCTCTGAGCCTGGCACTCTGATCCATTAGTGGGAATCTACAGAAAAAACTGATTCTTGAAATATATGAAAGTTATGTACTTAATTAACATAACTGTTGATCTTCCTGAATATCGTCTTCATAGATTACCACGCCAGCCCACCATTCCCCTGGACTCACTGCAGTATTGTTGTGTTGTGGTCTTCATCCCATTGTACTTGGTTTGGGCTATGAAGACACTATGTTACTGGGTTTGGTTGCCTTTCTTACAAGGGTCACAAGGGCTATCTTATGCCCTTATGTTAAGTGCATAGGCTACTTGTTAGGTTCATGCTGCTCACCTCCTTGGTAAGAATGGTACTGAGGTGGTTGGGATCTGCTGTGGCTGTATACCAGTGGGCACAGGCAGTGATGCATGTGTGGGGCCTACTCGTGCCGTCAGTCCTCCAGAAATGTTCTGGCTCCCATGGGGCCCTGGCGCCTCTGGCACAGACCCATTAGCGGTAATCTGTGGAGAAGATATTCAGGAAGATCAACAGTTACAGTAAATATGTGACTTCAATGTAATGTCTTCTACTCTCTTCTGTTGGCTTCAGCTGTGAAGGCACTGTGTTACTGGAATTGTTGGCCCTTTTTACACAGGCCACCAAAGCTATCATATGCCCGTAGTGCATAAAGCACTCATTAGATTTTATGCTGCTATCTCCTCAGTAATAAAAGATACTGAGGCAGTTAGGGGCTGGTGCTGCTGTATACCAGTGGGCACATGCCAGCCTGTATGTGCAGAGGCAAGTCATGGCACTAGACCCACCAGAAGAATTCTGGCTCCTTTGGGGTCCCATCGCCCCTGACTCAGACCCGTTAGTGGTATTCTAAGGAAAAAGATAACCAGGAAGATCAAGAGTTACTACAAGTACATACATTTCATTTTTTGCAAGTTATACTATGAAAACAAAATAGATAAAAACAACCAGCACCATCTACAAATTCCACAGAATGTATGCTGATCTTCCAGGAATCAGTCTTCGACATACATTCTCACTTATAAGTCTGGGCGGGAGACACTAAGACCACGTGGGAGCAAAGCTTTTGCCGGGGGGCCAGCCATTGCTACTGAGCATGATGAATGTGCACCCAGTGCCAGGTGCCTGCCTATAACTGTTTCCGGCTCCCTCACTAACCTTAGTTCTGTTCTTCCTGCCATTGAGTGCACACCATGAGAGCACAGCGCCTCCGGTTGACTCATCTCAACTATTTTCTTCTGCGTCACTGCTATTTTACATTTTTTGCAGTGCCGCTTGTGTTATTTTATTGCAGTGCTGAAATTCAATAAGAAAGTGACAAAATCATCAAAGAAAGTCTGACAGTCGCAGTTGCTCATTATGCATCGTTGCCTCTGCAGGAAACCTATGGCTGTTCCAAACAGGCATCAGACCTTTGCGGCCTGTCATAGATTGAAGCATGACATGGATGCATGCGATGCCTGCTTCTCCATGGATTGCTGCATCCTCAAGAACCACACATTGAAGTGGGGTCACCAGATCCTCACCTTCAGACGCAGGCATTGTACGCGTGTTTCCAAGATCCGGTCATTAGGGGTTTCCCTTGAGCCTCTTCCTGGGACCTCTGGTTCCATGGAAGTACAGAGTTCTCCTTGACCTCACCAGGCTGAAGCATTATAGATTCTGATAGATGGGTCTGGTGGACAGTCAACTCCTTCTTGGTGGTGGTCTGCAGACCCTCCACAGTCTGCCTACCTGAGCAGCAGATGTCCCCGGTGGTGATGCCATGGCTGTATGCTCAGTCTACACCTGTGGACACCTTGACGTTGTCCTCTGCCATCACCTGGCTTTTGGTACCATTCATGGTGACATTGTGGGAGATGGCACTGAGGACGATGCCGGGCCCCTGCTGTCACTGTTCTCAGTATCAGGAGAGTGACTGGCACCGAGGCAGTTGTCCTCACTGTTACTGGTTCGGTTGTCATCACAGTCCATGGTATTGCTATTGATACCAAGGAAGGTAACGTCTTGGGACATGTCGATGGAGGTGGCAATGGCCATGGTGTGTGTCTTGGGTCCAACTCCAGGCGAGGTACCTATGAGGATGTCGTCCTGGAGGTCATCCCCGACTGGTGTCATTTGTGACACAGAGGAGAGTGATGGCTCTGGGAGCGACATCAAAGTCGGTACCAAGCATGGTGTCAAAGGTAGTACCAGCCATGATAACAGAGATGACTCTGTCACTGAGGCAGTTGCCAATCCTAAACCTTGTGCCAGAGGCAGTGCCTACTCCGAGTCAGATTATGGTCCAGAGATAGAGTTTTCTCCAGAGCAGCTGGATGCCCCCACCCTTCTGTGAGGGCTGGGGTCGACTTTGGGACCTGTATACCCCATTTTCCACATCTGAGAGTTCCTCCATGGACACCGATTGGGTCACTCTTCGGATGTAGGAGGGCACCCTTCAGGCTAATCTGCTCTGCTCACTCCTCGAGTAAGACCCTAATGCAGTTCAACAGTGGAGTCTCGACTCCATCTAGGAGGGTCTTGCTGTTTCCTGGAGAGGTTACCCTCATTCACAGACCCTGAGAAGCTGTTAGCATGTGAACAGCTGCAGCACCACGATTTTGCTGGTGCCTGACAGAGCTGACATAGGGAGTCTGACAGGGCCAGTTACAGGCCTTTCTTCCTGACACCAACATTTCCCAGAGACAGTGCCTCATCTCCACAGATGTCCTCCTCAGAGGACAGTGAATCATCTGTCCATCTTCCTTCTGCTTCTGGGCACACCTTGTACCATCGATTCTTAGGTGCTCGACTTGCATGCTTTTACAAGCTGTGATCTAGCTGCGCTGCAATTGGGACTCCTTGAAGTGCCCAAGCTCGATATTACTGTCATTCCTCCTGGTGTAGCACCTATGAGGAGGCATCCAGGGCAGTGTGGAGGCATATCTTCTCTTATCAAGCCATCCCCAGGGACCTCCTCACATGGTACTGTGCACCCCAGAGTCTGCTGGTAATGTAGCTTATCCTTCCTTGGGCTTGAAATATTGCAGACCCTGTCTTGGCAACAGCACCTTGTGTATGACTGACCTACAGACACAGATTTTGCTCAAATGGATGCCCTTGGCAGGAAGGCTTTTTCCTTGGCTTGCACCCTACTGTGCTCTTCTCTACAGCAGGCACATATGGCAATATACATATCTGTCACCTATGGTTGTAGCTAAGCACACTGTTAGCTACACTGCTGTACAGCAAGACAGACAGGCCATTGACCTTTTTGCCAAGGGCCTGAGGGTAGCCTGGCAGCAGCTGAGGGTATCTTATGAAGCCAACTAGGTGGTCTTCAGGTTGGCAAGAACTACAGTCAGCATCAGGCAGACAGTATGGCTTTGTCTCTCCTTTTGTTTTTTTTTACTTTCTGTTTTTTCGTCCTACGACCCCAGTCTCCGACTCTTTGGGGACACCTGAGAGTCATCCCTCTACCAATCACCCAACCCACGAGCCACCCTGCACCCCATGGAGCCACGGGTAACGAGGTGGGGCCCATACACCTCATATGCTTACTTTGTCTGGTCAGGCAAGGTGATCGGAGTGGGTGATGGCATATCGAGGGCACACTCCTGGTGCCCCGTCTTCCCAGAGACGGAGGGTTGTTATCCTCCTGGTATTCTCCCCACGTGTGGTGTGCACCTTGACGTCTAGGCATAACGTGCCGGTATCCCTACGTGGCCCAGCCTTCCATCATCAGGGCTTGCTGTATCTTTGAGCTCACTTGGTTATGCTAAGTTGCGGCTTTGCTCGCCAAGAAGGTGAGCTGTCATGGGACGCCGAGCCTTCTACCCCGGCCGGCCCTCCAGCGACCTAAGTCCTCTCCCAAACTCGGATCACCAGCGTCGCAAGCGGAAATCCAAACGCTGTGCCGACGGGCTGGCCATGGCTTTGTCTCTTCTGATTGTCATCATTGGCCTGGCATAAGATGCTTAACTCACACATCCAGGGGGCTCATTTCTTCTCTCTAGAGTCAGGCAGGAACTGTTGGGGAGCCCTCCTATTCCTATGCCACACAGGACCCCGCCTGGCCCTCACCAGTGTCTTGTCTCACCAGACCTATAAGAAACCCCTGCCCTCAGGTATTCTTCCCCGTGCAGAGGGCTAAGGGTATCACATCTCTCATCCTCACTGTAAGCCAGCTGCTCCGTTTGAAGGAAGAGAAAACTTGATACTTGCACCCATAAGCACAAATCAATGGTGAAGATTGATTCTTGGAAGATATGAAAGTTATATACTTATTGTAACCTTTGATCTTCCAGAATATCTTCACCCTTGATTGCAACACCTGCCCACCATCCTCCACTCTAGCAGAGCCAGGGCCTCAGAGCATTTCACCCTGATAGTGCTAACCAGCACCATCTGGTGCCATGGCTTCTCCCCAGATGTTCTCCCTATATTGAGAGTAGTTGGGGGGGGGATAAAACTCGAAATTGGGGTGTGGGATCCTTTTAGGACCATCATGACAGCCAAGGACCATCATAACAGCCCCCAAAAGTGAAGTGAGAGAAGGCAGCTCAGTTCTTCTTTCTTTCTTGTCCTCCTTCTCCCTGTCCAGGGTATTCCCCTTTCCCGGGGTATATCCCTATTATTTGCTGAATGCACTCTGTGCCTCAGAGCACTATCCACTCTAACTTCCCTTGGCTGTGGCACTGACTATGGAATAGTGCGGGCACTGGAATGGATCAAGTACACTAGATCTAGCACAGGGTATATCTCTGATGCTGCAGGAGAAGCAGGTCTTTTTCTCTGTTGTTTTTTCTTCTGGCCATGCCAGACTATTTTTTAGTTTTACTTTTTTGGTTTGTATGCCGTTCATTTTCTGCTATGCCAGCTGCGATGTTGGCCCACTACCCTAAGGTGTGCCAGGGAAGATGAACACATCTTGACTTATTTGGGCTGTTTAGCCTTGCAACTCCACATACACTTGACATTCCTTCATTTTCCCCTAATGGGGAAGACAGGAAAATGTTTTGATTAGCTACCCAGTCAGTCCTCTGTCAGGTAGCATGTAGTTTTGTTTTCCAAGAGTCTCTGTGATTCATCCCCTTTATGATACAGTGTGCCATCTCAGTTGCAAGGGGGTCCCAATTCTGGGCATCCCCTCCTGCTTTTCTGGCTGCGCCCACATGCTTCTGGGCTGCTGCCTATTAAGATCACTATCTATCCCGTCTGGCTAGTGGTGTGAGGTTAAGGTTCCATACTCAGATACCCATTCATAGGTTGGTAATTGGGGTTTTATATTGTTCTTTCTTTGTATTTCCTATATCCTTTCCCTATCCCTTTGGGCTAGGAAAATTCTTAGCCCTCTGTTAATATTTTCCCCACTTTGTTTCTCTCCTGGTGAACAGAACTGAGGTTAGTGGGGGAGCTGGCAATGGTTATTCACAAGTATGTGGCACCATGACAACTAGCAAAACCTTTGCTCCCATGGGGTGCTAGTCCTTCTGACCCAGACCCTTAAAGAGCCCCTGATAGCATTAGGAAAACTTTGGAAAAAGATTTATATTCAACTCTGTCCCATTTTCTTTATTCATATATTTTCATTAATTAATTCCCCACTTTCTTCATCACCGTAAACAGTTGAATGGAAACAATACTCCTGTCCACTAGACTGTATCTGTTTTGGCTGCTTGTCTACTCATGATATCACAATCCCGTTTATAACATCATAATTATCTCCACAGCAACGTATTTTGTTGTTATAAACAGAATTATGATGTCAGGTATAGGGAGGCAGCCAGAGCTAAAACGGCAGATATACTGTATTCATACAAATACCCTCGGTATTAAGGAAGTAAGGGTGAGATTTACCTAATAAAATACAAAATATAAGCTACATTTATGCCTACATATTACATTTTTTTCAAAGTTGTCGCAACTGTGACAGGTGCTCTTCAAGTGGAATTCAATAGTGAAGATATTCTGGAAGATGAACGGTCATAGTAAGTGTAACTTTCATTTTTTTCCATCTAGAAATAATAAATAATATGATATAAAACTGGCTGTCGGTATCCCATTAAGAGGGCCCTGGAAGAAGTGTGGTCTCGTGATTAGAGCACTGACTTGAAAACCAGAAGATTACATGTTCAAACCCTGCTAGAGCCAAATACTCGCTGTGTTACTTTGGACAAGCTACTTCGACTTACTGCATCTCACCTCGAGTATCCTGGGATAGTAAGAGTCCTACAAGGCCACAGCCTTAATGATCCATGACTAGAAAAGCTTTCTCAGCATGAAAACTCTTCTCAGAAGTTTAATGACTACCTAGATTCCAAACAGAAGACTGAGCTGGGTGGTGTGGAGTTGAACAGGCGGCCAACCTAAAGTGTAGCACACAAATCCAGAAAGCCTCCGCACCTATGGAAGAAGACAGCACACTTCACAGCGGAGTGCCAAATAGAGCTTTTTATTTTGCTCACAGATGTGAAGTGTGGACAAAAACTATGCTGTCAACCACTTGAGTCCAACTTCAAAAACAACTCAGCTGGTACGATGGTGCGAAATAGGTATCAACGTAGTACAAAAACAATATACTGCACTCACCACTGCATAAGTATCAAATGCTTGCCCTGGCACTTAGAGATTGCTGTCTTTGTCAAGGGGGCATGCCTAGGGGAAAAAAGATGTGCTGGATGGATCTGCAATCCAAGTGCATCTACTGCCAGGACCACAAAAATGATCCCCAGGCCTGCTATTTCAGTCACTCTTTTCATCCTAACACTTTCAAGGACTGTCTAGCCAAGCTCAGGATAGGCCAAATGAATGGAACCCACTGGTCAAATCTAAGGATGCCTGTTGGGTGGTCTCCATGGCTGCTCGGTCCTCTGAACAGCTTGTGGTGTTTGAGGAGACGGCGGCTCAGGCTGCTTCTCACTCCTCTTCAGCTTCTGCCTTCATGCTGCTCCAGCTAGGATCGACTTTTACAGGGTTCTTCAAAGAACTGTGCCAATCTCTGCTGATCCTCGGTCAGGGACCCTCAGGGCACAAATCTAAGTCGAAGAAAGAGTTCAAAAAATGGTCTCGTCGACGTTCATGGGGTCAGGAGTGCTCTTGGTTGAGAGCTTTGGATTCCCACGCGTCTCCGGATCTGACTTTGGTAGAATCCTCGGCCCAGGTTGCCGGCTCCATGATAACCCCATCAGGCCAGTTGACCAAGACACTAGTTGATCTTCCGGCCAAGATTTTTCTCGAGCCAGTTGACCAGTTGTCGACTGAAGAGGTCGACACTTCCTTATCCAGGTCTCCGGTCCTGATTCAGACCGTGGGAGGAACAGATCAGTCTGGTAACCCACTGCCTCCGGTCCGACCAAATCATGGAGGAGTTTCAGTGTTCGCTGGCTCCCTTCAAGCCCCACTGCCGGTCCCCCCAGAGGTCGAGGTCTTCTTCCTATGGGTCAAGCAGTTCCCGCTGACGTCAGTGCTCCCGGTACCACGGGAAGCGGTGCCGTCACTACTTTTCATCCTTGTCCTCCTCCTTGGGTAAGGAGAGGCTTTGGCGCAAATTGCACCGACACTACGAGGATATCGTGGTAACAGCTGGTGCTCACCAGCATGAAGCTGGATCTGACTCCTATGCTGCCATCACCTGGTTTTTGCCCAACTGGCCGGCACCTTCTCTGCCTCAGAAGCTTCTTAAGGCGGTCCCGGCTCGGCCAACCCCGGCATCTCCACCAATTCCCGTGGAGCCGCCACCTGCCCAGCCGAAGGCCGGTGCTCTAACCAAGGAATCTCGGCCAGCAAGGGGCTTCCCCATCAGCTGTCGGTCACTGTCACTGTCACCCTGACCATCCGCGGAGGGTCAGCGGGGACTCGGGCAGTTGACCCTTTGACAA
Organism: Neoceratodus forsteri; assembly: GCA_016271365.2. Classification (NCBI taxonomy): domain Eukaryota; kingdom Metazoa; phylum Chordata; order Ceratodontiformes; family Ceratodontidae; genus Neoceratodus; species Neoceratodus forsteri. Next base: position 359,944,230 of record JADMNL010000024.1, read on the forward strand.
CTCCTTAGAGTTGGAGGGTTCCTCCTTGCACTTCTGTCCAGTCGACGTGGAGCCAGTGGGGGATCTCTCAATGGGCGAATGCCCTACCTCTTTTTTGGGCCTCTTCTGCCTGATCTCTGAGTCTACGGATATGAAAATTGAGCCCGTCCAGAAACAGGCTTTTTACCCATTGACCGAGGTCCTTAGATGGGGAGATACTCTGACGAAAGCTTTCCCAGTGGCAGAGGCCATTCTTGGCCCTGACCTGGAGCTCTGGCAGCACCCCGCTTCTTGCCCTGCGCCCTCTGCCTGGATGGCTCATAAATGTGCCGGACCTACCGGTTCCCCACGGGGTTCATGGAACACCCCTCGACTGAGGGACTGGTGGCCGATTCTGTGTTTAGGCACTCTGGCAATACTGGGGATGTTGAAAAGCTGCCAGATAAAGAGTCCAGAAAGTTGGACCATGTGGCAAAAAGGTCTACGCTGCCTCCTCGCTTGACCTTCACCAAGCAAACTCGGACGTTCTTAGGCCCACTTCTCCCATGCCCTGCTGGGCACTCTGGATGAGGTGCTTCCTCATCTACTGGCGGACCTCCAGAACATGGTCAAAGAGGTGCAGGACCAGGGCTGGGCTGTAGCAAAACAGCTCCAGACAGCCACGGACACTGGGGACTCCTGTGCCTGCTCCGTGGTGGCCGCAGTGGCCATGTGCCGCATGGCTTGGCTGAGGATCTCAAGCTTCATGGCAGGCACTCAGCACAAGCTAGGAGATGTTCCTTTCCTGGGCACCAACTTGTTTGGGACTGGGGTCAAGGGCCACCTCACATGTATCGAGTAGTTCAGTGCCACCTTGGATTCTGTGACATCTGCCCAAAAGGATACAAAGGACTCCAAGCAGCAGCAGAGAAGGAAGCCCTTTCGACCCACCTCTACTCCGGCAGCCAAACCAGCCCAACCCCAGGCTGGTCAGCTTGCGACCTTGGCTGAAGTCAGTGGCCTCAGTTGTCCATAAGCCTGGGAGGAGAGACTCCGAGGGTCCCTCAGTTGGACCCTCCTCCTCTAAGCCTGCACAGTGACAGGATGAGGGGTGCCTCCCTCATACCCATCACACCTCCCCTGGATACTTCCTTGGGGGGGGCCAGCTCCATAACTTCCTTTCCACCTGGTTCACTGTCACCTCGGACCAGTGGGTCCTCAGAGTGATGGGTCATGGTCTGAATCTGGAATTTGAGCAGTACCCTCCTTGCCAAGCCCGTGCCCCACGAGAGGACTTGGTATCCACAAACATTCTGTCAGCTCTCAGATACAATGTAACCCAGCTTCTCTGCAAGGCGGTCATGGTTCCTGTCGAGGATCCTCTGGAACACCCAGGGTTTGTCTCCAGGTATTTCCTGGTGCCAAAGCGGACAGGGGGCTGGTGCCCCATTCTAAATCTGCATGACCTGAACAAGTTTCTCAAGTCACGCACCTTTAGGATGGTAACTCTGTCTCAGATCATACCACTTCTAGAGCAAGACATGTGGTTTTGCTCCCTGGATCTTCAGGATACATTCTTTCACATCCTGATCCATCTGTCTCACCGGAGGTTCCTCTGCTTCCGAGCTGAGGGAATCCTCTAAGAGTTCTAGGCCATGACATTCAGCCTGTCCTTGGCTCCCAGGATCTTCACCAAGTGCATTGCAGTGGTGGCAGCTTACCTGAGGTGCCGAAGGGTCCAGATTTACCCCTATCTGGATGACTGGCTGATAGCAGGTCCCTTCAGGCAGGAAGTGGAGTGGTCCAGGGACCTGGCCCTCCAGATTAGTGTCTCCCATGGCCTCCTGATCAATGAGGCCGAGTCGAAACTCATACCTTCACAGGTGATCCACTTCATCGGGGTGGAGCTTGACTCTTGCAGAGCCAGAGCCTGGCTCCCAGCAGACAGGGCGGAGGCTGTCTCCTCCTTTGCCCGATCATTTCAGGTTGGGCACTTGCACCCTGCCTGAGACTTCCTGCACCTGCTGGGTTATATGGCCACCTGGACAAGTGTGGTCCAGTGGGCCCACTGGAGAATGCGCTGTTTTCAGTGGGAGCTGGCCAGCCAATGGTCTCAGCGCAGGGGTCACTTCTACTAGCTGGTCACTGAGACCCAGCGGATGTAGGATGCCCTCCAGTGGTGGTTAGTCCCAGAGCATCTGCAGAAAGGGATCCCATTTGTCTGCCCAGAGCCCATGGTTATCCTGATGACTGATGCCTCTCTCATAGTCTGGGTTGCCCACCTGGGGGAACACAGAGTCCATGGGCTCTGGACCCCCAAGGAGTCCCGATGTCATATCAACGTGCTGGATCTCCAAGCAGTTCAACTGGTGCTGACTGCATTTGCTCTGCACATCCAGGGTCAGGTGGTCCAGGTCCAGACAGGCAGGTAGGTAGGTAGATAAATGTATTGTATGACACGTTTTGTCTTATACAAACATAAGCAATTTACATTTAACATTTAAAACACATCAAATATTACAGTATTACACACTATAAAATCATATTCATAAATATTAAACATCTAATTTCAATTGTTCTTACACCAGTAGCATTGCACGTTACTCTGACTAATTGCACAATTAGTAGAGAACAAATTTGAGATTGCACTTTCTTATTGCACAGGTAGTGAACATATTGCACAGTTAGTAGAGGACATGCTTACTATTGCACTTTCTTATTGCCCAGGTAGTGGACATATTTACTTTTACATGTACTTATTTTGGTTTCTGCTGGTCTATATTCAAACAACATGAAGTCTTGCTATATTATGACATATGCAGTTTGTCCCAGCCTTAGAACTGCTCCGGAGGTGAAAGAGTTAACTTCCATGCCAGGCATGGAATCTTGAGCGCGAGCTCGGTTGAAAACTCTGTCTGTTGTTCTTCAAACTCAAACTGTCAGATTCTTTACTCCGCCTCACTGAACAGTCGCTCTGGAGATTTCTCCTTCTGCTCAGTTCATTTTGTCGGTTAAAAAGTGTAATTTCTCGGTTTTTTAAACCGCATTTGTCTTAATTTAACTGCAACCGGTCGGTTCAAGCTCTGTCTGTGGTATCGTACAGTAAGTAATAGATAGGTTTTACATTTTCTCTGTGTAGAACTTGCAAACGTTATTATCGGTTCGGTTTGAACCGATCAGGTTGTTGTTAAACTTAATTAAATTGCATTTAGAGTGCGGTTCCCGGTTCTTATCGGTGCTAAAAAAAATGGATTTCATTACGTTTTTTTCCACGACCCGTGACACGGTTGGGAACCGATAAGGGTGTCTTGCTTGGCGATTTGCTGTAAAAGGGCAAGTTTTTGGTTAGGCTGGCATTATGTCTGAGAAACCCAAAAGAAAAACCGGGCCCACTGGGTTTCAGCACTGTGGTGTCTGTGGGGAAGCCTTTGCCAAGGCTGACCCACACATCACATGTGTGTTTATTGTCTGGGGTTTGACCACCTCAATGCAGACTGCCAGCTTTGCAAGAATTTCCCTGCAGCTACCCTGGATAAGAGAGTTGGTAGGCTCAGGGAACGAGAGGCCAAAAAGTCTGCTGACCCGGATGGCCAGCCGGAGGGAGTGCCCTCTGACCAGGATGCAGACTTCCTTAAACCAAGAGCTGACCCGGAGGAGCCAGTTCCAGCAAAGAGGACTAAAAATCAGCAGGTGTGGAGCCAAAATTTCCTTCTCCAACCGCTGCAGAGATAATAAAAGCAGTCAAATTGTCCAATCGCTTTCCCAGTTCCGACCGAACCGGCACCATCAGGTAAGCGGTCGGTTCGGTCAGTTCCACCGGTTCAAGAATATGATATAAAGGAGTTATGAAGAGAGTGAATGTGATTTTGAAAGTCTGGATGTGCCCATTGAACCGGACATCTCCCCAGACAGACCTTCAGGAGTGTCTCCCCCTAGGCTTTCTGAGTCCCCTTCTCATTTTATGTTTTATAAAAAAGTTGCTGAAATCCTCCAGCTCCCTTTGGAAGAAGCTGTGGATGAACAGGAGGAACCTGACTATGTGGAAATGATGGATATCCCAGAGTCCAGGAGATTGTCTATTCCTTTACATAAATCTTTTAGGAAACAGACAATAAAAATTTTAAAAGCTCCTACCACTATACCTCCTGTGGATAAAAAAATGGACAAGAGGTACACATTGTCAGGCTCTGATACAGGCTGCCATGTTGGGGTAGTGCAGGCTGAAGCCTGTGATAAGGCAAATATTCCCTTGGCTTCGCACCCCCCTGACAAGGACTCCAGGAGAATTGATGCCATGGCAAAGAAACAATACATGGCAGCATCCTTGGGACTCAGACAGGCAAATTATATGGCCTATGTTGCAAGATACCAGAAATCCAGATGGGATACTGTTATGGCTTTAGGAAACAGGTCCCTGGCCAGCTTCTTGAAGGAGCTGGAGCAGGTGGCTGCTGATGGTATTGAGGCATCCAAGGTGCAATTCCATGCTGCAGTGGACTCTAACGATGTATCTTCAAGAGTCATGGCTACATCTGTGGCTTTTCGCAGAATGGCTTGGCTCAGGTGTACTAGCCTATCACAGGATACCCAGGCTAAGGCCATGGATTTTCCTGTTGTGGGTAATTCTCTGTTTGGGGAGCAAACAGAGAATTACATGAAGAAAATGGATGAGTATAGGACCACTTATAGGAGTGCACAGGCCAAGGAGAGCAAGCCACTCCTCAGAGGCAGCTTTCAGGGGCAGGGCAGGCCTTTTCACAGGCCTTTTACCAAGCCCAGGCCTCCTCTTCAGCTTATGCCCAGAGGGGTTCTTCAGAGGGAGAGGCAGGCGAGAGTGCAGGCAGGCCTGCTCCCACCCCTCAGCCTAAAGCCCCTGCCAAGAAGGCACCCTGATGGGATGCCCAGGGCCGATTCTCCATTACCTGTAGGGGGCAGGCTGGCTTACTTCCTCCAGGACTGGGAGTCTTTAACGTCAGACAAGTGGGTCCTGGAAGTAGTAAGCCAGGGACTGGTTCTCAGCTTCAAAAAATTTCCAAAGATGAGAACCAGATCTTTTCCACCTGCAAATCCATTAGAGGCTCTCGCTTTGGAAACAGAAGTCTCAACCCTTCTGGCTCTCAGAGCTGTAGAAAGGGTTCCTCCCTTACACCAGGGCAAAGGACTGTACTCCAGGTACTTCCTTACCCCAAAAAAGACAGGAGAATGGCAGCCCATCCTGGATCTCAGATACCTAAACAAGCACCTTTTAAAGCCAAAATTCAAAATGGTGACTCTGGGAATTATTTTACCCTCCCTAAGGCCAGGGGACTGGCTAGCGTCCCTGGACCTCAAGGATGCCTACTTCCATGTTCTCATCAGAAGCTCCCACCGAAAGTACCTCAGATTCGAACTGCCCTCAGACCATTACCAGTTCAGAGCATTGCCCTTCGGCCTCACCTCTGCCCCAAGGGTATTCACAAAATGCCTGGCAGTAGCAGTTGCTCACTTAAGGAGGCAAAAGATTGCCATCTTTCCTTACCTGGACGACTGGCTTATAGTGGGTCAATCTCCAGACCAAGTCAAATTACACCTTCAGGTTACCCAGCAGCTGCTTACATCTCTAGGTTTTCTTCTCAATCTTCCAAAGTCAGTTCTAGAACCTGTTCAGTTACTCACCTTCATAGGCGCAGAACTGGACACAAAGCAGGCCAGAGCTTTCCTTCCTCTAGAAAGAGTAAAGACCCTGGTGGCTCTGGCCTCCTCCTTCACTCTGCAGGTCTCGACCAGCAAGGCACTTTCTGCAGCTCCTAGGGCACATGGCTGCTTCCACAGCTGGTGCAAGGAGCAAGATTTCAGATGAGGGACATTCAGTTCCATTTGAGAGCCTTCTGGTCTCAAAGGAGAGATCCTCTAACCAAATTGATCCCAGTAACTCGAACCCTGATCCAGGCCCTACAGTGGTGGCAGGACCAGAGCAATCTGAGACAGGAGGTTCCTTTCATCCCTCAATCTCACTCCTTGACCCTTACTACAGATGCGTCCCTCTTGGGATGGGGAGCTCACATGGGCAACCTCACCACCCAGGGATTGTGGTCTCCTCAGGAATCTCTGCTCCACATCAATCTGTTGGAACTCAGAGCTGTTTTTCTAGCAGTTCAGGTTTTTTCTGCATTTGTTCAGAACAAAGTGGTACAGGTCAGAACAGACAACACCACTACAACGTGGTACATCAACAAGCAGGGGCACTTGGTCTTGGCCTTGTGCACCGAGGCAATAAAGTTGTGGTCTCTGGCTTATTCCCTGAACACTTCCCTCATGGCAGTTCACCTCCCAGGCAAGGACAATGTCCTGGCAGATGCTCTCAGCAGGATTTCCCAGGGCCATCACAAATGGTCACTGGATCCCCTAGTACTGGTTAGTATTTGCCAGGTGGGGCACCCCTCAGATAGATCTTTTGCAGCCCCAGACAATCACCAACTTCCGCTTTTTGTTGCGGCCCCAGTGTTGGGCTCAGTCCCTCTGGATGCCTTCCTTCTCGACTGGGAAGGAAGTTCCTCTATGCCTTTTCCCCTTCCTCTGTTGTTCAAGGTGCTAGTCAAAATCAGATCTCAACCTTGCAAGATGATTCTGATTGCTCCAGATTGGGCCAGACAGCCCTGGTATCCACTCCTTCTGTCCTTGGCAGTCCACCTTCCCCTGTGTCTTCCCAGGAATCACAATCTGTTAACCTGTGCCCAGGGGAGAGTTTGGTATCTGAATCTCAAATCCCTCAACCTCAAGGCCTGGCTCTTGAAGAGTTAGAGTTTGCTGACCTACACCTTTCTCAAGGTGTACTCGATATCTTGAAAGCTTCTGGAAGCCTTCCACCAGGGCTACTTATAATTCTAAATGGAAAAGGTTTTCCATATGGTGCTCTGGAAAGCATATCTCCCCAGAATCTGCTGATTTGCACACAGTCCTGGATTATATGGTCCATCTAGATACTTTGGGGCTGAGGCCAGCTACCCTGAAAGTGCATTTGGCTGCTGTCTCTGCTTTTATTTCAGCAGGAAAGCCCTCTTCTCTTTCTGCTCACCCTGTATTCTGCAAGTTTTTCAAGGGATTGCTTCACACCAACCCCCCATTCAGGGACCCTGCTCCTGCCTGGGATCTTAATGTTTGCATTGCTCAGCTAATGCAACCCCCCTTTGAGCCTTTGTCTTCAGCAGAGCTTAAGTACTTGACTTGGAAAACTGTGTTTTAGTAGCCATCACTTCTGCCAGGCGCATAAGTGAATTACAAGCTTTGTCAGTGGAGCCTGATTTTATCTCCTTTCACAGAGATAAGGTAGTCCTCAGGACTAACAGGAAGTTCTTGCCTAAGGTGGTTTCAGATTTCCACCTCAATCAATCTATATCTCTTCCTGTGTACTTCACTGACCATTCCTACTCTGGCGAGAGGAGGCTGCACAGTTTAGATGTAAAGAGAGCCCTTAGTTAATATATAGAGCGTACCAAGGGTCACAGGTTTGACTCCCTCCAACTGTTCCTCACTTATGGCGAGGTTGGTAAAGGGAAACCTGCCACTAAAAGATCCATTGCCAGGTGGATTGTCTCTTGTATCCAATTTTGTTATCAGAAACTGGGTAAGGTTCCCCCTTCAGGCCTGAGGGCTCACTCTACCAGAGGTACAGCTGCATCCTAGCTGTGGCCAGGGACATCCCTATCTTAGAGATATGTCAAGCAGCTACCTGGAAAACAGTACACACTTTCACCAAGCATTACTCCCTGGACATTCAGGCTAGGAGTGATGCTCGGTTTGGCACAGCTGTGCTTCACAGCCTATTTCCTAAGTAGGTCCTGTCCCTCCACCATGGAGGTACTGCTGTGTAGTCTGCATATGTCATAATATAGCAAGACTTCATGTTTGAAGAAAAAATTGCTCACCTTAGTAATGTTGTTTCTTCTAATGGAGTCTTGCTATATTATGACCTCCCCCCCTGCCTGTCCCTCTCAGAACCTCTGCTCTTGGGATGTGGGTGGGCAGTGCAGTGTTGGCACTTAGTGATGCCCACCTTGTGTTTTTTCACCCCTCCTTTTTGGGGTGTTTGGGTGTTGTATTTTATTTCATTCTTTCTTTTGGATCCCATGACTTGAGCCTTTGTTTTGGGACCAAAAAATGTGTTAATATTTTAGTAGCCAGTTGGCTAGTGTAGGTTTACAGCTTCCACACAGAATCTTAGTGAGTTTTGCTTGTAAAGATCTGACAGTTTGAGTTTGAAGAACAACAGACAGAGTTTTCAACCGAGCTCGCGCTCAAGATTCCATGCCTGGCATGGAAGTTAACTCTTTCACCTCCGGAGCAGTTCTAAGGCTGGTACAAACTGCATATGTCATAATATAGCAAGACTCCATTAGAAGAAACAACATTACTAAGGTGAGTAATTTTTTCTTCTCTTCATCAGGCTCACTAGGGATTACATTTTTTATTGTCTTTAGGTGTAATTTATATATTTATAGTGCCTTTAAAAATGATATAACTGTCTCCAGTATTTTTACAGAACTGGAATTCAGTAAATAACTTGTCATTTCTCTAGTATTCATCTTTAGTTGTCCTAATATTTCTCCTAGTATTTTCTTCCTAAAGTTTTCATATAATGGACAAATTATAAGCAGATGCCCAATATTATCCTCAGCTATTCCACATTTACACTTGCCATTGTAGTTGTTTCTCTTTATATTGGCTTCCAAGCATTCACTTTTGTAATATTCAAACCTGTATCTTGTAAACAGTTGTCTACCTCTTGTTTTTTTTAATTAGAGTTATATATTGTTTGTACCCGAAATATTGTTTATTTTGTGTCAACCAATGACTTATTTGATATTTTCTACATTTCTTCATATCTTTTTGCCTATAGTTATCCCTGATTCTGGTTTTTACATCCAGACAGTCAACACAATGACCATGTACTACCTCAACAAACAGGGTGGGATGCACTCCCTGCCACTGTGCAAGGAAGCTATCTGTGTGTGGTCCCTCATGCACAGCCTGGTGGCCGATCTCTTAGACATCCATGTGGCAGAGGCCACCAACCAGCTGCTGGATGCCCTCAGCCATGTGAGCAAGGTGTTGCACGAGTGGTCTCTCCACCCAGTAGTAGTACACAGTCTTTTTACCCAGTGAGGTATCCCTTGGATGGACCTGTTCACTTCCAGGGAGAACACAAAGTTGAGGCTGTCTTATGTTTGGCCCCCTCAGTAGGGAACGCTACAGGTGGATGCCTTCTCAAGGCCTTGGACCCCAGGCCTCTTTTGTTCCTTGCCTTCATTGCCCTTGATCCACAAGGTGCTTCTTAAGGGCAGGAGGGACAAGGCACAGGTGATCCTGGTGACTCCGGACTGGCCATGTCAGTTTTGGTACCCCAATCTCCTCAACCTCAATAGCAGGCTCCAGAGGCATTTTCCTCATTGCCCAGACCTGCCTTCCATCAGTTAGGGGCAAGTACTCCACCAGGACCTTCAATTCCTGCACCTGACAACCTGGTTCCTGAGCAACTAGAATTCCAGGATTTGGGTCTCTCTGAAATTGTCCTCATGTTGTGGCGGCATCTCAGAAGGAGTCAACCAAGAAATTCTATGCCTTCAAGTGGAAGAGGTGCTCCATTTGATGCCAGGACAAGGGGCTTGGACCTCTTGTCCTGTCCAGTGGCTAGCATCCTTGACTACCTGTGGTCCCTCTCTAAGTTGGGTCTTCGATCAGCGACCCTTAAGGTGTACATAGCAGCAATCTCTGCTTACCGGGTGCAAGCCTGTCGGCTTAGGAGAAGGTGGTCTGGCACATTTTCAAAGGCCTTCACCACATTTCCCCTCCAGTGCGTGAACCACCATCAGTTTGGGATTTGCTGCTGTTTTTGGCAAAGCTCATGGGCAAGCCATTTGAACCTATGCACAGGTGTGAGATGTCTCACCTGTCGTGGAAGACCACCTTCTTGGTGGCTATCATGTCAACTAGAAGGATCAGTAAACTCCAGGTGCTTTCAGTGGAGTCTCCTTACCTGGTCTTCCACAGGGACAAGATTGTCCTTCGCCCCAGCCTAAAGTTCCTTCCGACGGTTGTGTCTGATTTTCACCTTAACCAGGTGATTAATCTCCTGGTGTGCTTCAGCAATCACACCTCGGAGGCCGAACACAGGCTCCATACTCTGGACCTGAGGTGAGTACTCGCTTATTACATGGGGTGCACGGCTGGAGTTCAGGGAGAGGTTCGCCATCTGTTTGTCACCTACGCTGAAGCCGCACCTGGCAGACTGGCAGCCAAGCGGATGATTGGCAGGTGGATTGTTTCCTGCATTGACCTCTGTTATAGGTGGCGGGTAGGGAGTCTTCTGGAGGGCTAAGGTCTCATTCCACCTGTCATACTGCTGCCTCGGTGGGTGCTTTCAGGGATGTCCCTGTCCAAGAAATCTGCAGCGATGCTACCTGGAGGTCAGCACACACCTTCATTTCCCATTGCCACATCAACCTTGAGTCTCGCCAGGATGCTGGTTTGGGAGCCTCAGTTCTCCAATCTCTGTTCCCTAATTAGGGTGTGTGCATCTTGCCTCCCTCTTCCCAGAGAACTGCTAGGAGTCTGCCAGAAAGTGTGGATAGATCATCATATCCACATCTCTAGAAACACAGGTTACTCACCTGTAACAGTAGTTCTAGGAGTGGTGTACACACAGACCCATCCAACTTCCCCTGGCTTTGGCGCACACGACTGCTTCCAGCGGGCAAGATCTGGCATCAGGGGTGTGGAGCCAAGAGAGTTACCACCCGGGTGGGTGAGAGGAGCCAGCTTGAAGATGTTTCCGGCAAAGTCTTAAAGGGAAAGGCACTGCTAGAAAGTGTGGATGAACATCATATACCACTCCTAGAACTACTGTTACAGGTGAGTAACCTGTTTTTTCCTTTCATGAGTGCAGAGGCCTTCTGGATTTTTAACGACTACCAAGTGCTGCTACAGATACCATTGAGAGTGCAGAACAGTGTTGGATTCACAGAGTCAGGTTAAAGGTTTTACTATAAGGAAGTAGTATAGCGCAGTGGTTTAATGCTCTGAGCTACAAACCTGGAGACCTGGGTTTGAATCCCACAGGCCCCACCTGCATACTGTGTGACCCTGAGCAAGTCACTTAACTTCCTTGTGCTCCCAGGTCGCACCTGTAAACAAGCTTTCAGCTTAGTGTGTCTCTCCAGATATAAAAAAAATAAAAAATGGGGATGGGGATTGCTTCTCAGTATGGTGTAGGAATTAGTGCTAAATTCAGATTTCAGACATACGAACATACAAAAATGCCATCAGAAATAGGCCTTACGGTCTGTTGAGCCTGCTCGATTATGCAGCTAGCCCCTCATCCTGCAGCTGCCCCTCCCACTCCTCTCCTCCTTAGATTTACCCTCCCCTCACCCTGTCTCATCCTCTCTTAAAACTGCCCACCGTCTTAGAGGTTACCACCTTCTGTGGTAGAATGTTCCACTTGCCCACCACCCTTTCCGTGAAGAACTGTCTCCTTACCTCCCTCCTGTCTGAGACTGTGCCCTCTCATGTCCCTTCCTCCTCTTAATTGGAAGAGCACTGCTGTTCGTGCCTTGTTTATCCCTTTCTAGTACTTAAAGGTTTCAGTCATGTTCCCCCTATCCCTCCTCTCCTCCAATGAATACATATCTATCTTGCTGAGCCTTTCCTCATCGGGCTTGCCCTCCAATCCCTGGATAATCTTTGTCGCTCAACGCTGAACCCCCTTCAATAATCTGACATCCTTCCTCAGGTACTGGTGCCAGAACTGCATGCAATACTCCAGGTGTGGCCTGACCAGTGACCTGTACATGGGGAGGACTACCTCCCTACTTCTGGCGAAGATTCCCCTCGCTATGCACCCCCAGCATCTTGTTGGCCTTCGGTGCTGCCTTCCTGTACTGAGCAGAGTTGTTCATGCTCCCCATTATAAGTACCCCCTAAGTGCTTTTCCTCCATGGTGCTACCCAGCTGAACCCCTCCCAGATGATAGTCCCTCCGCTGGTTCTTTGTTAAATGTCATTAACCACCACCCCTATTTTGGTGTTGTCTGCAAACAGACTGATCTTACTTCGTATCCCATGTGAGATATCAGCTATCAGCTAGGAATAACCCAAACAACACCGGCCCCAGCACCAATCCCTGTGGCACCCTCCTCATCAGTGCCCTCGTGCTGAGAGTTCCCTTCCCACTACCACCCTCTGCTGCCTGCCGCTTAGCCAATTCATTGTCCATTTCACCATCTTTGCTCCCGCCCCCACAGCTTGCAGCTTTTCCCCCAGCCTCCTATGCATCACATAGTCAAAGACCTCGCTGAAATCCAAATACAGGACATCTACTGCATGGCCCTTGTCTAGTTCCCTTGTAACCCAGTTGTAGTAGACAATGAGGTTGGTCCTTCTGATTGGGAGATATCTTGGGTTTGAGATCTGTTTAGTGTGTTTGGACTCCACAGATCTGAATGGTGTCTGACAAAAACAAATTGCTCTTTGCAAGAATATTTGCCATTTCCTTGGTACAAAGAAGCGCTGGTATCTACAATAGACCTGGCAGTGCATCAACATGGTCATCCTGTCACTCATTTATGACACCCTATATAGTGTCTGTGCAGCTGTACCACGACAGCATTCAGACTTTTAGCAGCAAATGTTGTTGTCAGTAATTCATTCATGACCACCATTAGGATATTTTTTTGCCCCTCTTGTTTTTTTGTTTTTTTTTTATTAGCGGCAATGTGACTTGTGACATCCCAGTGGCAGGACTCTATAGGGGCATTCTGTAGGGGCACATCAGCTGAAACAGAAAGGCAAAGTTCAGTCGTACACATTGGTAGTTTCTTTCTGTGAGGCCCAATGAGCCCCTGTAAATTTCTACCAGAGGGGTGATCAGTCATTTGATATTATTTTGTTATAAAATTCTGTGCAACTTTCAAATCTTAATAACGTTCTCGTACTGAATTATTAGAAGAGTGGACATCCATATTTATTCTTTTTTTGGCATACCTTTTTTATTGTTTTTTCACAAACTTACAACCATACATATACAAAACACACATGTCTAGCCATACATTTTGGAAAGGCTTCCACTGGATCCCAGCATATTTGAACCATTAAATTTTAGTCATATCTGATGAGCATCTTTTACGCAGGAGGATGTACCCCTCTGGATCAAACATCATGGGCTCTCAGATAGGCAAGCTCTCTCAAATCAAATGCCTCATTATTTATTTACATACACGCATTATCCTAAACGTCATGCACTGTCTGTCTTCAGGCTATGGCTGTCTTCTCTTCTCCACTTGGGGGAGGGTCATCTATGTTGGTACTTCCATTATCTCTGGACCCTCATGGTATATGCTGAGGAGCCTCCTATTAGGACAGCCTTGATAAATGTGACTGGCTTAGACCAAGATTTTACCCAGTATTATGATTTTCTTTGCAGGTTCCGGGTGCCACTGTAACACATGTACCCAGGTGTTCTCAAATGTGTCACACAGTCCCTAGTACAGTCAAGTCAGCTACTCTCGTGGCTTACTGTCTAGCAGGAGGTGAATCTATTGGGCTCTGTCAGTGTCCACGTGTTTAATATACATTTTTTAGCCAGTATCAGGAGGATTCATTAGACTCAAGGCAGGGGAGAACATGTCCCATCCTCCTCTTGCTCAGCTGTGAAGAGTACCTTCTTAGGGTCTATAACTAAAATAATACCGGTAATTTCTCTGATCACCTCTCCAATATCTTTACAGAAGGGAGTCAGCTTGCGACAAGGTCAGAAACTATGAAAGTAAGTACCACCACACATTAATGAGATCTCACTATGGACTGAAAAGCCAGTTTAGGAAATTATCTTGTGTTTTTTTCAGTTTGTTACGTAAGAACAGACCCATGTCTTCCCAGAATGTTACTTCATGTCTTGCTTTCTATGGCAGTAGCCAAATCCTCCTCTCATCTGTGTCTATATTTAGTTGTAGGCAGGGGTGTGCCAGTAATTTTAAACTTGTACTTGAGAGTTGATGTAACTGTTGCCCCCCATAAACACAAACTAAAAGATGTACTGCCCTACCACAAAAACACTGCCCCAACCCCATTTCAGTCAACATTATGTAGTAAGCCAATGGTCCTAATAGATTCGCAATAGTTTACTTTATCACACACACTACCAATCAGACAGGAATAATAATAATATTTTTATTTCACAAAAGCACCTTTAAATATCAAGGCGCTTTACAAAAGAATTAAAAGATAAAACAGTAAGTACAGTATAAAAACAAGAAAATACTACAGGGTTCATTTACTAAGTGTCAGCAAAAGCCTGACACCATAAATAAGTTTTCAACGCATTCCTGTAGCCGACAGGGTAGAGAATTCAAGAGGGTAGGGGCAGCGTACATGAATGCACGCGCCCCAGATGACTTCAAAAACACCCTCGGAATCTCTAGCAACCCCTCATCGGCCAAACGGAGCTGTCAGTCGGGGTGATAGGGAATCAAAAGCTCTTTGAAGTAGTCAGTACCAAGTCCGTGTAGGGCTTTATAGATCAGTAAACCAATCTTAAAGGTGATCCGCCACTGAATCGGCAGCCAGTGCAGACGGCGCAGAACAGGGGTAATATGAGATGTTTGAGAAACCCCTGTCAACAAATGCGCTGCTGCATTCTGCACTAGCTGTAAGTGGTAGATATCAACCCCAGGAAGCCCTAAGTAAAGTGAGCTGCAGTAATCAAGGCGTGAGGTCACAAAGGCGTGGACAAGTGTAGGCAGATCTCCGGATGCAACAAGGTGCTTGATCCTGACAATGTTCCTAAGGTGGTAAAAGGAAGACTTGATGACTGCTGACTCCTGAGATGGTAAGGTCAGCCCATCGTCAAGCACCACCCCTCGGTCCCGCACCTGATCAGAGGTAAGGATCTGGGCACCCTCTAGATAATTCCAGAGAACTGACCAGTCCTTAGCCCCTCTGTCCGGTGACCCAGCTCCACCACCATCACCTCCGTCTTTCCCGCGTTCAACTTTAGCCAGCTCAGATTCATCCAGTCCTGGATTTCCACAAGGCAGTTGTTAAATAATGAGAGAGCACTATCCTGGTCAGGTACAAAAGACGGGTAGAGCTGGGTATCTTCAGCATAGCAGTGAAACCTCAGCCATACCATCTTACAATGTCTCTGAGGGGTAGCATATACACTGAAAACAACATGGGGGAAAGCACTGAGCCCTGAGGTACCCCACAGGACAGAGAGAATGGGCCCAAGAAAAAAAATCCCGGACACCACTTTCTGAGTTCTGCCAGTGAGAAAAGATGTAATCCATCTGAGAACCGTATGTGCCAGGCCACAGATGGACCTCAGACGCTCAAGCAATACCCCATAGTCCACAGTGTGAAAAGCTGAGGAGAGATGAAGGAGCACCAGAATGGAACGGCTTCTCCGATCTCTCGCCATCAAGCAATCATTGAGCACCTGAACCAGTGCAGACTCGGTACTATGCCTCTTCCGAAAACCAGACTGGAGAGGTTCATAGATGTTATGTATGGTCAAGTGGTTCTCCTGTTGTACTGCCACTACTTTCTCAATAACTTTCCCTATAAAAGGGAAGATTAGAGATTGGACTGTAGGTAGCTAGGGAGTCAGGGTCCAAAGAAGCTTTCTTCAGGAGGGGTCTTACCACCGCCTCCTTCAGGGAGCTTGGGAACTCACCCAAATCAAGGGAATACTGGGCTATCTGAGCCAGGATCAGACCAGTGATGTCACAACATCCCATAATCAGGAAGATTGTACCCGGATCCAAACTACAGCATGTAGGGTGCATACTCTGGACAGTCTGCATGACATCCACGAACTCCAGCAGGTCAAAGGAACTCCAGGAAACATAAGGTGAGGCGACCAAGCACCGATCAACGGCATCCCCAATAGCGTGAACCGGGAGGATCTCTGACCTGATGTTGGCCACCTTATTCTCAAAGAATCAAGCAAGCTCATCGCACTCCTCTTGCAAGCGTCTTCAGAACTGTAGACAGGTTGGGTTGCACAACCTGTCCACCATCCAAAAGAGCTTAGCTGGTCAGTTCTGTGCAGCAGCAATCTCTCAGGACAGGAATTCTGCCTTCTTATGGGAGATCGCTGATTGGTAGGTCTGATAGTGCTCTACCAATCTAAGGTGGTCAACCTCCAGGCCAGATTTCACCAGCATCGTTTTAACCTGTGTCCACGTCACCACAACTCCCTCAAGGACCCATCAAACCATGGGGCCCAAGGGCGAAGGGGGAGAGTATGAACACGGACATGAGCAATCAGGTCCAGGGCCGTGGAAATGGTCTTATTATAGGCCAACACCAAGGCCTCAGGATTCATGCTAGCCACAGGAAACTCCGATAGGTCAATCACCGCTGCCAGGCCTTCAGAGATCACCTACCATAAAGGGCGGTAACTGACCATCTCCACAGGGGAAGGCCTACAAAGGGGGGGTGCAAATGTTGACTTTCACGGTGTAATGATCGGACCATCTGATGGGATCCACCCCGACATTGGAGGCCTCCATCCCCAGGAGGAAAACCAGATCAAGAGAGTGACCATGCCGATGGGTGGCAGAGGTAACAATCTGTGTAAGGCCCAGTGATGTCATCAACTGGAAGAATTGCTGTCCAAATTGCGAAAGTTCGTCATTGACCCAGGCATTGAAGTCACCCAAAACCATCAATCTGGGTGACTCCAGCACCATGTCGATGATGAAATCTGCTACCTCCTGCAGGAATCGCTTCTTGTCCCCTGGTGGATGGTAGACAAGAACTATCCTGCAACCCACACCTGCCACCACGGTACACTCAAAAGATTCGGCCTCCTCAACTGGTACACTGGTAAGGCTCAAATCAGTCCTGAAACAGACCGCTACCCCCCGTGGTCCATTCTCGAGTGGTGAATCACGAATATCTGGCTGAAGTTGCAGCTTCCAATATAGGGCCAGCATTTTCATCCAGCCCAGTCTCGGTGATGCAAGCCAGATTGGTAGTCCCAACAAGATCTGCAATAAATGCAGTCTTGTTCTTAACCGATCTGGCATTGCATAACACTGCTCAAGTTGGATGGGTTTCAGGGGTTGCCCCGGCTGCTTGCCCACCAAAAATAATGGTGGTGTCCTTGGGTATGGGGGCTAGAGATGGCATACTACGTTCCAGGCTCCATTTCGCCCCAGGGCATAGTTGGCTAGCTTTTAGTTACACAATTTAGTATACATTGTGATAAGCATCTGTACCACATCAAGGTAGTCAGCCTTACAGAAGTCTATTCACACCAGCATTCAAGCATACATACTTGACTGGGTCACTCATACTATCATGGCCTTTAAGTTTAGCACCCACACATCTTTCCAGCATCATTCACAAACTCACACTAATGCATCCAAGGAGGGGGAATGGAGTTCTTCATGTACATCAGGCTCTGTTTGTGTTCGTTGTCCTGACCTGAGGCTCATGTTGACCCTGTTTTTTTTAGATTTTACGTTACTCAGCAAAGTACACCAAGTACACCTACCAACACACATGGTTGAAGGGTCCTGTTTTTCCCCTAGCAATGTTTTGGTACAATTGTGCAAGGGTTCCCTTCAGGTCTATACTTCTGCAAAGCAACTGCCTCTCCAGATTGTCTAGGAGAATGCCCCACTGGGGTCCCCTGGCCACTTTCTCCGGGTAGCTACGTGTCTGCAGAGCTCCATATTGGTGTTGTCCAGGTATACCCATGAGTTCTGTTAGCTGCAGGAAGGAGTGCAGCCCATCATTTGTTATGAGATCTCCCCACATGCCAATCCCAGCCTGCACCCAAGCAGCAAAGGTCATGTCCTCCACACCCAATAAGAAGTGTGGGTTCTCCATTATCAGGGTTAAGAAGGAGAACTCGTCACCCCTTTCCCTTTCCCTTTCTCTTCTAATCCTCCACATTTATTCTTTACACAATAAAAAGCTATGCAGGAGCAAACTCAACTAATTGTGAAGGCTTTAACTTAGGATTCTATACTCTGTACTGTAAATACTCTGTTTCCTGTCTTCACTTTCTGGGGTCTGGCTAATATGTAATGTCAAGACTTCTAATCCATTATCTGCAGGGATGCTTTGGAACGCACAAAAAGAAAAGCACTAGTAAGTATGAAAAAGTTATCCTTCTACACTGCATAGCAACCACATAAAAGACAAATTAGACAGGCGTGTTAATGTTTTATTATTTGGAAGGTAACATCTGGCTTTGAACAAAAACACAAAGTTGCACTGCTGCTTTGATGCCGAAGGGAGGATTTTAAATGACCTTGTACCACTCAGTTGCCATGGTTGGTATAGCTGTTTTTCAACTGTGCAGACGCCTGTGGTGACCCTGAGGGCTGTCACTACCAGAGGGAGCAAGTGAAAGTCTGCTAACTGGCAGGGGCAGTTTATGAAAGAGAAAAAAAGGTTTGGAGCGGAATCACTTACATATCTCTAAAAGTTAGTGACTCTGCTGTCAGCTGTTCAAGCTTTGGAACAACTCTGATGTGTGCACTGCAGTTATATATGTGTGTGTGTGGTCAATTGTTGCTTCAGTTGGCCAGGGTTCTAAAAAGAGATGATGGGGCAAAACAATTGATAGTGCCGCTAGAGCTGTTTCAGCGTGTGTTTGGACTCTGTCTTCTTGCTTTGTGACTGGTGAGGCACTCTGCCCCCAGGGGCACAATAAAGACCTTTCTCACTTTGAAATCAGCACTCCACGAGGCCAAAAGTACACTTGTATAAGCACAGTGCACCCTAATTTCTCTGCCCTCTTACGTACAAGCAAAATTGGGTAGATACTCAAAGGTGGCATTTGATCGAGAGCGGTAGATAAAGGACAAAGCAAGCATATTGTACAAAAATAATTTGGTGGATAATCGAAGGTGTCAAATAGTAGAGTAGCGGATAATCGAGGGAGCACCATATCAGAGTTAACTCCTTACTGCATTATATTTAAAATGCGGCGCAGGTACCATGTCAGCTAAGGCCTGCCTAGGGACAGCTCTGCTTCTAGGCCTTAATTGTTATGGCAGATGTGTAACATTTTAAATAAATGTGGTAAGCATTTAAAAATCCGATTCTAGTACAAGTGTATTTTTGTCCTGCATGGAGCACTGATTTCAAAGAGAGAGAGAGAGCTGTGTGAACTGAGGGTGGCTACCCTGAACCAGCATATACTTTCAGAGGTGTGAGCATGCTTAAGAAACACTGGGAGGTACAGTAAAGACATAGGCCACACAGTGTTCCCACTGCTCACCTTCCAAGCTGATCCCGGAGCAGCATTTGTGATGTTGGTCAAAGTAACTGCTTGCCAGCCCTACCAGAGAGAAGAGCAGGTATGGCTGCTGTTACACTTGTGATCGGGAGAGGGCAGGAGTCTGTGGCCCCACATACTGTAAAGAAAATTGCTGATATAAATCATACGACAATCCTTCAGAAGAGTGAAACGACAAAACCCCCAAGATTTCTGTGTTAAGATGTACAGATCTGTTTCTGGTGGGAATATTTCATAATTGATTTATTGTTTTCCTTTGAGAATGCCACCACCATTTGATTTAATTTTTCCTCATGTTCCCACATCTGATTGTGAGTTTTTTAAGGGAAAGCATGTTTCAATTATAAAGTATTCCCAACAGAAATTAGCCTTTTGCCAGCAAACGCTTATTTCTGCTTTGCCGCTGAGAAGGCAGCTGCAATTACTCTGTTGAGAGCAAACTCCTTATATCGAATTGCCAACTGAATTAATGGAAAAAATAAACAAAACTGTGCCATGATCTTCATAAGAGAAATATTAATTCCCAGTTATTGAGCACGCTACAAAAATAATAATGACTGCCGTACTGGATCCTGAGTCATACAATCTGACTTGCTGCTTTTCTGGTCATTATGTTTTGTAATGTTTATTATTTGAGTCTTTTTATTGCAGTATGGGCGGATTCCCTTAATTTGGGGAATGTCTGAGGAGTTGTGCATAATGGAATTGTGATTTTGTAAAATTACGTACTGGTGTATGTATGTGTGTACAGTATTTATTTATGTATTTGGTGATGCTTCTGAGGCAATGACTAAAGTTAATGCTTAATAAACAAACAAAAGCAGCTAGTGGTCAACTATCCAGAAATGATCGGTTACATAAACAAACCAGGGAAACCACACAATAACTCTGTATTTCTCAAAAATATGGATTTGAGTTTTTATAATAGCAATAATGGCTTTAGTTTAGGACATCTTCCACTCAGATTAATGACCAGTGTGTTTAAGTCAAGTCAGTCAGCCGATTAGTAGTCTAACTTTTGGTCATTATAAACTAAAATAATAAGATATCGTTATTTGAAAGAAAATGTATTTTGTTTTGGAGACTTCCTTTGTGTTGTGTGTTAGACTGTTTACTCCTACCACCGCATATGTATTATTTTAATTACTAACTGTGACGTTTTTCGATTTAGGTTTTGTAGAGATGGTTGTACAGCATTACTTTTTTGCTGTTTCTCCAGTACTCAAGCTGTAATTGGTATCCTGTAATTATGGGTTTGTTGTATTTCTGATTTTTTGTGAATTTATATTTCTGCAAACTTCTGAATAAAAAGGCTCATGTTAAAAAAAGAAAGAAAATATATTCACAACTATCCAGATACCTCTGTGTTGTCCCTCTTGTGCAGTATACTATACAAGAGGGACTTATCTTATGAAGACATAAGAAAGTCTGTTGGTTAGCTCTTCAGCTCCTCTTCTTTTCTCTTGTGTCCTCTCCACTCCATGCCTCAGATCTTTCCCTTCACTGGGCAAAAATAGATGGCTATATTGGTAGCTCCTGCCTTTTTGGTACATAAAACCAATTCTGACCCTTTTTTTGACAGTTCATCGATTTCTTCACTTCGCCATCAGAATTGAGACTCTTCCAGGAATCAGTCTTCATCACTGATTCACACTAGTGGGTCTTATCCAGAAGCACTAAGACCCAGTGGGAGCCAGAACTTTTCAGAAGGGCTGGCGCGGAGGCAGACTGCTTACATGCACAGTGCGGGAGCCTGGCTTGCACCACAGGGCTTACCTTAGCACCAGCCCTCAACTGCCTCAGTTCCTTTTTTCCTGCTCTGGAGTGCACATCAGTGATGATGTCACTTGCCTGCTGGGAGTCAGAGCTTCATGTCTGTATGACAGCAGCATTCAGTTCTCTGAGTTTTTAAAACTAGAGTTTGTCATTTTTGTGTCAGTTTTGTGATTATATGAAAAATGTTCTGTCAGTGTCTGACGGCCCTTCTGAGTCAACGGTCGACAGCCATGGATGATAACAGTAAGGAGTCTTCTCAGGCAAGCTGCATTGGCAGTGTGGCCATGTCCAGTCCACTTTTCCCATTGGGGAAGGGTTCTGAAATGGGTGTTCCTGTGCCCGAGAGGAAAGACAGTCCTCCGAGAAGCACTAAAGGAAGTGGACTCATTCCCAATCCCAGTCAGGTTTTTGGCGCTGCTTGGCCTCGAGGTCTTCCTGTTCTCATTAGAAGGGGAGGAAGCAGTACCACTCAAGATTGCCTTCTGCAAGGTCTGCTGAGAGACTGTCAGCCTTCCGGAGTCGGAGGCTCTCACTGGTGTCTCGGGCCCAGAGTCCCCCTCTGTCTGTAAGTGGGGACGCCAGAGGGCAGTTCCACCACTGGGCAGCTCTTGTGGAGCTATGGGTTCAGCGTCTGGCTCATTTGCATCTGACAGTGGAGCCAGTCCCTGTCCTTGAGAACCAGTGGAACTGGAGCTGCAGGTGGGGCCCTTCGAGTTGGGTAGAGCGTTTGGCTCCAGCAACAGCTCATGGGCCCTTGGCAGTGACCGTGCCACCAACTCCTGTCCCACTGACTGCACCCCCATTTAATGTTACTGTGATGGGACTGGTTATGGTAGTGTTGCCAGTCACGCCAGTCACTTCAGCGTCTGATGTGTCATCGGGGAAGGGACAATGCCAGGTTTAGACCCTTCTGGGCCTGGCTTGGTACTGCCTCTGGTGCTGATTCCAGTGCCACCCTTGGTGCTAGGCTCTCCCTGCCACTGGATTCAGTTCTGGTTACAGCACCACCTCTGGCACTGGTCCCTCATTCTTGAAGCTGGTGTTGCCAATGCTGCATTCTGGATTGGATGGCCTACTATCCACCCTCTTTATAACCCACCGTTCAGGGAGGATATGGAGGGGAGCAGTCTAATCCTGACATCATAATTTCTGAGGGTGGCAACAGAGACTATTTTTAGCCTGAACTCTTTTGGACCCAGGCCCTTCTTGTGTTCCACTGGAGGATGTAACTTTCCAGGCTTTACTCAAGTGTTTATGGACTTTATGCCCCCCGGACAAAACATCACAGAGGATTTGACGTGGGCAAAGCATCACAGGGACAATAGCTGGTCTGACAAAATGCTGACAAGGCAAATGGTTGTGGGCATATAGTCGGTGGGTAGAATCATTGCTGGACAAATTGCCATGTATCAAAATCGGGAACACTGCAATACAAATAAAGAAACAAACAGTGGTAAAAAGACATGCAATTTTGAAGTAGCGAGAAGAACCAAGGGAACGACTGAAACAACCTACACTGATTAACAATAAGTGACTGTCCATGTACTGTTAATAACTTTATCAGTAATCTGCTGCTTAGTTCATCAACTATTTGTTCAAAATTCCTCATGCCTCTACATTTGTGCCTGGTTCTGACAAACTGTCCTTTAGCGATGCCTCTTACTATTAGGTGGAAGGGAACAGCTAATGGCAAGAAAAATTGTGTTTTATGCGGTACATTTTCTAAATACAGGGCACAGTGCAATACAAATAAAGAAAACAGATTGTCTGCGAAGGTATACCCCCTCAACAACAGCGAAACCAACACAGCGACCTACATCGCTGTCAACAAAATCGACAGTTCGCCGACAGGTCGCTGTGTTGGTGCACCTGACACAGGGGCACACTGTATCCTGGTCCTGCACCCCCTCCCTGAATCAATTTGACTTAGAGTTGATAATCATTAGTATGGGGGTGAAGGGGGCAGAGCCCCCTGAGGAAGGGTTTTAGACCCGAGGCGCCGGGGCAAGTGGAGGTGAAGTGTTTGAGGTACTGCTTATGATATATTTGCAATAAAGCAAGAACGTTTTTTGGCACTATCATCGTATTTGGCAGTACTTTATTTCCTGAGCTTGGGGTGCAGGTGAATTCGTTCATGAACCCTTACAGGGAGCCTCCTGTCTGGTTACCGGCCTTCCCTATTGGCTGTCGGTGGAGATCACCCACTCAGACCTAAGTTCAGGGTGGTTCATGGGGAAAAGCATCTGAGGGCAGTCTGTGAGAAGTCTTCAGACTCCGATGGGTTCTCCATGCAATTTTTGAAGAACACTGGCTTTAGCTGTGATTCAACTGAAGACTGACCACCGAACACAGACTGGTGTCCTTTGGACTTTACTCCAGTTGATCTCTGAATTGATGGAGATCCCCTTGGATCTGGTCAAGAAGCAGGCCAAGTACCCCTTCCTGGCAGTACTGAATCAGTATGATTTCTCAGGGGTTGTCTTCCTGGTGGTGGAGGCTATTCTGAGACCTGCGTTGGAGCTCTGGAAGCATTTGGCTTCCTGTGTGGCACTGTTGGCCTGTATGGTCCACAAGTATAGGGTCCCAACTGGCTCCATGTCCGGTTTCTCGGGCTACCCCTTGGCCGTGGGGTTGGTGGGGGACTCCATCTTCCATAAGACTGGCAGTGTCGGGGATGTGGACAAATCCCCCCACAAGGAGTCCAAGAAGCTGGACCATGCAACCAAGAAAGTTTATGCTGTGTCCTCCTTGGGTCTTTGTCATGATTGTCAACTTTGGTCGCTCCCTGATGAGAGTCCTTGACTGTGTCCTCCTTCACCTTTCTTTTTTCTTTTTTTTTTTTTAGTTTCTTTATTTCTCTCCGCCATTGGTCAGCCCCATCACCCCGGTGTCCACTGGTACTTACCTCTGGTGTTGAGGTGCCAGCTGGCTGGGTGCAGCGCCTGTGGGGGATCGGCATCATCCTGCTGGTCGGTGGAATTTTCTCCTCCGTTTCTCCCCTCCCAGAATGCAGAGCCGTGGCGTGCAATGACGCCAATGGCCGAGCCGCGCACGCTTCCGCACATTGTATGTTGAGCATCTGCTTGATCCCCCCCCCCCGTCTTGAAGCTGGTGTTCCAGCTCCAGCCACTGTTAGGGGCCAGGCATGCACCGGTCTCCGATCCCAGCCCTCCCCAGGAGAGGAGAGCTGTCTTCTGGATGCTTGATCTTTTCCCTCCTTCCCTTCCCGGCTGATCCCTGGTGACCCACTCCCACCATGAACATGGGTCACCGGCATAGCAGGAGGCAAGGCAGTGATGCCTCGGTCCTCCACGCCACTGGGCCAGCCCCTCCCTCACCTTTCTGCTGATCTGCAGATGGTGGTTAAGATGGTCAGAAACCAGGGTTGAGCGCTAGCAAAACAAGACCCTCAGGGAGTCCAGTATCACACAACCTGCTGGAACTCCATACAGTGTGCCTTGCTCTGATGGAATTTGCTTCATTTTTCTGGGGTCAGGTCATGCAGGTCCAGACAGACAATACCACGACCATGTATTTCCTGAACAAGCAGGGCGGAACACACTCCCTTCATTTGTGTTGGGAGGTCCTCTGCACCTGGACTCTTGTGTACAGTTTGGATGCTGAGCTCCTGGTGATTCATGTAGCAGGAGCCTCCAACCAACTAGCAGACTCCTTTGGCCAGGTGAGCAAGGCATCTCACAAGAGGTCCCCACATCAGGAGGTGGTGAACCACCTGTTTTCCCAGTGGGGCGCTCCACTGGACAACCTGTGCACCTCCTAGGAAAAGGCAAAGCTGAGGCTGTTCTTTGCCCCACCCCCCACAGTGCGGGTCACTAGTTGGGGATGCCTTTGTGAGACCCTGTACCCCAGGCCTCCTTTATGCTTTCCTTCCCTTTTCCTTGATCCACAGAGTGTTGGTCAAGGTGCGGAGGGACAAGGTGTGGATGATCCTGGTAGCCCCAGACTGGCCACACCAGTTTTAGTACCCAAACCTCCTCAGCCTCAGCGATGTGGTATTGGGAGATGAAGGTGGTGATTGCCCGTACCTGCTTTCCTGTCACAAGGGGAAAGTCCTGCATCTGGACCTTCAGTCCCTGCACCTGACAGCCTGGTCCTAAGTGACTAGAGTTCCAGGCTTTGGCTCGCTCGCTCTCTCTCTCTCTCTGAAGAGGTTCTTCACTTTGTGGAACCCTCCTGAAAAGAGTCGACCTGCCAGTGCTCTGCCTTCAAAGGGAAGAGGTTTTCCATTTGGTGCCAGGGCTGGAAGCTGGACCCCCCAGCCTACCCTTGTCTAACATTCTGGATTACCTTTTATCACCCTCTCAGTTGGGCCTGAGGTAGATGACCCTCAGGATGCACCTGGCAGCCATTTCTGCATGCCAGGTGTGGGCTGGTATGCCGATGGTGACACAGGAGCAGATGGTCAGGTGCTTCTTTAAAAGCCTTGAGACCTGTCCCCACCAGACTGATGCACAGGTGTAACATGTCACACCTGTCACGAAAAACTGCCATCCTGGTGGCTATGACCTCCACCAGAAGGATCAGTGAGCTCCAGGTGGTCTCGGTGGAGTCTTCCTATTTGGTGTTCCACAAGGACAAGGTTATCCTCTGCCCCACCTCAAGTTCCTTCTGAAGGTTGTGTTGGAGTTTCACCTTGGTCAGGTGATTAACTTGCCATTTACTTCTCCACTCCAACCTCAGAGGCAGAGCACAATCTCCACACATTGGACCTGAGGCAAGCGCTTGCATACTATAAAGAGTGCGTGGCCAGGGTTTAGGGAGAGGTTGACCAGCTCTTTGTTACGCTGAACCTGCTCCTGGCAGACTGACAGCTAAGTGTACGATTGGCAGGTAGATTGTCTCCTGCATTAACCTGTGCTGTAGGTTGACTGGTAGGGAGCATCCCTGAGGGCTTAGGGCTTATTCCATCCGGCATACAGCTGCCTCGGTGGCTGCTTCTAGGGACGTCCCTATTTAGGAGATATGCAGGGCTGATACCTGGAAGTCATCACATATCTTCATCACCCACTACCACATCAACCTTGAGTCACACCTGGATGCTGGTTTTGGGACCTCAGTTCTCCAATCCCTATTCACCAGATATGGGTGTGCACCTTGCCCCCTCCTCCTGGAGAACTGCTAGAAGCCTGCCAGAAGCGTGGATAGTGCACTATATTCAAGCCCCTAGAAATGAAGGTTACTCACTGTAATGGTAATTGTAGGAGTGGTATGTGGTGCACATCCACACAACCCACCCGACCTCCCCTGGAAAGTGGCACACAGATCTCTGCTTATAGCACGTAAGATCAGAAGTCACGGGGTGGCACTGAGGCGTACACTACCTGGGTGGGTGGGAGGAACTTAGCTTGAAGACATTTTAATTTCCGGCTGGATTTCAAGGGGAAAGGAAGACTGTCAGAAGTGTGGATGTACACCATATACCACTCCTAGAACTACAGTTACAGGTGAGTAACCCTCATATTCTGCAGACTGCTACACACAGTACTGAGTTTAAAAGTCATCAGCTCAAAGCTGCTTTGGATGCTTCTGACACTGCCTCTCGCTCTGCTGCAGCAAACATCTGTATCACACGGCATTCCTAGCTACCTAATGCTGGCTTTTCTCGGGATGTCCAACAACACATAATTAATGTACCCTTTGATGTCCCTGTTTGGGCAGCAGGTACAGAAGTCTGTTGAGGGGCTTCAGAAATCTAGAACAACCCTTAAGACTTCTAGATCAATTCCAGCTAACCCTCAGAGGGGGGAAGGACATGGACCCTTTCACAACCAGCACTTTTCGTGAGAAAGGCAGGGGAACCCAGAACAAATCTCTGCCTCCCCAACCTCAGAAGAAAGTGCGGCCAGAGGCACAGATGCTGAAAGCACCCAGTGCTGCCCTCTGAAGCGCAGGCCCCAGTCCTGCCTCAACTGCCCGAGGCAGACCTCTCCTTCCCAGTGTGGGGAGATGATGCACATGTCTCAGTTTTACTGTCAGTGGGAGTCCATTACAATGGCCAAGTGGGTCCTCAGGATTATGTGGGGGAGAGACTCCCTGGACTTCACAGAAATCCCTCCAGACTATCCACCCAGAAGGCAAACTCCTCTTATCAGCCCGTATGTCAGAGCTTCTTCAGCAGGAGATTGTGGGTCAGAATGAAACACAGACTTCTACTCCCACTGCTTTCTTATACCAGAAATCAGGAGTCCTGCACCCCATTCTTAAGCTCAGAAACCAGGACAAGTTCATGGATCGAGAAAAATTAAAGATTATTTCTCTTGGGTCTGTGCTTCCTTTCTTGAAACCTCAGAATAGGTTAGCTTCCCTAGATTCACAGAATGCATACCTTCACATTCTGGTGCACCCCAGCCCCCACAGATACCTTTGAATCGTTGTGCTGGGACAGCGTTACTAGTACAGGGTCCTGCCTTTTGGGGTCTCTTCGGCACACTGAGTCTTTAGAAAGTGCTTTGAAGTATTTGCAATACAGCTGAGAAAACTTAGGGAGGCAGTATAGCGCAGTGGTTTAAGGCTCTGAGCTGCAAATCTGGAGACCTGGGTTTGAATCCCACAGTCCCCACTTGCATACTGTGTGACCCTGAGCAAGTCACTTAACTTCCCTGTGCTCCCAGGTTACACCTGTAAACAAGCTTTCAGTTTACTGTGTCTCTCCTGGTTAAACAATTGGGAAAAAAAAAAAACTGGGACTCCAGATTTACCCTTACCTGGATGATTGACTGATAGCCAGTCTGTCCAGGTAGGAGAGAGAGAACAGGCAGTGGCCACGGTCTCTTAGTTCCTTAACTCCATAGGGTTCTGCTGAATCTAGAGAAGTCTCAGCTCCAATCCACACAGTAGCTACTGTTCATAGGAGCTATTCTGGGTATGACCAAGGCCTGGACCTTCCTTCCAAAGAGCAGGATGCAAACGATCCTTCAGTTGGTATGCTACATAATGGAGTGCATATCTGTTCAAGCCCACTCCCTGCAGTGCATGCTGGATCTGATAACCTCCTCAGAAACATAGAATTTGATGGCAGGTAAGGACCGCCAGGCCCATCTAGTCTGCCCATTTTTCCTACCTTGTGCATATACCGTAGTCCGCACTTGACCTGTGGCTTACCCTCTCAGTATTCACAGTGCCCCTCGCATGGTTGTACATGAGAATAAGTCAGTGGATGCTTGGTCCATACTGGTCACATGCATCTCATCCTCAGACCTACCCCATTCGGGTGATCAAGCCCTGGTTCAGTCACTCACATGGTAGTCAGTGGAGGACAGTCTCCTCCAGGGTTTTCCCTTCTCCCAACTGGAGCCTCAGGTGACTGTCATCATGGATGCCTCCCTGTTCGTGTGTGGGGCCCATAATCAGGGCCATAAATACAAAAGATGCCTAGGACCCATCAAAGTCTCATCTGCACATCAATGTTTCGGAGATGCAAAGTGTTTTGTGTGGCCTGCAAGCCCTAGTGGATCTTGTAAGTCACAAAACAGTCCTCCTCCAGACAGCAACATGTCTGTGATGTATTACATATTACATCAACAAACTAGGAGGAGCACACTCTTACCCTCTCTAGAGGGAAGTGAGGTGTGGGAATGGTGCCTGGAGCAGGGGATCCTGCTCGAAGCCATATTTTTTTTTTGTTGTTGACCGGGTAAGTGCACTAGACAAGTTCTGCCTATTTTCAGGCACGATCCGGGGAAGGGGGAATACAGATGAATACCAGCTGATCTTGAAACAGATGAAGCTGTTGGTGGTATTTTTTTTTTCGTGAATGGGGGGAAATTTGGCCAGGGCACTGGGGAAATTCCCTTACTGTTTGGTAGGGGGCGTTATGGAGTTCTAGCCAATTGCAGTGGCTGACTCACTCCCTTTTCGGATGGCAATGGATGAGGATGAGGATGGGCGGGTGGCTAAGGAGCTGGTCTCCTCCTCAGCTCTGGAGACCGCGGAAACTGATGTTTTTTTTGATGTGGCTGGGTTGGCTGGGACTGAGATAGAACTACCTCTACGATCTACAGAGATTCAGAAAACGGGCCCTGTAGTAAGCGACTCTATATTGCCAGGGTTATTACCAGAGATTCCTTCTATATATCAGAGATGACAGCGGCATCTTTGCAAAAGGAGTTGTGACAAGCGGAGGATATGTATTTTCAGAGGAAAAGCACTTTGGAAACAGCGCTCGCTGGGTTGCAATCGATGGAGACTACATTGATTTTATTGTCTGACCGAGCCTTGGCTGGAGGTACAGTTGAGACTACTGACTGCGGCACAGCTACGCCGGTTCCACCGGTGAAGATTAACACAACTATTTTTCAGACTGACCTACAGGATCAATCGGATGCTACAGTTTCCTCATTTTCAGCCCCAAAGAAACCTGGACTGAAGGATCGTATAACAAAGAAGGCGACTCCCAGTAAATTGTCCTGGGCGATTCGTCTGTTGAGGACTCAACCCCTTGGTTGGTGGAGAACTCCCTGCATGCCGCAGGCTGGGTGCACCCCCCCCCCCAAGACTCTCGGCACTGGATTTTGGGATTTTCCACTATTAAAATCCTGGGATCAGCATTGGACCTTTGCCTTCTGCTGCCACCACCCCAGGGTCAAAAGTAGCTACAGTAGATCAGGTACCTGCATCGCCTATAAATACTGTACCTAGTGACTTTGGGACGCAACACCTCCTTAATTGTTTTTTTTTCTGAGAAAAGATAGGGGTCTCCTCTTCTACCCTGGCCAGCCCAAAACCTGCTACAAGTGTGGGAAGCTGGATCACATTAGCAGTGCATGTGATAAACTATGATGTACTTTGTGTCAAGCTTTGGGGCATACTAGTTATAATTGTAGGGAGGATGTGACATGTAATCTCTGTGTTGGTAAGGATCACACTTATGTAGCCTACCCTGAAGTGGCCCACAGCACATCTCCAGCTGATGCAGAGGAGCAACGATTGGGGGTTACTCTGGCACAGCGCAAAAACAATAACACCAGGATAGAATGAGGCGGTTCACCCCACCGCCAGAAACAGACTTACACTCAAGGTATAGGTATGCCGGGGATAGGGATGGAAGCACACATTTCCCTGCAGGAGTGACCTGATCCCCCCCCCCTTGCTAGAAGCCACAGAGCTCTCGATGGAAGCAGTTCCAGGAACGTCGGGTGAGGTGTCCGCACCTAGTGCAGATTTAGTCCCCATCACACAGCAGGCCATGACTGAGGCTCAACCCATGCCTCCGCCGTGTCCTCCCGATCTATTGGGTGAGTGAGGTACAAAAATGGCACTGAGGCAGAGACGTACTTGGTTTCAGCCTGCCCCAAAGGTACCGAAGATCTCTCCGACACTGATCACCAATAGATTCCAAGCCTTTGGCACGATGGACACCTCAGACACTGAGTCAGGAGTCCCACTTCTGGCATTTAACATGCCTGACAAACATACTGATTCTGATCTGAGTGACACGAAGGCCCCCAAGCAATGCCCCAAGAGGAGGGGTAAGAAGAAAGTGGGGCGTGAGTCACAGGGGAAGAAACAGAGTGGGATGAAAGCTAAACCACCATAGTTTGTGAGATTCACGCTACCTTAACTAATTTTTATGCAGCAGCCCTTTCTTTTGTTTTCTACAAATATCAACAGTATTAAAAATAATCTGAAGCGAGGCGCTGTGTTCCATTATCTAAAGTCTACTGCTCCAGCTATTTTTCTATTGCAGGACACTAGATTACACACTACGGATGAAATTCATTGTGCTAATAAGGAATGGGGGTCTGGGCCACTTTTTGGTCCTTTGGATTAGTTCCCTGTTCTGGGGTGGGGATACTTTTTCATCAGCTTTCAGTTACGGTTTTGAAGTTGATTGATTTGGATCCAGGTAGAACCCTGCTATTAGACATCAAAATCGGTTGTTATTACGTATCATCAATACTTATACCCCTCAATCAAAAGCAGACCGTACTGTACTGTTTCATCTGGTTCATCCTTAACTCCACTCCACTCAGGCTGTCATTTTGGGGGGGGGGGTTAACTGCAGACTAGGGAAGCAGGATAAGGGCAAATGTACATCCACCACCAAAATATTTAGTGACATGTCCCTTCTAAAATCTGGAGTTCAAATGGCTGATCTTAAGGATGCCTTTTATTCTCATACGGGTCGCAGAGATCCAACTTTTTATAAAGGTGCTCAATCAACTCGGACAGGCTTTTTTTAAGTTTCGTAATCCCTTTCTTGCCAACAAATGAAAGTTTTTGTGGTTGAATATTCAGGCCATAAAGTGATTAAACTCTAACTAGGTCTTAGTGTGGTCTCACATGGCCCTGAGTATTGGAGACTTAATTCCTCCGTTATTACAATCTGACCTTCAGCAACATATTTTGTATTTTTTGATCTGCAGAAAATCAATGTTTGTGGTGTATGATTCCCCTGTTGATTGGTGGTCTGATACTAAATTTGAGCTTCGGCAGCTTTTAATTTCACATGGGAAAAGGTTTCGGACATCTGAATATCTGTCGTACTTGCAAACTAGACAACAGTTGCAGCATCTTTTGTCCCTTGCCCAGACTACCGCACATGATTTCAAATTTGGTGTATGAAAAATAAAATGCTTCAATTCCATTACAAACAAACTACTGCTTTAAAAACGCAGCAGCAGTATGGGACGGGAGGGTCTTTTGTCTCCTCGTGCCCCTTGATGTCTAGTCAGGGACATACTAAAAAGAAAACATTTTTGCAGTGCGTGACCACATGGGTGTGCTGCACACTGCTACCTCCAGTGTCTTAACAGCGGTGGTGGATTATGCCACATCTTTGTTTGAAGAGAATAGACAGCACCTGCATTCCTACCAGCAGCTCTTTGATAGGATTGAGCTTCCACAAGGTCCACCCAAGGTATTACAAAATCTTACTTTGCCCATCTCCCAGGGTGACGTGGAATATGCCATTTCCTCTTCAAACCTGGTTAAAGCACCTGGGAAAGATGGACTGCCTTTGCAGCTTTATAAACTGCTTGGACCAGAACTCTCTAGCGAGCTGACAGTGGTTTTTAATTATTACTTGGAGCATGATGCCATCCCTTTGGATATGGCAAAGGGTCTCCTGATTTTTCTCTTCAAAACCGGTGATAAAACTAATTTGGCGAACTATTTGTCTCCTAAATGGTGATTTTAAATGGCTTTCTAAAATTTTGACTGTTAGGCTTCTAAAACTGACGGAGCACTTGATTTCTCACTCTCAATCGGGCACAGTACCGGGTCACAAGATCACAGATCAACTGATTCTGCTCTGTGAAATCTTTGAACGAAATGGCATATCTGACCTAGAAGGGCTTGTTTTGTCACTTGACCAGAAACAGGCTTCCAACAATGTTAATCATACGTTTCTCTGTCATGCTCTGGCTCAATATGGTATCCCTCAGACCTTTATTTCTTGGATTAAAGTCTTGTATAGATTTGCCATTGTAATACCCTTTGTAAATTATTTTTTGGCCCACTGATCCCCCTGACTAAAGGGGTCAGACAGGTATGCCCCCTAAGCCCCCTTTTATACGTTTTTGTAGTTGACCTCCTTCTTAGATTACTGAATTCTTCAGTTACTATTCAGAGGATCTCACTAGATGATCATCCCTGGCCATATACCGTGTTTGGTTACGCAAATGATTTTGTGATTTTGGTTAAGGATCAGCCCTCAGTGGAAGGATCTCTTCGCTTATGTTCTGCTTATGGAACCATTTCTGGAACGGTCCTAAATATGAATAAATGTTCAGGGAGGATACTGGGGCACCACCCGGATCTACCTTCTCAGATTGCAGGTATCTGATTCTGTGCCGACCATATTAAAATCCTGGGAGTACAGTTTTGTGTTGGAAATATGGCTCTGGTGAACTGGGATATTAAAATGCCAATTGGCACACAATTGGTTCACAAATGGAATTCTTGGGGGATGAGTAAGAGTAAACTAATTTACCTTATAAAAACATTTTTAGTACCAGTATTTTTGTTTATTTCCAATATTTTTCCCCTCCCACAAGCCAGGGAAACTGCTGTATATGGCCTCTTTTTTCAGGCCTTTTGTGGTAGTAAATTAAACCGTATTAAAAGAAATGTTTTGTATCTTTCCTTGGAGCAGGGTGGTAAGTGGATGGTTAATCCTGTGCTTGTTTTCTTTTGTCAATTTCTCTTTACTAATATTAAACCTTTATTAATTAATACAGACACATATTGGGGTGCTGTGGTCTACAATAGTGTGTCGCCCTGGTTTCCCTTATGGGACAGTGGTACACTTCCGGTGGTGAAAACCCATAGTAATGTGGCCCCTTTTGTTAGGGAAGTTTTTGTGAAGCTTAAGACATGGAAGATATCCAGTTTAGCAGTGCTTACACTTACAAAAAAGTTTATGCTCAGGTTTTAGGATCAGCATTTCATGAAAACTTGTTTTTTCCAAAATGCCCAATGGAACACCGCCCCTCTTTGGATTACGTGTTAATAGAGAAATGCATACCAATGAAGATAAAGAATGTTTTGTGGCTTTGTTGTCATTAACGACTTAATGTGAAGGCTAACCGGAAACATAAAAAGGTGGAGGAAAGGATATGTTCAAGGCCTTTGTGTTGTAACCAGCTGGAGACAATGGAACATTTGTTTTTTTTTCTTGTTCTTAATATTCAGCATTTGTGGTCATTTATTGCTAAGGAGGTAGGAGAGCGGATATTTTCTACAGTGTCCTATCCGATTTTGTTTTATGGGGCATACACCTGGGTGGAGTAAATGGGACAAAGGGACACTGCATATTGTTTTTTCTTTGTTTAGGTGGTATATTTGGAATGGTAGAAGCATATTTACTTTACAACAAAAAGTGATCAATCATTCTGAAATCTTTCAAAAAGTTCAATGTGAATTGACCAGGATATATTTATTTAGAAGCCCGACTGATGATACAACGTATGTTGCAGGCTCGGTGGAGAAATCTTTTATGGATCACAGATAATGATGCACCTGTTACATGAATGTATTACTTTGGTTTTGATGATTGTTTTGTATACCTTTGGTTTTTCCCTTGATGTGTTTTTGTTACGATTTTCTGTACTGCTTGTCTTTTTAGATTTTTGTATGATTTCTTTAATAAAAACTTCCCCTACTCTTTCTGTAGAGGGGAGCTGCTGTCTTCTGGTAAAGTGGTCCATGTGGAAGAAGGAGGAGGAATGGCATCCAGGGTGGAGGAGACTGCCTCCTTCCCCACCCAATCGAGGCAGGAGGAATCTGTTGCTATGGCGAGTACTGTAATAAATGAAGGAAGTGATGCCAAATCAACAATGGTAGAAGCTAGTGCTTCAGTCCCGCCGGGAGCGGTATTAAGTCTGTCGGAGCCCACACAGCATTTGATTGTGGCGGCACTAGCTGAAGGTATCCAAGAACCTAGCTTTCCAAACAGGAGGGCTGACCTACTATAGCTTCTCGAGAGGGAAGAGTGTGGAAATGTTGAAAACCGAGAGAGAGACCTTATGGATTATGAGGTGAGCGCTGCAAAAAAGCAGCATGAAAACTACAAATGCTGCAAGTACCCAAGGGCTAAATATGAATGACACAAGCTGTGGAGTACAACATGCAGGACAGAAGGCTTCTGGGAGCACAGAGCTACGATGTGAATCACACACAGGTACTGCTGAAATATGTGCACAATCTCCTGTTTCAAGGGATGTAAGGGGGATGAAGGAAAGAAAAAATGCCTGTACTAATATGGAAAGGGAGGATGGTGAAACATGTATGGAAACAGAGGGCACAAATGATGAGAATACCAAAATATGCAATTTAGATGTGCAGACAGCTAGTATGAGTGAAAAGGCAGGGATAACATCTGCTAATTCCTGTGCGATTGCTTCAAATTCCCCCTTACCTAACTTTGACTCTGACATACCTGCGTCAGGTATTTCTATTTCAGACGCTCTCAGAAATGCTGGATGGGTCAGACCAGAGGCAAACAAACCATGGCAAACCCCTACACATACAACCTTAGAGGATGAGGTAGAAATGGAGGAAGGCCAAATAGACTCATTAGAACTCCCTTCAGAACTTTCTCCCACCCAAAATCCCACATTACAACAACTACAGAAACAGGGTAGAGACAAACAATGTGAATAAAGTGCAGACCAAACTGAAGAGTACAATATAGAACAAACAGAAGAAGGTTTGAAATTACTGTGCCCCTCCCGGAGCAAGGACAGTCTGCAAACTCAAATACTACCCAGGGCTGGTGGAAGTAATACAACTGGTTCCAACACAAATAATGCCTCCCAGGAGATACAAGACCTCAGGGATGCACATATGCGAATCTTATTCACACACCCCAAGAACAAGCCAAAAGGCGGAATGCAGTGAGAGCAAGATACAGAGGAGGACCAGAGGTTTTCCCAGACCGTGTATATGTGGGCAAAAAATTAAAAAAAGAAAGCCTAGACTTTTCTCCAACAGAGATCTATGCCCTGATTCACATGTCCGGGGACTCAAATTTTGATTTAAGTTTCAGAACTGCCATGGGGCTTGAATTATTCTGGCAATGTTATCAACAAGCTAAGTACACACCTTTATGGTCTGCATTTGTAGCTATTCCGCTCACTAAACTTGCATTCAGGACTATAACGGTGTTCGAGGGAGTGGCAGTATCAGATATTGTACACTGGCTAGAAACAAAATGCACGGTACTGGGGTCCCCAGAGCCAGTCATCAACACAGAGCAATTCTGGACAGGGGGCTGGAAAATCCATTTCAGACTACCCCAAATGAATGGGGTCATATAACAGTTACCAAGCTGCTTTTTCCTTGGCCGGGACAGAGGGCTTGTTTTTTATGCAGGGCAACCAAACTCTTGCTTTAGGTGCGGGGCCTATATCCATCTAAATAGTGCCTGTGACAGACTCAAGTGCTCACTATGAGACAGGATAGGCCACTTATGCATACATTGGCCAAACCCACAGTACTGCAACCTATTTGAAGAAACAACCGACTCATTTAAAAACTGTCCTTGAGCCTTCCATAACAACCCAGCCCAGGATCAAGAAGGCCAGGAGGAAGTGGTAGCTAGAGCACAGCAACAATCAGCTTCCAGACCATCAGGCGCAAATGAGTCCGACAGAAGTGCAACCTCCATATCAGCAAACTTGTGTCTGCCCCCCCTGAATCTGTGGTGCCTCAGGAAATGTCAGAAACCATGTCTTTGGTGCAACCTGGTGCAACCTATGTCCTCAATACCCTCAACTTCTGCGGAAGGAGAAGTTGTGACAGCAGAATCAGCACAGGACAAAAATACCCTCACGGAGTTTATAGATGAAAACACTGGGATAATTCAGGTACCAAATCCCCCGTTCACTGCTGAAAGTGAACAGAACATGCCACCGCCAGAAGAGACCCCTTGGAAACAGAGAGTTTCAAGAAGGCTTACGCGGAGTCGGGCAAATAAAAATATCTCGGGGGGGGGGGGGCTAAACTCCATCCAGAGGAAACCTTTGCAGTGTAAAAAACAGATATGCTTCCCTGGTTAAAGGTAAACAATGGACTGAGACAGAAGAGGACTCTGATGCTTCATCCGTGGCATCGTCCCAAGCAGATCCCATGACAGACACAGAAATAATGTCTGGAGACTCACAATCTTCCAGATCCTCGAATAAGAAGAAATTTAAGATGAAATTAGCAGAAAAAGAACACTAAATAACCATAGTTTTGTCCATTTAACTTATGGCTTCTGCTCTCACTTGTGGGACTCTGAATGTTAATGGTATAACAAATAGGAAAAGGAAAATGATAACCTTCTTCATATTAAGACATTTATACATACAGGTTTGTTTTATACAAGTTACTAGGTTGCACTCCCTCAAGGAGATACAGCAAGCCACTAAGGAATGGTTTAGTGCCCCCTCTTTTTGGTCATTGGGGGGAGAGCCATGTTCAGGGGTAGGAGTTTTGTTTAACACTACAGATATAAAAGTGACCAGGCTTATAGATCTTGTCCAAGGCAGGGTCCTTCGCCTGGATATTATTTGTAAACAGGAATGGAAGCTAATTAACATTTATAATCCCCACATCAAAACTAAAAGAGTGGAAACATTAAAATTAATACAACCTTATTTACATACCACCAAATCCGTGGTTTTTGAAGGGGACTTTAATTGTGTTCTTTCCATCACAGATAAAACAGGATCCACCCCCAAACTTTATTCAGGTTCCAATTTTTTATGCTCTATGATATCTACTGCCAAGCTAATTGACAGTGCAAAATATGGGATTTTTCCTCCCAGACATACTTTTCGGAAGGGGCACTTAACTACCCACGTAGACTTCCTTTTTCTATCAGAGTGGGTTCCGTGCAGTAGTCGCATGGTAATACCTATAGAAACTACAGACCATAGTCTTAATAAAATTAAATTAAGTCCCCCTCAATACAAACCCTGGTCACATGCTCATTGGAAAATGAATACATCCATACTTCAGGAGGAAAATACATGGGTGGAATTAAAAATGGTAATTGAAGACAAGCTCCCTGTGTATGAACTGTACGACAACCTTTTGCTTTGGTGATTAGAAACAAAAATTTAAATAAAAAAAATTGTGAAAAAGTGGCTAAAGCTCTGTTCCAATCTAAATACATTAATATCTGGAAAACCGAAGACAATTACATAAATTAACATCCCTAACTACAGAATTGGGGTACGAATACTCCAATCAAATAAAAAAACATCAAAGCCGAAATGCTAAAAGTACAGTACGACTGGGCAAGGTCCCTCTTTTTGGAACAAAAATATGGCGCACAGGGCAGGGCTCAAATGATCAATCCATATGATAACTGCAAAAATAGGGTGGAAAAGAAATATATGCCACAGATTATCTCTGACACAGGGAGACTAGTCAGTAATGATTTAGACATTGTAAAGGTACTATGCACACTGCAAAATTATTTGGGCAGGATGTGCAACCAGAAGGAGCGTTAGATAGCTTTTTTTAAAGGAATTGATGTGCCTATTCTAGATCAGGGAACAATAACAAATATGAGAAAACCCATTACAAGGGAAGAAATCTTGTCTGTGGTATCCCACTTGAAAAATAACACAGCACCGGGGCCAGATGGAATCCCTTATGAATTCTATAAAGAAGCAATAGAAGTACTAGTGAAACATTTAGACAAAATCTTTAATGAGGTGGTACAGGGATAACATCCCCTACCTTCAGCCCTTGCTGATAGCCTGCTAATTTATTTACATAAAAAAGGCATAAAAGAAGATATCAATAATTAGCGTCCAATTAGTTTAATAAATTGTGATTGGGAAATTCTGTGTAAAATTCTATGTAATAGGCTTACACAGGCAGCTGCTTATGTCATCTCTCCTACTCAAACCTGTGCAATACCACAGAGGTCAATGTTAGATAGCCTAAGGCTTATTAGAGAAATTTATGATGCCCCGACAGCAGGAGGGTATATCTTTAGTCTAGACCAATCCAAGACTTTTGACCTAGTCTCCAATAATTACCTATTTACAGTATTATAGCACTGTGGAATACCTTTACAGTTTATTGAATGATTCTAGATCTTATGTAGCTCAGCTTCCATGAGCCCTTTTAGTAAATGGCTTGGTGGGCCCACATGTCCCCATCCACGGAGTTAGGCAGGGTGCCCTTTGAGCCCCTTCCTGTATGTGTTCTCAATAGACCCCCTACTTAGGAAAATGAATGCAGACCCAAAAATAAAACATATGTTAAGTCCAGTGGATATGGAGTTTCCAAGCGTAATAGCGTACGCAGACGATTTGTGTATCCTGGTGGCAGACCACATGTCTGGGGGAAAAGCACTGGAAATTATTCAGACTTTCTCCAACTTAACAGATTCTGTCATAAATAAACAAAAAAGTAAAGGGGCGGCAATTGTAATACAGCCAGACCTCCAAGTAACTGAGATTGATGGAATTAAAATCCAGATGCACCCCCTACAGATACTAGGTATTTCTTTTTGGGGTCCAGACCCTGCCACCAAAAATTGGCCATTTGTCTTAGAAAAAGTGGGAGGAAATGTTCACAGACGGAAGAGGTACCCTATGACTAGGTTTAAAAGAATTTAATTAATAAAAACATTTACAATGCCTATCCTGTTGCATATTAGCCATATATTTCCGTTACCAATACAATTAGAAGCTAGGCTGTACAATATGTTTTTTCCACCTACTGTGGGGTAGTAGGTTGAACCCGGTGAGGAGGGCAGTCACCTATTGGCCAGTAAAAAAAGGGGGCCTAAATATGGTTGACCCCATCCTGTTTTTCTTTTTAATATTTCTATTTACAAATGTGGTCCCTATATTATCAGGTCAGCAGCATGCATGGACCCTACGTTTTAGAGCTAGATGCACTTACTTCTTCCAGAAATGGGAATCCACCAAATGGGGGACTTGAGGAGTATCCCTCAAGGTACATCAGAATATCTTGCTAATTTTTTCAGGAAAGTTAAATGCTGTGAGGTATTACAACAGGACTGCCTTAGGCAATCAAGGAGAAAAATATATGACCAGATAGTAAACTCAGTGTTTCTAGTAACCCCCTGCTTTAGTTGTCCCTCTAATACAGAGGGAAAAGGGTTAACCAGCCAATTAGTAGAGTCTCAAGTTCTGCAGAAAATATGGGATACATTATGGATGTGCTGTCATGAGAAATTAAATGTACGTGGGAACCACTTCCATAAAAAAATGGAAGAAAGGGTATGTTTAAGGGTAAACTGCAGGGTACAAACAGAATCAATGCATCACTTATTCTTCATACTGTATGTAATTTTATCAAAGATGTGTGGAAAATGTTAGCACTTGCTAGGGGTTGTCCTCAGATGGCCTTAATGACATATAGTGTGTTAATATATGGGACATATGATCCAAGTTGGAAAATGTTTTACCCAGGTACTCTTAAGAGTTGTGTGTGCCATAATAAAGTGGGGCATGTTGTAAAATAGGTGCCTTTTTATATTGCAGCAGAAGGTTCTCTCCCTTGCAGGTCTGATAGGACATATTACAAAAGAGGTATCCATATTGTTTCTAAAGGAGAAAAAAGTGCTGCCCCAACCTTTGGTGCTTAATTGGTGGAGAGCCCTACCAATAATACTATTTCAAGGAGTAATGTGAGGAAATGGAACTGGCTCAAGAATTTATATAGATGACGTGAAATGTATATATGGGATTACATGGGAAAGTAATCTGAATAATGAATGAGAGGTCTAATCTCAGGCTGATATAGAATTCTTGTCCAAATGTTTTAGTAAATACAAACTCCCTTATAAAGTTGAGGAGGGGGAAGGGGATTACAGGGATAAGTGGGAATATGATTGGATCAAGTCATGTTTTTTCCTTTCTCCAGAAGCTCCATTCAGATAGGGAGATATAATGGAAATACAGTATTTGCCTACCCTTATAGATTAACACCTTAGTTCATGATTAAAGAGCCAGACAATGTTATATTTATCAGGTATATATAAGAAAAAAGGTTTAAACTGTGTATATTTAACCTAAAGATAATTACATAATTTTGGGCTATGGTCTGTTTTGGGGGTAGGGATTTATATTCAACTTAGAAATTATATAGTGATGGGTATTAATTGTATGTACTATTGTTCACAAATTCTCTTTCTCTGTATCTCTAAACAAAGTTCTGCGGCACTATATTTAGTACATAAGAAATTCTCCTGCTCTTAAGTGGTAGGACATAAAAGGAAAGATGGGTGGAGAGGGTAGTAATTTTTGGGTGATTGGCTGGAATGTATGACCTATGGTCAATAAGAGCTTTTGATATGTATGTTTTATATAGGCTTTGCAAATATGATTTTTTTTGTTGTAATAAATCTGTATGCTTGCTTACTTATTATTAATCAAATGAAAAATGTCTGTACTCTTTTCGAGAAGTGCCATGGGATCTTTAACATCCACCTGAGCTACCACCAGAACAGGCAGATGGCACCTTGGTTTAACATCTCATCCGAAAGACAGTACCTCAGGAGTGTAGTGCCCCCTTCATGCTGCACTATAGTGACATTACTGGGATTTAACCCAAGTGCCTGGTGTGGGGATAGAACCCACAACCTTCTGATCTCCCGACCTCAGAGGTGAGTGTGCTACCTGCTGAGCCACTGACACTGCGACACTACATACACATATATACCAGGAGTCCAGAACACTTTGACAGATTAGCTCTGCCAAACAGAGGCTGATCCTCACAAGTGGCCACTAGCTCCAGATGTCGTGTGATCACTGTTCAGCGTGTGGAGCACCCCAGATATTGACCTTTTTGTGTCTCCTCTCAATGCCAAACTGCCCTGATTCTGCTCCAGAAATCCAGGACATTGCATTTTCTGACGGGATGCATTCAGACTGCAATGGCAAAACAGCTCCTGCTGACCTTGACAAATACTTTTTTTTCTGTTGAACAGACTATAAGTCAGCAAACCAAGGATTTTTCCTTGCAGGATGGACTTACTGACTCAGGGTCATCTGGTCCATCCCAGCCTGCTCTCCCTTCACCTTCAGACCTGACTCCTGAAGAGACAGAAGTGAACAAGTATAAGGTATCTCAAAGGGTCTCTAAAAAGCTTTTAGCTGTCCATAAACCTTCCACTGGGAAGACTTACACAGCCAACAGGAAAATGTTTTCCATCTGGTGCTCCAAACCCACCTGGACCCCTTTTGATGCCCACCTGACAGGGTTCTGGAGTACTTGCTGAACATTTCTGATGCTGGCCTACAGTATTCCATAGTTAAGTTCCACTTATGTTCTGTTTCTGCATACCACAAACTGGTTGGTACCTAGTACCTGGCACAGCTGTGACTGTTCAAGAGGTTCCTTAAGGGCATCTTACTCTCAAGGCCTCCCATTAGGAAGCTACTGGATGCCTGGGATATCAACCTTGTGCTGGATATGCTCACCTGCAAGCCTTTTGAGTCTCTTACAACATGTGAGCTGAAGTTTTTAATTTGGAATGCAGAATTTCTTAGTGGCCATCACTTCTACTTGCAAAGTGTCTGAAATCCATGCCTTGGTCACAGATCTTCCATATACTGTTTTCCATAAGGACAAGTTAGTACTTTGCACATACCCTAAGTTCCTACCAAAAGCGGTGTTGGATTTCCCTCTGAATCAGTCATTAGTGCTGCCTACCTACTTTGCCAACTTTCATAATGAAGGAGAGCGGTCTCTCCATTCTCTGGATGTTAAGAGAGTCCTTAGGATTTAGCTGGACAGAACAAAGGACTTTAGGCAATCCAAACAGCTCTTTGTCTCGTTTGGTCTTAATCAGAAGGGACAATCTGTTGCAATCAAGTGCATTTCTGCCTGGATTCTGAGCTACCCATGCCACTGCTATGCCATGGCTCAGGGGACACTTGAAGGCCAGGTGTCTGCCCACTCCAGTAGAGCAGTTGTCATGTCCCTGGCAGAGATTCTCTCTGTGCTGATCAGTGACATCTGCAGAGCTGCATCTTGGAGCACAGTGCACACTTTTGTTAAGCACTACACCCTAGATGTCCATGCGAGGCAGTATGCCACCTTTGGCAGGACAATACTGAATGGACTTCTGCCGCCCTAGTATGAAGAATTTTATCTAAGCTTGGCACTCTGATGCACTAGTGTGACTCAATGGTGAAGACTGATACCTCGAAGAATTTACATACTCACCACAATTCCAGATCTTCTAAGAATATATTTACCTTTGATTCACACCCATCCTTCCCTTGGCTCATTCCAGTATGTTTTATTGGTCTTCACCCCATGTTCTTGGTTTGGGCTGTGAATACACTGTGTTACTGGTTTGTTGACCCTGCTTACACTGGTTACTAGGGTGTGTTATCTTATGCCCTTACATTATTGCTTATGTTCTTGTTAGGTTATGCTGCTCCTTCTTGGAAAAAAAGGTACTGAGGCAGTTGAGGGCTGGTGCCAGGGTAAGCCATGCAGTGTGGTGCCACGCATGTATGCAGCTTGCCTTAGCACTA
Organism: Neoceratodus forsteri; assembly: GCA_016271365.2. Classification (NCBI taxonomy): domain Eukaryota; kingdom Metazoa; phylum Chordata; order Ceratodontiformes; family Ceratodontidae; genus Neoceratodus; species Neoceratodus forsteri. The sequence continues at coordinate 359,987,243 of JADMNL010000024.1, forward strand.
GCCCTTCTGAAATGTTCTGGCTCCCACAGGGTCCTTGTACCTCCAGCTGAGACACACACTAGTGTGAATCGGTGAAGATATTCCTAGAAGATCAGGAATTACAGCGAATATGTAATTTACATTTCCACTTCTCAGGTATGGCAGCACTGAGTTGGCAGACAGCCTCAGCCAACTGAGATACATGTCCCATGAGTGGTCACTTCATCAGGATTTTGTGTGTGATATTTTATGCAGGGGAGACTCCATGTATGGACTTGTTTGCATCCTGAAGAATTGCAAACTATTGCAAACTCTCACTCTTCTGGTTTTCAGCACTTCTGGGCGAGATCTAAGGTGAGAAATCTACTGTCAATTCTTTTCTGCCTTCCCATCCTAAACCCTGGAAGGGTTTGGCTGATTGTAATAGCCTCACAAGTACTGGTGTCAGGGCTTACTTTGCCTCAGCATTGAAAGTCTGATTGGGCTTCCACTTAGGCCAGAACTTCTCATGTGATCCAAGGGTAGAGTTCAACACCTTCGATCTGGAGTCTTTTCTTCTGTCTACATTGTTCCTGAGAGGTTAGAGTTTGCATCCCTTAGCCTCTTGGAGGAAACTCTTATGGTGTTGGAGGAATGTCACGAGTCCTTTATGTAACAGACCTATGCTTTATGTGAAAGAGGTTCATGATATGGTGTCACAAGTGTAACCTGTTACCCGTGGAGTGACTGGTCGGGTTTGATTTAGACTTTATGTGATCAATGACCATGAGTTTGACTGCTATTTCAGTTTAACAAGTCAAAGTGGGTTATCTTTCCCTTGGTTGTCAGTGTGTTATTTTAGTGGACTTTACCATATCTCACCCTGCTTTGTGAGCCTCCTTCAGTGTGGGACCTGAATATGGTCCTTGCCAAGCTGATGGAGAAGCCCTTTGAGCCCCTGGCAACATGTGACCTTAGTTTAATCTTCTGGGAAGAGATTTCTTTTGATGGCTTTGACTTTGGCTAGGTGAGTCAGTGAGCTGTAAGCCCTCTGTCAGCCCAACTTATTTATTGCTTTATTAGAACAAGGTTGTGCTGTGCACCAGTAGAATTTTTTTCCCAAGAAGGTTTGTAAGATCTTCCAGGAATCAATCTTCACCATTGATTCACACTAATGGGTTCTGAGCCAGAGGCTCTAGGACCTTGTGGATCCAGAACTTTTCGGGAGAGCTGGTGCCAAGGTAAGCTGTGGCTCGCTCTGTATTGCTAACCTTGGAACCAACCCTCAACTGTCTCAGTTCCTTTTTTCCCACCCTTGAGTGTGCTTCTCTGACAGTGTCACTCACCTGACGGGAGTCAGAACTTCATGTCTATACGGCAACAGTGCTCAGTTCTTCCCAGTTTTTAGTGTTTAAAGTTAGAGTTTGTTATTTTTGTGTCAGTTTAGTGATTTTACAAAAAATATTTCTCTAAGTCTTTCACAGCCCTGCCAAGTCAATGATGGCAGTGAACCTCCGCAGGCAAGGCCATGTCATTCCCCTTGCCCCTTCGGGGTGGGGAGGGGGTTCTGATGACAGGCACTCCTGTGCCCAGGAGCAAGGACAGTCTTCTTGGAAGCACAAAAAGAAGCAGGCCCATTCCTGATCCCAGTCAGAGTCGCAACGCCGCTAGGCCTTGAGTTCTTCCTCTTCCCATAGGAAGGGCAAGAACTGGTACCCTAGAGTTTGCTCCCTGTGAGGTCTGCCATGAGCCCTTGGTCTCCCAGAACAGAGGACCCTCACTGCCACTGTCAATGTCATCAGGGATTTCAGTTCACTGGAAGTCAAGGTCTAGGGTCCAGAGTCCCCCTCTATCGCTTAGTGGTGACTCCAGTGAGGAGTTCCACCACTGAGAAGCTTTTATGAAGCAGTGGGTGCAGTGTCTGGCTCGCTTGCCTCTTCCTGTAGAATCAGTCCTTGGCCCTTCGGGGCCAGTGGCACTGGAGCTGCAGGCAGTGTCTTCAAGCTGGGGAGAGAGTTTGGCTTCCACAACAGCAGGGCCCTTGCCAGTGTCTGCGCCACCAACTCCTGTCCCACTCAGGCCGCATCCTCATACAGTATCAGTGTAATAGGACCAGTCACAGTATCTTTGCCAGTCACTTTGGTGGCAGCTGACTTGTTGGGTTGAGTTCAGGTTTAGGCCTCTTGGGGCCTATTCCGGCACCGGATTTGGTTTGGGCTGCAGTGCCACCCTTCACACATGCTCCTCATAAACTGGGGCTGATGTTGCCAAGGCCTCGTTCTGGATTGGGGCTCCTGCGATCCACTCCCTTGCCTGATCCTCCCTCTGGGGGGGTGTAGGAGCTGGAGGGGGATGAGTATGACCCTGAACTCATTGTCTTTGAGGGTGGTGACGATGACTCATTCTATAGATGGGACTCTTCAGACCCAGGCCCTTCTCCTGTTCCTCAGTAGGATTTGTTTTTCCAGGCCTCGCTATAGAACATCAGTTTTGCACTAGATTTTGAGACTTCCAACTATTGACGCAAGTATACATCTCCATCTGCAGTATTTAAATGTCTCTACTGTGCTGATCAGCTTGGTTCCCCCTGTTCCTCCAGCATTTGAAACTTTGTCAGTTGTAGTTTGGAGTAGGCCTGCTTCTGTCCCTTCTGTCTGACTCTGCTAGCAGATAGATAGAAAATACACTGCTACTAAGGACAGATCAGTGTGCAATTCTCAGCCTATAGACTAACTGATACTATTGTTATTTTTGCCAAGAATGATAAAGCCAGTCTGCCCCAAGAGGTCACTGCACACCCTATTAACAAGGAGTCATGCAAGACAGACATTATGGACATAAGAGCTTTCATAGCTGCCACCCTCGGCATGCAAATTGCTAGCTACCAAGGGCATTTTTTCCAAGTACGAGTACGCCTTTGGAGCTTGCTTAAGTCTCTTGCGGAGTCCTTGCCTGGCTGTGAGATTAAACAGAAGATCCTACAGACTGTTACTCATGGCATTGAGTTTAACGATCATCAGCTCAGAACAGCTATGAATGCCTTCGACACTGCCTTTTTCTCTGTTGTGGCAGGCATTTGTATCAGAAGGCACTCCTATCTTCAAACCACTGTTTTTTCTCAGGATGTCCAACAACAGGTAATGAATGTTTCCCTTGATGGTACTACTTGTTCAGACAGCAGGTAAAAAAGTCTCTTGATGCGGCTCAGAAAACTGGAATGGCTATAAGGACTTCCAGACCAGCTTCTGCTAACCCATAGAGTGGGAGAGAACAAGGTTTCTTTCAGAACAGGCAGTTCTTTTAAGGAAAACTTAGGGATTCCCAAAACAAACCTCATCCTGCCCAGTCTCAAAAGAAGGCACCGCCGAAGGCGAAGATGTCAGAAGCACCTAGCGCCACCTTCTGAAGTTCCAGTACCAGTCCTGTCCCAGCTACCCGAGACATTCCTCGCCTCTCCAGTAGGGGGTACCTGACCCAGTTTTACCATCAGTGGGAGTCCATCATGACTGACCAGTGGGTCTTCCGGATCATCCAGAAGGGATACTCCTTGAACTGCACAGAAATCCCTTCAAACTGTCTGCCTGGAAGTCAGCCTCTCTTATCAGCCCACATGTCAGAGCTTCTTATGTAGAAGATTGCTGGCCTTCTGAGCAACAGGGCAGTGAAGGTAGCTCCAGAGTCAGAATGAAACACAGGCTTCTACTTCCACTACTTCCGAGCTCCAAAGAAATCAGCGGCATGCCATTAAATCTAAATTAGACCCTCTTTTGGGACTGAATGAGGTTTTTCAGCCAGAAATTTGTATAATAGGGGAGTACGGCCTTAAGTTAATTGGAGTGCAGAACTATTGCATGGCACTGGTAGTTGCTTGCACCAAAAAAGTAAATGTGTGGCACTGGATGAACCAACATACATCCACCTACCAGGAGTGGTATGCTGAGCTCATGTTTGCTCTTAGAGCTGAAAAACATGTTGCCAGCCTCCATAACAGACTCAGAGAATACCAAAAGCAATGGCAATGCCTTTGCATGCTTATGCAGCTAGAACCACCCATGTTGTAAAGATGCTCAAAAGCATTGAGTTATGACAGAGACCAAACATTGCACCTGGCATAGTGGGATAGGGATTTCATGGGGTTAGAGGGCATGATCTTCTTTGAGGATATCTCTTGCAGCAGGTCACACCTTAGGAACTGTAGCCATCAGGCACCAGGGCCCAAAAACATTTTTGCTAGCAGTCTAACTGGGGCTGCCCACACCGATGACATCATGTCGACGTCCTTCCTATGTAGCCGTGGGCAGCTCCACGGTCTCCTCAGTTCTTTTCCCACTGTCGACCATTGCACTTCCAACTCCATTGAGCATCATCACTTCAGTCGACTGCCATTTTTCTGTAATATTCCATTTTTATTTTCTCACCCTTTTTTTTGTTTAGTTTGTGTCTGGATCTGACAATCTTTTCCATTGCTGCAGTTGTGGATTGAAGATTTACGATAAAAACAACCATGGGTCCTGCATCTGCTACCTTTGCACTGACCATGATGTTAAGGCCTGTGAGATCTGCCACAGCTTCAATCCAGCTACCCAGGAGCACCAGAAAGAACTCAGATCCTTCCTAATGGAGCAAAAGGTCGCCGCTGTGTAAAATGAGCTTCAGGCTAGGAGGTCCGCTGCTTCCTCAGCCCAGTCCATTAGCTGTCATGCTGCCAAGGCCCGGGACTAGTCATCGTGGAAGCATTGCCATCAGGAGAAAGACAGGCCCTCCCGGGAACATTCTCAGTTGCACTTCCAACACCAACTGTTACGGGGTCATTGACCAGATCTGCAGCAACCCCTGCTGCCACCCACACCCTCTCTGCTACAGGATCGGCCTTGGCAGCCTTTCACGCTGGAGCTCCTCTGCCCGGCATTGGTTCGTTGTTGGCAGGCCTTCCCCTACTCCAGCTGACAATTCCCACTGAATCCCTCACACTGTCTTCCATGGGGGTGGAGAACTTTGGCAGTGCGGCTCATTGGTTTCTCCTCTACCAGTGTGGGCCCATTGTCATCAGGGTTTTCTCCGCCCCTGCTGATGCATCCACCCCTGTTGAACAACACCCCCCACCACTTACTCGAGGGCCACGGTCAGGGAGAGACGCCAGCCTGGTTGTGGCTGGCAATGGTTATGCGTTGTCAGGGTTCGGGCCTTTTCAGCTGACGCCCCTGACTGTTCCTACATTGGGGATGCAGGTCTCTCAGCTGGTACCTCAACCTGCCCCCATCCCATCGCTGCTTCAGCCCTCCCTGTCGTCGCTGGAGCGTCACTTCCCCCCATTGCTGCCACAGGACTCCCTATCGATGCCAGTGACCATCGACGTCCAGGTCCTTTTTTCTTCTGTCTGGGACTTCATGCAGAGAGTTGCCCCACCTCAGTGCCTGTCACCGTCGGGATCTTCTCTGCTGGCATTGGCACTGTCACTTCATGCGTCGTCGCGACCAGCCCCTTCTCAGTTGTCTGTCTTTGGTACCTATTTCTATGTCAGGGGATGACAATGATTATCGCCCTGACTTCCTGCTGCCTAATGATGAGGAGGATACCAGAGTCTGGACTCCCTATAGCACCTCCACTGTTTCCTCAGTGGGGAAGGCTCCTCAAAATGCACTCCACGGTCCCCCCTGGATGATCTCTTCTTCATAGCAGTGATGCGACAACTGCAGTCTGCTATGGGGTTTGATGCTGCGGAGTAGGACATTATTGTGCTGAACCTAGCTGATTACTTGGACCTGCCAGATTCCCCTTCCCTCATTGACCCCTCCTGTGATCAGTGCGAGGAAGCCACTATGGTCGTTTGATACAGACCTAACTTGATTCCCCTATGCCCAGAAAGGTGGACAAGCTATACCAGGCCACTCTGGGAAGCTCTTTTTTGCTGGGCCCCCAAAGGTGGATTCTGTGGTGATTAATGTGGCCCATGATATATCCAGGAGGCCCCAGCACCTCAGCTCTCTTTCTCTGGACAAGGAGTCCAGAAAGTTGGACCTTATGGGAAAGAGGACATTTGCCTCTTCCACTTTGGCTATCAGGATTATTAATTACACTGGCCATATGCTCAAATTCCAGAATGACCCCTAGAACGTGGCCAGGTCTACAGCCCAGTCCCTTCAAGAGAGCCCCTTAAAACAGAAGATGCTCAAGACCCTCCAGATGGGTGCAGATGTGGGCAAGCACCTCTTGTGGGCTGCCTATGTTGCCCTAGATGCCTCTGCCATGGCCTTCTCAGTGGGAGTTTGCCTGAGAAGGTACCTGGCTCAGGGTGTCCGGGTTTGCCTCTGATGTCCAACAGTTCATCCTGAAGGCTCCCTTTAGGGTCTACAAGCTCTTCAGGGCAGATGTGCAGGATATCCTCAGTGACCTACAGGCCTCGTGGGGAACCCTGTAGTCCATTCACTCCCTCTACCACACCTACCAGAAGAGTAGGCAGAGGATGCCCTTTTGGTATGCCACCCAGCGACCTAGGTCTGACACCAGACAGCCAGGCAAGTGTAAAGCTGGAACAGCCCTGACTGCCTCAACCTCCATCACAGGGAAATCCTCAAGAGGTGGAGGAGCGGCCCCGGCCATGGGCTCAGCCTCAGCCTGACTCCTTGCCTGACCCCTCCATCTAGTTTTCCAGGATGTGGTGGTGGTAGGTAATTTCTCCCTCCACCTGGACGGAATGGAATGGAATGGAAATGTCCTGGCAGATGCCCTGAGCAGGATCAATCAAAACCACCATGAGTGGTCTCTGAACAGGCAGGTCCTGCAAGCTGTTTTCAGGAGGTGGAGCACCCCAGAGGAAGATCTCTTTGCATCCCCAGACAGCTACCGGTTGCTACAGTTTTGTTGCAGACCTCCTGCAGTGGGCACAGTGCCATTGGATGCACTACTGCTGAATTGGACAGGGAATTTCTGTATGCCTTCCGTCCATTTCCCTGTTGTCTAGAGTGTTGAACAAACTCAGGACGCAGCCAGCAACAATGATCCTCATAGCTCCATACTGAGCCAGGCAGCCCTGGTACTCACTGCTCATATCCCTGTCTATCTCCAGTCCGATTTACCTTCCCAGGAGGCACAACCTACTGACATCCTTGCAGGGCAGGATCCTTTACCATAGCCTCAAGTCCCTCAGGCTCAGGGCCTGGCTCTTGAGGATCTAGAGTATGCAAACTTGTACCTCTCTGAAGGGGTCTTGGAGGTTCTTAGAGTCTAGAAAACCCTCTACTAGGAAGACTTACACTTCTGACTGGAAGAGGTTCTCCATTTGGTGTCAGCAAAAGGACATAGATCCTCACCAGGCTGGTCTTCCAGTCCTGTTGGACTATTTGGCACATCTCCAGTCCCTTGGTCTGAAGCCATCTACCCTCAAGGTACAACTAGCAACTGTCTCTGCTTACCTCTCGGTAGGTAAGGGCTTTTCCTGGCCTCAAATCTGTTTTTCAGGAAGTTTTTCAAGGGGCTACTGCATTTGCAACCCCCACACAGATAACCAGCTCCCTCGTGGGATCTCAATATATGCATTGCCCAGCTAATGCAGCCCCCTTTTCCCATGTCTTTGGCAGAGCTCAAGTATGTGACCTGGAAAACAGTGTTCCTGGTAGCAGTCACTTCAGTCAGGAGGATCAGTGAGCTCCAGGCCTTGTCCACAGAGCCTAACTACATTTCAGTCCATAGGGACAAAGTAGTACTCAGGACCAATAGATAGTTTCTCCCCAAGGTGGTATCTGAACTTCCACCTCAACCAGTCTATTACCCTGCCTGTTTTCTTCACTGACCATTCCAGTTCAGGGGAACATAGGCTACACAGCCTTGATGTCAAGAGGGCCGTCGGCTATTATTTAGATCACACAAAGGACCATAGGCAAGGGAATACACAGCTCTTCCTGACCAATGGAGAGGTGGGGGAAAGGAAAACCAGCTGTAAAGAGGACTGTTGCATGCTGGATTGTTGCTTACATTCAGTTTTGCTACAGCAAGGTGGGCAAGGAACCCCCGTGGGTCTCGGGGGCATTCGACTAGTGGTACAGCCGCTTCTATAGCAGCTGCCAGAGACATTCCCTTGTTAGAAATCTGCAAAGCAGCTACCTGGAAAGCTGTTCACACATTTACCAAACACAGTTGCCTGGACAGTCAGGCTAGAAGTGATGCCAGGTTTGGTACAGCACTACTGCAGAGCTTGTTTCCTAAATAGGTTCTATGCCCACCTCCAAAGGTACTGCTTGGGTAGTCTGTATATGTCAGAATACAGTAAAGATTTCCTGGGGTTTGAAGAAAAAATTATTTACCATAATAATTTTGTTTCTTCCAAAGGAATCTTTACTGTATTCTGAGCTCCCACCCTTCCTCCCCTGCTAGAACCTACTGGGCACTGCACTCCAGCTGTCCATGCTGTTGTTGTTGAAGCTTGTTTGAATTGGTTGTCTTTGGGCATCTGTGACTTGAGTCTTTAAGATGCTACTTTTTTAAAAAGGGGGATTGTTTATTGGTGGGTGAATCAGTTCTTTTTAGGATAGCTTAGATAGAATTTTTTTATGCATGCTTCTTAAGAATCTGTCAGTTGCATAGAATGCACCAGGGACAGTGGTTTGAAAACCGAGCTCAAGCCTATCAACGTTCCACTATTTGCAAAGGTTCTATTAACTCATTTTTCTCTGGACATGTGAATGGTGAAGGCAAACTGCAGATGTCAGAATACACTAAAGATTCCCTTGGAAGAGACAAGATTACTATGGCAAGTAATTTTTTCTTTCTGTATACCATGAGCCCATTGGTACCCTTTACCTGTCTCAGCTGCCACTCTTTAAGAGGCTCCTTAACGGCATTTTACGCACAAGACCCCCCCCCTCCCCATCCAGAAGCTGGTAGCTGCGTGATAGCAAGCTTGTGTTGGACGTGCTCACCCGCAAGCCCTTTGAGCCTCTTGAGACATGTGAGCTAAAGTTTTTAACTTAGAAAGCAGCTTTTCTGCTGACCATTAGTTCTGCTCACAGAGTGTCTGAGATTGATGCCTTTGTCACAAATCCCCTGTGTACAATTTTCCACAGGGATAAGGTAGATCTTCTTTGGGGGTATCTCATTCATCAGGTCACGCCGTAGAAACATCACCATCGGTGAAGCAGGATCCACAATGAAGATTTTCAGCAGTACAGCTGGGGCTGCCCACGCGCCGTTGATGTCCGCCGATGTCACCGACCCTATAAAGGCGTGAGTGGCCTCGCTCCCTCCTCATTTCTTTCCCACCGTCAAATCGATTACATGGATCTCCGCAGAAGCTCCGACGCAGTATTCATGCCTTTTTTCACCTATGGTAGATCTCTGAACACACCCTATGTTCCTGCTGAAAGTAGTGTTGGAGTTCAATCTGTATCTGCCACTCATGCTACCTAACTACATTGCCAACTTCCTGAATGAAATATAGTGCACTCTCTGGATGTTAGGAGAGTCCTTAAGTTTTACCTAGACATAACTAAGGACTTCAGGCAATCCAGACAGCTCTTTGTCTCCGATCCCAATCAGAAGGGACAGCCTGTTGCAATCAAGTGCATTTCTGCCTGGATTATGAGCTGTCTATGCCACTGATGTGCCATGGTGCAGGTCAAACTGGATGGCCAGGTACGTGCACACTCTACCAGAGTGGTTACTATGTCCCTGAAAGAGATTCGCTGTGTACCTATCGGTGATATTTGCAGAGCTGCAACTTATAGCACAGTGCACACTTTCTTTAAGCACTATGCCTTGGACGTGCATGCCAGGCAACATGCGCCTGGTACACTGACCCATTTGTGTGAATCAGTGGTGAAGATCGATTCCTTAAAGATATGTAAATTACATGCTCACTATTATCTTGAAATATCTTCACCACTGATTCACACGGCTATCTTTACCACTGATTCACACGCCTACCCACCATCCCCTGGGCTCATTCCAGTATACTTGTTGATCTTCCACCCCTTATTCTTGGTTCGGGCTCTGAAGACACTGTGTTAGTGGTTTGTTCACGCTTCTTATATGGGTTACCAGGGTATCTTATGCCCTTAGGTTAAGTGCATGAGTGCAAGTTAGGTTATGTTGCACCTCCTCAGTCAAAAAGGTACTGAGGTGGTTGAGAGCTGATGACGAGATAAGCCATGCAGTGTGAGCCAGTCTCGCAGTGCTGCGCATGTGCGCAGCTTACCTTGGCACCAGCCTTTCTGAAAGGTTCTGGCTCCTGCAGGGTCCTAGCACCAGTAGCTCAGAACCCATTAGTGTGAATCAGTGGTGAAGATGTTCCAAGAAGATCAAGAATTACGGGGAGGATGTAGTTTACATTTTTATCTAAAACCAGACTTTGGAGTTGCCAGTGTTCTTTCTCTGGATGCATGCCAGCTATGCTAAGGAGAAGCTGCAGTGGCTAAATGTCAGGCATACTGTCCTGTTCTATAGTCAGAGAACGAAGTAGCTTAAAGGGACCACTTCACATTTGTTTGTGACCCACGTTGAAAAGTGCCGAGACTGGTTTGCCTCAAAGATGACCATTTCTCATTGGATAGTATGTGTATTGAATGCTGTTCCACATTAACCTCCCATATGCTGCCTGCAGGTACTAGGGCCCACTAAACTGGGCACACAGCTGTTTCTGCCACTGCTGCCAAGGGCATCCCTATCAGTGAGATTCGCAGGGATGCCACCAGGGCATCCACACACTTCCATGGACACTGCTTTTAGGTCCTTCATGCTAAAGTCTCTGTTTAACTGAACTGAGGGCTCAGCTCCCCCCACCTCCTGCCCAGGTACTGCTAGTAAGCTACACACTTGTAACTATGTAGCAGGAATCCAGGTAATTCGTTTCAATACTGGTATTCTTTCTACTGTCACACTAATCCACCCACCTCCCCTGGATACTAGTTCTCACTTCGGAGTACCTGTTAGGCAGTCCTCACGTTTCCTGCACTTCCAGCATGAAAGATCAGAGGAATAAAAGGAGAAGGGTGCAAGAGGAATGGGAGCTGAAGCTGTGGCCAGTGGGTTTTCCGAAGACTTTAGGCATGCTCACTTTAGTGCTCATATAAATGTCACTATTGAATGAGTATCAGTGGTGAAACAATTATTAAAGGTGAGCACATTTCTCTTCCTCAGAAATTTTTGTAGCGATGTGATTTTAAATGCGTATGGCCCTTTAAAAAAAAGCAAAGTGGGGAGCAATGCCATTCCTCTCACAGCTGCATAGAACATGGAATAGACTGCTGACATGAGAAAGCAGAATTTTTCTGTAACCATGGCAACAAAATATTCATACTGTACTGGCAATTGGGAAGATTTTTAATATCTTATTCTGTATGTAAGGTCAAATTATGTGAGTTGAAAATGGTATGGGCACTGGCATTTCCAGTAAATATAATCAATATTATGTTTCTAGCCTTTGGAATAAATAGCTTTGTGATTTTATTTAACATCTGTTTCTGTTTTTGCTAGTTTGTGGTTATTAGAAACCTTCAGATGTCCAATAGATGGGTGACAGATGCAGCTTGTGTGCGCGTGTAATTCTTGTCATTTGTGTTAGTTTCATCCCACAGCACACTTCAATAGTGTTTAGCAATTATAAATTGCAATCCATCTTCTAATTTGTCTCTGCAATACTTCAAAATTCTGTTGTACAAAACATGTAATATACAAGTCTTGTTTCTAAGAAAAACTCCAGTTCATTGACAAATATGCTGGCCATATATTCCCTTTTTTCTTTGCATGCCAGATTTTTTATAAAAGTAATATCTGGCAATTTTATCATGACAATATTTAATAAACAGTTTATAGCTATCCTTATAGCTAGTAAATGAAACTGTGTGCTTGCCTTTCATTGCCACCTATGACAGACTGCCAGTTAGGTTTGTTTAATTGCCTATTACCAGGGTTGATGAAGTACTGTGCACATTTGTTTTTTTGCTTTTTGCTGTGTGCTCCACATTTTCTGTTGGGCAAATTTTACAGCTTACATTTTAGAATCTAGAAATTATCGTACATAAAATGAAACAAGGAGAAAATGTTGATTTGCCGTAGGTCAAAACGAATTGTAACTCGTATCGTACCTAGTAGGGATAGATTATCTAGTTCGCTTTGATTGCCCTTTAATTTGTTTCAGCTGAAAAGTTGCAACCCTAGATCCTATAGATAAAAACTAGAGGGGACATTACCTGTAGTACTGGGGGTTTCATGCTGCCATACACAAGTGGCCTATGCTACGTCGATGGGGGTAATATGAAAATGAGTTGAGGGGGTCACATGATGACCATTCTAGCGATATATATATATATGTATATATACACACATACACACACACACACACACACACACACACATATACATATACAGTATACGATTTCTGTGCCCTAGATAATGGATGTTGGTGGAAATACAAGCTATCTCTAAATAAAGCAATTTAAAAGACTGAAGTAATAAAAAAATATCATAGCTTTAGGCTCATCAAGGGCTTGGCCTTCCTTTTCTTCTCCAAGCACATGTGCCAACATCAGTGACTAGCCAGCTTCATATGACCATTTGATTGTTACTTGACCTCTTTTTTGTTTTGCTTTTCCCAGCTTCCTCGACCAGCCACTCCTTCAGGTCACCATGGACCAAGCCGGTTCTCATCCCCGCCACCAGCCACCACCTCACATTGCAGCCCTCCCCAGGTAACCTGGCATAACCCTTCACCAGATGGGTTTCCCCCCTGAGGGGGAAGGCACCAGTGGGGACTAGCCAGTGCTCTTTACTTGACCCAGGGTGCTGCTGAGGTGGTCCGGCTGTCTTTTTTTTTTTGTGGTGGCAGGGACCGGTAACTGTCATCTGGTCAGCTGGGGAGCATGTTTCCTTCTTTTCTTCCCGCGGGAGCATGACATGCCACTGACGTCAGGGCATATGCTGACGTCCGTCGCGTTCCCCTAGGCAGTGGAGCCTGACACATTGCTGTTCTCCCGGCCTCTGCCAAGAGTCAATAAGCACTGGGCCGCAGACCCTCCCTCCCCCTGGGAGAAGGTGAGCATTCGTCAGACGCTCAAGCCTTCTCCCCCCATCCGGCCCGCCGACGCCGAGTCCATTCCCAAACCCGGGTCGCTGGCGTCGCAGCGGTGAATCTTTCCGCTGTGCCAGTGGGATAGCTACTTTTTTTTTTTATTTAAAAAAAAAAAGCTCAAGTTCCTGTGTACTGCTCGGAATACAAATTAACTTTATGACGTTCATTTTTTTTCTCAGACGACATTAAATTGCAAAAGCCAATAATGGGACATCATCTCATTTTTCATTTGCCTTCGCTGTGCTGTGAGGCTTCAGCATGGTGTTTGGATAATTCTTAATCCAGCAGAGTAACAGAGGAGGGTCAAGTGGTACTGAGTAAAAGGTGTTTTTTCTTGGGGTGATAGACATTGACAGTTCAGACTCGTGGTGCTTTTAGTATCCCTCTCTACCCAGCACTCTGGAGGCTCAGGTTCTTTTGCATATACTGTTTCATTTTTTTTTTTGATTTGAAAAAAGTTCACCAGAAAAGGCATACTGAGCTACAACAGCTTGTTTTCAGATGCGTGCTGGGGGAAAGGAAAGAAGGGAATACATTGCAGACAATATCCATGTACATAAAAATAGGACGATCATAAGATACAACTTGAGACAGAAGCAACAGAAGTAATAAAGCACGCAAAACAAGTGAATGTTATACAACTGAGACAATAAGGCTATGACAAACATATTTTGTGGGAATGTGCTAGCAGTATAGACGATAATTTTACAGGTATTTCTCTGTTGAGTTAGAGTAAGCAAGAGCAGAAAAAAATTAAGGTAATAGAAAGTAAAAAGAGATCAGGTTAGATACAGTTGCAGGATGGAGAAAAGTGGTTTTGAAGAAGATAAAATAACGATTGGGTGGATGTGGCTGAACAGATATCTAAGGGGAGGGAGTTCAAGTATTTGGAAAGTGGTAGGAGAAGGCAGACCATCCCAGATTGGTAGAATGGGTGGGGAGGGCAAGGGTTCTGAAGGAGGAGTTGCAGAGAGCATAGTTAGAAGCAGACAAGGCTGTAAGGAATGTGGGGAGATATGGTGGGAGGGAGCCAAGCAAGAACTTACCAACTATACATTTAATGTGAGTGATATATCTAGAGCTCCATTTTCTTATTTATTATTTCTGGTTTCTTCTTCCTCTTTTCGCATTTCTTGTGCCTTTGATGGCGTTCCTCATTGCTAGCACCAATACAAAGCATTGCGTACGGATGGCAGTGAAAAAGCAGTTCTGGCTTTATATTCGGTCACAGGCTATCCCACCAGTATTGGTCAGGATCCACTGGTGTAAAAAGAATATCTGAAACTGATCTGAGTTGTGTCTTCCTTTCCTGACATGCACAGATCTAGAAACTCACTCAAAAATGTAAGATCTTATCTGTGTCAATCTTCACCATTCATCACCTTTGGGTACATGGCCGGAGGTCATGACCTCGCGGGACCCTTTTTTTTTTTTTAGGTAGGCGGAGCCGACACACCATCGGCGCCGCCCTCGAGGCTGACACATTGCGTGACGCTCGCAGGTTGGCCGTTAGGCGCTGTCGACTCCGCCTGCCTGCCAGTTCTTCATCTCCCGTCGTAGAGGTCACCTCGTGGGAAGCCAGATCCAATTTGAGGCCTACTGCCTATGCAGCTGTTTCTCGTGCCGCAGTCCGTCGGTGCCATGCCCTGCCGGTTCTAGTTGCCTTACTCGACGTCGCTGGTAAGATCTTCCCATATATTTTATTCAAACAACATGAAGTCTTGCTATATTATGACATATGCAGTTTGACCCAGCCTTCGAACTGCTCTGGAGGTGAAAGAGTTAACTTTCCATGCCAGGCATGGAATCTTGAGCGCGAGCTCGGTTGAGAACTCTGTCTGTTGTTCTTCAAACTCAAACTGTCAGATTCTTTACTTCGCACCACTGAACAGTCGCCCGGAGATTTCTCCTGCTGCTCGTTCATTTTCTCGGTTAAAAAGTGTAATTTCTCAGTTTTTAAACCGCATTTTGTCTATATTTAACCGCAACCGGTCGGTTCAAGCTCTGTCTGTGGTATCGTAAGTAATAGATAGGTTTTACATTATTTCTGTGTGGAACTTGTAAACGATATTATCAGTTCGGTTTGAACCGATCAGGTTGTTGTTAAACTTTATTAAATTGCATTTAGAGTGCGGTTCCCGGTTCTTATCAGTTCTAAAAAAAACGGATTTCATTACGGTTTTTTCCACGACCCGTGACACGGTTGGGAACCGATAAGGGTGTCTTGCTTGGCAGATTGCCGAAAACGGGCAAGTTTTTGGTTAGGCTGGCACTATGTCTGAGAAACCCAAAAGAAAACCGGCAACTGGGTTTCAGCACTGTAGTGTCTGTGGGAAGCCTTTGCCAAGGTTGACCCACACACCACATGTGTTTATTGTCTGGGTTTGACCACCTCAATGCAGACTGCCAGATTTGCAAGAATTTCCCTGCAGCTACCCTGGATAAGAGAGTTGGTAGGCTCAGGGAACGAGAGGCCAAAAAGTCCGCTGACCCGGATGGCCAGCCCGGTTCGGTGCCAACCGAACCGGAGGGAGTGCCCTCTGACCAGGGCAAGACTTCCTCGGGCCAACGGAGGGCTGACTCGGAGGAGTCAGTCCCAGCAAAAAGGACTAGAAAATCAGCAGGTGTGGAGCCAAAATTTCTTTCTCCAACCGCTGCAGAGATAGCCAAAGCGATCCAAATTGTCCAGTCGCTTTCCCCGGTTCCGACCGAACTGGCACCATCAGGTAAGCGGTCGGTTCAGTCGGTGCCACCGGTTCAAGAATATGATATAGAGGAATTTTTTGAACCGGAGTGGGGGGAGGAAGATTATGAAGAGAGTGAATGTGATTTTGAAAGTCTGGATGTGCCCATTGAACCGGACATCTCCCCAGACAGACCTTCAGGAGTGTCTCCCCCTAGGCTTTCTGAGTCCCCATCTTATTTTATGTTTTATAAGAAAGTGGCAGAAACCCTCCAGCTCCCTTTGGAAGAAGCTGTGGATGAACAGGAGGAGCCTGACTATGTAGAAATGGTGGATATCCCAGAGTCTAGGAGATTGTCTGTTCCTTTACGAAATCTTTTAGGAAACAGACAATAAAAATTTTAAAAGTTCCTCACTATACCTCCTGTGGATAAAAAATGGACAAGAGGTACACATTGTCAGGCCCTGATACGGAGTTCCTTTCACAACAATGCAGCCATGTTGGAGTAGTGCAGGCTGCAGCCTGTGATAAGGCAAATATTCCCTTGGCTTCACACCCCCCTGACAAGGACTCCAGGAGGATCGATGCCATGGCAAAGAAACATTACATGGCAGCATCATTGGGACTCAGACAGGCAAATTATATGGCCTATGTGGCAAGATACCAGAAATCCAGATGGGATACTGTTATGGCCCTGGAGAAACAGATCCCTGGCCAGCTTGCCAAGGAGCTGGAGCAGGTGGCTGCTGATGGTATTGAGGCATCCAAGGTGCAATTCCATGCTGCAGTGGACTCTAATGATGTATCTTCAAGAGTCATGGCTACATCTGTGGCTTTTCGCAGAATGGCTTGGCTCAGGTGTACTAGCCTGTCACAGGATACCCAGGCTAAGGCCATCGATTTTCCTGTTGTGGGTAACTCTCTGTTTGGGGAGCAGACAGAGAATTACATGAAGAAAATGGATGAGTATAGGACCACTTATAGAAGTGCACAGGCCAAGGAAAGGCAGGCCACTCCTCAGAGGCAGCTTTCCAGGGGCAGGGGCAGGCCTTTTCACAGACCTTTTTACCAAGCCCAGGCCTCCTCTTCAGCCTATGCCCAGAGGGTTTTTTCAGAGGGAGAGGCAGATGGGGTACGAGCAGGCCTGCTCCCACCCCTCAGCCTAAAGCCCCTGCCAAACAGGCACCCTGATGGGAGGGCCAGGGCTGATTCTCCATTACCTGTGGGCAGGCTGGCTTACTGTCCAGGACTGGGAGTCTTTAACATCAGACAAGTGGGTCCTGGAAGTAGAAGCCAGGACTGCCTCTGGCTTCAACAAAATTCCAAAGATGAGAACCAGATCCTTTCCACCTGCAAATCCATCAGAGGCTCTCGCTCTGGAAACAGAAGTCTCTACCCTCCTGGCTGTCAGAGCTGTAGAAAGGGTACTCCCACACCAGGGCAAAGGACTGTACCCTTACCCAAAAAGACAGGAGAATGGCGTCCCATCCTGGATCTCAGATACCTAAACAAGCACCTTTTAAACCAAAATTCAAAATGGTGACTCTGGGAATTATTTACCTCTCTAAGGCCAGGGGACTGGCTAGCGTCCCTGGACCTCAAGGATGCCTACTTCCATGTTCTCATCAGAAGCTCCCACGAAAGTACCTCAGATTCGAACTGCCCTCAGGCATTACCAGTTCAGAGCAATGCCCTTCGGCCTCACCTCTGCCCCAAGGGTATCACAAAATGCCTGGCAGTAGCAGTTGCTCATTTAAGAAGGCAAAGATTGCCATCTTTCCTTACCTGGACGACTGGCTCATAGTGGGCCAGTCTCCAGACCAAGTCAAATTACACCTTCAGGTTACCCAGCAGCTGCTTACATCTCTAGATTTCCTTCTCAGTCTCCCAAAGTCAGTTCTAGAGCCTGTTCAGTTACTCACCTTCATAGGCACAGAACTGGACACAAAGCAGGCCAGAGCTTTCCTTCCTCTAGAAAGAGCAAGGACCTTGGTGGCCCTGGCCTCCTCCTTCACTCTGCAGGTCTCTCGACCAGCAAGGCATTTTCTGCAGCTCCTAGGGCACATGGCTGCCTCCACAGCAGTAGTGCAGGGAGCAAGATTTCAGATGAGGGACATTCAGTTCCATTTGAGAGCCTTCTGGTCTCAAAGGAGAGATCCTCTAACCAAATTGATCCCAGTAACTCGAACCCTGATCCAGGCTCTACAGTGGTGGCAGGATCAGAGCAATCTGAGAAAAGGGGTTCCTTTCATCCCTCAATCTCACTCCTTGACCCTTACTACAGATGCGTCCCTCTTGGGGTGAGGAGCTCACATGGGCAACCTCACCACCCAGTGATTGTGGTCCCCTCAGGAGTCTCTGCTCCACATCAGTCTGTTGGAACTCAGAGCAGTTTTTCTAGCACTTCAGGTTTTTTCTGCATCTGTTCAGAACAAAGTGGTACAGGTCAGAACAGACAACACCACTACAATGCGGTACATCAACAAGCAAGGGGGCACTCGGTCTTCAGCCTTGTGCACCGAGGCAATGAAGTTGTGGTCTCTGGCTTATTCCCTGAACACCTCCCTCATGGCAGCTCACCTCCCAGGCAAGGACAATGTCCTGGCAGATGCTCTTAGCAGGATTTCCCAGGGCCATCACGAATGGGCTCTGGATCCCCTAGTACTGGAGGTAGTATTTGCCAGGTGGGGCACCCCTCAGATAGATCTTTTGCAGCCCCAGACAATCACCAACTCCGCTATTTTGCTGCAGGCCCCCAGTGTTGGGCTCAGTCCCTCTGGATACCTTCCTTCTCAACTGGGAAGGGAAGTTTCTTTATGCCTTCCCCCACTTCCCTCTCTTGTTCAAGGTGCTAGTCAAAATCAGATCTCAACCTTGCAAGATGATTCTGATTGCTCCAGATTGGGCCAGACAGCCCTGGTATCCACTCCCTCTGTCTTTCGCAGTCCACCTTCCCCTGTGTCTTCCAGGAATCACAATCTGTTAACCTGTGCCCAGGGAGAGTTTGGTACCTGAATCTCAAATCTCTCAACCTCAAGGCCTGGCTCTTGAAGAGTTAGAGTTTGCTGACCTACACCTTTCTCAAGGTGTACTCGATGTCTTGAAAGCTTCTAGGAAGCCTTCCACCAGGGCTACTTATAATTCTAAATGGAAAAGGTTTTCCATATGGTGCTCTGGAAAGCATATTTCTCCAGAATCTGCTGATTTGCCCACGGTCCTGGATTATATGGTCCACTTAAATACTTTGGGGCTGAGGCCAGCTACCCTGAAAGTGCACTTGGCAGCTGTCTCTGCTTTTATATCAGCAGGAAAGCCTTCTTCTCTTTCTGCTCACCCTGTATTCTCCAAGTTTTTCAAGGGATTACTTCACACCAATCCACCATTCAGGGACCCTGCTCCCGCCTGGGATCTTAATGTTTGCATTGCTCAGCTTATGCAACCCCTTTGAGCCTTTGTCTTCAGCAGAGCTTAAGTACTTGACTTGGAAAACTGTGTTTCTGGTAGCCATACTTCTGCCAGACGATAAGTGAGTTACAAGCTTTGTCAGTGGAGTCTGATTTTATTTCCTTTCACAGAGATAAGGTGGTCCTCAGGACTAACAGGAAGTTCTTGCCTAAGGTGGTTTCAGATTTCCACCTTAATCAATCTATATCTCTTCCAGTTTACTTCACTGACCATTCCTCCTCTGGCGAGAGGAGGCAGCACAGCTTAGATGTGAAGAGAGCCCTTGGTTACTACATAAAGCATACCAAGGGTCACAGGTTTGACTCCCTCCAACTATTCCTCACTTATGGTGAGGTTGGTAAAGGGAAACCTGCCACTAAAAGATCCATTGCCAGGTGGATTGTCTCTTGTATCCAATTTTGTTATCAAAAAAACTGGGTAAGGTTCCCCCTTCAGGCCTGAGGGCTCACTCTACCAGAGGTACAGCTGTGTCCCTGGCTGCTGCCAGGGACATCCCTATCATAGAGATATGTCAAGCAGCTACCTGGAAAACAGTTCACACTTTCACCAAGCATTCACTCTCTGACATCCAGGCTAGGAGTGATGCTCGGTTTGGCACAGCTGTGCTTCAGAGCCTATTTCTAAGTAGGTTCTGTCCTCCTCCATGGAGGTACTGCTGTGTAGTTCAGATATGTCATAATATAGAACATCTCATGTTGTTTGAAGAAAAATTACTCACCTTAGTAATGTTGTTTCTTCTATTGGAGTCTTGCTATATTATGACCTCCTCCCGCCTGCCCTCTCAGAACCTCTGCTTTTGAGATGTGGTGGGCAGTGCAGTGTTGGCACTTAGTAGATACCCACCTTGTTTTTTCACCACTTTTTTTGGGGTGTTTGGGTGTTGTGTTTTTATTTTTGGATCCCTGACTTGAGTCTTTGTTTTGGGACCAAAAATGGTTAATATTTTAGTAGCCAGTTGGCTAGTGTAGGTTTACAGCTCCACACAGAATCTTAGTGAGTTTTGCTCAGAAGATCTGACAGTTTGAGTTTGAAGAACAACAGACAGAGTTCTCAACCGAGCTCGCACTCAAGATTCCATGCCTGGCATGGAAAGTTAACTCTTTCACCTCTGGAGCAGTTCGAAGGCTGGGTCAAACTGCATATGTCATAATATAGCAAGACTCCATTAGAAGAAACAACATTACTAAGGTGAGTAATTTTTTCTTCTTGGTGACATCGAGTCTGTTTTTGGTGTTTGTTGCTTCGTAGGTTGTGTCTGGGTTGGCGGGCAAGAAGACTTTGAAGACGGGATGGCCCTCCATGCGACGGTGCCCTTGTGGCCGTAAATTTTCTGTCACCGACCAGCACAACCGTTGCCTTACGTGTCTTGGACCGCTTCACGACATGGATTCATGCGACACCTGTTTTCCATGGACCGCCGGGTCCTCGAACAATGCACGTGGGAAGTGGGGCGAGCTCCGCCAACTTTCGGGGGTCGGGTGCACACTAGTCAGGCCAAGCCACATACTCTCAGCCTTTTCTCCGGGTCTCCTCCCGGTTCTACATGGACCGAGGAGGAGGGAGCCTCTGCTACTAGTAGCCTGGCCATTGCTGAGGCTCCTTCCGTGGTGCAGAAGGCCCATCCTGTTCCTTTCGGGGGCGGGCAGGAGGCGCCACCACGGCAATCGCCCCTTCGGGGGTGAAGGCTCCCCCGGTGTCGGACCTGCGGTTTGCAAGGCCTGGATCGGCACCATCCTCAATGCCATCAGTCGGCGCCATTGTGGGCCTCAGCACCGTTCGTGGTGCCGTGGGACCAGACGGAGCCGTCATCGGCGCCGGTTTGTCACACGGTGCCGTGGCTGCTGTCCGCAGTGCCAATACTGCTAGCAATGCCGTGGGAGTTTCTACAGTACCGTCTTTGTCTGTGTCTTGCCATGGTGCTGTCCATGGTGCCGAAGTTGAGCACAGCGCTGTGTCCTCGGGACTCGGCATTGTGGGGGCGTCGGATTCCACTGTCGGTGCCATCGTCAGTGCTGCCTCTGCCCTCGGCGTCGTTCACAGTGCCGTGGAGCCAGGTGGTGCTGTCCTCAGCGCCGATGGCACCATCAGGGCCGTTGTCGGCACCACCTCCACCCTTGGCACCACTCGCGGTGCCATGGGGCCGGATGGCTCCATGGCTGGTCCTGACTCTGGAGCTGCTGTTCGGGCTGGCATCATGCCCTCTGTGGATTCCACTCGCGGTGCTGTAGGGGGCACTGGCACTGGCTCGGGCATGGTTTCGGTTTCTGGCGCCCCTTTGACAAGGATGGCACCGGGCGCCCTCCTACGGTCTGGCACAGGGCCTCGGCCTCTACCTCTTCGGAGGCGAAGTCAGGCTCTGAGTCAGACAAACAGTCTGACTCCTTGGGGTTGACTGTTGAGGTGGGCAGCCCTGTAGTATCCTCAACAAGCTGGAGTCAGACCCCTTCTGAGGTGGGGTCGGTGGCTGCTGAGACTGGAGTCAGGGGTGCTGACCAGCGGGCAGTGGTGCAGGCCACCATTGCTCTGCAGCCCGGTCTTGTTGGGTTCACTGATCCCTCAGCAGTGGTACCCCTGCCTGTGGTGTGCCTGGATTGCCCAATTTTGGGGCCGATCAGAGCACCTACAGGAGTAGAGGGTACTGTGCCCTGGATAGCTCCTCTGGGTGCTGGCCAGGACTGTCAGCTACCTAGCCTGGCCCTCTCAAGGAGGAGGGCTCTTTCAGACTCTGAGGGTTCGAGGGGCATGGGGTCTGCACAGTGACCTTTTTCTGGGGTCTACCTGGGCTCTGGAAGAAGCCGTAGTGCGGCTCTCTGCTCTTCCTCCTCGGTCTCTTTGAGGGAGCCACATTCTTTTGAGGTAGGGGACCGTCCTTCTGGACCTATACGGCCCTGGTCACCTCACAGGGTGGGATTCTTCTGGGCACAGCCAAGGCAGTACCGAAATGGTTGTTCAGCTGTCGGCTATGGAGTCTTCCGGAGCACCTTCTTCTTCTTCGGGTGCTCTTGGTCCGCTCCTTAGCCCAGGCGGAGGTCAGCCAATCTCTCTTCTCGACTCTGTCCCCATCCCTCTGCCACATTCTCCTGCGCTCTCAGGTGTACTTGGTCCTAGTGGGCCTCTCTCCTGGGAGCAGTTCAGGGCTGTGGCTGCTCAGTTCCCAGCTTATGTTAGGGTAAGGGACAGACAGGTTTTTCAACCCCCCCCACCCCGAGCAGCCACCCTCTGAGCAGTCGGTGCCCTCCAACCCTTCATCCCCCTCTTCTGGGGGAGAGGAGCTTTCTGTCCACATCTCTACAGCTGCTGATCTCACTGAGTATCAGCGTTTCCTCGTGAGGATGTTGGAGGACTTGCACCTCACCCCTGCCTCTGTAAGCAATCCAGAGCACTCGGCGCACACCTTTCTATGCGAGTTCAGTGAGACCACCCTTGTGGTGCCTTCCTGGCCTACTCCCTTTTGGGAGGTGTCATTGCGCTTCTGGCAGAGATCCTTCTCTGGAGTTCCTGCCCCCAGGGATCTCTGCCAGCAGTATTGCACCTCCCCCCCAGAGTCTCCAGGTTCCATGCCTCCTCCGCAGTCCGGATTGACGCAGTTGGACACTCCTGATGGGCTTTGCGCCCTTCACCGGGACCGGCCTCCAGATCAAGATTCCTCAGATTTTGACTTCTGGGGTAGGAGGGCTTTCTACTCAGCACAGTTGTTGCTTTCCATTTCTGCAAATCAGGCCCACTATGCATCCTATGACAGGTTTGTATGGTCCAAGCTAGATCAACTTCTAGCCTCGTTGCCTGACAGGGAGCAAACCAGACAAGCCATTGCACTCTCTGCGCGTGGCTTGGAGCTAGCAAAGCACCAAGCGAGGGCATTCTATGATGCCATCGAGGTAGCTACCAGGGTCGTAGGGACAGCGATCTGCACTAGGCGGACAGCATGGCTGCGTCTTTACCGTTTGTCACCCTTGGCCTGGCATAGGGTGATTAACTCCACTCACCAGAGAACCTGTCTGTTCTCCCGTAGAGCGAGACAACGTTTGTCAGGGCAACTTCCTTCCCCCTCCGGGGGGTCCCCGTCTCACTCTCCCCACTCTCGGGCCTCTCCAGACTCTGAAGGTTTTTCCTCTTAGTGTGTCATCCACTGAGAGCTAAGGGACTTTGTCCCTTAGGGTGTAAAAGAAAACCCCCTTGGGGCTCGGCACTCACCCAAAGGTGATGAATGGTGAAGATTGACACAGATAAGATATGAAAATTATGTACCTACCATAATTATGATCTTTCTGAGTATCTTCACCATTCATTACAACCCCACCCTCCATCCCCCTGGGGCCTCAGTCCCTGGGTCCACCTCCCTCTCTGTGCCCAACCTCGCCCCCCTCCTTTCTTGGTTAGGAGTGGGGTAAACAGGGGCACATAGGGGGGACTATGTTCTGGGTAGAGTGGTCTGCATAGGGGGCACTCCTTCTCTAGTGTGTTTGCTCCACCCCTCTGGGGTGGGAGTTGGTAGTTGCCCTCCATTCTCTCCTCCTCCTCCTCGTCCCGTCCATCTTATTTTTCTTCGTCCTTAGGACTAGAAACATAGAAACATAGACTTTGACGGCAGATAAGGACCGCTTGGCCCATCTAGTCTGCCCATTTCCTACCTACAGGATAGGCCGTAGATCCTAGTTAACCAACAGCCTATTTCTTCCTACCCCCACAAGAATTGCCTTATGTCTGTCCCATGCATTCTTGAATTCTCCCACAGTTTTAGACCCCACAACCTCCTCAGGAAGGCTGTTCCATGCATCCACTACCCTCTCTGTGAAATACTTCCACATTGCCCCTGAACCGCCCCTTCTATCTTTAAATTGTGTCCCTTGTTCTTGCACGTCTCTTTTCTGAAAGATGCTACCCTCTTGGACTTTGTTGATTCCACTGAGGTACTTAAAAGTTTCTATCATGTCCCCCTCTCCTTCTTTCCTCAAGGGTATACATATTAAGCTTCTTTAGTCTCTCCTCATACGGCTTCTCTTGCAGACCCTGCACCATTTTAGTTGCCCTCCTCTGGACTGCCTCTATCCCGTCTATGTCCTTGCAGAGATGGGGTCTCCAGAACTAGACGCAGTACTCCAGATGGGGTCTCACCAACTGTCTGTACAGAGGGATAACAACTTCCTGTTTTCTGCTTCTGATGGCTCTCCCTATACATCCCAGTATACCCCCAGCCCTCCCTACTGCCTTCTCATATTGCTTGCTAACCTTAAGGTCATCAGATATGATTACCCCCAGGTCCCTTTCTTTTTTTGTTGTTGTTACTACCTTCCCACCCATTGTGTATTCTACACCTGGGTTCTTGTTTCCCAGGTGCATTATTTTGCACTTCTTTGCATTGAATCCTAGCTACCATACTTCTGACCATTCCTCCAACCTTGCCAAGTCCCTTTCATCCTTTCCACGCCTCCTGTGTATCAACCCTGTTGCAGATCTTTGTGTCATCTGCAAAAGGCATACTTTTCCTTCCAGTCCCTCTGCAATGTCACTGATGAAGACATTAAAAGGACTGGACCCAATACTGAACTCTCACGGTACCCCACTAGTAACCCCTCTTCTTCAGAGTGGACTCCATTTACAATTACCTTCTGTGTCCTGTTGTGCAGCCAATGTTTTACTCAGGCTACCACCCTGGGACGACTCCCAGGCTGGTTAATTTGACTATTAATCTTTGTGTGGGACTGTGTCAAATGCCTTGCTAAAGTCTAGGTAGGCCATGTCCACAGCCCTCTCTGGTCTACTACTTGGTCACCCAGTCAAAGAAATCTATTAGATTCGTCTGACATGACCTTCCGCTGTGAACCCATGCTGCCTTGGGTCCCAGCCCCACTGGCCTCTAGGTACTCAACTATTCTTTCCTTCAGAAGTGACTCCATCACTTTCCCTACCACAGAGGTCAGACTGACAGGTCTGTAGTTTCCTGCCTCTGTCTTGGTCCCACTTTGTGAAGGGAATCACATCTGCCTTCCTCCAGTCCTCGGGTACCACACCATCCTCCCATGATTTATTAAAAAGAGTAGCCAGTGGTTTCACTAGTTCCTCCCTTAATTCTTTTAGAATTCTGGGGTGAATTCCATCAGGACCCATTGCTTTGTCCACCTTCAGTTTTAGGAGTTCTTGACTATCCTTTATGACAAAAAAAAATAAAATCCTTTTCCTTTTTCATCAAAATCTTTCCTTGAGAGGGTGTTAATGCTCTGTGCCGGTCCTTCCAGAATAGCCGATTCTGCTCAGATGGAGTTTTTGCCAGCCATTCTGTGCCTTGAATTCTGGCAAGAAGCCTTTGGCTACTCCTTGTAGTTCCTATGCAGTCTGGAGATGGACCAAGGTCTGGGATGTGTTAACCTTCTCCCCTCTCTTCCTACCTTCTAAATTCTTTGTCCCACCCTACCTCCCTCCTCTATTTCCAGAGATTGGGGCCCCTCCCAATCCCTTTAGTTTCTGACTTCTTCTTTCTGTCCTCTCAGTCATTATTTCTCCGTTTAGTTTTATATCTTTTCCTTTTTCCTGTCCCTTGGACTTCCTTGTCCCACCCTCCACTCCCTTCCTCTTACCTCTCTGGCGACTCAGAACTGGCAGTCAGGCAGAGTTGACAGAGTCTAACGGCCAACCTGCGAGCGCCACCATACGTCGGCCCGGTGGTGTGCCAATGGTGCGTCGACTCCGCCTACCTAAAAAAAAAAAAAAAATTCTGGGTCATGACCCTCCGGCCATGTAATTAAAGGTGATGAATGGTGAAGACACACAGAAAGATCATAATTACGGTAGGTACGTTATTTTCATATCTTCCCTTGTCAGTCTTCACCATTCATTACTGATGGGTGTAAGCCAGAGGCGTGCACCTGCCACGGGAGTTTTTTTTTGTGGTGGGGGAGGAAAGAGTCGGCGTCAGTGGTGCCACCCATGTGGCTGACATGGAGCATGCAGATTGGCTGTTAGGCGCTGTAGACTCCTCCTTCATTCCAGTTCTGTTTCTCCTGCCATTGAGGTCGCACCTGCTGTGCGAGTTATGAGCAATTTTTGATTATGCGGCTAGGCCTTTGTCTTCGACAACGTCTTTCTCCTTCATACCAATGCCATTGGAAGTCCAGTAAGACTGTTCTTTATACTTTTATTGACGGCGCCAGGATCTTTTACTCAGTTTGTCTTTTAGTTTCTCATCATTTCAGGTTCTTAGACAAAAATAAAATCTAAAGCTGGCCGTACCACCATGCATCGGCGCCCCTGTGGGCGGCATTTTTCTGCTTTGGACCGGCATGATGTTTGTTTGCGTTGCCTGGGACCCAATCATGATATGTTTCATTGTGACACCAGTTTCTCTATGAACTGCCGTGTTCTCGAGATTCACGCGTTTAAAGTTGGCAGGGCCCCACTGACTATCTGAGGGCAGCGTCGCGAGGTCGTCAAGGCCAGGACTCTTGACCCTTCCTCCGGATCCCCTTCCGGCTCTGTATAGCCCAGCAAGGAGGAGGCCTTCTCCAGTTCTAGTCTTGCCGAGGAGGAGGAGGCCTCTTTTGCAGTGCCAAAGGAGCAACATGATTCTCTGCGGAGTTGCGTTGCTGGTGCTGCCCCGGCAGTCACCTCCAAGGAGGTGCAGGATCCCCCAGTGTCACAGCCCATGGCTGCCGGGCCTGGCACTAGTGGACCCTCAGCACTGCCTCCTGGCACCGTCCAGGATCCCGGCATCATTTGTGATGCCAGTGATCGGGATGGTGCCATGGGCGGTACTGTGTCCCGCAGCGGCTCCGCTGCCAGAGGCCCTCCAAGGGTCACTTCCTCTTCGGAGGGGGATGACTTACAGGCCGACCTGGACTGGCACCCTGACTCTTCGGAGTCGGACAGTCCCTTGGGATGCAGTACCAGGCAGCCCAGCAGCCTTTTCCCAGAGTCTCCGGAGCCTGTTGTCCTGGTGGATCCTTCAGCTGAAGGTGGCCGTGGATCCATTGGGGATGATGGCTTAGGAGCTTAGGGTGGGATATCCGTCCCTGGAGAGGCTGGGGCAGCTGCCATTCCTGGTGCTGCCCAGGCCCTTCGGGGGGGACTGGGGCACCCTCTTCTGCGGTCTCCCTCAGGGGGGCCTGCGGGATTGGGGGAACCAACTTTACTGGGGTCAAGGAAGAGGGTATCCACTGAGTCTGAGGAGTTGAGGGTCCGAGGCGAGGCACGACAACCCCCTTCCACTGCCCTGCAGGTGGTGGGAAGGGCAGCAGTGCTGAACCCCAACTTTCCCTCAAGGTCTCAGAGGCTTGCTTGGTTGGCAGCATGGAGGGTTGCCCTTCTGAACACATGCAACTCCAGTCGTGTCACAGGGGAGATTCTCACATAGGGCTCTTCCAGAGTTTGCCATCTCGGACACAGCCTTTGTTCATCGGGACCAGTCTCTGGATTGCAGAGGCTGGGTACTATCAGTTTGGTGCCCATCGCCCGTCCCTCTGCAGACACCTCCTCCTCCTCTCCCAGGCCACATGGGTCCCATGAGGTCCTTAACCTGGGAGATGTTCAGAGCCACTGCGGCGGCCTTTCCCATTAATGTCGGGCCTTGGATGAACAGATCTTTTGCCTGTCTCCGCCACCACAGGAGTCCTCTGAACACTCAAGCTCCTCTTTCTCCTCGTCTTTCTCTTCCAAAGGAGAGGAATGTTCTGTCCACCTATCCTCCGATGTTGATTTCACTGAATATCAGTGGTGCCTTTCAAGGCTGGTTCAGGATCTTTGCATTTCTCATGTGCTAAGAAGCAATACCAAGCAGGAGATGCACTCATTCCTCAGTGAATTCAGCACCCACCACCTGGTGGTGACCTCTTGGCCCATTTCTTACCAGGAAGCATCAATCCGCATCTGGCAGTCTCCAGCCACACCTTCTCCAGCCCCAGTGGACATCAGGAAACGGTATTGCACTCCCCAGGAATCTCTAGGTTCCCTATCTCACTCGCCTTTGGGGCTGATGTCCCTAGATGCTCCTTCTGGGCTTCAGCACCTGGTGCACGACTGACTCCCGGATCCGGATTCTGCAGAATTCGACTGGTGGGGATGCAGAGTTTTCTCTTCAGCTGGTGGATTAATGTGCATAAGTTCTCATCAGGCTTACCACGCTGCCTATGACAGGCACCTGTGGTCGATGCTAGCATAGGTTCTAGCATCTTTGCCTAATACAGAACAATCTAGACAAGCCATTGCCCTCTCTCACGATGCCAGTGAGGTGGTGTCCAGACTCATAGGGACAGTGATCTGCATTACGTGAACAGCATGGCTTTGTCTATCCAGGTTGTCACCCATTGTCTGGCGTAGGGTGATCACCTCTGCTTTCCGGGGGACCCATCTTTTTTCCTGCAGGGCAAGGAGAGTTCTTCAGGGGCACCTCCCATCTCCGTGGCCACGGGGGACACCTCCTCATCCTAAATAGCCTTAGGCCTTAATGGTCTAGTACGGCTCTAGGGTCTCCACCTCCTGCGCCTCCCCCGCGGGAGGCTGAGGGATCTGTTCCCTCAGGGCAGTGCCAGGTCCCCTCCGGGGGGCTTGGTACTCACCCAGCAATAATGAATGGTGAAGAGCGACAAGGGAAGACATGAAAATGATGTACCTACCGTAATTCTTGGTCTTCTCTTGTATCTTCACCATTCATTACTGATTCCCACCCTCCATCCCCTCATGGGCCTCAGTTCTTCGGCATCGCCTCCACCCTGCTTGCCTTCTCCCTCCTGGAGGCCAATTGGGGGATGAGTCCCCTGGTACCTCAAGGCTCTCCATTTCTTCTCTAAAAAATCACGGAGTGTTCACCTTGGAGGATGGTGAGCAGGGTCTTCACCCTAGCCTCTGAGGGAACTCCCTCGGATTCTCTTCACAATGCACTAGGGTGTCCCCCACTTGGGGCTTGAATAATCCTCTGGCTTATGTCACCCTCTGTCTGTCATTCTTCAGTCCAGTCCTAAGAGAGTCCGTGGGAATTTCCTCCTTCTCTTTTCCTTATGGCATGGATGTCCCATGGTTCTCTTCTCCTGAAGTGGGAACTACGCCTGTACTTCCGTGGGAAAACTTCTGCCAGTTTTCTTTCCCAGCACCTAAATCAGGACTCACTCCTCTGAGCAGGACTGATTACCCACCAAGGAACAGTCTGAGAGACCTAGGCTTAGGATTTTCATAATGGTTTGGGATAAAGGGTGTGAGGAAAGGTCTGCCTTCGCCAAGTCTGTCAAGACCATTAATCCCCTTCAGATCTAGGTTTGATAACCTCTTAACTGGTGGGATCCTTGCTCCCTTGTTTTCAATCCCTCAAGGGTTTTGAAACTCTCCAGCCAATGTTATCTTCCAATTTATCATGGCAGACAGTCCTTCTCCTTCCCCGCTTTATCCCTTGCTTACTTCTCTTCCATCTTTCCTCTTTCTATCCTTTACCTTCTTCTTTCTCAAGACCGCCCAAGGATTGAGGCCCTATGGCCACTTACAGTAGGGTTGTCTCCTTTCTGTCCTCTACTTGGCTTATACCTTTTTCAGTTTATATCCTTTCCTTTCCTTTGTCTATCCCTCGGCTCTCTTGCCTCACTCCCTTTCTCTAGAACCTGTTTCTACCTGTCCGGCTCAACAGAACTGGGATGAAGGAGGATTCTACGGTGCCTAACAGCCAACCCGTGTGCTCCGTGCAGTGCGTTAACCACGTGGGCAGTGCCATCGGTGCTGACTCCTCCCTCCAAAACAAAAAAATTGCTCCCGTGGTGGGTCTGCTCCTCCGGCTTACACCCAGCAGTAATGAATGGTGAAGATACAAGAGAAGATCAAGAATTACGGTAGGTATGTCATTTTCATTTTTCAAATTCTACTTAACATGCAACAGTAGGATTTGAACTCATGTCACATATACACTAGGTCATTGGTGGCACACTGATAGTCTGAGCAAATCATCAGGGCATCTCTGGTGTGCACAGAGTCCTAAATTATCACCTCTAAAATGTTTCTACAGTATGTGCCCCGTATGGGCAGTTAACACACTAGTAACATCTAAAGTGAGTAGATATAGAAAGTCTCATTCAAGGTGGCCTTCATGTTCTATTTTTAACAGTGCAAATAAAATCCACCTACCTTTAGTGTACTTTACAGCAACTTAAAACATCTTATATATTTTTCTCCGGACTTCCATCTGCTTCCAGCACAAGTTCACTGTGTAAGCCTTTTTAAGATTTTTTTCCCCTTGTGTGCTGTTTCAAAAACATCAGCGTATGTTGTGTGTCCTGACGTGGAGCCTTTGTGAGCAAGTCTTTGACTCAAAGGTTTGTAATTCCAATATTTTCAATAAAATAAAATAAATATCCATAACTCTGCTTTGCATCTCTACTGGCCACTCACTGCCCAAAATTATGTTGTGTAAATATACAATGTACATGTGAAATTATTTTGGAGTATAATGTACACATGAAATTATTTTGAAAATCAGTCTTAAAGCTAATGTGTTCTTACTGTGTAGGTTTTTTTAAGTTATTAAAAAAATAAGCATTTTAAATATATTCAGATTTTTCCAAACTGTGATTTTTTTTGTTTACATTTACCAAAAGTGAATGTACCGGCAACAGATAGTTCTTGAAGCCTGAACTGTTTGTGAGCATTTTGCCTCAAGAAATAGTTCCTGAATGTGTCTGTCATTGGTAGTTTATAATAATATTTTCATTCACCCTAAACAGACTAGGCACAGAAGGATTATGACACTGGTACTGTGTGCTTTTAAGGATAGTATTTTGAGGTAACTTGAGTTTAATAAAAAAAATGATGTTATGCTCTACTGTTGAATGATAAAAATAAGTCTGAAGTAAAACAAAGAAGTTCTTGATAATGGAGTTCTAGCTGGTACTGTATCTCAGCAGATGGCAGCTATTACCCGGGCAGTCTACACCTAGTGACATGGAAACCCTGCGTTGGCTTTGTTTTACTCCATAGCTTTACTGAGTACTGTTCTCCAGTAAATACCACATGTACCAACAGCTGCAGATTAATCAGTATCTCATGTGGAATTCGTTCTTAAACTTTAACCATTTTTGAGCTGGGGTACAGTAAAAGATACCATCTTGCAAAAGAATGTCTCTGAGGTATGTTTCAGTTTTTTGTGAGCCTGCAACACCACTACCATGAATTACATATTGCCTTTCTTTGATTTTGCAGATGGAGAAAGTTGAGGCTGATCTAAGCAGATCCAAATCCCTGCGTGAGAAGCAGTCGAAGGAGTTCACATGGCAACTCGAGGAGCTCAAGCAGCGATATGAGCAACAGGTTAGCCTGCTGATTTCCTTGGGTGTTTTTCATTTCAGTCAGACTGGTCTAATTAAGTTCTCTGTGCAGTCTGACACTACCCATTAACTGGAGGAGTCCTCAAGTACCAAGTACATAATATATATATATATATATATATATATATATATATATATGTGTGTGCATATGGTCAAGAAACTGCTAATAGGGAAAGAAGGACCCACAGTTATCAACTAAGGGGTGAACTATGTAAGACTTTCAGATGAGGATCCTGGATAAACCAAAGGGTAGTGACCATTCGGAACAGTTTACCTGATCCTGTGGTGAGTTGTCAGAGTTTAGATTTGTTTAAGGCAGCGTTGGAGAAATACTTTATTGGAAATAGTAAACAGTAGTCCATTGCAAAATGGCAAATAACTAATGGCCAATGCTTCTGACTCATAGTATTCCTATGATTCCTATGATATACATACATACACACATGCAGTAGCCTGACTTGCAAGTGTGAAGGTGAAGACAAAAACTCACAAGTGGCAGAGCCACAAATGAGTTATGATAGTCCTAATTAGAAGGTGCAAAAGGCTAAGGAGGTTACCTGAGTACATCATTAGGAGGGCCAGGAAACTTAATATTTGGGGAGAGGGCATGCAGTGGGGGCAGAGTGAGGCAGGAAGGTTTGTGGATTGCAGGGGATGTGGAGCATCAAAGTGTTTCTTGGAGCATTCAGGGAGATGGAGGGATGCCTGGTTTGCAGGAAATTTAGTCAGCTGAGGGCAGAGGTGTGGCAGCTGAGGCAGGAAATAGGTGTGCTGATATGGGGGGGGGATTCATAGGGTGATGAAGAATAGGGCAGAGGGGATTACTGTTTACTCTTTTGTTCAGTTGCTTTTACCCCTTCCTTTACATAGAGAGCTACTCCTCCCCCTCTTCTCCCCTCCCCTCCCTGTCTCTCCTGTAGGTTATGTACCCTGGTATGTTAACATCCCAGTCATGGTTCTCTGTGTACCATGTTTCTGTAACTGCTACGATATCCAGGCATCCCTCTTCCAGCAAAGCCACCAGTTCAGGGTGCTTGTTGCCCAGACTATGGGCATTGGTACTCATTACCCTCTATTTCCTGATGGCCTTACTCCTTTTTGTCCCATCCCTGTCCTTATTGCCTTTGTCACTTTCTCCATTTACCCCTGCTCTTCTCCCTATCGACATCTCTATCTTGGTGTTTACCTCACTTACTACCCTGACTTTTTTTGGGGGAGGGGGGCTAGGATTTCCCTGCTCCTTTCCAGTGCCTCCCCCCTTGGCTAGTTTAAATGCTTGCCAATGAAACATTTAAACTTATCACCTAGGATCCTGGTTCCCCTCATGGACAGATGCAGCCCATCATGCCAGTATAGGCCTGCATCACCCTAGGTGGACCCCCAGTCCCCAGTGAAGCCAAATCTCTCAGCTCTGCACTAGTTTTTCAACCACTGACTGAATCCCATGGTGTGGAGCACCCTAGCATCACCTACGCCATAGACAGGCAGCACCTCCGAGAAGGTTACCTTGCGTGCTACTTGTCTAAGGCCCCTTTCCAACTCCACAAACTCTTCCTTCACTGCTCTGATCCTTTTCTTAGCCAGGTCATTTGTCCCTAGGTGGACAATGACATCCAGCTCCCTCTCCTGTGCAGCTGCTCCGGCGAGCCTGAGGATTTGCTCCCTGTCCCTCCAAGCCATGGCGCCAGGCAGGCACCTTACCTCCCTCTCCCCCAGTTCTACCTTCCTAACAATGGAGTCCCCCACCAGGATTTGTTTCCTTCCCCTGTGGGGTCCCATGCCACCCTCCCGTGAGTCTCCCTTGTGGAGGTTCCTAGCATCCTCCTTGGTCTCCACTGCAGGTGCCTCCATAGAAGAACCACACTTTGCCAGAACGGCATAGGAATTGTGGAGAGGTACAACTGGAGGGATGCGGCTGTGTTCCACCACCCTCACCCTCCCTGAGCCCACTGTGGTCCAACAGCTCCTCGTTCTTGGCAAACTCTGAGGCAATGGCAGTGGCTTTTGTGGTCCCTGGATGGAAGAGTAGGTCCCACAAATCTTGGCCAACCCTGCCTGGACATGAGCAACCTCCTTCCTCAGCCCAGAGAGGTGCCTGCAGATGGGATAACACCACATCCTGCAGAACGTCTCCCGGAAGACTGCTGCTCCATAGCCACTGTACTGCACCACTCCCATCATGTCTTATTTCTGGCCCCTTCACTGTTGTTTGGAATCCTTACTCTTTCCTCTTCCTGGTCATTATCAGCCACCTTTATGACCCAGTCAAAAAGGTCCATCAGATTCTTCTGAAAAGACCTTCTCCCAGTCAGCCCATATTGCCTTTTGTCCTGGAATCCATTTGTCTCCAGGAAATCCACCAGTCTTTCCTTTATAATGGCTGTTGCAGAACTTCAGCAGTGAATACTGAGGTTTTTATATTTTTGGAGGACTGCTGTTGCCAGTAGTAGCAAGACTGCAGAGGTCAACATTCTTCCAGGCACTCCTCAAAGGCCACACAGGCTGCTGCCTTTTTTTTTTAACTATCAGTTACGGGTGCAACACGAGCACTGGGGCTACCATTTGTTGTTTTTTTGTAAGCCATTCACAGTGGCACCATGGGGCATGGGGTCATAATGTTGTACAACAATGCCGCAGTCAAAACAGAGAAATGAAAAAAACAGAGTTAGTAAAAAACAACAACAGCGCACACCAGAGGAAGAAATGGGAAAAATTCTAATTTCTTTGTTTTTACTCCCCCAACATGCGGGCTTCGCCCCCTCCACACACACACACACACACACACCCCTAATTAAATTAACCATCTCCGAGGGGGGTGTGGATCGAGGGGGAAAGGGAAAACTCAGGGGCGGGGAACTTAGGTTTTTTTGCGAAAGAAAAAAACATATTGGGAAACAGGGAATCAAACCCCGATCCCCAGCTCTTCAGTGCGCCAGGTGCTTGTGCCTTAGCCACTCCACCATGGGAGCAGCTTGACCAGGCACAGCACCTGTGTCCTCTTCAGCCCTGTCTCCAGTTCCTAGTCAGCAACAGGGGTAGCGGTAGTTTCCCACCACTATTATACCCCATCACTGTAATTCATTCCATGCTTTAGACCGCACGGTTATCCTTGCGCTGTTTCGGCAGCGCTATATTAACCCAGTACCCAAGACGGAGGCCTGAATTGCCATGTGTTTTGCATCAGACACATCAGAACAGTGGTAGAGGACCCATATTAAAAATTAAAAATAAGAAATGGTATGGAACAATATGAAAAACATGCAATGGCATAAAGGGATTATAATTCTAGCTCAGGGTTCTGGTGACTTTGAGCTTCATTCTTGTAGTTTATAAAGTATGAAAATGGAACAAGACCTAGTTACTCATGCCTTTAAAGAGCAGTTCTTCATTTTGTTATGTACTTTCGTAAATATTATTACAGTTTATTCCAGAATTTCTTTTTGTTAATTTTTAGTTTTTCTTCACAGAGTTTAGTTAAAACACACTTATTTTTTTCAATTTAAAGTTTTATTGATTTCCAAAAAGATAAACACATGCATACAATGTCTAAAAGTAATACAGAATAGAACTTACTTTTTAAAGTCTATAAAACAACACCACAGTTATGCAGGAGCATGCTATACGTATACGTTTAATCAGAATAAGTAGTTAGCAAGAATACAATTTATGCATTTGTGAAATCAAAAAAGGGTTTCCAGATTTCATTGAATTTGTCTAATATATTGTTTTGTTTAGTTTAAGTTTATTGTTCGGTTAAAAAAACATTACAACATTAAAAAGAAGAATTATTAAAGTTGCAGTATATCAAGAAACATTTTGGAGCTGAGAATTTTACAGTGACCAAAAGTTACTTACAAATTATTCGTCTGAATAGCAGCATTGCAGCACTTGCTAAATTTGTAAAATAAGTGTTAAACATATTTGTTAATAAAATCAAGATCCAATAATCTAAAGTCTTAATTCAGATTCCTTGAGGTTAAGTGGAAGGAAATTAACACATAAACTCTACGACATTCCCGTTCCAAACGTCCAATTAGCAAACTCACGTCAGGCTTACTAAATTATTTTTTTTTTTTTGCGCCAACCGGCATCCACTCGGCGCCATCCCCATCATATCTGCCTTTATCGGTGAACCCCTTCCTCCAGCCCAAACTCCGGGTCCCCCCAGGCAGGGCTGCCGGCTTCCCGGTGGGTTTTTCTGTCAGTTAGGGCAGAGAGGGGGTCCCAACTGCAAAGCAGAGGCCGGCGCTGGCATCATTCATTGAGAGCCGTTTTTGGGGGGCTAAGTTGAAGCGGGGGCGTGCAACTGTGACCACCATCCCTCCCCAACCTAAGTGGTGCCGGCACGAAGGTTCCCTAGCCTCTGCCAGGGGTCACATGGTGCCAGACACTCTACTCTCCCTCCTGCCTGGAGAAGGAGAGCAGTCCAAAGGACACTCAATCCTTCTCCCCCCGGTCGGCCCTCTGATGTCCGAGTCCATTCCCGAAGCCAGGTCATCAGCATCACAGTCGGGCACCCTGCCCCTCTGCCAGCGGGCTTTCTCAGGCTTACTAAATTAAAACAGTAAGATTTTTAAATCATTAATTGTAAAACATTACACATTAAGTAAGCCTATTCAAAATTGGCCATGTCTCCAGAGACACTCGGACTGTCTCCAGGAAGGAGTCCCACAGAGTACAGTATTTTGGTTTTAAAAATTCCAAGGTGCTGATAAAGCATCTCTTTTACATTCCAGAATGCCTCACAAGGCATTGGAGCATGAAAACAGATGGACTAAGTAAATAGGAACAATCCGAAGACATAGCCCCCAACTAGCTGCTCCTTAGATAAATCATCAGTTCAGAGAAAGAAATAAAAGGCTCCTTTAGAAGTCTGCCTTTAATAGACATGGACAGTTTGCAGGAGTGCTCCATTCCGGCTCAGGAGTCAGTCTTCCTCTATTGTTAATAACTGGTGTTAATTGTTGTGCTAATTGCACAACAGGAAATGTCTTTTGTTATTCCTTCAAAAGGTAGAATTCATGTACCAGGGAAAAAAAAAATACCAAATGTCAAATATAAAATCAGCTTGGCTCTTTTCGCCTTCCCGCAAATCCTAGGAGTCCTTTCAAAATCCATCTGGGCCCCCTAGCAGAAGCGTCCACGGACACCCTGCAAAGTTCCAAGTGATAGAGCGGAAAAGCACAGCTAGGGGCTCCAGGCAGACACCCGAGTCCAACCCTTAAACCATACAAACTGCATTGCTCCTTGATACTGGAGTCCAGCTATTAGACAAAATTGTCTTTCTATATTATTCAAATAACATTTCTCAGGTATGTACTCAGACAGGGCCAACGCTCTATCAAACTTATGACAAGGTGACTTAGTAGTTTGAATCTCAGTGGCCAGTTAAATTCCATAACACGCCATGTCCCAGCCACAAAAGTTCCAAAAACTAGATGATAGCGACTGACCAAACATATGTAAAGATTACAAGTGCTTTACCTGATGTGAGGGGTTACAAACCTCTAGCTGCAATGCCAACACTGGGTCACTTTTTCAGCAGTTAAAATTCAAACAGACTGCAGTTCTGGAACCTTTTTCAACTATCCTCTGATTTCTCCTTTTTTAATTTTTTCCATTTTCTCGTCACCTGAACCACAGGACCATACAGTCGTACACTTAGAACTTAAGGAAGTAAAAAGAATTGCTCTGTGAGCATAGCAAGTAATGTCATGTAAATTTCAGTCCCCAGCTCCCTTAGGCAACGTTAGCATACCTGTAATACTTTAAACTGGCATAAGCACTTCAAAGTGTGAAACTCTCATGTAGCTTCACAAGTCTGTCTTCCACCTCCATACCAGTCACTATTTGCCATTCACTTTGAAATGGCATAATTAACCAACATTTTCCACGACTTTTTAATACGGTGTTTCAATTTTGGGTTGAGGCATAAACCCACCTCCATACAGTGTTAATTCTAGAATCGGCGACCAGTCAGACAGATAGGTTCGAAAATGCCCGACTAAAAAGCAGCCCGTTCATTTCAAAGCACGTTATCTGCCCTATCATAAGGGAACCGATGATTACAACCCACCGAGTTCTATGTACATTAACCAGCGACTTACCTCACTCAAAAGAGTAAAACTCCCATCGACAGTTACCTTTATAAATTCAATGCTGCTGACCAAAAGTTAAAATAAATTAAAATAACCCAAGTTTCATTCAGCAGTAAGTTTTGAGGGTTAGAAAAAAGCCATCGGAATTTAGAGAAAAAAGCCATTGGATGCCCAAGTGTGCATGGAGCGGCAAGGAGCGGAGCAGCACTGCAGCCATCTTGCTGCTCTGCCAAAAGGTCTAATCCATTCAAAACTAAGTAGCTAATACGTTCATTATTGACTATGTTTCCTACAGAATCTAGTAACTCTCTCTCACAACAGGAACCCTATCGATTTTCCAATTCTGTAGCAGTAACCTTTTGTAGGACAAAGCTAGATTCAATACCCATAGTTGAGAGGTCTGGATAGAAAAGGCAACTGTGTGGTATCACCAAATATGAAAATGAGAGGAGAGAAGGGACTCTGTACCTTCATAATTCTCTGACAGAGTAAATGTAATTAACTCCATTTTGAAAGTGTTCTTGGACAGTGCCAGAACATATGTCCCAAGGATGCCAAAGGAGCTCTACATTTACAACACCCTGATGATGAGATGTGAACATTTTATTCAATCTCAGTGGAGAAATATGGTAATTGTGAAGTACCTTGAATTGAGTCAACCTCCCTGCTGCACTTGTAAGAACACATTTATTGTCTATTTTTTTATTGACATTTTTGTTTACCAGGTAGGTAAGTCCCATAGAAGAAAGGCCTATTTTCAGGCACGACCCAGCTATATAGAGTGAACAATAGAAAAACATAAAATAAATATGACGTACATACCTGAAAGGCTTACTGAATACACATGATATACAATCTACTAAAACATGACATTCCAAAACACTAACTTACCAATGAACCTCAGAGATATTGTTTCATCTTAAAATGTATATTCGTAGGGGCATCCTATCCAAAAAGTCTGTATAAAAAGCATGTAAGTGTCGCCAGTGGACCTCATTGTGCTTTTGTTTATGCCATTTTGGAAAATGGGTAGGGAGAATTCTTGTCGCTGTTTGTCCAAGACAAGCATCCAACTGGTCCGGTATGAGGCAATAGAGACTGGGAAATAAAAAGTCCCAGTCTCTGTTGCCTGATTTTGTTCTTAAATCCTTGTGCCATATACTGGTGCCCAGCCTTCTTTCTCATTGGCTGAAAGTACCCAATTAAATTTCAAATCCCGCCATATTTTTCTGTTGCTTAGCGAGAGCTACTGGTCCCCCCCCCCCCAACACTCCTTGCTTTAGTGCCAGTTGCCTGCCTGTTAATAATTTAAGAAAGAAAGAAAGCTCACAGATTTTGCGGTTGGGAAGAGTGAGGAAATACCTATGGACTGTCACCAATCTGCCTGCCCGTGGTACACGTCTGCACCCCCATACCGTCAACTATCGTCTGCTGGCTTGTCCCGATCACGTCACTTAATATATACACACATACATGGAATGACAACCCTGTCTAGAAGTCCAGCACCATTCTTTTATTTAAAAAAAATACAAAGAACTTGATGTTCCCTGGTTGCCCGTTTCTGGCAACCACATCCTACTACCAGCCCACACTTTCCCGCTACCGGCATTACTGTTCCACTTTCAGTTTTCCCTAATGGCGGTACCTTTTTTCCATTTCCAGAAGACTGGTCTGTCTCATACTGGCAGCCTCACTCCACCCATACTCTGTGTCTGCCCGACCGCAACTGAACACAATGGGTGGGGAACGGATTGATGCCAGCATAGTAAGAAAAAACAAAAAAACAAAAGGGAATACAGTATGTTTGCTCTGTGTATCGGGTAGGGTGGAAACAATCAGCAGTTTCTCGCAGCAAGGCATACTCGCGATCTCTGTCTGTGTGTGTGGAGGGGGGCTGGTAACCATAACAACCACTCCTACTTACAGTTATGGAGACTCCTCTATACCAAAAGTCCCTAGCTCAAAAAAAAGGCGGAGGAACTGTTTTATCACAAAACTTATTTTAAACAAAATTTGTATTAACTTTTTTTTATTAGACTAATTTTTTTACAGTGCCCATTTTGTAAACACAGTAATACCCTCCAAGGTGGGCGGTCTTGGGAAATACCAACCTTCCAGGTGCTATAAGGCCCTCCGCCTGTGGCGTTGGGTCTCAGTACGCCCCTTGGCGGTCCGGTATTTCCCAATACCGTCCACCCTGTCGGGTATTATTGCTTACGTAGTATACAACATAACAGATGGTAATGCCACAAGCACAGTGATTGCGAGGTCGACAGGGGGCAATCAGATGAAATATAGTGAAATAAATACTGCAGTATGTGGCTTAACAGTATAATACTAGGATAAAGTAAAAAAAATTAAAAAAATTAGAATTAAACATAATTGTAATGAAACAGGTTCATGCCTTTTATTTTAGTAGCTGCTTGCTTCTAATAATTAAATAATATATTGGAATAGCCATTTATTATCAGATTGTACTGTACAACTGTCATAGGTCTGGGTACACTGTATGTTTTCTCTCTCTTGGGTATTTTTTTTTTGCTATTTTGCTTACTCCTCTCCTGACAGCTATGCTGCCCCTGTTTATCCACAAAAGACTCCCAGCCATGCCCTATTCATCTCTGGCACCTGTCTCTGTTTCCAGATGCCATCAATCTGAGGTTATGTCACTCAGCTGCCCCCCATAGCTCGTCAGGTATGGGATTGCACAGTGGCTGATGGAGAGGTCGGGGCTCGAGAGCGCTGGGCTGCCCTCCTGCCCATTGCAGGATCTTCCTTCTTCCTGGTTGACCCCGGAGGACACTGCCAATTCAGGACTCTAGAGAGCACATGCTTACAGACATGAGGGACTGTGCACTAGAGCCCAGAAGTCTTCGTCCCAACATCACTCACCTGCTGCCCTGCTACCTGTGGTCATCTAGGAGGCAATGCAGCTGTTCATGCAACCCTCACTCCCTGGAGGAGAAGTACATCCACTGGGACACTTGATCCGCCTCCCCTCAACTGGCACCCGCTGTCCTGAGCTCAGTTTCAAACTCAGGTCTACTGCTGCATCGACGGGTCAGCCCAATATATATTTTCTTTTATATTTCTTTCTGTAATATCAAGTTTTTCAGTTGTATTTATTGTTGTCTCCCTATCCCCATTCCCCAGAATGCATTGTGGATCATTATAAGATCTACCAATCAGCAATTTCCCATAAGAAGGTAGAATTCCTGTCCAGGAAAATTGCTATAGCGAGGAATAGACCGGCCCAGCTCTTCCGGACTGTGGACAGACTGTGCAATCCAGCCTGTCTTCAGATTGGTCGAGCCTTGTCACAGGTACAGTGTGAGGAGTTTGCACTATTCTTCACTGGTAAGGTATCCACCATCAGGGATGAGATCAGCCAACGTCTTCCCTTTGGGCCTTGCATTGATAAATCGGGTGGTACTGATGCCCAGTCGACTTGCTTCGCCTTTAGCCAACCGGCAGTCATGGATATAGTGAGGATTATCCAGACTCTGTGACCTACGTACTGTAGTTTGGATCCAGGCCCTACTTGCCTCCTAGTAGAGTGTGTAGAGGTTATCGGCCTGATCCTTACTGGGATAGTGACAATTTCATTGGAGAGAGGGATCTTTCTGGATCCCTTAAAGGATGCAGTAGTTCGCCCCCTTTTGAAAAAGCCCTTCCTTGATCCCGACTGCTCAACAAACTACAGGCCTGTCTCGAACTTACCCTTTGTAGGGAAAGTTATCGTGAAGGTGGTCACTTTGCAGCTGGAGGAGCATATAACCAGCCACAATATCTATGACCCTCTCCAGTCCGGCTTCAGGAAATGGCATAGTGCTGAGACAGCCCTTGTTCTGGTGCTAAATGACCTCCTGTTGGCAAGAGAATTGGAGAACCTGATCCATCTTGGTTCTCCTTGGTCTCTCAGCAGCATTTGACACCATGGATCATGGAGTGATGCTCAAACGCCTGTGGTTTTTCTGTGGATTGAGGGGGACAGTCCACAGTTGGTTTCGATCATTCCTGGAGGGCAGGTCTCAGAAAGTGATGTCAAGGATTTATTCCTCTGCCCCTCAGTGTCTGCTCTGTGGGGTTCTGCAGGGTTCGGTGTTGTCTCCTATGTTATTCGTGGTGTATATGCTCCCACTGGGGGACATTATAAGATGGTATGGGCTGAGTTTTCATTGCTATGCTGATGATTCTCAGCTCTATATGTCTTTTGTACCAGAACAGGAGTCTGACTCAGTTACAGTGTTTAACAACTGCCTACTGGAGATTCAGGATTAGATGAGTACCAGTTGGCTTCGGTTGAACTCAGGTAAGACAGAGGTATTGGTGGTGGGCCCTTGGGTTAGGATGTTGGGGGCATGGGTGGGGAAGCCCTCTGGTTTATATTTGGGGGGGACCCTGCTTATGGCCTCCAACCAGGTGCATAACCTAGGTGTTATATTTGATGAGGGCCTGACCCTGAGGGCACAGGTGTCTGCTGTAGTCAAGTCTTCCTTTTTTCATCTAAGGAATATAGCCCGGGTGAAGCACCTGGTTCCGCCCGGAGATCTTCCTACCTTGGTCCACGTCATAGTTACCCGTCATTTTGACTATTGCTATGCCCTCTATCTAGGGCTACCAGGGGTGGATATGCGCCACTTGCAGCTAATGCAGAACATGGTGGCCAAGTTGTTGACTCTGGTCTCTAGAGCCAGTCACATAACACCTCTGCTGCGGGATCTGAACTGGCTGCCTGTGCAGTGGCGGATTACCTTCAAGGTCATGTTGCTGACCTACAAGGTCCTACACGAGTTGAGACCCCACTACCTGAAAGAACTCCTGTCTTCTTACTGTCCCTCCCGCTCACTCTGATCCTCTGATGGGGGGATTGCTAGAGAGTCCCAGGGTAACCCTGAAAACATCTGGAGGAAGGTCTTTTGCTTTTATGGCACCTACCCTGTGGAATTCTCTACCCTGTCAGATACGAGATAGCCTGACTGTAGAAAGTTTTAAAAAAATTCCTTAAAACCTTTTTGTTTTATCAAGCATTTCATGACACTTGATGTATGTTATGTAGGTT
Source organism: Neoceratodus forsteri (assembly GCA_016271365.2). NCBI lineage: Eukaryota > Metazoa > Chordata > Ceratodontiformes > Ceratodontidae > Neoceratodus > Neoceratodus forsteri. The sequence continues at coordinate 360,029,860 of JADMNL010000024.1, forward strand.
TTTATAATGACTGTGGATTTTAAATTATTATGATGATTATCATAAGGGCACCCTGAGCTCAGGAAGGGCACCTTATATAAATAAATTTTATCTTACATTGGGAAATGAACTGTCAGATAGGTGCACCCTCCTGGCACATATTTTAAATAAATATTGTCACCAGGATCGCTCAATTTAATTATATCCTTATATATCACTGTTGGCCATATATTCGATGCTGTCCCATGTGCAGGCTCCTCTCTGGGCTGAGGGCAGAGTTGGCCAGTCTCTGAGCCGAGCTGGAAGGAGTACTGGAGACCTTCGCCCTCCCCCCCGAGGCCACCATGCCCCCAACCACTGCTGCATCGGTTGCCTAGGCAGGGGCTGAGTGGACTGTGGTGAGCTTAGAAAGGCTGAGGAAGAGGGGATCAGAGGCATGTACCCCATCCAGTCCAGCTTAAGAACTCCTGTACTGTCCTGGAGGAGCAGGAGAGTCCCATAAGGGAACCCGAAGCTGTAACTGGGGAGGACGTATAGCGCAGTGGTTTAAGGCTCTGAGCTGCAAATCTGGAGACCTGGGTTTGAATCTCACAGCCCTCACTTGCATACTATGTGACCCTGAGCAAGTCACTTAACTTCCCTGTGCTCCCAGGTTGCACCTGTAAACAAGCTTTTAGCTTAGTGTGTCTCACCTGGTTAAACAATTGGAAAAAAAGATGTGCCGGTCTATCAGGAGGAAGACCCGGGGACAGAAGGATGAGGACCCCAAGGGAAGAGGAAGCTAATTCTGGTGGAGGGACTCGATTGTCTGGGGAATGTATTTGGGCACAGGTAGCAGTAAGGAGGAGAGGGATGTTAAGTGCCTTCCAGGAGGCATAGCTTGAAGGGAGGGGAAGCGGATCCAGAGGATTGCTAAAGCAGCAAGGAGAGGGGGACTGGAGGTTGTTGTCCACCTGGGGACAGATGACCTAGCCAGAGACGAAGCAAGCATGGAGCACATTTAGGAGGACTTCAGGGAGTTAGGAGGGCACCTCAAGAAGGTAGCAAGCTCTGTGACATTTTCAGAGGTGCTGCCGGTCCATGGCGGGGGGGGGCTAGGAATCTCTTCATCAGAAGCTTCAACACTTGGTAGGAGGGCTGGTGCAGTGAAAATGGGTACTGGGGACCCACCTGGAGTGATCTGGGCCTGTACAAAAGTAACAGCCTACATCCATCCAGGAAGAGGATGGAGATCCTCAGTGAACAGTTGAAATGCTTCCTTGGCAAACACTTAAATTAGCCAGGGGGTGGCAGTGGGAGCAGGGAGACTTAGGCAGCCCACCCCCACAGGTTAGAGCAACCAGAAACAGGGAACAGGAGGGTAAGTTGTGACAGGTACAGCTGAACCAGTCATAAGGGGAATGGCAAAGGAAATGAGGCAGCAAAAGAAGGAAACCAGGGTTGGAGGGAAGAAACAAGAGGACAAAAACAAGAATAGAAGGAGGGCAAGCAGTAAAACGTGGAAGGCCATGTTTACAAATGCCCGCAGCCTGGAAAATAATATCCCAGATCTGGTGGCCTTGATGATGGAGGCTTACCTGGACATAATGGCAATAACCAAGACTTGGTACACCACAAATCATGACTGGAATGTAAATGTACCAGGTTATGGTCTATTCAGGAGGGATAAGGAGAGTAAAAAAAGGGGGGCCTGGTACTTCAAAGAAGGTATAAAAAGCTATGGCAGTACAGGGTAGACAGAGGGAGACTGAAGCACTGTAGATCACCCTTGAGCCAGGCATTGCCACAGCAATCCGCACAGGTGTGAACTACAGACCTCTAGTACAAGGGGAGATGGTGGATTGGGGCTAGTGGATGGCAAGATGTCAACTAAAAGTGAGGTACTGCTGCTGGGTGATTTCAATATGCCAGACATGGATTGGACCATCCTGGTAGCTGCTTCAACCAGGAGCCAAGACATCCTGGACTCCCTGCAGGGGGCAGGCCTCAAGCAGCTAGTGCTAGAACCCACCAGGGACAGGGCAATTCTAGTCCTAGTGCTGACCAATGGAGACAGAATTACGGAAGTCCAGGTAGAAGGTCGCCTGGGGTCCAGCAACCACCACATAGTGAGGTTTAGAATGGGTACAGGACACAGTCAAGCTACACAAAAGCAAGGGTCTTAGATTTTAGGAGGGCAGACTTTGCTAAGATGGGGATGTGTGTGTCAGAGCAGCCCTGGCATGGAGTGAGGCAGGAGGGGGAGTTGAGGAGCAGTGGGTACACCTAAAAGGAGCCATAGTGTACGGGATGAACCAGTGCATTAGGCTGAGAAGACAAGAGAAGAAGGAAACTGCTATGGTTCTCAAAAGATGTAGAAGAGAAAGTAAGGGCCAAAAGGTTGAGTTTCAGGAAATATTGGGAGACACAGAAGGAAGAGGATAGGGTGGTGTACCTAAATTGTCTGAAGGAAGCAGGGAAGGCTGTGAGGAGTGTGAAGGTGCAAACAGAGGAAAGATTAGCACAGATGGTGAAGAAAGGGGACAAGACATTCTATAGGTACATCAGTTAAAGAAGAGAGTCCAAGGGTGGGATTGTAAGGCTCAGAGGGGGTGAAGGGGAGTGTGTGGAGGGAGACCTGGAAAAGACAGAAATACTGAATAAATACTTCTGTTCAGCATTCACTGAAGAAGGGGAGAGACAGGGACCACAGCTGGGCATCAGATGCAAAGGGGGAAGGGAGGTGAACACAAGTCCATTTACAGAAGAGAGAGTCCAGGAGGAGCTCACAAAACTGAAGGTGGACAAGACAATGGGACCAGATGGCATACATCCCAGGATGTTAAAAGAACTACGAATGGAGCTAGCAGTGCCACTTGCAGCCATGTTCAGTGAGTCGCTCAACACGGAAGTGGCTCCAGAGGACTGGAGGAGGGCACATGTAGTCCCTCTTCACAAAAATGATAGCGGGGAGGAGGCAGGAAACTATAGGCCAGTCAGCCTCACCTCAATAGTGGGTAAGATTATGGAGGCACTGCTTAAGGAAAGGACAGTGGGACACTGGGAATCCAACGGAGCCCAGGATCCGAGGCAGCATGGATTCACAGTAGGAAGGTCATGTCAAACAAATCTGATAGATTTTTTTGACTGGATAACAGAGGAGGTGAATCGGGAGAGTGGTGGACATCACCTACCTCAATTTCAGTAAGGCTTTCGACACAGTCCCACATAAAAGGCTGGTTAACAAGATGGGTAGCCTGGATGTGGGCCACAAGGTGATAAACTGGATTAGAAACTGGTTAATGGACAGGAAGCAGAGGGTGGTGGTAAATGGGATCCAATCTGGGAAGAGGGGGATGACCAGTGAGGTGCCTCAAGGAAAAAAAAACAGTAAGAGCAACCCCAGACAACAAAATGAGTGCTAAATTAGCGTTTTATTAAAGCCAAAGAAATACAGCCAGGAACCCCGCGCTTCGGCGTACTAGCCTTCAAGATCTGCAACAGGGTAGACCCTCCAGAAGAGGTGGAGAAAATGAGGAGGCACCTAGGAAAGCTAGAAAAATGGTTCAAGCTGTGGCAACTGAGGTGCAACGAGGAAGTGCAAAATCATGCACCTGGGATGCAGAAACTCTGGAGAGAGCTACATCATGGGTGGGAGGGTGCTGATGGTCACCTTGGAAGAAAGGGATCTGGGGGTTTTCATTTCAGATGACCTAAAGGTGGCCAAGCAGAGTAAAAAGGCTGTAGTGTGGGCCAGTTGCATATCAGGGTGTATAGGTAGGGGTATCACTAGCAGAAGGAGGGAGGTGGTGATTCCCTTTTATAAAACACTGTTGAGGCCTCATCTGGAGTGCTGTGTACAGTTCTGGAGGTTGCATCTTCGCAAAGACAGACAGGGTAGAGGCGACTCAGAGAAGGGCGACTAAGATGATACAGGGCTTGCACCAGAAAACACATGAGGAGAGATTAAGAGACCTCACTATGTATTCACTGGAGGAAAGGAGAGAGCGGAGGGACATAATAGAAACCTTCAAGTATCTTAAAGGCATAAATAAGGTGCAAGGGGGTGACACCTTCATTTTCTGAATCCTCTCAAATCCAGCCTTGACGGCCTTGACCCTCTCCTTCTTCAGATTTCTGCCCCAGCCATTGCCCATCTCTGATCCCATCTGCTAAACCTTTTTCTCTCTTACTACTGTCCCACAGGCCTAGAAATCCACAAAAGTGATCCCCCTACACAAAGGCCGCGATCATTCCACACCAGGAAACTACTGCCCTATGTCCCTCCTCCCCAGGAGTTCCTTATCCTACACAGGCTCACCCACTTCCTCTCCTCTGCCAATTTCCTCTCCCCCTACCAATCTGTTTTTTTGGAAAATCATTCCGTAGTCTCCTCCCTTCTCTGTGCCACTGATGCCATTCTTTCAGGTATGGACCAAGGGCACCTTACCTCTGCCATTTTCATCGACTTAGCAAAGGCCTTTGATTCCATCTCTCCTCCTCCTCTCCTCGTCACTAAGCTTGGAATTGCTAGCTTTTCCCCTATCACAGTCGAATGGTTCAAATCATACCCTTCTGGCCGTACCCAATATGTCCTGGCTAGGGATTCCCCCTCCCCCAATTCTAGCTGGTGTACCCCAAGGCTCAATTCTAGGCCCCATCCCCTCCTCTGTCTTCCTTAACGATCTCCCCTCTGTCTGCTCCTCCTCCCAAATTCACCTTTATGTAGATGATACCATTCTCTACACCTCTGGTCCCTCCACCTCCATGGTGTCTACACAGTTGCAAAATGACTCCCCCCTCCCCCCCGTTCTAAAATGGTTCCAAACAAATCAACTTAAAGTAAATTCCAAGAAAACAGTATCTATGACTTTCGGCACCTCCAAAAAACTCTCCAAGCTTTCCACCTTCCCTAATTTCACTACCCTTGATGGCACCACACTGGATACTGTTACCGCCTACAAGTACCCAGACGTTTGGTTGGACTCCCACCTACACTACACTACTCACATCAACTACATCCATTCTAAACTCTACGCAAAGCTTGGTGCCCTGTACAGAAATAAAGATGCCTACTCCCTCCCAGTCTGCTGTGTACTACTCACAAAAACAATCTTACCTATTTTTGACTATGATGACATCATCTATGCGTCTGCGCCCTCCTCTACCCTCTCCAGATTAGACTCTTTATTCAATGCCTTCTGCTGTTTCACCATCAGTGCTCCTCCTAGGACCCACTACTGCATCCTTTACTCCTCTCTCTTTCTCTCTCTCTCGCTCCCTCCCCTCCTCTTGCCTCCAGCACACACCTCCACTTTTATTGCTAAATACTGGTTTGGCTCACTCATCCCCTACCTCACCTCCCTCCTGTCCCCCTCCTTCCACCCATCCTATCATATCCGTTTCAGAGGCACTCGCACATTTGACGTTCCCTGTAATACTCAAACTTCGGCAAGACCACCTTCTCCTACCGCTTCCCTCACAACTGGAACTCCCTTCCTCCATCGTTCCACCTGCTACCCTCACTAAACCTTGTTAAACACGCTCTCTCCCACCCCAAACCCACACCTGTTCTTGCTACCTACCAGGCTCATCTCCCTACACTCTTCTCACACTACTGTGAACCAAATAGTTCTTATTCTTATATATGTCCAACTAAGTACTCTTATTTGATGTACTGCTTGTATCACCTATGTTCATTATGCTCATCTTGATTTTTGTTTTACTCGTACACTCTATTTTTGGTACCTGTGTCAGTTAGCAAGTGACTCATATACTGTTTGTACCTAGGCTGCTGCAACCAACCTGTCTTGATATTTATGCATATCTCCTGTACTTTATGTTTCAACTGCACATTGCAGCCATACTTTGCCTGTATTATACCTCCTTGTTCCCCCTCGCCGGGGTCGCACCTGTAAATGCTCCTCGGCTCAGTGTGCCCTCCCGGTCTACATGTAACCCCCCCGTTACCTGGGGTTACTAGAATCCCAGTAAGACCTAGTGGTAGGCAGGGAAGGCAGCTTGTGAAACTCCAGATAAATGGATTTCACACTGTCTCACTCTGTTCTCAGTCTCAGCTGAGACTGAGGGATGACATCACATTGGAATCTGCAGTTGGGAGTTAGGATAGAATGTTGGGAGTTTTTGAACAGTGAGCAGCAGCAGTTGTGTGTGAGCAGTCTTGAAGGGAGGAGCACAGCAGTCTGTGCACAGGATCTTGGAGCCTAAAGCTCTGATATAGAGCTACTTTTAGGGAAAGGTGTGTGTTTCTGCCAAAAGAGGAACACAGTAAGCTGTTTGTGAAGTGGTGGAGACTGCTGTTATGGGTCTCTGTGCCCCATCCCCAAGGGGATGGGGGGTAAAAGGTTTTCCTGTTATTCCAGGAGCAGTCCTTCTGGTTCTGGCTAGGGAAGAAGCTGTCTTATTTTTTCTAAGTTGTGCTGTGGCACCAGAAGTTGTCAAGAATCGCCTGTGGGGCACCTGCAACCAAAGGGTGAGTTCTGCTCTTACATGGGGCCTATGTTTCACCTGAACTGTTGTAAAGTGGGGATTGGATTGCTTAATCAGTGGGAGGCCTAGAGGAATAGGCTAAGCCAAAGTAAAAGTATGTTCAAGTCTAGCACAAGGGGAAAGCCAAGACATGTAGAGGAAATGTGCTATTCATTTACCCTTTAATCTACATTGCCAAGCTTTTCAGAAAAGTATGTTTAAGTATGTTCAAGTCTAGTACAAGGGGAAAGTCAAGACATGTAGAGGAAATGTGCTATGCATTTACCCTTTAATCTACATTGCCAAGTTTTTCCAAAAGAGTTGTTTAATGTCCAGAGAAATGGCCGGGTGTGGATTGTGGAAGCTAGAGATGGGAGACCCCCCCCCATCTTTAGTAGCCAGGTTCACCTTTACGGATTTGCTCTGTGGCCCTTTTACTTTGCCTCATGCACTTGGCCAGTGCTGAGGGATGTACCCAGACATAGGGTTGATAGGAAATTTCCGTTATGGAGTCGAAGGCTCTAAGATGGTTTAGGGAGCCACCTGGAAAATGTGTCCATGTCACATGGAAGGTTTTTGAGTGGCCGGCAGGGGAGCCGAGTCAGGGAAAACCCCAATAGTGTACAAGTCGGGCTGTGTACCCAAAGCAGCGTGCAAGTCCGGGCTGTGTGCCTGGTGGGTCCAGAGCCTGAGGGCTGAAGTGTTGAGGAAGTGTTCTGTTTCTCTTAATCTGCATTAGCAGGAATGTAGCCCCGTGGGGGTCCGTCTATGCTTTGTTTGTTCAGTTTGGATGTGAATAAAAGCCACACTTTAGAATCCCATTCCTGGTATTGGACATTACAGTTATTGCTTCCTGTGTTCGAATTTACATGGGTGCCCCTGTGCAGAGTAGCCAAACCTAAGCCCTTGTGCCGAGTAACCTAGTCCTTCCCGAACCCAGTCCCCCACCTGGTACTGCTGTCAGCTTCAACAGCATACCACCTGTCGTTTGCAAAAAGACAGGGGTGAGGGGCTTACATACAACATTTAAATAAAATAAAAAATCTTTTGATATACAGTGCCTTCAGAAAGTATTCACCCCCTTGGATGTTGTCACATTTTGTGATGTTGCAAACTCAAATTAAAATACATTTGTATGGGATTTTTTTGTCACGTATCTACACAAATTACTCTGTAATGTCAAAGTGGAATGAAACTTCTGGAATTTTTTGTACATGTAATTTAAAATAAAAACCTGAAAAGTCTTGATTTGATAAGTATTCACCCCCTTTGCTATGACACTCCAAATTGAGCTCAGGTGCATCCAATTTCCTTGTGAGGTCACTCTAAAACTTGAATGGAGTCCACCTGTGGTCATTTCAAATGGTTGACATGATTTCAGAGGAAATACACCTGTCTATATAAGGTCCCACTGTTGACAGTGCATGTCAGAGCAGAAACTCTACCATAAAGACCAAGGAGCTGTCCGTAGAACTCTGTGATAGAATTGTGAGGAGGCATAGATCTGGGGAGGGGTATAAAAACATTTCTAGGGTGTTGAAAGTTCCCAGGAGCACAGTCAGGTCCTTCATTAGGAAATGGAAAGATTACAGAACCACCCAGACCCTTCCTAGAGCAGGCCGTCCTCCCAAACTGAGCAACTGGGCAAGAAGGACCTTGGTTAGGGAAGTGACCAAGAACCCAGTGACCACCCTGACAGAACTACAGAGTTCCATGGCTGAGATGGGAGAACCTGTCCAGAGGACAACAATCTCTGCAGCACTTCACAGATGTAGCCTGTATGGGAGAGTGGCTAGATGGAAGCCACTTCTGAGAAAAGGCCACATAATAGCATGCCTGGAGTTTGCAAGAAGGCATGTGGCAGACTCTGAGACCATGTGGCAAAAGATTCTGTGGTCTGATGAAACAAAAATTGAACTCTTTGGCCTGAATGCAAAACGCTATGCCTGGCGCAAACCAAACACAGCTCATCACCCGTGTAACACCATTCCTACCATGAAGCATGGTGGTTGCAGCGTCATGTTATGGGGATGCTTTTCAGTGGCAGGGACTGGGGCACTTGTCAGGATAGAGGGAACAATGAATGGAGCCAAATACAGGCACATCCTTGAGGAGAACCTGCATCAGTCTGCAATAGACCTTGGACTGGGGCGAAGAATTACTTTCCAACAGGACAACGACCCCAAGCATACAGTCAAAGCAACACTGGAGTGGCTTCAGAACAAGAAGGTGAATGTCCTTGAGTGGCCCAGCCAAAGCCCAGACTTGAATTCCATTGAGAATCTGTGGAAAGACTTAAAGATTGCGGTTCACCGACGCTCCCCATCCAACTTGACAGAGCTTGAGCAAATCTGCAAGGAAGAATGGGTGAAAATCCCCAAATCCAGATGTGGAAAGCTGATACAGACATACCCAAGAGGACTCAAAGCTGTAATTGCTGCCAAAGGCGCTTCTACAAAGTATTGACTCGGGGGTGAATACTTAAGTAAACAAGATATTTCAGTTTTTAATGTTTCATAAATTTTTGTCACACAATAAAACTGTTTTTGCCCCTTTAAATTGTTGAGTATGCTATGTGAATCAAGGGGGGAAAAAATAATTTCAGTGCATTAAAAATTCTGGTAGTAACACAACAAAATGTGACAAAATCCAAGGGGGGAGTGAATACTTTCTGAAGGCTCTGTAGGAGAAGTACAAGAGCCAGAGGGCGTGACATGAGATTGGAGGGGGTCAGGATAAGGGGAAATGTGAGGATGTTTTTCTTCACAGAAAGGGTGGTGGATGCATGGAATAGCCTGCCACAGGAGGTAGTGGGAGCAAGCACAGTGTAAAGATTTAAACATGCATGGGACAGACATAAGGGAACCATAGGGGTAGAAAGGAGAGGTTAAAGCTGATGACCAAGTAGGGTCAGCGGCCGCTAATAAAGGTAGGGTTTACAGGAGGACTGGATGGGTCCAGTGGTTCTTATCTGCCAGCAATTTCTATGTTTCCATTCTTTTCTATATATCCTGTTAATTTTATTTTATTTCACAGTTTTTTGGCCAGGAAAGACATTCTAAGCAGAGGCTTGTTTCCAGGTGTGTCCTGGGATCACTGGGAAGTTAAGTGACTTGCTCATGGACATACAGTATGCAAGTGATGGCTGTGGGATTCAAACCTAATTCCTCAGGTTTGCAGCTAAGTGCTTTTAACCACTACACTACACTGCCCCCCCCCCATATTGGTAATATTTAATCAGTTGTGTTACTTTCTCCTGATCTTATTAGGAGAAAACCACAGAGTTTACATACAGCAGGATTATCTAACAGAACTGCTGCTGTTGTCTCCTGACAGATACTTTATTGTGGCAGGGAAAATTGTTCCAGGAGATGGTCAGGCTCTCCGTGTTGTAAACCCATCACGGCACTGTGACTGTTGTGGAGTTATAAGTCAGGCATTTCCATGAAACAAAAACATGTAGGTTCTTCATATAGGCTTGGTGCTGTTTGCATTATCTTTTGAGAGTTTCCTAGCTGTATACGAGCAGCATCATTGACAAGCGGGAAATGTAATGCCACATAATTTACTGTAACAACACTCAGTTGTATTTCAAAGTAGTTGGTCACCTGCCAGCTGTTGCCGTACTCTGTTTCTGTTCATACTTGGTAACTGCATTGTGACAGGATTCTTGACATTACAAAGATCTATGAAATGCAACATTACTGGCTATCAGTTTGGAATGAACATCACATTTCCTGTTCATGGAAATGACTGTAAAACACCAACACTTCCTACTTCAAAAGATGAGTGAAGCAAGTCTATAGTAAAAAAAAAAAAATGTCCATGTTTTTGATGTAGGTATTCATCTGATGTGATGTTGTAGTGAATAATTCTTCCAGATTCCCACAGATTCATGCTACAATTTTTGTAACAGCATAAGCCTTCCGTGTTCATACTTTAGCTTTTCTTTACAATTTATTGCCAAGCACTTTATTTCATTTTTATTTTTAACTGGGTAGGTACTCTGAGGCAAATGTTTTCCGGAACAATCTGAGGCCCCAAGGTCAAAGTCATAAGAATGAATACGATAAGGCCGGCCCGGTGGTGCTGAGGGTTGAGACACTGGATGCCACACCTCACGCTACGCCGGCAACCCGGGTTCGTGAACGACCTCAGGCTGTCGGGGTGCTGGCGTGAGGGTGGAGTGTGGAGCAGGCTCAAGCATGCCACTGAACAGCTTTCCTCTCCCAAGTGTGGTGTGGGTGAGTTGGCGCCGGCCCCCATAGTTCCGCTCCCACGGGGTGGAGGTCCAGTGGGTAGTGTAGGAGAGTGGGTGGCAAATAGTTACGGGAGGTGGAATGGGCTGAGCTGGCACCACGGGGTGCGTAGCGTGCCTCCACATGCCTGCACTGCCATGTGCTGGGACCTGGGGGGGATCGTGAAGAAAAACCTGTGAAAACCCTATGTGTCCCCATCGCCAGTTGGCGGGAGGAGGTGACGGGGACCAAACAGCTTTACAAAAAAAAAAAAAGAATTAATATGATACAGTGTGAACCAAGGATATTTAAAAACAGCCACAGACAGATTTAGTACTCAGCTTTGTCTTTGGAAATAAGTCTTCAGCCTTGGTCATATTTCTGGATTTTCTTCCGGGGTATCTCGGTCATCAGGTCACACTGTAGGAACTTCACCGTCGGTGAAGCAGGATCCACATAGAAGATTTTCAGCAGTACAACTTGGGCCACCCACGCTGTCGACATCATCAACCCTATAAAGGTATGAACGTCCCCGCTCCCTCCTCAGTTCTTTCCCACCATTGACTTGTTCGCATGGGTCTCCGTGCAACTCTGACAAAGTTTTGCACCTTTTTCTTACCTACTACTTTTAGAATCTCTTTTTTATAAGAGATTCATTTATTTTATGTTGAGAGTTAATCCTTCGACCCCTCTTTTCCATCGCTGCTGCTGTGGAAAGAAGATTGCCTCCACAGACAAACATTGTCTCTGTGTCTGCTGTCTTCGGCCTGACCACAAAGTTTCTGATTGTGAGCCCTGCCAGAAGTTTAATCAAACAATCCTCAGGTGACGCTAAAAGGCTTTAAAAAATGCTTTAGTGGAACAGCAAGCAGCCAGTTATGGGCAGGGGTCCTCCGAGGTCCCAGCCTCTCAATCGTTGATAGGGTCGTCAGGCTCCCAGGCCTCTAAGGCCCAAGACAAGTTCTCAGGGAAAAGTCATAAGAAAGACCAAGATCAGGACCATCCCCCCCCCCCCGGTGGCGATCTTGTTCCCCGACAGCCTCTCCACCTTTGTTCAGGGGATTCATCGTCAAAGTCATAAGAAAGACCAAGATTGGGACCATTTCCCCCAGTGGCTACCTTGTTCCCTAACAGCCTCTCCACCTTTGTCCAGGGGATTCATCGTCAGCGGCACTGACACACAAAGTCAGTGTCCAGGTCTCTGTGCCCTCCAAACCCATACTGACAGTGCATCTATCCGATGCTCAGGACAGCTGGTCATCGACATCTGGGTCATCGGCTCCTCCTTTGTCGACAATGGGCTCATCATTGATGGCCCTCCCATTGAGGCCTGTCCCTTCTCCTTCCAGGGCTACAGGCTCTTTGGTTTTGCAGGGCCCCTCAGGCAGGTCTTCAATCCCTGTACTATCGCCTCCACCACCACCACCACCACTGCAACCTTCGACAGTTGTTGACCCGAACAAAATTCTCACCAAATTGAATTTGGTGTTAGTTCACCAATTGGGTGCATACAGGCCCACTTCACCAGTGCTGTCAATGGCAGCCTCAGTGTAGACGCCCCCTCATCAACCACAAGAAGTGCCCTACAAGCTGTCATCGGCACCTCTGACATTGGACCTGGACTTGGAAGAGATCCACATCAAAAAGGCGTACCACCCTGACATCATTCTTCCTGATGAGAAAGAGGAGGTCTTTATTTCAGACAGGTCCACAGCCTCCTCTGTTAGCGAGGTCTCTGTCAAGCATAACCCTAGGTCTCCTCCTGAAGACCCCACATTTTTCAGTGTGATGTAACAATTGTCCTCAGCCATGGGTTTCCACACTGAGGAGATGGACTTCACCAGAAAAGATCTGGTGGACTTTCCGGAGATCCCAGAGTCTCCCCAAAGATCATTTCCCCTGTTCGTCCTGTTCTGAGGAATGCTGCCACTGCAGCCTGCTACAGGCCAGGCATGGTGCTGGCTATGCCCTGCAGGGCAGACAAACTTTATCATGCTCCTCACAGGTTTCCATACTATGCTGCCCAGCCAGAGACCAATTCAGTCATCATCAAGGCAGCTCCTGACAGGTCCAAGGTGCCTAAGTACCTTAGTTCTCTTCCCCCGGACAAAGAGTCTCATAGGATAGACCTTTGGGGTTAGAAGGTTTATGCCTCCTCCACCTTTGGGCTGAGGATTGCCAATTCTCATATGGTAAAATACCAGAACACCAACTGGTAGAAGAGCAAAGCTGCCTCTCAGGCCCTCCCAGATGGCTCACAGAAGTAGGAGGCTCTCAAGTGCTTGCAGACCTCTGAGGATGTTAGCAAGCACCTCCTCAGGGCCCTCTGTGACATCTCAGACACTGTTGCCACTGACTTGTGCCTACATAGGCTGTCCTGGATGAGGGTCTCTGGCTTTGCTGCTGATGTTCAGCAGAAGGTGCTTAATGGCCCCTTTAAAGGCACAAAGCTCTTTGGGCCTGATGTCCAGGACATCATTAATGATTTGCAGGCATCCGGCAGGGCTATAACGTCTGTCGACTCCCTCTACCATACCCAGCTTAAGGGTAGACAGTGCCCTCCCTTTTGCAAAGCATCCAACACGCCTGGAGCAACATCTCGCGGTCCCAGGACAAATAAAGAGCCTTCGCCACCTTGCCCATCCTCTTCAATGCATGAGCCATGGCCACAAAAGGATGATCAGCCCCCGCGGCTGGATCCGCCTCTGCTTGACTCCTTGCCAGACCCCCCTCTTTTGGTCCCCGACCAAGAGTTGGTTGTCGGAGGTCAGTTCTCCCTCCATCTGTATCAGTGGAGAACCATAACTTCGGATGCCTGGATTCTGCAAATCATAGAAAGAGGTCACATGCTGGAGCTCATCGAGCAGGCCCCAGTAACCCCTTCCCTGTCCTCCACTTATCCCTTGTCATATTGCTCCATACGTTAGATATACGCAGAACTTTGAAGTACTACCTGCTTCACACAAATGAATGTAGAAAGTTGAAGCAGTTGTTAGTTTCCTTCATCCCAGGAAGAGAGGGCACTTCAGTTTCTAAGCAATGTTTATCCAAATGGTTGGCAAATTGCATTGTGTTCTGCTACAAGAAGTACAGCTAAGAACTGCCTGGAGCGGTTAAAACTCATTCCACAAGAGGCATGGCTACCTCTCTAGCTTGTTGCTGAGGGGGTCTCAGCCACTGACATCTGTGCAGCTGCCACCTGGAGTACTGTCCATACTTTCACCAAGCACTACAGTCTGGACATTGCCTCAAGAGTCCATGCAGGTTTTGGCAGGGCTGTGCAGCAGGGCCTCCTGTCCCAAGCTTATAGTGAGTCCTCCTCCCAGACTGTCTGCACCTGTAGCTGCTTGGGACTCATTCCTACAATGTGACCTGATGACTGAGATGCCCCCAACAAAGATAGAACAGTTATGTAAGAACTTACCGTAGATCTTCGAGGGGATCTCTGTCATCAGGTCTGCTTTCCCTCCCACCATCCCCCTTTTTGGGGCTCTTGTTATGGAACTGGCTGTTTGGTGTATCCAGACTTTCATATAGGTCTGGGGGGCACCTCTCTCTCTCTCTCTCTCTCTCTCTCTCCCCTCTCCCCCCTCGGTCCCCCATTGCTAGGGCTATGCTCCCTTTGTCTCCGGGGGAAAGAACTGAGGAGGGAGCGGAGCCACTCACGCCTTTATAGCGTTGATGACGTCAACAGCGTGGGCAGCCCCAGTTGTACTGCTGAAAATCTTCTGTGTGGATCCTGCTTCACCATCGGTGAAGTTTCTACAGTGTGACCTGATGACTGAGATCACCTCGAAGAACTACTGTTACAGTATGTTCTTACGTAATTGTTCTTTCTCAATGTTACAAGCCCTGGTCATTCTACAGAATGAAAAAGTACTTTGTGTCTGGCTTACAGTATAATCATACCTTGATACCTGTTCACAAATGCCTTTTGTGGGACTGAGTGGTCACTGCATCTGCTCAGTGCTACTCATTGGCTTGCAAATCTGTCAAGCTGTGCTCAGCAAGGATCACAACCACTTCTGTACAATTTTTTTGCAACTATACAGGAAAGGAGTTGGAGTCTGCCATGTAGATGGTGCACAGGCCATGCATAAATGGTTGGTGACCCCTGTAAAGTCTTTATACTGGTGCTTCCAGTGCCAGGACTTTGCAGAAACATTAGAACTTTGATCCACCCACATCACAGGCATGTTGCCAAAGTACAACCTCATTCTTACTGACATCATACAAATAATTTGGGTATATCCTGTCACCTCAGTTGCTATTTACAGTACCTTCCATGGAATAAGCAATCATTTATATTTATATAGCACCATCCATACAAGGATTTCAAAGAGCTTTGTCAACATACACAACTCCATGCCAAACAATCCCAGAAATATATCCACTTCGGGGGTGGAACGCGGAAGCCATTCTGTACCAGCGTACTACACAGCAGCCCTGCAGATCACCATGCCCTGATGCAGAGTGACCGATATTAAGCCAGGTTTGTCTGTTGGGTAGTTGGTGAACGAGGGACATTTGCCTGGAAACCAGGGAAATCCCCCCTCTCTCTCTCCAAGAAGTACCATGGGATCTTTAACATCCTCCTCAACAATCAACAGAACAGGCGGACGCAATCTGGGTTTAATGTCCAAAAGATGTTACTTCTTAACAGCACATTGTCCCCCAGGCTGTGCTGATGCATCCGTATGGTCACTTATAACCAAGAGGAGAATATACCCTACAGCTCTACCAACACCACTTCCTGTAGCACCTGGTGTTCTGTGGAGGTCTCCATCTGGCCATTGACCAGGCCTGACCCTGCTTAGCTTCCAAGATCTAATAGAATAAGATTCAAAGGTGGAAAGGCTATAGTAAAGTCAGACTTCATGGAACTCAGTCTTCATCGACTTGTTGTCGAAGACGTTAAACTCATTACATAAAATTTTAACAGATTTGTCTGTCAGTATTGCCATGGTGTTTTCAACACTGTTAATTTGCAGTCATGATTGTTTTCTGTCTAACACTTTTTTCATTGTCGAAAAGTGACGTTATCAATACCATTGGTTTCTCGTTCACCACCTTTGAAGTATTTTAAATGTGGAAACAGTATGTTACAGGCACAAGAACAGTTTAGAATGTCCAGGTTCTGACAATGATGTGGCTGAATAAGGACACTGTCAGAAGCTTTCCAGAAAAGTGAGGGAAGACCTGCTCTTCACTACAGGTTCTCCAAGAAAACAGAAAAAGGCCATCAGACTTTTAGTTTGCTCACGCATATCCCTGCAGGCTCTTCACTAAGCAAATCCATCAGACATGGTGCTGAACCACTAACTTGCTTCACACAGGGCACTTTGCTAAGCAGCAGACCCATCAGGCATGGCACCAGACCTGTCAGTTTGCTTCATACAGTGCCATTGGTGGTCATGAGGGGAAATGGTATCCAGCATGTCTCTTCAGTTTAGTTAAAAAAAATTCTTAAAAAGTGTAAAAGTTATGGGTGGTAGAAAAATAACATTTCCCAAAGTAGTAAACTGTACATGCCCAGGATCGTATTTTTCTTTTGTGTCTTTTTTTGTGACTTCTTTTTTTCTCAAAGTTACCAAAAAAACAGTCAATCATTAAATAAATGAATAATCTAACTCTGAGTGCATGCACGGTTTGCATTTTTTGTGAATTAGTTTTTTGTGATTTTTTTTTTAGTCACCCAATTTTTTTTTTTGTTTGTTTGTTTTTTTACTTTTTTAAACATTTTAAATTACTTTTTATCATCCAGACTCCAACTGGTGGCCCCATTAGCTAACACCCCAGTCCCATCACCCTGCCATCACAGGACTAACCTGCCCTAGTTGCCCTGTAGCGTACCCCGGTTATAAGGGCATCGGGGTGAACCACATTTTCAGAAGGTAACCGAATCCGTGATCTGGGAAGAACCTTGTTGCCAGAAGCAGGTGTATGTGAACAAATGAAGGTGCTAGCAGAATAAGGCCTTGCAGTCTATCGAGTCTGCTCATATTGTGGAGTCCCCAGTGCCAGCTAGGGACTCTGCCCCTTCTCACCAACCAATACCCACTCCTTTCTGGCAATACCCATTTTGACCCTGACATTCCCCTTTACCCTGTCCCAGCCTCTTTTGAAGCCATTCACTGTTTCCAGTAATACCACTTCCTCAGGGAGCCCATTCCACCCCTCTACTACCCTCTCCATGAAGAAATGTCTCCTGGTCTCCCTCCTGAACCTCCCCCTCTCCATCTTTTATTTGAGGGGGGAGGGGTTAAACTTTATACATTTTCATGCCATACAGTATACACCACATTACATAAAATATATCATAGATGTAATTCCCGGTATTGCATGTACAGGGCAGATACAGTAAATCAGCAGTGTAGTAAGAACAGTGTCCATGCACATAGCAGGAAAAGCCCACCATAGCCAAAGAGGAGTCAAGTCTTGCCTGGTAATACTGTAGGAGAGAACGCTTTCACCAAAACAGGAGGGACAACAATATTCCAGGCCCCCCTCTCTGGGGATAAGTATATGTGGAAGGTTGTGCTCCTTGGTGGAGGGAGACCATGTTTGAAGAAGTCCTGGGCTCAATTAAGCTGAGGAGTAATTCTAAATTCTGAGGTAGACTTACCAGCTACCAAATAGGGAATCAAAGCCTTTTTAAAAGGATATCACAGGCAGTTCACAAACTGAGTGGTGTGAGCCTTCACACAGTAAGAAATACCTCTCACCCCACTAGGAATTAAAGGATAGTAACATCATCATTATTATGCAAATAAACAGTCCAACATGGCAGCTTGAAAACATAACTAAAATGGAAAAGAGGATCTGAGTCCAATTCGGGCTATAGAAAAAAAATGACTGGGTTAAGATATTAGTGGGCCCCAAAAAAACATGGAAAAAGTAAAATGGACATAACATTTGTACTGAAGTTTATAGTACATTCGGCCATTGCAGTCTTCCTGTCAGGTGTCACAACCACGCATCTGCTACAGCTGTGGACATATCAGTAACAGTGTTTACATATACCAAATGTTATAAAATAGTCACCCATCTCTGTCTCCAGAGTTAGCCACAGTGGTAATACTGGTGATAAGCCTTGCAGTGAAAGCCAGTGCTGATTTTGGATCGGTAAAAATGTGAATCTTGGTTTGGTGCTTGGTTTGCAGTCGTGCTAGGAATAACAACTGTGTATGAACTCGATGTCTCTAGAAGAGGCTTCTTTATGATTTGCAGATCTTTTTTATGGGTCTGTGTCTGTGCAGAGAGACCAGGGGAAAAGGCTAGTCTGTGGTTCTCCCAGGTTATGTCTCTATGGCTTCAAGCTGTTTGAAGAAGTCGGATTTGACCCTCCGCTGGTGATAATGCAGTGATGACAGTCAAAGGTCTGGGTGCATCTGTCCCACATGAGTGAGCCCACTGAGGAATGGTGAAAGCTTGCACTGTGTGAACTCCTTTGCTGGTACGCACCAATTGTAAATCTAAGAAAATAAATTTTTCCAAGGTCGGTAGTATATCTGTGGTGTTCGCAAAAAGTGAAGGGGAATCCCACTATGTGAACAGTGGCTTGCCATTGGGAGTTCTCTAAGATTTCCACCTTGGCACGGAGGAACTGCAGGTCTCACACAAATAAGGCATTCTGCTCTGCCAGCTTACGCAGTTCCTCAGTAAGCCCCTGGATAGCCAACCTGTTTTCTTTTATTTTTGTCTCAAACTCTAGCAGTTTCATTTCAGTGTTAACCAAATGCTTGTTGGTTTCTTCACATGTAGCCTGTATCTTGTGTAACATCACTAGAATTTGATGCAAAGGCAACTCAGATCCTGAGGCACTGCCATGCTGCGTAGGCCCGTTCCCTGCATGTTTGCCACAGGCGAAAGAAAGGAAGGCATCCATACCGTGGGGAGTTTGCCGATTGCCTTTTTTGGGGCCCATCTTTGTTCCTGATGGCAAACTCCGTCGTCTAGTTAAAAAAAAAAAAAAAGTTATCCGGACCCAGGAATGCACATAATAACTTAGATCCAATAGCTTAGACCCAGAACTAACTTAAAGTCTAGCCACCATGTTGCCACTTACTAGCGCTCCTCTCCCCGCTCCGTCTTAAGACAATGCTCACTTGTGTTTTTGTTTCCGCTGAGCCTGGAGATGCACTCCTTTTCCACCCTGTTTATGCCTTTCAAATACTTAAAGATCTCAATCACGTTCCTCTCCTCCAGTGAGTACAGTACATGTCCAGGGCAACCAGCCTCTCCTCGTATGTCCTGTCCTGTTGTCCTTTAAACATCTTTATTGCCCTTCTTTGGACCTTCTCCAGCAGGTTTATGTCCTTTAGGCAGGGATGCCAGTACTGCACATTGTACTGCAAGTACAGCTGCACCAGTGACCTGTACAATTGCAGTACAGTATTACCTCCTCCCTCCTGCTGCTGATCCCCCATACAACACAGCCCAACATTCTGTTGGCCTTTTCCACTGTCTTCCAGCATTGTGTGGTGTGCTTCAAGTCACTTATTGGTTAACACCCCAGATCTTTTTCCTCCTCGAATTTGGGTACCAGGACCACTCTCCGGCTGTGCTCTGTCTTCAGGTTCTTGGCTCCAGTGTGAATAATCTTACATTCTAATCCCAGGAATCTCTCACTTAGTGTTTATTCCAAGCAGCAGCATCTGGCTCGAGAGTGCTGCACCGCAGATAGAACTCTATGCTAATTATGGAACTTGGAATAGCAGTTCAAACTCTGCAGTGTGGTCATGCGCCCCCAGCTTTCCACTGTCAGATTTGTTTCTTCGTTGAAGAGAGCAGCTGCCCTGAAATCACCACCAGTATATCTGGTCTCAAGATCACATTTTATTTTAAATTGTGTAGTCTTTGGTTACTTTCAGTTGGCTCTTGGCTCCTGGCAACACTGCGATAGGGTGTTTTGGGGTGAAATCAAAAGCAGGCTGGAATCGAGTTCAGACAGTGAAGGCCAGGACACAGGTGCGCTTGATTATAGAATGTGCACAACAGCTTAGAACATGCACAACAAAGTGCCCCATATCTATACACAATAAGTCCTAACCATATACTATAGATAGGCAAGGAAATTAAAAGTAACATAGTAATTTAAGATCGAAAGGGGCTCTAGATTCATCAAGTTTGCTCCCCCTCACCTTCATAACCAGAAACAAACAAATATGCAGTTCAAACATGTACCAATTTACAAGATATGGGTTTCCCCACATACAGTATTACCTGGGGTACTGTGTAATTCAGTTGATACGCAGACATTTGTTCTGACTTACCTTGAAGAACTGTACTGTCTTTTTTCTGTTGTGGTATTTATGCTCCTCTGCTCCTGCTGCCCTCACATTCTGGGGGAGCCCTAGCCCCATCACCCTGGTGTCCACCAGCCGGCGCTTAGCTCCAGGGTTTGCCACCCCAGCGAGGTCGGCAGAGGGCCCTCCCCACAGTGGATCAAAGGATCGGCGCCGTGGCTAGCCAGGTGTGGGGCCTGCGGGCTCCCGTCATCTTCCGGGAGCTGTATTTCTGGTTTCTTTGCCCTTGTGGTGACGTGGCATGAAATGATGCCTGCGACGGGGTTGTGCACGCTCTCGCGAGCAGCCCCGTCAAGCATCTGCCGTGCACTGCCTCTCACACAGTAGTGGCTTTGAGGCGCCGTGCCCCAGCTTCCGCCAGGGGTCAGGCGTGCACTGGCCGCCGAACTCCCCCCTTCCCAGAGATGAGAACAGTCCATCGGACGCTCGATCCATCTTCGTCCCTGTCAACCCCGGTGGCCCATGCTCGTTCCCGAACATGGATCGCCAGCGTGGCGCAAGGTAAGGTGCCAGCACCTCAGCCCTCAGTGCCAAGAACTGTACTGTCTTCATGTTCACTGTCTCTGCCGGTAGACTGCTCCATAGGTTCATCGCTGTCCAGGAGAAGTATCTCCTAATGTTACCTCTGAATTTCACCCCATTAGACCTGTCCCTTTGTCCTACTGCTGCACACCAGATCAAACATCTCCATCTGTTTTGTCTTGTCAGAACCCTTCGGTATGGGACAAATAGTGATCATATCCCTCCCTCAGCTTTCTATTTTGCACAGTGAGCATGTTAGGGGCTTACAGTCACTCCTCATAGCTTTTATCCTGCATAACACTATGACTAAGTTACAGGAACACCTTGTTCTTTCTCAGCTCTTTTCCTTTTTTTCTCCTTCACCCCTTTCCAGTCTGGTTTTAGGAAGTCTCAGTCCACTTCCACCTCCCTCCTCTGGCTCACTGACTCCATCTTCTCAGGTATGGATCATGGACTGATCACCTCTGCCATATAATTTGATTTTGCTAAAGCTTTTGACACTGGCACATCCCGTCCTTCTGGATGAGCATAAAGCAGCGGGCTTCTCTGACACCTCTGTCAAGTTGGTTCCACTACTAGCTTGAGGGAAGGTCTCAATCTGTCCTGATTGGTAGCTCCATTTCCTCCCCACTCCCCATTTGTTCAGGCATCCAGACTCATCTCCCTTATTTTATTACGCACCCTTGATGGTGCTGCAGTTGAGGATGTTTCCTCCTTTAAGTACCTCGGGGTCTAGCTGGAACAACATCATGATTTCTCGGTGCATATTGATGCCATACACCATAAGCTATGCCCCAAGCTTGGAGCACTGTACAGGAACAAAGTGAATATCCCACTTTCTCCCCACTAAGAGATTGTTTTAAAGATGATTCTCTCGATCCTTGACTATGGTGACATAGTTTATAGTGGAGCTACCTAATCCTTCCTTCCTTCCCAGACTAGACCGCCTCTTTCACTCTTTTGTCATTTTGCCTTAGACTCTCTCCCTTGTACTCACCACTGCTCGCTCAAGCTGTTTCTGCTCTTTCACTCTCCTAGTCTCCTGTCTTGATGCCAGGAGCCTTTCTCAATGCCTCCTTTATGTCAAATTCTGGTTTGGTTGCTGGCCCGGTTGCACTGAGTGTTGAGGCACTGGATGCCACACCTGTGCCACACCGGCAACCCGAGTTCGAGCGGACTCAGAGCATCGGGGTCGGTCGGGAGGAGGAGGATCAACATGCCACAGACTGCTCTCCTTCTTGGGGAGGGAGGGTGGGAGGATCACTGAGACACTGGCTCCTGGCATTGGCCAGGAAACTAAGTGCAAACTTGGGGATCAACATGTGGGCTGGCAAGGCAGGCGTCAAATGTACTGTGGGCAAGTCGTGCACGAATTAGTCCTTGATGCATACTTTTCGTGCATGGGGAAACAGGCACAAAAATAATCCTCCGACACAATGATGGCAGACTCCATCAGCGCCACAGTGGACCCATTCAAGTTAGCTCCCCTTCAGCCCCCCGGCCTCCAGGTCTCCACGGTGTGTGGGATAAATCCCTGCACTTAAGCAACCTGAGATGGCAGGGCTAAAAGGGTCTGAGCTCTGACTGGGTCCGGGGCAGCAGCCAAGGAAGGTCACCTGAAAATGGGGAACCACAGGACCACCCCCAGCCAAGGAGGTGAAAAGAAAATACGTTTAAAAAAAAAAAAAAAAAAAAAAGAATTCTGGTTTGGTTCCCTTCCATCCTATCTTACCCCCTTACTTTCCTCTCCCCCTCCTTCCTCTTATCCTGTCTGTAGCAGTGTTTCCCATTTCCTTTCTGTTTCATCTTGGAACTCTACTGTTGGTTAAGCTGCCTTCTCATATCACTTTCCTAAACTCTGGTCCTCCCTTCCCCTGTCAATCCACTCTGCCTCTTCTGCCTTCTTCCTCAAGTCTCTTCTTTGTAACTCCCATCTGTAACTTTCCATGACCCTCTACCTCTTGACTCCCCCCCCCACTCATATTGCCCTGGCCATTTCGCCCCCTTCCTCTCCGCTATAGCTCTATGAGTAATTTCCCCACCTATCAAAGCTTAATTTTCTCTACTACATGCACCTGTTGTACTGATTTGCCTTACAATGTTTATGATTATGCTGCCCGGTGCCCTTGATTAATCACCAAATGACCATTATTATATATAAAAACTATGGTAAATCTGCCCCCCATAGACAGTAATGGAGCACTTCCCTGCACTCTCCCTGGGTACACGTCATTACATGCGTGAGCGGATCATGGGCAGCTCCAGAGACTGGGAAGTAGCAGTAATAAACTTTTATTAACAGTCATTGTCACATGATATGAACATGGTCAGACCCCAGCTGAGCCGAGGCTCATTTTCAGTGGGTACCATAAGCAGAAGTCTAGGTTACCAAGGATATTACAGTTCAATGTCAGGGTTACACTGATGTAAGTGGGATTGGCATCAGTGATTTACAGCACATTACCAACCAATACATGACAATATAATACAGGCATCTGCGGTACAGTAGTTTCCAGTTTACATTTTGAAACAGTATATGATAGTTAAGTACAAAAGGCATTAGCAATATAATAGATATACTAGAATTAGCTTTGACAGTTACGTATTAATGCACGTGTTGCAACAGTTAAGGATTAGGACATAAACAGTATAGTACCATTTTAGTGGGGGTACCTTAGGGTGGGTTCTAAGTGTGTTTGTTCAGGGCCGTGTGAGGTGGCCAAATGGGCCGTGTCTTGAGGTCACATTATCTCTTGTTGTAGTTGGGGCAACAGATCTTCTTTAGTGGTCTACTTTTTGATGGGTCCTAGCCAGGGCTGCAGCTATGAATTTTGGGGCCCAGGACAAGTCACTTGAAATGGGCCCCTGTTTCCGAAACCAGCTAATGGCAGCGGTAATGCCAGCTCCTCAGGTGGGCCCCTCCTGAGCTCGGGGCCCCAGACAACATCCCCACTTTTCCCCCCATTACTGCGGCCCTGGTCCTAGCCTTATTGGCTAGTTCTTCAGCCAGAGGTGCATGGACAATGAGTTCCAGGCTGAGGGGCCCCTGAACAGGAACAACAACCTGCCCGTGTTTGTTGATGCCTGCTGGATCCTGTTTTCCATGCCATTGGCAGATCTCAGATTGGACACATTTTTAAACTTGGGTTCCACTTTGTCCAGGATGTACCCTGGGAGCTGTTTTTGCATACTTTGAACATGAGGGTTGGTATGTGTAGCTGCCTCCGTATCTCCTGACTTGCCCATGTTAGTTCCCTGTATAGTAGGCTGTGATGTCTTGTGCGTGGGGCACCAAGTGTGTATCTTGCGAATGTATTATAGAGTACATCAATTTTATGTAATTCAGAACTAGATGCACCTCCGTACAGGGTACAAGACATCACCGTAGTCCATAAAAGGTAGGACAAAATAGGAAAATATGTAGGTAGGGATGTGAAAGGGATCGGCTGTGGGCAAAGTTGCGATCCCTTCCACTTCTAATATAACATAAGAAATGTTATAAGAGATAGACAGATGGCATTTCACAAAGGTAAGGCACCAGAATATGTGGTGCAAATCCAATTTTAAACAAGTTGGTGTATCTCTTTAAATTTGTCTGCATCCTCAAGGGAGTTGTCGTCCCCCGCCAATCCAGCTAAGTGTCATCAGCAAACATAAGCAACCAGCTGGAGAGTCCAGCTTCCATATAGTTGAAGAAAATTGTGAAAAGCAGTGGTCCTAGCACAGATACCTGGGGGGCGCTGCTGAGCACCTATCACCACTCGGAGTGGTGCCCATCAGCCGCAACCTTCTGCTTTCTGTCCCCAAGCCAGATTGCAGTCCACTTTCATATATGCTTTTTATATCTGCACTGAATTGTAGTGCAGTTATGTATTAAAGGAGAGTGGCATTTTGCAAGCCTAATTTCCATACAAGCTTTTTTTTTTTTTTCAGGTACTGGTTCATATTTTATTCTTCTTGTTCCACCTTTACTCAACTTTTAGTAGGTTAGGAGAGATGTGAGAAAGCATTTCTTCACAGAAAGAGTGGTGGACTCCATGAGATAAGCACAAGAGAATCATAGTGGGGGAGGGGTGGGGAAGAGCTGTAGATGAAGCACGGTCTGCTGTAATAGTGTAGGTAGGGAGAAAGGGGCAGACTGGATGGGCCAAGCGATCCTTATCTGCTGTCAAATTCTATGTTTCTGTATAAAGGCTGGTTCTTATGCACTGGTGGTAAAGGCCATTTTGGTATGACATAGTTTATGTTCTTGCTTAGCTCTTATGTTGTTTACACACTGCACCTCTATTTTGCTGTAGACGTCTGCTGCTGTGGCGGAGATATCTATATCGTACAGTTCTAAATGGCACGTAACACCAGTGTCTGAATCAGAACCACCCATTGATTTTGCTAAAAGGCAAGAAAAGATTGAAAAATAATAGGATGGAGTCCAGTATTTAAATATAGCTTATATGGGAAAAAATGACTTAGTTTTAACATAATTCTCCTTTAAGATTTGTTCTGTTCTATGGAGATTTCGGAGGGAAAGATTTTTGAATTCTGATTTATTTGTAGGTACTGTTAATCTCTTAAATAAAAAGTTTGAAAGAGTTCTGCATTCATCGTCATTCTCCTCAGTGTAAGAGAACTTGGACGTGCCATGAAGCACATCATTTTCTTTCTAGCAAGAGGGCAAGTTCCTACATATACTAAAAGCAGCTCTCTGCAGCCAGAATGAGAGAAGTGAAGAGCGCAGTTTATTCCCGCTGTCCAGACTAGTTCTGTCAGTTGCAGGAGTGGTGTGTAGGTGGGCACATGGTCATGGCATAATTCAATCGCATGCCCTCATCTATGTTGCGCCTATGCTTGGATAATAATCTGCTGGAACCGTATGTGTGAGCACAACCATGAGAGGTGCCACAGTAAGGATCGACGGAATGAAAAACGGTCCATCGAAAATGCATCTCCTCTTTAAGCTCGTGTTAAAGGGTTTGAAGCAAAATAAAACAGACAAGCATACAGCTCCAGTAGTCTGCATCTCAACAATTATTCCATCTTCCCCAGGCAAATTCAATACGGTAGAAAAACAGAGAACAAGGAATGTATGCTAACCAGAACACAGTGCTCCACGATATGATAGGAATGACATGTAGCTGGCCTCTCGTACAGCAGATGAAGTAATTAGTGAAGTCAGCATTCATGATAATACTGTTTAGTAGGACTATCCAATTCCCCAAAGAAACAGAGTAGTAGTAGTAGCACCTTCTGGTTCCTGTTGAATATCTATTGTTATTGCTTGGCTTCTGTCCCTAAAGTCTGTGAAGGCTGTCTTTAGCTGTGTTAGCTCTGCAGCTGTAGGGGAAGCTTTGAAATAGAAGTTTATTTTAAGTGGCAAAAGATCTTCAGAATTAAACTGTTTCATTCTGATAGCAAACACTGATGTTCACACATCCACAAGAACTGAAGGAAGTGGGAAAGAAGATTTTAGGATTGGTTGTTAGAGAAACTAGAAAGATTTTTTTCCCCCAGAGAAACTAGTAGAAATTCAATTCAGATGTTTTTAATGCATTGAAATTACTGATCTTCCAGGAATCAGTCTTCACCATACATTCACGCTGATGGGTCTTAGCTAGAGGCGCTAGGATGCCGTGGGAGCAAAGTATTTTGCCACTTAGGGAGGGGACAGACGTCAGTGCTGGTGCCGCCCACGAGGCTGACGTGACACTGCGCACTTCAGCCAGCCAGTGACTGACACTGCCCCCACCCTCATTTTCGGTTTTCCTGCTATTGAGTGTGCAACAGGAAGACATCTGGAATTGATTCTAACTGCACCATCAAGGTTTAGCTCCTCATTTCTATGCTGCTTCCTGTTTTTTGATGCCAACTGCCTTCTGGCACTGTTAACACTGTTTTTCTTCCAGTACTACTTTCTTTTTTACTTCTATTTGTACCCCGATTAGTATCTACCAGCTCCCCAGCCCGTCACCCGGAATTACCGGGGTTACCTTACGCCCGGTCTGGGAGCAGCGCCTGTGGGGAGTCGAGTATCATCCTGCTGCCGGTGTTTTTCCCTGCCATTTTCTCCCGAGGGCCCCAGGGGAAGGACGCATGCACGTGGAGGTGTGCATGCACCTTACAGCCCCGGTACCAACCCCTTACACCCACATCATTGGCCTAGTGCCGGGCACCCTGCCTGCGCTGCCTCCTGGCCTCCACCAAGGTGCAACAATTAGGCGAGGGATGCCACTCCACCACCCTTGGAGAGGACAGTTACCTGCTGGCATCTCCATCCAGCTCCGCCCTCCCCCCTTGCCAACCACCAGTGACCCAGGCTCTTTCCTGAACCCAGGTCGCCAGTGTGCTACAAGGTGGAGCATCCAGCGCCTCAGCCCTCTGCACCACTGGCCCGGCCAGTGCTGCTTTTTTCTCTAGTTCGTTGCTGAATCCCTTTTCTTCTCCTTTTTATTATTTTGTTCATTGGAATGCCGAGTTTGAAGGGGCAAATGAAAAAGGAAGGCTGCAGCTCCCCAATGCATCAGTGCACCTGTGGGGGCCCACTGGCTGCAGCAGACCAGCATCTGAAGTGCCACACCTGCCTTGAGCCTGACCATGATATGGACCGATGTAATGCCTGCTTCTCCATGGACAGGCGTGTTCTACAGTTCTGCATGATGAAGTGGAGTCATTTGCTCCCCACTTTTGGAGGCAAGCATCACACCTGTTATGTCAAGTTAAGGTCACTAGGCCTTTCCCCAAGGCCCTTTCCCAGTACCTCTGGTACAGAGGAAGACCAGGATCCTCCCCACACTCGCCTTGCCAAGATGTCTGAGATCCAGTCCATTGGCTCTTCTGGGCAACAGACACCCCCAGTGGTGAGGCCGCTGCTAGATGCTCAGTCAGCACTAGTGGTCACTTCAGTGTCCTGGTATGGAGCTATCCCAGCTTCTGGTACCACCCCCAGTACTGGTGAGCTGGGCAGCACCAGCCATGAGGCCAGATCCCCTTCTGGTACTGCTCCTGGTACTGGAAGAGGGGTTATTTCTGGAGTCCGCCCTGACTCAGAGCCTGAGGTGATGGTCATCTCCTTTCCTGATCACTCTAGTGGCCTGGGGGAGGATGAGGATGCTGACTTTGGACTCGGGGATGGGGCAGTGATGATGGAACCGTCCCCGGGTCAGGTTCCGAGCCCAGTGCTGGTGACAGTGTTGCCCTCAGCATTATCCCTAGGTCAGATGCCAGGGAGGTGCCAGGACTAGTTCAGATGCTGGTTTGGGTCCTGGTGCCACTGCAGTGCCAGCCCTGGTGTCGCTCATTGTGCCAGGTCTGGTCTTGGTGCTGCTTGCGGTGCCAGCTACAGGGATGGTCTTGGGAGTTATTCTGGCTCTGGTACAGGGCTTGGCTCAGGGGGTAGTGCCAGTCCAGGTGAGGGGAAGGGACTTGCCAGTGGGCCTGCAGCTGACCCTGTGACCAGTCCTGGAGGCAGCACTGGCGGGGATTCCACTGCTAGCCCAGTGGCTTGTTTCTCCCCAGAACCAGATGACTGTGTCACTGGTGGGGATCAAGGCTGCCCTGTTCATGTCTACCGCTCTGGTCTCCCCCAAGGGTACTATCTGGGCTAGACCTCTGATAGAGGCCTGCACCACTTAGGTGATTTTGCCAGGTCCTTCCCCTGGAGAGGTTGCTTGGGTACTCTCACAGCCCTGGCAGAGAACTTGGAGTCACTGGCTTCTGTATCACTCCCTGTCCTTTTCCTCTCCTCAGTGTACTGCCAAGTATTGTGGGTCCCTTCAGGCCCATGACCTGGCACCAGTACAGAAGAATAGTCGGTGTCTTTCACCCATACCACTATCACTCCAGCTCCTCCTCTCCTGCTTCCTTCTCTGAGGAAGAGGACTTTTACATTCACATGTCTGCAGATGCTGAGTACTCAGCAGTTCCTCCTGGAGATGCTGAAGCTGAATGTGGAGTCTTTTGTTGGTTGCAATCCTGCTGACCTATCTCTGAGATTCCTTGGGGATTTCAGTGATGACTCTTTCGTCATCCTTTACTGGCCTCAAGCATTTGAAGAGGCATCCATAGATGTCTGGTTCTGTCCTTTTGCCCCCCAACCCCACCCCTAAGGACATCTAGTGCAGATGTTGTGCTCCCATGGGGTCTACAGAAGCTGTGCCTCACCTCATTTTGGGAATTTTGGTACTGCAGGCCCCCACTGGGCCTAATCACCCTGTGCGTGACCTCCCTCCTGAGGTTGACTCTGCTGAGGTGGATACCTGGGAAGGAGGGTTTTTACTATGGCACACACCATGATGTGCATGGTTGCACATCAGGCAACTTACAACAATCACCTGTGGTCGAAGCTAGACCAGATTCTAGCTTCAGTACCTGACCGACCGCGAGACAACCAGGTCAGCCATTCACCTTTCTGCACAGAACCTGAAGCTGACAAGGGCATCATGTGACACTCATGAGGTAGTTTCCAGGTTGGTAGGAACAGCAGTCTACATTTGGAGGATGGTATGGCTTTGCTTTTTCCAGTTGTCACCCCTGGCCCAGTGTAGGGTGCTCAACTCGCATTTCCAGGGGACTCGCTTTTTCTCTTGCAGGTCAGGCGTGAGTTGGGATGCCCTCCTGCTTCCAGGCCAGAGGAACCTTCACCAGCTTCTGACCAGTCTTCAGTCCTGCCAGACCTGTGAGTAGCTCCTGCCATCAGGTGGTTCTCCCCCACAGAGGGCTGAGGGATATCTTCCCTCAGGGTGAGCTAACTCCTCCCTCATTTTGGGGAAAGCTTTATGCTTTGACCCATCAGTGTGAATAAATGGGGAAGATTGATTCCTGGAAGATATGAAGATTATTACTCTTCTAATTATTGATCTTCTAGAATATCTTCACCATTTATTCACGTGCCTGCCCACCATCCCCCATTTAGGTAAGAGCCAGGACCTCTGGTCATGGTCATCTTATACTGTTGGGCCTCTGCATACTGTCATCCTTCTTGCCATGCCCAATGGGAGCTGCCTGTCCTCTTTTGAGGGTAGACCTTCATTTTATTTTTCATAAGAAGAAAACTGGGATGGAGTTTCCATACCCTCATTCCAGCAAAGAAAAAAATCCTTCTGGTGTGTTTTCTCCTCTTGGTTTCCTTAAGCATTTCTTCCTCGCCCTACTAGGATTATCTGTTAGGGAATATCCCTATTGCTGCCATTGTAACTTGGTTCCACCTTGTCCATACCGCTAAGCTTCTGCTAGATAGCAGCACCTGGCACTTGAGACAAGATGCAGTTTTAACCTTGCTGAATTGCAAGGCAAGGCAGCTGGCACAAACAAACAAACTCTCTCTACCATTGACACAAGAAACAGGCGCATTCTACCCATAACACCAAAACACAGGTCTACTCTACCTGTGACACGAAAAAATAGGCCCAATCTATTGGTGATGCCAAGAGACAGACCAGTTGTACCTGTGACAAAACAAGACAGACCCGTTTTGTGTGTGATATCCTGAAACAAATTTACTCTACCTGTGGCACTCAGAAATAAACTGATTCTACCTGTGAATGGGGCAACATTGCTCAGGCATGTGTGCAGCAACTCAGTGGCAGCATACAGGCAGCTGTGTGAGTGAGTACCTGTGGGTAGGCATGTGTTTAGCAGTGAATGGCAGTGGGTAGGGATGTATGTAGCAACTGAATAGTAATAATTTTCACTGGCGGGCAGATACGTAACATTAAATTTGTGTTGCTTTCACGCTGGCCTAAGGGTTGGGGGGGGCATGACTGCCCGAATGTGTTTTTTTTTTTGTTTGTTTGTTTGTTTGTTTTTAACATTTGCTGCCAGTTCACAAACCCACTCTATCTTCGACATCAAGAGATAGACCAAGTCTGCTTGTGGCACCAAGAGACAGACCTTCTGTACTTTTTACACCGAGAGACGGAGTCACACTACAGATGATGCTAAAAAAACAGACCCACCTTCCATGCAACACCAAGAAAAGGAACCACTCTACCTGTGACACCACAAAAATAGACCCAATCTGTGTGTGACATTAAGAAAATGACCTACCCTTCCCATGACATTAGCATGGCACTTGAAGAAAGACTCCGCTTCCAAACCTGCCTTCTTGTAAAAAAGACCCCCGGTCGCCACCTCCTGCAGCATGCCCCTTCCTCGGTCTCCGCCCACAGCACTTTCAAAACCTCCCCTCAAATAACATGAAGTCTTGCTGTATTCTGACAATTTGCAGTTAGCTCCAGCTCTGGAACTGCCCCGGAGAGTGAAGGGTTAAAATTCTATGCCAGGCATAGAATGCTGGGCTCAAGCTCTGTCTGTGCCTTTTTAAAACCAAACCGTCAGATTCTTTACTCCACCTCACTGAACAGTCGCTCCAGAGATTTTTCCTCCTACTCTGTTCAATCGCGGTTAAAGTGTCGGTTTTAGTTCAATTTTTCGTTCCGTTTTTCGGTTCGAGATTCTTATCTGTGGTACCGTAAGTACGTAGATTAGTGTTGTGGACAGTTATTGTGTGGAAATTGTAAACTGTTCGATTGGTTCGACTGAACCGATCCTTTAGTAAAATCCTTTTAAAAAGTTAGTGTGTGGTTACCGGTCCGTATCGTTTTTTTTAAAAAACGTGGTTTGAATGTTTTTTTCCATCACCCGTGACACGGTGAGAAACCGATAGGGGAGTCTTGCCTGGCTGTTGATAGGGGGTAAGTTGGTTAGGTTGGCCGTGTCTGAGAAACCCAAGAAAAAAACCAGGCCCACTGGGTTTGAACACTGCAGTGTATGTGGGGAGGTCTTTGCTAAGACCGATCCCCACACCACCTGTGTTTACTGTCTGGGGTTTGACCACCTCGATTCAGACTGCCAAATTTGCAAGAATTTCCATAAGTCTACCCTGGAAAAAAGGTTAGGTAGACTTAGGGATAAGGAGGCCAAGAAATCGGCTGACCTGGAAGGCCAGCCCGGTTCGGTTCCTACTGAACCAGACGGAGTGCCCTCTGACCAGGGTGATACTTTTCAGGCAAGAGGAGGGCCGATCATGAGGGATCGGTTCCTACAAAAGAAAACAAAAGGATAAGTCGGCCGGTTCGGATCCAGAACTATATGTTCCGACCGCCGAAGAAATAGCCAAAGCGATTCGGGTTGTGGAATCACTTTGTCCAGTTCTGACCGATGCGGCGCCTTCTGGCATGGGTTCGGTTTGGTCAGTTCCCCCAGTTCAGGATTATTCCCCTGAAGATTTTTACAAACCAGAGTTTGGGGGGGGGGGGGATTTTGAAGAGGATGATTACGATGGTGAATGTCTGGATGTGCCTGTGGAACCGTACATCTCCCCAGACAGACCTTCTGGTGCGCCCCCTCCTAGGCTTTCTGAGTCCCCTTCCCACTTTCTGTTCTACAGAAAAGTGGCTCAAACCCTCCAGCTTCTTACTGAGAAGGCTGTAGGGGATCAAGAGGAGCCTGACTACATAGAGATGATGGACATCCCAGAGTCTAAGAGACTGTCTATTCCCCTTCAAAGGTCATTTGGGAAACAGACACAAAAAATTCTTAGGTCTCCTAACTCTGTACCTCCTGTTGACAAGAGAATGGACAAGAGGTACACCTTGTCAGGCTCAGATACAGAGTTTCTTTATCAGCAATGCAGCCATGTTGGGATAGTGCAGGCTGCTGCCTGTGACAAGGCAAACATCTCCTTGGTTTCACCCCCCCCCGACAAAGACTCCAGGAAGATAGATGCCATGGCAGAGAAGCTGTACATCATCTTTGGGACTCAGGCAGGCTAACTATATAGCCTATACATCCAGGTACCAGAAGTCCAGGTGGGACACTGTACTGGCACTGGCTAAACAGGCCTCCCCCCAGCTGGCCAAGGAGCTGGAGGGGTTGGCTGCTGATGGGATCGAGGCATTAAAGGTGCAATTTCATGCTGCTGTGGACTCCAGTGATGTGTCTTCAAGAGTTATGGCTACATCTGTGGCTCTTCGGAGAATGGCTTGACTCAGATGTACTAGCCTTTCGCAGGATACCCAGGCCAAGGCAATGGATTTCCCTGAGGTGGGTAATTCTCTGTTTGGGGAGCAGACAGAGAATTACATGAAGAAAATGTATGAGTACAGGACCACTTACAGAAGTGTCCAGGCCAAGGAGAGGCAGGCAACTCCTCAAAGGCAGCAAGCTAGGGGCAGGGGCAGGCCTTTTCACAGGCCTTTCTACCAAGCACAGGCCTCTTCTTCCTTTTCTCAGAGGGGATTCTTCAGAGGGAGAGGCAGAAGGGGGATGAGCAGGGCTGCATCCACCCCTCAGCCTAAGGCTCTTGCCAAGCAGACACCCTGATGTGTAAGCCCGGGTCGACTCCCCCATCCCAGTAGGAGGCAGGCTGGCTTACTTTGTCCAGGACTGGATGTCTGTTACCTCAGACAAGTGGGACCTGGAGATTGTAAGCCAGAGGCTGGTTCTCAGTTTCAAAAGTTTTCCAAAACTGAGACCCAGATCCTTTCCACCTGTAAATACTTCAGAAACCCTTGCTTTAGAGGCAGAGGTTTTGTCTTTACTGACCTTAAAGGCCATAGAGAGAGTTCCTACTCCATACAGGGGCAAAGGTCTGCACTCCAGGTGCTTCCTTACCCCAAAAAAGACAGGGGAGTGGTGACCCATCCTAGATCTAAGGTACCTAAACGAGCACCTAATAAAGCCAAAATTCAAAATGGTGACTCTGGGAACAGTTCTTCCCTCTCTGAGGCCAGGGGACTGGCTAGCCTCCCTGGACCTCAAGGATGCCTATTTTAACATTCCCATCAGGTGCTCCCACAGAAAGTTCCTCAGGTTTGAATTGCCCTCAGGCCATTACCAGTTCAGAGCAATGCCCTTCGGTCTAACTTCAGCTCTAAGGGTGTTTACAAAGTGCATAGCAGTAGTGGTGGCCTTTTTAAGAAGGAAAAGGATTTCTATTTTTCCATACCTGGATGACTGGCTTCTGGTGGGCCAGTCTCCAGACCAAGTCAAGTCAGATCTGCAGGTCACCCAGCAAGTTCTCACTTCCCTGGGATTCCTTCTCAGTCTTCCCAAGTCAGTTCTCGAACCAGTACAGCTCCTAACTTTTATAGGGGCAGAGCTGGACACCCTCAAGGCAAGAGCCTTCCTTCCTTTGGAAAGGGCAAAAGCCAACTCTCAGCTGGCCCTCTTCCTTTCTCCCTCTGGTTTCTTGACCAGCAAGACATTTTCTGCTGCTTCTGGGCCACATGGTAACTTCCGCAGCAGTGGTCCAAAGGACCAGGTTTCAGATGAGGGACATTCAGTTCCATCTGAGAACCTTTTGGTCCCAAAGGAAAGAGCCTTTTACCAAGCTAGTTTCTGTTACTCAGACCTTAATTCAGGCCCTTCGGTGGTGGCAGGACCTGGGAAATCTGAGGCAAGATGTTCCATTTGCCTCTCAGACTCACTCTGTGGTTCTTACCACAGATGCTTCCCTTTTGGGGTGGGGAGGCCATCTGGGGGCTCTCACAGCCCAGGGCCTGTGGTTCCCTCAGGAATCCCTTCTTCACATCAACCTCCTGGAGCTCAGTGCAGTACTTCTTGCCCTACATGCTTTCTCTCAGTCAATACAGAACAAGGTGGTTCAGGTCAGGACGGACAACACTACCACCATGTGGTATATCAACAAGCAGAGAGGCATTCTGTCCACGGTCTTGTGCACAGAGGCCATGAAAGAATGGTCCCTGGTTTATTCCCTGCAGACCTCTCTAGTAGCGGTCCACCTCCCAGGAAAGGACAATGTGATAGCAGATGTATTGAGCAGGATTTCCCAAGGCCACCATGAATGGTCTCTGGATCCTTTGGTGTTGAAGGTGATTTTCTCAAGGTGGGGCACTCTGTAGATCTCTTTGCAGCCCCAGACTATCACCAACTTCCTCTGTTTTGTTGCAAACCCCTAGTCTTGGGCTCAGTCCCTCTGGATGCTCTGATTTTGAACTGGGAAGGGAAGTTTCTTTATGCCTTCCCTTCCTTTCCTCTATTGCTCAAGGTTCTAGTCAAGGTAAGGTCACAACCATGCAAAGTGATTCTGATTGCTCCAGACTGGGCCAGGCAGCTATGGTACCCCCTTTTGCTGTCCTTAGCAGTCCATCTTCCCCTGTCTCTTCCCAGGAATTACAATCTGCTAACCACCTCTCAGGGGAGGATTTGCTACCCCAATCTCCAGTCACTCAATCTAAAGGCATGGCTCTTGAAGAGTTAGAGTATGCAGATTTACATCTGCCCAAGGGGTTCTGGATATCCTCAAGGCTTCTCAAAAGCCTGCCACCAGAAAAACCTACAACTCCAAATGGAAAAGATTCAATATTTGGTGTTCCAAGAAGCACATTTCCCCAGACACTGCTGAGTTGTCTACAGTTCTGGATTACATGGTTTACCTTAATGGCCTAGGCCTCAAACCAGCTACTCTAAAGTTCATTTGTCAGCTATTTCTGCTTTCCTGTCAGTGGGGAAGTCTTCCTCTCTGTCATCTCACCCTGTATTCTGTAAATTTTTCAAAGGATTGCTTCATACCAATCCCCCCTTTTAGGGATCCTGCTCCTGCCTGGGATTTGAATATTTGTATTGCTCAGCTGATGCAACCCCCCTTCGAGCCTATGTCCTCAGGAGAGCTCAAGTACTTGACTTGGAAAACTGTGTTTTTGGTTGCTGTTACTTCTGCCGGACGATCAGTGAATTGCAAGCCCTGTCAAAGGAGCCTGACTTCATTTCTTTCCATAGAGATAAGGTGGTCCTAAGAACCAATAGAAGGTTCCTACCTAAAGTGGTTTCTGATTTCCACTTAAACCAGTCTGTGTCTCTGCCTGTGTTCTTCACTGATCACACCTCCTCAGGGGAACGGAGGCTACACAGTTTAGATGTTAAAAGGGCCCTTAGTTACTACATAGAACATACAAAGGGTCACAGGTTTGACTCCCTCCAGTTCTTCCTCACTTATGGGGAAGTAGGTAAGGGAAAACCCGCCACCAAGAGAACCATTGCTAGGTGGATGGTGTCCTGTATTCAATTATGCTATGAAAAACTGGAAAGAATTCACCCTCCGGCCCGAGGGTTCATTCCACTAGAGGTACAGCTGATCTCAGGCTGCAGCTAGGGGTATCCCCTTGTTAGAAATCTGTC
This sequence comes from Neoceratodus forsteri, assembly GCA_016271365.2. Lineage (NCBI taxonomy): Eukaryota > Metazoa > Chordata > Ceratodontiformes > Ceratodontidae > Neoceratodus > Neoceratodus forsteri. The sequence goes on from JADMNL010000024.1 coordinate 360,065,507, forward strand.
AAGCAGCCACCTGGAAAACAGTTCATACCTTCACCAAGCATTACTCTCTGGATATCCAGGCTAGGAGTGATGCTAGGTTTGGCACAGCAGTACTTCATAGTAACCTATTCCCAAAGTAGGTTCTGTCCCCCCTCATTGGAGGTACTGCTTGGTAGTCTGCAAATTGTCAGAATACAGCAAGACTTCATGTTATTTGAAGAAAAAATTACTCACCTTAGTAATTGTGTTTCTTCTAATGGAGTCTTGCTGTATTCTGACCTCCCTCCCTCCCTGCCTCCCCTCTCAGAACCTGTTTTGGGAAGTGGGTGGGCAGGTGCAGTGTTTCACCCCAGGGGTGTCTTTAGCCCACTCCTTTTGTTGGGTGCTTTGTATTTGTTTAATTAAGAGTTTTTAGTTCTTATTGCCTGGTTTTTGTTCTTTGGGTTTCCTGACTTGAGTTTTTAGGGAACCCAAAGTCTTTGTTGCCAGTTGGCTACTAGGAGTTTTACAATTTCCATATTATATAGTCAGTGAGTTTAACTCGTAAGAATCTGATGGTTTAGTTTCAAAAGAACACAGACAGAGTTTTCAACCGAGCTTGAGCCCAACGTTCTATACCTGGCATAGAATTTTAACCCTTCACTCTCCGGGGCAGTTCAAGAGCTGGAGCTAACTGCAAATTGTCAGAATACAGCAAGACTCCATTAGAAGAAACACAATTACTGAGGTGAGTATTTTTTTCTTATTGTCCCCAGGGTAAGGACGTCTGTGGCCCAGAGATCCTTTTGCTATCGGGCTCCCTTCTGGTTCAGTTCCCTCCCAGCCAATGTAGCTGACTCAGCTAAGGTTGGTCTTTCAAGGTCTCCCTCAGAAGCCATCTGACAAGCATGCGCTGCTGCAACTGCATATAATCCCCCCTGGCCCCTTACCTTCACCCCATGGCTGGGTCTGCCCTGTCTACTTTTGCTGTATCTACCTGGGGTCCCATGCAACATCTGCTGACTAATGTAATAAAATATCTCTGGTTGCTACCTGACGTGGTACTCGTGTACCTATAATATGACTACTGTGATCTACCTATTACCAAGCGTGTACCACCAGTGAATGCCTGTAACACTGGTTGTTTTTTAAATCTAAGCATTATGTACTGTACTGTTTGTTTGCTGTCATGTATTGCTCCCTTAATGAGGTGCCTTTGTAAATGAGTCTATAACTCAAAGGTCTGTAAACCGATGATCTAATAATAAATAATAACAACTAGACAGACTCTCTTTGCCTGTGACACAAATATTTTGATCCACTGTCATGTAACACCAATAAGTATTCATTGTGACACCATGAAATAGACCCAGTCTACTTGTGAAGCCTTGAAACAGACGTATTCTACCTGTGAAACCAAGAGACAGATCCGCTGTACCCCTGACACTAAAGGACCATTTACACAATGAAGGTAGCACCATTTTGAGTGGTGCAGAGCAGTTACTTCGGTACCTGCAAGGACATGTAAGCGTAAGCTGCATCACACTGGATGTATGTGTTGCACCTCAGAGCGATCACTTCAGTGGAGTGGCCATTTTGAGCCAGTGTCTAAACAGTCCACAACACCCATATTGATACAGCCCCCCACTGCACATCCTCTTCCCCTGCTGCCAGCCAGAAACACACTAAAAACATAGGAAGGCCATCAGAAACACTGCACAACTGCAGTAACAATAACTGTATCATATCTTCCATATGTATTACACCAAGAAACAGCCCTACCATACTATATAACCACAACACCAAAAACAGACCTACAATACTATAACTGTGATACTAAGAACGGGCCTCTAGTATATAACCATGACACTAAGAAACCAACATGTGGTACAGTACAGTAAGCATCATGCCAAGAAACAGATATATATATATATATATATATATATATATATATATATATATAGCTGTGACACCATGAAGCAGTCATACAGTACTATATATGAAAATAAGAAAACAGATATATACTACAGTACTGTAACCATGACACCAAGAAACACAACTACAGTACTGTAACCATGACACCAAGAAACAAACTTACAGTACTATAACGATGATGGCAAGAAACTGACATATGGTACAGTGCTAAATCCATGATGCCAAGAAACAGACATGCAGTGCTATAACTATGACACCATGAAACTGGAATAAAGTATGGGGTGGTGTGTGTAACGAGAAGTTTACACACACCTGAGGTATAAGCATCTAACCCGGTGTGTGTAAGCTTGATTTAAACATAAGCACCTATATTTTATTTTATATAATTGCTGGGTCTTCCTTTTCGGCCACAGCAATTATATAAAATAAAAATCAAATGGACGTTCTTGAGTCCTGCGCGGCTGCGGTCCACTTTGGTTCGAGTGCACGGCAAGCGGTAGTTTTTATTTATTTATTTAAAAGTTTTTAATTTTTTCTGTCCGCAGGCAAAAGTTTAGTTCTTCAGGTTTTTATTTAGTTTGTGTTCACTTACCACCGAGTCCGAGTGGCGGTTCCGTCTGCTTCGGAAAGGCCAGGCTGTCGACGATACAGGAGGAAGAGCTGCAGCGGGTACACGTGCAGACCGAAGGAAAACCATGCATGTGTTTGCCATAATAAACACTCCTTTATTACAGCAAATAACACCATGGATTTCCTTTGTTAAAAAGGATGACCCATTAATTATAGTACTATAATTGTGACACTGAGAAACAGACATAGTACAGTACTGTGACCATGAAACCAAGAAGTAAACCTATAGTACTATAACTTTGTCACCAAAAAACAGACCTACAGTACTAAAACCATGACACTAAGAAACAAACATATAGTAGAATACTATAACCATGACACCCAGAAATAGACATATAGTACTATAACTGTCATTAAGAAACAGACATATAGTACAGTACTATAACCACAACACCAAAAACAGACCTACAGTACTATAACTATGACACTAAGAAACAGACATATTGTACATAGGGGATAATGTATGGGTTTTGATCAATAACCACACTGTAATCGCTTCAAGAGGTTACCATGACAATTTTGTAAACCTTGAGAGTGAAGCTTGAGAGATTTTTAGTTGTCATGCTAACCTTGAGATGCGATTTCAGCATGGTTACCGATCAAAACCCATCCATTAGCTTTTATAGTGTATGGTCAAAAACTCAAGTGAGCATCAATTTAAAAGAAGATAGTCCCATAGCACCTCTCTGCCTTAGAGCCAGCTCTCACCGCCGCAGCCATTCGTTGTGCACCGCTCGTTCAAAGCCGCTCATGCGCAGATCCGCTCCCGTCGTTATGGTATCGTTCTGACGTAGTCAACACGGTTGACAACCTCTTGGCATCACAACAATACCATAACAGCGTTATAAACTGTGCAATTTCTGCAGGTAATAAGCCTCTCCCATACATTGTAGTACTATAACCATGACACCAAGACATAGACCTACAGTTCTATAGCCATGACACTAAGACAGACATGTAGTAGCTGGCCCGGTGGCACTGAGGGTTGAGGCACTGGACGCCACACCGGTGACCTAGTTCGGAAATGAGCTCAGGTCGCGGGGGGAGAGAGGATCGAGCGTCCGGAGGATTGCTGTCCTCTCTCAGGGGGAGGGTCCCATGTCCTGCTTGCTGATTGTCCTCTGATGGTGACTGGAGGGCAATACGGGTCGTGGGGCACACTCTGAAGTAATTACGTTGGCAGGGAGGGGGGAAGGGAGAAACAGCAGGAAAGGGAGCCTAGCAGGGCTCCATGACAGTTCACCGCACCGAGGTCTGACCCCAGCTTCTGGATCGGGTCTCCAGGGAGGGGCGCCGCCTTCCTGGCCCTGCCACAGGGGGCAAGCCATGGGGGAATCTTCGGGGTCAGCGAGTGCAGGGCAGCGGGACCTGAAAGACACTCCCTTCTACAGAGGGCCCAAGCCTTTGCCAGGGCTCAGGAGGATAAACACCAAAATAAAAAAAGAAGAAACACATGTAGTACAGAACTGTAACCATGACACCAAGAAACAGACATACAGTGCTATAACTTCAATACTGTGAAGCAGACCTACAGTACTATGACACCATATAGCAGACATACAGTACTACAACTGTAACAAGAATCGGACATAAATCTACTGCCATATAGCATGTCATAATTCTATATAATTTTAGCTTCATCATATGCACATTATGCTTTTTACCTGTATCGGTTCACTGACTAATGCTGTAGAGAGGCAAGTAAGAAAACTGTTTTTTGAAAGAACAGTATTATTTCATTTTCTTTTATGTGCCCTTCTTTCCCCTAGCCTTAAAGCCTTGGCATCTGCGGTTCCTATAACCTGTTATATGGCAATAGGCTTATTTGGTCTTTTGGGGCTTCACTCCACAGGTTGGGTCCATGGTTTCTGCACTTATTATATATCTTACTGCCATTATCCGTATAATGCTTGCCATTATTTTTTGTTGTTTCTACCCATTGTATTTTTGTAGCACTGCTGTACTGTTCCTCTTTTTGTATTATTGTACCCATGCTGCTGTTGTTCAACTGTTCTCCTTTTGTTGTACTCTCCCGGGTCGTGCCTGAAAATAGTCATTTTATGGCTAGTGCACCTACCCGGTTAACAAAAACTAAATAAATACATAACTTTATGTTTTGTAGATATTTACAGTTTATGAAAGCTTTGGACTGGTGGCATGAGGCAGCGTAATGCCTGAGATAGTGGGTTAAGGGTGCTGAGGCTTTTTGCACTTGTTGAGAATTGTATGCAGACTCACTGGTGATGGTGGTGTAACATCAATACCGCACGTATATTATGGACTAAAACATGCATTTATATTATTGAAACATGAAAACTTAGACAATTATGGCAAATAAAGACCAGTGGTATGTAGGGTCTGCCTGAGTTCCCCATTTAGCCCTCGGACATATGGTCCCTTCATGATCCTAGTCCTCTCCATCCTCCCCCCCATTCTCCTCCCAGTTTCTACTATCCTGAGCCCCCACTATTGTCTTCATTCTGTCCCATCTGTGCACAAAACCACCAATGGATCTGCACCCACCACTTTGGCTGGAAGACTGTTCCATGGCTCCACCACTCTTTCTGTAAAATAATGATCTTTCTACAAGGATGTCTCTTTCCTCATGACACACTTATGGAACTATAGCAGCCAGGCACTAGGACAACATGGAAATTTTTTGCAAGCAGTCCACTAGGGGCTTCCCATGATGACGTTTGGTGTCAACAACCGCTCTATATAATTGTGAGTGGCCCTCTCCCTCCTCAGTTTTTTTCCCGCAGTCTACAATACTCAGTGGACTCCACAGAGATAGCGCCGTTACAGTTGACTGCAAAATCCTCGATTTTTCTACTGTTTTATTATTTTCTCACCCTAGTCGCCATCACTTTATTATAAACTGATTGCTGTCATCATGTATGTCACCGAAGGATGCCGCTAAACTCTTCCGATACTGCAAGTACGATAGAAAAGTTTACTCCAGCGACAACCACAATGTCTGCGTGTGCTACCTCGGAGAGGCCCATGATGTTAAGGCATGCGAGAACTGCCTGAAGTTTTTTTTTGTTTTTTTTACATGAATCTTTGTATTAAATTTTAACAGAAAAAGCAAATGGAACAGCTCAGGGATTAACAGACAAACCACAAATATAAATAACAGATCCAAACTATATACACAAGGAGAGGCATGTATCCTGTGTTATTTAATACAACTAGTTGTACCCTTGTATATGCAGATAACTGTTCAGATCTGCCTGAAGTTAAATCAAGCTACCTGGCAACGCCGTCAAAAAGCCCTGCACACTTTTCTCCTCGAGCAGCAGGTAGCCAGTCCTCTAGGGTCCGGGAGAAGTCATCAGCAAAGCAAAAAACACCAGGAGAGGGAGCAGAGCAAGGCTAAATCTCCTCACCCTAGTACTCTCCCGGTCACCTAAGGCGGCCACAGATGCAGTCCCGTCAACTGATTCAGTGGTGATGCCTCCTGCCTCACAGGCCTTAGCACCCTCAAGGCCGGCTCTGGCAGTGAGTTCTGCCGGACCTCCCACGGCCGGTAACGGTGTGGCAACATCAGGGCTGCCATTCTGTCGATGTTGCAAGCCCTGCCACTCAGACCTCAGAACCCTCAGAGTTGGCTAACAGTGAGTTCCGCTGGACCTACTTCAGCCAGTGATCGCCCGTCAATATCAGGGCTCTTGTCTCCCCCGTCGTCGTTGCAAGGCGCCCCTGCGCTGCAGGCCTCCATCAGGTTTTAGACGGTGCTCTCTTCCTTTGCAGAGATAATACAGTGCCTTATACCTCCTCAGCCTGCACCAGGCACATTGATGACGGGCCTCTCAGACCACCCCCCCCCATCATTTTTACAAGGCACCCCTGGACTGCAGGCCTCCATCAGTGTTCAGACGGTGCTCTCCTTGTTTGCAGAGATAATACAGTGCCTTATACCTCCTCAGCCTACACCAGGCATAACGATGATGGGCCTCTCAGACTAGCCCCCGTGTCGACGTCTGCTCCGTTGATGTGTCCTACACACTGCAGAGCATCGATGTCCTCGCTTCCTTCCCTGTGGCCTTCAGGGCACATTGATGAGGATCAAGAATATAATCGTGACCTCCTTACACAAGTGGAAGAAAAGGAGGAGAAGGAGAAAGATACTTATGGGAGCCCATCTGACAAGTCTGGCTCCATGATTTCCACCAGGAATGAGGACTCCACCAGGTATACCCCAAGATTCCCCTCCTGAAGACCTCTCCTTCGTCTCTATGATGAAGCAGCTCCAGATGACAATGGGGTTTGATGCTGAGGAGCCAGACATTACTAGGAGAAACTTGGTAGAGTTCCTGGAGCTACCAGATTCTCCACCTCTGGTCATTCCTCCTTTATTGGCTGCACTAAAGGATGGCACCCTGGCCACCTGGCACAGACCAAGCTTGATCCCTACCATGCCCAGAAAGGCAGACAAGCTGTAGCAGGCCCCCTTAGGGTTTTTTGCAGGCCAGCCTGAGGCGGATTCAGTGGTGGTAAAGACAGCCCACGATAGGTCTAAGGTGCCTAAACATCTCAGTTCTAGGGACATGGATATGTTGTTCATCCACACTTATTGGCAGGTATCCTTGCCGCTTTAAATCTTGCCGGAAGGTCTTCAAGCTGGCTCCTCCCACACCGGGTGGTATAACTCGGCTGCGCCCATGTCGCCTAGATCTTCCTTACCGCTTAGGCTCAGGTTCCTCCTTAGCGCTCTGCGTTCGCGACTGGTTCCTATTTCTTCCGTTGCAATTTGAAAGTTTTTTCCTAAAGACTTGGTCTTGATCCCTCATGGCTGCGATGGACCATCGACTCGGTTTTGGAGATGCCCCTGCAGGCAGAAGATGTCCGGATGGATCCACACTCCACGTGTGTCTACTGTTTAGGCCTTAAGCACGACCCGCAGGACTGCGACCTGTGCTCTTCCTTCTCGGCCTACGTCCTCGAAGACCGTGCTACCCGATTGCAACTGGGCCGTCCCGAGAAGCGTTTCCCTCCGGTGAAGTCTAAGGAGGCCCGGTCGGTGGTGTCCTGCGTGGCGAGGCTGCGGATCAGCTCGAGCAGATGATCGCCTCAAGAGGAGGCGCGCGGGTCAGATCTTCTCCTCGGCCGCGGCATTTATCCCGCCCTCTCTGGGTTCTTCCTACACAGCTTCATTTAAGGAGCTTTGTCTGTCCCTCCTCCACTAGGGAGAAGGGCCAACGCCTGGACCTTTTTCTCGGTCCAAAAGAGGGACAAAGGTAAATCCCTCGTCGGCGCTCTTGGGGTGGGAAGGTCCCCCTCGGTCATCGACTTGTCGACTTCCTCGATCCGGCCACTGGTCTCACGGGTGCCCCATCAGGTCAGTTGACTGAGACTCCTGTCGACGAAGTCGAGATTTTTCTCGACCCGTTAGACGGGCTGTCGCCCATAGAAGCCGAGATTCCTTTCTCCCCGGTTCCCCCAGAGGGAGTTGAGGATCCCGTGGGCTTGCCTGTGCCTCCGGTTCCGGAGCCCTCGGATGAACCCTCCGAGCCGAAGGGAGTGCCGGTTCCTGCCGACACTTCCCTGCACCGACCTCGGAAGAGCCGAGGCTCTCGATCTCGGTCTCGGACCGCTCAGAGTCCAGCCCGATCCGCCGCGCTCATGCGGTCTCGGTCTCGCATCATGGTAAGGGCGCCGCTGGCTGGCCTCGCCCCTCCTCTCCGAGGGAGGCTTCGCAGAGTTACGCTGACGGCATCGAGTACCTCATGTGGCACAGGCTTCTGACCGGGAGTAAGCCGACGCAGTCGCCTTCCCCGGCCATGGCGGGCTGTCACCGGAGCGGCCGACACACAACCCCTCGATTTGCCCGAGGAGCCTTCGTACCAGGCCGGTTGTTCGCCAAACCAGCTGCTCCACCGATTCGTGGAACCTCCGCCTCCACAGCCACTGTTTGGGGCCCACCAGGATTCTCGGTCGGCTAGGGTCTACCCCATCGGTTGCCTGTTACCTCACTCCTGACTGACCTCGGCAGGTTGAGGGTGGCTCAGGCCAGAGGCAGCTCTTTGAGGACTCCTCCGAGTCCGAGGATAATTCCTCCTTTTTCTCCAAGCGACTGGACTTGGAGTCCTCAGGAGGACAGTCTATGGACGATAGCCCGTCGTCCTTCCTAGGACTGCTTCGGCTCATCTCGGAATCCACCGGGATGAAGCTCAAACCTGTTTCCAAACGGGCCAGGTATCCCCTCACAGAGATTCTGGACCGAGGGACTCTCCGACGGAGGCTTTTCCGGTGGCCGAGGCCATAGTGGGTCCAGCCCTGGAGCTTTGGCAGCACCCTGCTTCCTGTCCTGCGCCTTCGGCCAGGATGGCCAGGAAGTATGCGGTCCCTATCGGTTCCCTGTCCGGCTTCGAGCACCCTCCGCTGAGGGGTTGGTTACCGAGCTGCTCGCGCAAGTCGGGCAACGCCAAGGATGTGGGACAAACCTCCCAACAAGGAATCCAAGAAATTGATTATGTCATGGAAAACTTATGCTAAGGCTCCTCTCTCGGCCTTCGCCAGGCCAGTTCGACTGCCCCTCATGGCACATTTTCTCATGCCCTGTTGGGCTCCCTGGATGAGGTTATTCCTCATCTCCCCGCGATCAGCAGACTACGGTCAAGCAGGTGCGGACCAGGGCAGGGCAGTGGCCAAACAGCAGCTCCAGACTGCTTTGGATATTGGGGACTCATGTGCCAGGTCGGTGGCGGCCAGAGTGGCTATGCAAGGTCAAGGGCTTGGCTGAGGATATCCACCTTTACTGATACCCAGCACAAGTTGGCGGATGTTCCTTTTGGGACTGACCTCTTCGGCCCTGGGGTGGAAGGTCACCTGCAGAGGATCGAGAGTCCAATGCTACCTTGAACTCGGTCTCTTCCGCCCAGAATGACAAAGGCCGAAACCGCAGCCTAAGCCTTTCGCCCCTCTGCGCCTGCGCGCCCGCCCAGCAACGCCAGGGCCAGCAGGCTCGGCCTTGCATCCCAAACCCAAGCCTCCAGCTTCTCTAACAGGAGGCAGGGAGGAAAGGCCAGGAGGTCCCTCGCCGGTCCATCCTCCAAGTCTTCCTGCCCAGTGACGGGCTGAGGGGTGTCGCCCCCATCCCCGTTGCCTACTCCTGGGTCTCTGGGGGACGGCTCGCACTGTTTCCGCCTGGTCCGCTGTTACCACGGACAGGTGGGTTTTGAGGTGATGGGAAGAGGCCTGCCTCTGGAATTCGAGCAGGCACCTTGAGCTGCCGCCCCTCGGGGGCTTCTGGGGTCCCCAGCCTCACATGCCTGCCGAGCCAACATCGCCTCCTCCTCCAGAAGGGGTGATAGAGGTGGAGGACCTCTCAGACCCAGGGTTTGTGTCCAGGTACTTCCTGGTTCCGAACGGACGGGGCTGGACGCTCACTACCTCCACACGACCTCAACAAGTTCCTAAGGTCTCGAACCTTCAGGATGGTCACTTGGCTCAGATAATACCATCCTTGAACGCCGCGTGGTTCTGCCTCTGACTTTAGGACGCTGCGTCACGTCCCCATCCGTCTGTCTCACCAGAGATTCCTTCGCCTTCCGAGCGGAGGGATCCCTTTTCAGTTCCAGCCATGCCCTTCGGCTTGTCTCCAGCTCCCAGGGTCTTCACCAAATGCATGGCAGTGGTGACAGCATTCTCCTGGGCTACCGAGGGGTCCGGTGTACCCTTACCTGGACGACTGGCTGATAGCAGCTCCTCCAGGCAGGAGGTGGAGGGTCCAGAGATCTGGCCTCCAGGTCTGTTCTCAACTAGGGCCTCCTTATCAACGAGGCCAAGTCGGAACTCGAGCCAAGCAGGTGATTCTGTTCATCGGGCGCAGCTCGAACTCTCTTCGAGCCAGAGCTGCCCCGCGGACAGGGCCGAGGTTCTCCTCCCTTTGCCCAGTCATTTCTGGTTGGGCACCGCGCCTGCCCGGGACTTCCTGCGCCCTGGTCTCTGGCGGCTGCCTGCACCAGCGTGGTCCGCTGGGGTCTGCTTGGAACATGCTGCCCTTCAATGGGGACTGGCCAGCCAGTGGTCACAACGCTGCAATCCTTTGACCAGCTTAGTCGGTGACATAGGGATGTGGAACGCCTCCAGTGGTGGATCGCTCCAGGTCATTTGCAGGAGGGCATCCTGCTCGTCCGCGCTTTGACCGACGGTTCTCTATCGACCGATGCCCTCTGATGGGTTTGGGCGCCCATCTGGGGAACACTGAGCCCACGGCCCTGGGTCCCCGCGGAGTCCTGATGCCACATCAACCTGTTGGAACTCCCGAGCTGTCCGCCTAGCTCTCACCGCCTTTTGCTCCGTTCCTCCGGGGTCAAGTGGTCCGAGTCCAGACGGACAACACCACGACCATGTACTATCTAAACCGCCAGGCGGGACGCGCCATGCTTCTATGTAAGGAAGCCTCCAGATGGTCACTGTGCGCAGCCTGGAGGTGGATCTCCTAGCTATCTCATGTGGCAGGAGCCTCCAACACCCTGGCCGATGCCCTGAGCCGGATAGGGCTGCATCCCACGAGTGGTCTCTCTGCACCGGAGGTAGTACAGCATCTGTTCTCCCTTTGGGGCACACCTCAGGTGGACCTGTTTGCCTCAGGGAGACGCAGCTGAGACTGTTCCATGCCCGCCTCAGCAGGGGCTCGCTGCAGGGGATGCCTTCTCGAGGCAGTGGACCCCGGGCCTCTCTCACGCCTTTCCCCATTTCCCTTGATCCACAAGGTGCTTCTGGCGGGGAGGGACAAGGCGAGGTGATTCTGATAGCCCCAGACTGGCCTCGCCAGTTCTGGTACCCAGATCTCCTCAGTCTCAGCTCCAGGACTCAGCAGCTTCCAGCTCGCCTCGACCTGCTCTCAGTCAATCAGGGAAGGTGTTCCATCCGGACCTTCAATCCCTGCACCTGACGGCCTGGTTCCTGAGCTGCTAGAGTTCCAGGCCTTGGGTCTTCCCGACGAGGTCCTCAATGTAGTTGAGGCGGCCCTGTATGAGTCGACCAGAAAATGTTATGCCTTCAAATGGAAAAGGTTTTCCATTTGGTGTCAGGGCAAGGGCTTGGACCCTTCCTCCTGTTCCTTGGCAAGCATCTTGGACTATTTATGGTCCCTTTCTAATCAAGGGCTTAGGTCGAATTACCGTGGGTGTGCACCTGGCAGCCATCTCTGCTTCACCGGGCGGGCCGGAAGCAGTCTAGCAGCAGGAGAAGGTGGTCTGGCGCTTTTCAAAGGCCTTGATCACATTTCCCTCGGTGCGAGAACCTCCACCTCCGTGGATCTACTGCTGGTACTGGCAAAGCTCATGGGCAAGTTTATTCGAACCTATGCACAGGTGTGCTCTCTCACCTGTCGTGGAAGACCGCTTTCTTGGTGGCTATCCGCCAGCCAGAAGGATGTGAGAGCTCCAGGCTTTCCATCGAGTCTCCTTACCTGGTCTTCCATAGGGACAAGGTTGTCCTCGCTTCACCCGAAATTCCTTCCGGCAGGTGTCGGAGTTTCACCTAACCAGGTGTTGACTCTGCCAGTGTTCTACCCCAATCACACCGGAGGTCTAATATAGGCTCCATACTTTGGACCCTAGAAGGCGCCTATTGACAAAGAGCGACAGCTGAAATTGGGGAGAGGTTCTGCCAGCTGTTTGTCACCTACACTGAAGCCGCATCTGCAGACCTGCAGCTGCCGGACGATAAGCAGGTGGGTCACCTCCTGCATAGATCTCTGCTATAAGTTGACGGGCATGGAGCCTCCCAGAGGGATAAGAGCTCATTCTATCCGCCATACTGCTGCATCGGTGGCTGCTTCCAGGGACGCCCTTATCCAGGAAATCTGCAGGGCTGCTACCGGAAGTCAGCAAACACCTTCATTACCCATTACCACATCGACCTTGAGTAACGCCGGATGCTGGTTTTGGGGCCTCGGTTCTCAGTCTCTTTCCCAAGTAAGTATTGGGGTGTCGTCTTGCCTCCCTCCTCCCGAGAACTGCTAGAGTCTGCCAATAAGTGTGGATGAACAACATATCCATGTCCCTAGAAATACAGGTTACTCACCTGTAACAGGAGTTCTAGGAATGGTATATGTTGTTCATCCACACGACCCACCCGACCTCCCCGGCCTGACGCACAACCTGAGCTTCCAGCGGGCCAGATCTGGTGTCATGGGGCGGAGCCGAGAGTTATACCACCCGGGTGGGTGGGAGGAGCCAGCTTGAAGACCTTCCAGCAAGATTTAAAGCGGCAAGGATACCTGCCCATAAGTGTGGATGAACAACATATACCATTCCTAGAACTCCTGTTACAGGTGAGTAACCTATATTTCTCTGCCCCCAGATAGAGTCAAGGAAACTGGACTTAATGGGAAAGATTTCTATTGGTTTAAACAATTACATTTTTCCTTTCTATTTTAAAAAAAGCTACATCAACTTGGTATGTTGTCACCTGTTTGTTGTTGCTAAGTAGCAGATGTTTTTGCATTGTGCTCTGATTCTGTGATAGAATCTGTATTAGTAGAAGGTAGATTATTGTGATTGTAGTTACCTTTTGATTGTAAGGATAAAGAGCTTAGATAGAAGTGTATGTATTTTCAAATATTATAGGAACAGTGGCAGGATTTTTAGGACAGTAAAATTAATAAAAAGGAACTAGGAGAGCTTCAGTAGCAGACAAGTAGTGGAATTGCAGTATAATGGGAGTGGTGCATGCAGTGGCTGTGGGGCAGCCATATTCAGGCAGACCTTCTGGACACTGAGGTGCTGCCCTATCTGCATGCATCTGTCTGGACTGCGGGATGAGGTAGCCAGACTCAGAGCGGAAGTAAACTGGGTCAGGAGTACCATCACCCCTATCCAAGGACCACCCAGTCCAATGCAACTGCCTCAAAGGATGCCGAGAACGAGGAGCACTTGGATGACAGTGGGCTCATGGAGGGTTAGAGCAGTCAGGCAGAGGCACATCCCAGATCCTATTCCACTCAAGAACTCATATGCCACACTGGCAAACGAGGACAACCAAATACAGGTACCCAGAGAAGTGGAAGGAAAGAGATGTGGAGGTTAGCCAAGGAGGTGACCTCAGCGGGAAAGCAGTGGACCCCAGAGAGGAGGAAGCGAATCCTGGTGGGGACTCCATCATAAGAGGGATCCAGCTAGGAACACAGGAGGGGGAGGACAGGGAGGTGAGATGCCTACCAGGTGCCACGGCATGGAGAGATGGAAGGAAGATCCTGGGGATCACTGGGAAGGCAAGACGGGAGGGTGAGCTGGATGTCATTATCCACCTAGGTACTAATGACCTGGCAAATGGGGAGCCTCAGGAAGAGTTTAGGAAACTGGGGAGGGGTCTCAAGCAAGTAGCTACTTCTGTCACTTTCTCAGAAGTACTACCTGTGAGAGGCAAGGGAGAGCATAGGAGTGCATGCACCAGGAACTTTAACTCATGGTTGAAGAACTGGTGCTGTGAGGAAGGGTTTGGATTCATTGGTGACTGGGGACCCACCTGGAGGGATGGAGGTTTTTTCAAGCCTGACAGCCTGCATCCATCCTGGAGGGGAATCCAAGCACTCAATGATAAGTTTAAATGCTACATTGACAAGCATTTAAACTAGCAAAGGGGGTGGCAGGCCAGCAAGGAGGGTACCTACTTGCTCACCCCCCACAGCTAGCAGTGGAACCAGTGAACCAGAGGAGTGGCTATCTCTGCAAAGCAGTGTGCAAAAGATGGAGATTAGTTCCCAAGAGGTGGATAAGCAGAAAGGGGCAAAATTCAGCAGACGGGCAGACAGCAAGGAGAACCAGAGATAAATGACAACCAAGGAAGGGGCTGGAGTAGAACAGTGAGACAGTCTAGGGAGGTCAAATCATGGAAAGCCATGTGTGCAAATGCTAGGAACCTTAGCAACAAGGTGGAAGATCTGGAGGCTGTCATGGTGCAGTCAGACCTGGACATTGTGGCCATCACTGAAACCTGGTGTAATGATAACCACGACTGGGAGATGGCCATACCTGGCTACAACATATTCAGAAAAGACAGAGCAGGCAGGAAGGGGAGGAGTGGCACTGTATGTGAAAAATGACATAAGGGCCACAGAGATCCAGGAGGAACAAAATGGGGAGAGATACTGTGGGTTAAGCTGGAAAGGAAAATGGGGCCAGCCATCCCATACAGGTGTGGTCTTAGACCACCAGCCCAGAGGAAGAAACAGATAGGGAGATGCTAGCATCCAAAGGATGGCAGACAAGGGTGAGGTAGTATTGGCTGGAGACTTCAATATTCCAGACGTGGACTGGAGCATCCCAGCAGCACCATCAACTAGGAGCAGATTTATCCTGGACTCCTTCGTGTGGCTTCCTCAACAACTGGTCATGGAACCAACTCGGCAGAAGGCAATACTGGACCTTGTGCTCACAAACAGGGACAGTGATGGGGGTAACAGTGGGGAGCACCTGGGAAACAGTGACCACCAGTCATTGTGGTTTGAAATCACAGAAAGAGCAGAACCAAACCACACAAAAACACGATTCTGGATTTTAGGGGCAGACTTTGGGAAAATGGGGAGATACTTGAAAGAGGCATTAAGGGAATGGGACAGGAATCAGGGGTTGAGGAACAGTGGGCAGTATTTAAAATGGGGATTACAAGAACAACAGAATTATGTATTAAGCAGGTTAGCAAGAGGAAAAGGAAGAGGAGACCATTATGGTTTTCCAAAGAGGTAGCAAAGAAAGTGAAGCTCAAAATGATTGCATTCAGGCAATACAAAAGACATAGGCAGAAGGGAGGGAGAAGTACCAGGAGAAGCAAAGGAGGCAGGAGGTCAGTAAGGGAAGCCAAAGCTCAGACAGAAGAACACATTGCAAAATCAGTGGGTAGAGGGACAAACCTTTACAGGTACATAAGTGAAAAAAGAAAGACAAAGGGAGGGATAGTGAGACTGAAGAGGGAGGATGGAGCGCGAGGAGGATGACAACAGTAAAGCTGACATACTGAACAGGTATTTCTGCTCAGTCTTTACTGAGGAAGAGGAGGGTAATGGGTCTGAAGGAGTACAAGGTGAGAATGGTGCAGAAATGGACACAGTCCCTTTACGAAAGGGTCCTGAAGGAACTGGAAGTAATAGAGTTGATAAAGCAATGGGGCCAGATGGGTGCACCCAGGGTCCAGAAGAACTAAGAGGTGGTGGCTAACCTCTTGCTATCCTGTTTAGCCGATGACTGGAAACGGAGGTACCCAAAGACGGAGGACAGCAGATGTGGTCCCCTTATACAAAAGTGGGAACAAAGAGGAAGCAGGAACTACAGACCAGTCAGCCTCACCTCGGTAGTGGGAAGATCATGGAAGCACTACTGAAGGAGAGATTGGTGGAACATCTGGTTGTCAATGGACTACAGGACCAAGGCAGCATGGTTTCACCAGGGGAGGTCATGTCAGACCAACCTCATTGAATTTTGACTGGGTGACTAGGAGGTGGATCAGGGAGGGCAGTGGACATGGCCTATCTGGACTTCAGCAAGGCCTTTGACACTGTGCCACAGAAGACTATTACACAAACTGGGGAATATGGGGTGGGCAGGACAGTAGTGTGGTGGGTAGGTAACTGGCTGGGTGGCAGGACACAGAGGGTGGTGGTAAATGGCTGTCACTCCACAGAGGAAGAGTGACCAGTGGGGTACCACAGGGATCAGTGTGGGACCGGTCCTATTCAACATCTTCATCAGTGACATGGCGAGGACCTAGAAGGCAGAATTTCACTGTTCGCTGATGACACAAAGCTCTGTAACAGAGTAGACACACGGAGGTGTGTAGACAGAATGAGAAGGGACCTGCAGAAACTTGAAGAATGGTCAGGGTTTGGCAGTTGAAATTCAATGCAAAGAAGTGCAAGATAATGCATATGGGGTACAAAACCTGGCACAATATATCAGTTGGGGTGAGGATATAGCATGCACCAAGCAGGAAAGGATCTTGGGGTTATCATCTCTGATGACCTCAAGGTAGGGAAACAGTGTGACAAGACAGCAGGTAAAGCAAATAGGATGCTGGGATGTATAGGCAGGGGTATTACCAGCAGGAAAAGGGAGGTCATAATTCCGCTATACAAGACACTAGTGAGGCCCCACCTGGAGTACAGTGTACAGTTCTGGAGACCATACCTACGTAAGGACATAGACAGGGTAGAGAAGGTTCAAAGGAGGGCAACAAAGATGGTGCATAAATTGCATCACAAGTCCTATGAAGTCAGGTTGAAGGAACTGAACATGTACTCCCTGGAGGAGAGGAGGGAGAGAGGGGATGTGATAGAGACATACAAGTATCTTACAGGGAGGAACAGGGTGCAGGAAAACACTATTTTTAAGCGAAAAAGATGTTCCAGGACTAGAGGGCATGGGATGAAGTTGGGATGAAGTTGGAGGGAGGACGATTCAGGGGAAACATGAGAAAGAATTTCTTCACAGAACGGGTGGTGGACAAGTGGAACACCCTGCCAGAGG
Source organism: Neoceratodus forsteri (assembly GCA_016271365.2). NCBI lineage: Eukaryota > Metazoa > Chordata > Ceratodontiformes > Ceratodontidae > Neoceratodus > Neoceratodus forsteri. The sequence continues at coordinate 360,082,504 of JADMNL010000024.1, forward strand.
AAGTGGTGGGGGCTGAAACAATCACGGGATTTAAGAATGCATGGGATAGACATAAAGGAATTCTGGAGGTCAGGGGGTAAGGGTGCAACAGACTTCTAGGAAAACAAACTGAACTTACAAGCTCAAATGGGCAGACTGGGTGGGCCATAGACCCTTATCTGCTGACACTGTCTATGTATCTATGAAAGACAACCTTTGCTTCTGCCACAGTGGGCCTTACAATAGCAAGCTACCAGGTCCATATGGTCAGATACCAAAATATCCACTGGAAGGAGGCTAAAGCAGCATTCCAGTCCCTCCCAGAGGGTCCCCAGAGGCAGGAGATGCTCAAGGCTTTCCAGACTGGGGCTGACATGAGTAAACACCACTTAAGGTCTACCTATAACATCTTGGATGCTTCAGCCAGAGCAGCTGTAGCTGGCATCTGTATAAGATGGCATTCTTGGTTGAGAGTCACAGGATTTGTTAGTGATGTCTGGCAGTCCATTCTGAATGCCCCCTTCAGAGGCTACAGGCTGTTTGGGGCAGATATGCAGGATATCCTCTCTGACCTGCACGCCTCAGGTAGTCCATTCCCACTACCACACTCAGCTGAGAAGTCGGCAGAGGGTGACCTTATGCAGGGTAACCAATAGACCTAGGTTGGTGCCAGGCAACAGAGGAAGAGCAGAATAGCCTTGCTGGCTCTCAACTTCCTCCACAGGTGCCCACACCAGAGCCCCTAGTGGAGATGCAGCTGTGGCCGCTGGATCTGCCTTGGCATGACTCCTTATTAGACCTCCACCCTGCAGTACAAAATCTGGAGGCGGTGGTAGGGGGTCGCCTCTCCCTCCACCTGGAACAGTGGAGAGAGGTTACAATGGATGCTTGGGTCCTGCAATTAATAGAACAGGGCCACAGACTAGAATTTCTGGAGTTGCCTCCAGATCTTCCACCAAGTCCCTCATCTTATCCTCCAGACTACATACCAGTGCTACTAGAGGAAGTAAATACACTGCTGCACAAGAGGGCTATAGAACCAATTAAGTAACAAAACCAAAATACTCGCGTTCACCAGAAACCAGATGGGGTGGAGTCCTTGGGTAGCTAACCCTTGCAGGAAATAACTTTAATGGAGGAAAGGAAAGCACTCCTAGGCCAAAATATTTATTTATTTATTTAAGTTTAGGATTGTTGCAAACTGCAAACTCTGAAAACAGCATACAAACATGTTGGCAACTCCAACCAGCTAGTTGGAGCTGATAAAATGTTTGTATGCTGTTTTTGGAGTTTGCAGTTTGCAACAATAAGTTTGATATTTTGCAGAATCAGGTGACTGAGAGTCATATTTTGGCCCAGGACTGCTGTCCTTTCCTGCATCAGTGATAGAACCAGTTCTCTGAGCACAAAGAAACAGGGTTTCTATTCTCATTTCTTCCTAGTCCCCAAATCCAGAGGGACTTAAGACCCCTTCTGGATCTCAGAAACCTGAACTTCTGTATCCAGTACAAGAAGTTTAGGATGGTCACTCTGCAAGGCCTGCTACCTATCCTGCAAAAAAGGGACTGGATATGTTCCCTGGACATGCTGGATGTTTATCTGCATATCAAGTTTTGTTCACCCTACAGAAAGTATCTTAGGTTCCTGTTTAAGGGGGAACACTACCAGTTCAGGGTTTTGCCCTTTGGCTTGTCATCTGCACCACAGGTTTTTCCAAAGGCTTGGCAGTTGTGGAAGCAGCTCTCAGAAGAGAGGGGCTGTATGTCTTTCCCGATCTAGATGACTGGTTGCTCAAAGCTCAGTCTCAGGAACACCTGTCTCACACCCTAGCATGCACCAGACAGCTGTTCAATATCCTAGGAATCACAGTCAATCTGCCCAAGTCGGTTCTGACCCCTTGTCAGCGTCTGCAGTACATATGGGCAGTACTGGACACTGCTCAGGGCTTAGCCTTCCTGCCCCAGGACAGGGCAGAGCGCCTCATGGCACAGGCCCAACTGCTTTAAAACAGCAGGTATATCACAGCCAGGACATTCCTGAGATTGTTGGGCCTGATGGCAGCAGCCTTTGTCGAGGTACCCCTGGCCTGGCTGCACATGCAGATCCCTGAGTGGATGTCAGGAGTCCAGTGAGACCAGTGCACCGATGATCTAGAACAGCAGGTTCTAGTGTCTTCTGTCCAAAAGGTGCTCCAGTGATAGATGGAGCCCAGCAATTTGCTGAAAGGGTTCCCTTCCTCATTCCTTTCCCTAAGCAGATTCTCACCACAGATTTCTCGGGGCTGGGCTGGGGAGCACATCTGGGACCTCATCAGACACAAGCAACATGGACCAGAGTGAAGACGTCCCTCCACATAAATGTTCTAGAGGTGAGGGCTGTTCTGCAAGTCTTCCAGAACCATCTGTCCCTGGGACATCTGCTGGTGCAGATGGACATCAGTGTAGTACACTACATAAACAAGCAAGGTGGAACCCATTCTTACCCCCTCTACAGGGAAGCGATGAGAGTTTGTTACTGGGCAATAGAACATGGTCTAGAACTGTTGGCTGTCCATGTTCCAGGCATCCAAAACGTCCTGACAGACAAGCTAAGTAGGTTGCAGTTCAGAATGCACGAGTGGGAGCTGCTGACCTAGGTGGCTGAAGATGTGTTCGACAGGTGGGATCATCCAGAGTTGGATCTTTTTGCGTCCCCACTCAACACAAAACTGATGCTTTTCTGCTCGCTCATTCCAAGGCCTGGGGTTTTCTGGTGAAACGTGTTGTCCTTCTTATGGAAAGGGAGGATCTTACTTCGAGAGGGTTCCTGCAGCAGGTCATAACATGTAGGACTGCACTCTCTGGCATCAGGACCGCACGCTAACTTTTCTAGCAGTGTCTGGCGGAGGACCGCCCACCCAGCATCACGTGATGGACATTAGCGTGACCCTATATAGTGGGCGGTCTCCACGCCCACCTTCCAGTTCTTTCCTGCCGTTGACCTGCGCTAGTACCGCGCGGTAAACTGCAGCTTTGTCGATTGCCATTTTGTTAGATTTATTTCTCGAATTCTGTCTGTCTTTTTGAAATTTTATATCTTCGCCGCCTCCACCACCCAGGGCAAAGAAGAAGTGCAACAAGTGTGGGTCGTAAGTCCCCCACAAGAACAGCCATCATCTTTGTCTTCTTTGCCTAGGCAGGCCCAGACCACAATACCATAGCCTGTTCTGACTGCCAGCCCTTCATATAGGCCACTTGCAGATGACGACAGCAGGCTCTGGAGGCCCATCTCCTTAAAACCAGGATGGCTTCACTCGAAAAGGAGATGCAGAAACTTCAGGACTCAGCTTCTTCCCCTTCTCCGGAATCTAAGCAGAAGAAGAAAAGAGACAAAGAGAAGCACAGAGAAAAGGAGCATCCAGAGGAGCGGGACCGGTCCTCTGCTAGCAAGTCTTTGACTAGCAAGGCCCTTTCCCTGCCACCCACCCTCGGGGTTACCCAGGTAGCTTCAGGGACGACCTCCAGTGCTTCTTCCGTCTTCCTCCCTATTTCGACTGGTAAGTCGGCCACTGGCTTCTCCAGCAAACGCCCGGTATTTGCCAGTAAGTCAGACCCTAGCTTCTTTGGGGCCCGCCTGGCAGTCAAGAAGTCGGACTCCCACCAAAAGCAGCCTATAGTCTGCCCAACTATGGACAATAAGCTGGTGGAGGGCCATCCCCCAACCGGTCTCTATTTCACCTGGTCAGTTGGTTGCTCGTTCCTCAGATGACCACTCGGGCGTTGCTCACCCGTTGGGGGCTAACGCTGTTTCCCCTGACGTCCAGCCGAGCATGCTGACTTCCCCTAGTCAGCCCTCCCCCTGGGAACTCCCAGGGGGGGAGTCTTAATGTCCACCTCCCCTGGTGGTTTCTCCTATCCCGAAGCTTACTTCTGGGGTAGAGGGGGAAGGACACCTGGAAGTGGTTCTTTCCACACCCACTTCTCCAGTGCTTTCCCAAATCCCTCCCAGGGATACACTCCCTTCTCCAGGCCCTCCTGCCACCCTGGTGTCCGGTCATCTTCCGCCTGCTGCTCCCCCTCTTACGTCAGGAGTCCCGTCGGATCTGTTTCGCCAGCTCCCACCATCGGCGCCTACTTCCCAGCCGCTGATGCAGGGCCTGACGATGATGCGTTTGACATCGGCTCACCCTTCGTCTGCTGTTCCAATGCTGACTACCCTCTTGTCGGCTACCCTGACGACAGCTTTTCTGACGATGACTATTGTTATGTCCCATATTTTTCCCAGTCCTTCTAGGTTGCCGGGCTATGCCCTGACGCCTGGTCCTCCCCTTTTACTGGGCACCAGGCCCCCATTTTTCTGCCTTCGGGCCCCACGACAGTGCACAACTCCCAGACTTCTCCTTCTGGGTATTATTCTGGTTACCCGTATTATCAAGGGTACCCTCCACAGTATCCAGGTTTGGGGATGCACTATTATCTGCCTCCAGCCAACCTGCCCCCTCTTCCTCCTCCTCCTCTTCCTCAACAGGACTTTCAAGCTCTTATCCAGTCCTGGTGGAAGGATGCTAGGTCCCAATTAGTTTCGGACCTAGAACGTAGGCTGCCTAGCCCAGTGGCAGTTCCTCCTCGCTCTTTGTTGCCGGCTAGTTCACTGCATTCCACCGTGCATGTTTCGGGTACCACCCCTCAGGAGATCACCCTCCCAGGCTTTGAAGGTCCAAAAGGGGAGGAGCCCCCTGACTGTGATCAAGACACATCAGAGTCTTCCTCAGATGAGCTATCCTCTCCACCAAAGGGTAAGGAATTTCCCAAATCTCCTCCAGAAGATCCCTTCTTTACTGAGCTCCTCTGCATGATCCAACAAGCAAACAGTTGGAATACTGAGGATCAGAACCCTAAGAGGAAGTGCCTTGCTCTGCATCTGGATCTGGAAGCTGCCTCTCTTATCCCAGTTCCTCCTTGGGTAGCTCCACATGATGACCTTACTACCACTATATGGCAGTTTCCCCACTCCATTCCTGCTCTTCCTAAGAAGGCAGATAGGATTTACCTCTCTCCCGAAGGTGTCCCCTTCTTGGACTCCCATCCCAAGGTGTATTGTATAGTTATAGCCGCCACTCATGATCACTTGGCTGATCCCAAGCACATGAGAATGTCCCCCCTGATAAGGAGTCCAGGCAGCTGGACCAATTTGGGAAGAAGATTTATTCTTTGGCCATGTGTGCCCTGCGTGCTCTAAATTATGTGGTGCACATGGTGTCCTTTCAAAAGGCCACCATGGCTAAACTTGAGGCCAAGATCTCACTCATGGAGGACTCTGATCTAAGGGAGGAGCTTTCCAAAGAGCTTTGCCTATCTAAAATTTCATGTAGGCATGCTCTCCAGGCCACCTATGATTCGGTGGATGCAGTGGCCCACTCCTCTGTTTCTACAGTTTGCATCAGGAGGCACGCCTGGCAGCAAATTCAGATGTGCAGGCAGCTATACAAGATGCTCCCTTTTGGGGATTGGTTCTTTTTGGTGGGGATATGAAGGACATAATTACGGGCCTCCAAGACAGCGGTTAGGCTCTTGGATCAGTCCGATCCATATACAGGTAGGGTCTCAGAAAAAGCAGCCCTTTTGACGCCAATTTTGTTACCAAGGGAAGCAATCTGCCTCAAAGAAGCAGACCAAAAGATGAGCTATGGGCTCCTCTTTTTTCTCTCCCCCAGCTGCCAAATCCCAGAGATCGGCAGGAGGGTCCTTGCTCCCTTGCCCCTCTGCATTCGGACTCGCACCGTCCTCCCTCTCCTCCACTGCTAAATGTGGAGCCAGTGGGAGGAAGGTTCGCCCTTCACGTGCAGGAGTGGAAGGGCATCACCTCAGATGCATGGATCCTGCAGCTCATCTCAAGAGGGCACACAATAGAGTTTCTGGAGTTTCCTCCAAACTCTCCTCCCAGTCGCTTGCATTACTCCCCACACAAAGCTCCGCTGGTCGAGGAAGAGATCAGGACACTGGAGCTGAAGGCAGCAATAGAATCTCTGCCTCTGTCCCAGAGAGAAAGGGTTTTTTACTCCCTTTTCTTCCTGGTTCCAAAAAAGACAGGCAACCTCAGACCCATCCTGGACCTCAGCAGTCTGAACCTCTTTATCGAGTACAAAAGGTTCTGCATGCTGATTGCTCAGAGCCTCCTGCCTCTTCTGCAGAAGGACCACTGGCTCTGTGCCCTGGATATGCAGGATGCCTACCTGGCAATATAGCCTAGAGGTTAGAGTAACAAGCTGTGAATGAGCTTGGTACATCCAGCAGACCAGACCTGAGTTTGATTCTCACAACCTCCACTTGTATAATGTGACTCTGAGCAAGTCACTTAACCGCCTAGTGCTCCCATGTCACCCCTAAAAATAGGCACTTGTGCCTAGTGGGCCTTACCCGGTTACTAAAGACCAAAATAAATATAAAAAAATAAAAAAAAATTCCAGTTTTCCCAGGCCACCGCCGTTTCCTGCAATTCTGTTTCCAAGGGGAGCACTTCCAGTTTACAGCCCTCTCCTTTGGCCTGTCCTCGGCACCCAGGGTCTTCACCAAGTGCCTAGCAGTGGTGGCAGTGGCCTTACGCCACTGGGGAACAATAGTGTTCCCTTACCTGGGTGACTGGCTATTGTCAGCTCCATCCAAGGAGAGTCTTCTGGAGTCCCTCTCGACTACTTTGGACCTTTTTTCCCAGCTGGGGATTACCGTCAATTTCCCCAAGACTTCCCTGGCCCCCTTCCAGAACCTTCAGTTCATTTGGGCGGTCTTGGATACAGTCTAGTGCAGAGCCTGGACAAGGCAGAGACTCTTTGGGAGCAGGTCAGTTGGGTTCTCCACTCCAGGGTCCTTCTGGCCAGGGCGTTATTGCAACTCTTGGGCCTAATGGCAGCCTCCATCTCCACAGTTCCCTTAACCAGGTTGCATATGCGAATTACGCAATGGACATTGCAGGTTTAGTGGGATCAGTGCCTGGATGATTTGGACCATCTGGTCCTGATTTCCAGTCCTCTCAAGGAGGATCTCCTTTGGTGGCTGGATCCGTCGAACCTTTCCCGGGGACTTCCCTTTTGAAGTTTCCCTCCACTGTGGACCCTCAACACAGACGCTTCCTGTTTGGGTTGAGGGGGCGCAGCTGGGGGATCATCGGACTCAGGGTTCTTGGTCCCAGTTGGAGATGTTCTTGCACATCAGTATTCTGGAGATGAGAGCGGTCCTCTATGCTCTCCAGGCTTTTCAAACCGTTCTATTGAAGGGAACACTGCTGATCCAGATGGACAATAGGTCAGTAGTCTGGTACATCAATAAGCAGGGAGACACCCGATCGTACCCCCTCTGCAGGGAGGCAATGTGGGTGTGGAGTTGGGCAGTCCATCATGAACTGTGTCTCACAGCTGTGCACATTCCAGGCATTCACAACACCCTGGCGGACAGCCTCAGTCATACTTCGTCTATCGCACACGAATGGGAATTAAATCAGGAAGTAGTTGACTCTCTCTTTCTAAAATGGGGTCATCTGGAGATAGACCTGTTCGCCTTCCCATCCAACGCAAAACTTCCCAGGTTTTGCTCACTCGTTCCAGAGCCTGGTGCTTTCTGGCATGACACGTTATCACTGTGTTGGACAGGGAAGTTCTTGTATGCCTTCCCTCTCTTTCCCATTCTGCAGAAAGTCCTTCTCAAGCTTCAGGCAGAGGGAGCTTGGATGATCCTAATCGCTCCTCTCTGGCCAAGGCAGATTTGGTTTCCACTCTTGCAGCAGCTAACAGTGGAACTCCCAATTCCCCTCCCTCTCCAGTACGACTTGTTGATTCAGGATCAGGGCAGGCTGGTGCATCCAGAGCTCAGGACCCTACATCTACATGCGTGGCTCTTTCGGACGTAATGAAATCCCATTTCTGGGTCTCTCAAAGGGTAGCTGAAGTCCTGGTTGAGGCTAGGAAGCATTCCACTAGGTCGACATACACAATGAAGTGGAAGCAGTTTTCCATTTGGGCAGCGTCCAAGGGTTGGGACCCTTTTTCTTGCTCAGCTCCACAGATTATGGACTATCTGTTGCATATGTCTGACTCTGGTTTGTCTTGCTCTTCCCTCAAGGTTTACTTGTTGGCCATTTCAGCCTACCACATTCTAGTGCACGGGAAGCCCGTAGCTCAGCTAGAGGTCGATAAGACCTTCCTGAAAGGGATTCTGCATCTCAAACCTTCCATCCGCAGCCCCATCCCACGTTGGGATTTGAATTTTGTGTTAGAGAAGCTTATGCTTCCTCCTTTTGAACCAGTGATGAGCTGTGACATGTGCTACCTTTCCTCAAAGGTGCTGTTTTTGGTTTCTATTACTTGTGCTCGAAAAATTTCTGAGCTTCAGGCCCTGATGCATAAGGAGCCATATTTGATTTTTCATAAGGACCGTGCGGTCCTTCGTACAAATCCTGTTTCTTCCCAAGGTGGTTTCAGAGTTCCCCTTGAATCAGACAGTTGAACTTCCGGTTTATTATCCGGCTCATTCCAGTAGAGGGGAGGCTCTCCTTTGCACATTGGACGTTCACAGAATCCTGAGCTGCTGTGTCCACTGTACCAAAAAATCCAGAAAGTCTGATCAGCTTTTTGTCTCCTTTGCCCCCAGATCCTTGGGGTTGGCAGTTTCTAAACAGTGCCTTTCTAAGTAGCTTGGCCAGTGCATCTGCTTCTGTTACCAGAAGTACAACAAACCTCCACCTGGGGAAGGTTAAAGGTCACTCTACCAGAGGCATGGCTGCCTCTACAGCATTCCTTAGGAATGTTTCTGCAGCAAAGATCTGTGCGGCAGCAACCTGGAGTTCGGTCCGTAACCTCACCAAACATTACAGTCTGGCCATTGCCTCTAGGCATAGGGCCGGGTTTGGCCTCGCCATCTTGCAGGGCCTACTGTCTTAGGCAGGTTCTGTTCTGTCCTTTCTGTTGTTCCTCCTCCCATGATTCTCTCGGTCTCTCTCTGAGAGTGACTGTTTGGGATTCAGTCCTACATGTTATGACCTACTGCAGGAACCCTCTCAAAGTAAGATAGTACAGTTACATAAGAACTTATCGTTATGGTAGATCTTCGAGAGAGGTTCCTGCAGTAGGTCATCTTTTCCCTTCCTCCTTCCTTCCCCCAGTTTCTGCATTTCTTTTAGCTTATTCTGATCTGGGCTTCAGCATTCCATCCTTTCTCCTGTCTCATCCTAGTTGGATCTCCAACTGTAGAACTGGAAGGCGGGTGTGGGGACCGCCCACTATATAGGGTCATGCTGATGTCCATCACGTGATCCCCCGCCAGACATTGCTAGAAAAGTTTGCCATGCGATCCTGATGCCAGAGGACCAGACCTACATGTTATGACCTACTACAGGAACCTCTCTCGAAGATCTACTGTTACGGTAAGTTCTTACGTAACTGTACTTTCTTTCATGCCTCCCCTCCCCCTTTCCTCTAATTCAGAGGGTGCTAATCAAGTTCCAAATGGAGGAAGCTACTCTAATTCTTGTGGTGCCCTTTTGGCCTCGTTAGATCTGGTTCCCCCTACTTCAGCAGTTGGCAGTGGAACCCCCATTACCTGTGCCTCTGTGCAAGGGCTTACCATCACAGGAACAGGGAACCCTGATCCATCCGAGTCTTAAGTCACTCCATGTCAATGCCTGGCTCCTGAAGACATAGCCATTGTGAGATCTGGAGTGTCCCCTAAAGTATTGGATGTCTTGGTGGCTGCCAGGAAGACCTGTATCAGTGCCACCTACTCCATGAAAGGGAAGCGCTTTGCTTTGTGGGCCTCTTCTCACCACTTGGATCCTTTCACTTGTCCAGTGAACCAGGATTTAGAGTATTTATTATCCTTGTCAGACACAGGACTGCAATACTCTTCTATCAAGGTGCACTTGGCGGCTATCTCAGCCTTCCATGTGCCTATTGACGGCTTTATGGTGGCTCAGCTGCAGGTAGCCCATACATTCTTGAGCGGCATTCTACACTTGAAGCCTCCCATCTGCAATCCAGTCCTGGCTTGGGACCTGAATTTTGTGTTAGAAAAGCTTACTTTGGCTCCCTTTGAGCCAGCCACAAGTTGTGAGCTATGCTTTCTCTCTTGGTAAGCATTAGTTTTAGTTGCATTACTTCTGCTTAAAGGATTTCCGAGCTTCAGGCTCTTATGTGTGAGCCTTCTTATTTGATTTTCCATAAAGACAGGGTGTCTTTAGGACCAATCCTAAGTTTCTTCCTAAGAAAGTGTCAGAGTTTACTTTGAATCAAACTATTCACCTACAAGTTTATTTTTCTGAGTTTGTCAATCCAGGGGAAGCACTGCTCCATACCCTAGATGTACATAGAATACTCAGATATTATGTTCATCGTACGAAAGACTGCAGGAAGTCCTTGCAGCTTTTTGTTTCCTTCGCCTCTGGGAAAGAGGGCATACCAGTTCCTAAACAGTGCCTGTCCAGATGATTGGCCAACTGTATTACATTTTGTTATAGGAAGTATGGTAAGGAACTCTCTGGGGTCATTCATGGCCATTCATCATTCATGGCCATTCAACCAGAGGCATGGCCACATCAGTTGCTTGTTTCAAGATTGTTTCAGCTGCAGACGTTTGTGCTGCTGCAACTTGGAGTACTGTCCACACTTTCACTAAATACTACAGTCTGGATATTGCCACTACAAGAAGGGCAGGGGTCAGCCTGGCTGTGCTTCAAGGCCTCCTTTCTTAGGCCTATAGACTCCAGCTACCCAGACTGCCTCTCTGTCAGTACTGCTTGGGACTCGTTTCATGGATGTTGCCTGACAAAAGAGATATCCTCGAAGAAGATAGTACAGTTGCATAAGAACTTAATGTAACAGTAGATCTTTTAGAGAATCTATTTTATCAGGCCAAGCCGTCCCACCCTGCATCCCCCTATGACTCAGAGCTCCTTCGCTCCTGTCTCTCTCTCCAGGATGGTCTGCCTGCTGTTCCAGCCTCATCTGGTAGCTGGAACCTTCAGCTCTCTCTTTGGTTCCCCTAGAGGGATGTCTTCAAGTATGGTCTCAGGCAGGGAACTGAGGAGGGAGAGGGACTGCCCACATTTATATACAGCATATGTCGGTGTCAGACATCGTTGTGGATGGCCCCTAGTGGACTGCTAAAGAGTTTCCTTGTGGGCTGACACCTGGTGGCTATAGTTCAATAGTTGTGGCCTGATGAAGGAGACTTTCTCAAACATCTACTGTTATGGTAAGTTCTTTCATAACTGTATTTTTCCTCATGTCCCTCCTGTGCCTCCCTCCTGTCAGTTTCCACTTGTAGCCATGTGACCACGTACCAGTACTCAAGCTAAATAGTTCCCCACAGTTCACCTTGTTAATTCCCTTTAGGAATTTAAGGTGTTTATCATATCTCTCGTCTCCCTTCTTGTCTCCAGCGAGTACATGCTCGGTGTCCTGGGGTGCTTCTCCTAAGACCTGCCCTGTTAGCCTGGAATCATATGCTATGATATGAGTATGAATCAATTATATGTAGGCATCGGTGGTCAGATGTATGTAAGAAGCTAAGTGAATTTCGGAAAACTGAGTATGGATATGTTAACATAGTACTGTATTATTATTGTTTTGTGAGAATTTACAGAAATTTGGCATAAAAATTATGTCAAACTTTTATACTAAGTACGTTCATTATCTTACAGTATCTCTAGAAGGAACTGAATAAAGTGAACCAATGGGGTTCTTGAACAATTAAGGCACCTAGTACTCAAGAAGTGCGTGTATTGTGGCCTCTTTTGGCGCAGAGCTGCCCTCCATATTCCATTGCTTTTAAGTTTTTTGTTGGTGCCAGATTCACTGAATTGGATAAAAGAAGCACTGTGACTACCTGCAGAGAATGGTGTTATTTTGCCAGTCCTGGAAGAGAACATTTTAAATCAATAAATAAAAACAAATCTCTTGCATTTTTTTTTTTTTAGTATTTGATTCCCTTCTTAAAATTATAGACTGCACCTGTAAGAGAGCCACTAACAGCAGCTGAATTACCTTTACTGTAGGTTCATTTAATTCTGATTGCATTAAGCCTAATTTAAAATGGATTATCCACAGTCAAGTATGGAAAGCAATTGCAGCACTTTTCATACACTGACGTCAGGATTGCTAGTGAGATTGGTGCTTGGGGTATACTGGGGGAGAAATGCTATCATGAGGCTTCCTGGTGCAGTCCATAGTTTTAAGAAGATAACTGAATGATTGATGTAGGTTTTTAAATATCAGCGATGCGGTGACCCGGGTTTGTAGCCAGGTCTGGGTCATTGGGGGCTGTGGGAGGGGAAGATTGAGCATTCCAGAGGATGCTGTTCTCCGGGGGTTGGGGTCATGCTCCAGTGCAGTACTGCAGCCTGGGTGACCATAGATGGCACTGCGCATGGGGAGATATATGGAATGGGGGCACCAGTTGTGATGCACTCCATGCTTGCGTACCACCCCAAAGCCAGCGCCCCATGGGAGAAATCCGGGAGAGAAAATCCCGGACAAAGCAATGATGAGAGGTGCAATCCCTTGCAGGCCCTGCACCAGTGGCTGGGCCCTCCCTCCACAAACTGGATGCAGTTTTCAGTAGGTAAGAGGGGGCCTGCTGACCCCGCCATGGAGGAGGGAAGCTGTGGGGGAGTAATGACTGTTGAACTTGAATACCATGTGACGGGGGGATTGGACCAGGATAATAGGGCCTGTACCAGAGAAGCATAAAAAGATTAATAGCAAAATATGTGTATGTCATGGATGGCTTGGGCTAGGATAAGACTTACTAGCATACCTCTCAACCTCCCTCATCACAAATCAGGGACACGGCTTAAAATGATCAGGGACAAATGACCAAAATCAGGGACACATCTGAAAAAATAGTAATATTAGTTCCAGAAGCTGTGTACAACATGCTTCTTAGTGTGAATAGTATTTTCTTAATGAGAACTAGACTGTAACACCAATGGCTGGCGTTATTTTGTGATTCAAATCCCTACTCTTCAGTGACAGAAATGCCAAATTTAGGAGGGACAGAAGAAATTTCTGAGGCAAAATCAGGGACATCCCTGAAAATCAGGGACAGTTGAGAGGTATGCTTACTAGTTTTTTTTCAAAGGAGGAGGATTGTTACCTTTTAAGTGACTTATTTATAGAAAAACTTACAATGAAACTGCATTGTATTATGCAGAATTATATTGATTAGTAAATGCTTACATAAACTCTGAATTAGGATTGGTGTGCTTTATTGCTGTTGTGGGGATTAGCCTGTCAGCTAAGATCTCAATTAGGCAACGACACAACAGGTGTGCTTTGTGCTGCTATAAAGGCAAGACCTGGGTGTGTAGTGAGACATGTAGCTAAATGGCTTCAATTGAAAACAGGAAAACTGGCATCCCAAGAGGGAATCCATATAATTGTGAACACAAAAAAAGTCAAAATTATGTAAGCAGTAAACAGCAACAGGGCATGAGTCTCTAAAGAATTAATGCACATCCCAGGTGAATTGGAAACCATGAATCAAACAGCAGAGTGGTTTTTGACACATCTGAGAAGTGCATTAAGAAATATGTCTTGGAGTGGTTTATCATGCTTATAAAGTGAAAAAAAAGTGATTTTTTAAAAGGTTTTATTTCCCTGGTGAGGCTGGGGCTAAGTAGAATATGTGATTTTCGTAATGGTCGAATGACTTTTAATGATTCCAGGAACTGCATTTATTTTGAAGAAACCCCTGTCATGTTGTGGGTTATTGAGGTTAAAAGGTGGAAAAACTTTTTATTTTAATAGAAAAGGGTTTACTTTTCTTTAGTTAGCCTGTTGCTAGATAGATTTGAACAGATTACTTGTGAACTACGTGGGTTGTACTTATTAATCAATGGTTAGGTGATATGTTTGTAGCAATGAAGTTTTAAGATTTGTTGACCTTTTTTAAACCCCATTTTATAATTAAATTTGTGGAGTCTGAGAATCCTGCAGTCTGACTGGTTGAGAACTGTTGTTTAATCAAGTACAACCACTCACTTCTGTTGGGGCTCCTTCAAAGTTTCTAGAACCCTGAACTAAAGTACACTTTAAAGTATGTTACCTGTTCCACAGTTCCTTAATCTTTCACGAACCCCCAAGTAAAGTACACTTTAAAGTACTCCACCTGTTCCACAGCTCCTTAATCTTTCACAAACCCCCCAAGTAAAATACACTTCAAAGTACTTCACCTGTGCCAAGAGCCCCAACCCCAGCAACATGGAAAAAAGTTTCACCTTCACATTTTAAACAGTTGTTTCTAGTCCCCCCCTTGCCATATTTTCCTTATCTTGTACTTGTAAATAGCTAATCCTGTTTTATAAATGCAGCGACACACTAGGGTTTGTGGGCTAATCCTATTTTATAAATGCAGTGACACACTCTAGGGTTTGTGGGTTGTGCTCAGTATACCCAATTACTGGGGACTGAGGCCACTCGACTACATGACTAAAACACCTATAACATGCAATGTTGCGCTCAACCCACACCCTGTTTAGCATTGTTGCTTGCTTAAGCAATAATGCCCGACAGGGTGTGTGTCGTGCTGGGATAATGTCATGCCTCAGGTGGTTGGGCACGAGGCCGCAGGCCGAGTGTGTCCAATGACTGAGGCATGACATTATCCCAAACGACACACACCCTGGAGGGTATTATTGCTATTATACCATGGCTCGTTGTTATACAGAATAAAAAATTATTTTAAAGATGTTTTTGTGTGGAAAAATATTTTTGTTGTTTTTTTAAGAGAAGGTGAAACAATCAAGCAGAAACAAATCAAGCAAACAGTAATCTCCAGGTTGACAGTGAGGCTGAGAATAGACCCGTGATGTTGTACTGGGATAACATCACAGGTCCAGCCCAAGACTGACCAGTCAGAGTCCGGGATTTTTTCTTGCCATTATATAATTAAAATTATTTTCCTAAACTTTTGGTGAATGTGCTATTGCCATAAAAAGCTACAATAATAAATGACATTGCCAGCCTGTCAACGCAGCGGTAGGGCTACAACTGACAATGCCAGCAAGCTGTGTTTGGGAATGAGCACAGGCCATCAGAAGCTGGTTGAGAGAGAGAGGAGTGAACACCTTATGGACTGCTCTCCTCTCACATGGAGGGGAGGGAAGGGATTCATTGTCCTGCCATCTGAAGGCCAAATGCTAGAGACTGGGTGGCAGCAGAGCAGAGACACCACTGGGGGTGGGTCAGTGACAGAAGCCCGCATGCATGCCTGTCATTTTACCCCAGCACCTTGCGGAGAAAATCCTGAGTCAGTGCAACACACTCTGGCATCTCACACAGGCACTGCCCAACTGACAGGGCTGGCCACCACCACTCTGTGGTCCTGGGCAAGCATGGATAACCTCAAGTGTCTGAGAAGGTCGGTGATAGGGCTAGGAAAGGGGTGCCGCCAGGTGCAAGGTCAGGGCCAGGAGGAAAAAGGCATGACTGAACATATAAATGTATACATGAATTGCTCAAGCTATGCCATTCTATGTTACATGTTTTGAATAAGAGCTGTATGCTGATGCCCTGTGACTCTGCTGAACCAAAATGAGTCCATTTCTGCTGGATCTATTTGTATTCAAACTACTTATTTGTAAATATTTTGTCTTTTGTTAATACTGTATGTACTTCTATCTCCCTACCCCTTGGTCGTGCCTGGAAATGAGCCTCGTCTCAGTGTGCCTGTCCCAATCAACAAACGTTTAAATAAATAAATACCTGTATGTATTATGTGGTTGCAGAAGTGCCTGTATGTTAGAGTTGAGTTAGTGTTTGGTTAATGTACTGTTTCTGTATCTGGGCTGGCAGTATAGCCTAGAGGTTAGAGAAGTGAGCTGGGAACAAACATGGTACATACAGATGACCTGGACTGGATTCCTGCAAGTTGCAACCTCCACGTGCATGCTGTGTGACTCTGAGTAAGTCACTTATTTATTTAGTTTTTGATGACTGGGAAAGGAGGGCTACACAATACTGCCTTTTTTAGTCTCATCCCATTTTTTTGGGGTGGGGGGTTGGGTACAGATGCAAGGCAACTGAAATTGAACCACATTAATCTGTTGGTGATATTTTAGTGACCCCCCCGCTCTCAGAATGCATCTGAAAAAGAGCTTCAGCACAGTATGCCTTTTTCCCCACCAAAAATTGTGAAGTGAAGGTTCGAGCAGACTTGATAGACCATAAGGCCTAATCTGCTAGCAAATAGTATGTTAGTATGTTAGTATGAAATAAAATAGCATAGCCACCAAGATATAGCCAGGACCCACTACTGGATGTTCCAACTGCGAGATAAAAAGAGACAAAAAACAGCTGCAAGACAACATCAGCTTGCATTTCCTGGCCTAATATATTTTTGTGTGTGTTGGACACAGGATTTTAAAAAAGGTCCTGCAGCAAAATGAATGGGGTCTGACTAAAAGGGGTTTGGCTGTCAGCAAGCAGGCAGAAAACTACTGTATCTTATCATTTTATATTGAACATGATAGTACTTGGTAGTGCGCCATGAAAAAAGTTTTTTTTGTTATGTTGGAAATACAGTATATTAAGTTGGACTGGGAAAGGGAAGGGAAGTTGGACTGGTTCTGTGCCTTGTAATGTCAAAGAATGGTCCTGCTGCCATTGGTCCTGTAGTAATGCTGGGTCTCATGAGTAGTAGTACCTGTCATAAGTGAAAGTGCCCCCACCAGGATGGGAAGCCTATATGCCCATCATGGCAACCAATGGGCCATTGTTTTAAGTTGCAGAGAGAGGGGTGATATGATTTTTGGCCCAGTGACTAATCACAAGCCTACTGTATGTGTACTCTAAATAGCATGGGTGGAGTGGCCAAAATGGGGCTTCAGATGTGGGGCATGAGTAATTATTGGTCTGTTTGGCATCTTAGGAGTGCGGCGGGGGGGGGGCTAATTGGTTTGCTAGTGGTACTGCATAGTCAGCTGGCTCAAGAACCTGTAGACACAGGACATACAGGTTCAAATCCCACTAGAGCCACTTATATACTGTGTGACCGTGAGCAAATCACTTTACTTCTCAGTGCTTCAGTACACATGGGTAAAATGCAGGACCCTACTGAAAGTGAGGTGTTGCATTTTAGGTCCGCAATCCTGAGTAAATAGTTAAAAGACAAAACGATTTGGGCTTGAGGAATGCACGGACAACAATATTTGGGCAAGAAGGATCTCAATTGGTTGGGGGAGTCTTAAAATCATGGGGGGGCATAATCAGTCTAAGTGGAGTCCTACATTTATGAAGGGGAAGGCTGCATTGTTGGGCCAACTGGGACCTGAGGAACACTGAGTGAGGGTGTATTCCTTGACAGAAATGGGACCTTTGATAAAACAAAGTGGGGAATGATCACTGTCCTGCAGGAGGCCTGATTAGCACCAGTGGACAGTATCTGTGGCCCACTGTGGTCAGCAAAGCAGCAGCAGCAGCACAGCATCTGTGGGACAAGCAACCCAGGATATGGGACCAGTAGCATAGCCACTGAGCTGGCCAAGAAGCCCCACTGGAGGTTCCAACAGGGAGATAAGGTGAGGAGGTAAGAAAAGAGCAGCAAAAGAACATTGGAGATGGCATGGACCAGTAATCAGAAAAATTATGAATGCAGAAGTATTTACTGTCTGTTAAGTATTATTATTATTATTGCCATTTTCCTGCTTTTGCTTACCCCACCCAATGTTCATGAGTGCCCCCGCTGTACCCTCCCCTCTGGCTGGGAGGGTGGGCTACTTTCACAGTCCACAGCATTGCTGATAGAGTGGCCTGTACCCGCCCTCTCTGAGAGTTGAGTGCCTCATCTCTGTGATGTGCCTGTCCCTCAGCCTCAGCGCAGGATTCTGGTCACCACATTTGGACTATGAGCTCCTACGTGATAGCAAAACACACTGGCGCTGTGCTGTGCTGCGCCACTGGGCTAGTCACTGCTGTCTTTTTAATGGGGAAGTAAGCAGATCTAGACCGCAGTGAATAGGCTGTGACTGGGGACTTGTTCCAACTGTGGTTTTGTACTGGTATGCCAGCAGGGTGTGGAATGCTCGTTACACAGATGACACAGACTGCCATATTCATTTAACAATCCATTGGGCAGCCCACTTTAAAAGAAATTATTGTAATTTAAAAATATAGATCCTTTTACTAAATCCAGATGACTGAGAACCCTAGACTCAAATAATAATTGTAGTACGCTCAGCTTGAACAGTGAGCTGAAAGAGAGTTGCTGTTGTGTCACATATCAGCTTTTTTTTGTTTTATTTAACTCCTATAGTAAATTAAATAGTTGAAAGCTAATGTACTGCCTAAATTTGATATTACCGGTAACTTCCAAAAGCAGTGAATACTCATTACTTTTATCTGAAATGTTTTTTGTTTTTTTCCCCCCCTTTTTGCTAATTGCAGGATTTTCTGCCTGACAACACTCGTTATGTGTGGAACAGTACTCTATCTGGAAACTAACATGCCTGGTTTTGCTCCTTCTTATACATCATCAGCCCTATGACCTCACTGTTTGTGACATCACAACTGACCCTGAAATGTCATCCCTTGCTGCAAGGTTGGTCACTTGTGATGTCACAATGAGTGAGGTCACAGTTCTGAGTAGGTATGCAGAGAAATAATACTAGATATGTCAGCATCCAGGTAAAGTACTGCCTTTTGCATCCCATGTAATAATACTAGGTTGAACATCTTATCATCAAATGGAAAAAGAAAACTATTGCATAAATTAAAAAAAAACCTGACTACTTTTAAAAATGAATAACATTGCTGCCTTCTATTTGTAGTACTACTGGCTACTTAAATACTCTAACGTATTTGGAGATGTGTATTTTGAAAAGTTTTCTGGCATGGAAAGAGTTAAAGGGGTATTTTTAAGGCTATTTCAATAGCGATGGGTCTCAAGAACAAGTCACTTAGAGATACAAAGCAGCTAATACCCTTTTCCCTTGGTATGTGGCGATACCAAGTCCGTAGCAGGGTGGTGTACTCACCCACTGAACATTTAGTCTTATGAATTCAGAACTGATCAACTAGTCATTTTTTTATCATAAAGGTTAAAAAAGTCTGCTTACCCTAGCAGTTTAAAAAAAAAATCTACGGAACTGAGACAACGCATGCCTCGAGAAAGCAATGCTATAGCTTTAAGATAAGGTGGTCCAGGCGTTCTCCTTACATAAACAGGATTCATTTTGAGCAGGCTCCTACTGTTAGGGTTTTTTGAGGAAGGATTCTCACGCTTAAAATACAACAGTATATTCTTGGTAAACAACGTCTTTTTTTTTTTCCCCGAAATCCACCAAAACTGAAGAAAAATCTAAGTGACTGTTCTTAGCAGCTGTGTGGCCTGGAGTTCGCAGTGGAAGCCGGTATCCTGCAGTCCCCTATTCATCACCTGCTTCAAAGGCAGCCTGGCTGCCTATAGTTTGCAGGCCAGGTAGAGTGCCATTGTGCACAGTCTGGGAGGATTAGTATCAAAGCTGCGGCAACTAGGCCCTTGGTCTCGGGCTGCCATTCAGTCCTAGCAGGGAGAGCCAAAGACCGGCCAAGGTCACAGTATCCAGTGTGGTGAGGACTGGGAAAGGATCCTGGGAATAGACTTCTTGATATATATAATCATAGCGCAAGCTAGCAGCACAGCAGGTGCCCTGCTGAAACATGTACATCTGTTTGTGTCGGTATACCATAGCTGACAACGAGATAATGCCAGATCTTTTCTTATTGTAAAATAAAGGACAACTGTACGTAAAAATAATAGTAATGAGTATTAAACTAAAATCATTTGTTTAAAAATCTTAAAGAAATCTTTAACAAATGTAATGGATTTTAAGTGCATTAAGAACAGATTAGAACAGCGATATTAACCATTTGTCATCCTTAAAACGCTGCTTGTTAGAAACAGGGCTGTTCATGAAAACATACTTTGAAAGAAGAGCTGCGTAATGGATTATTATTTGCTTTCTGTTAATTTTTAACAACAAACTTGTCGATGGTGTATTTGTTAAAAGGTGTTATAAAGGAAATATATTTTGTGGCATGAACCAGTTTACACCGTGGACTATGCAGGCTAATGTAGTTATTAAAAAAAATGAGGTAATCATGACGTAAAATAAAAAAAATGATAGTTTGATCAAATTAGAAGTAAAATTGAGCTGTAGAAGTGTTGTCATGACTACAAGGATGATCTGTTGATGAACTGTACTATTCATTGTCCAATCAGATAGTAGAGCTGAAGCTGGAGCACGAACAGGAGAAGACGCACCTATTCCAGCAGCATAATGCAGAGAAGGATAATCTGGTCCAAGACCATGAACGGGAAATTGAGAAATTGGAAAAACAGCTTCGCGACGCCATGCTGGAACATGAAAACAAAACCCAAGAGTGGAGAAAACGAGACGCTCAGGTAAATAGAAAATCAGTGGTCAAATCTTTAGGTGGCTTTAAAAAAGATACATATGTTTGCAGTTGATTTTTAATAATTATTCAACTGAATGCGGGCATCGCTTTTACAGAATTGACGGAGATGCGCAGTACATATTTTTGGGTGGGGGCAGTTATACTGGCTGAATAAAGCTTAATCTGCGAAAACCACAGGTAGCCAGCTTAAATGTCCCATGGCGCGCTATAACTTGGTCTTTTATTTATAACCTCATCTCATTTTCTTTCATAATGGATTTGTTTAAAAAAAGGTGTTTATTTAATCTCTGTGAAATACAACTAGCTCAGTTTTGTGGTTTTAAGCTCAGCAGGTAGCCACAAATCGCTTGCTTTAAGTGATGGCCTAATTTCTCGATATTATTATTATTATTTTGGACTATGTAATTGATTGCGTCTATCAGATTTCCAGTGATAAGACGATTTAGATTTTGGGTTCGTCTCCCATCAGGTTTGGTATTTTCTTTCTCCCCCTCAAATCCCCCATCTCTATGGTTACTGTTGGAAGCCATTTGGTAGAATAACCCCCAACTGGGGAAGCATTTGACTCTTCAAACTTATGGATGAAATGTGCATTGTCAGCATGGAAAATTATCTTGATTAGGTTTGAGCTGTAAATCTTTAGATGTGTAGTTTTTTTCTTTTTTGGTGGTGGTGGTAGTGGGGGGTGGGGAGGAGTTAATGTGGTCATAAGGCAATCACATGAGGGCCTGCTATGAACTTACTTCAAAATTGGTGCCTAGAAAACAACGCAAAGTCCAGTCAGTGTGAAGCTAACGAGCCTTAAATTAAAGGGTATTAATGTAAGTGTAAAACATCAACAAACTACTTTTATATTGTGCTTAATTCACACCCATCTTGATGGTACCAAGTACATCACAGATGTCTGCATTCTTAATAACAAAAACAAAATGGTAAGCAAGATTCTTAAAGGTTGCTGTTAATTTTTTAAAAGACTGTCTCCAAAACCCCACATTTGTGTCCAAGCGACAAAGGGAACCCTTTCCAGGTTGCAAATCTACTGCGGAATATACACCACTTCGCTTCACTAGTCTTGTTCCCCGCTGTGAATGTTCCCAAATGATACTGTATGCTAGAAATTCATAAAAAAAAGGAAAAAATGTACTGGTGTCCTGTGACATACCTTAGTTTCAGGGGTCTGCAGGTTAAAGATATAACTGGATTCCATAAGGTTGCAGGTTTTAAAGCATTTTATTTTTCAAAATTCAGATTCATTCATGTAAAATTAAATATTTAGTTTTATACTTTAAATACAGCAGCATATTTATTGGGTTGCAGGATTTTGTTCATAATTACTGGAAAGAGTTTCTGTTTGTATGACACCTTTTTGACTCGCCTCATTTCCACCCAGCTCCCCATCACTAAATGCTTTAAAGGAGTACTCCATGTGTTTCTCATTTTATGAAGCCGGGATTTGTTTCCAGCAAATAAAAGGTAGTTAGAAGAGTTAAATATATTAAGTTGTTTTGCATGGGTAGGTGTCATCTTTGCATTACTTCATGGCAAGCGTGTCCAAAAGCAGTATTCTCTGTGGCTGTATCTTGGTAATGCACAAACTGGAGAACCACTGTTCTGAGCATGCTTAGTAACAGATTACCAAACAGTTTTACATAAATGTAAGTGGCATTGGTAAAACAGACCATGATGGAATTTGAATATATGTATATAGCATCTTTATTATGTTAAATATCTGAGAGGACTTTCCAAACCAATGGATTAGATACAATGCTATAATAAAATCATGACTTGGGGCAAACAAGTACTCTGATTTGTCAAAACTGGTCATGTGACCATGCATTAATTTCGCATTATGGCACGGTTTAAATTGTGTTTTATTTTTGTTGATTTTTTTCTTTTTTTTTTAAACCCATTTTATAAATGCAGTAACATACACCAGGGTGTGCAGTAATGCCATATTGCAAGTCCAAGGTGGCTCAAGGCACTTGACTGAGCCTCATGCCTCACAGTGTACCTGAGGCATGCAGCAATTTAGCATTACCGCTCATCATGTCATGTGTCACTGCTTACATGATGCAGCAACTGTAATCGAGCTAATGAAACAGCTTTTATGTGCTCTATAACATCCCCACACAATCATGGGCAGTTACATTACAGTCTTTTATCGAGACAAGAATGTTGGTCAGGGCACCAGGTAGTCCCTTAAACTTTTCAGATACTGCCATGACCTATGAACTTCCACCAGGACAAACACCAAAAATTAGCATAAGGGCCTTTTTTTTTTCATTCTGTGTTTATGTCCTAAGCGCCCTGGTGTATCCCCTTCTGCCAACACCCCCCCCCATCCCCAACACTTACCTTCTCAGGGGCTTCTCCTAGATTTTCCCCACCACTTTTCCTGGACCACTTGGTGGGAGGGTGCCACAGTCGGTAGTGTGGATCCTGCAGGTGTGATGATTTTATCCTGCCTGACACATTAACAGGATCAGTTCTGTTTTGTTCTCCCATCAGGTGCACACCGTGGGAGTGATCATTGACTGTCTCTGTTCTTTTTCTCGTTCTAATTTCTCTCCAAAAATTTAATGTTGGGTTCTAAAAAGAAAAAGCGACCAAAATCTTCTGGGCTACTTTTCTAGCATGTCGGTGCAGTAACAATTCTGCCTGCCATGACCGACATGCACTTTGTTTCTCCTGTCTTGGAACCAACCATGACTTAGAGGCCAGCAACACCAGTGCCGTGTTTCAAATTTTGACATTAGAGCTTCTAACCCTGAAGATGGGATAGTTGTCCCAAGCTTTGAGAGCAGGCCTCGATACAGGCAGTGCCAAGGTAGGTATCCAGACCATTCCATCTTCTCCCCTCAACACTCTTCAGAAATGGCCATGGTACTGAGTTCTTCTTTTCCCCACCGAACTGGGGTCATGATGGAGTCTGAGATGATGAGGTTGGTTGGACCTTTGACTCCTTCTGAGCAGTCATATGTACACCTATCATGGCCCAATAGTCGTTGGTGCCAGACCATTCTGTTCCCAGGTTCAACACCATCTTCAGTGTGGGCCTCTGTCCCGATGACATTGATTCCAAAAGTCAGCACCTGGCTTGGCAACAGTGCTAGTGATGGGGTTTGTTCAGCAGTCAGCACAGCTGTGAGCATGGTCTCATTGTCAGGGCTGGCACTGGTGTCATGACTTCCACCAGTGTCAGCACTGACACATATCTAGCGTGGTCCCTACAGCAGGGTCTTCCAGGGACCAGCCAATCCTCTTCTAGCTAGGGACCTCCTTTCTTGATCACTCATCCACTAGACATCACTGTCATTTCTGCTACTTTGTTGGCAGGCTTTATTTTCTCCTGCTTTCAAGGCGAGGACTCCAAGTGGGCCACAAGACTGGGCATGGGTTCTGTGAATCAAGAGGCCTACTAACTTCACTTTCAGGATGTCACCTGAAGTGCCTCAGTCCTTTTTTGATAGGGTGGCTGAGACACTCAGACCTCCAGGCCAATCACTCCAGCAGCAGTTACGTCAGTGGATGCAGAACATTCAGTGCTGGTTCAGGGAGACCAACCTGGTGCTGTTTCCAGCACAGTCCCCAGCTCTGTACTCTTGCAGGATCTTGGCTCCTCTCCCTTGACATCCTCAGGAGATAACAACTCCTTAATCCATGTCTCTGCCATGGAAGATGCAGGAGGTATCAAAATGAGCTTATTTAGTTGGTAGAAACCCTAATTCCACGCCACAGGGCATCTTGACATTGACCAGTCAGGCCATAGTAGTGATCCCTCCCTGGTCTACTGCACTGTGAGAGGCTACCATAGTGGTCTGGAGTCTTTCAACACACCTCCTGCTCTGCAGGGCTGCCTGACTAATATTTGACTCCAGCTGAGCATCCATGGAAGATCATTTACCAAGCTGTGGGGTTGCTGACCCTCCTGTCACCGGTGGGAAGCAGATCCATATTTGTGACTAGGCTGTAATCCCCACCTCGTCTCCAGAATCTAGGCAAATGGACACATTGGAGAGGAAGCTATTTACTACTGCTCAGTCATCCCTGACCATAACCACATAGTGGCCTATCAACAATGTCAGCAGTGGCAGATGCATGTCTCATTGTCTGAAATGCTTGGAACTGACCACGTGCAAGCCAGCCTTGATATAGTAGCTAAGGGTGAGGAGGCAACTTCACCAGAGGAGGGCATCTTACAATGCCTCCAAGGTGCCTTTCATTCGGCAGCATCTGCCGTCTTCCTTAGGTGAATGTCATGGCTATGCCTGTCCTGGTTAGATCGAGTCATTCACCATAATGCCCTAAATACCTTGATTTTACTTCAAGAAGGTTCCTGCAGTAGGTCATAACATGTAGGATTGCACCCTCTGGTGTCAGAATTGCATAGCAAACTTTTCCAGCAATGCCTGGTGGGGGACTGCCCACCCGATGTCACGTGACAGATGTCAGCGTGACCTTATAGTGGGCGGTCCCCATGCCTGCCTTCCAGTTCTTTCCAGCTGTCAACCTGTGCAGAGTTCCTCACAGTAAATGTTGCTCAGTCGATTGCCATGTTCACCTTATTTTCTCACAATTTCTGCTTGTATTTAGTTTCTTTTATGTCTTCTCCACCTCCGATAGCGAAGACAAAGAAGTGTGAGACGTGTGGTGCACAGATCCCTCACAAGGTCGGTCACCATCAGTGTCTCTTTTGCCTGGGCCCTAATCACGACACCGCGGCCTGTCCCAAATGCCAGCCCTTCAATCAGGCCACCCGCAAATGGAGACAGCAGGCCCTGGAGGCCCATCTTTTGAAGACCAGAATGGCCTCCCTTGAAAAAGAGATGCAAAAGCTGAGACACCGCATCTTCCCCTTCTTCTGAGTCGAAGAAGAAAAATGAGTCGAAGAAGAAAAAGAAAGACAAGGAGAAACATCAAGAGAAGGAGTGTCTGGAGGATCGGGATTGAGTGAGTTCAAGTAAACCCTCGACCAATAAGGCTGTTCACCCCCCCCCCGCCTGCCTTTGTGGTACTCCAGGCCGCATTCAGGACCTCTCCAGGCCCTTCTGCTGCCTTTCTCCCGACCTCTACTGGTAAGTCTGCAGCCGGCTCCTCCAGTGAATACCTGGTTTCTGCCAATAAGTCTGCCCCGGATCCTCCGTGGACCACCCCGCTGTCGATAAGTCAGGTCCCCAGGATCACTCAGAGACCTGCACGACACCGACCGATAACCCGGTTGAGGGTTCTCTCCTCCTCCATCCGGTCCCTCTTTCATCCCCTAAGCCGGTCGTCTCTGCCTCAGACGATTGCCTGGACATTGCTCGCCTGTCAGAGGCTTATGCCATCTCACCTGACATCCGGTCAAGCATGCCAATGGCTATCGGCCAACCCTCCCCTCAGGCTCCTCCTGGGTGGGAGACTTCCTCTCCACTTCCCCCGGTGGAACCTCCAACTGCTGTGATGACGTCGGGTATGGAGGAGGAAGCAGGACCCCTGGAGGTGGTTCTTTCCTCTCCCACCCCAGTTACCGTGTCCCAAGTCCCCCCTGGGGATACTAGGCCCGGGGCTCCAGTGCCAAACCTGACCATTCTCAGGGTCCCTGACCTGGTCCTTCCTTTGCCAGCCCTCAGGGCCTCCTCCGCTGGCTTTGGCCCTCCTAACGTTGTGGGCACCAACAGGTATTTGGTCAGTTCCCCTTCCTTCAGGGCTCTCGTGTCCGACCCCAACACAGACTATACTAATGCCGGGTCCGACGCCTTATACTCAGACAACAGTTGATCTGACGCCAGCCCCTCCGATGTCTGTTCTTTTGATGTTGAGTATCCTGATGCAGGATTTTATTCCTGGCCCATCTTGGCCACACACTGCCCAAGGATTTCTTCCCCAAGGGCTCACATCAGCCTATCCTCCGTCTGCCCCGACGTTGGATTTTCTACCCCATTCTGTCTTTTCGGGGTACCATCATCCGGGTTATTCCTATTATCAGTGCTACCCTCACCAGCACCATTATCACGGGTCGGGTGCACCCAGCTACCATTATCCACCTGCCCACATACCTCCACTGCCTCCTGCACCTCCACCACCTCCTCCAGCCCCACAACAGGATTTCCAGTCTCTGATCCAATCCTGGTGGAAGGAGGCTAGGTCAGAGCTGGTCTCAGATTTGAAGAGGTGCCTACAGGCCCCGGTAGTCACTCCTCCCCCGTGCTTCTTGTCCCCTGTTAGCTGTGTCCGCTTGACAGTGAACGTTTTGGGGACCACGCCTCAGGAGGTCAAACTTCCAGACTTTGAACCCCCTGAGGAGCTTGACTCTCAAGACTCCGATGAGGATTCCTTGGAGGACTCTTCTGATGAGTATTCCTCTGAGGCTAAGGAAAAGGAATCCTCCAAATCTCCCCCCAGAGGATCCCTCTTTTATGGAGTTGTTGCGCATCATCCAGCAAGCTAATGGCTGGAATACAGAAGAGCAAGACCCTAAGAGAAAACGTCTCGCAGAACATTTAAACCTAGAGATGGTATCTCCTATCCCTGCCCCCCACCTGGACAGCCCCTCATGAAGACCTCACCAGTACCATCTGGCAGCTGCCCCACTTTCTACCGGCCATCCTTAAGAAGGCAGACCAGATTTATCACACTCTGGAGGGTATTTCATGTTCGGATACTCACCCCAAAGCTGATTCCATTGTCATAGCAGCTGCTCATGATCGCTCGGCTACCCCGAAACACGTGAGCACTTCCCCCCCAGACAAGGAATCTTGGCAGTTCGACTGGTTTGGTAAAAAGGTTTATTCCTCCGCTACATGTGCCCTCAGCTCCCTTAACTACGTAGCACATATGGTCTCTTTCCAAAAAGCGACCATTGTCAAACTTGAGGACCATATCCAGGCTGTGAAATCCTTGAGTCTCAAGGAGGAGCTTGTTAAGGATTTGCACCTGTCTAAAATTTCCTGTAGACATGTGCTTAGGGCTACTTATGATTCAGTTGATGTGGTAGCCCGCTCCTCTGCCACAGCCATGTCTCTTAGATGGCATGCTTGGCTATGCATCTCTGGCCTCTCTAATGATGTCCAGGCTGCAATTCAGGATGCTCCCTTCAAGGGTTCATTCCTTTTTGGAGGGAACACTAAAGATATCATCATGAGTTTCCAGGACAGTGGCCAGGCCCTGAGGTTTGTGAGGTCTGTGTACCGATAGGGCTTTCAAAAGAAGCAGCCCTTTCGAAGGCAGACCAAAAGGCAGGGTAAACAGCCCTTCACTAGATGGCAGGGCAAAAGAAAGGCCATGGGTCCCACCTTCTCCTTCCCACCTGCCTCAGAGTCTCAGAGAGGGTCAAGGGGACCACCTCCCCCTCGACCCTCCACTTCCTGACTGGCAACTCCCTCCTCTGCTACCATGCAAGGAGCCGGTGGGAGGAAGGTTCACCCTCCACGTGCAGGAGTGGAGGGACGTAATCTCAGATGCATGGGTCCTACAGCTCATTTCAAAAGGGCACACCCTGGAGTTTCTGGAGTTCCTTCCAGAATCTCCTCCAAGTCACTTGTCCTATTCCCCACACCAGGTTCCTCTCATAGAGGAGGAAATTCAGGCCCTAAGACAGAAGGCGGCCATAGAGCCAGTCCCTCTGCATCAATGGGGGAAGGATTTTACTTCCATTTGTTCCTGTTTCCAAAAAAGACAGGCGACCTCAGACCCATCTTAGATCTCAGCAGATTGAACCTATTTGTCGAGTACAAAAGGTTCCTCATGCTGACACTACAGGGCCTTCTGTCTCTTCTGCAAAAGGACCATTGGCTTTGTGCGCTGGATATGCTGTATGTTTACCTGCATATTCCGGTGTTCCCGGGCCACTGCCGCTTCCTGCATTTCTGCTTCCAGGGGGAGCACTTCCAGTTTACAGCCCTCCTCATTGGTCTTTCTTCAGCACCTCAAGTTTTTACCAATTGCCTTGTGGTGGTGGCAGCAGCCTTGCACCGGCAGGGCATAGCAGTATTTCCCCACCTGGATGATTGGCTCTTGACAGCACCATCCAGGGACAGTCTCCTGGATGCCCTCTCATGCACGTGGACCTCTTCTCACGACTGGGTATCACAGTCAGTATTGCCAAGTTGACTGTTACCCCCTCTCAGAACCTGCTGTTCATTGGGGCGATCCTAGACATGGTCCAGTGCAAAGCCTTCCTTCCCCTGGACAAGGCAGAGGCTGTTCAAGAGCAGGTCAACCTAGTGACCTCTTCCAGATTCCTTCCGGCCAGAGCATTGTTATGCCTCTTAGGCCTGATGGCAGCCTCCATCTCCACGGTCCCATTCACCAGGTTTCATATGAGGATCACCCAGTGGAGCTTGCATGTCCAATGGGATCAATGATTGGATGACTGGGACCATCCTGTTCTAGTCTCCAGCGCGATCAAGAGGGATCTCCTTTGGTGGTTAGAGCCTCTGAATCTGTCTCAGGGTCTTCACTTCAGAAGTTTCCCGCCTCTTTGGACCCTCACCATGGACGCCTCCTATCTGGGCTGGGGGGCTTACCTGGGGGATCACCAGACTCAGGGTTTGTGGTCCCAGTTGGAGATGTCTCTCCACATCAATATTTTGGAGACGAGGGCAGTTCTTTATGTCCTTCAGGCCTTTCACTCCATCCTGTCAAGGGGAACACTGCTGGTACAGAGAGACAATATGTCAGTAGTCTGGTACATCAAAAACAGTTGGATGTCGTCCCTCGCTCATGTATAGGAACTAAGTTAGGAAGTAGCAGACTCTCTCTCTCTCTTTCTGAGGTCAGGTCACCCAGACATAGATCTGTTCACCTCCCCATTCAATGCCAGCATTCTGCAGAGAGTGCTTCCAAAACTCCAGGCAGAGGGAGCCCGGATGATCCTGATAGCTCCCCTCTGGCTGAGGCAAATTTAGTTTCCACTCTTGCAGCAGCTCTCAGCGGAACCCCCAGTTCCTCTTTCTCTCTGGCATGACCTGTTGACCCAGGATCAAGGCAGGCTGGTCCCTGCATCTTCATGTGTGCCTCCTTCAGACATAATTAGGTCTCGTTTCGGGGTTTCCCACAAGGTCGCTCAGGTCCTGGTGGAGGCAAGGAAACCCTCCACCAGAGCCACCTATGCCATGAAATGGAAGTGCTTTTCCATTTGGGTGGTGTCAAAAAGATGGGACCCCTTTACGTGCTCAGCATCTCAGCTTATGGAGTACCTGTTGCACCTGTCTGACTCTAGTCTGTCTTATTCATCCCTTAGGGTCCACCTGTCGGCCATTTCAGCCTATCATGTGTTCATGGAGGGGAAACGCATGGCACAGTTGGAGATCTCTAAAATCTTTCTGAAAGAGATTCTCCATCTTAAACCCCTCCATCTATAACCCCACTCCACCTTGGGATTTGAATTTTGTGTTAGAGAAGCTTACGCTTCCTCCTTTTGAACCAGCAATGAGCTGTGATATGCGCTACATCTCTTGGAAGGCGCTGATCTTATCTGTGTCAGTCTTCACCATTCATCACTGCTGGGTATCTGGCCCGGAGGTCAGTACATGAGGAGCTTTTTTTTTTTAAAGGTAGGCGCAGACGACCTTATCCTCCAGCGCCGCCCTCGGGGATGATGCACTGCATGGCGCGCGTGGGTTGGCCGTTAAGCTGTGTCGACTCCGCCTACCTGCCAGTTCTTCGTCTCCCGCCATAGAGGTCGCACCTCATGTGGAAACTGCTGCTTGAGGCCTAGTTGACACTGAAAAACCTTCAACGCCGCTTCTTTATTTTACTTTGGTGCCGAAATCTGTCGGTTGCTGCCGGTTCTGCTTTGCCATACTCGACGTCGCCTGGTAAGATCTTTCCTTACTTTTATATTTCTGCGACGTCGAGTCTGTTATGGTGTTTTTTTCCCATAGGTCATGTCTCGGTCGAAGGGCAAGAAATCTTGTAGGACGGGTCGGCCCCCCGTGTGACGGTGCCCATGTGGCTGAAAGTATTCTGTCACTTACCAGCACGACCGGTGTCTTTCGAATCTTGGCCCGCTTCACGACATGGATTCGTGCAATGCCTGTTTCTCTATGGGTCATCGAACAACACGCGTGGAAAGTGGGGCGAGCTCCACTGACTTTTGGGGGTTGGGCGCACACTCATCGGGCCAAGCCACGCTCTCTCGGCCTTTTCTCCAGGTCCCCTCCTGATTCTATATGGACCGAGGAGGAGGGAGCCTCAGCTACTAGTAGCCTAGCCATTGCTGAGGCTTCTTCCAAGGTGCAGGAGGCCCATCCCGCTGCTCCTGGGAGGCGCTGCCACGGCAGTCATCCCTTCGGGGGTGAGGGCTCCCCCGGTGTTGGACCCACAGTTCGCAAGGCTCGGGTCAGCGCTGTCCTCGATGCCGTCGGTTGGCGCCATTCACGGTGCCTTGGGCTCTGATGGAGTAATCATCAGCGCCGACTTGTCACGCGGCGCCGTGGCTTCTGTCAGACGTTCGTGGCACCAACACTGCTAACGGCACTGTGGGAGCTGCTATGGCGCCGTGTTTGTCCGTGTCTCACCTCAGCACCATCTTCAGTGCCGAGGTTGAGCACGGTGCTATGTCCTCGGGGCTCGGCACCATGGGTCTGTCGGATTCCGCTGTCGGCACCGCCTCTGCTCTCGGCGCTGTTTGTTGCGCCGTAGAGTCGGGTGGCGCCATCCTCAGCGCCGATTGTGGCGTTGGGGCTGTCGTTGGCGCCACTCGCAGCGCTATTGGACCGGATGGCGCCGTGGCTGGTCCCGACTCTGGAGCTCCTGTTTGGGCTGGAGCCGTGTCCCCTGCAGATTCCGCTCACGGTGCTGTAGGGGGCACTGGTACCAGCTCAGGCACAGCTTTGGTTTCTGGCCCCTTGGCAAAGATGGCAGTGGGTGCCCTCCTACAGTTTGGCACAGGGCCACGGCCTCTACCTCCTCAGTGGCGGAGTCGAGCTCTGAGTCAGACAGACAGACAGACAGTCTGATCCTTTGGGGTTGGCTGTCGAGGTGGGCAGCCTGGTAGTCTCCTTGACAAGTCAGCCTCCTTCTGAGGTGGGTTCGGTGACTACCGAGACTGGGGTCAGGGGTGCTGACCAGCGAGCAGTGGTGCAGCCACCATAGCTCTGCAGCCTGGTCTTGGTGGGTTCACTGACCCCTCAGTAGTGGTACCCCCACCTGTGGTGTGCCTAGATTGCCCAACTTTGGGGCCGATCAGAGCACCTGCGGGAGGGGAAGGCACTGTGCCCTGGATAGCTCTTTCAGGTGCTACCCAGAGCTGTCAGCTACCTAGGCTGGCCCTCTTGAGGAGGAGGGCTCTTTCAGACTCTGAGGGGTCGAGGGGCGTGGGGTTGGCACGGCGACCTTTTTCGGGGGTCCACCCGGGCTCTGGGAGAAGCCATAGTACAGATCTCTGCTCTTTCTTCTCGGTCTCTTTGAGATAGCCCCATTCTTTTGAGGTAGGGGACCGTCCTTCTGGACCTATACGACCCCGGTCACCTCACAGGGGGGATTCTTCCGGGCGCAGCCAAGCCAATACCAAAATGGTTGTTCAGCTGTCCGTTGTTGGGTCTTCAAGGGCACCTTCTTCCGTGGGTGCTCCCGGTCCACTCCTTAGCCCAGGCAGAGGTCAGCCGACATCTCTTCTCATCTCTGTCCCCATCCCTCTGCTACATTCTCCTGTGCTCCCAGGCATCCTTGGTCCTAGCGGGCCTCTCTCCTGGGAGCAGTTCAGAGTGGTGGCTGCTCAGTTCTCTGCTTACATTAGGGCGATGGACAGCCAGGTTTTCAACCTTCCCCCGTGCAGCCACCCACTGAACAGCTGGTGCCCTCCAGCTCCTCATCCCCCTCTTCTGGGGGAGAGGAACCTTCTGTCCACATCTCTCCAGCTGCTTATCTCGCTGAGTATCAGCGCTTCCTTGTGAGGATGTTGGAGGACTTGCACCTCTCTCCTATCACTATTAGCAATCCTGAGCACTTGGCGCATGCCTTTCTAGGGGATTTTGGTGAGGTCTCCCTTGTGGTGCCTCCTGGCCTGCTCCCTTTTGGGAGGCATCGCGTTCCTGGCAGAGGCCCTTCTCGGAGTTCCTGCCCAAGGGATCTCCAAGCAGGGTATTCACCCCGAATCTCCGGTTCCATGCCTCATCCGCAGTCTGGATTGACGCAGCTGGATACTCCTGATGGGCTTCGCGCCCTTCACCGTGACTGGCCCCAGATCAAGACTCCTCAGATTTTGACTTCTGGGGTAGGAGGACTTTCTACTCGACACAGTTATTGCTTTCCATTTCTGCACATCAGGCCCACTATGCAGCCTATGACAGGTTCTTGTGGTCCAGGCTGGGTCAACTCCTAGCCTCATTGCCTGATACGGAGCAAACCAGACAAGCCATTGCACTCTCTGCGCGTGGCCTGGAGCTAGCAAGGCACCAAGTGAGGGCATCCTATGATGCCAACAAGGTAGCTACCAGGGTCATAGGGACAGCGATCTGCACTAGGCGGATGGCATGGCTGCATCTTTCCTGGTTGTCACCTTTGGCCCGGTGTAGGGTGATTAACTCCGCTCACCAGAGAACCTGTCTTTTCTCCCATAGAGCGAGACCACGCTTGTCGGGGCAACTTCCTTCCCCCTCCGGGGGAACCCCGTCTCACTCTCCCCACTCTCAGGCTGCTCCAGGCTGTGAAGGTTCTCCCTCTTAGTGTGTCACCCACTGAAAGCTAAGGGACTTGTCCCTTAGGGTGTAAAAGAAAACCCCCTTCGGGGGGCTCAGCACTCACCCAACAGTGATGAATGGTGAAGACTGACACAGATAAGATATGAAAATTACATACCTACCATAATTATGATCTTTCTGTGTATCTTCACCATTCATCACGATCCCACCCTCCATCCTCCTAGGACCTCAGTCTCTGGGTCCCCCTCCTTCTCTGTGCCCATCCTTCCCCCTCTTCTTTCTTATGAGTGGGGTAACACAGGGGCACACAGGGAGATAATGTTCCAGGGAGAGTGGACAGCAGGGGGGGCCCTCCTTCTCCAGTGCTTTGGCTCCACCCCTGTGGGGTGGGAGTTGATAGTTGCCCTCCTTTCTCTCCTCCTGCCTGTTCCCATCCAACCTATTTCTCCTTGTTAAAAAAAAATCATTTTTTTTCCTTTTTTTTTCACCAATAATCTTTCCTTGAGAGGGTGCTAATTCTCTGTACCCTGTCCTTCTTCCAGTATAGACGACTCTGCTTATCTGGAGTGTTTACCAGCCATTCTGTGCCTTGAATTCTGGAAGAAAGCCTTTGGCTACTCCTTGCAGTTCCTATGTAATCTGGAGACGGACCAGAGTCTGGGATGTTTAACTCCCCTCTCTCCTCCTAAATTCTTTACCCACCCTACCTCCCTCCCTCTTACTTTTCCAGAGATTGGGGCCCCTCCCAATCTCTTTTAGATTCTAGCTTTTCTCCCTTTCTCTCAGGTGTTATTTCTCCTTTTTGGTTTATATATCTTTTCCTTTTTCTGTCCCTTGGACTTCCTTGTCCCACCCTCCACTCCCTTCCTCTTACCTCTCCGGCGACTCAGAACTGGCAGGCAGGCGGGTCGACACAACCTAATGGCCAGCCCGGGCGCCACGCGGTCGTGACCTCGGCAGCGCCGATGAGTCGTCAGCTCCGTCTACCTAAAAAAAAAAAAAAATCCCGGGGGGTCCTGACCTCCGGCCAGATACCCAACAGCGATGAATGGTGAAGATACACAGAAAGATCATAATTACGGTAGGTACGTCATTTTCATTTTTTGGTTGCCATTACTTCCGCTTATAGAATTTCTTGAGTTCCAGGCCCTGATGCATAAGGAGCCCTATTTGATTTTTCACAAGGACCGGTCAGTCTTTTGGACAAATCCTAAATTTCTTCCCAAGGTGGTTTTGGAATTCACCCTAAATCATTCTATTGAACTTCCAGTTTACTAAGAAAGGTGAGGCTCTTCTTCATACACTGGACGTACGTAGGATTCTCAGGTGTTACCTCCACTGACCCAAGGATTCCAGAAAGTCTGATCAGCTTTTTGTCTCCTTTGCCCCTAGGTCCTTGGGATCAGCTGTGTCTAAGTATTGCTTATCCAAATGGCTTGTTAATTATATTCACTTCTTTATCAGAAATATAACAAACCTCTGCCGGGGGAGATCAGAGGTCACTCTACTAGAGGCAAGGCTGTGTCTACAGCCTTCTTGAGAAATGTTTCTGCAGCAGAGATTTGTGCAGCAGCAACCTGGAGTTCGGTCCATACCTTCACCAAGCATTACAGTTTGGACATTGTCTCTAGGTGTAGGGCCTGGTTTGGCCTCGCTGTTCTGCAGGGCCTACTGTTATAGGTCAGTTCTGATCTGTTTTTCGGTTGCTTCTCCTCCTCCCATGATTCTCTCGATCTCTCTCTGAGTGACTGTTTGGAATTCAGTCCTACAGGTTATGACCTACTGCAGGAACCCTCTCGAAGTAAGATAGTATAATTATGTAGGAACTTACCATAACAGTAGATCTTCAAGTGAGGTTCCTGCAGTAATTCACTTTTCCCCTCCCGTCTTCCCCCAGTTTTTACATTTCTTTCAGTCTATTCTGAACTTGGCTCCAGGATGTCATCCTTTCTTCTGTCTCATCTTACTTGGATCTCTGGCGGGAGAACTGGAAGGCGAGCGTTGGGACCACCCACTATATAGGGTCATGCTGACATCCATCATGTGTCATCGGGTGGGCGGTCCCCCGCCAGGCATTGCTGGAAAAGTTTGCTATGCGGTCCTGATGCCAGAGGGTGAAGTCCTACATGTTATGACCTACAGCAGGAG
This sequence comes from Neoceratodus forsteri, assembly GCA_016271365.2. NCBI lineage: Eukaryota > Metazoa > Chordata > Ceratodontiformes > Ceratodontidae > Neoceratodus > Neoceratodus forsteri. Next base: position 360,117,676 of record JADMNL010000024.1, read on the forward strand.
CCTCTCTCGAAGATCTGCTGTTACGGTAAGTTCTTACGTAACTGTACTTTCTAAGGAAAATCCCTCTTCTCACAGTAGGTGATGTGGCAGCTCTTGGATCTAGCTACCTCTTCGGTCCATTGGGATCAGCTGCACTCACTCATCCTGTCTATGGGTGAGGATGACCTGGGCAGTCCCACACCTCAGTTTTCCCCTGCTGAGGACTGAGGCTTTCATGCCTCTAAGGTTGAGCCTGCTCCTCCCCCCTCTTTAAAGGGAAGTCTGCTAATTACTGTTTTTTCAACCCGTTGTTTTCTCCCTGCCTTGCCGTCATACCATGGATATACCCTGTAGTCAGGAATATATCCAGTTCAGGCTGTATGACCGGTTATTTAGACATCAGGGAGATTTTTTGCCCTGTTTTCTTCCCTAGTCTCTCCATCCACGCTTGTGGCGTAAGCAGTTCCTCCATTGGCCTTGATGTGCAGGTAACAGTGTCCCTACAGTAAGAGGCAACCTCCCTTGACAAATTTTAGGGGTCACTGTTGCACCACACCCTGCCACCACCCTTCTCTAAGGTGCACTGTTGAGCAGCAGCTACCCCAGCCAGGCCCATCCCCAACAACACAACTCTGCTTCTGGACCCAGTTCGCCTCGTGGCAGTACAGTGCGCTGCTGCTGAACCACTGAGGTGACCTGCAAGTTTGCTAGTTAACCAAAGAGTGGGATTCAGTGGAAAAGACTGATTCTTTTGAAGATAGAAAAGTTACTCACCATAACTGATGGGCTTTAACCCTTAGGAAATTGCGAACGTATATATACATCGAGAATCTGTATACGTTCAAAACTACTCAGCACTAAAAGAGTTAAGATTATCTTCTCTAAAGAGCCACACTCACTGGCCCACTGTCCACCTCTTTTCTGTGGGGATCCAGAGTCAGTGCTGTTGGTTCCACTTTGTCTCTCAGTCTTCAACACATTCAGTTTCTAGTAGTCTTTCAGTGCTCTATACCCTAAAAATGTTTCTGTGACGTGGGTATAGACCAGTTGGATTACGCACATTTGTTGCTCTCCAAGCATCTGGCCATCACACATCGATATTGGGCAACAACTATACACTCCGACTGCTTTTTTGCTTGGCACATGCAGCTTGCTCTGGGCACCCTTTGGCTGTTGCTCTGATTCCTTAGGTGCAGTACATTTGGCTCGATAGCACTGAGAGGGCAGCTGATATGAATCATTTTCTTATTTTTCTCCTTCATCATAGGCTTTGTGGTGATATTCTTGGCTCAGGACTTCCTTCAGTATATGTTCTGCTTTATGTACAACCTGCCTGCCCGTGGGGTGGGGATGGTGTCCTGGTGGAGGGAAGCACATCCCTTCCCTACTGTTAGGTTGTTCGTCATTATATTCTGTTTTCTGTCTGTCTATATCCATTTGTTTTTCTTTATCGTACTGCTGGATCATTGCTTGTTTTCCTCTCTCGTTGCTAACAGAACTGAAACAGGGTGTTGTGGATGGTTATTGGCTCAGGCATGTGATATCACACAACTGTCGGTGATGGCACGATTGTCAGTGCTCTCACAAAAAAGTTTGCTTCTCCAATGTACTAAAGCCAATGGCCCTAGGACCAAAGTGTGTGGCTCTTTGGAGAAGATATTCTGGAAGACTTGATAAGTAATGTTTTTTCACTACTGATGGTTCATCCCATTACTGGTGCAAGTACTCCTAGATCTTACTTCAAGAGGGTTCTTGCAGTAGGCGCCACCAAAAGAACTGAACCGTCAGGTGCTAGGACCACACAGAAAAATTAGCTAGCAGTGTCTGGCGGGGGACCGCCCACCCCGTGTCACATGGCTGATGTCGAACCGCCGCTGTATAATGGGCAGTCCCCCACACCCGCCTCCAGTTCTTTCCTGCCATTGACCTGCGCAAGTCAGACCTTGCGGAATGCTGCTACCGTCTACAGCCATTTTTTCGCTAAGTATATCTTTCAAAATGTCTTATTTTATACAGAAAATCTGTATTTTCAACATCAACATTGGATTGCATGTCTTATTCTGCTGAGTCCTGCAAGAACAAGTGCTCATGCAACAAGCAGATTCTGGAGAAACATGGTCATGTCTAGTTTCTCCTCTGCCTGGGGCCTGACCACGAGACTGAAGCCTGTGAGGCCTGCCAGAGCTTCAACCAGGTCACATGAAAATGCTGTTAGAAAGTCCTGCAAGTCCATCTTTTGAAAAAAAAAAACTGTCTTCAATGGAAAAGGAGCTGCAGCAGGTGTGGAGCGCTTCTTCATCTCCTGGGGTCTGTTCTGGCTCCCACCCCTTCAAGCAGAAGAAGCACAGATGGGACAAAGCCAAGCAATGGGACCGGGATCAGTCTCCCTCCAAGCTGCTGACCTCTTTGGAGGCTGCGGCTGACGTGCGGCCCTCTACTAGTAAAATAGGCGCCACCCTGGCCAAACCTGCTCCTCCTGCTTTGCAGCAGCATTTACCTCCCCCCAACCCCGACTCAAACTGGTTCCAGTTCCGGCAGGGACCGCCGGGGATTCAGAGGCTACTCAGGCCTTCAAATCTCAGACAGGGCCTAAGACAGGTGGGTTAGCTGGTAAGTCAAACGCTGGCTCTGTCAACGTTTGCACAGCTCCGGTGCTCAAGTCGGACCTGGATTTGAGGTCTGACGGTGGTCCTCCAGAACACTGCCCTCTGTCGCTCTGGCCGCAACCATCCCGAGGGGAATCCCCCCCCCTCAGGAGAACCCTTTATGTCCTTCAGTGGGGCCTGCAGACTCTCACTTCCACCTAGATCTGAAGGAACTGCCACGCACTGGCCTGATCACCTAGCCAGTGCCAGGTCGCCCCTAGCCAGCCCCTCCTGGGGGCCTTCCGGACACTCCACCTGTGATTCCTCCATCAGGGCCACCTCCCTCACCCCAGACTCTGGAAACACCTGTCACCCTGCCCGGACCGATGCCGCCCCCCCCGTGGGTCCAACGCTAGTTCTCCCGTGAGTCTACAGCTGGATACTCAGCCTGGGCCTTCTGGCATCCCTTCAGGGCCTTGGCCAGGTCTCTCAGCTCCTACCGTCGGGTCCTTCTCCAGATTACCCTATGCCGGGCTACCCTACCCCAGGCCATCCTACGACAGGGTTCCCAATGCCGGGGTATCCAACACCAGGGTATCCAACACCCAGGTACCCAACGCTGCGGTACCTGACTCCAGGGTACCCAATGTCCAGCTATCCACCATCGGGGTATCTGACGCCTGTCTATCAGCATTCTCCACCACCTCCTCCACAGCTACCAGTGGATTACAGTGCTTTCTTTGCTTCATGGTGGAACAGAGCCAAGCATCAGCTTGTGTTGGAGCTGGACTGACGTCAGCCGGCCATGCCTCCCACGTGGGTCTGGCCAGTCCCTTCTCCACATTCCCTGTCACCTATTGAGAAACATCCCTCCACTTCCAGACACACGTTGAGTGCCTCCACAGGAGAGGGCAAGGGTCATGGGCGAGCTGATCCTCAGAAGGAGGACCCCCAGCGAAGGTTCCTGTCCCAAGACAGGAGCCCATCATGAGACTCCAATTCAGACTCTGCCTCTTCTTCCTTGGGGTCTGAGTCCCCTCCACTGGAATTATCCTAAGCCTAAGAAGACCCCTAAGTCTCCCCCAGAGGACCCCCTACTTCATGGATATCCTCTGAAAAATTCAGAAAGCCAACAGCTGGAAGACAGAGGAGCAGGATCCTCAATGTCGGAGGTTGGCAGAGCACCTTGACCTCCCGGAGCTGACCCCCATTCTTATCCCCCTTGGACGGGGACCCCACAATGATTTGGCCACCATGATATGGCAGCAACCGTCATCTGTCGCAGCCATCTCCAAGAAGGCGGACAGATTGTGTCATGCCCCTGAGGGGAAAGACCATTTGGTCAGCCACCCTAAAGTTGATTCAGTGGTTATCAATGCGGCACACGACCGCTCAACTATGGCTAAGCATATGAGTACCTCCCCTCCTGACAACAAATTGAGGCAACTTGACCAGTTTGGTCACAGGGTTTATTCATCCTCTACTCTGGCCCCTGTGGGCTCTGAATTATGTAGCCTACATGGTTTGTTACCAGAAGGCCATTCTTGGTCAACTGAAAGCTGAATTTGTGGCCTTGCCAGACTCTGAAGCCAAGACCAAAACTGAACAGATGGTTAACATGGCAGAGATTACCTGCCACCACACCCTATGAGCAACTTACGATGCCATTGATGCTTCTGCCAGAAACACAGCGACAGCAATCTGTTGGTGTCTGGTTTCGCCCAGGATATTCAAGCATCCATCCTGGATGCCTCCTTCAGGGGTTCGGTGCTCTTTGGAGGGGACTTTCAGGACATCATGACTGACCTGCAGAAGCGAGGGAAGGCACTTTGTGTGGTGCAATCCCTTTATCACACCAGTTCCAAGTCTTGGCAGCCATGCTGCCATCAATGAAGGCACCAGATAAGGCAGCAGCCCGCCAAATGTCAGGGCAAGTGTCTGGCAACCTCTTCCACCTCCACCACCACCCCCAAGTCGCACAGACCTTCTGGGGCGGCACTTCCCAACCCATACTCCACCTTGCAGTCCCCCGCCATCCATAGATCTGGAAGAACCAGTCGGAGGCAGATTTGCCAGTCACCTGTCTGGGTGGGAGACAAACATGGCAGACTCTTGGGTTCTTTAGCTAGTATCTCAAGGTCACACGATAGAGTTCATAGAGAGACCTACAGAAAATCCTCCAGGTCACTCTCACTACCCGCAAGGTCACATTCCACTCATCAGAGAGGAGATTCAGGCTCTGTTGCTAAAGTCCGGCATAGAACCCATTCTCCAGGACCAAGTAGGAAGAGAGTATTACTCCCACTTCTTCCTGGTCCCAAAAAAGACGGGAGACCTGTGGCCGATACTGGACCTCAGCACGCTCAATCTCTTTATAGAATATAAGAGGTTTTACATGTTGACCCTCCCAGGACTGTTGCCATTGCTCCATCAGGGACACTGGCTCTGTGCCCTGAATATGCAGGATGCATACCTACATATCCCTATCTTCCTGGCCCACCACCACTTCCTCAGGTTTACATTCCAGAGGGAGCATTTCCAATTCAAAGCCTTTCCCTTTGACCTTTTGTCAGCACCCAGGGTGTTCACTAAGTGCCTAGTGGTGGTGGCAGTGGCTTTACTGCATCATGGTCACTATGTGTTTACATATCTCGATGACTGGCTTCTGTCAGCCCCGTCGAAGGATGGCCTAGAAGCTTCTCTGGCAGCCACCCTGGACCCAATCCACAGAGTGGGGGTCACGGTGAATTACCCCAAGTCTCACCTTATCCCTTTACAGTGCCTCCAGTTTATTGGGGTAGTGCTGGATACTACCCAGGGTCAGGTCTTCCTCCTCTTGGACAGGGCAGAAACGCTGCAGAGGCAAGCTCAACTTGTAGCCTCCAGTCATTGGATAACAGCCAGAATGGTCGTCCGCCTCCTGGGTCTCATGGCAATGGCTATCCCCGTGGTACCCCTGGCCCGGCTGCACATGCAAGTCATGCAGTGGACGCTCAGAGTACAGTGGGATCAAAGGTCGGATGACCTGGGTCACAGGGTTCTGGTGTCCAACCCTATGCGAAGGGATCTTCTTTGGTGGCAGGATCTGGAAAATCTCTGCTGGGGGTGCCCTTCCAGCTTCACCCGCCTGCTCAAACCCTGATGGTGGATGCATCAGGTCAGGGCTGGAGAGAGCATCTGGGAGATCGCAGAACCCAGGGATCCTGGTCTCAGCGGGAGCTCTCTCTGCACATCAACCAGTGGCGGAGCTGGGGGGGGGGCTTGGGGGACGGTTGCCCCTCCTGGCTACCCAAGTGTGAGTAGTGGTGCCCCACCACCATCTTTATTCACTGTTTAGTGCCCACTGTGGAACCCATGATTGACTGAATGGCTCCCTCTGGCTCCCACACACTCCTAAACCTGGCTCCGCCACTGACATCAATGTGCTCGAGATGCGTGCTGTGCAATATGCCCTCCAAACATTCCAGTCCCTGCTCCTCCCACGACCACTCCTGTTCCAGTTGGACAACATGTGTGTGGTCTGGTATCTAAACAAACACAGAGGCACTCGGTCATACCCCTTGTGCAGGGAATGGATGTGAGTGCAATACTGGGTAGTTTAGCATCCGCTCCAGCTAATGGCAGTACGCATCCCTGGCATCCAGAACGTCCTGGCAGACCGTCACAGCCACACCCAGACAAGGGTTCACAAGTGGCAATGGCATCAGTTGGTGGTCAAGGACATCTTTGACTCCGGGGGTCATCCAGATCTCAATCTGTTCGCCTCCCCATACAACACCAGACTGCCCAGTTTTTGCTTGCTCGTTTCCGGACCTGGTGTGTTTTGGCGAGACACACTGTCTGTTTGGACAGGGAGGTTCCTGTACACTTTCTCTCCCTTCCTGCTCTTGCAGAGGGTCCTCAAACTGCAAGTGGTGGAAGCTCAGATGATTCTCATTGCTCCATACTGGCCTTGCCAAAAATCGTTCTCTACTCCAGCAGTTAGCGGTGGAGCCACCGGTTCCTCTTCCCCTCTGCCAGGACCTTCTGACTCAGGATCAGGGCAGGCTGGTCCATCCGGACCTCAAGTCCCTTCACTTTTATTTGTGGCGCCTTCAGATATAGCTGTCTGTCGCTTTGGGGTCTCCTCCAGAGCAGCTGAAGTCCTTGTAGGGGCCAGAAAGCCATCTTCAAGAACCACCAATGAAGTGAAAGAGATTCTCCATCTGGGCAGCCTCCAAGGATTGGGACTCCTTTTCGTGCCATGTTTCTCAGGTCTTAGAGTATCTCCTGCACCTCTCTGACCTGAGACTTAGTTACTCCTCACTGAAAGTCCATTTGTCTGCCATATCTGCCTACCACATTCCAGTGGAAGGCAAAATTTTGGCTCAGTTGGAGGTCTTCTGTACCTTTCTGAAGGGAATTCTCCACATGAAACCCCCGGTTAGGAACCCTGTTCCCCTGTGGGATCTGAACTTTTTCCTTGGGAAACTCACTCTGCCTCCCTTTGAACCGGCCACAAGTTGTGACCTGCGCTGTCTTGGAAAGCACTGATCTTCCTAGACATAAGTCTCCACCACTCATTCACACTATTGGGATCTGCGCCGGAGGCAATAGGACCCATCGAGAACAAACTTTTGCTGGGGTCTCATGAGATGGCACCGGCAGGCACGCGAGCCCCTAGCTCGCGGCGGCAATGTTTATCTGGCGCCGACTCCCCCAACCGCTTCAGTTCCTTTTTTTCCCCGGCTGCTGAGTGCGCTTCAGTGACAACGCCGCCGCTTGTCGGAGTCAAACTTCAAACTAGCAGCATAGTTTTCAGTTTTTATTATTTTGTAGTATTATCTCGATACAGTACCGCTTAAGTTATTCTTATTTTTAAATAAAAACGATAAAGAAGTCTCAGCCTACACTGACGGAGTCGACCATGAGCAGGTCAGGTGACAGTAGGAAGACTTCGTATGAAAGCTGTTTAGTCAGTCGGGCTGGGTCCGGTCTGCCGCCTTCTCCGGAAGGGGGGTCTGACAACGGTCAGTCCAATGCCCGGGGGGATGGGAGGTCCCCGCGGAAGCATAAAACCAAACGGTCGCATTCGCTGCACCGTTCGGCCTCGAGCTCTTCTTCGGCCCACAGGTCTAAAAAGAGAAGGCATCACTCGAGGTCGCCCTCTGATATGTCTGCGGCGTAGGCGTTCCGGTTATGGGGCTCGGTTGCGGGTCTCCTCGCCGAGGTCGCCAACAGCGGCTTCTGGTAACCGACGTCTTCGACATCGGAGTCCCTACCCGCCCGCGGGTAGGTCTTCAGATGAGCAGTTTCATCAGTGGGCGCTGTTATGGAGCAATGGGCTCGAGGTTGGTTCAGCTACCTGGCTCGATCGCTCGTGGGCCTGGGCTGTCTGGGCGACCAGGTAGAGCAGTTGGACTTTCCTGGTCGCACGGCACCTTCTTGAGTGCCGTCGACTCCGTAACAGGTGTCCCCACGGGCTTGGCAGAGGAGCCACACGATGCCATATCTCCTGCTCTTTTCCTTCAAAACCAGTTTTCGGTGTCTGGGAGTACGCCCGGCGCCCGTGTAGCCCTCTCAGCGTCGCCAGCGGTAGCGTCGGCTTCGGCGTCGCCCATGGTGCCATCACGGCTTCTCGGCGTAACCTGCTGCGGCGCCCGTGCAACCCGCCAGTGCTATCTTCCGGTGCTGTCTGCGGTGCAGCAGCCCGTTTTGGCGCCGTGTGGTTCCTCGGTGATCGTTTTCAGTGCCGTGCACCTCCTTGGCACCGGGGGCTCTCGGGGACTTCCCTTTTATCTCTTTTCCTCCTTCCTCTTCTGGCTTTCATCCATTTCCTGTCCATACAGTCCCTCCTGGACTGTCAGGAGATGACGTTGAGCCTGACCCAGACCTTCGGCTGGGAGATGAGGTGGACGAAGCAGGATCTTTTACTGCTGCAGAGCCTGTGGTCGAGGACCTGTCTTTTAAGTCTCTGCTGAAGAATATGATTTCCACTTTCTCTCCAGACTACAGACATCGATCCTGGGGAATTGTTAAGACTCCAATACCTTCACGCCTCGGAGATCCCTACGGATTTGACTCCTCCGATTCAGCCTTCCTTCGAGACGCTGTCTCAAATGGTATGGAATAATCCTGCTCTCTCTTCATCAGTGGCTAAATCCATTGATAGAAAATATTCAGCCCCCAAGGATCGTCCCTTTTTGGCATCTCAAGCCTTTGCAGATCCTATTGTAGTCCTGGCAGAGAATGATAAGGTCGTCCTTCCTCAAACCACTACAGCTCGACCTATTAACAAGGAATCTCGTAAGATAGACACCTTAGGTAAGAGAGTCTTTGCTCTACTACCCTAAGTATCGTATTGCCAGTTACCAAGGCTATTTTTCTCAAGTACAGGTATATCCTGTGGCACTCTCTCAAGCAAATGGTTGAAGCTCTTCCGGGGTCGGATTCAAAACCAGAGCTTCTCCAAACCATTACCAGGGGTATTGAATCTAACAACCAACAGGTTAAAGCAGCCATGGATGCTTTCGACTCCGCTTCCCGTTCAGCAGCTGCTGGTATTTGCACCCGCCGCCATTCCTGGCTGCGCACTTCAGGCTTCACCAATGATGCGCAACAACAGGTAATGGCACTGCCCTATGATGGTGCATATCTTTTTGGTCCTCAGGTCAAGCAAGCTCTAGAAGCTACACAAAAGACTAGGTCAGTCATTAAGTTGGCTAGACCCCCTCCTGCCCCTCTGGGGCATGCCACTAAGCGTCAGTTTCATAACCGTCAGTCCTTTCGAGGCAGAGGCAGAGGAAGTTTCCATAAGAACCAACCTGCCCAACCTCAAAAGAAGGTGCAACAGAAAGCGCAAGGGCCCAAAGCGCCCAGTGCTACCTTATGAATTGCTGGCCCAAGTCCCACCTCAACTGCCCGAGGTGGACTTTTCCTCTCCGGTGGGAGGTCGGCTGATGCACTTCTACAGCCAGTGGAAGTCCATAACCTCAGACAAATGGGTCGCCGGATAATCCGCGAGGTACTCACTCAATTTGTAGAAACCCTTCCGGATTGTCCTCTAACAACAGCCAGGCTGTCTGCCTTCAGTCAGACCTTCTCACCGTCAAGATTCAGGGCCTTCTAAACAACAGGGCAGTAGAACTTGTGCCGCTGCATCAACCGAGCTCGAGGGTTCTCTCTCATTACTTTCTGGTTCCAAAGAAGTCTGGGGAATCGCCCCATTCTAGATCTCAGAAAGCTAAACAAATTTCTCCCAAGAAGAAATTCAAAATGATTTCTCTAGGAACCCTGTTACCCTTGCTTTATCAGCACGACTGGTTAGCCTCCCTAGACATGCAGGATGCTTACCAGCACATTCCCATTCACCCGAGGCATCACAGATTCCTGAGGTTTGTTGCTCTGGGACAACATTATCAGTTCAGAGTCCTGCCTTTTGGGCTATCCTCGGCGCCGCGAGTTTTTACAAAGTGTTGTGCAGTTCTCGCAGTGCACCTCAGAAAACTCAGAATACAGGTGTTCCCTTATCTGGACGATTGGCTGGCAAGTCCTTCCAGGCACGGGACCCTGGATGCTGTGAGATAGGCCTCTCACCTCCTTCGTCCGTGGGAGTCCTGCTAAACCTCAAGAAATCGCAGCTGCAGCCCCCTCCAGAGGCTCCTTTTCATAGGGACCTTCTGGACACATCCTGTCCGAGGCCTTTCTCCCAGAGGACAGAAGGAGCGATATCCTTCAGATGGCCCGTTACGCCGGAGAGAACAGCTCAGTTACAGTGCTCTCAATGCAGCGGATGCTGGGCCTCATGGCATCCTCAGTGTTCACTGTACCTCTGGCCTGTCTGCACATGAGAACCACCCAGTGGATGCTCAGTACTCAGTGGTCTCCAACCACTCACCCGCGATCCCTATCTCATCAAGGTGACAGAACCATAAGAGGTCTCTCACCTGGTGGTCTCAAGAGGACAATCTCCTGCAATGCTACCCTTTGCCCCTCTGGACCACCAGATCTCCATTACCACAGGCGCCTCACTATACAGGTTGGGAGCTCACTGTCAGGCTCTCCACACTCAGGGTGTGTGGACTCAACTTTCGAGTCCCAGCTACATAAATGTCCTAGAAATGAGGCCGTCCTTTAGTGCAGTCCGAGCTTTGAAGGACATTCTCTGTCACAAGAATATTCTCTCCAAATGGACAACAAAGCAGTGATGTATTACATCAACAAACAGGCGGTGCTCATTCTTACCCCTTATGCAGAGAAGCGATGAGGGTCTGGGAATGGTGCTTGGAGCACAAGGCTTTAATTCAAGCAATCTACCTGCCAGGTGTACAGAGCGACTTGGCAGACCGTCTCAACAGAACAGAGACAGATCCTCACGAGTGGTCTCTCGACTCAACCATAGCTCAGTCACTATTCGAAGAGTGGGGAACTCCGGTCCTGGACCTTTTTGCGTCCCCACTCAACACAAAACTGCCTCTCTTCTGCTCCAGAAATCCAGGGCCTGGCATTTTTTGTCAGGAATTCTTTCAGGCTGCGGTGGACAAAACGCTTTCTTTCCGCCTTTCCGCCTCTTCATCTAATTCAGAGAGTACTCCTCAAGTTCGAGTCTCAGGGAGACAAGATGATTCTCATTGCTCCCTTTTGGCCTCGACAACTGTGGTTTCCACTTCTCAACAGTATGTTGGCAGTTCCTCCGAGACCATTTCCCCTGCAGATGAACCTTTTAACTCAGGGACCGGTGGTCCATCCCAATCTGAGATCTCTTCACCTTCACGCTTGGCTCCTGAAGAGGTAGAAGTAAATCGGTTCAATGTCTCTCGAAGAGTTTCTGATATCCTTCTGGCTGCACAGAAGCCAGCCACTCGGAAAACTTACACGGCTAAGTGGAAGCGTTTTCCCTCTGGTGTGCAAAGTCCTCTTTGAATCCCTTTTCCTGCCCTCCAGATAAAGTTTTAGAGTACCTTTTGGACCTCTCTCAAATTCAGGTCTCCAGTACTCTACAGTTAAGGTTCACCTTAGTGCCATTTCAACGTCATGAGCCAGTTTTTCTCTTTCACTGGCTCAGTTACCTATAGTTAGAGATTTCTTAAGGCATTCTGCACAAGACCCCCTACAAGACGTCCTGTTGCAGCCTGGGACATTAATCTTGTGCTAGACATGCTCACTCGGATATTGAGCCTCTAGCTACCTGTGAACTAAAGTTCCTCACCTGGATGACTGCCTTCCTGGTAGCCATTACCTCAGCCTGTAGGTCTCTGAGATACATGCCCTGGTCACAGACCCTCCGTATACTGTGTTCCATAGGACAAAGTAGTCCTTATACTCATCCTAAATTTCTTCCTAAGGTTGTGTCAGAATTTCATCTAACCAACCTTTGGTCCTTCCTCTTATTTTCGGACTTCAAAATGAAGAGGAATGCTCTCTTCATTCTCTGGATGTTAAGAGGGCCTTGCTTTCTACTTAGATAGAACCAAGGATTTTCGTAAAGCCCAGCAACTGTTCGTTTCCTTCAGTGAGGCCGCTGGGTCAACCTGTCGCTATTAGATGTATCTCAGCATGGCTAGTGGCTGCCTTCGTCACTACTATTCCATGGCTGTATAAGGCTGGGAGGGTAGAGTTTACGCCACTCTATCAGAGTGGTAGCTGCATCCCTAGTGGAATCCAGAACGTGCCCATTGCAGACATCTGCAGTGCAGCCACCTGAGCTCAGTGCATACTTCGTTAAGCATTATGCACTCGATGTCCATGCCAGACGACATTCTTCCTTTGGCAGAGCCATCCTTAATGGACTTCTGTCTTAAGAAACGTGAGCTCTTGGTTTCTCCTGCGCCCTCTCGGGGATTATTAGCTCATTACTCTCCCAATAGTGTGAATGAGTGGTGGAGACTTATGTCCAGGAAGATATATCGATCTACGTAATTCTTGATCTTCTTGACGAGTCTCCACCACTCGTCTACACCCCCCTCCATCCCCCGAGCTCACCTTCTCTTGTTGGTCTTCACCCCTCAAATCTTTAGGCCTTGAAGACTTCTTTGTTGACCCTTCTTACACGGTCGTCCGGACTATCTTATGTCCGGTTTTAGATTAGGCTACCCTTCTAGGTTAGTTCGCTGCACTTCCTTGGTGAAAAAAGGTACTGAGGCGGTTGGGAGTCGCGCGAGATAGTCAGCTGCTGAGCTTGGCTCATGGCGCTGTCTCGCGGCGCCATCTCTGGCGTCGACTCCCTAGCAAAAAGTTTGCTCCCGATGGGTCCTAGTGCCTCCGGCGCAGATCCCAATAGTGTGAATAAGTGGTGGAGACTCGTCCAAGAAGATCAAGAATTACGGTAGGTACGTAATTTTCATTTTTTAGTTGCTATTACTTCTGCTCGAAGGATATCCGAGCTTCAGACACTTATATGTAAAGAGCCCTATTTGATTTTCCTCAGAGACCGAGCGGCTCTGCGTACAAATCCTACATTTTTATTGAAGGTTATTTCTGAGTTTACTTTAAATCAGACTATCCACTTGCCAGTGTATTATCCTGAGCACTCTAATCAAGGGGAGGCCATTCTGCACACTCTGGATATGCACAGAATTTTGCATTATTACACTAATCGGACAAAGTCAGTCCACAAAATGGATCAGCTTTTCGTTTCTTTTGTACTCAAAAGAGAGGGCACCGCAGTTTCAGAACAGTGTTTATCCAAATTGTTAGCAAACTGCATTCTGTACTGTTATCAGAAGTACAACAAACCCCTTCCGGGGGAAGTCAAAGGGCATTCAACCCGAGGCATGGCTGCATCTGCTGCTTGTTTCAGAAACATTTCTGCCACAGATATTGGTGTGGCAGCCACTTGGAGCTCTGTCCACATCTTCACTAAACACTACAGTCTGGACATTGCCTCTAGACGCAGGGCAGGCTTTGGACTGGCCATCCTTCAGGGCCTTCTCTCTCTTAGCTATCTGTGTACCGCAGACCTTTTCCTGCCTCCCGTGTTTAATCTTTGCTTGACTTACACTGCTTGGGACTCTGTCCTCATGGTGGTGCCTACTCCAAGAGCCCTCTCGAAGTAAAATAGTACAGTTACGTAAGAACTTACCATAACAGTGGATCTTAGCGAGAGGCTCTTGCAGTAGACAAAGGTTTCCCTCCCTCCCTCCTTCCCCTGCTGCTGCTTCTTTCCATTCAGCCTTTTCTTGGGGCTCCAGGAGCTCACTCCTTCTCCTGTCGTACCTCTTCACAGGTCTCCAGCGGGAGAACTGGAGGCGGGCGTAGGGGGCCACCCATTACATAGCACTGGGCTGACATCGGCTGCGTGATGTCGGGTGGACAGTCCACCGCCAGACACTGCTAGTTAAATTTTCCGTGTGATCCTAGCACCTGACGATTTAGTTCTTATGATGTTGCTTACTGCAAGAGCGCCTCTCGAAGATCTACTGTTACGGTAAGTTCTTACGTAACTGTACTTTACCAGTGCAAGCCCCCCCATCGATGCTAGTCCTCTCCATAGTGAGGACTAGCATCCTCACCCAGCCCCCATTTGTGGCAACCCTGGCAGCCAGTGGTCTCCCCAGCCACCAACTTGTTCCCTGTCCTCTTGGTACCCCCCCCCCAGCTTGCACAATTGAGAACAGATCTTCTTCAAGGTTATGTCTTGCATCAGGCCACACCTGTGGAACTATAGCCGCCAGACATTAGGTCCACATGGAAACAACAAATCTTACTTTGAGGGTATCTCTTACAGCAGGCCATCACCAGTAGGACTAAGCCGCCAGGCGCTAGGACCACATGGAAATCTTCTAGCTAGCATTCTGCCAGAGGGGGCTACCCACCTCCAACATTAGCCCCTAACATCAGCCAATCCTATAAAGGCAGGCAGTCTCCATACCCTCCTCAGTTCTTTCTCATCATCGACCAGCGCACGTTGGACCACTAATACCACTGCAGCTATAGTCAACTGCCATTTTCCCGTGTTTACTATGCTTTACTATTTTTCGATTTTAAGTAAGTTTAACATCGAAATTTCAGTGTTCTCAGCTGATGGTTTATGTCTTCTAAACCTTCTTCATCATCCAACTGCTCCACAAAGTGTGCCTGTGGCAAACAGATCCCAGACAAGGACAGCCATTCTGCCTGTGTCTTGTCCCTAGGTCCGGACCATGACGTCCAAGCTTGCGAGAAGTTCAGTCTGGCCATCAGGAGACGTTGCCAGAAGATTCTGGAGAACCACCTCCACAAGCAGAAGGTCACCTTGATGGAACAGGAGCTGCAGGCCAGGAGCTCCTCCATTTCCGTCAGCCCAGTGCTCGAGGCCTTCGTCTTTGAAGTCCCCGGATAAGGCCATTGGGAAACTCAAGCACAGGGACAAGGACATCCCCTGTCTGCCTCTCACTCACGGTCTCCCCATAAGAAGTCTTCGACTGCAAAATGTTCTTCCTCCCTCTGGCAGGTCGACCTCCACAGCCTCTCACTCCTGCAGGGCTCCCGGTGGCCCAGCTGCCCGCCTGGGTCTCCCTCGCGGCTGGCAGCTCTTTGGGTCAGGGTACTTTGTATCCTGCTCCCCAGCCCCTGCTGTTTCAGCCCTTATTCTCAGAGGGCTCACAGTCTGGTGGCTTGGCCAGAGTCTCTACAGTCGGCTTGGGTACAGCGGGTGCCAGTCTCCTAGCTTCTGCCCCCGACACCACTCCCAGTTCCAGTCTCATCCCCTGGGACCGCCGCTGGTTCTGCTCCTCCTCCTTGTGGCAGACACTGCAGGACATAGTGCCTCCTCAGGCCTCATCTCTCCTCAGTCTTCACCCAGGGCATCACCCTCCACTCCAGCACTTATCTCCTCACAGCCGGCGCCCGTGGATCCCCCTCTGGCTCTACCCCAGCCAATGCCCGCTGGGCCTGTACCTGTTCCCCCTCCACCGCAGCCTGCAGGACCTACACTGGCCCTGCCTGTTCCTCCTGTCGGGTCTGCACCTGGTCTTCCACAGCCAGCATCTGCTAGGCCCGCACCGGTCCTTTCTCAGCCGAAGCCTGTTGGGCCGGCGCCCATCTTGCCTCAACCCACTCCTGTGGGACTGGCACCTGTCCTACCACAAACTTAGCCTATAGGACCTCAGCCTGGGTACCCCACACTGGCACCTGCAGCTCCAGTGCCTGTCTACCCCTATCCTGTGCTGGCTTGACCTGCGCCGTGTTACCCATAGCTGGTGCCCCTGGGACCTGCATTGGTCGACAGTTACCCAATGCCTGGTGGACTGGCACCGATCTCCTTCAATTACCATGGTCTGTTCTTGACCTTGTGGCCCTTTATGCAGATGCAGGTCCCCACCTCAAGAGGACTGGCCCCAGCCACCCCTCAAGGGCCTCCTTTGGACCCGCTTTCCCTGGCCCCTATTCGGATGGGCCCTAATGCCCCTCACTTCCCCCGGGGTAGGCCTGATGCTTGGTCAACCGGCTGCTCGGATGGTCATCAGTCCAAGGATAGCAGGGATGATAACACAGCTTATGCATTTGAGAGTGTCAGCAGCGAGTCTTCCTCTCTAGGTCCAGAATCCTCAGAAGGGGGAGGGGCATCAAGTAACATCCCCAAATCCTCCCCAGATGATCCCACTTTCATGGCCATCATGAGGCACATTCAGGTCACTATGGGGTTGGAGACAGAGGAGCAGTATCCTGAGAGACATCAGTTGGTGATTTACATACATCAGCCTGATGCTTCTCATTTGGTGGTGCCCCCCAATCATTGACTCCTATGAGGATGTTACCCGGGCTGCCTGGAACCGTCCTCCACTTGGTTCTGGCGGTGTCCAAAAATGCTGACAGGTTTTACCACATACCAACTGGTAAGCTGTATTTTGGAGAGCGCCCAAGGTCAATTCGGTCGTCATCAATGTGGCACATGACTGAACCAAGAGACCAAAATACCTCATCTCCCTGCCCCCTGACAGGGAGTCTCGCCAGCTGGAACAGATGGGCAAGCATGATTTCGCCTCTGCCACTCTCTCATTTGGGTCATCAGTTACTTGGCCCATATGGTACAGCATCAGAATCTCCTATGGGACCAGGCTATGGAGGTAGTCCTAGCCCTGCCAAATGATTTTTAAGCAACAGACCCTCCAGGCCCTCGAAACAGGCTTGTATGTCGATATCCATGTCCTCAGGGCTGCCTACAATGTGGTAGACAGCTCTGGCTGGGCAGCAGCCATAGGTATCTGTATGAGGTGCCACTCTTGGCTACAGGTCTCGGACTTCACCCAGGACATCCAGTCTAATATAATGGATGCCCCTTTCAGGGGTTTCAGACTTTTCAGGGGAGATGTTCAGGATATCATCTCTGAATTCCAGACCTCTGGACAGGATCTGAAATTGTCCACTCCATATATCATACCCAGTCGAATTTGGGACAGCGGGCTCCTTTTCGTCGCTCTTTCCACAGGCAGGCCTGCCCACCTCCCAAACACCAGTGCAAGCGCAAAGCGGGGACAGCTCTCCCCACTCCCTCCCTCACCATCACCCGTAGTGCCCGAGGTGCAGCAGCAGCCCCAGCAGCGGCTGCTCCCACCTCCTGACTCCTTGCCAGACCCACCCCCTCCAGTGGCACACCAGGAGGTGGTTATAGGGGGTCGCTTCTTCCTTCACCTAGACCAGTGGAGGGAGATAACCACAAACAACTAAGTGCTGCAGCTCATCGAGCACAGCCACACTCTGTAATTCATAGAGTGGCTTCCAGAAAAGCCTCCGGGCCATTCCTCTACCCTGCCGGTCATGTCCCCCTCATCTGGGAGGAAATTCAGGCCTTACTTTAAAAAAAAGGCCATAGTGGCAGTCCCGCAGTTCCAACAGGGAAGGGGGTTCTACTCCCACTTCTTCCTGGTTCTCAAGCGGATGGGAGATCTTCAGCCCATCCTGGACTTAAGCCAGTTAAAACTGTTTATAGAGTACAAATGGTTCAGGATGCTCACCCGTCAGGGTTTGCTGCCCCTGCTAGATCGGGGGATAGGCTATGCTCTTTGGATATGCAGGATGCCTACCTTTGTATCAAAGTCTTCGCCTTCCATCGGCACTTCCTCCGTTTCCACTTCCAGGGATTGCACTACCAGTTCAGCGCTCTGCCCTTTGGTTTATCCTCAGTCCCCAGGGTCTTCACGAAATGCTTGGCAGTGGTGACGGCTACCTTGAGACGGCAGGTGTTCTACAGTTGATTGGCTTCTAGCTGCTCCATCCAGAGACTGTCTCCTTCAAACTCTTACACCTAAAGCCTGTTCCAGGCTTTGGGCATCACCAAAAGCCATGCCAGAGTCATTTCTGACCTCTTGCCAGTGCCTTCTGTACATAGGGGCAGTGCTGAACACGACCCAGATGAAGGCCTTCTTGCACATAGGCAGAACAGAGCCTCAGATGGACCAGGCCCATCTTCTGTACTCTAGCCATCATGTTCTGGTGAGGGTTTTTCTGAGGCTTCTAGGCCTCATGGCTGCAGCCATTGCTATGGTTCCCTTAACCAGGCTGCATATGAGAATTTCTCAATGGATGCTGCGGGTCCAGTGTGACCAATGCATGAAGGCACTGGATCAACCAGTGTTGGTATCGGAGCCAATAAAGAAGGTACTGTTGTGGTGGCTGGAGCCCAGCAACCTGCTTTGGGTGGTTCCTTTTTATATACCTCTTCCTCAGCAGGTCTTTACAATCGATGCCTTGGGCCTTGGTTGGGTGGGCTCACTTGGGGGCCCGCTAAACTCACAGAACATGGTCCAAAGTGGAGCAGGACCTCCACATCAGTGTTCTGAAGATGGCAAGCAGTCTTGTACACCCTGCAGGCCTTCCAAACTCAGCTTCCCCCAGGTCTGTTCTTGATTCAGATGGACAACATGTGTGTAGTTTATTACTTAAACAAGCGGGGGGGGGGACTTTTTCCTATCCCCTGTGCAGGGAAATGATGAGATCTGGTACAGTATGTATGCTTGTAACGGACTAGTTTGACATTATGCATTGCGTCCATTACAGACAGCATCTGATACATCAATGCGGCTTCTACTAAGGATCTTGGTGACGACAAAAGGCAAAATACAAACAACATTGAGACGCACAGCACAACAATTTAAACATAAATACCTGTACACTGATGTGATTTACAGCCCCTTTAGTGATGAATGTTCCTGGCAAACCTGTTTCTTTTATTGAATGAAATGTTGTGCATTGTACTGTACTGCACCGTGTCCACGTGCTTATCGCTGACTTGACTGCATGTAGTCCTCAATGGAAGTTTGTTTCTTCAGTGCGGTCGTGTACTTCATCCATGCAGACTCCATTAGCACTAGTTGTTCCCAACAAGGGACAACACTAGTTGTTCCCAGCAAGGGACAATGCAATCTCTCTGTTCCACTGCATGACAGAGAGTCAGGAGGGTTTGTCATACATCCGCGGGGGTAACTGGAACCTCTGCCTCTGCTTCATCTGGTTGGTCCGCTTCCTCTTCCCTGTCATCTTCCATAGCCTCAGCATGCACGCCTGACACACCTTCATTGATGTCATCAACCTCTGAGGCTTCTTTCTCATTCCCTAGATGACACAGCTCGTCAGGCATTGTTGACATCAGACCTGTATGAATGATGTCTTTAGCCTCTTTTGGCTGTTTCTTGGGCACAAGCCCTATCATTGGGTCAGTCACAAAACCTCCCTTGTGAAAGCAGCCCTGGATGGTTTCAATTGAGACTTTATGCCATGCCTTCTGAATGAGTCTCACTGAGTCTAGCAGGTTAATCCAATGGACACAAGTGAATGCTGTAATTTCCTCATCCTTATCGAGGATATCCAGCAGTCACCCTCTCATCAGGGTAACACGGTGACTTTTGAAGCTGTAAATTGTGCCCTAATCAAGGGGCTATGTCAGACAAGTGGTGTTAGGAGGGAGAAAAACTAATTTTATGTTATGGAGGCTGGTCGCAGGAGGGTGGGAACTACAGATCTTACTTCGAGAGGGTTCCTGCAGTAGATCTTCACAAGTAGGACTGCACCCCTTGGCGTCAGGACCGCACGGCAAATTTGTAGCTAGCAATCATCAGCGGGGGACCGCCCCCGGCTAGCACTGGTAGGTTGAGGACTCCACGGAAGTAGCGTGGCTGTGTGGACTTGCCTATAACAATTGGTGTTAGCTTCTTACTGCCTGACATATTGCATGTAAGAAGCATTGTTATATGCTCCTTTGCCTTCTTTAATCCTAATGGGTTTCAGAGCAGAATGCTAATGTTCCATGGCCAACACAGCAAAAGAAAAGCCCTGTCTCATCGATTTTGAATATGTTTTCTGGGCTGTAACCCATTAGAAGGTGTGGGAGAATGTCACATAGCCATGCATCAGCAGCATAAGTGTCTGCATTAAGTTTCTCCCCATGTATTTTTCAGAAGCAGATGTTATGCCTCTGCTTCCATCTGCTCAACCACCCATCAGTTGCTTTAAACTCAGTCTTCCCCAGGGCAGCTGCTAACAGATCAGCCTTCTGGAGCAGCAGGGGCCCACTTATCAGAGCCTCCCTTCCTCTAGCATTAGTGAACCAGTGTATGAGGGCATCCTCCACATCACTGTCCTTGCCTTTACGCTCAGGGTTCTGATTTGAATGCCAGTCACCTAGCAGAGTTTCCCTGTTTTTTTGAAGATCTGAAATTGTTGACTTAGGTATGCCAAGATGAGTGCTTAAATTATATATGCTCAATTTTGGCCGCTTGTCCATTTGTTGGATAATTTCTACTTTTCTGGCCAAGGTAAGACAGGTACTGTATGCTTACCTGAACATTTTCACAGCTCAGCACAGAACATCAGCACAGAAAGGCTCAGCAAAAAGTAAAACTGATATGAAACCACCAGGGGTAGAGGAGACATTAAGTACTATACTGTACCATACTATACTATACTATACTATACTATACTATACTATACTATAGTATACTATACTATACTATACTATACAGTGTTCTCAGTTGTAGGAACTGGTTTAATTAATGAGTGAGTGCATTAGTAGCAGCTGAATAACCACAAATCGTCATTGCTCAGGAGGTGTGAAGAATGCAGTTAATGCTGTTAATGAGGTTTCCGGTGGCCACTAAATGCACAATCAGTGTTGGGTAAGTTACTTTTTTTTATTACTTTCTAATGCTTTTGGAAATTTGTTCCAGGAAGCTCTGTGCAGTCACTAGGCAAGATGGAGAAGTACTAGAAAAAGTAATACACCTTACAGTTACAATTACCTATTTCTTTTTATACAAAAATAATAAATAACTATAACAGATTACATTTATTTGAGAGTAATATGTTAGTTACTAGTTACTTTCAAATAAATGTAATCAGTTACAGTTATGTATTACTTTTGTATAAAAAGACATACGTTTTTGTAACTGTAAGGTGTATTACTTATTCTAGTACTTCTCTATCCTTGCTAGTGACTGCACAGAGCTTCCCGGAACAAGTTTCCAAAAGTAATAGAAAGTAATAGAAAAAGTAACTAACCCAACACTGTGTGAAATTACAGGTCTGCCTAATCAGGAGATTTTAATACAGCCCAATACAGCAAATGAATTTTGGCATTGAGGTTTCGTCCATTAGAAGCAGACGTCCGCTACATCTGTGTCCGTTAAATTTGGTGCATACTGTATTGGGCCATCAACCATGGCCTGGAACTCTTGGTCGTCCATGTTGCCAGCAACCAAAACATCCTGGCGGACAGCATAAGCCACTAGTGGTCCAGAATCCACAAGTGGGAACTTCTGACTTCAGTGGTAGAAGACCTCTTTGATAGATGGGGTCAGCCCGAGTTGGACCATTTTGCATCCTCACACAATGCAAAACTGACACTTTTCTGCTCACTAGACCCAGGGCCTGGAGTTTTTTAGCGAGATACATGATTCCTCTCCTTGACAGGGAGGTTTCTGTATGCTTTCCCTCCCTTCCTGCTCCTTCAACAAGTTCTGATCAAGCTCCAGATGAAGGGGCTACATTGATTCTCATAGCCCCCTTCTGGCCTCGGCAAATCTGGTTCCCCTTGCTGCAGCATCTGGCAGTGGAATCTCCGTTATGCCTGCCCCTTTGCACAGGCTTACTCTCTCAGGAGCAGGGCACCACGGTCTATCCAGACATCAGGTCTCTCCAACTCTGTGCATGGCTCCACAGGACATAGCCATCGCCAGATTTGGGGTTTCCCCATGAGTAGCAGATGTCCTGGTAGCAACCAGAAATCCGTCCTCTTGCCTATTTATTATCTGGAGCATTCCAGTCAAAGGGAGGCATTGCTCCACACTTTGGATGTGCATAGAATCTTGAGCTACTATATACATTAGACTAAGGACTCCCAAAAGTCCAATCAGTTGTTTGTTTCATTCACCCTTGGGAAAGAGGGCACCCCTGTGTCCAAACAGTGTCTGCCTAAATAGTTAGCCAATTGCATTGTTTGTTGTTACCAGAAGTACAGCAAGGAACTTCCTAGTGGGGTTAAAGGCCATTCCGGTAGGGGTATGGCCACCTCAGTGGCTTGTTTCAGAAATGTGTCAGCTGCTGACATTTGCGCTGCTGCCACCTGGAGCACTGTCCACACTTTCACCAGGCATTACAGTCTGGACATTGCCCCTAGTTGTAGGGCCAACTTTGGCCTAGCTGTTTTTCAAGGACTCTTTTCATAGGCTATTATTTTTTGCCTACCACCCAAACTGTGTGGCTGTAGTGCCAGAACTGCTTGGCACTCCATCCTACTTACAATGGCCTGCTGCAAGAGATACTGTCAAAGTAAGATAATACGGTTATGTAAGCACTTACCATAACAGTAGATCTTCAATAGGATCTCTTGCAGCAGGCCCTGCTTTCCGTCCTTCCTTACCCTTTCTCCTCTCTCTCTCTCTCTCTCTCTCTCCCCCCTTCCATAGGGGCAAGCCTTCTGCTTTCATTGTTCTATGCTCTTGGAATACCTCAAATTCCCCTTACAGCATCCTGCTTTTGGTCTCTGGTGGGAGAACTGAGGAGGGTATGGGGGCCACCCGCCTTTATAGGATTGGCTTTCTTCAGGGGCCCCCCTCTGGTAGACTACTATATAGAAGGTTTCCGTATGGTCCTAGCACCTGGTGGCTTAGTCCTGCCAGTGATCACCTGCTGCAAGAGATCCTCTCGAAGATCTACAGTTACGGTAAGTTCTTACTTAACTGTACTTTGCACTGTGTTGCCACCTGCTTTTAGGTGCTAGTAGACCTTCGGCACAAGGTAGAGACTCTCCAGGCTATACTCCCTACCCTTCTTCCACACCCGTAATGGGACTTACATTGAGGACACATCCTCATTCAGGTACTTTCAGATTTGGCTCAACCAACACCTCAGTTTCTCTGATCATGTCAATGCCATCCTGAAAAAACTGTGCCCCAAGCTCAGCGCCCTTTACAGGAACTGTAGCAGTCTACCTCTGACAGCTCAGCGTGAACTTGTTCAGAAAATGATTTTACCTATTTTCGACTACTGTGATGTGGTCTATTGGGCCGCACCCAAGTCCTCCCTAGCAATTGGACACCCTGTTTAACTCTTTCTGTCATTTTACTTTGGACCTCCCCCCGACTCACCACTGCTACCTTTACCACTCTCTGGCATTCCAATCTCTGAACTGTAGACACCTCTCCCACTGCACCAAATTTATCTCAAAATACTGGCTTAGCATTATACCCTCTTACCTCTCTACCGTCCTTCATACCCACCCCTTCCTCTCACTGCTGTCTCAGATCTATTGACTCTCATACCATGTTGGTCCCTCGTTGCTCCACAACCGTAGGACAAGCTGCATTTTCATATCATTTCCCTAAACTCTGGAACTCATTACCTCCACACATTCGTCACTCCTCAGTCCCCATCATCTCTATCCTCAGCCCTATTAAACTACTTCTCTCCGAACTGCTCCTGCTACTAATCAGTATTTCCTCAGCTCTCACACTAATGTTCTACGTCACATTCTACCCTACCTCCACCCAACCTCAGCACTTATCAGCACTTACTCAAATGCCCTGTGTAAAATGTTCTGTCTTCATTGTTCACTTCATTGTGTAACATCCTATTCTCATCTTGTACTGGTATTGTATTGTATACTATTGTGTTATTGTATTCCATGTTAGCCAGCACTGGCAGTTGTACTAATGCTTCCCTATGTACACCCCTACCCAGGATGCACAGAGAGATGAGTGATGACAGTTGCTCAGTGTGCCTTCCTGGTGAAACTTTTCAATAAATACAAAGAAATAAATAATTCATTGAGACTGCTGTAGTCTGCAGCCTGGGCTGCAAGGACCACTATGCTGTGAGAGTGGCCCTGTAGGCCATTAGCATTGTAGCCCCACACATTTTCCCAGGTATTCATAAACTCCATTCCATGTGCACAGGAATAGTTTGCACCCTGGTAAACAAGGCTCTACAGGGGCACAAATCTAATTCAGTCACAGAATTATCTTTATGCCATACTTGGACGTGGTCAACAGAAAAACGTCCTGCAGCCCCTCAAGTCTGCCAAGCCCCTATCTATCTCTCTCTGTTGATTGTGAGGACCCTAATTAAGCAATAAAGACCAAGAAGCCAATAATGCCTTGGACTGACGGCCAGTTAGTGAGATGGGCAGCCCAAGACGCAGCCTCGGGCCACCTCCCTGCAGCTTGTCGTTAATCTAAAAATATGACTGGCTTCTCAATCATTATTGTGCTTATAAGTGTAACTGCAATAATAACTTTTGTTTCTACCATTTACTTATGCCTTAGTTTATGTTTTGAGCAGAGCTGCGCAAGCCTTGCGTGCCACACAGCGTCAGTTGACAGCTGGATCGGTCATTTCTAAGGCATTAATGAGCTATCCAGTAGCCAATCAGGAGCCTTGCAAGGCTGATGAATATTTAATTAAGCATACAATTGCCCTTTACTCCTCCCTCTCTCTCTTCTATATAGCTACTGTCTTAATCAGCATTGTGTCTATCTCACCCATGTTTGAATCCCTTCACTAATTCTTCACAGACTACAGTACATCATTTGGTAGTCTATACCATCCCTCCTCCACTCTCTCAGTGAAAAAATGTTTTCTGATGCGCATTTTAAATCCCACCATTTGTAACTGAGAATTTGACTCTGATCTTTTCCTACAAAGTTAAAAAATGCATTTGACTTGTTTAATTAGTCATGTATTTGAACTGTAACAGTAAAAGTTAAGTGTACTATCTGAATTGCCAGTTTGGTTGTTTTTCAGAAAGCCAGAATTGTGAAGCTGCAGGTATATTTGTATTTTCCTACTTATAAGACCAACCCCAAAAAAAAATATATTACCTCTGCAGACATTTGCCAGTGAGTCTTTCAACACTGAAAATCTAATTTGCAAAGAAATCTCATTTATCCATAAATCTGTTTTCTGTTTTCCCTTTTTCCTTTTGGCTCTTATTTTGTTTTCAGGTCTTGAACTATTTTGCATTTCAGGGGCTTGATTTTCCAAAGGCCTGTTTTGGCCCAGGGACTCCCTGTGTGCAGTTACATGGTGTGATAAAAGAAATCCCCACACCAGCGAAAGTGCTAGTTTCAGCATTTTCTCAGCATGGGGGGTATTTTCTGGGTTTTGCAAAAATGCTTAACCCAGAATTCCTGGCGTAGCAACAATGGAAAGATAGACTTTGACAGCAGATAAGGACTGCTTGGCCAGTCCAGTCTGCCCATTTCTCCCTACCTGCATTATTACCACAGACTGTGCTCGATCTACAGCTCTTTCCCCCTTCCCTCCCCTCCCTTCCTTTCCGCTATGACCCCCTTGTACTTATCCCATGCATTCTTGAAACCCACCACTGTTTTCACCCCCACCACCTTGTGACAGGCTGACTAAGGCCCTGTCCCATTTGTTATTCAGAAAGAGTTTAAATGCAAGGATCTGTTCTATCCTCTCCTTTTCTGTCTCTTGTCTGTCTGGTTGTGCAACCAAATGTTCTTGTGAGACATAGGAACTGATCACTGATGGTCTCATGATTCTCCGCCTCTCGATATCTCTGCTTTCACTTGCTGTTTCTGTCTTCTCTTCCCCATTGCATATCTGCAGTTATAAAATATATGTGAATCTTTATGGGGAACTGGAATTGCTTGGTTTGAAATGTACAGTATGTAGTTACAGAGTTGAAATGATTTCAGAAAAAAGCTATTTGGAATTTAGGGGGTTAACCTGAGATGCAGTCTGAGCTCCTCTCAGGCTTGGTTGCAAACTCTTTCACAGAGCTGTCAGCAGGAAGCCAGCTTGTGACATTGTTCTGTTTGCAAGCCTGCCCTGCAAAGAAATTGACAAAGTTCTAATACATTTTATGAGAAATGGGATGTCCCTTTAACGAGTTCAGGTCGAAGAAGTTAATTGTCAGGCAAAGACTTGTTATAAAAAGAGCAGTAATATTTTGGCTGGAGAGACTGAAACTTGGAATTAGAGATACCCACACAAGAAGGACCTTGTTTTCATTGTTTGTACTGCCATTGTAAATTGTTATACTGAACAATTCTTTTTTTTTTTTTAATTTTACTGTTATTGATGATAATAAAATGCTACTTGCACTGCTGGCACGCGGTTGGATTTCCGCTTGCGACGCTGGTGGCCCGCGTTCGGGAATGGACCCGAGTCGTCGCAGGGCCAGCTGGGGGGAGAAGGATGGAGCATCCCATGGATGGCTCTCCTTCTCCAGGGGAGGGGAGGAAGTGCCCGGTGCACTGAGGACTCCTGGTGGAGGCCGAGAGATACTCGTGCCACCGGCGCTCGTCTCATGGGAGGCGTGGCGGACGCTGGCATCATTGCACGCCCCCACCTCCAAGAACACAGGAAAAAGGAGTAGGTGGGTGGAGGCCACTGTCTAAGTGAAGCCCTCCTCGGGGGTGTTTCGATTAGCCGTCATTGCCACATCCCCCGAACAGTCACTAGTTCCGCGGCACAGATTGGGGACCGTTGCCGCAGCCCCACCCTCCTGGGGGTAAGCTGGGGGGTAACTGGGGGATTAAAGTGGCAACAGATGATGGTGGAAGTCCTGGGGGCTGTGACCAGGGCTGAAGATTGACAGTGGCCCTGCCAAGGGAAAAAAAAATGCTACTTGCGAATTTTATAATTGCTCCTGGTTTTCTTATGCTTCCTGACCTGTGCCTCAACAAGATGGTTTTAGAAGTGGGATATACGCTGTGCATATTCTAAACCAGGAGTTTTGTGCATGGGTACTAGATCTGTTATCAGTGAAGCATAGGAGGAAGGTATGGATTCTACAGCAGCAAGCCCAGGAGTCAGTACCAGACGAATGGCAGCCAAAGTAGCAGAGACAGAAGTCCAAGCTGAGACTGTACAGCTAGCACCAGTGATGGAAAAAGAAGCACAGGCAGTGACAGAACCTGAAAGCATGACTGCCTTTTTCAAATGGTGGGCTATACAACAACAAGAGATGGGGAAGCAGAGAACAGAAGAGATGCAATGACAGGAGCAGCAGAGAAGGGAAGAGATGCAGGTACAGGAGCAGCGATGACTGGATGCCTTGGATCCAGGCCCAGCAGAGCATTAAAACACAAATAACTTAAAAGATATTAAACTTACAAACTTGTGTCCCTCGGGTGATATTGAAGCATACGTGACAACTTTTGAAAGGGTTGCCACACACTGCCAGTGGCCAAAGCAGCAGTGTTTTGCTGGGGAGAGACTGAGATTTGAAATTGAAAAGAAACCATCAGATGAAGGATTTTTGTTTTCTGTTTGCACTGCCTTTGTATATAGCTATCCTGAACATTTTTTTTCAATTTTTATTCTGTTGTTATTGATATTAATAAAATGCTCCTTCTGAATTTTATAACTGCTCCTGGTATTCCTATGCTTCCTGACCTGTGCTTTGACGACACACCTCCACTGGAAGGCTGTTCCTAGAATCCACCACTCTTCCTGTAAAGAAGTACTTCCTCACATCTCTCCTGAATCTAACCCCCTCCAGCTTCATAGCATGTCCCTTTGTTCTTGAGCACCTTTTCTTCTGAAAAATACTTCCCTCCTGTACCTCATTTACCCCCGTGAGGCATTTAAAGGTCTCCATCATATCCCTCCTCTCCCTTCTCTGTTCCGAGGTATGCATATTGAGGTCCTTTAGTCTCGCCTTGTAGGGCTTCTGATGCAGACCCTGCCCCATTTAAGTTGCCCTTCTCTGGACTGCCTCCATTCTATCTGTGTCCTTCCAGAGATGTGGTTTCCAGAACTGGGCACAGTACTCTGGGTGAGGTCTTACTATACAGAGGCAATACCACCTCCCTCTTTCTGCTGACGATACCCCTCCTCATGCACCCCAGTATCCCACTAGCCCTCTCAACTGCCTTGTTGTACTGCCTGGCCACCTTTATGTCATTTGATATGATCACCTCCAGGTCTCTTTGCTGCTTGGTGGTCAGCAGTGTTACACCTTTGATTTTGTACTCCACCCCTCGGTTTCTGTGCCCTGAGTGCATCTCCTTATACCTTCTGAATGCAGCCCTTTAAGCCTTTACCTTTTCCACCACCTCTTTTGAGAACCATAGCAGTGTCTTTTTCCTCTTGCTTTTGCTCACTTGCTTGATGCAGAGGTTTGTTGCCTTTTACTATGCTCCCTTTTATCTTTGCCCACTGTTTGTCCACCCTTCCCGCCAGGTCATCCCTGAGGTGTTCACCCATCTTTGTAAAATGTGCCCTTCTTTGCTAAAAAAATATGCACAAGCTGCCATCAGTTTGTAAAATGGTAGCAAAAAGACAACATTTTTGAAATTCCCATGCATGCAACAGAAATTGTGGTTGCGAAAAGGGACCCACTCTTGTGCAGGTTTTTCTACTGCATTTGCATGATTTCAGCAGTTTTGACAATCCGGTGCCAGGTTTCTCATGCTATTGTGCCTGCTGTTTAATGCTACCTGTTTTTTTTTAAGTTTCAGTACTAACATCCGTGAAGTTCGTTACACTTTTATATAACTTTCCAAGTCTAATTTGAAAGACTTTTTATCACGCAAGGTTATAGTGCTTAGGGGAGAGGAACTTCTGTAATCTGACACACAGGTCTATAAAAGTCAAAGTAGCCTTAAGGCTTTTATACAGCTGCCTGTGTTTTTCAGTCTTTTTTCTTTAAAGTACATTTCCCCATGGGTTTTAAACCCTTCTTTGTTGATAGAAATACTGTTCTAAGAAGTAAAGTGAGAAAGTTCACAAAAACAACAAAGCTGAATCTCCCCCAAAATGCAGTCAATATTTTGGCACCAAATTTGCAGAATCTTACTTTTATTTTGTGTTTCTGTTTATTTCAAAGCTACATTGCTTCTTACTGTTAAATTCCTGAGCACTGGAGTAATTATTTTTAGAGAAAGTATTGATACAAATGTTCATCGATTTTTTGATATCAACAAAAAGATTCTTAAAAGACTGTATATGTGCAACATGTATCTTTCCAAACAGAGGGTCTGTCAAATTAAGAGGCATGCATGTCACTAGCATAGGTTGGAGACATTAGCGTTGGTCAACTCATCTGAGCCCACTGTGAGTATTATATTACAGGGACTGAAGTTAAAGAGCTACTGACGCCTCAGAGAAAACTTTGAAAAACATATTAATTAGGTACAATTCAGCTTGCATTCCATTTATAGTTTACATATTTCTCTTTCCCATTATTTATTACTGAGTAAATCTGTGTTTGTTTATTTTTTTATTTATTCAGTCTTGGATTACAATACCTTTTACAATACCATTTACAAAGGTCCCACGTCAGTGGGGAGGGGTGAACAAACATGCAAAGACGGTAATACAAAGACTAGATTTAAAAAACAGTAAAGTACATACTTTAATTATCTAGAATTAATAACTTTAGTAGTGGAGAAGAAAGGAGGTGGGGGGGGTAATAAGAGAGAAGAAGAAGAAGAGGGGTAAGTAGCCAGAAGGCCTTGTCGGTAGGAGTAGAAAGAGTGGCGGATGCGGGTAGTAGGTAGGTAGGAGGGGAGGTGGAGGTGGGAGACTGGGGGGAGGGTAGGAGGATATAGCAAGGGTTGAAAAGGTAAAGCCCTGGGGTGGAAAAGAGGGATTACAGAGTGTGAATACATGATGGGTATCTCCCTAGAGTTTATCTGCCTCTATAGCTTACTCCCTACTTCAAGTCATAATCCTGTGTTGTGACATCACAGTCTGTTGCCATGGGAGTAACTGTGCTGTCTCAAGCAGTGCATTATGACCTCAGGTAGGGAGAAGGCAACAGGAATAGATGAACTCTTCAGGAGCAAAGATCCCGTTTTCTTTCAAATTACCTCAGTAATAAATAACGGGGAGGAGGCATGCACAAATAATATGAAATACAAGCTGAACTGTGTCTAAATATTGTGTTTTGTTAAAGTTCTCCTGAAGGTGTCAGCTGCTCTTTAAGCTTTGCAGACATTGGCCAACAGGACTAGTGACCTGAAAAGCCCACTGGTCTTATAGACATTTTATTGGCCCAGATGGTGTCCTTATTGAAATGTTATCTCCTCCAATATAAAAGAACATGACTAGTTAAAATAAAACGTTTCTGTCACAATACAGTCTACCAGTATTTTCTCTAAGGTATTTGGCCTATATCTGTCCTGATTTACTTTTACGGTACTACTATTGTTATAAGTAGGGAATGTGCACTTTTCTCACTGCATTTGTAGCTGTACTGGTTTGGTCTTTCTTATTTGGTTTTGTTGAGCTTCGCTCCTTTGTTGTTGTTTGAGGGCCTTTTTAATTGACATCTGAGGCTTTGTTCTCTGTTGCTGTCATGGGTGGCGGTCGTGGTTTTCAACCACACTACAGCATCCTCACCCAATAGTGCCACACACAAACATGAGTATATTCCTGTGGGGTATAAGTCCTCCCTCCCCCACGTCAAAGGCGCAATTCATATTGCAGATCCAGATGTTAGAAAGTGCAAATGGGGTTCAGATACTGTACACTGCAAGGCATTTTAATTAAAGAGACAGATTAAGAATTAAAGGCAGATGAGAAATTATAGCCATTTAAGTATGACTTATAAAGGTAGAGTGAGGTAATTAGATGAAAAGATGGGTAAACTGTTCCAGATGGCTGGCACAGCAGGAGAGAAGGCTGTGCCACCAATATTGGATAGGTTAGTGGATGGTATGGAGAAGAAACCGTTATAAGAAGAGTGAAATTGCAGCAGGGTTGTAAGGGGAGATGAAATTGGTGAAGTAAATTTAAGCAAAAATATTTAGCTTTAACCTCAAATTCCTATCGAAGGCTAGGTGTTTTGCCTTTCTGCTTAAATTCTGCTTGAATTCCTCAAATGATATTAAGGTCTTGCTGTTGTGATCTGAATTTAGCCTTATGCCTAGGTAACCTTTTTTTTTTTTTTTTTTGCAGTTATTTTTCTTTCAGAACTGTTTATACTCCCTCCTCTTCCCCAACTCTTCAGTGTTTGTCTTCCCCCCAGTGTAGTCTTGTTCAAACAGGTATGTTTAAATGGGGTTCATTTCCTTTCTTGTGAGTTTTTGATACCTTTCTAGGGTCTTTTGAAGTTTTTGGAGTGCTATTTTTTTGGTAACATTTTCTCTTCACAATTGTTGCTGCCAATCTGAGACATTTTTTTCTGGCAGTTGGATCATTATTGAAGGAGTTTGTATTATTTTAGACAAATTTTCTGCAACTATGCAGAAATTTAGATAGAAATTCAGAACTGACATATGTGCACAAACAGTTGATGCAGTTGCACAAAAATTGACACAGGTGCACAAAAACTAATGCAAGTGCACAAGAAAATTGATGCAAATGACTAAAGTTTCTGACCCAAACCTCCCTTTGTTAGTCTATTATAATAGAGACAGAAAGAAGGCATTATGGTATTTACAGGCCCTGTTCCATTAATAAGATATATAAAGCATGACATAAGATTTGAGACAGTCTCTGTTTAGGATGTTCTGTCTGTTCTGTACAAGCAAAACCAATGTTCATTTCTCGGCACATGGTTCCCCTAACTGCTGATGACCTAGGTAAAAGTACATTACATCCTGGTTTCATTTTTGGCAGTGACAGTAGAGTTTCACTGATCCCTCCTTTGTTATTTCAACAATCTCTTTTACAAGAAAGGCCAAATGACTAGGATGCAGAAACATACTGTATTCCCTCTCTTACACCTGATATGCAGCAGGCACCTCACTGTTTGGGGGGGGCACATCCAGATGTGTTTGGACAGTTGTCAGAGAACTTGGGAAACAATAATGTTCTTCCAGATCTGAACGTATCCCCAGATCTTTCCGGGCAACAGCCCACCACTTAGCCAGACAGCATGGAAGACTTCCAAGGCAGTGCTAATCTTACTGACCCTCAAGAGCCAAAGGACTCTCAGGATCCTGTAGAGGGTGAAGAAGAAGGTTAATGGGTACAGAAGACTTAATCTTCCTTGATCCCACCTCAGTTTGATCCAAAGTATATAAACTTCCTGATCATGAATACCTATTGGACTCTACAACTACCAGAGACACAGTCTGCCACTAAACTGAGTGTTATCCCATCTTGTCATCCACAGGGATTTGGGCTCTAAAGTTTCCCAGAATTTGAACAGAGGCAGTTTTCTAAATTGTGGGTGAAACGCTACCTTTCCTTTGACTTGTTGGTCAAACAGTGGGAGACTCATCCTGTTACAGAAGTAGCTATCTCTTCTGGAGTCAGATAAACATTTATTCCAGTAAAGGTGCCACTACTCTATTAGACCCGAATAAGTATGTGAAAACATCCTGTAAACATATACTGTATACTTGGAATCAGGTGCTGGTTTGTAAGTCACATCAGCCTCGACGTTAGAAGTATGAACACTCTGTTCATGGTCAACGGCAGTGACAAATGAGGTCCTGGAGGATCATCCAGTCAGAGATTGCCTTCCTTTTGTTCATATGACAACCTCCTCTTAGGGGATTCCATGGTTGATCTCCTATTTACGGCAGCGAGAGGTTACCCTCTAACTGTAGCAGACCTTAGATCGGTTTCCCTCATTGCTCTTTATTGCAACCAAGTGATGTGGTTTAAGTTCATACAGTATACATACTATCGGAAAAATATAGAGGCAATCAATCATGTATCAGTTAAATTACAAATACAGTGATTCTTTTGTTGCCCAGCCTTATACATGTGCAAGTTATGATACTTGGCATTTTCTAAATCTTTGTTCCCTTGTACTCCAGGGTTTATTCCACGCTTGGTTTAACCATTTATCAGAAAAATAAATGTTGTCCACGTTTTAACTATTTGCTTCCTTATAACTCAGATATTATGAGTTCTATTTCTTTTTTGATTTTCTAATACCAAACAGTTTTTTTTTAATCCAAAGCAGGGGCTTCAGGAGATAAAAAAAGAAGAGAGTGGGAACTTATTAGAACTACAGTAGTTTGTGTCATTAGCAGTATTATTTCATTTTTAATAAAAGTAATGTAAAATGAAATGAATATGATATCTTTAAAATAGAGTAAAAAAAACATTTTACTAAAGCAATTAACATACTAACATACTAATTGCCAGCAGATTAGGCCTTACGGTCTATCGAGTCTGCTCGAACCTCAGATCCTTAGTTGGGTGCTGAGGCCCTCCCCTGCCCTCTTGTGTTCCAGAAACCCCTATCATCCATCCCCCGGCCAGGCCATCATTTGTTACTTTCACTTTCTGTGTCTGTCTCACCCTCTCTTGAAGCCCTCCACTGTGGATCTCTGAACCAGCTCGCCAGGCAGTGCATTCCAAGGGTCCACCACCCTCTCAGTGAAAAACCTCCTCCTCCTCTTTCTCCCCCTCACCCTTCCACCTTCCAACTTCAAACCATGCCCTCTGGTGATACCTCCCTGCTTTAGTCTAAAGATCCCCTCCATGTTTACCCTATTTATTCCCTTGAGGTACTTGAAGACCTCAATCATGTCCCCCCTGTCTCTCCTCTCCTCCAATCAAAACAGGCAGAGTTCCTCAAGTCTGTCCTCATATGTCAGATCCCCTAGTCCTCGTATCATCTTAGTTGCCGTCCTCTGTAACCTCTCCAGGAGCTGTATGTCCCTCTTCAAGTGCGGTCTCCAATACTGTACACAGTACTCAAGGTGTGGCATAACCAGTCCATTGTACAGCGGCAGAATCACTTCCCTGCTCCTAGAGGTGATCCCCCTTACGATGCATCCCAACATCCTGTTTGCCTTGCTAGCCGCTCTCCTGCACTGCTCAGAGTTATTCATACATGCATCCACCATGACCTCTATGTCTTTTTCCCTGTTGAGGCCTCCAGCGCTTCCCCTCCCAGGGTGTACCTGTGTTTAGGGTTTCCCCGACCAAGATGTAACACCTTGCACTTGATGATATTAAAATTTAATTTCCATGTGTGAGCCCAGCTTTCCAGGGTGTCCAGGTCCCCTTGCAGGGCCAACCTCCCCTCTTCCCCTTCAACTACTGCTCCCATCTTGGAGTCATCAGCGAAGAGACTCATTTCATACCCTATACCCTCCCTGATGTCCGATATGTATGCATTAAACAGTATCAGACCCAGGACTGAGCCCTGCGGTACCCCACTACCGACCTCTCTGGGGTTCCGAGAGCTCCCCCACCGACCACTACCTCTCTGTGCTGCCCAGCTAGCCAGTTTTCAATCCATCTGACCATCAAAGGGCCTACTCCCAACCCCATCAGTTTCTCCACCAGACCGTTGTGGGGGACATAGTCAAACGCCTTGCTGAAGTCCAAGAATAATACATCCACAGGCTTTCCCCTGTCCAGTTCTGATGTTACCCATTCGTAGAACTCCACAAGATTGGTTTGACATGATCTACCTGGCACAAACCCATGTTGCCAACTATCCAGACCTCTCACCTCCTCCAAGTACACCCCCAATCATTCCTTTAGTATACTCTCCATTAATTTTCCCACCACCGAGGTCAAACAATTGATACTCTTACTTTTACTACAAAATAGTTTTTACTTTTATTTTTTGAAAATAGAAGCCATCAGTGCTACTGTCAAGTGCTGATTTTTTGTAGGCGATCCT
Organism: Neoceratodus forsteri; assembly: GCA_016271365.2. Taxonomy (NCBI): domain Eukaryota; kingdom Metazoa; phylum Chordata; order Ceratodontiformes; family Ceratodontidae; genus Neoceratodus; species Neoceratodus forsteri. The sequence continues at coordinate 360,152,209 of JADMNL010000024.1, forward strand.
CACAGGATTCACATTGTTGCAGGTCAGTCCCTCTTGCAGAGAGACAAAAGAAAATTATAATAAATGATTTAACATATTTAGTAAAAGCTAAAGTATGAACTAGTTTAATACTGCCAATGACAGAAGCTGGTTCTAATACACTTGCCACTTTTCTTTTTTGTCCCCTGTAGCCCCTGATTCTGATAAAGAAACCTGTTCAGTCTTCAATCGTAAACAAACAAATAAGACTCATAATATTTGAGGCATAAGGGGGCAAATAATTAAAAAGTGGATAACATTTATTTTTCTGACAGATGGTTAAACAAGTCTGGAATGAACCCTGGAGCACAAGGGAACAAAGATTTAGAGAATGCCAAGTATTATAACGTGTGCATTTATAAGGCTGGGCAACAAAAGAAGCAGTGCATCTGTGATGTAATTGATACATGATAAAGTTTACTGAAACAATAAAGGTTTGAGAACCTACACCACCTCCAAATTTTTCTGACTACAATACCGGTATTTGGTGAAGTTGCCCCAAAACAATATTTAAAAAAAGGAACCTGGGAGAAGATTCGAGAATACATACTATTAGCACATTATGGCACAATAAATCTTGTATAGTATTCCATAAGCAACCCCTGTGTTACATAATTGTGGTTCAGATGAGAAATTGGTTGGCACACTGCATGTCCAAGTCGCACTTACTCAATGAGCCTTTTGCAGGTGGCACGTTGTTCAACCGAGAGTTGGAAGAGTTCCTGAAGGGCCTTAAGGAAAGAAAGGATCTTTGCTGAGTTCCAAGACTCAGCAATCCTCTTTTAATGGTTTTAGAAGTGGGAGCTTTGGCTGTGGTTGCATCTCCCATAGCAATGTTCATACCTTTATAGGATATGGAATTCAGCAATGAAGAGGCAGATTCTCAGGCTTAAAGTCCCAGCAGAACAGAGGCAGTTTCTCCCATTAATGTTTCGGGGGAGCCAACCAATGAGGCAGTCACTATGCATGTGGATTTGCTGGCCCGTGTTTGCCCATAAAATCTGGGCGGACAACTACAGATGTTAATCAACAGATGGGCCCAGACTTCATCCAACATCATGTTACTACAGATAATTTTACATGGCTATGCAGTAGTTTGTTTTTTTTCTGTGCCTTCCAGAGGGCTCTTTTTCCAGTCCCAGTTTTATAGAAATACAAGTAAACTTCAAGAAGCAGATCAGGCATTAGATCATCTGCTCAGCATAGGGGTAATGATCCCAGTTCCTCCAAAGGAAAAACAACAAGGGGTTCTAGTCTTCAGTGTATCTGTGAAATCAGGATTCCATCCAATCCTGGATTTCCCCAGTCTGAACCGGTTTGTGATCTATCCGGTTCTTGATGGAGTCCCTCAGGTCAGTCACTGAGGCAGTTCAGCAGAGTGATGTACAGGCTTCAATATACTGTGGGATGCATAGCCACAGTTGCCAATATGGCAGTCACATCAGAAATTTCTCAGATTTGCCATCTAAGATTAACACTTTTGGTATCAGGCTCTCACCTTTAGATTAGCCACTACCAAGAGGGTGTTTACAAAAGTTCTAATAGTCTTGGTGGTTCTCCTGTGGGACACATACTATGTTTATCCTTGCCATCTCAGAGCTTGCTATCGGACAGATCTGTCCAGAGTGTTTTTCCTCGCAGACCAGAATGGAAGACCTCATTGAACAGATTTGGCGAGACAGGGTGCACAAGGTTGTCATCCCACAAATGTCTTTTGATTTCAGGTCTAATGACAGCTACCATAGAGATGGTTTCTTGGGCCAGGCTGCACACGAGATCTCTAAAGATCTTCGTCAGGGTCATCTCAGTCATCAGGTCATACCATAGGAACTTCACCATCAGTGAAGCAGGATCCACACGGAAGATCTGCAGCAGTACAGCTGGGGCTGCCCACACCATTGACGTCCGTGAATTTCACCAACCATATAAAGGTGTGGGTGGCCCTGCTCTCTCCTCAGTTCTTTCCCACCGTTAACTCACTTGTATGGGTCTCAGCAGATGCTCTGACGCAGTATTCGCGCCGTTTTCACCTACAGCTTTTTCTTCTGCTTTTTTTCAGAATCTCTTTTAGTAAGGAGATTCTTCCAAATTGTTGATATTGAGAGTTAATCTTTTGACTTCTCTCTTCCATCACTGCCGCTACAGAAAGAAGATTGCCTCCACAGACAAACACTTTCTCTGTGTCTGCTGTCTTGGGCCCGACCATGATGTTTCTGACTGTGAGCTCTGCCAGAAGTTTAACTGAACAACCCTCAGGGGATGCAGAAAGACTCTCAGAAGTTTTCTGATGGATCATCAGGTAGCCAGTTCTGGGCAGGAGTCCTCTGGGGTCCTAACCTCTCAGTTGCCGATGGGATCATTGAGCTTCCAGGCCTCCAAGGCCTGAGACAAATCCTCAGGGAAAAGTCATAAAGAAGATAGAGATTGTGACCACTCCCCCCGACATCGATCTTGTTCCCCGATGGCCTCTTCTACTTTTTCTGGGGAATCCTCATCAGCTGCGGCTGCACCAACATGCAAAACTGCTGTCCAGGTCTCTGTGCCCACCAGGCCCATACCAACACAGCATCCCCACCTGATTCTCAAGGCAGCCAGCCATTGACCTCTGGGTCATCAGCCCCTCCTTCATCAATGACTCTCCCATCAAGGCCTGCCCCTTCTCCCTCCAGGGCAACAGGCTCTTCAGGTTCTCAGGATTTAGCAGGTGGGTCGTTGACACAAGTGCCATCGACATCCCCCCCATTTGATGAACACCGTTGACTTGAATGAAATCCTGACAAAATTTACTACAGTGATTGTGCACGCTTTTAGGCGCTACTCGCTGACTCCATCGACGGCAGCTTTGTTGTTAACACCAACTCATCAGTTGGGGGAAGCTCCCTGGAAACTGTGGTTGGTGCACCCAATGCCAGACCTAGATTTAGAAGAGGTCGACGTCGAGGAGGAATACCATTCTGACCTCATTCTTCCTGATGAGGAGGAGGAGGAAGAAATCCTGGTCTCTTGACAGATCCACTGCCTCCTCTGTCAGAGAGGATTCAGTAAAGCATACTCCTAGGGTCTCCTCCTGAGGACCCCACATGTTTTAATGTGATGAAGCAGCTGTCCTCAGCCATGGACTTCCACACTGAGGAAGAGGATGCCACCAGGAAAGAGCTGGTGGACTTCCTGGAGATCCCCAAATCTCCCCCAAAATCATTCTTATAGTCTTACCTGCCTTGAGGAATGCAGCCATGGCAGCCTGGCACAGACCAGGCATGGTGCCAGCTATGCCTCGCAGGGTGGATAAACGTTATCATGCCCCCCAAGGGTTCCCCTGCTCTGCTACCCAGCCTGAGACAGATTCAGTGGTCAGTAAGGCAGCCCATGAAAGGTTTAAGGTGCCTAAATACCTTAGTTCCCTTCCCCCAGACAAAGAGTCTCGCAGAATTGACCTCTGGGATAAGAGGGTATATGCCTCCTCTACACTGGGTTTGAGGATTGCAAACTACCTGTCTCACATGGTAAAGTACCAAAATGCCAATTAGAAGAAGGGCAAGGCCACGGCTCAGGCCCTCCCAGATGGCACACAAAATCAGGAGCTACTTCAGTGCCTCTGGGCAGCTCAGGATGTTAGCAAGCACATCCTCAGAGCCCTCTGTGATATGGCTGACACCATTGCCAGGGCTGCTGCCACAGGCATATGCCTACGTAGGCATTCCTGGCTGAGAGTATTCAGTTTTGCTGTCAGTGTTCAACAAAATGTGCTCAGTGCCCCATTTAATGGCACTAAGCTGTTTGGTCCTGATGTTTGGGACATCATCAATGATTTGCAAGCCTCAGGCAGGGCCCTCAAGTCTGCCCACTACCTCTGTCATACCCAACCAAGAGGTAGAGGATGCCCTCCCTTTTGCAAAGTGACCATTAGGCCCAGTACAGCCTCCTGGCCCCAAGGGAAGTGCAGAGCCCCGGCTACCTTGCCCGGCCCCTCCAGTGCTGGAACTGTGGTCAAGCACCCCAGAAGTGAGGGACCAGCCCTGCGGCTGACTCCGCCTCTACTTGACTCCTTGCCATACCCCCCTCTTCTGGCCCTGGACCAGGAGGTGATGGTCAGAGGTCAGTTCTCCCTCCATCTGACTCAATGGAGAACCATAACTTCGGATGCATGGATTCCACAGATCATAGAAAGGGGGCACACCCTGTAGCTCATCGAACAGCCTCCAGAAACCCCCTCTACCACCCTCCAGCTATCCTCCGGATCATCTGTCTGTTCTCTAGAAGAACATACAGTCCCTTCTGCAAAAGTAAGCCATTGAGCCAGTACCTGGGTGCCAGGGAAACAAAGGGGTTTTATTCCAGTTTTTTCCTGGTCCCCAAAAAGACTGTTGATCTGAGGCCCATTGTAAACCTAAAGGATCTCAATCTGTACATCCAGTACAAAAAGTTCCGAGGCCTGGTGGCACTGAGGGTTGAGGCACTGGATGCCACACCTCATGCCATGCCGGCGACCTGGGTTTAGGAATGACCTCAGGGTAAATCGAGAGTCTTGACATGGGGGGGGCGGAGCGGGATTGAGCGCCTAACAGCAGCTCTCCTCTCCTGGGGTGGTTGTCGCCCCCCCCCCAATAGTTCCGCTGCCATTGGGTGGAGTTCTGATGGCAGTGCAGGTGAGGGGTGGCAAGTCGTAAGGTCATCTCGGAATGCGGCACGTGTGTGCGCATCTGGGACTGGGGGTGGGCCAAAATGGGAGAAAAACACATAAAATACATAATGGAGAAAAAAGTTACAGATGGTAATTTTGCCAGGCCTGATGCCTCTCCTCAAAACGGGGGATTGGCTCTGCTCACTGGACATGCAGGACGCTTACCTGCACATATCAGTCTTTCTTCCTCACAGGAAGTTTCTCCATTTTGCTCTTCAGGGAGAGCATTATCAGTTCAAGTTGCTGCCCTTTAGCTTGTCCTCTGCACCGCAAGTCTTTACCAAGTGCTTAGCAGTGGTAGCAGCAACTCACAGAAGGGAGGGACTATATAGTTTCCCTTATCTGGGCAATTGGCTTCTAAAGGCCCTGTCCAGGGAACAGCTTTTGATGACTCTGTAGCAAACTTTCCAGCTTTTCCACTCCTTGGGCATCACTGTCAGTCTTTCCAGTTCAATCCTTGTGCTGTCCCAAAGGTTGCAGTATATAGGGACAATTCTAGGGACATGGATATGTTGTTCATCCACACTCATTGGCAGGTATCCTTGCCGCTGTAAATCTTGCCGGAAGGTCTTCAAGCTTGCTCCTCCCACCCACCCGGGTGGTATAACTCTCGGCTCCGCCCCATGACGCCAGATCTTCCTTACCGCTTGGAAGCTCAGGTTCCCTCCTTAACGCTCTGCGTTTGAGACTGGTTCCTATTTCTCCGTTTGCGGATTTAAAAATAAATTTGCAAAAAAGACTTCAGTCTTCTATCCCTCGCGGCTGCGATGGACAAATCGACTCCCGGATTTCGGAGATGCCCATGCGGGCAGAAGATGTCTCGGACGGATCCACACTCCACGTGTGTCTACTGCTTAGGCCTTGAGCACGACCCGCAGGCTTGCGACCTGTGTTCATCTTTCTCGGCCTACGTCCTCGAAGACCGTGCTGCCCGATTGCAACTGGGCCGTCCCGAGAAGCGTTTCCCTCCGGTGAAGTCCAAGGAGGCCAAGCTGGCGGTGTCCGCGGGCGGCGGGTTCGGGCGGATCAGCTCGAGCGCGGATGGTCGCCCTCGAGAGGAGGCGCGCTGGCCGCATTTTCTTCGGCCGCGGCATTTATCCCGCCTCTCTGGGTTCTTCCTACACGGCTTCTTTTGGGAGCTTTGTCTGTCCTCTCCACTAAAGGAGAAGGGCCTGCGTCTGCTGGACCTTATTCTCGGTCCAAAAGAGGGACAGGGTAAGTCCTCTGCCGACGCTCTTGGGAGCGGGAAGGTCCTCTCCCCGGGCCGTCGGCCGTCGGCTTTGGTCGACCGCTCGGCTTCGGCCACTGGCCTCACGGTGTCCCCGTCAGGTCAGTTGACCGAGACTCCCACCGATGAAGTCGAGATTTTTCTCGACCCATTGGATGGGCTGTCGCCGCCGCCGAATTCCCCTCTCCCGTTCCCCGGAGGAGTTGAGGATCCCGTGGGCTCGCCTGTGCCTCCGGTTCCGGAGCCCTCGGACTTACCATCCGAGCCGAAGGGAGTGCCGGTTTCGGCCGACACCTCCCCGCACCAACCTCGGAAATTCCGGGACTCTCGGTCTCGGTCTCGGACCTCTTCGCGTCCAGCCGATCCCAACTGGCCTAGGCGCGTCTCGGCCCCGGCATCACGGTAAGCGGCGCGCCGGTCATTGCCTCGTCCTCCCTCCTCGGATGAGGGAGGCTTCGATAATTACGCCGACGGGTACGAGACCTTATGTTGCAACAGCTCCTCCTGGCCGGAATAAGCCGACCCTCACGCCTTCCCCGCCATTAAGTGGCTGTCACCGAACGCCTGACACAACCCCCGACTCATCCGAGGAGCCTATACCCAGGCCGTGGCCAAACCAGCTGCTCCACCGATTCTCGTGGAACCTCCGCCCCACAGCCACCACTGGGGCTCCACCAAGGACTTGGCCCAGCTAAGGGTCTACCCCATCGGCTGTCAGTTACCCTCACTCCCGACCGACCTCGGCAGGTGAAGGGTGGCTCAGGCCAGAGGCAGCTCTTCGAGGACTCTTCAGAGTCCGAAGATGATTCCTCCTTTTTCTCCAAGCGACTGGACTTGGAGTCTTCAGGGGGTCAGTCAATGGACGATAGCCCGTCGTCCTTCCTAGGACTGCTTCGGCTCATCTCGGAGTCTACCGGGATGGAGCTCGAACCCGTTTCCAAACGGGCCAGGTATCCCCTCACGGAGATTCTGGACCGAGGGGATTCTCCGACGGAGGCCTTTCCGTGGCCGAGGCCATAGTGGGTCCGGCACTGGAGCTTGGCAGGCCTCTGCTTCCTGCCCTGCGCTCGGGCCAGGATGGCCAGGAAGTATGCGGTCCCTACCGGTTCTTGTCCGGTTTTGAAAACCCTCTGGAGGGGTTGGTTACCACAGCGTTTCGCTACCGGCAATGCCAGGGATGTGGACAAACCTCCTGACAAGGAGTCCAAGAAATTGGACTATGTCGGGCTAAAAGTCTACGCTGCGCCCTCTCGTCCTCTGCAGGCCAGTTCGGCCGTCCTCATGGCACATTTTTCTCATGCCCTGTTGGGCTCCCTGGATGAGGTCATCCTCATCTTCCGCCGATCTGCAGACTACGGTTACAGGTGCGGGACCAGGGCAGGGCAGTGGCCAAACAGCAGCTCCAGACTGCGTTGATATAGGGACTCATGTGCCAGATCGGTGGCGGCCGAGTGGCTATAGGCGCGTCATGGTTGGCTGAGGATATCCACCTTTACTGGATACCCAGCACAAGTTGGCGGATGTTCCCTTTAGGGACTGACCTCTTGGCCCTGGGGTGGAAGGTCACCTGCAGAGGATCGAGAGTCCAATGCTACCTTGGACTCGGTCTCTTCCGCTCAGAAGGACAAAGGCCGCAAACCACAGCCTAAGCCCTTTCGTCCTTCTGTGCCTCCGGCGCGCCCGGCCCAGCAACGTCAGGGCCAGCAGGCTCGGCCTTGGCATCCCAAACCCAAGCCGCCGGCTTCCTCTAACAGGAGGCAGGGAGGAAAAGGCCCAGGAGGTCCCTCGGCCGGTCCCTCCTCCAAGCCTGCCCAGTGACGGGCTGAGGGGTGTCGCCCCCATTCCCACACTACTCCTGAGTCCCCGTGGGGACGGCCCGCACTTCCGTGCTCGCCTGGTCCGCGGTTTCCACGGACAGGTGGGTCTTGGAGGTGGTGGGAAGAGGCCTGCCTCTGGAATTCGAGCAGGCACCACCCTTCAGAGCGTGCCCCTCGAGGGCTCGGGATCCCCAGCCTCACTGGCGGCTCGTCGAGCCGACATCGCTCTCCTCCTCCAGAAGGAGGTGATAAGAGAGGTGGTGGACCCTCCTTCAGACCCAGGGTTTGTGTCCAGGTACTTCCTGGTTCCGAAGCGGACTGGGGGCTGGCGCCCCATTCTCGACCTATACGACCTAAACAAGTTCCTAAGGTCTCGAACCTTCAGGATGGTCACTCTGGCTCAGATAATACCATCCTTGGAACGCGGCGTGTGGTTCTGCTCTCTGGACTTGCAGGACGCGTTTTCACGTCCCTATCCGTCTGTCTCACCAGAGATTCCTTCGCTCCGAGCGGAAGGATCCCTCTTCGAGTCCAAGCCATGCCCTTGACTTTCTCCAGCTCCCAGGGTCTTCACCAAATGCATGGCAGTGGTGACAGCATTCCTGTGGGCGCCGAGGGGTCCGGTGTACCTTACCTGGACGACTGGCTGATAGCAGCTCCTCCAGGAAGGAGGCGGGTGGTCCAGAGATCTGGCCCTCCAGGTCTGCTCTCAACTGGGCCTCCTTATCACGAGGCCAAGTCGAACTCGAGCAAGCAGGTGATTCTATTCATCGGGCGCAGCTCGACTCTCTTCGAGCCAAGCGCGGCTCCCGGCGGACAGGGCGAGGTTCTTTCCTCCTTTGCCCGATCATTTCTGGTTGGGCAATTGCCCTGCCGGGACTTCCTGCGCCTCCTGGGTCTCATGGCGGCCTGCACCAGGCGTGGTCCGTTGGGCCCGCTGGAACATCGTCCCCTTCAGTGGGGACTGGCCAGCCAGTGGTCTGCAACTGCGATCCTTTGGACCAGCTTGTGCGGTGACACAGGGATGTGGAACGCTTCCAGTGGTGGACCATTCCAGATCATTTGCAGGAGGCATCCCGTTCGTCCGCCCGAGCCGACGGTCTCTCATCGACCGATGCCTCTCTGATGGGTTGGGGTGCCCATCTGGGGAACACGGGCTCATGGCCTCTGGTCCCCAGGGAGTCCGATGCCACATCAACCTGCTGGAGCTCCGAGCGGTCCGCCTAGCTCTCACCGCCTTGCTCCGTTCCTCCGGGGTCAAGTGGTCCGAGTCAGGCGGACAATACCACGACCATGTACTATCTAAACCGCCAGGGGGGGGCGCGCTCCATGCTTCTATGCAAGGAAGCTCTCCATTTGGTCACTGTGCGCAGCCTGGAGGCGGATCTCCTAGCCATTCACATGGCAGGAGCCTCCAACACCTTGGCCGATGCCCTGAGCCGGATAGGGCTGCATCCCACGAGTGGTCTCCTGCCGGAGGTAGTACAGCATCTGTTCTCCCATTGGGGCACACCTCAGGTGAACCTGTTTGCCTCCAGGGAGAACGCTGCTGAGTCTGTTCCATGCCCGCCTCAGCAGGGCTCGCTGCAGGGGATGCCTTCTCGAGGCAGTGGACCCCGGCCTCTTTACGCCTTTTCCCCATTTCCTTGATCCACAAGGTGCTTCTCAAGGCAGGAGGGACAAGGCGCAGGTGATTCTGATAGCCCCAGACTGGCCTCGCCAGTTCTGGTACCCAGATCTCCTCAGTCTCAGCTCCAGGATTCCGCGGCAGCTTCCAGCTCGCCCGGACCTGCTCTCAGTCAATCAGGGGAAGGTGTTCCATCCGGACCTTCAATCCCTGCACCTGACGGCCTGGTTCCTGAGCGGCTAGAGTTCCAGGCCTTGGGTCTTTCCGGAGGTCCTCAATGTAGTTGAGGCGTCCCGTGAAGTCGACCAGAAAATGCTATGCCTTCAAATGGAAAGGTTTTCCATTTGGTGTCAGAACAAGGCTTGGACCCTTCCTCCTGTTCCTTGGCAAGCATCTTGGACTATTTATGGTCCCTTTCTAGTCAAGGGCTTAGGTCGATGACCCTAAGGGTGCGCACCTGGCAGCCATCTCTGCTTACCGGCGCGGGCCGGGAAGCAGTCAGTGGCGCAGGAGAGGTGGTCTGGCGCTTTTTCAAGGCCTTGATCACATTTCCTCCAGTCAGGAACCCCACCTCCGTGGGATCTACTGCTGGTACTGGCAAAGCTCATGGGCAAGCCATTCGAACCTATGCACAGGTGTGCTCTCTCTCACCTGTCGTGGAAGACCGCCTTCTTGGTGGCTATCCGTCAGCCAGAAGGATGGGAGAGCTCCAGGCGCTTCCATCGAGTCTCCTTACCTGGTCTTCCACAGGGACAAGGTTGTCCCTGCGCCCCCACCGAAATTCCTTCCGAAGGTGGTGTCGGAGTTTCACCTTAACCAGGTGTTGACTCTGCGGTGTTCTACCCCAATCACACCGGAGGCGAATATAGGCTCCATACTCTGGACCCTAGAAGGCGCTCGCTTATTATAAGGAGCGACGGCTGAAATTGGGAGAGGTTCGCCAGCTGTTTGTCACCTACGCTGAAGCCGCATCTGGCAGACCTGCAGCCAAGCGGACGATAAGCAGGTGGGTAACCTCCTGCATAGATCTCTCTATAAGTTGGCGGGCATGGAGCCTCCCAGAGGATAAGAGCTCATTCTACCCGCCATACTGCTGCAACGGTGGCTGCTTCCAGGGGCGTCCTATCCAGGAAATCTGCAGGGCTGCTACCTGGAAGTCAGCAAACACCTTCATTACCCACTACCACATCGACCTTGAGTCACGCCGGGATGCTGGTTTTGGGGCCTCTGGTTCTCAGTCTCTCTTTCCCAAGTAAGTATTGGGGTGTGCGTCTTGCCTCCCTCCTCCCGGAGAACTGCTAGGAGTCTGCCAATGAGTGTGGATGAACAACATATCCATGTCCCTAGAAATACAGGTTACTCACCTGTAACAGGGAGTTTAGAATGGTATATGTTGTTCATCTACTCCCTCCGACCTCCGGCTTGACGCTTGCCTGAGCTTCCAGTGGGCCAGATCTGGCGTCATGGGGCGAGCCGAGGTTATACCACCGGGTGGGTGGGAGGAGCAAGCTTGAAGACCTTCCGGCAAGATTTAAAGCGGCAAGGATACCTGCCAATGAGTGTGGATGAACAACATATACCATTCCTAGAACTCCTGTTACAGGTGAGTAACCTGTATTTCTGGACTTGGCGCAGGGGAAGGCCTTCCTGCCCCAAAACAGGGCAGAGGGCCTTATAGCCCAAGCTCAGGAAGTTGCTCAAAGATGCTATATTCCTGTCAGGGTGTACCTGAGATTACTGGCCTGATGGCAGCTGCCATGCCCACTGTGCCACTGTCCAGACTTCATATGCACATTCTCCAGTGGACCTTCCAGGTACAGTGGGACCAGTACATGGGCAGGTTAGATCGCCCAGTCCTGGTGTCTTCTCCAGTTCGCAAGGTACTACAGTGGTGGATGGACCCCTTGAATCTGCTGAAGGCATCCCATTCCAGATCTCCTCCCCACAGCAGATCCTCACCACGGATGCATCTGGGCTGGGGACCGCACCTGGGCCCCTTCCAGACCCAGGGTTCTTGGTCCCAGTTGGAAATCTCCCTGCATATCAATGTCCTGGAAATGAGGGCGGTGCTGTATGCCATGCAGGCCAGTCAGGAACACCTTGCTCTAGGTCAGCAGCTGGTACAGTCAGACAATCTAAGTGTAGTTTACTACATCAACAAGCGGGGGGGGGGGGGGTCTCATTTGTACCCACTGTGCAGGGAGGCCATGAGAGTGTGGTACTGGCACTGGATCACAGTCTGACACTCTCAGCGGTCCACATGCCAGGCATGTTAAACACTCTGATGGACAGTCTCAGCCGGACTCAGTCCAGCATGCACGAATGGGAGCTCCTCTCATCCATCACAGAAGACTTCTTCAACAGATAGGGTCATCCAGAGTTGAACCTTTTTGTGCCCCCCACTCAACGCAAAACTGCCCAATTTCTGCTCGCTAGATCCAGGGCCTGGAGTTTTCTGGTGAGACTCATTGTCCCACTCCTGGAGCGGGAGATTCCTTTACGCCATCCCTCCATTTCCTCTAATTCAGAGGGCGCTAATCAAGCTGCAGATGAAGGGGGCCAGCATGATTCTGGTAGCTCCATTCTGGCCTCGACAGATATGGTTTCCCCTGTTTTAGCAGCTGGCAGAGGAACCTTCGGTCCCTCTCCCCCTCTGCAGGATCCTGCTGACCATGGATCAGCATACCCTGGTCCATCCCAACCTCAGGTCCCTCCGTCTACATGCTTGGCTCCTGAGGACATAGCCATCACCAGGTTGGGGTTCTCTAACAGAGTGGTGGACGTTCTAGTGGCTGCCCAGAAGCCTTCCACTCAAGCCACATATGCCATGAAATGGAAGCAGTTTGCAATCTGGGCTGCCAAACATAGTTTAGACCCTTTCACCTGCCCAGTGAACCACATCCTGAACTACCTGATCTCTCTGTCTGACTCAGATCTCCAGTACTCCTCCCCCAAGGTGCATTTTTCGGCTATTTCTGCCTTTCATGAGCCCATGGGTGACTGCACGATTGCTCAGCTAGATGTCTCCCGTACCTTTCTTGGTGGGCATCCTGCATCTGAAACCCCCAATCCGTTCTCCTGTCCTGGCTTTGGACCTGAATTTTGTTTTAGAGAAGTTGACCCTGTCTCATTTTGAGCCAATCACAACTTGCAAACTCCTCTTTCTCTCTTGGAAAGCATTATTTTTAGTTGCCATTACTTCTGCTAGAAGAATTTCAGAGCTTCAGGCCCTCTAGTGCAAGGAGTCTTATATGATTTTTCACAAAGACAGGGTATCTTTGCACACAAATACTACGTTTCTCCCTGAGGTGGTCTCAGAGTTTACACTCAGGCAGTCTATCCACCTTCCTGTTTATTTTCCTGAGTGTGCCAATCCAGGGGAAGCACTACTCCATACGTTAGATGTGCGCAGAACTTTGAAGTACTATCTGCTTCAGACCAAGGAATGTAGGAAGTTGAAGAAGTTGTTTGTTTCCTTCACCCCAAGTAGAGAGGGTGTTTTAATTTCTAAACAATGTTTATCCAAATGGTTGGCAAATTGCTTTGTGTTCTGCTACAATAAGTACGGGAAATAATTGCCTGATACTGTCAAGGCTCATTCCACAAGAGGCATAGCTACCTCTATGGCTTATTTCCAAAGGGTCTCAGTCACTGAAATCTGTGCGGCTGCCACCTGGAGTACCGTCCATACTTTCACCAAGTACTACAGTCTGGACATTGCCTCTAGAGCCCGTGCAGGATTTGGCAGGGCTGTGCTGCAGGGCCTCCTGTCTTAAGTTTATAGTGAGCCCTCCTCCCAGACTGTCTGCGCCTGTAATTGCTTGGGACTCATTCCTACAGTGTGAGCTGATGACTGAGATAACCCCGACAAAGATAGAACAGTTATGTAAGAACTTACCATAACAGTAGATCTTCAAGGGGATCTCAGTCATCAGGTCTGCTTTCCCTCACACCATCCCCCTTCTTGGGGCTCCTGTCTAGTAACTGATTGTCTGGTATCCAGCCTTTTTTCCTTTAGATCTAGGCTCCTCTCTCTCTCTCCCCTCGGTACCCCATGGCTAGAGGTTTGCTCCCTTCGTCTCCGGGGGAAAGATCTGAGGAGGGAACAGGGCTGCCCACACCTTTATAGGGTTGGTGACGTCGACGGCGTGGGTGGCCCCAGTTGTACTGCTAATCTTCCATATGGATCCTGCTTCACCAACGGTGAAGTTCCTACTGTATGACCTGATGACTGAGATCCCCTCGAAGATCAGCTGTTATGGTAGCTGTTCTGTCTTCCTGGTATCTCATTGGTCACCAGCATCATAACAGTATGCAGGCACTGATCTAACTTAGTGCAACAGTCATTGCAGTGGCAGACGAACCCTGAAAACCTTTTAAAGGGGTCCCCATTAGCCCCATCAGAGCAGCTCTTCTGACCCCCGATGTCAGGCTGATGGGCTGGGGCAGTTCTGAGCCATATTCTGGTCCAGTGGGTATAGTCTCTGGAAGTGCAGATCTTCCAAATAAATATTGTCGAGACCAGAACTGTCTTACTGGCGTTGAGGCACAACAGGATAGAGTTCAGGAGAAACTGGTAAAGGTCCTGTCCAACAACATGGTGGCCATAGCTTTCATGAACAAGCAAGGTGGGACAAGAAACAGAGAATTATGATGACACGAGCATGCTTGCTTCTGCATTGGGCAGAAGGCAGACTGCAGTCCCTGTCAGTGGTTCATCTGGTGGGACAGCTCAACATGCACGTGGACTGGCACAGCCACCAGTGGGTTGATACAGGAGAGTGGTCTGTGAATCAGGAGAAAATTGTAATGTTTTTGCTGCAGATTCAGGTATCCACAGATTGGCTTCTTTGCCTCCTGCAGCAGTGCTCAGATTGCAAGATTTTTCACTCGGTACAGATGTCCAACAGGGGTATCGGACCTGCTGTCACAACCATGGTCCTTCAGAAGGGCATATCTGTTTCTGCCTTTCCACTTGCTCCATGTAGCTCTCTGAGAGGTCTGTTGATCTCATGATTGGTTCTTTCTAGTAACTTTGGAGTAGCCAAGAAGGCCGTGGTTCTTGGGCATGGTCAGTCTGGTGGTTCAAGAGCCCTTCTGGCTCCCTCAACAGCACAACCATCTGTGCCAGAGTCTGGTTCTTCATCCAGGTCCAACTCAATTCCAGTTGGCAGCTCGACTCCTGAGAGTTGGAGACTTCTCAGACTAAGATATTCTGAGAGAGTTGTGGATAACATAATGTCATCAAGACTGGTCTGCTTTAGTGACATATGATAGAATGTGACTGACTTTTCCCCAGTGGGCAGACAGGCTGGTATTAAACCAAGGAATGCATCTATGCCCCAGACTTTGGGTTTCCTTCAGGAGGGGGTGGACAAAGATCTTGTCCTAAGTATGTCCAAGTCTCAGCACTGGGTGATATGCTCGGTCCTTGCGAGGAACACCCCCTAGGTTTGCACTCCAGCATTAGCTGGCTTTTTTAAGACCTTTCAGATGAACTAAACTTGCCTGTTTGTTTCTGGTTCCTCCTTGGGACTTTTCTTTTGCCTCTCGATTTCAAGGCTTTCCCATCTAATTGATCCCATGCTCTGAGAGATTCCTCAATGTCACAAGATACTCTGCCTGCCCTCAGGGAAGATGTTGCTCATCTTCTTATGAAGGGGGCTATAGCCTGTGTCCTAGACATCCTGGCAATTGAGGGGCACGTCTCCAGGTACGTCCTGGTCCCAGAATGGATGGGGAGATGGTGCTCCATACTGGATCTGCACGATCTCGATCAGTTCATGCAGAAATGCAAGTTCTGGATGGTCACTCTGAACCAGATTTTACTATCCCTAGAGCAGAACAAGTGGTTCTGCTCCCTGGACCTCCAGGGCCCATTCTTTCACATCCCAGTCCATCCGTCCCTCTGATGATACCTCCATTTCTAAACAGAATGTGTTCTCTATCAGTTCCTGCTCATGCGCTTCGGCCTCTCATCCTGCCCAGGGTATTCACCAAGTGCATGGCAGTGGTTGCAGCCTTTCTGTGGCACAAGGACGTCAGGGTTTACCCCTACCTGGATGACTGGTTGATGGCTGAGCCATCCAAGGTGGCCGTGGAGTGGTCCAAGAATCTGGCCCTCCTGACCTGCAGAGACTTGGGTCTCTTGGTCAACCCAGCCAAGACCAAACTGATAGCCTCGCAGGTGATTCATTTCAGAGGGGCAGAGCTAGACTCCCTGCAGGCCAAGGCCTGCCTCCCTGTGGACCAGGCGCTGGATCTTACCTTCTTTACCTGATCATTTCAGGTTAGATGCTCATGTCCTCCTAGGACTTCCTCTGACTGCTCGGGGACATGGCATCTTGCACTAGCATGTCCGGTGGGCCCACTGGCAGATGTGGCACCTGCAGTGATAGTTGGGCCTTCTTTGGTCCCAGCTACTATGACATTTGGACCAGCCAGTCACATTGACCCAGCTGATGTGGTATGCCATCCACTGTGGCTGATCCCAGAACATCTGGTGAAAGGAGTCCCATTTGTCCGCCCAGAACTAACTATCACTGTCACAACGAACGTGTCTCTGGTGGGGTGGGGAGCACACTTTGGAGACCACAGGGCCCATAGGTTCTGGCCACCCATCAACCTGTTGGAGCTCAGTTCGGTATGGCTAGCTCTGATGGAATTAACTGCTTTGGTCTGGGGTCAGGTTGTTCAAGTCTCGACAGACAACACCACAACCATGTTCTACCTGAACAGGCAGAGCAGTATGCACTCCCTTTCTTTGTGTCAGGAGGCCCTCTGCACCTGGACCCTTGCACACAGTTTGAGTGCATATCTCCTGGTGATTCATTTCACTGGAGCAGTCAGTCAGCTGGCAGATGCTGTCAGCTGGGTGGAAGAGTTGTTGCACAAGTGGTCTCAGCATCAGGAGGTGGTGAATCAACTGCTCTGTGGGGCACACTTCTGGTGGACCTATTTGCCTCCTGGGAGAATGCAAAATTGAGGCTGTTTTGTGGCTGCCCCCTTCAGTCCAGGACACTGATAAGGGATGCCTTTGCAAGGCTCTGGACCTTGGGCCTGATGTACATCTTTCCTTCCTTCCCCTGATGTGCAAGGTGTTAGTTAGGGCCCTGAAGGAAAAGGCGTGGATGATCCTGATGGCTGCGAACTGGCCACGGCTGTTCTGGTACCTGGATCTCCTCAGCCTCAGCAGCAGGTTTCTGTAGTGGTTGCCTCTTTGTCCGGACCTGCTGACTAGACAACAGGGGAAAGTCCTGCACCCAAACTTTCAGTCTCTGCATCTTACAGCCGGGTTTCTGAGTGGCCGCATTTCCAGGCTTTGGGTCTTTAAATGGAAAAAGGTTTTCCATTTGGTGTCAGGCAAGGAGATTGACCCCCTTGCCTGTCCTGTGGCTAGTATCCTACCTGGTCCCTGGGATTCCAAGCAGCATCCCTCAAGGTGCAGCTGGCTGCTATCTGTGCATACCAGGTGTGGGCTGATACATCAATGGTGGCCTGTGAGAAGGTGTTGGGTACTTTTTCCAGGGCCTGGACCACCTGTCCCCTCTGGTGCGTAAACCACCACCACCATGGGACCAACTGCTGGTGCTTGCTGTGCTCATGGGCAAGCCATTTGAGCCTATGCACAGGTGTGTGATGTCACACCTGTCGTGGAAGATGGCCTTCTTGGTGGCCATCACGTCAACCAGATGGATCAGTGAGCTCTAGGCATTTTCGTTGAAGTCCCCATATCTGGTCTTCCACAAGGACAGGGCCATCCTTCACCTCTTCCAAAGTTCCTCCCAAAGGTTGTATCTGAGTGCCACCCTAACCAGGTGATAAACCTTCAGTATATTTTACCAACCCATCTTAAGAAGCTGACCACAGGCTCCACACTCAGGACCTGCAAAGGGCACTCTGCTATTATGTAAAGCTCATGACTGGAGTTTGGGGTGAGGCTTGCCAGCTCTTTGTAACATTAACTGAAGACCCACCTGGCAGATCGGTAGCTAAGCGGATTATTGGCAAGAGGATCACATCCTGCTTTGACCTCTGCAATAGGTTGGCTAGTAAGGAGCCTCCCCTAGGGCTTAGGGCTCATTCCACCAGACATACCACTGCCTTGGTGGCTGCTTACAGGAACATTCCTATCCAAGAAATCCACAGGGCTGCTGCCTGGAAGTTAGCACACACATTGCTCTCACATTACAGAATTGACCTTGAGTCTCATCAAGATGCTGCATTGGACCTCGGTTCTCCAATCTCTGTTTGCCAGGTAGTGGTGCACAGCTTGCCCCTTCCTCCCGGAGAACTGCTGGAAGTCTACCAGTGTGTGAGTAGTGAACCATATCCACACCCCTAGAAAAATAGGTTACTCACCTGTAACCATAGGTCCAGGAGTGGTATACAGTTTACATGCACACCACCCACCTGTCCTTCCTGGTAAGTGACAAAGGAATCCGTGCTTCCAGCATGCATGATCTGACATTACAGGGTGGCACCAGAGGATATACTGCCCAGGTGGTGGGAGGAGCTTGACTTAAAGATGTTCCGACAAATCAGCACTTCCGGTGGAACTGCCAGTATGTGGATGTGAACTATCTATATACCACTCCTAGAACTATGGTTACAGGTGAGTAACCTATTTTTCAAGGTCTTCAGTATTTGGCATGACTGACAGACATAAAAAGAGGACAGGGCCATCAGGTTTTAAAAATTGTATAATTTGTTTTCTGCTCCTGGTGGAGGCAGATTACCATGAGCTTTGTTTAAGGTGCCTGGTTCCCTACCAAATATTTTCAGATCGTGATCTCTTTGAAAAGTTTTGCCCTAAAACACAAAAGAAAGGGCCTAAAAAACTAGAAGTCTTTATGGCTTCTCAGTGTGCCTCAACATCACCAAAAGGCTCAGAGGAGGGTCTAGCCCCTCAGAGTAAGCAGCAGTGTCAGTCAAAAGGGCCAAAAAAAAAATAAAGCTGCTAAGGATGGTGCAGAAGTCTGGGTGTCTGAAAGGGGGATCCCTGAATCCATTAAAAACAGCCTCTGAGCAGACACCAGAAGCTGTCCCTCCTCATGAAGAAGGAAAGGAGCCACCATTGGACTCAAAAACCCTCAGTACATCATGACAAAGGCACGGCGAATTCCTAGACATTTCAACCTATGGGGAATTACAATGAATATGCCTGCCCCCTCAATGCATTCCATTCTTAATACTTGTGGAGAAGGTGGTTGAAATGTATGAAAATGAAGAAAAGGAGGAAGGAGAACCCATAGAACCAGAGGGTTTTCCTAAGCAAGAATTTGGCTGTCCTCCTAGGCCTTCAGAGGACTGTACCTCTCATTATACCTTTGTAAGCATATGGGAAATACCATCAACATCTCCTCTCACAAAACTGAGGAGGATGAAGAGGTAGTAGACTTCATAGACATGATGGATTTAGCACCCACAAAGAAGTTGTTGCTGCCCTTTCATAAATCCCTCAAGAAGTCACAAACTCATGTCATCACCCACCTCAGCTGCTAGCATTGACAAGAAAATTGAGAAAAAATATCTGGTGGATAGACAGGGTGCTGAGTACCTGTACTCCTACTCTGATCACAAGGTAGTGGTCCAGACTGCTGCCTGTGATAAGACCAAAGTGCCTCTTTCCTCTTAGCCTCCTGATAAAGATTCCAGGAAACTGGATGCTATGGTCAAAAGGGCTTATGCATCAGCTTCCCTGCTCCTGAGGCAGGCAACTTTCTTGGCTTACACAGCTCAGTACAAGAAAGCATTATGGAATTCCATACTGGCACTGAGTGTAAATGCTACTAGTGACTTGGCATAGGATATAGCTGACACGGCAGTATCAGCCATAGATGTTAACAAAGTACCAATTCCATATGGCAGCGAACACAAATGACATTGCAACTGGGGTTATGGCCCATGCAGTGTCTTTAAGAAGGTTACATGGCTTAGAACTACCAGTCTATCCCAAGATACTTGGACAAAAACTATGGATTTTCTCTTTGAAGGAAATTCCCTATTTGGTGACAAGACAGAGGCTTACATAAAAAGGTGAATGAGTACAAAACCACCTGCGAGAGTAATACTGAGAAAGAAAAGGCCTCCACTACTTACAGGCCTTATGGAAGGGGAGGTAGGGGTAGGATATACTACCCTCATGCTTAAGTCTTCTGTGAGTACTGTCCACAAAGAGCTTACCATGGCATGCATCTGCAACACCAACCCCTAAACCTAAGCCAAAGCAAAACCCCTCTGCACAGGTCGCCCAGCCATTGCCAGTGGGAGGGAAGACTGGCCCACTGCTTCCAGGAAACATAGAAGGTGATGGCAGATAAGGACCATGTGGCTCACCTAGTCTGCCGCTTTTCCCTACCTAATGCAATACCACAGACCTTAGCTGATCTGCGGCTTACTCTCTCTTCCCTACTGCGAGAGTACACTTATGTCTATCCCATGTATTCTTGAATTCCCCTACCATTTTTGGCCCGCCAGTTCCACAGGGAGGCTGTTCCAAGCATCCACTACTGTTTCTGTGGAAAAAGTACTTCCTCACATTGCCCCTGAGCCATAGGTGTAGTTTGTGTGGGGTGTGAAAGGGTGTTGCCCCCCCCCCAAGCTTGTCCTGATTGACATGTTTTTTTTCAGTAATTTTGAATTAATTACACAAAATCCTGCCCCTTTCACCCACAAATATCAAAGTCAAACTACGCCTGTGCCCTGAGCCTACCCCCCTCTAGCCTCATAGGACTTGTCAAAAATCAGCACACACAAGTGGGTCACAGAATTAGGGGACGAAGGTTTGCCCTGGCAGTTCAGAAAGTGTCCGAGCTGCAGAATCCATCATTTTTTCAACCTCACATCCCAACAGATAAACTCCTGTTGGAAATGGAGGTAAAGAAATTGCTGCAAGCAGATGTAGTGGAAAAAATCCCTGCCACACAATGGGACAAGGGACTCTTCTCCAGATATTTCCTTACCCACAAGATAAATAGGGAGTAGGGACCCATTTTAGCCCTGAAATACCTAAACAAACACTTAAAGAAAAACAAGTTCAGATTGGTAACCCTGGGCTCAGTGATACATCTCTACAAACAGGAGACTGGCTGGGGTTGCTGGATCTGAAAAACGTCTGCTTTCACATACCAGTTGGACCTAGTCACAGAAAATACCACAGGTTCAGGCTAGGGAACTGCTAATACCAGTTTGCAGCCATTCCCTTCAGCCTCACCTTAGCTCCAAGAGTATTTACAAAGTGGCTAGCTGTGGTGGCAGCACATATGAGAAGGCAAGGGGTGGTAGTTTTTTCCTACGTGGACGACTGGCTGATCTCAGGAAAAAACACAGCAGGAAGCAAAATCCTCTATACTGCTGACACAGAACACACTGGAGGACTTGGGCTTACTCATCTACAAACATAACCTTTTCAAGTTCTGGACTTTATTGGTGCAGAGCTGGATACCTGCAGAGGAAGGCATTCCTTCCTCAAGCAAGTATAGCAAATCTGATTTCAACTGCAGAATCCTTCAAATGAGGTCAGGCAAGACCTGCAAGGAATTTCTACAGTTACTGGGGCACGTGGCCTCGCCCACTGCAGTGGTACCGATACCAGAGGCCATATTCCAAATTAGTGATATCTGGTATCACTTAGGGGACCATTGGTCTTGATACTGGGACCCTCTGTCCAAGTTGGTCATGCCTCCCTCCTAGGCTGGGGCGTCTACCGGACAATCTAACTGTGAGTGGCACCTGGAGCACACAGGAGACTCAAGAGCACATAAATCTCCTGGATCTCAGGGCAGTGTAGCTAGCAATACAGGCTTTTTCCTTCCAGATCAAGAGTTAAAATGTCCAGATCAGAACAGACAACACCGCAACAGTGTATTACATCAGCAAGCAGGGAAGCCATAAAGATCTGGAACCTAGTTTAGTCCCTTTAAGTTCAGCTATCCACAGCACGTGCCAGAGAAAGACAATGTGCTGGCAGACTCTCTAAGCAGGATCAGCCAGGGAAGTCATGAGTAAACCCTGAGTCAGCAGGTGCTGGCATCAGTGTTCAGATGGTGGAATACACCAGAAATGGATCTGTTTGTTTCCAGAGAGAACAACCAGCTCCCACTGTTTTGTTGCACACTCCTGGCAATAGGCTGAGTCCCAGAGGACGCTCTAGCCCTCAGCTGGTCAGGGACGTTTCTATATGCCTTCCCTCCATTCCCACTTTTACTGAGAGTACTGGTAAAACTGAGAAAGGTGTCAGCAGCAGTGACTGCCAGAGCTCCAGATTGGGCCAGGCAGACCTCGTACTTCATGCCCCTGTCCCTCTCCAACAGACCTCCTGTCACTCTGCCCCTGAGAAACAATCTGCTGACACTGACCCAGGATAAAATTTCCAGATCTGAGAACTCTGCACCTCAGAGCACGGTTCTTAAAGAACTAGAGTTCTCTGGGCTAAACCTTTCTCAAAAAGTAATGGAAGTGCTGAAAGTTTCCATAAAAAACAGCAACAAGGAAAACTTATGCTTCATAGTGGAAAAGATTTTCCTTCTGGTGTTCCCCTAGACAAATTAGCCCCATCCGGGCAGGTCTCTTTTCCATCCTGGATTACCCAATCCACCTCAGGCTCTGGACCTATGGACCCTTCAAAGCGTTCCAAAGTACAGCAGCTGCGAGTCAATCAGATGGGCTGGTGTTGCATGAAGGGTTGCCACCTCAAAATCAATGAATGTCCACACACATAGCACTCAGGCAAAGAAATTGTTTTAAAACAAAGAGTATCAGCAAATGCACATTTATTTCAACCAGGGCTCTCATGACCCAGACCCCAGCACTTCGGCACAAGCCTTCATCAGGGAGTGTGGCTATAGAGGAAACTTACAACATTTAAATATACATCTGTAATTGATTACAATCACCACAGTGTAAAAACAGTTATACATAAATAAAGAAATCATCAGTAAATGTACCTTTGTAAATACAAAAAATATGCAAACAAGTATCACTGTCACAAATGGGATCTCTAATTCATCAACATATTGATATTTTTAGTTTCTAGGATCTGACATGACAGAGATTAAGTACAAATGCAGAGAAACAAAGAAAGGATTACATTTGTAATGCTTGTCAGTGATCACCCTAATATCATGCATCTATGTTTTCAGTCAGTTACTGGGGATCCACCCTTCTGAGCCCATGGCCACTGCTACACTGAAGTATGTCACCTGGAAAGCACTTTTCCTGGTGGCAGTGATATGTGTCAGATGGGTGAACAAGCAGCAAGCCCTCTGCACAGATCCTAACTAAAGGATTTTCCACAGGAGCAAGGTAGTCCTAAGGACAAGCAGTTGCTTTTCCTGTCTTTACAGAAAAGTCCATCTCTGTAGAGCAAAAACTCTACAGTCTGAATGTGACAAGGGCCCTGAGCTACTGCCTGGACCACACAAAGGATGCCAGGTCCACTAGCACTCAGTTGTTTGTCACTTATGGTGATGTGAGAAAAGGCAAAACCAGCATCCAAGAGAACAGTTTTTCTCAGGATGGTCTTCCTGTATACGGATGTGTTATGACAAAGCTGGTAAATGGCCACCCAGAGGCCTCAGGGCACACTGTACAAAGGGCGCCTCTGCCTTTGTGGCAGCATCAAGGCATATCCCCCTGCAAGAAATTGTAAGGCAGCTAACTGGAAAACAGTACACATTTTCACAAAACACTACTGTCTAGACATTCAGTCCAGCAGGGATGCCAGCTTTGACACTGCTGTCTTCAGGATCTTTCCCTAAATAGGTTCTGTACTCAACCTCCCAAGGTACTGATATGAAGGCTGCTGCTGTTAAGCATAAGTGAGGGACTCCTGGGGGTTAAGGAAAAAACTACACACCATAGTAATGTTGTTTCTTCTAAAAAGATCCCTCACTATGTTTAACTAATCCCTGTCTCCCCTTCCAGAACCTGGTAAAAGGTTCAGACAAGAATCACATCTTTTCTACTTGCTTGAGCATTACTTGTTCCAGTGCCTTTACAATTGTTCAGTGGTCTGAATTATATCATTTTTTTCATAACACATACGTTTGTTCTGCCTTGTTCCTAGCATTTTTCAAAAATTTTTGTTAGCATTTTAGAATATTTGTTAGCCATTTAGCTAGTTCTAGTGGTCACAACTCACCCTAACTTTAGACATAAAATCTGGCCTTAGAAAGGGAAGAATGAGTGTGACCACACAGCAAAGTTTGAATTTCATTCCAAAATTCAATAACTTGCATAAAATTCTAAAGCTATGGGGCTGGGCTGCTCATTCCAGGGGAGTGATTGCTGTTGGAAACATGTGAGGGATCCCTTTGGAAGAAACCACATTTTTACGTTGAGTAATTTTTTCTGTTTGTAAATACAATTCAGTTGTTCAAGATAATAAGAGTATTTGGCAGTTAATGTCGTGCTATCTTGAGACTGCAGATCAGGTCTGCAGCCCTTCTTATTTTGAATGGGAAGCATGCCTTTCAAGTCTTTACTTAGTCCTATGAGCTTTAAATAAGTAAACTAATGTTTAACACAGCATAGTAGAATTTAATACAAGAATTAGCTGGTGGTCACCCTAAACACATGGTCCCCTCAACTTAGATCCTCGTCCCTCCAAGTTACAGGCCTAACTGCATTATTTTAAAATGGGCGGACTGCACCTGTGATCCAGGTTGGAATACCACAATTGCCACATGCTCACTGTTAGTCCCTAAACATATCCTTGAACCACTCTATGATTCCTCACTGCAATCTCTCTCTCTCTCTCTCTTATCTGTCTGTTTAAATATCCCTCTGCACCTAATGGCAGCAATATTCTCCCCCTTTCCTTTCCTGGATTCTAAAGCACTTTTGGATACCAGTTTGTAAGAAAGGCACTAAATAAAACCAAATTCCATCTTTCTTCCTAATGACCCAAGTGGATGGAAGGCTGAGTAGACCTTTTGAGAATAATACATTCTGCACCTCCATGAGCATTGACTAATGGAAGCATATATTGTTGAATGCTCTGCCAACCCTGCTATGCCCACTTGGTGGGACAAATGCAGATAGTCTGTGTATCGCTTCCTCCCTGTGGTGAATCCAGTTTATCCTCTACTAGGCCCTTTGCTGCTGTTTCCCACGTGGCTCACATCCTGCTCTTCTCCTTAATTGCCCTTCAGACTTTACACCCATGATTTACACCTTTTGGCTTTCCTGCCACAGCGGGGGCTCTTTCTGAGCCCTCTAAATCCAAAGTGCAGGGGTGGGGGTACTGGATTGGTCCATTCATCATCAGTGTAGTGGAATCACAGTGTGTCATGCATGCGCACCCCAACCAATAGAAATTTTTCCCGTGCAAAGCTGGTATCTCATGTGGCAGCAAAACACGCTACTCCAGCACAGCAGGGCCAGGCTTAAAAGGCCTTTCTTCACCCAACTGGGGATTTGAACCCCAACTGAACAAGGAATTCAGTTTCTGAAAAACAGTAAGTTATATAACTGTATTTTGTCTAACTAGTGTCCCAGTGGGTAGTGCATCGTGCTCCCATGCTGGTGACTTTGGTTCAGGAGCAGAGTCGGGAAGCTTGATCAAGCAGCCTGGGGAGATGGGGTGGTACTGCTACCTAGTGGCACTTCCAGCTGGGCAGGGAAGGTGCCACAGCAACCCCGGGGGTGGGCCTCCACAGGTTGCTGCTGTGTGCTTGCTAGTCCAGCTGGCCATGACTTAGTGCCTCGAGGGTGGAGAGTGGATTGTGGGACTGAGGAAGGAAACCAGAAACTCATCATCCCCCAATCTGCCAGTATGATGGCCACCAGCATTAATGGGCCTTGCTCCACATTGATCTCCACCAGTTCCAATGGTGGTGGTGAGGGGTGCTGACAGGGTTGGGAGGTCACAGGTCCTACAACCTGATGAAAGGTGCTGGTGACTCAGGGGCAAACAGCTATAAAAGAGAAAAAAGTGTATATTTGGCCTCAAGAATACACACTTATAGCAGTGTCATTTTTTCTTTTCTTTTAATTTTATTTACCCAGGTTAGCCCAACTGAGATGCAGTGTTTCATTTTTAGTAGGATTTTGTTTCTAACCTTTGTTCCAGCTGGAAGACTGAGGCTCACAGAGGTCTAGTGATGTTCTTTAGGTCACACAGTCAGCTAATGACTGAAATAAGATGCAAAGCGATCTCCTATTACACCGTTCCTTGTTCTAACCACTAGACTAGTGAGTTTTTGAACTACGGTAGACCAAGACTCATGACCCAGATTTGGGCATTAAAGGTAAGATTTTCCAAGCCCTGTACCCACCCTGCTGCATCTGAGGCCATTTCCCAGGGGGCTGTGGCTACCCTGTTGCTCCCAGATGCAATTTTCAGTGCAAAGCACAGGGGCTCCCAGCCAAGTCTCCTTGCAGCCACCTGTGGATGCAATCAAAGGACAGACAGGTGCAGCATCAGCCTGCACATGGAGTGGCTGGAGAAGATCAATAAGACATTCCTGCTGCTGGCTGGCCCTGTCCACAGTGCTCCTCCCTTCAGATGCTTCATCCTGTTGGGGGGGCTTTTGGGTAGCCTCGATCACTTTCAGTCAATCTCTTTATCCCCCTGGACAGCATGTGACGCCACTCCGGAACTTGTCTTGATCATCTACACCATCAGTTTGATGGTCTAGCTGATATTTGGCCTTGACAGGTAAATGAATGCATGTTGCTGTAAATCCCTTCTGATTGTTGCTTTTGGAATGATTTCAAAAATTGTGTCACCTACATCCAGACAGGGGCCAACCAGACAAAGGTACATGTTATAGAAGTGCCTGCATTCTGGCGTACGAAAATCTATCCCAAAAACATTTGCTTTGAACAATGACAGGGTACCTTATTTTACTTAAGCTTAACTTGCAAGAATGTTTTTTTCCCCTTTTTTAACTTCAGTATAACAAGTTAACAATCTTCGCCCATCAGGGCAGCTACTACATCTCCTTTTCCATGATAAAATTGTACTTACATGAGGTTTTGAGAAATAAATGCTAACAGAGGTTTTACATTTATTTTACCTAGTGTCTTTCTGAAGTTGGCTGCATACGAATTGTTAGATAAGTGTTAGATTGAAGCGAGGGGGGGGGAATGGGCAGAGAGTAGTGTGGAGCAAGCAGAAGTGCTAAATTAATACTTTAGCTCAGTCTTCACGAGAGAAAAGAACGGACTAGTGCCACAGGGGAAAATTGGTGGGCGTAAAGGAGGGGGGAATGGAGGGGGCTGTCTCAGAGGACAGGGTTTTAAAGGACCTCAGAGTCCTTTGGGTGGATAAAGCACCAGGGCCGGATGGTTTGCATCTGAGAGTCCTGAGGTGGCTAGCAGAAATACTGGCTAGCCCCTTGGCAGACCTGTTTAACGCCTCGCTGAGACAGGGTGCATGCCAGGGGACTGGAGAATAGCACACATGGTGCCTCTCCACAAAAGTGGACCCAGAGATGAACCAGGTAACTACAGACCAGTCAGCCTCACCTCCATTATAGGTAAGCTGATGTAGACCATACTGAAAGAAAGGCTGGTGGACTTTCTGGAGGTAAATGGTCTTCAGGATGGTAAACAACATGGGCTTGTGTTGGGAAGATCCTGTCAAACAAACCTGATAGACTTTTTTGACTGGGTCACCAAAACTGTGGACAGAGGCCAGGCAGTTGATACCCTGTGCCTGGATTTCAGCAAAGCATTCAGCTTAGTGCCACATAAAAGGTTGCTCAGTAAGCTGGATGGTATAGGAGTGGGTGTGAAGCTGGTAGAGTGGGTCAGGGGCTGGCTTCACAGTAGATGTCAGAGAGTGGTAGTTGGGGGGCGAACTCTCGAAGCCTAGACCTCTAACCATTGGGGTCCCACAGGGCTCAGTGCTCGGGATAAAAGGTAAAATCTGCCTTTTCGCGGATGATACCAAGCTCTGTGGGAGACTGGACATGGAGGAAGGGAAAAAGAAGCTCAGGGAGGACCTTGCTAGACTTGAAAAGTGGATGGGTATCTGGCAGTTGGCCTTTAATGCCAAAAAGTGTAAGGTTATGCACCTGGAAGCAGACAGTCCAGGGACAGAATACTGGCTGGGGGGGTCAGGTGACAAGGACTGAGGAGGAGGAGGAGGAGGACCTAGGGGCGGTCATCACTAAGGACCTGAAGCACTCGCCCAGTGTAGTAAAGCAGCAGCTAAAGTCACCAGAATGCTAGGGTGCATAGCCAGAGGATTCACCTGAAGGAGAAGGGAGGTCCTAATGGTGCTGTGCAGATCACTGGTGAGACCGCAGCTGGAGTAAGATTGTACAGTTCTGGTGCCCTCACCTGATAAGGGACATCAGTTTACTGGAGGGGGTGCAACGAAGAGCAACAAAGATAGTACAGGGCCTGCAGGACAAACCCTATCAGGAGAGGCTGAGGGAGCTCAACATGTATTCCCTGGAGGAGAGAATAGAGAGAGGGAACATGATCAAAACCTTTAAAGGAAAACTACACCCAAAACTTGAAAAAATATATGCTGTGCAGAGTGTTTTAATTTGTATGTGAAGTTCTAGTGTTTCCTTCCCTCTGACTGGTATTAGGAGTTTTTCCTAAATTAGCCTGCTAGCTTTAGGGTAGTTCTACGACCCCTGGAGATCTCCATATCAAATAGCTTTATTGCATTTCTTTGTCCTACAATGCACCTTGTTTCATGTGATGCTGATGTAGCAGAGCCCATAAATCCAGCAGAAAGCATTGCATTACAATCAGTTCACAACAATAGAGATGGCTATATTTTAATATCTGTAGAATTCAGCTTGGTGACCACCCTCATCCTAAAGGTTTTACTGTCCTGAAAAACTTTGCTGCTGGTAATTTTTGTGCAGCTTGTAAAGCTTCCAAGATATTTAGTTTGTTTGACATGTGTGCACTGAATGTTGGGTCTGTCTTACATCATAGTCACATGAGACAAGATGCACTGTGGGAACAAGAAATACAATTACGCTATCAGGTATGAAGATCCCCAGGGGTCGTAAAACTAGCATAAAGCTAGCAGGCTAATTTGGGAAAAACTCCTAATACCAGTCAGAGGGAAGGAAACACTAGAACTTCACATACAAATTAAAACACTCTGCACAACATGTATTTTTTCAAGCTTTGGGTCTAGTTTTTCTTTAAGTGCCTCAAAGTTATAAATAAGGTTAACATAGAAAGTATCTTCAATGTCAGGGGAAATGGGAAAATGAGAGCACACTCTCAAATTGGAGGGAGGAAAATTTAAAACGGAGATAAGGAGGAACTTCTTTACTAAAAGGGTGGTGTCTGGGTGGAATGAGCTCCCAGAGGAGGTAGTGGTGTCAAGGACAGTAGACAACTTTAAGAGGGGGTGGGATAGGGTGAAAGGGAGGATTGAAACAGGGGGAAGGGCTAGTGAAGGGGTCAGAGGGGGAGGGAAATAGAATCTAGGAGGATTGGGAGGGGGAGGCAGCTCTAGTATATACAATACAGAGCTGCATACCTGAGCAGACTTGATAGACCGAGGTGGCCTATATCTGCTGGCATTGTCATATGTATGTATGTTGTGTATATGGACGTGGCCCTCAACCAGTAAAGTTTAAATTGCATTGCACTAGACCATATCACTTCCCTTCTTTAGATCTGCGGGACTAAATGCTCTGATCTTGGCTGCCGTATTTATATTCACAGATTGGATGCTAGTTTTTTCAGTTTGAAAAAACTTTAAAGGAGAAATGTTACAGTTTCAGTGCAGTTCTCCTTTAAGAAGGAAGGGAAGGAGGGAGAATATTTTAATTCACACATAGGTTGTAACAAAACTTTGATACAGCCAATTATCTTATCGTTGAGATTAAAAGCCATGTTCAGTTACTCACAAGAAAGGATTGAAATCAGTGCCCCATTTAGGAGAATAATGATTAATGAGAATTTTTTTTCTTGAATCGATTTCTGTTAACTCAGACGATGTCCTTCTATCTCCTTTGTAACACTGAAGTATACAGCAAGCAGAATGGTCGGGCTAACAAAGCAAGTTGAATAATGGTATTGTATTCTGGGATTTGTAGTTTATAAGATACATAAACTGTTCTGTTAGTAGCTGGTCCAGTTTATTCATTTATTTGTTTATTCTGGTGCTTTGTGCTAATATCTGTGATTTGTCTGTGGTGCAGATATTGAACACTGATGTTTTTTAAAGGTGTGGAATTCACATGCATACTGCAAATGCATTTAATTATTTTAGTTTGTTCACTGGGAAGTCATGAACTGGGAGGTGGGTAGGTGGTAGTCCTGTTTCTAGCCACATCCTGGGGCAATATACAGTAGGCCGTCACAGATATCGAATCCACATTAAACATATCTATGCATTACTTATTATACAAAATCAAAATGAATCAAGACAATTACAGTCACATTGCAGTTCCTTGTATTAGTTATACCTATTCTAAACATATCTGGACTTTTGGTCAGTTTAAGTGGTAGAGAAATCTTATTTCATATAGACATGCATTATAAGGCCTTTCTGTGGGCATTGCATTGTCTGTCTGAAAGGAAGAAATTTATTAGCCTACTTGTGCAAAATAATTTTCTTAATTTACTCTTTCATGTTCCACATATAATTCTAATATGTCTCCTTCTCTTGCACACTTCCCCAGTATGACCATCTTCATCGGTGCCTGCCCATCTGCCACACAGGCCACTCCTACCCTGGCTGTACTTAGCTCTACCTAGTGAACAACTCCTGGAATAAAGCTCTCCAAGGAGGGCCAAGATGTGGAATGGGATACCTTCCGCAGAGGGCCCGGAGACAGAAGGGATACCTGGTGGGCCAAAGTTCTGTAATTCGGTGAGGGAGGAGAATGCTCAGGGTGATTCTATGGTACTGGATGTTGGGCTTCCCTTGGAAATCAGGAGGTGTGTTCTCTCATATAGACCTTCCTACTGCCCATTGCTGTAGCCAAGCTTGCACCACACCACCTTGGGAGAGTGGCAGGGTGTCGTTTGGTCACAAATAATATCTACTGCTGTCCTCGGGTCCGCACAGGAGGTTCTGATGATGCCTGGCAGGGGGTGTGAGAAACGCTAGTTCCAGAGAGGCTTAGCCACCTCTGTTGGCTCACCATGTGTGGGTGCATTTTGCACTATGAATGTCAACAACTAAAGAATGTTATTTGGTAATCTGCCTGTCCTGGTGCTCTCTGCTTTCCATGGGTGCTCCTTCATCTGTTGCCTGCTGCTCTCCCAGTCCATGGAGATTCCACTGGAGCTGGTCCAGAAGCGGGTCAAGTACCACCTAATGGAGATCCTTGACCAGGATGACTCCTGGGAGTGGCCTTTCCGGTGGAGGAAAATATCCTAGATCCTGACTTGCAGTTGTGACAGCATCCAGTTTCTTTCCCTGTGCCTTCTGCCCATATGGTCCACAAGTATGCGGTCCTGACCAAGTCCCTCCCTGGTTTCTCTGATCACCCGTTGGTCGAGGGGTTGATGGTGGACTCAGTTTTCCATCAGATGGGCAATGTCGGGCATGTCGACAAGCCTCCTGACAAGGAATCGAAGAAGATGGACCATGCAGCCAAAAATGTGTATGCTGCATCCTCCTTGAGCCTCAGGCAGGCAAGCTGTGCCATTATGATGGCCAGCTTTGCCCACACACTCATGAGGTGTCGTCAAGGCACAGGTGAGGAAGCATTGGAAAACCAGGAGCAGTTTCAAAATTTGCAAATAGCGTTTTATTTTTCTCAACAGCAAAATAAAAAATAAAAATTATTGAGAATAACTATTTACAAAGGCAGTGCAAACAGAGAAAACAGAGTTCCTTCTTCTGAGGGTATCTCTTAATTCCAAGTTCTAGGATTGTGGATATGTTGTTCTATCCACTCCGTTTGGCATGTCCTTTCCCTTTAAGATTCTTGCCAGAAGGTCTAAAAGCTGGCTCCTCCTACACACTCAGGTGGTACTGTATATGCCTCAGCTCCATCCCTTGAAGCTAGATCTTCCTTTCCGCTGGAAGATTCAGGTTCCCTCCTTATCGCTCACATGTTACTGTAGGCCCTGGCGAATAACTCTCCGGATTTACTAAAACTCGTACGAGTTTCTTCTAATTGCTTTGTGATCTTGACATGATGGAGGACAAGTCCTCACCCAGTTTCTGCCGCTGCCCATGTGGGCAAAAGATGTCTCTCACTGACCCACATGCCTCATGCGTTTATTGCATGGGTGTTGGCCATGTCACCAAGGTGTGCAGAATGTGTCACGCTTTTCATCCAAACGTTTTGGACGATCATCTCTCACGACTGCAACTGGGCAGACCGGAAAAACGGAATCTGCCGGTCAAATCCAAGGAAGCCCATTGAGTGGTCTCCGCGGCTGCGGGGTCCGCCGAGCAGCTCGAACAGATGAAGCCCTTCGAAGAGGAGGCGGCTCGGGCCACGGATCGGTCGTCTTCCATGTACATCTTCGTCCCACCCAATTTGGGCACCACTTTCTCAGGCTCCTTTCGGGAGTTGTGCCAGTCCCTTCCCACCAAGGGAGAGGGTCCCTCAAGCACTCACTTCTCTCGGTTCCGTAAAAAGGACAAGGAGCCTAAGGAAACTTTGTCTTGCTGATGATGTTCCTGGAACCATGAGAGATCTCAGTCCCAGGAATCTGCTGTCTCGACTTCGGCCAAGGTTGCGACCTCGGCCGCTGGCCTCATGGTACCCCCATCAGGCCAGTTGGCTCAGATGCAGGACGACTGTCTGGTTGAGATTATTCATGACCCCGTCTTCCCGTCGTCGCTCAGTGAGGCCAACAACTCCTTAGATGAGGCCGATAACTCCTTATTCAGGACCCCGGTCCTGCCTGCCACCGAGGAGGAGACCCAGCTTGCTGGGAATCCCCTCGTGGTCCCAGTCCCTGACCAGGAGGAGCCGCGGTTCTCCCCGGCTCCTTCCGAATGACCCCATCGGTCCCCCTGACAGTCCAAGTTGAGGTCTCTGACCCCTTCGACCGACAGGCCAAAGAAGGTGCATGAGCGCTGTAAGAAGCGGTGCCGCCCCCACTCTTCCTCATCCTGCTTGGATGAGGAGAGACTTCAATAGAAACTCTGTCAACACTATGAGGATTTAATGTGGCAGCAGCTACTTATGGTCGGCTCCGGCTTCTACCCCGGCCATTACTTGGCTGTTGCCTCCTAGACCGACACCTTCTCCTCAGGAGCCGGTCTGCACTGTTACACTGCCTGTGAAGTTAGTCAAGACCATTCTGGCTCGGCCAAAACCGGTCTCTCCACCAATTGTGGTGGAGCCACCACCAAAGCAGCCTCCTTCTGTGGCTCCTTCTAAGGTGTCTCAGCCTGTTCCAGGCCTACCGTGTAGTTTGTCTGTCACCCTCACGCCTGATAGTCCCAGGCAGGTTTAGGGCGACTCTGGTGGCCAGCCAATTTATCCGAACTCTTCGGAGTCCGAGGACTCTGACCTACATTCTCACTGCTTGGACGAGGAATCTGTCAGTAGTCTTTCTATGGAGGAAGGCCCTTCTTCCTTCATGGGCATCCTCCGCCTCATCTCCAAAGCCATGGGGATGCCTTTAGAACTCATTCAGAAATGGGCCAAATACCCCCTCACTGATATCCTCAAATGAGGGGATTCACCAACGGAGGCCTTCCCAGTGGCCGAGGCCATTGTTGGCCCAGCTTTGGAGCTGTGGCAACACCCTGCCTCCTGCCCCGTGCCTTCAGCCCTCATGGTCCACTAGTATCCGGTGCCCATTGGGTCCCTTTCGGGATTCACAGAGCATCCCTCGGCTGAGGGACTGGTGATTGGATCTGTGTTCAGGCACTTGGGTAATATGGGAGACACCAATCGACCTCCGGACAAAGAATACAAAAAATTGGACCACTCGGCCCGGAAAGTCTGTGCCGCCTCTTCACTGGGCCTCCGCCAGGCAAGCTCAGCCATCACCATGGCACATTTTTCTCATGCCCTACTGGGTTCTCTTAATGAAGTTCTACCTCACCTCCCCGCAGACCTCCAGACCACGGTCAAGTAGGTCCGCGACCAGAGTTGGGCAGTTGCAAAATGCAACTCCAGATGGCCTTGGACCTCAGAGATTCCTGCACCCACTTGGTGGTGGCTGTGGTTGCCATGCACAGCAGGGCTTGGTTGTGGGTTTCCACCTTCATGGAGGACACCCAGCACAAGCTGATGGATGTCCCTTTCCTGGGCACCGACCTGTTCAACCCAGGTGTGGACGGTCACCTCCAACGCATCGAACAGTCCAGTGCCACCTTGTACTCTGTTACTTCTGCTCAGAAGGAATCCCAGGGTTCCAAAAAACAGAAGAAGAAGCTTTTTTGGCTTCCTGCCCCCCGTGGTCAAGCAACCCCATTTCCAATCAGGGCAGCATCAGCAGCAGGCTCAACCTTGGTGCCCTCAGACCAAGTCCGGGCCCCCGGTGGCCTGTAAACCTGGAGGACGGGGTTCAGGTGGTCCCTAAACTGGACCCTCCTCCTCCAAGCCTGCCCAGTGATGGGATGGGGGTGGCCACCCCCATACCTGCCACACCAGCTCTGGGTCCTCCCATGGGGGAACTGGCTCTGCCACTTCCTTTCCACCTGGTCCGTTGTTATAACTGACAGCTGGGTTTTAGAAGTGGTCTTCCAGGGACTGCCTCTGGAATTTGAGCAGTACCCACCAAGCCGAGCCTGTGCCTCATGGGAGGAAATGGTATCTGTACACACTCAGGCTGCTCTCCAAGACAACATTGCCCAACTGCTCCACAAGGAGGCGGTGGCCAGAGTCTCAGACTCCGCTTTCAATCCAGGGTTCATTTCCAGGTGCTTCCTGGTCCCAAAACAGATGGGGGGCTGGCGCCCCATTCTAGATCTGCACAACCTGAACCAATTTCTTAGGTCCCGCACATTCATGATGGTAACTCTGTCTCAGATCATACCATCTCTCTAGCAGAACATGTGGTTCTGCTCTCTGGATCTTCAGGATGCATTCTTTTGCGTCCCGATCCATCCATCTCACCAGAGGTTCCTCCGCCTTCGAGCAGAGGGAGTCCTCTTCGAGTTCCAAGCCATGCTGTTCAGCCTGTCATCTGCCCCCTGGATCTTCACCAAATGTATTGCAGTGGTGACAGCCCATCTTCGGCATTGAGGAGTCAGAGTCTACCCTTATCTCGACGACTGGCTCATAGCGGGTTCCGCCAGACAGGAGGTGGAGAGGTCCAGGGATTTGGCCCTCCAGACCTGCATCAATCTTGGTCTCTTGGTCAACGAGACCAAGTCGGAACTCGTACCCTCACAGGTGATCTGCTTCATCGGGGCAGAGCTTGACTCTTGCTGAGCCAGAGCCAGGCTCCCGATAGACAGGGTGGAGGTTCTCTCCTCCTTTGCCCAATCATTTCTGGTTCAGTACTTGTGCCCTGCCCGGGACTTCTTACGACTTCTGGGGTACATGACGGTTTGCACCACCGTGGTCCAATGGGCCCGGTGGCATATGCTCCCCTTCAGTGGGAACTGGCCAGCCAGCGGACTCAGTGCTATGGTCATTTCGATCAGCTGGTCACAGTGACCCAGAAGATATGGGATGCTCTCCAATGGTGGACCGTCCTAGTACATTTGCAAGAAGGGATCTCATTTGTCCGTCCTGAGCTGATGGTCATCCTCACGACCAATGCCTCTCTCATGGGCTGGGGTGCCCATATGGGGAATCACAGAGTCCACAGTCTCTGAACTCCAAGGAATCCCGATGTCATATCAACCTGCTGGAGCTCAGAGCAGTCAGACTGGCACTGTCAGCATTCACTCTGCTCCTTCGGGGTCAAGTGGTGCAAGTTCAGATGGACAATACCCTGACCATGTACTGTCTCAACAAGCAGGGCGGCACGCACTCCCGGCCTCTGTGCAGGAAAGTGCTCCACATCTGCACCCTCGTTTGTCGACTAGAGGCAGATCTCCTAGCCATCCACGTGGCAGGAGCCTCGAACCAACTGGCGGATGCCCTCAGCCATGTGGGCGAGACGTCCCATGAGTCGTCTCTCCATCCAGAAGTAGTACACAACCTGTTCTCCCA
This sequence comes from Neoceratodus forsteri, assembly GCA_016271365.2. Taxonomy (NCBI): domain Eukaryota; kingdom Metazoa; phylum Chordata; order Ceratodontiformes; family Ceratodontidae; genus Neoceratodus; species Neoceratodus forsteri. The sequence goes on from JADMNL010000024.1 coordinate 360,187,604, forward strand.
CTGGGGCAAACCTCAGGTGGATCTGTTCGCCTCCAGGGAGGACACAAAGCTGAGGCTGTTTCATGCTCGCCCCCCTCAGCAGGGCTTGCCTTCTGTGCCTTCCCACCACTTCCCTTGGTTCACAAGGTGCTCCTCAAGGTCAGGAGGGACAAGGCAAGGATGATCCTGGTAGCCCCTGACTGGCCCCACCAGTTCTGGTATCCAGATCTCCTCAGCCTCAGCTCCAGGCCCCTGAGGCATCTTCCAGTATGCCCGGACCTGATATGAGTCAGTCAGGGGAAGGTATTCCATCCGGACCTTCGGTCCCTGCACCCGACAGCCTGGCTCCTGAGCAGCTAGAGTTCCATGCTTTGGGTCTCTTTGAAGATGTACTCACAGTCGTGGAAGCATCCAGAAAGGAGTTGACCAAGAGGTACTATGCCTTCAAATGGAAAAGGTTTTCCATTTGGTGTCAGAGCAAGGGTTTGGACCCTTTGTCCTGTCTGGTGGCTAGTATTCTCGACTACCTTTGGTCTCTGTCCAAAGGGGGTCTTCGGTCTACGACCCTTAAGGTGCGCCTGGCAGCTATCTCTGCTTACCATCTGCAGGCCAGTCAGCAGATGGTGGCACAGGAGGAAGTGGTCTGGCCCTTCTTTAAAGGTCTTGACCATATTTCCCCTCCGGTGTGTGAATCACCACCACCATGGGATCTACTGCTGGTACTGGCAAAGCTCATGGGCAAGCCATTCAAACCAGTGCATAGGTGTGAGATGTCACATCTGTCGTGGAAGACTGCCTGCTTGGTGGCTATCATGTCACCCAGAAGGACTGGGGAGTTGCAGGCACTCTCTGTTGAGTCTCCTTACCTGGTCTTCCACAGGGACAAGGTTGTCCTGCGCCCCCACCTGAAATTTCTTCCGAAGGTGGTGTCGGAGTTTCACCTGAACCAGGTGTTGACTCTGCTGGTATACTACCCCAATTACACCTTGGAGGCCGAGTACAGGTTCCATACCCTGGACCTGAGACGAACGCTCTCTTATTATAAGGAGTGAACGGCGGACGTTTGGGGGGAGGTTCACCAGCTGTTTTTCACCTACACTGAAGCTGCACCTGGCAGACCTGCAGCCAAGCAGACAATTGGTAGATGGATTACATCATGCATTGATCTCTGCTATAGGTTGGCGGGCAAGGAGCCTCCCATAGGGATAAGAGCTCACTCTACCCGCCATACTGCTCCGTCGGTGGCTGCTTCCAGGGACGTCCTTATCCAGGAAATCTGCAGGGCTGCTACCTGGAAGTCAGCAAACACCTTCATCACCCATTACCACATCGACATAGAGTCATGCCGGGATGCTGATTTTGGGGCCTCAGTTCTCCACTCTCTGTTCCCAAAGTAAGTATTGGGGTGTGCGCCTTGCCTCCCTCCTCCTGGAGAACTGCTAGGAGTTTGCCAAACAGTGTGGATAGAACAACATATCCATGATCCTAGAAGAACAGGTTACTCACCTGTAACAGTAGATCTTACTTCGAGAGGGCTCTTGCAGTGGGTAATTACATATAGGACTGACGTCGGCAGGCGGCAGGACCCCACGGAAAAATTTCTGGCTTGCATCCCTGGTGAGGACCCCCCATGTCAGGTGACCGGTCAGGCAGCGTGTCGGTATAAAGGCGGTCCCAGGCGCTCCGCCTTCCAGTTCTTTCCAGCCGTCCAGCTCGTACCGTCACCTCAGCAGTGAAGTTAGGTGCTCAGCCCTGTTAGCGTCGTTTTTACGAAAGTATCGGTGTTTTGCAATTTATTAGTCAGGTGAGCGTCGGTTTATGTCGTCCCCTTCAAAAAATAAGTGCGACTCGTGCGACGCCCAACTGCCTCACAAAGACGGTCACTCCTTCTGCCTTTTTTGTTTAGGCCCCGACCACGTGGTCGACAAGTGCCCGCATTGCCTGCATTTCAGTGCGGCCACCCGCAGACGACGCAGTCTTCGGAAGCCCATCTCCTTAAAAAGAAGATGTCTGCAATGGAGAAGGAGTTGAAGAAGCTTAGGCAGGCGTCAGCCTCCCCAGAAGGACACAAGAAGCGGGACAAAAAAAGGCACCGGGAGAAGGCCTCGTCTTCCGCGACTCTGGCTGGAGCCGCGGCCAAGGTAACATCCCCTCCGGGGGATCGCTCAATGGCAGCCTCCAAGGCTTTGGAGAAGGTGTCGGCCCACCCGTCGGGTTCGCATTCGAGCCCTTCGGGTGCCTCCGGGCAAAAGGAGGCTTCTGCCCCCAGTACTGCCGCAGGCTTGTGGTCTACTGGTGCGGGCGCCTTCCATACGCCAGACGTCGGCTCCTCCAATGTCCGCTGGGAGAAGGCCACTAAGACGCCCGACCCTCCGGGGCGGCGCACGACAGTGTCCCCCTTGGGCCGCTTCCCACCCTCAGCCCGCCTCCGACGAGGGACCCCCTAAGTCGGACGCCGGCTCCTCTGGCGTCTGCCAGGATTCGGCCCCTAAGTCGCACTTCAGCTCCTCCGATGTGCACGGGCAGCCGGAGCCTCGGTATGAACCCTTCGCCGTCTGTCGTCCCAGGTTCCCGCGCAGCGCCGCTGCTGTCCGGGGAGCCCGAGTCCCCCCTGCCTGACCCTGGGGACTTCTCTCCTCCGTCCCCAGGCGATGCTTGGGATGCTTTTCAGCCGTAAGACCCTCCTCCTACAGAATCAGATCTAACGCCGGCGCCCCCGGACGCCGGCTCCGATGCCGGCGGGGGATATTCCTCTCCCATCGGGCCCTCCACCCCACGGGCCTATCACGGTTGATCTGCCTGTGGAGTTCCCTACTGGGCCGTCTGCTCCGGCAGCTCCTCCGGTACCTGGGTATCTGCCGTCCTATCCGACGCCTGTTTACCCGGGTCCACAGTATCCTGCGCCGCGGTACCCGACGCCGACTCCACCAACGCCGCAATACCCAGCTCTGGTATTCCCGCAGCCGGGTTACGGATACTCACCTTACGGATATAATCCATACAACTATCCCCCTCCTCCTCCTCCTCCACCGCCCCCCCAGGCTGCCGGTGGATTTTCAGGAGACTCTGGCCTCCTGGTGGGCTGAGGCCAAGGCTCAGCTCACCAAGGAAGTCAAGAGCCACCTCACGGCGACAGTGCCACCTCTGGCTCCCGTACGCCCCAGACGGCACACTCCCGCTCTGCCTCCGGATTCCCGAGCTCTCCCCTCGGGATCCAGAGAGGGGCAGGACATGCGTCCAGGGATCCCCCCTAAGGAACCCATTCCTCCCCCTCGACGAGTTAGGGAGTCTTACTCTGCTTCAAATTCTTCTTCTTCTTCCCTCTCAGACTCCTTGGATTCCTCCAACAGATGCTCCGAGAAAGACGACGAGCCTCGCTCTCCATCCAAGCCCCAGCTGAGGACTCCTCCAAAGTCTCCTCTGGAGGATCCTTCCTTCACGGAGTTGCTCAGGAAGATCCAGGAAGTGCAGCAGTGGCGTTCCTTAGAGCCAGATACTCAGTGGTTGGGTGGGAGGAGCCAGCTTTTAGACCTTCTGGCAAGAATCTTAAAGGGAAAGGACATGCCAAATAGTGTGGATGAACAACATATACCACTCCTAGAACTAGTGTTACAGGTGAGTAACCCGTCATTTTGGTCTCTCAATCTCTTACTCGCCTTGCCTCTCTAGCAACAGCATTGTTGCTCTTTTTATAGGTCTTTGTCTATTTTAACAATAAAACTATATACAGTTTTAAACAAAGGGATCCCATTATCAGTGACATTTCCACATAAAGATTCACATATATTTTTATACTCATGGATATGCAAGGGTGAAGAAAAGAGAGAAACAGCAAGGGCAGGCAGAGAGATAGCATGAGGCGGAGAACTGCGAAACCATCGGAGTGATCAGTTCTTAGGTCTCACAAGAAAATTTGGTTGCACAACCAGACAGACAAAGAACAGAAGAGAAGCGGAAATAACATATCCTTGTGTTTATACTCTTTTTGCATAACAAATGGGACAAGGCCTTATTCAACCCTGTCACACACACCCTCTTTAAGAGGGAACCTGTTTTACAAAAACAGGTTTCCAAAACGTTCTATTAAATTCCCGTCTAACATTAGCTTATAACCTTTACACTTCCGAGCATATGCAGCATAGCAAATAAAGAAGTTTCAACTCACATTTTTTCAACGTTCAGAATTTTCAATTCCTGATCCATGTCTTGACAGAAAATCAGCATTGACATTCTCATTTCCAGATTTGTATATCACTTTAAATATAAATGGCTGTAGAGCCAGTTACCACTGTGTAATTCTAGAATTGTTATCCTTCATTTGGTTAAGCCGACAGAGAGGATTGTGGTCTGTTACAAGTACAAAGTCAGCTCCTGGTAAGTAAAACTTAAGGGACTCCATAGCCCACTTTGCTGCAAGGAATTCCTTTTCAATGGTGGAGTACCTTTTTTCTCTGTCGTGCAATTTCCTACTTATGTATAGAATAGGATGTTCTGTCCCATCTATATTTTGACTCAGGACTGCACCTTGGCCTACCTCTGCTACATCAGTCTATAACAAAAATTGTTTCTCAAAGTCTGGGCTTCTTAAAACAGGGGCTGAACATAATGCAGTCTTAATGGCCCAAAAAGCCTGGTCACACTCTGGGGTCAATTTCATATTATTCAGGAACCATTTCTTTGTGAGTTCAGTGAGGGGAGTACCTAACTCGGCAAAGCTGGGAACAAATCTCCGATAATAACCAGCCAGCCCTAAAAATGACTTGACATGTTTCTTGGTTTTGGAGACAGGGTGGTTAGCTACAACTTCTTCAGTAATGCAGCACCAAGATTATTACCCTGATCAGTAATAATCTCTTTAGGTATGCCTACCCTGCTGAAAATTTTGACAAGCTCTGCTGCCACTTTTGGGGCTGTGACTACGCATTGTAATTGCCTCTGCGTATTGAGTAGCATAGTCAGATACTACCAAAATGAATCGATTACCCTTTTTGCTTTTGTCTAAGGGACCAACCACATCCATTGCAATTCTCTCAAAAGGCACGTCTATCAAGGGTAGGGGCACCAGGGTCACCTTGTCTTTTTTAGTCTCTGGGGCTGCTTTCTGACACGCGGCACAAGAGCTGCAATAGGTAGCAACATCTTCATGAATTCCAGGCCAGTAAAATCTGTACAGCAATCTGGCAATGGTGCGATCCCTCCCTGAGTGACCAGCCATAGGGCTATCATGTGCTGTCTGTAACAACTCAGATCTATACTTTTGTGGTATAACCAATTATTCTATCTGATCCTGTGTCTGAGGTTTAACCCAGACTCTGTACAGTAACCCATTACATTTTTTAAACATAAGTTCACACTGTTTTGGTTTCTCCCCCAGCTACTTAAAATAACCCTGGAGAGAAACATTGTTAGCGTGTTCTGAAAGAAAATCACAATCAGTGATCAGTTTAGTTTCAGCATTTTCCTATGTTAACCCCTTATGTCCATCAGTCTTTCATTGCCACTGTTTCTTCAAGCATCGTTTTTCTTTCCTGGACTTCTGGATCTTGGAGCTGTGCTCAAACAAGTCCAAATCAAAATCAGTGAAAGGAAGAGTCCCCACCTTCTGAGATTTTCTTTGCCTGAGCTATTGTCACCACAGCTGCTGAAACATCAGGATTTATTCCTTCTTTGATTAACTCAGAAAATCCTGGAAAGTCATTTCCAATAATCACAGGTATAGGTAACTTAGGTACTACCCCCACTTTCATTTGTTGCGACACACCCTTAATGGTCAGAGTCACTTGGGTGGTGGGATAGTATAGAGTCTCCCCGTGAATGCAGCTGACACCAGTACCTGGTCCTTTTGCACAGTGTTTTCCAAGCACTTTAATATGTACTAGGGTCTTTCTACTTCCCGAATCAGAGTCCCTTTACAGTCTTATTCCTCACCTTCACATCTGTTAAGTACTTGCCCCAATTTGCCAAGGACAAATCTGCTACAGTGCCACTCTCCTTACTATGGCAGTTTCTTGTCATATGGCCTGGCTTATTACAGTTATAGCAAATAACGTCTTTGGGCACAGATTTGTTACCCCCACCAGAGTTCTTATCAGACTTGTAGTTTAAATGGGAAAAAGAGTGCCTTACCAGTGCTTGGCTTGTACCCCGCTGCTGTGGCATCTGTCTGGCCATTCGGTAGTCCTCGGCCAAAGAAACAGCCATTTCCCCACTTTCTGGTCAGTGTTCCTTTACCCAGAGCTGCACATCTGCAGGCAGGATGTTGATGAATTGCTCCATTGCAAATGTGTCGATGATCTGTGGGACTGTTTTGCCCTCTGGTCTGAGCCATTTTATCAGGTGTTCTCTGAGTCGGGTGAAGGATTCTCGAGGACTGTCGATTGAGTTGTACTTCAGACATTGAAATCTCTGCCTGTAAGTCTCTTCTGAGATGTCATACCTTTTCAGGATTTCGCTTTTCACCAAGTCATAGTTTTCTGACTGTGCAGTGTCCATATTGCTGTAGGCAAGTTGGGCTTTCCCTGTCAGATAGGGTACCAGTCTGATTGTCCATTGCTGCTTTGGCCATTGGCAGGCTGTGGCAACTCTTTCAAAAGTTGTCAGGTATGCCTCGATATCATCCAAGGGATACAACTTTGTAAGTTTAATGGCTTTTAAGTTGCTTGTGTTTTGTTGCTTATCTGGATCTGTGCCAGATCCCCTGCCTTTGATAGTTTGCAAGGTATCCAGCCATCGCTGCTCCTGTTGCTGCATCTCTTCTCTCATTTGCTGCTTCTCTTCTCTCATCTGCTGCTTCTCTTCTCGCCTCTGTTTCTCCATCTCTTTTTGTTGTATAGCCCACCATTTGAAAAATTCCATCAGGCTTTCAGGTTCTGTCACTGCCTGTTCTTTCTCCATAACTTGTGCTGGCTGTACAATTTCAGCTTGGACTTCTGTCTCTGCTAGTTTGGCTGCCATTCTCCTGGTAACCACTCCTGGACTTGCTGCTGCAGAATCCGTACCTTTCTGTATGCTTCTCTGGTACTAGGTCCAGTACCCATGCACAAGACTTCTGGCTTAGAGTGTGCACAGCGTAAATCCCACTTAGGCTGACACTATCTATTGTTGAGGTACAGGTCAGGAAGCATAGGGAAAATCAGGAGCAGTTGTAGAATTCACCGAAACTATCTATTTGTACTAGCAGCAACATAAAAAATTAAATTGTTCTGTATAACTATTTACAAAGGCAAAATAAAAATTACACTCAGGTAACCTCTTGAGTTTCCAATAGCTTTTTGCAATCATTGTAAACTATAATTCTATACATTTCAACAGTAACACGATATAATTTCCAAACAAAGGGAACCCAATATCAATTACATTTCCACATAATGATTTGCATATATTTTTATATCAGCAGATATGTAAGGGAGGAAAAATGACAGAACAGCAAGTGAGGGTAGAGAGATAGCGAGAGGCAAATAATTGCGAGACTGTCAGGGTAATCAAATCGTAGGTCTCATGGAAAAATTTGGTTGCGCAACCAGACAGCCGAGAGGCAGGAAAGGAAAGGACAGAACGTTGCATTCAAACTCTCCATAACAACTGGGACAGGGTCCTATTCCACCCTGTCACATTGGGCAATGGACCTTACCTTCTTTGCCCGATCATTTCAGGTTGGGCATATGTGCCCTGCTCGGGACTTCCTGTGGCTGCTGGGGTACATTGCGTCCTGTACTAGCATGGTTCTATGGGCCTGCTGGCAGATGCACCCCCTGCAGTGGGAGCTGGCCCTTTAGTGATCTTAGCAACTCGGTCACCTGGACCAGTCGATCATCATGACGTAGCTGATGTGGGATGCCATCCAGTGGTGGCTGGTCCCAGAACACCTGCAGAAAGAAGTCCCATTCATCTGCCCAGAGCCGACGGTGTTTCTAACAACTGACATGTCTCTGGTGGGTTGGGGAGCCTACTTCGGGGACTTGGGGGACCATAGAGGCCATGGGTTCTGGACCCCCAAGGAGTCCCAGTACCACAGGTAGGAGGGAGGCTTTCTCTCAACCTCCCGGGTTGGGAGAGGATAACAACAGATTCCTGGGTGCACCAACTCATTGCAGAGGGACACTCAATAGAGTTTCTTCAGAAACCCTCTCGACACCCTCCCCCAAGGTCGTCGTACTCGCAGGAGCATCTTCTTCTGGTCCAGGAAGAAATTTCCTCACTTCTCTTGAAGGAGGCAATAGAACCCATCCCCATTCCTCTTCAGGGAATGGGGCACTATTCCCATTTCGTCCTGGTCCTGAAGAAAACAGGGGATGTGAGGCCGATTTTCGACCTCAGCTCCCTGAACTTGTTTGTGGAGTACAAGGGGTTCAGGATGCTCTTGCTGCAGAGGCTTCTGCCCCTTCTCTGGCCAGGACAGTGGCTGTGCGCTTTGGATATGTAGGATGCCTACCTGCATATCCCTATCTACCCTTCCCACCACAAATACCTGCATTTTGCGTTCCAGGGGGACCACTACCAGTTCAAGGCCCTCCCATTTGGTCTTTTCTCACTGCCCCGGGTGTTCACCAAATGCCTTTCGGTGGTAGCGGCCTACCTGCATACCCAGGAGATGCTGGTTTTCCCGTACCTGGACGATTGGCTCCTGGCAGCCCCATCCAGGGAGGAACTCCTGCGCTTCCTTTCCCTTACCCAGCAGGTCTTTGCTTGCCTGTTTATTACCATCAACCAAGCCAAGTCCCATCTGATCCTATCCCAGAGGCTACAGTTTATCGGGGCGATCCTGGACATGACCTCTGGCATGGCCTTCCTGCCACCGGACAGGGAGGCCACTCTCCAGGCCCAGGTCAGTGCCAGATCAGTCCTTCACCTCCTCGGGCTAATGGCGGCTGCGATTCTGACAGTCCCTCGTGCTCAGCTCCACATGAGAATCTCTCAGTGGATGCTTTGGTCTCAATGGGATCAGCTAGTGGACAACCTAGATCAACTTGTCCTGGTCTCCACTCCCATGGCTCGGGACCTGCAGTGGTGGATGGTTCAAGAGAACCTCTGCCGGGGAGTTCCCTTCAGTCTTTCTCCCTCCTCGCAGATGTTGACTATGGATGTCTCCGGCGAGGGTTGGGGAGCCCATCTCGGTCCTCACAGGACCCAGGACTCCTGGTCCAAGCTCAAGAAGTCCCTTCACATCAGTGTGCTCGGACTAAGGGATGTGCCGTATGCTCTTCATGCTCTGCATCTGTATCTGTCTCCTGGTCACCTAGTTGTACAGACAGACAATATGTGTGTGGTCTGGTACATCAACAAACAGGGAGGAACTCGTTCCTACCCCCTTTGCAGAGAGGCGATGCAAGTCTGGGATTGGGCAGTGCAGCACAACCTTCACCTCACGGCATCTCACATCCCGGGGGTCGAGAACACGCTGGCAGACAGGCTCGTCCAGTCATCTGCTCTAGCTCACGAATGGGAACTGGATCGGGGGTCGTAGACGACATCTTCCTGCACTAGGGAATACCACAGGTAGACCTGTTTGCATCCCCTCAAAACACAAAACTTCCCGTCTTCTACTTGCTCACTCCAGGGTGCGGCATTTTTAGGAGAGATGCTCTGTCTCTAGACTAGAAGGGCAGATTCATCTATGCCTTCCCGATTACACTGATTACGAGGGTCTTGCAGAAACTCGGTTCAGAAGGAGCTCGAATGATTCTGATCGCTCCTTCCTGTCCCAGGCAAGTTTGGTTCTGTCTTCTGCAGCAGTACTCAGAGGAACCTCCTCTTCCTCTTCCTCTGTCGCTATTTTTACTGACCCAGGATCAGGGGACCCTGGTCCATCCAGGCCTCAAGTCCCTTCAGTTGCACGCGTAGCTCCTACAGACATAGCTCAAGCCCGATTCGGGCCCCGAGTAGCTGAGATTCTGGTCAAGGCCAGGAAACCCTCAACCAGATCTGCTTATGCCATGAAATGGAAGCGGTTCTCTATTTGGGCTGCCTCCAATGATGTCGAGCCCTTCTCATGCTCTGTCGGCCGACTTCTGGATTACCTGTAACATCTCTTCGATCTGGGTCTCAGCCGTTCATCCTTAAAGGTGCACATGGCTGCCATTTTGGCCTATCATGTCCCCTTTGCAGACAGAACATTTGCTCAGCTGGAGGTCTCTAAGACCTTTTTGAGAGGGGTCCTTCACTTACGACCCCTTATCTGGGTTCCTGCCCCTCCTTGGGATCTGAATTTCATTTTAGAGAAGCTTACTCTGCCTCCTTTTGAGCCGGCAGCCTCAGCAGACCTAAAGTTCCTTTCTTGGAAGACTCTCTTCCTAGTGGCCATTGCTTCTGCTCGATGGATTTCTGAGCTCCAGGCCCTGATGTGTAAAATCCCGTATTTGATTTTTCACAAGGAACGTGTGGCTCTGCGTACCAACCCTAAGTTTCTCCTAAGGTGGTAGCAGAATCGACGCTGAATCAATCCATAGAGTTGTCTGCCTTTTTTACGCAGCACTCTAATCATGGAGAGTACCTCCTGCATACTTTGGATGTTCACCGAATTCTGAGATACTACACCAACAGGATGAAGGATCTCAGAAAGACTGATCAACTGTTCATCTCTTTTGCTCATAAAAGAGAAAGCAATGCTGTTTCTAAGCAATGCCTATCGAAATGGCTGGCTCATTGTATCACTTTCTGTTATGACAAGTACAACAAGACCCTGCCGGGTCAAGTTAGAGGCCACTCCACCAGAGGGGTAGCTGCCTCGGCGGCTTGTTTCAAGATTGTGTCAGCGGCTGACACTTGTGCAGCCACCACTTGGACATCTGTCCATACCTTTATGAAACATTACAGTTTGGACATTGCCTTTCGCCGTAGAGCAGGCTTCAGGTTGGCTGTTCTGCAAGGTCTCCTTTCCTAAGGCCTTCACAGTCAGAGGATCTACTCCTGAGTAGTTTTCCTCCTCCCGTTTGCTTCTCCTTGTTCCAGACTGCTTGTAACTCAGTCGTATATGTAATTACCTACTGCAAGAGCCCTCTTGAAGTAAGATAGTACAGTTATGTAAGAACTTACCATAACAGTAGATCTTTGAGAGAGGCTCTTGCAGTAGGTAATATCTTCCCGCCCTCCATCCTCCTAAGCTTTTTCAGCTCCTTTTCCAGGATGGGAAATATCTGCTTTTCTCTCATCTCGCCTTTTGGCCTTTGGCAGGAAAGAACTAGAAGGCGGGTGTGGGGGACCGCCCCTTTATGCTGACGTCGCATGACGTCGGTCACCTGATGTGGGGCAGTCCCCGCCAGACTGCTAGCCAGAAATGCCCGTGGGGTCCTGACGCCTGCCAGCATCAGTTCTATATGTAATTGCCTACTGAAGAGCCTCTCTCGAAGATCTACTGTTATGGTAAGTTCTTACGTAACTGTACTTTTCATTACTGGTCCTTTCAGTCACAGCCTCCTCAACAGCAGCCGCAGCAAAGGCAATTTCAGGCCTGGTGCCCCAAGCAGAAGTCCTGGGCCCAAGGCCCAAAATGGAGGAGGGGTGGCAGTGGTAGTGGTGCTTCACTGGCTACAGTCACTGATGCCTCTGCAAAACCTGCCCTGTGATGGGTTGGGGTGTGTGATCCCTTCACCTGTCCTGTCCCCAACTGCTGTCCCAGTCAGAGGCTGGCTAAGTCACTTCTTTCTACATTGGTCCACTATCACAAAGGACAAGTGAGTGTTGGACACATTGGTCAGAGGACTGCCTCTAGACTTCAAGACCTTCCAGCTCTATGTGCCTTGAGAGTCCGTGGTGTCTCAGGACACACTGTCCACCCTCAGAGAGGACATTGCTAAGCTTCTTGTGAAAGGGCAATAGCCCATGTCCCAGATGCCCTAGCCAGTCAGGGTTATTATGTGTCCAGGTACTTCCTGGCCCTGAAATGGATGGGGGCTGGCATCCCATTCTGGATCTACACAGTGTCAGTCAGGGTTATTATGTGTCCAGGTACTTCCTGGTCCCGAAACGGATGGGGGCTGGCATCCCATTCTGGATCTACACAGTCTCAACCAGTATGTGTGGAAGCACAAGATCTTACCTCGAGAGTCAGCAGGTAACACATTTAGGACTGTAGCCGGTAGGTGACAGGACCCCACGGCAAACTTCTAACCAACAGTACCAGGCAGGGACCGCCCCTGACGTCCCTCATGGCATATTGGGATCAGTCCCCGTCGTGCCCCAGTTCTTTTCCCGCTGTCGATGTGTGTTTCATCGGCTCCACGGCTTGGCTCACGCCAGTGTGACTGCCATTACTGTCTTTTTGACCTTTTTTCTTGTTTTCATGGACAGTACCCGCTCCCACCATCCTCCTTCCCTGCATGTCGTCTCCCCTGTCGCCTTCTTCTAGGCACACTAATAAGTGTGTCTGTGGAAAGCAAATCCTCGCTAAAGATGGCCATTCGGCCTGCCTGCTGTGCTTGGGCCCTGACCATGACACCCAGTCCAGCCCTCACTGCCTGAGCTTCAATAGCCGGACTCGGATCTGACATCAAAAAACCTTACAGACCTACCTCACCCAACAGCAATTGGCTGCCATGCAGCAAGTTTCCTCCTCGGAGAGAGAGTCTTCCCACCACTCCCACAAGAAGTCAGGGAATCTTCCAAACATAAGGAATCTTCCAAGTGTAAGGAGAAAGAAAAAGAGCGGGAGAAATCCCATTCACGATCCAGGATCTCCGGGTAGCACTGTGGCTCAAGGGACAGTTCCGAATCAGCTGCCCATGACTCCGGACTTAACCATTGTCAAGGCCCCGGCTACAGCCCATCCACTGGGCACTAAAGAGAAGGCTTCAGGATCCTCTGGCTCTGCACTTTAGCCTATCAAGATCTGGCATCCCATCCAAGCTATAAGCCACTTTTCAGACCCAGGTAAGGGGCATCATCCTTCCCAGTTGGCCTCTGTAGGTAGTGCTGACTCCTTGGAGAGGCAAAAGACCGCCGGCCATTCTTTTAGGAGATCGTCCTCTCTCCCTCCAAAACAGGCCATAAAATAGGCAGAGAAAACTGCCAAACTGACGTCTGAGAGGCACCCGTCCATCAAATCCTCTAAGTCCAAGTCGGTCCAGCACTGACGTAGGACCTCGGACAGTGCCCCTAAGGTCATCCATGTGCCGGCCCTGCTGGCTAGGATACTGTCGTCTCCGGTGTCACCTCATCCAGCTGATGACACCTTGGTGTGGGGAGATTGGACGCCAGTCCATTTGGACCCCTGTGCGCCTGATGACACAAACAATGCCAACCCGCCGTCACCTCCCGAATGCCCACCGATGCTGGTCAGACCCGACATCGGTACTGGCGCCAGAGATGATGCAAACATCAGACCGACAATGGACCATCAAAATTAACCTGTCACAGGTTAAGGACCTGTTCAGTCACTGGTGGGAGACCATCAAACTGGGCATTCTCCCCCCAAAGCCACAACTGACAACTCCAGTTGCCCCGGATTTGACACAAAGTCTGGATGGGGGAGTTCCCGTGAATCCTTCTGCCCCATCTCCAAACTTGCATGTGGCCCCTCAACCACCTTCAGATGGAGACCAAGGAAAACAGCCTACTTTGGCAGAGAGGCCCAGAAGGAAAGTCTCCAAAAAGAGAGGTCACAGGTTCAGATCACGTAGCCACAGTTCCTCTAGCTCCTCTGAAAGGCATAGACACAGGAAGAGGTGGCACAAATCCTCATCCATCTCCTCCTCAGACTCTTACCAGCCGTATGATTCCTCACAGTCTTCCATAGAGGACTTATCCCCTCTGGACCCAGAGGACACACCAAAATCGCCCCCTGATGACCCATCCTTTATGGAGGTCACGAGGCACATACAGGCAAATATGGGCTGGGACACTGAGGACTTAGGCCCAGAAAGGATGCATCTTGCTAAGTACCTCAGACAAAATGACCCCAAGCCAGTGGTCATCCCTACAATGGTAGACACTTTCGAGGATGTCGCACAGGCGACATGGAGACACCCTCATTCCTCTGCGGCTGTCCCCAAGAATGCTGACCACTTATACAGAGCCCCAAAGGAGCAACCTTTCCTAGCCGAACTCCCCACTGCTGACTCAGTGGTAATTTCGGCAGCACATAACCGCTCACAAAGACCAAAACAGCTGAGCACCCAACCTCCAGACAGGGAGTCCAAGCAGTTTGACTCCATGGGTCACAAGGTGTATGCTTCAGCCACCTGCAGCATAAGAAGCCTGAATTTCTTGACCCATATGGTCCATTTCCAGAATGCCCTCTGGGAACAGGGATTGGACATTCTGCAGGGGATGCCGGAGTGCCCTCAAAAAGCTGAACTTTCTAAACTCCTACAAACTAGGTTGGATGAAGGCACACATGTCCTACGATCCGCTTATGATTCAGCGGACACAGCAGCAAGGGCAGCAGTCACTGGCACATGCCTACGTCACCATTCTTGGCTTCGAGTTTCACGCTTTGCACAGGATGTCCAGTCTAACATCCTCTCTGCACCCTTCAGAAGCTCCATTCTCTTTCGTAAGAATACAGAGAGGATAATAAATAAACTTCAGGACTCTGGGAAAGCTGTCAGAATCGTGCAGTCCATGTATTGCCTGAAACAGAGAGCTTCGGGAGTCTCATTTTCGTGGCCAAGGGGGACAACAACAGCAGCAGCCCTGTTTTCAGCAGCAGCAGTCTCAACGGGGAGGCTACAGCTTGAGAGACACCCACAGAGAATCTGTGAGACCCACCTCTCATCAGGCTAAACCAACCCAGGCCTCCTTCCCCCTCCCCTGACTCCCCAAGGTACCTGCCTCCCCCACAACACCTTGCTTGGAGAGGTGGTCAGAGGATGCCTTTCTCTTTATGCAGTAGCATGGCAAAGAGTGACCTCCAATCAATGGGTCCACAAACTCTTCGAGAAAGGTCACTCTATAGAGTTTGTCAGCTTACCACTGGACAGGTTCCCCCCCCCCCCAATGACTCTGCAGAACACACAGGTTTGATTCGTGAAGAAATTCAAGCCCTGCTTTCCAAAAAGGCCATAGAACCAGTTCCGCCAGCTCAGAGGGGAACAGTATTCTACTCCCATTTCTTCCTGGTCCCGAAGAAGACAGAAAACCTGAGACCCATTCTGGATCTCAGTGAACTCAACCACTCGGTGGAGTACAAGAGGTTCAGGATGGTCAGTCTCCAGAATCTGCTCCCCATGGTTCACCAGGGGGACTGGTTAGCATCTCTGGACATGCAGTATGCATACCTCCACATCCTTGTGGCAAAGCACCAGAGGAAATACCTCAGGTTCTCCATTTAAGGCAGGCATTTCCAATTCAGAGCGCTACCCTTCTGGCTCCAGGGGTATTCACGAAGTGCCTTGCAGTGGTAGCCACAGCACTTCGGAGGAGGGGCATTACGTGGTCCCACCTTTGGATGACTGGCTCCTTACAGCACAGTCCAAGGAACAACTTCAAAGGTCCATTTGTGACACCTGTACTCTTTTCCAGAGTCTGAGTATCACCATCAATGCCCCAGAATCATCTCTAACTCCGTCCTTGAACCTGCCGTTTATCGGGACTCTTGTCAGTATGGTGAGAGGCAGAGTCTTCCTGCCACAGGACAGGGCCGCTCGGCTGCAGTCCCTAGCCAGACAAATCTCTTAAGCCACAACAGTGCCAGCAAGATCCCTGCTGTGGTTGCCCGGCCACATGGCTGCGTTCATCATCACAGTCCCCTTTGTGCGACTTCAGATGAGGACGATTCAGTGGACACTTCAGGTCCAATGGGACCAAAGGTGGGACGATCTGGACCTTCCAGTCTCCATCACAAGACTGGTTCATCAAGAACTCCGGTGGTTGATGACATCACCTTCCTTGCAGGAAGGAGTGCCACTCCAAAAGGGGGCCCTAGATCATGTCCTGACATCGGACACCTCAAACATGGTTTAGGGGGCACACCTCGATGTTCACAGGACTCAGGGATTCTGGTCCGTGAACAAGGAATCTCTCCATATCAACGTTCTAGAAATGAGGGCCATTCTCTACGCACTGCAGTCCTCGAACACAGTCCTCAAACCAGGACACCTCCTTGTGCAGACAGACATGTTGGTGTTGTTCTATATCAGTAAACAGGGAGGCACTCTCTCCTAGCCTCTCTGCAGAGAGGCGATGGGATTGGGCCATATCCCATCATCTGAGAATTTCAGCAGTTCATGTCCCCAGACACTCTCAGCAGAATGAGTCTGAGAGCACACGAGTGGTCGCTTCTACAATTGGTAGTCGATGACCTGTTCGCCAAATGGGGGCACCCGAGTTGGACCTCTTTGCCTCACCTACCAACACAAAATTGCCCAGTTTCTGCTCTCTAGATCACATGCCTGGTGTTTTCTGGCAAGATGCATTGTCCCTCACCTGGAAGGGGAGATTCCTCTGAACCTTTCCGCATTCCCGCTCCTTCAGAGGGTCCTCCTCAAGGTGCAAACAGAAGGTGCAACAATGATTCTGGTAGCACCACTATGGCCTCAACAAATCCAGGGTTTTAAATAATTGATTAGCAGTTTTTTTCTTGGGACAATACTAACTGTACAGGAAGTATTTATGTAGGTTTTCTGGAAGTGTTATGTTTGTTAGACACAGTGAGGCAAGTGCTATGCATTTTCACAATGTTTTAGAACTTTTATGAGCAAAACACTAATCAGTTTTTAGAGTTAAATAAAACCCTGAAATCTGGTTTCCACTGTTGCAACAGTTAGCAATGGAACCTTCGATCACCCTTCCATTGAGCACGTTCTTGCTGTCCCAGGACTATGGGACCTTGGTCTACCCAAACCTGTAGTCCCTTCATCTACACGCATGGCTCCTGAAGACCTAGTCAGGCTCCGCTTTGGAGAATCTGATAAGGTTGCCGAAGTCCTTGTAGTAGCCAGAAAGCCTTCCACTAGACCAACTTATGCCTTGAAATGGAAGCATTTTTTGTCTATGGGCCATAGCTCGTCAACTGGATCCTTTGGCCTGTCCGGTAAATATCCTACTCCACTACCTGCTATCCGTTTCAGAGTCAGGCTTGGGCTACTCCTCAATAAAAGTGCATTTGGCTGCCCTCTCTGCCTATCACACCCCTGTACAGGGCAGAACAATGGCACATTTGGAGGTAACTCACACTTTCCTTAGGGGTATGCTCCATATTAAACCTCCCATCAGGGACTCTGTTCCCCCTTGGGATCTTTTGTTTGTTTTAGAGAAGTTGAGCTTACCACCTTTGGAACTGGCTGCGGATTGCGAGGTACATTTCCTCTCATGAAAAATGTTATTTTTAGTTGGTGTTACTTCTGCTCGAAGGATTTCCGAGCTTCAGGCCCTGTTGTGTAAAGAGCCTTACTTGGTGTTCCACCAAGACAGGGTAGCTTTGAGAACCAATCCTAAATTTCTACCCAAGGTGGTGTCTGAGATGACACTGAATCAGGATATCCAACTACCTGTTTATTATCCCAATCACTCAGACGGGGTGAGGCACTTTCCATACCTTGGACGTGCATCATGCTTTGCATTACTATTTGTCCAGAATCAAGGGAAGCAGGCGCTCTGACCAGTTATTTCTTTCATTTGCTCCTAGGATCCTTGGGGCCCTGTGACCAAACAGACTCTGTCCAGGTGGCTTGTGCACTGCATTTCCTTCTGCTACCAGAAGCACAATAAACCCCTACCTGGGCCGATATGGGGTCAATCTACAAAAAGTGTAGCAACCTCTTTTGCCACACTGAAGGACGTCTCGGCCTCAGACATTTGTGCAGCAGCCATGTGGCATACAGTCCACACCTTCATTCGCCACTACAGTCTGAATGTTGCCTGGAGACGCAGAGCAGGCTTTGGGCTTGCTGTCCTACAAGGCCTCGTCTCGTAGAGGATTTCTTTCTCCTAGTTCCCTACCACCCAAGTTATTGTCTTTAGTTTATACTGCTTGAGAATCGGTCCTAAATGTGTTACCTGCTGCAAGAGCTGACTCTTGAAGTAAGATAGTACAGTTATGTAAGAACTTACTGTAACAGTAGATCTTCGAGAGAAGCTCTGGCAATAGGTGCACTTCCCACCCTCCTTTCCCCCTGGAGTTTTTCTGCTGCATTCGACCACTATTGCAAGTTCTCTGTTTTATGAGGTACTGCCCTAGGTTCCCTTAGAAGGATCTCAACATAACCAGATGCTGGAGTCTCCAGTGGAACAAGAACTGGGGCACACCGGAGACCACCTCCCCTTATACCATGAGGGACATCAGGGGTGGGCCGACATTGGGGGGCGGTCCCTGCCTGGTACTGCTGGCTAGAAGTTTGCCATGGGGTCCTGTCGCCTGCCAGCTACAGTCCTATGCCTCTCTCAAAGATTTACTGTTACAGTAAGTTCTTATGTATCTGTACTTTCTGGATGGTTATTCTGAGCCAGATTGTACCAGCCCTGGAGAAGAACATGTGGTTTTGCTCCCTGGATCTCCAGGATGCATTCTTCCACATTCCCTTCTGTGTGTCCCACCACCAGTACCTCCATTTTCAAGCGGAAGGGGTCCTGTACCAGTTCTATGTCATGCCCTTTGGCCTCTTCTCTGCACCCAGGGTCTTCACCAAATGCATGGCAGTGGTGGCCACCCACCTGTGGTACCTAGGGGTCACAGTGTACCCCTACCTGGACCAGTAGCTGATGGCTGATCTGCCCACAGAAGCAATGGAGAGATCCACAGCATAGTTGGTGATCAGGTTCATCAGGGCAGGACTAGACTCCCTGCAGGCCACGGTCTGCCTCCTAGCAGACCAGGCACAGGATCTTGCCTCCTTTGCCCAATCATTTCAGGTTGGGCTCTTGCACCCTGCCGGGGATTTCCTACAGCTGCTGAGATACATGGCATTCTGCAGCAGCATGGTCGACTGGGCCCACTGGTGGATGCACCACTTTCAGTGGGAGCAGGGCCTTCAATGATCCCAGTGCCTAGGTCACTTGAACAAGCTGGTTACAGTGACCTAGCCAATGTGGGACAGAGCAGACCATCACACTTTCGACAGACATGTCTCTTTGGGGGTGGGGAGCACACCTGGGAGACCACATGGCCCACAGGTTGTGGTCACCCTGGGAGTCCTATCACCACATAAATCTGCTGTAGCTCCATGCAGTGCACTCGACTCCAATAGAATTAGATCTGCTAATCAGGAGTCAGGTTGTTCAGGTCTAGATGGACAACACTGCAACCATGTTTTACCTGAGCAGACAGGGAGGCACACAGTCCCTTCCTTTGTGTGGGGATGCACTCTGCACCTGTACCCTTGAGTGCAGCCTAGGCGCTGAGATCCTGGCGGGTGATATTGAGGGGAGAACAGTCAGCTGCCAGATGCTGTCAGCCAGGTAGGAGAGACTTCGCATAAGTGATCTCTCAATCAGGAAGTGGTGAACCACCTGATCTTCCGGGACTTAAAGTCTTCACCATTTATTCATACTGCTGGATTACAAGCCAGAGGTCCTGGGACCCTGCGGAAGCCAAAAATCTTCAGGACGGCTGGCACCAAGGTAGGACCATGCATGTGTGCCACCAGAAACACAGAAATATAGAATTTGACAGCAGATAAGGACCGCTTGGCCCACCCAGTCTGCCCATTTCCCTACCTAATGGATAAGCTGTAGATCGTAGCAAACCAGCAGCCTACTTCTTTCTACCCGGAAAAGACTGAGGTGTTGGTTTTGGACCCGGGTCATCGTGCAGAGAATTGGACTCCTGGGTCTCCCTCTGGCCTTATGTTAGGGGGTAACCAGTTGAGACCTTCTGAACAGGTGTGGAATCTGGGTGTAATTCTTGACAGTGAGTTAACACTGAAGACACAGGTATCTACCGCTATCAAGTCTTCCTTTTACCAGCTGAGGAATATCGCCCGGATAAAACACCTTGTTCCACATGATGACCTTCCTGTGTTGGTCCATGTCTTTGTTTCCTCGCGTTTTGATTACTGTAATGCTCTATATCTAGGGTTGCCGGGGGTGGATCTCTGTCGCCTGCAGCTGGTGCAGAACACTGCAGCCAGGTTGTTGACTGGGCTACCAAGAACTTGCCACATTACTCCTGTGCTGTGCAAACTGCACTGGCTGCCGGTGCAGTGGAGAATCACCTTCAAGGTCGTGTTGCTGACCTATAAGACCCTACACGGTCAGAAACTGGGTTACTTGGAAGATCTCCTTTGACCCTACCGCCCTCTCTGCCCACTTCACTCTGCTGACAAGGGATTGCTAGAGATTCACAGGGTTCGTCTTCAGTCATGTGGGGCCAGAGCTTTTTCTTTCATGGCCCCAACCCTGTGAAATTCTCTACCTTGTCAGATTAGAGTGCCTGTCCATGGAATCATTTAAGGTGTCTCTGAAGAGTTATCTATTTGAATTAGCATTTGAATAGGTTTATTGCTGCTTTTTATTGTTTTTATGTTATTATTTATTATGTAAGATGTTATTTGGTACTTGCGCTTTGATATGTTGAAAAGTGCACTATAAATAAATTTTGATAGATTGATACTCCCAACCCTACAATTGCCTTATGACTGTCCCATGCATGCTTGAATTCAACCACTGTTTTTGACTCCACAACCTCCTCCGGAAGGCCGTTCCATGCATCCACAACCCTCTCTGTGAAAAAATACTTCCTTACATTACCTCTGAGCTGCCCCCCCATCTTCAAATTGTGCCCCCTTGTTCTTGCACGCCTCTTTTTTTGAAAGATGCTACCCTCTTAAACTTTGTTGATTCCCTTGAGGTACTTGAAAGTTTCTTTAATGTCCCACCTCTCCCTGCTTTCCTCGAGGCTATACATATTAAGCTCCTTTAATCTCTCTTCATATGTCTTCCAGTGCAGACCCTGCACCATTTTAGTTGCCCTCCTCTGGACAGCTTCCGTCCTGTCTGTGTCCTTGCTGCGACTGGGTCTCCAGAACTGCACGCAGTACTCCAGATGGGGTTTCACCAGCTGTCTGTACAGAGGGATAACAGCTTCCTGTTTTCTACTGGTGATGTCTCTCCCTGTGCATCCCAGTATCCCCCCAGCCCTCCTTACTGCCCTCACACATTGCTTGCCCACCTTTAGGTCATCTGATATGACTACCCCCAGGTCCCTTTCAATTTTTGTTGTTGTTAGTATCTCACCCCCATTGTGTACTCTTCCCCTGGGTTTTTGTTTCCCAGGTGCATTACCTTGCACTTCTTAGCATTGAATCTAAGCTGCCATACTTTTGACCATTTCTCTAACCATGCCAAGTCCCTTCTCATCCTTTCCACCCCACCTTGTGCATCAACTCTGTTGCAGATTTTGTGTCATCTGCAAGGAGACATACATTCCTTCAGTCCCTCTGCAGTAATAAACATAAAAAGACATTGAAGGACCGATCTAATACTGAACCCTGCGGTGCCCACTAGTAACCCCCTTTCTTCAGAGTGGACTCCATTTACTATTACCCTCTGTGTCCTATTCTCCAGCCAATTCTTTACCCAGGCTGTCATCTTGGGACCCACTCCCAGGCTGGCTAACTTGTATGTTAATCTTTGTGTGGGACTGTGTCAAATGCCTTTCTAAAGTCTAGGTAGGCCATGTCCACAGCCCCTCCCTGATGTCTACTTTGGTCACCCAGTCAAAGAAATCTATAAGATTCATCTGGCATGACCTTCCTGCTGTGAATCCATGCTGCCTTGGGTCCTGTGCCCCTGGCCTCTAGGTACTCGACAGTTCTTTCCTTCAGAAGTGATTCCATCATTTTCCCTATCACTGAGGTTAAACTAACAGGTCTGTAGTTTCCTGCTTCTGCCCTGCTCCCACTTTTGTGAAGGGGAATCACATCTGCCCTCCTCCAGTCCTCAGGTACCATCCCATCCTCCCATGGTTTGTTAAAAGGGGGTAGTCAGTGGTGTCACTAGTTCTACTCTTAGTTCTTTTAGAATTCTGGGATGAATCCCATCAGGCCCCATTGCTTTGTCCACCATCAGTTTTAAGAGTTCTTTCAGAACCCTTTCTTCTGTAAATGGGCTGGTATCAACTTCTGTATCCAGAGTGTTTCTATTGTTTGTTTTAGGTACCTCCCCCTCTTCATTTGTAAATACTGAGCAAAAATATTTGTTTAGTATCTCTGCCTTTTCACAGTCACCCTCTGCCCATCCCCCTCCCCTTTTTTTAAGCCTCACTATCCCTCCCTTGGTCTTCCTTCGCTCCCTGACGTACCTAAAAAAGGTTTTATCCCTCTTCTTAACCGAGTCGGCTACCTTTTCCTTGGTTCGGGCCTTTGCTGTTCTGACTGCCTTCCCAGCTTCATTTTGCTTTAACTGATACAATTCTCTGTCCTGCTCCTTCTGTGATACCTTGTACTTCCCGAATGCTTTCTTTTTCTCTTGAACCTTTCACTGCCACCTCCTTTGAGAACCATAGTGGTTTCTTACATCATTTGTTTGTTTATTTGCTTCACACAAAGGCTTGTTACCTCTGTGATGGCAGTTTTATTATTCCCATTGTTCTTCCACCCTCCTTCCTACCCATTTGCTAGTGCATTCCTTAGGCATTCACCCATTTGTCAAAGTCAGCCCTCCTGAAGTCCGGTACTTTTGCCTTTGTAGCTTGACTCTATTGCTGCGTTTATTGTGAACCATACTGTGGTAGTGGCATAGTTCTCAGATGGCTACCCACTTCTACATCTGTGATCCTCTGTCCATCTCCATTTGAGAGACCCAGGTCTAAGATTGCTCCCTCAGTGGGGTTCCAATACTAGTTGTCTAAGGCATGCCCCGTAGGGCATCTAGAATAACCCACTCTTAGAAGTGGCTGCTGCAACTGCACTCCAGTTAACATCTGGCATATTCAGATCACCCATCAGCAATATCTCCCCTTTTTCTGCCATTTTAAGTATACTTTCTATCATTTCCTTGTCCATTTCCTCCCCCTGAGAGGGGGGTCTGTATACAACCCCTGTGCAGATTGTGGTGCCATTGCCTGTCTCCAAATTGACCCACAGTGCTTCTTCTCCTCCCTGTTTACCCTTTTGTTCTGTTGCTTTGATTTCTCCCCTTATGTAGAGAGATGCTACTCCTCCTCCTCTTTTACCTTCCCTGTCCCTCCTGTAGATAATGTATCCTGGTATGTTTATGTCCCAGTCATGGTTCTGTGTGTACTATGTTTCTGTGACTGCTACGATATCCAGCTGATCTTACTTTGAGACACAGCTCTTGCAGCAGGTTACACCATTAGGACTGAAGCCGGCAGGCGTCAGGACTCCACGGAAAAATTCTAGCTAGCTATCTTCAGCAGGGACCGCCCCCGGCGTCGGTCCCGCCTCCGGCGTCAGGCGGCGTGGTACATAGGGGCGGTCCGCCCGATTCCCAGTTCTTTCCGCGTCACGCATGTCTCGACCGCCTCGGTTCCAGTCTCTGCCGTGACACATGGTTAAGTTCTTTCCTACAGGAAATTCGATTTTCTTCTATCAAGTTTTTCTCTGATGTCCTCTCCGACCTCCGGTCACTCCTCGAAGTGTGCTTGTGGGAAACAGATCCCCTTCAAGGACCCTCACGCGGCCTGCGTCTGGTGCCTAGGCCCAGACCACGACACCCGGACCTGCTCCTTTTGCCAGGGTTTTAATAGCAGAACCGGATCCGTCGCCAGAAGGCCCTTGGGCTTTTGCTGGAAGAAAAGCTTAAGACCATGTCTTCCAAGGGACTCTTCAAAAAGGCCCACAAGCACGCGAAAAGCGTAGGGAGAAGGCCCCTTCCAGGTCCCCGTCTAGGGCCTCAGACTCATGCAGCTCTGGTTCCAGGTCCGACCGCTCCCCTTCCCGGGCCAGCTCTCAGCCTCCCCCTGCTGCGGTCAAAAAGTCTTCATCCTCTTCTCAGGCCAAGACTGCCAGACCTTCCTCGTCCTCCAGGGCCCTGGTCAAGTCTGGGGATCGCCACCATCACCATAAGTCGGGTTCCCGCCTTTCTGAACCTGGCGTCAGGTCGGCTTCCTTGCCTCCTCGCAAGACCTTGGAGCTTACCTCTCTGAAGAGACTGCAGGACCACGGCGGTCGCCCGTTGTCGTCCACTCGTCACAGATCCCGGGGCCACCGCCGGGCGAGGCGGCCGTTGCCGGCCAGACTAGCCTTCATCGGACGCCCGGTAGGGGACGGCGCCCGCTCCTATTGAGAGGGGAACGATGCCTCCGACCGGCGTCGGTCAGGAGACCATCACCGAGGAGGAATTGACTCAGCCCGAGGACCAGACAGGCAACCCCGGTCCTGTCGAGACGCCCAAGGAACCCTCGCCATTACCTGAGCCCCCTGTGGAGCCGACGCCGGGACCCGACGACCATCATCGGGCCTTTCCTTGGTAGAAGTGAAGGAGCTGTTCACTTACTGGTGGGACACCATAAAGAAGGACATGGTTCCCACTCCACCTCCTCTTCCGCCTACACCGATTACTCCTCCGGTTCCTGCGCTCCCCTCCCCATCGGGGTCGGCAGGCTGACTACCTCCTCCCCGGGAGCACAGAACACCTCCAAGGGGGAGACCAGACAAACGGAGACCTCCGTCCAAATCCTCTTCCAGGTCACCCAGCCTAAGAGACCAGAAGGCGCCGACAATTGCCTTGACGGAGGACACGGGATCAGAGTTCTCAACATCAGATCCCCATCTCCCTCTCCATCCCTTCTCCGGATCCACATGAGATGCCAAAGTCTCCTCCGGATGACCCCGTCTCTGATATTATGAGACACATCCAAGAGAACATGGGATGGGATGCGGAAGAGCTAGACCCCGAAAGGCTACGCCTTGCAAAGTATCTTCGGCAGAAGGACCCCAAGCCTGTGGTGGTGCCACCCTTGGTAGACACTTTCATGGACGTCACCAAGGCAGCGTGGAAGCGTCCACATTCGCTCCCGGCGATGCTGAAGAAAGCTGATCGCTTGTACAAGGCTCCCAGGGAAGACCAGTACTTGACTCAGCATCATCAGGCCGACTCTCTGGCCATAACAGCCTCACATGACCGGTCCCAGAGACCGCAACATCTGAGCACCCTGCCACCAGACCCAGAGTCCAAACAGCTGGGCGCTATGCGTGGCGCCACGTATGCTTCCGCTACCCTCGCCATCAGATCCCTGAATTACCGGCCCACATGGTGCAGTTCCAAAATGCCTTGTGGGAACAGGGGTCTGGATGCGGCTGAGAAACTGCCGGAAGGTGAGCAGAAGGAGGAGATGCTTCAGCTCCTTCGTACGGGTTCGGACGTGGGAACCCAAGTGCTACGAGCCGCGTATCACTCCGCGGACTACTCGGCCCGAGCAGCAGCTTCAGGCGTATGCATCCGGAGACACTCTTGGTTGCGCGTCTCCGGCTTTACCCCGGACGTCCAGAAGAATATCATGGACGCCCCATTCGAGGGAGAAGTCTTGTTTGGTAAGCCCTCAGAGAAGATTATTGCCAAACTCCAAGAGGCCGGGAAGGCGGTGAGGTCGGTTCAGGCCATGTACCGACCCAAGCTTAGTTCCTTTCGCAGGAACCAAAGCCAATTTCGTGGACGGACACAGAGGCAACAGTCGCCCCTCCACAACAGAGGGCTCGGCTTCGCAGAGCCAGAAACAACCCATGGCGAAGCCAGCGTACTTCCAGCTGGTCCAGCCAGCGGGACCCTCAGCCGCCACAGCCTGACTCCCTTCCGGCCCCCGCCCCTCAGGATCAACGGGAAATCATGGTCGGGGGTCGCATTGCGAACTTCCTGCTGGGATGGCAGGCTATAACCACCGACAGGTGGGTTCTTCAGTTGGTCGGAAGAGGCCACTTTATAGAATTCGCAGAAAAGCCACCATCGAGGCCTCCTTTGGTCTCCCGGTACCCGGGTCAGCACAAGTCTCTGATTTGGCAAGAAGTACTTGCGCTCTTGCAAAAGGGAGCGATAGAGTTCGTCCCGGAGAACCAGAGAGGACAAGGATACCATTCCCACTTCTTCCTGGTTCCAAAGAAAACAGGGGACCTCCGTCCGATTCTGGACCTCAGCGACCTCAACGTGTCGGTCGCATACAAGAGATTCCGCATGGTGACTCTTCCAGGTCTTATTCCCATGCTGAAGCAAGACGCCTTCTTAGCGTCTCTAGACATGCAGGACGCATACCTGCATATCCCTATAGCTCAGGCGCACAAGAGGTTCCTGCGCTTAGAGTTTCTCGACCACCACCTTCAGTTCTGAGCCCTTCCATTCGGACTGTCATCCGCACCCAGGGTCTTTACCAAATGCATGGCAGTCGTGGCAGCGTCTCTAAGGAGACAGGGCCATTATGTGTTCCCGTACCTGGATGATTGGCTTCTCATGGCCGCCTCCAGAGAGGCGTTGTTACGTGCGATCCAGAGCACCCAGGACCTGTTCTGATCTCTGGGCATCCTAATCAACCATGAGAAGTCTCTCCTGGTACCGTAGCAGAAGCTGCAATTTATAGGCGCAGTACTGGACACCGTTCAGGGAAGAGCTTTTCTTCCAGACGACGGAGCGGAGCGCATCAGATCCCTCATCAGGGAGTTGTCGTCGAACAAGACCGTCCCTGCCAGGTCGGTACTTTGCTTGCTTGGACACATGGCTGCGGCCATTCCTACCGTCCCTTTCGCAAGGCTCCACATGCGGGTAACTCAGTGGATGCTCAAGGTGCAATGGGATCAAAGGCAAGACCACATGCAGCATCTGGTCAGAATCCCGAACACCGTGATTCGAGACTGGCAGTGGTGGCTAGACCCAGGGTCACTCTCCACGGGCATCCCGTTTATAGCGCCGTCCCCGGAGGTAATCCTCACCACAGACGCCTCAGGTCTAGGGTGGGGAGCACACCTGGACGGGGTGAAGTCCCAGGGTTCGTGGACCCCTCTGGAGGTTCATCGCCATATCAATGTCCTAGAGATGAGGGCGGTCCTTTATGCCCTGCAGGCCTTTCAGTCAGAAATCCCGCTGAGTACTCTCCTGCTTCAGACAGACAACACAGCGGTGATGTATTACCTCAACAAACAAGGAGGCGCACACTCTTACCCCCTTTGCAGGGAGGCCATGAGGGTGTGGGACTGGGTAATCCGACATGGCTGAATCTGATCACTGTACATGTTCCCGGGGTGGACAACACGTTGCAGATGGTCTGAGTCGCTCCCAGGCCAAGATCCGAAGTGGGAACTTCTTCAAGAGGTAGCAGAGGATCTGTTTCTTCGATGGGGAGCAGCCAGAGTTGGACTTGTTAGCATCCCCATCCAGCATAAAACTGCCCAGTTTTGCTGGCTAGATCCAGGGCCTGATGTTTTCTGGCAAGGCAGCGTTGTCCCTCTCCTGGGCGGACAGATTCCTCTATGCTTTCCTCCCTTCCCGTTGATCAGAGAGTTCTTCTCAAACCGCGGGGAGCATGCAACAGTGATCCTGGTGGCCCTTTCTGGCCCAGACAGATCTGGTTCCCTTTGCTAATTCAGCTATCCGGGAACCTCCGCTCCGTGCCATTCAGCTCCCATCTCTTGTCTCAGGAGGAAGGTTCACTGGTCACCGGACTTACGCTCACTGAACCTGCATGCATGGCTCCTAGAGACATAGCCATCTTCAAATCTGGGGTCTCGTAGAGGTTGCAGAAGTTCTTTCTACAGCCAGAAAGCCGGCAACGCATGTGACATATGCCGTGAAATGGCGCCGTTTTTGTTTATGGTCGCGAGCACGCGATTTTTCCCCCTTAGGTTGCCTGGTGAGAGTGGTGTTGGACTACCTGCTCTCCCTTTTCCGTTCAGGCCTAGCCTACTCCTCTATCAAGGTGCACCTCTGTGCCATCTCTGCCTACCACCTTCCGGTGGGACATCGCACAGTGGCACAATTAGGCGCCTCTCGGGAATTTTTGAGAGGGGTGTTACATCTTAGGCCACCCACTAAGGACCCAGTGCCTCCATGGGATTTGCTCTTTGTCCTGGAACAACTCACGCTTCCCCCCTTCGAACCTGCCACGGATTGCGAGCTGCGTTTTCTGTCGTGGAAAACGCTGTTTTTGGTTGCTGCTATTTCAGCGAGAAGAGTTTCTGAGCTTCACGCTCTCATGTGCAAAGAGCCTTATTTAGTTTTCCACCGGGACAGAGTATCCCTGAGGACAAATCCAAAATTTTGCCTAAGGTGGTCTACACTCACTCTCAATCAGGATATTGACCTGCGGTTTACTTCCGAATTACTCTAATAGAGGAGAGGCACTGCTCCACACCCTGGACGTTCACCGCACTTGAGGTATTACTCAACAGAACTAAACTACTTAAGAGCTCAGAGCAACTTTTCGCTTCCTTTTCTGAAAGGATGATGGGCCAACCAGTATCCAAACAGTCCCTGTCTCGCTGGCTTGTCCAGTGTATTTCATACTGTTATGATATCAAACAAAGCCCTCCGGTACAGTCGGGTCATTCTACTAGGGGTGTGGCCACCTCCTTTACAGCACTCCGAAACGTCTCCACCTCTGCCATATGTGCTGCAGCCACTTGGAGCTCTGTGCATACATTTATCAGGCATTATAGCCTGGACATCGGCTCTCGATGAAGAGCCGGCTCGATGAAGAGCTGGTCTACAGGGTCTCCTGTCCTAGATTCAGGACCTGGAATGTATTTCCTAGTTTCCTCCTCCCAGAATGTTGGCAGCGTTACTGCTTGGGAATCAGTCCTAATGGTGTAACCTGCTGCAAAAGCTGTGTCTCGAAGTAAGATAGTACAGTTACGGAAGAACTTACCGTAACAGTAGATCTTCGAGAACAGCTCTTGCAGCAGGTACCTTCCCGCCCACCTTCCCCCTTGGAGGAGGCATGGCTTACGCCTTTACTATCAGGGTTTTTCCCTTTGACTTCTGACGGTGGATCCTTGGTCTCCCATTTCGATGTCAGCCTGCGGCCGGAAGTATACAGCAGGAGAACTGGGGAATCAGGCGGGACCGCCCCCTTATGTACTACGTCTGACGTCGGAGGCGGGACCGACGTCGGGGGCGGTCCCTGCTGAAGATAGCTAGCTAGAATTTTTCGTGGGGTCCTGACGCCTGCCGGCTTCAGTCCTAATGGTGTAACCTGCTGCAAGAGCTGTTCTTGAAGATCTACTGTTACGGTAAGTTCTTACGTAACCGTACTTTCCTCCTCCATCAAGGCCACTAATTCAGGAAGCTTGTTACCCACTGACTACAGGCATTGGTACTCATTGCTCTCCATTTTTTGATGGCTTTACCTTCTGTAGCAGCATCCCCCACTGACCTTTCTACCTTGGTCTTTTTCTCAGTTAGTACCCTGTTTTGTAGGGGGAGGCTGGGATTTTCCTGCTGCTTATCAGTGCCTCCCCCCTTGACTAGTTTAAAAGCTTGCCAATGAAGCATGTAAACTGATTGCCCAAAAGACTTGTTCCCTTCCTGGACAGATGCAGACCATCCTGCCAGTATAGGCTGGTGTCCCTCCAGGTGGAATCCCAGTCCCCAATGAAGTAAACCCCTGTGCTCCACACCATTTTTTCAACCATTCGTTAAACTGCATGGTGCAAAGTACCCTTGCCTCACCCATGCCACTGACAGGCAACACCTCTGAGAAGGATACTGTGTTTGCTACTTGTCTTAGGCCCCTCCCCAACGCTACAGAGTCCTTCTGCGCTGCTCTAATCTCATGATGAGCCAAGTCATTTGTCCCTAGGTGGACAACGACGTCCAGCTCAGACTCCTGTGCAACTGTTCTCGTGATCCTAAGGATGCACTTCCTGTCCCTCCAAACCATGGCACCAGGCAGGCACCTTACTTCAGTTTTCCCTGCTCCCCCCAGTTCTAACCCCCTAATAATTGAGTCCCCCACCAGGAGCTGCTTCCTCTCCCTGTGGTGTCCTCTCCCTCCTTCCTGAGGGCCTCTCTTGTGACAGTTGTCTATAGCCTCCTTAGTCTCCTCTGCAGGTGCATCCATAGGGGAACTATGCTCCCCCAGAATGGTGTATGGATTGTGGAGTGGAACACCTGACTGGGTGTGCCTCTGTTCCACCACCCTTGCCCTTCCTGAGCCCACTGTGGTCCAACTGCTGCGCTTTCTTCGCAACCTCTGAGGTAGTGGTGGTGGCTCTGGATGGGGGAGGTTCCCTTACTACTGTCCAGTGTGGCCTGAAGATGGGCAACTTCCTCCCTCAGGGCAGAGAGTTGTCTGCAAACAGGGCAGCATCTCACCCTCCAGAAAGACTTCCGGGAGACTGCTGCCCCACAGCCATTACATTGCACTACCCCACACATGTCTGTCTACCTTCTGGTTTATTTTATTTGTGTGTGTGTGTGTGTGTGTGTGTGATTGGTTTGTTATATAGAAATATATATATTATAGAATGTGTATGCTTATATTGTCAGTGCAGTGTGCTAGAGAGGATATGACAGTGATATGCACCTTGCCTTTTTTAGGAAATGATGTCAGAACCCCAGGTATGAAGGAACTATTTCCAGGGGTGGGTAGGGTTTGGGCCTAAACTGTGCCCTCACGAAACAATCAGCTAAAAGCTCCGACCTACTGCTGCGATGAGTGCCTTCCTGTCAGCAAGATGCCCTACACAACAATTTGACAGAGAAAATACCCTGCTAATCAAACAGAGAAAAAGCCAAACATCCAAGTCAGACACAGGTAAACCTCCCCAGCCCCAAAACAACCTGGTGACTTGTGATCTGAAAGCAGTCAGCCCCAAAACAAGTCAGCTGTGCTCAAGGACAGACACAGTAAACAGTATTCAGTACCTCTGGGTTTAAACTCTTCCTGCACTGAAAATCTTAACAATTGTAACAAAAGTAAAGCAAGGTCCACATCCCTCTGTTGATTGAAAGACTGCCTTTTCTGGTAATTCTAAGTTCCTTATTTCACCTTTCAGTTAGAAGTAGCCTCCACCTGAAGAATATTAACTTTCCTAATGAATCTGCTACAAACCAAAGACAATTGTAAATTGTAAGGTTCACCTCCCTCTGTTGTGAGCACAACTCGCTTTCTTGCAAATCCTAAGTCCAGTGTTGCAGCTTCCAGCCAGAAGTAGCTTCACCTGAAGAATATTAGGTTTTGGGAGAGTGTCTCAAGCCTGCGTAGGCTATCTCAGCGTCGACCCTCCAGCTACCTCAGTTCCTTTTTTCCCACCGTCAAGTGTGCTTCAGTGACAGTGTCGATCGCCTGCTTGGAGTCAAATCTCCACATCTATACGGCAACAGTGTCTAGTTGTTCAGTTTTTAATTTGGTTTATTGTTTTCTGAAAAAAAAAAGTATTTTGTTATTTTTCTCTCAGCCCTGCCAGTCAAAGGGGTCAACCATGGATGGAGACAGTGACGGAAGGGACTCTCCGTTGGAAGGCTGCTCTGGTAGCTGGGCTGTGTCTGGTCCGCCACCCTCTGGGGGGGGTGGCGATCACGGACAGTCCAGTCTTCAGGAGGGAGGACAGTCCTCCTATAAACACAAAAAGAAATGGGTCCATTCCCGGTCCAGGTCGGGAACCCAGCACCACTTTGCCTCAAGTTCTTCCTTTTCCTGTTGAAAGAGGAAGAAGTGATACCACTCAAGGTCGCCTTCTGGTGCGTCTGCTAAGAGGTCTTCGGTGGTCGGGAGCAGTAGGCCGTCTCTGGTGTCATCCAGTTCTTCAGCTGCTTCCACTCATGATTGCTTTGATTCTCAACACTGCAGCCCTTTTCTGTCCTCTTGTGGGGTTTCCAGTAGGCTGTTTCACCACTGGCTGCTCTTATGGAGCAGTGGATACGTCGTCACATTTGCCCCTTCCGGAAGATCCGGTTCCAGGGCCCTGAGGCCTAAGAATTTTGGAGCCCCAGTTGTATCCTTCAAGGCAGGTTGAGCATTTGGTGCCAGCAATGAAATTTTCACCCTTGTGGGTGCCCGCACTGCCAATGACGGTTCCATGTGCCACCACACTGTTTTCTTGCAGGGGCTGGCACAGGTACCATCCCCCTTCCCTTCTCTTTCTTTTAAATCTGGTGTGAATCTTCGGGTGGCTCTGTCCAGCTCAGTGTTGTCTTTGGTGCCGCGTCCGGCGCTGATTACCCAAGGGTTGGTGTCTGTTCCAGTATTGGGGCTTGTGGTGCCTTGTCCGGTATGGTGTTTTGCCGCGCTGCATTTGTCGTCGGGACCCGCAGTGCTAGATTTGGCATCTGGGTCCACAGTGCCATGTCCAGCATCAGGATCTGTGGTGCCAGGTCTGGTGCTGGTTCTGGTTTCACCTGTTTATGCTTTGTCCAGACCAGGCAGCGGCTTGTTAGGGGCAGCTCCTACCCCTGAAGGGAACATGGAGCCGGATGTGTCTAATCCTAACTTTATAATTTCTGTAGAAGGTTTGCATGGTAAGCCCTTGCTTCCAGCCAAAATTCCAGTAGAGGACCTTTCGTTCCAGTCTCTGCTTAAAAATATGAGGGCAACTCTGGCTCTACAGGCATTGTCTGTAGACCCAGGTAGGCTTTTACACCTGGAGTGGCTTCATGTTCCGAATATCCCAGTGAAACTTACGCCTCCTGTTCCCCCACCTTTCGAGACTTTATCTGAAGCTGTATGGGCAAGGCCGACTCTTATTCCTTCCATCTGCAAGTCCATAGATAGGAAGTATGTTCCTCCCATGGAGAGACCCTTTTTAGACTGGAAGCCCATTGCAGATGCGCTGGTTGTCCTAGCTGAAAATGACAAAGCTGTTCTTCCTTAGGAAGTGTCAGCATATCCTATCAACAAGGAATCTTACAAGACAGATACCATGGGGAAACGAGTATTCACAGCTGCAACTCTGCGTGTGCACATTGCCATCTATCAATGGCATTTCTCCCAATACGAGTATGCCCTCTGGACTTCCCTTAAGTCCCTACTGGAAGGTTTCCTGGAGTCTGACTCTGAAATGGAGATTTTACAGATTGTTACCCGGGGTATAGAATGTAACAGCCATCAGCTGAAAGCTTCCGTGGATGCACATGATATGGCTTCCAGGGCGGCCACTGTTAGAATTTGTATTAGAAGACATTCCTAACTTAGGACTTCAGGGTTTTCCTCTGACGCTCAGCAGCGGGTAATGAATGGCACGTATCTATTTTGGTCAACAAGTAGAACAAGCTCTAGAGGGCGCTCAGAAAACCAGGACTACCATTAAAACAGCTAGGCCAGCTCCTTCCGCCCCTCAGAGAGGCAGGAACTGTCAGTTTTTTTTTTTGTAGCAGGCAGCCCTTTCGGGGAAGAGGCTGAGGAGCCCCAACCAAGCACCAGCCTCCTCAGCCACAAAAGAAAATGAAGCAGAAGGCACAAGGCCCAAAAGCGCCCAGTGCCACCGTCTGAAAGTCCGGCCCTGGTCTCACCTCAGCTGCCTGAGGTGGACTTTTCCATAGCAGTGGGAGGCCGTCTGACTCAGTTTTACAGTCAGTGGAAGACTATCACAATGGACAAATGGGTCCTCCGGATTATCCAGGAATTGTACTCTCTCAACTTTTCAGAGATGCCCCCAGACCTTCTGCTCGAACGGCAACACAGTCTGTCAGCTGTCCAGTCAGACCTTACCACTTCAGAAATACAGGGCCTTCTTGAAAACAGGGCAGTGGAAGTAGTTCCCTGGGTGGAGCAGAACTCAGGTTTCTACTCCCATTACTTTCTGTTTCCAAAGAAGACAGGCAGCATGCACTCCATTCTCAACCTCAGAAAGCTAAATAAATTCTTGTTCCAAGAGAAGTTTAAGATGGTCTCCTTAGGTATGCTCCTATCACTTGTCCGACAGCATGACTGGCTGGCATCCCTGGACATGCAAAACACCTACCAGCACATTGTAGTACACCCAAATAACCACAAATACCTTCGCTTTGTGGCCTTGGGTCAGCATTACCAGTTTAGAGTCCTGCCCTTTGGGCTCTCCTCGGCGGCTTGAGTCTTTACCAAGTGTTTTGCAGTCCTCGCTGCACACCTTCGGAAGCTCGGCATTCAAGTGTTTCCCTACCTAGATGATTGACTTTTGGCAAACCCGTCAAGGCAGGAGATGCAGAAAGCGGTGTCCACATCATCTCAGTTCCTTACCTCCATGTTGGTCCTGCTGAACCTAGAGAAGTCACAGCTTCAAGTCTCCCAGCAGCTCCTGTTTATAGGAGCCCTCTTAGGCACTACAAAAGTGAGGGCTTTTCTCCCGGAGGACAGGAGGAACGACATTCTCCAGATGGTTTGCTTCATCAAGGAGAACAATTCGGTACAAACTCACTCCATGCAGCTGATGTTAGGCCTCATGGTCGCATCCATTTTCACAGTGCCTCTAGCTCGATTGCACATAAGGACCACCCTGTGGATGCTCAGCACACAATGGTTCACAATGACACATCCACAGTCTTACCTCATCAAAGTGACGGAACCTCTGCGGAGATCACTTGCATGGTGGATACAGAAGGACAACCTTCTCCAAGGTCTGCCTTTCACCCCACCAGAATCTCAAATCACCATCACCACGGATGCATCTCTGTTCGGCTGGGGAGCTCACTGTCGGGATCTCCACAATCAAGGAGTGTGGACTCGGGAGGAGTCTCATCAACATTCTAGAGATGAGAGCAGTCCTGTATGCCATCCAAACCCTAGAAGAAGTTGTCAGTTACAGAGTAATTCTTCTTCAGATAGATAACAAAGCAGTGATGTACTACACCAACAAAGAAGGAGGAGCACACTCCTATCCTCTATGCAGAGAAGCAGTGAGGTTATGGGAGTGGTGCCTTGGACACAGTACTCTTGATTCAGGCAGTCTGTCTGACAGGGACTCAGAATGGTCTGGTGGGCCACCTCAGCAGGACAGAAGTAGATCCTCATGAGTGGTCACTTGCACCAGACATCATGCAGTTGTTTTTCGATGAATGGAGCAGTCCGGACCTGGACCTTATTGTGTCCCCACTCAACACAAAACTGCCTCTATTCTGCTCCAGAAATCAAGAACCTGGCATTTTCTGTCAGGATGCATGCCAGCTGTGGTGGACAAGATGTTTTCTGTACGCATTTCTCCCTCTCCCGCTAATTCAGAGGGTGGTGCTCAGATTGGAGGCGCACAGGGGCAAGATGATTCTCATTGCACCGTACTGACCTTGACATATCTGGTTTCTGTTTATTAACAAGGTGACAGAGGCTTCTCTGAAGTAACTGCCCTTGCGAATGGACCTTCTAACACAGAGACCCCTGGTCCATCCCAACCTGCGCACCCTTCATCTCCATGCCTGACTCCTGAGGAGATAGAAGTGGGCAGGTTTAAAGTTTCTCAGAGAATCTCACAGATCCTCTTGGTGGCACGTAAGCCCTCCACCAGGGAGACTTGCACTGCTAAATGGAATCATTTTTCAGAATGGTGTACTACGATCAACTTAGATCACTTTCAGTGTCCTCCGGACAAAGTGTTGGAGTATCTGCTAGACCTTTCAGATACAGGGTTGCAATACTCGTCTGTCAAAGTACACCTCTGTGTGCTCTCCAACTATCATGAGTCAGTTCAGAATATGACTCTTGCTCAGTTACAACTGCTTAAAACATTCCTCAGTGGCATTCTTCATACATAGCCCTCAGTTAGGAAGCCGGTTGCCCCCTGGGATATTAATCTTGTGCTAAACATGCTCACTGGTAAACCCTTTGCGTCTCTAGCCACACGTGATTTAAAATTTCTGACCTGGAAGACTGCCTTTCTGGTGGCCATCACTTCTGCTCGCAAGGTCTTTGAAATACATGCATTGGTCACAGACCCCCCCCCTCCCATATACCATCTTTCATAAAGACAAGGTAGTCCTCCGTACTCACCCTAAATTCCTACCCAAAGTGGTTTCAGATTTCCACCTCAACCAGCCTTTGGTTCTCCCCACTTATTTCGCTAAATTCCAAAATTAAGGGGAATGCATCCTTCATTCCCTGGACATTAAAAGGGCTTTACAATTCTACAGTGATAGAATCAGGGATATCCATCAGGACAAGCAACTCTTTGCGTCCTTCACCGCAGCCTGAATGGGTCAGCCAGTATCCATCAGATGCATCTCTTCTTGGATATTGGCATGCCTTCGCCATTATTACTGTATGGCGCAGGTTAAGTTGGAAGGCCAGGTGCGTGCCCACTCCACCAGTGTGGTGGCTGCATGCCTGGCAGATATTCGCTCTGCCCCCACTGCTGACATTTACAAAGTGACTATTTGGAGCTCAGTGCACACTTTTGTAAAGCACAATGCTCTGGATGTCCATGTCAGACAGCATGCTTCCTTTGGCAGGACAATCCTTAATAGACTTCTGTCCTGTGAGAGCTCCATCTCCTACCACCCTGATTAGGGGGATTGGTTTTAGCGTGGTACTCTTACCCAGCAGTATGAATAAATGGTGAAGACTTTAAGTCCAGGAAGAAATGAAAATGTCATACTCACTGTAATTCTTGATCTTCTTGGTCAAGTCTTCACCATTTATTCATACACCCACCCTCCATCCCCCAAGCTCACTTAGTCTGTTCTGGTCTTCACTCCCTCGTTTCATTTGGGCTGTGAAGACATTGTTGAAGTTGGCCTTTCTTATATGGGTCAATTGCGCTATCTTATGCCCTCATTAGGTTTGGCATTCATACACCCACCCTTAGGTTATAATATGCTATACCTCCTCAGTAGAAAAGGTACTGAGGTGGTCGGAGGGTTGACATCAAGATAGCCTACACAAGTGTGAGACAGTGTCACGCATGCGTGGTCCAACCTTGGCAATGGCCCTCCTGAAGATTTTTGGCTCCCGCAGGGTCCCAGTGCTTCCAGCTTGTAACCCAGCAGTATGAATAAATGGTGAAGACTTGTCCAAGAAGATAAAGAATTATGGTGAGTACATACTTTTCATTTCTGCCTGTGGGGCTCACCCTCGGTGGACCTGTTTGCCACCTGGGAGAACACCAAACTGAGGCTGTTTTCTGCCCACAGACCAGAATACTGATTGGGGATGCCTTTTCAAGGCCCTGGACCCCCAGCCTCTTGTATGCCTTTCTTCCCTTCCCCCTGATCCACATAGTACTGGTCAAGGACAAGGTGCGGATGATCCTGATAGCTCCGAACTGGTCTTGGCAGATCTTGTACCCAGATTTCCTCAGCCTCAGCAGCAGGTCTCTGTGGTGCCTGACTGTCCAACCAGACTTGCTGACCAGACTTTGGGGGACAGTCCTGCACCCAGACCTTTACTCAGTGCACCTTACAGCCTGGTTCTTGAGCGGCTAGAGTTCCAGGCTTTGGGTCTCTCCAAGGATGTCCTCAGTGTGGTGGAGGCCTGCAGGAAAGAGGCAACTCATAGGTGCTATACCTTTTAAATGGAAGAGATTTTCCATTTAGTGTCAGGGCAAGGAGCTTGATCCCCTTGCCTGTCTGGTGACTATCATCCTGGGCTACGTCTGATACCTTTCCCAGCTGGGACAGTGAGCGACAACCCTTAAGGTGCACCTGGCAGCTATTTCTATTTACCAGGCATGGGCCGGTATGATGGTTGATGCACAAAAGAAGATGGTTGGGTGCTTTTTCAAGGGCCTTGATCGCTTGCCTCCTCCGGTACGTGAACCACCTCCACCGTGGGACATATTGCTGGTCCTGGCTATGCTCATGGTCAAGCCTTTTGAGCTGATGCACAGGTGTGATTTGTCACACCTGTATTGGAAGACTGCAAGCATTCCTGGTGGCTGTTACATCTGCCAGAAGGATTAGGGAGCTCCAGGCACTCTCAGAAGACTCTCCCTATCTGGTCTTCCTAAGGGACAAAGTTCGTCCTTCTCCCGAACCCAAAGTTCTTCCTGAAGGTAGTATCGGAGTTTCATCTTAACCAGGTGATTAACTTACTGGTATATTTTACTAACCCATCTTTGGAAGCCCACTGCAGGCTCCATACCCTGGACCCGTGGAGAGTGCTGTCCTTCTATATGGAGCATGTGGCTAGAATACGAGGGCAGATTCATCAGCTGTTTGTCACCTAGGATGAAGCTGCCCCTGGCAAATTGGCAGCAAAGTGGATGATTGCAAGGTGGATCACATCTTGCATCGATCTCTGCTATATGTTGGCTGGTCAGGAGCCTCCCATAAGGATTAGGGCTCCGTCCACCAGACATACTGCTGCCTCGGTGGCTGCTTCCAGGGATGTCTCATAAAGGAGATCTGTAGGGCTACTTGGAAGTCAGCACACACCTTCATTTCCCATTACCGCATCAACCTTGAGTCACACTGGGATGCGAGTTTTGGAACCTTGGTTCTCCAGTCTCTGTTCGCCAGCTATGGGTACACAGCTTTCCCACTTCTCCCAGAGAACTGCTAGGAGTCTGCCAGAGTGTGGATAAGTGAACCGCATCCATGCCCCTTGAAGAATAGGTTGCTCACCTGTAACCATAGTTCTAGGAGTGGTATATGGTTCACATCCACACAACCCACCCAGCCTACCCTAGTAAATGGCACCTGATCCTGCTTCGAGCATGTGAGATATGATATCTTGGGGTGGAGTCGGGGAGGTTATACCACCTGGGTGGTGGGAGGAGCTTAGCTTAAAGACGTTCTGGCCAATAACATTGTTCCAGTGGAACTGCCAGAGTGTGGATGTGAACCATATACCACTCCTAGAACTACAGTTGCAGGTGAGTAATATATTCTTAGAACATTTAAAGTGAGCATATTAGAGAGCCAGTTTGTAGGAAGAGCAGAGTATGGGGTCCATAAAAGGATGCTAGGAGAGAAGAAATATCCAAAATGTTTGATTTTTGTGCATCTCTCCAAACCATACACAGTCAAGCCTCATTGCAAGGGCAAGGCCTGTTTAAAAGGCAGTGTCTGTTATGGGGAAGCCTTGTCAGTCTGACTTGCACAAGGATTTGTATACCCATGATGCTTTGCTCCGGGAACAAGGCTCGAGAGTATGTGTGTGGTTTGGAGAGAAACAAAAACAGAATTTATCATCAGAAAAGGACTGCTTGGCCCACCCAGTCTGCCCAAATGGTCCTTGCCTAGTCGGACTCCGCAGACCTTAACTGGTCTTCAGCAACCCTCCCTCCTCCCTGCCCATTTACAGATATTTCCCTATGTCTGTCCCATGTATGCTCAAAGCCCCCTACTGTTTTTGCATCTACCACTTCCACTGACAATACATTCCAGGCGTCCAGCATTCTTTCAGTGAAGTTGTACTTCCTCAAATCCCTCTTAAATTTCACCTCCTCCAGCTTCATAACATGACCTCTGGTCTTGGTGCTCTTTCTCATTTGAAAGAGGCTCCCCTCCTCCTGTTCACCCCTGTGAGGTACTTGTAGATCTGTGTCTTGTCCCGTGGTGCTCTCCTCTCTTCCGAGGTGTGCATGCTGAGATTCCTCATTAGGGCTTTTGATGCAGCCCCTGTACCATTTTATTTGCCCTCATGCGGACTGCCTTCACTCTGTCTATGTCTTTTCTGAGCTGAGGCCTTCAGAACTAGACACAGTACTCCAAGTGGGGTCTCACAAGCATGCAGTACAGTAGCAACACCACCTCTCTCCTCTTGCTGGAGATTCTTCTCCCTGTGTATCCCAGCATCCCACTGCCCCTACACACTGCTTTGTAGCACTGCTCTGTCTCTTTGAGTTCATTAGAAATAATAACCCCGGGGTCCCTTTCCCGCTTAGTGACTGACAGTACCACCCCCAGCCCGTCCTATACTCGTCTCCTGGGTTCTTATGCCTTAGGTTCATGATTTCACACATTTTGGCATTATAGACTGAGGAAGCGCTCCTGATCAATCGAAGTGCTCCTTTCCTCTGTGTGTGAGACACTCTTATTCTATGAAGAGTGTCTCACATGCAGCTGCCCTAGAAATGGATAGTTTTGGGTAAGGTTTTAAAAAAAAAATATATACTGTATTATGGATCAAGTTTGATTCATATTATTGTAATATTGCAGCCAAGACTCACTCACATCCTTAGTGTATCAGAACTGCTCACTTTCGGTTTGTGGTTCTCATCCCTCAGAATGCATGGGAGACCACTCTCACAATGTAAGAGTTGTCTTGGATGCTGCATTAACATATATTGAACCCCAAATGCCATGCTCTTGATCACTCCTTGAGTTTCCTGAGGTCCCTACACATTCTCTCCACCTCCTCCTGAGTGTCCACCCTATTAACAGATTTTGGTGTTATTTGCAAAAAGGCAAACTTTCCCTTCATGTTCCTTTGTAGTGTCACTTACAAAGACATTGAAGAGGACCGGTCCCCGTACTGAGTCCAGTGGCACCCTACTGGTAACTCTCCCCTCATTAGAGTTTGTGTCATTAACCACCACCCTGTTGCATAGCCATTAACCAGTGCCTTACCTAATTCACCACTTTGGATCTCACCCTTAGGCTGCTCAATTTCTGTATCGAGTCTTATGTGCAGCACATGGTTGAAAGGCCATGCTAATGTCCAGATACATAGACAGTGTCGGCAGATAAGGGCCTATGGCCCACCCAGTTTGCCCATTTGAGCTTGTAAGTTCAGTTTGTTTTCCTAGAAGTCTGTTGCCCCTTACCCCTGACCTCCAGAATTCCTTTATGTCTATCCCATGCATTCTTAAATCCCGTGATTGTTTCAGCCCCCACCACTTCCTCTGGCAGGATGTTCCACTTGTCCACCACCCGTTCTGTGAAGAAATTCTTTCTTATGTTTCCTCTGAATCATCCTCCCTCCAACTTCATCCCATGCCCTCTAGTCCTGGAACATCTTTTTCGCTTAAAAATAGTGTTTTCCTGCACCCTGTTCCTCCAGATAAGCCATGTCATCTGCCCTCCCCTGGTCTATTTCCCTGGTCACCCAGACAAAGAAATCAATTAGATTCTTCTGGCAAGATCTATCTGATAGATGCACAAAAAACAAACATTAAAGGCACTGTTAGTGATAGTGACAGTTATATTTTAGAGGTTTAGGACTAGGTATCCTTTTTTTTTTGTTTGTTTTGTTAGTGTACTGTCTTTCAGTATTTAATTATCACATCTTTTCATTCATATTATTAGTAGTCATTGTTGGCTCAGACATGTCTAGTCCAGTACCAGGAATACAAATGCAGATTTTAAATGTTTTCTTGACAGTAAGATGAATCAAGTGTTCAGAAAATGATTGTCAAAGTGATGACATCATCAAATGTGAATTATTTGCCAGTGAAACTTAAGGCTGAAATTTTGTCTTCTTTTCAACACTAATTGGAATCATGCGAACTTGCATCACGAGAAAGAAATGTAATAACTAAATGTCTTTAGAAAAAAAAATGACAGCAGCGAATGTCTAGTTGAAATCATATTTAAATGGAGGAAAAAATAGCACCTTGGACTAAAATAATGAATTTCATGGTTTCTTGGCTTTGCTAATATTAAAGCAATACTGTTAAAGTGCAAATATGAGTAATTTCAGTTTTAATATCTTTAAAGGATGATTTTTTTTTCATTTTCTTTGTATCCCCTCTCCTAGCTAGCTGCAGTCTGGCTTGGTGCCCTGAGCTACCCCAACCCTGTTACTTTTGCCATCTCCCAAGACTTACCAGTGCCAGGAGGGTAGCCCCATGGTATCTCCTCCCCATAGCAGAGGTCCTTGGGCTGGACACAGTTCCCTCAGATGAGCTTCCTTGGTGCTCCCAGCATAAGGCTAGGTTGGTGGGGTGCAGGGTATGCGGGTCTCCCAGAGCCATCATGGGCCATGGTGACATTTTCTACTGATTTTCCTCCTTCCCCTTCCCCCTCCTCGAGGGATGCTGACCAATGGAGGCACACAGGGCGTGCACATCCATACAGCCAGTCAGTCATCCCCAGTCACCAAACTTCACTGCAGCCTGCACAACCACCTGTGATCAGCTAGGTGGCAGACATGACAGCAGTGATCCCTCCCCCCGGGAGGAGGAGGAGAAGAGTGTCCTCTGGGATGCTCAGTCCTCCTCCTGTAGTCGACCCTCCGTCGATCCAGGCTCATTCCCAAACCCGGGTTGTCAGCAACACTAGTGGAAGTGCTGCCACTGCGCCGTCTGGCCTGCTTAAAGGGTGTGTTTGATTGCAAGAATTGGAAAGTGTGCACATATTTACAGAAAAAAGGGGGTCTGCTTAAAACCTCTGGTGCATTTTGAATGATAAATCTGAGACTGACAATTTGCCAATCAAATTCTTTCACTAACTAGCTATAACAAATTACAGAGCACTAACTGGCTATATCTAATGACAGAGCCTGGTGAATTAAAATGCTTATCAAAATCAGTTTCTAAGTGGCAAAAAAAGGCTAATGTTTAAAAATAAAATGCAATTTTCCAATACCAGTTTATGCTCATAATATTGTTAACTGTTGTGAGCCTTGTCAGTATCTGAGATAATACCATTACTGTGAGTATTAACTTCTGCTTCAGGCATTCTCTCAGAATGCCAAAGCCTTCCACAATGTGAGTTGTTCCTTAATTGCATGATTATTCCACAGGATGCACAATTCCAATTATACTGTATGGTTCAGTGTTGGTGTGTGTGGAAATCCATACACTTCCAGGTGCTGCTGCACCAAAGTAGTGATGTTAGAATGCTGTAGTATCACATCTATGTCACTGCCATGGCGCAACAGCATAAATGCTCGTGTCTTTCAGAATTCCTCTTGTTTACCTACTGTAGAGTCTTCGTAACGAAGCTATCGGTAAGGCTGAAAATACCCCAAGTGAACTGTTTGTTAAAAGGTGAACTACTAGAAATTGTTGCTGGCTGATGTAGCTATTACTTAAATCACATTATCCTGGTGTTTGCTGTTTTCTGTTTATTTGACCACAGCTCAAGGCAGTTAAAAAGAAGGTAAATGAATTAGCTATAGCAAACTATACAAAATGTATGGGCAATCATACACAACAAGGCTGTTTCCATCTCGGGCTGAGATGACATCATAGGGACATCTCCAGGTTCGCTCTTGAGGTCTCTGATTTATTTATTTATTTAAAAGTTTCACCAGGAAAGGCATACTGAGCAATGAATGCTCATTTCCAGATGTGTCCTGGGGGAGAGGGGGTGGGGATATACAGTAAGTAACAATCAGCAAAAAGACAGACATACAGTAATAAATGGACAGGAAATACAATCAGCATTTGGGATGACAAACTTGAACAACAGTCATTACAACAAACAGAAACAGTGCAGCAACTATATTAAACAATCTAATGAGTAACATAGAGAAATGCTAACTTGTATATCGAACAGAGAGATGGAGGGATATTAGGCACACCTGCAGGAGGGGGGGAGAATAGGTCCTTCAGGAGGGAGGTAACAACCCAAGAGGAGTCAGCATTACAGATGGGCGGGGGTGGGAGGGAGTTCCGTATTTTTGGGAAGCGGTAGGAGAATGCTGCCAGGCCTGCTGAGGTGGACCTGGGTGAAATGGTTAAGGTATGGTGGTCATGGTTTCTAAGGGAGTGAGAGCAAGGAGGTTTAGGGGAAATCGAGAAGGAGAGGTAAGGGGGGAGAGAGTGAAACCAGAATTTAGCAAGAAAGTTGGCACTGTGGATATGGCATCTGTCTGCTAGGGAGGAAAGGGAAAGAGACAGGCAAAGGGTGCAGTGATGGATACAAGGAGGGCAGTGAAGAGCGAAATGGCAGAAAGAGTGAAAAAGATAGTCCAGCCTTCTTAGGGAAGTCGTGGGAGTGGCACTGTAGACTACATCTCCATATTCAAAAATAGGTAGGATTATTTTCTGGACAAGGGCACGATGGACCAGCAGTGGAATACATGCATGATGTCTGTATAGGGCACCCAATTTGGGGTGCAGTTTTTTGTGGATGTCCAGAAAAGATGAGGTTCCAGTCAAGCCAGACTCCAAGGTATCTGAAGGAGGAATTGTCCTCGAGTAAAGTACCATCTAGGGTGTGGAAGGTGGGGAGGGATTGGAGCCGAGAGAGTTTCTGCCTTGTGCCAAAGGTCATGGAGACTGTTTTCTTGGCTTTCAAGAATAACTGAGTAGAGTGAAACCAGAGCTGAACATTATCAAAATCATGCTGAAGTCTGGATGCTGCTACAGTGGGGGAGGGGCCAGATGTATACAAGACAGTGTCGTCCGCATACGTGTGGATGGAAGTGAGAGGACAGGCAGTGGGAAGATTGTTTAGGAAGATGAAGAAGAGTAGTGAGCCCAATATGGAACCCTGAAGGACTCCAAGATTGATTTCCTCACAATCCTTGATTGAAACAGTCTTGTATATAATTAACCATATACTGTATAATAATAAATGTTTAGGGTATTTATCTAGTCTTGCACTTAAATTACCTTTAACTGGGTATAAGAAAAACAGACATTTGTATTACTTCAGTATGAATAGAGTGTCATCGTGGCATAGGTCAGGAAGCATAGGAAAACCAGGAGCAGTTATAACATTCGCAAGTAGCATTTAATTATTATCTATAACAGTAAAATAAAAAATTAAAATTGT
Source organism: Neoceratodus forsteri (assembly GCA_016271365.2). Taxonomy (NCBI): domain Eukaryota; kingdom Metazoa; phylum Chordata; order Ceratodontiformes; family Ceratodontidae; genus Neoceratodus; species Neoceratodus forsteri. The sequence continues at coordinate 360,231,908 of JADMNL010000024.1, forward strand.
TTAGTATAACTATTTATAAAGGCAGTACAAACAGAGAAAACAAAGTCTCTTGTCTGAGGGGATCTCTAATTCCAAGTTTCAGTCTCTCTCCAGCAAAGATTGCTGCTCTTTTTATAATCAGCCTTTGCCTGACAGATAACTTCTCCATGCTGAGCTTGTTAAGGAGTCATCCTCTTTCTCACAAAATGTATCAGAGTTCTTGTCAGTTTCTTTGCAGAGCAGGCTTGCAAACAGAACAGTGCCCCAAGCTGGCCTCTTGTTGACAGCTCTGCAAAAGAGTTTGCAAAGAAACCTGAGAGGAGCTAAAACTGCATCTCAGGTTAACCCCCTAAATTCCAAATAGCTTTTTACAATCATTTCAACAGTATAACAATATACATTTCAAACTAAGGAACCCCAGTCTCACTTAAAGATTCACATATATTTTATTATTGCAGATATGCAAGGGGAAAGAAAAGATAGAAACAGCAAGTGAAGGCAGAGAGATAGTGAGAGGCGGAGAAGTGCGAGACCATCAGAGTGATCAGTTCCTAGGTCTCACGAGAACATTTGATTGCGCAGCCAGACAGACAAAAGACAGAAAATGAGAAGCTAGAACAGATCCTTGCATTTAACTCCTTCTGCATAACAAACAAGACAGGGCCTTATTCAACCCTGTCATACAGAACATGTTTTTTAAATTCAGAAAACCAATATCTAGACTATATAGATAACATTTTTAGTTTATTTATTTGGTAATTTGGTCAAGAAAGGCACACTGGGCAGGTGTGTCCTAGGGGGAAAGAACCATGGGATATAAATTACTGAAATACAAATAAGAAAAATATACGGAAATAACAGCATAGGTGATATACAAATAGAAATAAGGCTAAACATTTGGGCAGCTAAGTACTGCAGATGCAGAAAAAAAGGTGCAATCATGCAATATACAAAATACTGGCAGAATGAAGACTGGAATAGACCTCTGAGAATCATCCACAGAGACCAGAACTGGGTGTCAGTGTCAGTGGCAGACAGGCAGGTTTTTTTTTATCCAGGGGAACAGCTTTTGGGAGTAATGTCAGGAATCATAGGGCACCTGGGGGAAAGAAGGAACTAGGTCAGGGGTATTCAGTTACATCCTCTGGCATGCCACACAAGGCCATATCTCAACCCTGGTGTGCCAAACCTCTACACCTGGCCATCCGTCTTTGCACTCACACTGGCAAACCACTGCAAAGCACGCACTCAGGCCAAGCAATGCAATCACGTCAATCACTGACCCGATCACAAGCATCCGATGAAGTGCCCGATCAAAAGTGTACTCGCCATGAATGCATCATCTGACCCTATGAAAGGACAATGGACAAACGACCTGATCTGTTTTCGGTTTGGCTCGCCCACTCAATGCAGCACTGCAGGTTGACCCACAGAACTCCAGTGTGTCCAAACAACAATAACTGCAATGTGCGTAAACAAGTAAAACAAAAATAACCAAACCAACTACATGGCATGATGTTGGGCAGACCGAGGAAAAACAATAGCAGTGCATCCCGACATGCGCTCCCCCCTCCCACGACCGGTCTGTGCCCATGCACAGCCCGCCAATCCCCATCGGTCAACAGAAGTAGTGCCACCCCCTCCACACTACCCACAGTGAGTCCACCCCACAGATTACCATTGCCCAGCAATGTTTCGTCCAAGCCCCAAACAAAAGCCGCCCTGTTTCGCCGGTTTCGCCAAGTGCAGTGTCCCCCTCTGTCCATCCCACTCCTCCTCCTCCATCCATCTCTCTCTCTCCCTTCCTTATTTGTCTTATTTTGGCTTCCATGCATTAGGGAGCAGCTGACCATCTGGAGGGCCAAAGGGATGGCCATCGTAGGCCGCCAGTTGAACACAGAACTGGATACAGAAGCAGGAGTTTCTAGACAGGAAATAATTTCATATTTATTGTTGTTCATGGTTTTCTTTAATCCCGGGATATCTTCACTTGCAGATGTATCCAAATAGAGGCACCCAAGCCCATTAATGACCTTCACATTGCACCCTGCATAGAGGTTGATAGACTGTTCTTGCACATTACACATGAATCAGTAGCCTTTCATCTAATAAGTTTGGCTGGGACATTCAGTGATAAATCCCAAGTTTTAAAAGCATGCGCTGTATCTCTCCAACCTGAAGATGTATACCTTTGAGAACTGTCATATGACAGTCAGTTCTTGCAAGCTTGTCAGATTTCATAACAGTTTATCTGAGCATTTCCATAGCATGTTAATGTACCCACCCACCAGACACACACACACACACACATATGTTTGCACTTTGTGTTTTGACACAGACATGATTCATTCTACAAGTAGGCCATTATACAGGGAAAGTGGTTGTTTTTACTTATTTATATGATTTATAAAATCAAAAAGGAAGATTATGAAAAAAGGATATGATGGGGATTCATTTTTATTTAATTTAATTTCACAACCTTTGAGCTCAGAGGCCTTTTACAAAGGTGTCTAAGTCATAGAACATAATACACAGTACAGTACAGTACAATAACAAGCACTGCGGTGCAACAACATACAGCATATACGTAATGAGCAGTAGTGTACAAGACTATTAAATAATGCATAATGAGGCAAACTCAGGTTAATTACACCTATATATCTTGTCATAAAAGTAATACCTTGCATGTTTGTAAAGGAAAATAGGGATGGCATTTCACAAAAGTCAGTTGGTAGTGAGCTGCATACTATAGTGGCTCTGTACAGGAAAAAGTGCTGCCCAAAGACAGTCCTCTTCAGCATTGTTTGGAGCCTGCCACCACACATTACATGTGTAATATACCCACTGGTGACAAAGGTAAAGAATTTATGAATGTCAGTCGGCATGAGTCCTAGTATATATGTACATTTGAAGGGGTATTCTATGGTGTTGAGGTAGTTGTTTTAGGAAATTAAATCCAGTCTGAACACATATCTTGCAATATGGGTAAAACATTAACCCTTTTTTTGGTGATAGTGTGGTTTATGTTTTGATTTTTTCAAACTTTAAGTATGGAAATGTGACTGGGGCTAGTTTGGAAAAATTATCTGCTAAACAATATGGGGATGCTCAAACTCTGCCTTTAATTATCTTGGGGACAAAAATTAGGCCAATTGCCCAGCTGTTAACTCAAGTTCAATGTTCAACATTCTGCACTTTGGCTGTTTTAATAGGTAAATGGAAATTGAATTACGAGGCAAATTATAGATATTATTTTTGCCTCATGATGCAAAGACTTTTTTTAAAACAGTATGGAATGGTTGCAAAATTGAAAATCCTTATAATTTTGAGTTTATTGATGTCAGGTAATATCCACTGAAATCCAGGGCCAGGTGATGAGAATATATATACAGCTGATATCCTAAAAAGTAGTAAGCTTTCGTTTGTTCGGCTGAATGCTAGGAGTATTGTTCCCAAATTTGACATGATACAAGAGTGGATTTTGGGATATAAACCAGATGCCATAATAATAACTGAATCTTGGTTAAATAAAAAGTACAGGATGAAGAGATACAGATACCTGGTTATCAAGTACGGAGGCATGATCGTGGGAAAAGGGGAAGGGGTGTTTTGGTTTATGGCACTATAGTTTTGGAAATCAAACATCTAAATTGTGTCAGTACACCAGGTATGGAAAAAGTAGTTCTGGAGATAAAAATTCCATATTGTAGACCATTATTGCTGGTGGGTTGTTACCTTCCCCCAAAGAGTGATGATCAACAGTTTCTTGTCCTCCAAGATTTTTTGTTCCCTTATAGGGAAAGCCATGAGTTTATGGTTGTGGGGGATATGAATACCGATTGGGCTAGGGTACCACCCACCAGCAAATTAATGGATTTAAAGACAACGTTGGGATTGACTCAGTTAATCACCACGGCTACAAGATTGAATGCCAAAACTCCCAACTCTTCCACCATCTTGGACCTGATGTTCACCTCTGATTCCATTAAATATTCAGTGGCTGGAGTGCTTCCAGACACTTTTAGTGACCATCAGATAACTTTTTGTGTTAGAAAAACAGATAAGCAATTGAGTGTTCCCCAAGTTAAATTCTATCGTAATTTTCAGAATTTGGACTACACATCTTTCGTGGTTGATTTGGAATCAAAAAATTGGAATAGATTAACTTTAATTCCTGACATAGATAGTGCCTGGTTGTATTTTTGTTGCGAATTTATGTCTGTATGTGACACTTTTGCACCTATTCAAAGTAGGAAAGTTAAAAAGAGAAATTCCCCTTGGTATACTGCAAAGTTAAGAATTTATCGTAAAAAAAGGGATGTTGCATGGAGGTTAGCAAAGAAAAAAATGAGAGGGTGTTTTGGGAAAAATATCGAGCTGCACGTAATCTGTATATTACACAAATAAGGAAAGCAAAATCAGATTTTTATTTAGCTGGACTGGGAGTTGAACAGTTTAAAAAACCTAGGGATTTTTGGAATATAGTTATAAGGTTAGAAGAAAATAAGATCTCAGAGTTACCCAATGTTTTTATGGTAGAAAGTGGTCCATTGAAACTTTCAAATGGGGTAGCTGCTGTACTAAATAAAATGTTTGTTGATGTAGGGCTTTCCCAGATTAATGCATTTCCTTTTCTTGGTACAATACAGCAAGAAAAAAAACAAGAGAAGAGGGCTAAAAATGGACCACTGTTTTGCTTTCAAAATATTACCCCATGTCAAGATTTTCAGGAATTACTGAAACTGAATATAAATAAGGCTCAAGGTCCAGATGGGATTCCATCTTTTCTGCTTAAAATTGCTGCCCCAGTGATAGCCCCAGTATTGGCTGACCTCTTTAATTTTTCATTAAAAACTGGTACCTATCCATTAGCCTGGAAACAGGCAGAAGTGATACAGTGTTTAAGGGAGGTCAGAAAAATGATATGCAGAATTATAGACCAATATCACTGCTTTCGGTCACTTCTATAGTGTTTGAAAAGATTATGGTCTCTCAATTAAATAGCTACCTTGAAAAAAATAAAAAGTATAATAAATATGAATCAGGTTTTAGGGCACAACATAGTACTACTACTGCACTTGTTAAAGTTGTGTCGGACATCCAGGTGGCCATGGACAAGGGCTTCCTGGTTGGGGCCATATTTATTGATTTGTCAAAGGCTTTCGACACTTTGGACCATCAGGTGTTGATGGAAAGATTAAGATCTGTTGGCCTCAGCTAGGAGGCCCTGGATTGGTTCCATGGCTACCTGGATGGCAGACAACAAAGGGTCAGACTGGGTAGTAATTTTGTATCCAGTTACTTAAATATTAAATCTGGTGTACCACAGGGGTCAGAGTTAGGACCCATTCTATTCAATATATATACAAAAGTTTGACATCTGATGAATGATGTCCTGCATCATTTGTATGCAGATGATACAATATTGTATCTTGAAGGAAAATCTGTGGGGTATAAACAGGAATAATTACAAAAATATTTTAATATATTACAAACATATTTTTCAGAACATGGATTGGTACTAAACCCTCTAAAGTCACAGGTAATGCTGTTTTCAAATAAAAAAGTATCTGTGGATCTGGATATAAAAACATTGGACGGGTGTAGTCTGGCACTTGTGGATTGTTACAAGTACTCGGGAGTCTGGTTGGACTCCCATTGTAATTGGGACTTCCATATTGATAACTTGATACAAAAATTGAACAAAACGCTGGGGGTATTGTACAAACATAGAAATTGGCTTTCATTTGATACTAGGTTAAAGATTGTAAATTCAATGATAATTCCTCATATTGATTATGGTGATGTTGTATACAATGGAGCAGCTAGTGGCATCTTGGGAAAGCTTGATGTTATTTATAACAGATATGCGTGTTTCGTTTTGGATGCACCCCGGAAAACTCACCACTGCACTCTCTACAGGAACTTAAATTGGATATCCTTGATAGAACAGTGAAATATGCATGTGCAGTGGTTGATCCATCGCTGTTATTTTAAAAAAGCACCAGGATATCTAGTGGAGTTCCTGGAGGAGTAGAATGTTAAGGAAGGATTGCGATCTGCAGGGGAAATAAAATTTAGGGTACCATTTATGAGAACAGCGAGGGGCCAACACTGTTATGTATATGAGGGCCCGAAATTGTGGAATTCATTGCCAGGGCATTTGAGGTTATGTACTAACAAAACATCTTGGAATGTATTAAGATCCTAGCTTGTAAAGGAGGCAATGTCTCTAAAAAGTTGCTGTACCTGAGAGATTTGCACATATGGTAAATTGTTGTATTTTTTTCTTTTTCTTTATGTATGTATTTTGTTGTATGTACGTATGTATATGTACGTATGTATAGTATTTTTAGAATGAAACTGATATTTTGTACAATAGGACCCCATTGTAAATTAGCTGATGCTAAACTGGGTTTTATCCTGTTTCTGATATCAGAAATACACTTTTTACTACTACTTACTATTAGTATTAGAATAGCCTTTCTGCACAACAGTACCAACTGGAAGAGCAATTGTTGATTAGGGATCTGTGTTGCATTCCAAGTAGGGACATTGTACCAGACCAGCAAAGCCATCAATCTTAATTTATTTATTGGCAATTTATAGATAGAATGCTGATATACTGGTACCATCTTTAGCTGCAGCTCAAATCGGTAGTAGTACAAATATATGACTGCAGACAGTGCTACAAAATTAGAATAATACTGGTTTGAGATTGAGAGGCTAGGAAGATATACTGTTGATTTATCAATGTGTGTCATGTTGCACAATAATCACAGCATTTTTTTTGGTTTTTTTGTCGACTGTGGGGAATATTGTGGTATAGCGCCATACTGAGTTATCGTGAGATTCCTAGTTATAGTTGATGTGGGTAGCATGTTAAAGTGTACCAAAGCTGCAGTAGTTTGCAGAAATCTGAAAAAAGAGAATGGCTTGCTGTCAAAAGGGGTGATGAGATGTTGCAAATGAAAACGTCACCGTAGAAGTTGGTACGAAGTCGGAAGCTTTGCACTATGTTTAGCGTAGCATAGTTCTCAGCTTTAGGCCCAACGTTGCTGGGCAAAGGCTTTTTTTTTTTTTTTAAGTCCAAACCTGCCCCCCACCCACTGTGCAAACATCAGCCATTCCCCACCCATCTCTCAAGTCATCTCCCATCACCCAGCCCCTGCAAGCACCACCACCTCCCCACCACAGTCCCAGCGAAATTCCATTAAAGTAATAATTTCACACTGTGTAAAAATATGCCATCCCACTTGCTGCAAACAGATACACACACCCTCCCTGTCAACTCTCCTGGCCCCCATAATGAATGAGAACACTCCCCAACCTACTCCCTGTAGCACTCAACCTCCTTCCTCTCCCCAATGCCCCCAGAGGTTAAAGGACATGAATGGTATCAGGCTAAAAGTTTTAAAATGTGCTTCCTCGTAGGAGTGGTCAGCTTGTCTCTTGTCTATTCAGTGTTCAATAGAAACATAGAATTTGACGGCAGATAAGGACCGCTTGGCCCACCTAGTCTGCCCTTTTTCCTACCTAACAGATAAGCTGCAGATCCTAGTTAACCAACAGCTTACTTCTTCCTACCCACCACTAGGACTGCCTTATGTCTGTCCCATGCATTCTTGAATTCTCCCACTGTTCTTGACTCCACAACCTCCTCAGGGAGGCTGTTCCATGCATCCACAACCCTCTCCGTGAAAAAATACTTCCTCACATTACCTCTGAGCGCCCCCCTCTATCTTCAAATTGTGCCGCCTTGTTCTTGCACATCTCTTTTCTGAAAGATGCTACCCTCTTGGACTTTGTTGATTCTCTTGAGGTACTGAAAGTTTCTATCATGTCCCCTCTCCCTTCTTTCCTCAAGGGTATACATATTAAGCTCCTTTAGTCTTTCTTCGTATGTCTTCTGGTGCAGACCCTGCACCATTTTGAATTCCCTCCTCTGGACAGCCTCCACTCTGTCTATGTCTTTGTGGAGATGGGGTCTCAGAACTGCACACAGTACTCCAGATGGGGTCTCGCCAACTGTCTGTACAGAGGGATAACAACTTCCTGTTTTCTACTATTGATGCCTCCTCTATGCATCCCAGTATCCCCAGCCTTCTACTGCCTTCTCCACATTGCTTCCCCTTTAGGTAATCTGATATAATTACCCTTGGTCCCTTTCAATTTTACTGTTGTCAGTATGTCACCCCCATTGTGTACTCTTCCCCAGGGCTTTTGTTTCCCAGGTGCATTAACTGCACTTCTTTGCATTGAATCTGAGCTGCCATACATTTGACCATTCCTCCAGCCTTGCCAAGTCCTTCTCATCCTTTCCACTCATCTTGTGTATCAACCCTGTTGCAGATCTTTGTGTCATCTGCAAAGAGACATACTTTCCTTCCAGTTCCTCTGCAATGTCACTTATAAAGACATTAAAAGGACTGGTCCCAGTACTGAACCCTGTGGTACCCTACTAGTAACCCTCCTTTCTTCACTGTGAACTCCTTTACTACTACCCTTTAAGTCCTGTTGTCTGCCAATTTTTATCAGGCTACCACCTTGGGACCCACTCCCAGGCTGGCTAACTTTTATTATTAATCTTTTGTGTGTGACTGTCAAATGCCTTGCTAAAAATCTAGGTAGGCCATGTCACAGCCCTCCTTGGTCTACTACTTTGGTCACCCAGTCAAAGAAATCTATTAGATTCATCTGACATGACCTTCCCATCGTGAATCCATGCTGCCTTCGGTCCTGTGCCCACTGGCCTCTAGGTACTCAACAGTTCTTTCCTTCAGATGTGATTCCATCATTTCCCTACCACTGAGGTCAAACTAACTGGTCTGTAGTTTCCTGCCTCTGTCCTGCTCCCACTTTTGTGAAGAGAATCACATCAGCCTCCTCCAGTCCTCAGGTACCACCCATCCTCCCATGATTTGTTAAAAGAGTAGTCAGCAGTGTCACTAGTTCTACACTTAGTTCTTTTAGAATTCTTAGGTAAATCCCATCAGGCCCCATTGCTTTGTCCACCTTCAATTTTATTAGTTCTTTCAGAACCCTTTCTTCTGTAAATGGACTGGTATTGACCCCCGTCTTCAGAGTGTTTCTCTTGTTTGGTTTAGGTACCTCCCCCTCCTCTTGCTTTATGAATACTGAGCAGAAATATTCATTCAGTATCCCTGCTTTTTCACTGTCACCCTCTGCCCACATTCCCTCCCCTTTATTAAGCCTCAGTATCCCTCCTTTGGTCTTTCTTCGCTCCCTAATGTACCTATAAAAGGTCTTATCCCCCTTCTTAATAGAGTTGGCTATCCTTTCCTCGGTTTGGGCCTTTGCTATTCTGACTGCCTTCCCTGCCTCTTTCTGCTTTAACTGATAAAGTTCTCTGTCCTGCGTCTTCTGTGTTTCCTTATATTTCCTGAATGCTGTCCTTTTTTCCTTAACCTTCCCTGCCACCTCTTTTGAGAACTATAGCGGTTTTTCCTTCGTTGTGTTTTGTTGATTTGCCTTACACAAAGACTTGTTGCCTCTGTGATGGCTGTTTTGATTACTCGTCATTGTTCCTCCACCCCTCCTTCTTGCCTGTTTGCTAGTGCTTTTCTGAGGCACTCTCTCATTTTCCCAAAGTCAGACCTCCTGAAGTTCCATACTCTTGCTTGTATATGGCTTGATTGTATGGCTGTGTTTATCGTGAATCACACTGTTTGGTGGTCGCTTTCTAGATGGCTACCTACTTCTAAATCTGAGATTTTTTCTCCATCCCCATTTGAGAGTACCAGGTCTAAGATTGCTCCCTCCAGTGGGTTCCAATACTAGCTGTCTGATGCATGCCCTTGTAGGGCATCAAGAATGACCCTGCTCTTGGATGTGCCTGCACCAGGTGCTCCAGTTAACATCTGGCATATTCCAGTCCCCCATCAACAATATCTCCCCTTTCAAACACCATGAAGTCTTGCTTATATTAGGACTTAGTGCAGTCAGCCTCAGCCTCTGAACTGCCCCGGAGATGAAATGGTTAACTCCAGAGTAATCTGGAGTTCCACAGCGCGAGGGCGCTATTCAAAGCTCTATCTGGGTTGTTTGAACCCAAACTGTCAGATTCTTTACTCCACTTTCACTGAACAGTCGCTCCAGAGACCAGCTCCTTCACCTCGGTTCGTTTTGCGGTTTATTGTATTTTTATCAGTTCTTTGAACCGGCAAAGTGTTTAAAATTACCGCGGTTTTCGGTTTGAAGCTCTATCTGGTAACCGTAAGTAAAAGAAATTAAGTCTGTATGGAAACTCATTATCGGTTCACTCTGAACCGATCGGTTTGTTTTAAAACTCATTTTCTTTGCATTTAGAGTGAGGTACCCGGTTCTTATCGGTCCTAAAAAAACCTATCATTTTATTGGGTTTTTTCCAATACCCGTGACACGGTTAGGGACCGATAAGGGTGTCTTCTCCTGGCAAGGCGGAAAAAGAACTTGAGATTTGGATGAGCTGGCATTATGTCTGAAGCAAGAAAATCCGGGCCACTGGGTTTCAACACTGTGATGTCTGTGGGGAAGCCTTTGCAAGGCTGACCACACACCACTGTCTATTGTCCTGGGGCTGACCACCTCCTGTCAGACTGCCAGGTGTGTAAAATTTCCCTGCAGCCACCCTGGAAAGAGTTGGGCGGCTCAGGGCAGGGAGACAAAAGTCCGCTGACCCGGATGGCCAGCCGGTCCAGCTCGGCTGGACCAGAGGTGCCCTCTGACCAGGGCCAGACTTCCTCGGGCAAAAAGGCTGGTCCTGAGGAACCAGTCAAAGTAAAAAGACAAAGAAATCAGCTAGTGTGGAGTCCAGTTTTGTCTCTCCTTCTGCTGAAAATAGCTAAAGCCATACAGATTGTCCAGTCTTTGTCTCAGGGACTTGTCAACCCTCTATGGTTGGAAGAGGGTCTCGTTCAGGTCCAGTAGTTCAGGATTATGATGTTGAGGATTTTATGAACCACAGGAGGAGGAGGATTTGGATGATTGTAATTGTGATTGGGAAGGTCTGGAAGTGCCCATAGAACCGGACATTTCTCCAGACAGACCCTTTGAGTCTCCCCCTTTGTTGTCTGAGTCTCCCTCACATTTCAGATTTTATAAGAAGGTAGCAGAAACTCTCCAGCTCCCCTTAGAAGAGGCTGTGGATGAGCAAGAGGAGCCTGATTATGTGGAAATGATGGATATTCCAGAGTCTAGAAGGTTGTCTATTCCTTTGCATAAGTCATTTAGGAGGCAAACCACTAAGATTTTAAAAATCCTTTTTCTGTCCCTCCTGTAGATAAAAAAATGGACAGAAGGTATACTTTGTCAGCCCTAATATAGACTTCCTTACTGAGCAGTGTAGTCACTTGGGTGTTGTTCAAGCTGCAGCCTGTGACAAGGCTAATATTCCCTGGCCTCACATCCTCCTGATAAAGATTCAGGAAGATTGATGCCATGGCGAAAAAACAGTATATGGCAGCTTCTTTGGGACTCAGACAAGCTAATTATATGGCACATGTGGCTAGATATCAGAAATCTAGATGGGACACTATATTGCAGTTGGCCAAACAGGCTCAGGGCCAGCTGGCTGGTGAGTTGGAACAGGTGGCTGCTGATGGCATTGAAGCCTCTAAAGTTCAATTTCATGCTGCTGTTGATGTTAATGATGTTTCCTCTAGGTTCATGGCCACTTCTGTAGCTCTCCGTGAGGTTGGCATGGCTCAGATGCACTAATCTGTCCCAAGATACCCAGCAAAGGCTATAGATTTTCCTGTCATAGGAAATTCTCTGTTTGGGAACAAACAGAAAATTACATGAAAAGATGGATGAATACAGAACTACTTACAAAAGTGCCCAAGCTAAGGAGAGGCATGCCACTCACAAAGGCATGCCCCAGAGGTGGGGCAGGCTTTTCCATAGGCCTTTTATCAATTTCAGGCATCCTCTGCTTTTGGCAGAGGGATTTTTCAGAGGCAGAGGCAGACGGGCACAGGCAGGCCCTCCCTCTCCCCAGCCTAAAGCTGCTCCTGCTAGCAGGCACCTGACGGGGTGTCTGGGGCCAACTCTCCTGTACCGTGGGGGGCAGACTGGCTTATTTCTGCCAGAACTGGTTGTCCTAACCTCGGACAAATGGGTTCTGAGGTGGTAAGCCAAGGCCTGGTTCTCAGCTTCAAACAATTTCCCAAGATGAGAGCCAGACACTTTCCCCTTCAAGTCTTTTAGAAACCCTTGCACTAGAAGCGGAGGTTTCTTCTCTTTAGACTGCAAAGCAGTAGAAAGGTCCCCCTTGCCACCAGGCAAGGGTCTGTACTAAGGTATTTCCTGACCCCAAAAAGACAGGAGACTGGCGCCCATCTTGGATTTAAGATTTCTGAACAAGCATCTTGTAAAACCAAAGTTCAAATGCTAACTTTGGCAATGATTTTGCCATCCTTGAGACCAGGGGACTGGTTAGCTTCCCTGGACCTCAGGGACACCTTCATATCTTAATCAGGGCCTCTCACGAGAAGTACCTCCAGGTTGAACTGCCCTCTGGCCACTACCAGTTCAGGGCAATGCCCTCGGACTCACTTCTGCACCAAGAGTGTTCACAAGATGTCTAGCTGTAGTAGTGGCCCACCTAAGAAGACAAGGAGTAGCTGTGTTTCCCTACTTGGACGACTGGCTCATTGCGGTCAGTCACCAGAGCAGGTAAAATCCCACTTGCAAATCACTCAGGAACTTCTCACCTTTCTGGGGTTCCTGTTGAATGTTCAAAGTCAGTTCTCGAACCAGTTCAGGTACTAACTTTTATAGGTGCAGAGCTGAACACAAAGTTAGCCAGGGCATTCCTCCTCCGAAGAGTGGACAAAATCATTGCCCTGGCATCTTCCTTCACCCTGCAGGTCTCTCGACCAGCAAGGCACTTTCTACAACTCCTAGGGCACATGGCTGCTTCTACAGCTGTCGTGCCAGGAGGCGAATTTCAGATGAGGGACATTCAGTTCCACTTGAGGTCCTATTGGTCTCAAGGAGGACCCCTTGCAAACTGGTCCCAGTGACCAAGACCTTGATCCTAGCTCTACAATGGTGGCTGGATCAAGCAACCTGTCCACAGGGTCCCATTCCTACCTGTTCTTCATTCCTCACCCTCACCACGGGCCTTCCCTGCTGGGTTGGGGGCTCACCTGGGCGACCTTTCCACTCAGGAGTCTGGTCCCCTCAGGAATCTCTGCTTCACATCAATCTACTGGAGCTCAGAGCTGTCTTCCTAGCTCTCCAGGTTTTCGAAGCTGTCCAGAACAAGGTAGTTCAAGTCAGGACAGACAATACCACAACAATGTGGTACATCAACAAGCAAGGGCACTCGCTGTTCAGCCTTGTGCACGAAGCAATGAAGTTGTGGTCTCTGGCCTACTCCCTGAACACCTCTCTGATGTGGTTCACCTCCCAGGAAGGACAATGTCTAAGCGGGCGCCCTCAGCAGGATTTCTCCAGGGCCATCAGAGATGGGCTCTGAACCCTCAAGTACTGGGTCGGTCTTTGCCAGTTGGGGCACCTCTCAGATAGATCTCTTTGCAGCCCCAGACAACCACCAACTTCCTCTGTTTTGCTGCAGGCCTTCAGTTCTGGGATCAGTTCCTCTGGATGCTTTTCAACTGAATTGGGAAGGAAAGTTCCTCTATGCTTTCCCTCCGTTCCCCCTCCTCTTCAGGGTATTGGTGAAAATCAGAACTCAGCCTTGCAGAGTGATTCTGATTGCTCCAGACTGGGCCAGGCAGCCTTGGTACCCTCTTCTCCTGTCCCTCTCTTTTCACCCTCCCCTGACCTTGCCCAGGACCCACGACCTGCTGACCTGTGCACAGGGAGAGTGGTATCGGACCTCAATTCCCTCCACCTCAAGGCCTGGTTCTTGAGGAGCTAGAGCTTGCTGATTTACACCTTTCTCAAGGTGTCCTGGATATTTTAAGGCTTCTAGGAAGCCTTCCACTAGAAAACCACTTATAATTCTAAATGGAAGAGATTCTCATTTTGGTGTTCTGAGAGGCAGATTATTCCAGAATCTGCTGACCTGCCTATTTTGTTGGACTATTTGGTCCACTTAAATTCTTTAGGCCTCAAACCAGCTACCTTGAATGTTCATTTGGCAGCTGTTTCTGTTTTTTATTTCTGGAAACCAGTTTCCCTTTCTTCTCACTCTGTGTTCTCCAAGTTTTTCAAAGGGTTACTTCATACTAACCCTCCTTTGGGAACCAACTCCTGCATGGGACCTGAATGTTTGCATTGCCCAGTAATGCAACCCCCTTTGAGCCCCTGGTTTCAGCAGACCTCAAGTTTTAACTTGGAAAACTGTTTTTCTAGTGGCTATCACTTCTGTTAGGCGTATAAGTGAATTACAAGCTTTGTCAGTGGAAAAGGTTTTTTTCTTTCCACAGGGATAAAGTGGTCCTCAGGACTAACAGATTTTACCTAAAGTGGTTTCAGATTTTCATCTTAACAATCCATCTCTCTTCAGTATTTTTACTGAGCACTCTTCCTCTGGTGAGAGAGAAGCTGCACAGTTTGGACGTTAAAGAGCTCTTAGCTACTATTTGGAGCATACCAGGGGTCACAGGTTGAATCCTCCAGCTCTTCCTTATCTATGGAGATGTGGGTAAGGGAAGACCTGCTACTAGGAGGACAATTGCTAGGTGGATCGTCTCTTGTATCAGTTCTGTGCAAAAACTGGGTAAGGAACCTCCCTCAGGCTTGAGGCTCATTCCTGGGGTACAGCTGCATCTCTAGCGGCTGCTAGAGATATTCTATCTTGGAGATCTGTCAAGCTGCTACCTGGAAAACAGTCCACACTTTCACTAAGCATTATTCTCTGGACGTCCAGTCCAGGAGAGATGCTCGTTTGGCACAGCTGTGCTTCAGAGCCTATTCCTAAGTAGGTTCTGACCTCCTCCATGGAGGTACTGCTGTATAATCTGCAATAAGTCCTAATATAAACAAGACTTCATGGTGTTTGAAGAAAAAATTACTCACCTTAGTATTGCTTTTCTTCTCATGGAGTCTCTATAATAGGACAACCCTCCTCTACCCTCTCAGAATCCCTACTTGGGTATGGGGTTGACAATTGGTGCAAGCACTGTGTCATGCCTTTTAGCTTTCTAGTCCCCCCTTTTCTTCTTTTGGGTTTAGGAACTAGATAATTTCTGTTTTTGTTAAGTGGTAGATGGGCCCCTCTCTGGACTTGAGTCTTTTTGGGGAGGGGGCCTAGTAGTAGTTGTCAAGGGTTATTCTAACAATAATAGGTAATTTTGTTCTTATTATGTGTTTGTTGTTGTGTTCTGTTGTTCTACTACTAGTAGGTAGCAAATGGCTAGTGTAGGGCTTTTTCCACAGACTTGCTATATTAGTTTAACCGTAAAGAACCTGACAGTTTGGGTTCAAACAACCCAGATAGAGCTTTGAATAGCGCCCTCGCGCTGTGGAACTCCAGATTACTCTGGAGTTAACCATTTCATCTCCGGGGCAGTTCAGAGGCTGAAGCTGACTGCAATAAGTCCTAATATAGCAAGACTCCATGAGAAGAAAAGCAATTACTAAGGTGAGTATTTTTTTATTTTCTGCCATTCTAAGGATGCCTTCTATCATTTCCTTGTCCATTCCCTTCCCCTGAGATGGGGGTCAGTATACAACCCCCATGCAAATTGTGGCGCCATTTCCTGTCTCCAGGGTGACCCAGAGTGCCTCATCTGCTCCCTGTTTACTCTTTAGTTCTGTTGCTTTGATCCCTTCCTTTACATAGAGAGCTACTCCTCCTCCTCCTCTTTTACCCTTCCTGTCCCTCCTGTAGATTGTGTATCCTGGTATGTTGACATCCCAGTCATGGTTCTCTGTGTACCATGTTTCTGAATGAAGGATGACATCCTCCTGAGTAGTAACACCTGATTGGCTGAAGTGTCGCAATAGGATCCAAGCAGAAGCTTGAGGGACTGCTTAGTAGAAGGATACTGTTTGGCGGGCAGATACGCAAGGCATGGTTGTTCTATATATGTGGGAGTCTGTGGTAGAAGGCGAGCTGTCTGGATTTTTGTTTGCATCTGGGAATGAGGAACCTGCTTTCAGTGTGATCACAAAGGTAGGGGCTAGAGAAAGGAACAGAGGTGAGCAGGTTACTTACATAACTTGGAAGGTTGTTGAACCAGCATTGAAATCCGTAGAGGACAAGATGCTAGAACAACAATAGCCTCTTCAGTCAGTCATGCAGAGTGCAGTGATGAGTCTGAAGAGAGCAATGGAAGATAAAATGGCAGAGAGAGTTGAACAGGGTATCTAATTTGAATAGCTGCCATTTTGGAGTTGTGGCATTGATGACATCACCATAATCAGTCACAGGTAGGATCATGTGCTCAACGAGGCATTTCCACATACCTTGAGAGAGGCTGTCAATTACACTGTATAAGGCTTCAAATTTTCTATAGGATTTTGAGACAAAGGACTAGATATGAGAGGAAAAATCCAGAACTTGATCCAGTTTGATACCAAGATGCTTACACTGTAAGTATGTACTGTACATATATACTGTTTTTACTATGTTCCTGTCTGCAGTTATAAAAGCAAGGTGTGGGCGGCTTTGCAAACGTTTTCTGGAGCCAACCAGCTTGGAGACAGTAATTAACACAACCGCCCCAAAAAAAAAATCTGCTTCTTGATCTTTCGGTTTGCTTTTATAGTTTTGAGGATGTTGTATTTTGCCTTACATCACTTATTTAAAAATGTGATTTTCACCTTGAAGACCATAAGTGCATGCCATGGTACCCCATGCTGGGAACCCAACCCATTGTGGAGAAGTGGTACTCAGCTCACCAGGAGTGTGTGCCTGAGTCACTTGGCTTTCCTCAGTCTCTGCCAGCCAGAAAACAGCTGTGAAGGCAGCTACTGACCCACTGTCCCAGCCAGAGGACCTGTAACCCCATAATGGAACAAGGTAACTAGGGAGAAGAAATAGAAAAAAAAAGATGTATATAAAAAAAAGTGTGTGATTTTTTTTTTTTTAAATAACGGAGGCCTTACTTTGATTATGTTGTACTTACGTAATATATTGTGCTGGAAACATGAAACCTGAGAAACAGCTTTTGTGGCAGTCTTCCTCTTCCTTCACCCTTTCATCATTTGGGCGTATTCTGGAGCCAGGCGGTAAACTTTGGTTCCAAGCTGGGGGTTTCCAGCAGCACTGCTGTACTCTGCTGTACTCACAGATCGAGCTCCAAGTGCTCTGGCTTGAGGTGGAGACCACAACCTCCCAGTGTAAAGGCAGTCTGTGGTTCTGCTGGCAATTACTGTGTGTCATACTGTTATGGTAGGCTTCCTTTGGTGAGGATTGCATAACTGCTGTGAGAGTAAAGAAACCTGGAGGCCTGGACCGAAAACACGTTGTTATGATATTTGACCTTGTATTTGAATCTAGGGCCTGCTGGCTGCACAGCAATAAACAGTTAAGCTACAGCTCTTGGAAGATAAGAGTTTGCAGTATCAGTAAGCCTGCAGCTTAATGGTGCCATCATCTTGTAGATACTTGGAATGATCAGACCAATTTATAGTTTGGTAGTAAAGCAGTCCTCTGCTTACCAGACTCTAAAGGTATGTTGAATTAAATGTGTGGCTGTCCAGACATTACAATTATAAGAATGCCATGCAGATTCATACAGTACCATTAATCAAAAAATAGTGCAGACATGGACATAACAAGGATGTGTCTATAAGGTTTTTAAGTCATTAAAAAGCCTTTTCACCTCTCAGATGAACTGTTTAATGGCAGTGTCTTGCTTGGCATACCAGCATGTTCAAAAGCTTCGACATCTGTCAGGCTTTGAAACACCATTAAAAAATATTATCCCATTTCCATTCTTTTATAGCTATTGTTTTTAATTATGGTCTTTCTTTCAAGTTGGGAATATGCTTGGCTTAAATGATGGTGTCCTTTCGTTTTGAGTCACCCAGCTGCAGTTCGAATAAATTGATGTGGAATCAAAGGCGGGACTTTAAAGGGAAAAGGTTTGATGGACGTGGACTTCTAACCAGATGGGGTTTTATGATGAAAAGGGTCTAATCCCAGCACAGGCATCACTTCTATCAGTTGAAGAGTACAAAGCGATTCATATATATAGGTTCACGAGAAATGATCTTTTTTTTTTTTTTCACAGCACAGATCTCTTCAGGACTTGCAAATGTGGCATTAGCTAATATTCAGAGAGCTGCTTTCCTTTTATCCAGCTGAAGCTTATGATTATGGTACAGTCCTCGAATTGGAAATGAGAGCTGCAACACAGATTTAAAGCTCTGCTGTCTGATTTGTATTCACTATACATGTCACTGCGGGACAAACTAGTCTGGGCCAAATCAGCTCACTAAAGGAGAAAGCAGCTCCATCATCTCAGGTTTAAGCAAAAATAAAAAACTGCCAATTAATCATGGCCACCGTCAGTGTACCATTTGGGTACTTTTTAGTTTTTTCTGATTTTAAATATAGTACAGTATATTTGTTTTATTTAGCGTGGCCTGAAGACTTTTTAATTAAGTTGATTGTACATAATTTGTGTTTAAAACCAGTGTGTATGTTTAAACAATCAATTAGATTATGTAAGCCTACAAAAAATCAACTGACTACATTCTGTTAAAAATAATGGTTACTATAACAGTTCTTTTACTTACATTTGGTAATTATATAAGTACAGTTGTGTTGCTGTTCTTTCTCAAAGGGCTCTTTCAGCTCACAGTGGTCGGAATCAGCATGGTTGGCACTATTTTTTTTTTGTAGTATTGGTTTTAAGCTCACAATTTCTTTTAACCAGTGATTTTCTTCGAGGTCTTTCTTTTTCCGAATTTTACAGCTGAGACGATGAAGCACAAGGTGGCCATGACTTGCTCAGGATCTCGTAGTGTGTCAGTGACTGTGATGGGATTCAAACCTAGATGGGATCTCCCATTCTGTGGTGGGTGGGGCATAGTGTGTGTGGTGTTTGTGCGTGTTGGGGGGTGAGGATGCATGGTGTGTGTGTGTGTCTGTGGTGGGTGGGGCATGGTGTGTGGTGTGTGTGTGGGGGGTGAGGGTGCATGGTTTTGTGTGTGTGTGTGTGTGTGTGTTTTATTTAGTTTTTTTAAAGAATGGAGCTGCACTGCACACAAACTGAAGCTGCTGTTTGTGCACAGACTGAAGTGTAGAGCCAGTGAACACCTTATAGACTTCCCCACTCTGCACTGGTAGTGATCATCAGCAACCTGAAGGGACCACCTTCGTTTCCTGTGGTGAATGGATAATATACTGTCTATACAGACTCAGTCCTAGTCCTTCTGAGCAGAGACTGTCCATTGTGAGACAATGTACTGTATGTCACATTGTCTGTGATAGTCATCCTGTTGTGGGTGTTGCTAGGGACCAAGCTAAAATATCCAAACTCATTTCAGTTTTGAGGCTTAGAGCTGGACTTTAAACCCAGATTTCCAGCAGTGAAAGGCAAATCCTGTTTCCTTTGTGCCTCTCAACCCCCCAATTATTTTTGAGAGGCTGCCTGTTGTCTAGAAATGGCACAGTTCTGCTTTTAATTAGTGTAAATGGCAAGTAGACTTGAAAACAAAAATAATCTGTTACAATTGCACTTGCGGGTTGACAGTGTCAGATGGAGTGCCATTTGAGAATGTCTGATTGAGAAGAGATGATTTCATAATGGAAGAGGGTCTGAATGTCAGAGGCCTAAATGACGACTTGATATTTCACCATGGAAGCAGGTGTGTGTACTGTGCTGTGCTGTTATTCCAGCATAAGCAGTGTATATATCATATATACCTGTGTATAAGTTAACCTCAAGTATAAGATGACCCCCCCCTTTTCAATGTGAATTTTAGTAGACGTATAGATATCCTTCACTTGTAAATGGATCCAGTAGAAATATACACTGCAGCAAGAAGTCATTTTCTTCCCCAAGGAGTGCACAGGATTCCAAACTAGACCTTGGCTCATAAACAGACCCTTCCACTGCTGGTGTACCCACGTGCTGTGGTAACTTACAGCTGCTGTTATGGGGACTGCTACTTCACTAGTATTCCAGCCTGTAATCAATTCCATGGGAAGAAGCAACACTTTCAGATAAAAAAGACCGTGTCTCACCACTGCAAGAATAGTCAGAGCATGTATGCAGCCTAGGTCTGCACACCTGCTCATATGATTATGCTGACCGCTTGGGTAGAGTTGGCAGGTGGATTCAAGGTCACAAGATGTACATTGGGATCATCAGACATATCTTCCCAACTAGTTAGCAGATGCCATTCCAGTCTCAGTGTTGCCAACCCCACATAGCCCTGGTGTTCAGGTATCTGACAGCCCAAACAGATTTTCTATAAACTTTCTGATACAGGTGGACAGTTGTGACTTGCAATGCCTTAATGGTCGAGTTTTGTAATAAGTGACCTCAGAGCATGAAGGATGTCTAGAAGCTTAGCTGCTGAACACTAAGGCCTTGTTCGCACTGGGGCTCTTGAAACGGTTCAAGTGCCTTAATTCGTTTCAAGAGCCCCGTAGCACGGATCGCGCTCGCACTGTACACAGATCCAGACACGGTTTAAAGAACCATGCTTAAGCCCTGGTGGGACGTAGGCTTGAACACAATTGGAAAACCGTTTTTCGAATCGATGTATGTTTCCTGTTGTGTGAACAGCTCCAGAATAGTTTAGGTCTGTCTTGCGAGTTGTCTGCCACAATGCATGGTGGTAAGCAGTTCCTCATAAAACCGTGCTGGACAAAAGCGGAGATGGCACGTTTACCCAGACAGTGCGAATGCACTAAAAATGGATCATAAACCGTTTCTGAACATGCTTTCAGTAGTGCGGACGCTTAAACATGGTAAGTGCTGAAACGATTTTAAAAATGGATCAAAAAACGTTTTAAAAATTGTCTGTAGCGTGAACGGGGCCTAAGGCATGGCAGCCATACACAGTCACTCAAACCTCCGATGTCTGCTCCTCCACCCCCCCCAGTCCAAATTGTCGTACCATTCATGAGTCATTGACAGTCTTTCCTAGTGAAACACTAAGAGCTGAGTTAGATTGTGGAACAATGACAAACTCTGAAGTAGGTTGTGAATCCACTGCCATATATTTGCATTCATCTGCCAATTTAATGGACACCTCTTTGTGTAATATAATTGTTATTTTGGGCATATGAGTAGTCTGTGTAATTTCCCAGCTGTGTTGTTTCTTTGTTAATTTTGAAATTGTCTTGTTTTTCTTTTTTAGGGCACTTGTTACTACTGCCTTTTTTCCTGCCCTATTTTTTTTTTTTTTTTATGAACCCATGACAGCAAAAGAGTGAAGGCATAAAACAACTGTTTTGCTCTAGGCTTCTCATCTCCTGATATTCCCAGGTTGCATAACCAGTCTGTCATGAAAAATTTAATATTGGGCAGAAAAAAATGAAACATCAACAAAGGACCCTAATAAAGGAAAAACATAATTATTTAAAAAAAAAAAAGCAACAGTTGAGGAAGAAGCTTAACTAGGCTACACACATTTCTAAATGTTCAGTTATATTAAAAAAAAGAGTAAGACTAGATTATGATCTTCATCAAGAGATTCTCTTGCAGCAGGCCACACCTATAGAACTACAGCCACCAGGCACTAGGACCACACAGAAACCTTTTTAGCTAGCAGTTTACCAGGGTGGGCTGCCCACATCGACATCATACGTTGACGATGTCCTCACCATATAAACCTGGGCGGCCCCATGCCCTCTTCAGTTCTCTTCCCCCATCAGCCGTCGCATGTAGGACTTCACAGAAGATACTGCCAGCTTCAGTTGAGAGCCTTTTTTGTTGTTTTCTTATTTTCGTTTTTCTCTCCCTAGCTCCTGAAATTGTTTTGTTCCCAAAGTGATTTTTCTTTCTTTTTATACAGAAGTCCACCTCTGAGAAGCTCTTGAGCATCTGTGCCTGCGGGTAGAAGAACCTCGAGAAGGACAGCCATAACGCCTGCGTCCGTTGCCTAGGTCCGGACCATGACATGCAGGCCTGTGATCTCTGTCGCTGCTTCAACCAGGTTACTAAGAGGTGCCACCAGAATACCCTAGAGACCTTCCTGCTTCTACAGAAGGTTGCCCGCATGGAGAAGGAGCTTCAAGCCAGGAGTTTATCCACTTTGCCGGCCTTGTTCTCAAGTTCCCAGTTATCCAAGGCCTTAGACAAGTCAGCCAGGAAGCATAAGCATTGGACTAAGGACCAGGCTAAGGAGCAGTGTTCCACGGACTATTCCCAGTTGCCACGTCGAGTGTCTACCGTGGTGAGACTCTCTTTCACTTCAGGAGCGGTGCCCCCTTCCAACAACGCAATCTCCTCTACAGGACTCACAGTGGCAGCCCCGCCAGTCTTACCCTGACAGGTGCGGATTCATAGGTGTCAAGTGCTTCTTTCAGCCCCTGCTATTCAGGCCCTTATTCTCTGCAGGCCATTAGTCAGGTGGCTCTACCGGTTCGGCCTTGGCCAGTGCTGGCTCGACACTTTTGGGGGGGGGTTCAGCCTGCTTCCCTGATGCAATTGTCGGTTGTTATGGCAACCCAGATTTCAGCCTCGAGGGTCCCTGTCGCTTCTGGCATCACCCCACGTCATTTCTCTGACATCCTCTTCTTCCAGAACCCAATGACAACACAGGTCATATGGCTGACATCAGTGCCTCAGCTTGCTCCATGGCCCTTCCTGGCCCCTCTGCCTCTGCAGCCGGTGCCGGTGCCGTTCGGTGTCCCAACACCAATTTTGGTGGACTTCCACTCCATGCTCTATTCTTTAGGACTTTATGCAAGCTCTCGTTAATCCTCCACAAGAGCCAGTGCCACAGGGGCCTTCTATTCCAGGCTCCCCCCCACCTTCTCACCCCTCGGGGCAGCGCCCTGGCCCTCGTACCCTGACATCCACACTACCTCATGCTGGGCAGGGGGATGATGATGAGTATCACCCAGCCCTTCTTCCTCCCGATGATGACGAGGAAGGTGTCGACGGGGATGATAGGGGTGCTAGCTCTCTCATTCTACTTCTATGGTGTCTTCCGGGGGGTGAAGAGACCCCAAATTATATCCCTCATTCTCCCCCAGATGACCATTCATTTGTCTCGATCATGAGGCAGTTGCAGGCTGCTGTGGAGTTTGAGGCAGAGGAACAGGACCCTGCCCGACGCTATTTGTCCCACTACCTGGAGTTTCCAGACTCTCCTCTCATCATATCCCCTCTGAAGGAATCTTTCAAGGATGCCACACAGCTGTCTGGTATAGACCCAAACTGGTCCCCATCATGCCCAGAAAAGAAGTTGTACCAGACCCTTGCCGGCAAACTATTTTTCACTGACCAACCCCCAGTTGACTCGGTGGTCACCAGTGCTGCCCAATATTAGACCAAGAAGCCTAAGCATCTCAGCTCTCTCCCTCTGGACAAGGAGTCTAGAAAGCTGGACCTGATTGGCAAATAGGCCTTTACTTCTATTACTCTGACCATTAGGGTCTTAAACTATATTGCCCATACGGTCAAGTTCCAAAACCAGCTCTGGAGATAGGCCAAAGAGGCAGCCAAGGCCCTTCCAGAGGACCCTCAGATGCAATAGTTGCTTCAACTCATTCAGTCCGGGGCCGATATCGGTAGGCACCTGCTGAGATTGGCTTACGATGCCACGGATGCCTCAGCTCAGGCTGCCACAGCTGGCATTTGCCTCAGAAGGCATTCTTGGCTCAGAGTGTTAGACTTTGCCCAGGATGTGCAACAGTCCATCCTTAATGCCCCATTTAGAGGCTACAAACTCTTTGGAGCGGATGTGGAGAACATACTTTTGGACCTACAGGCTTCCGACCAGACTCTGCGATCCATACATTCTTTGTGTCACACACAACCCAAAAGTGGCCAGAGAGTGCCCTTTCACCCATGATCGGACCAAGAAGCCTAAGCATCTCAGCTCTCTCTCCCTCTGGACAAGGAGTCTAAAAAGCTGGACCTGATTGGCAAACAAGCCTTTGCCTCTGTTGCTCTGACCGTTAGGGTCTTAAACTATATTGCCCATATGGTCGAGTTCCAAAACCAGCTCTGGAGATAGGCCAAAGAGGCAGCCAGTGCCCTTCCAAAGGACACTCTGATGCAAGAGTTGCTTCAGCTCCTTCAGTCCTGGGCCGACGTTGGTAGGCACCTGCTGAGATTGGCTTATGTTGCTGTGGATGCCTCAGCTCAGGCTGCTGCAGCTGGCATTTGCCTCAGGAGGCATTCTTAGCTCAGAGTGTTAGGCTTTTCCCAGGATGTGCAACAGTCCATCCTTAATGCCCCATTTAGAGACTACAAACTCTTTGGGGCGGATGTGGAGGATATACTTTCGGACCTGCAGGCTTCCGACCAGACAATGCAGTTTGTACACTCTGTATCACACACAACCCAAAAGTGGCCAGAGAGTGCCCTTTTGCCATGCCACCCACAGACCAAAGCCTGGCCCTAAGCCTCAGGACAAATGCAGATCAGCTTCCACCCTGCCCAACCCTTCCCCCACCTCTTGGAAGGGCACCAGAGGAGGAGGAGGGGGGTGGCTCCGGCTGTAGGGACCACTTCAGCCTGATTCCTTACTCACCCCCCCCAATACTGCAGGTGGCGGTGGTAGGGGGTTGTTTCTCCCTATACCTCGACAGGTGGTGGGAGCTCACTACAGATGCTTGGGTTCTGCAGCTAACAGAGCACGACCACACTCTGGAACTGCTGCAGTGGCCTCCGGAACAACGTCCAGTTCAGTCAGGTTACCCCCGCCTATATCCTGGTGCTCTGAGAGCAAATTCACACCTTACTGAGAAAGAGAACCATAGAACCTGTCTTCGAGGATCAGTGAGATGAGGTTCTACTCCCATTTCCTCCTGGTTCCCAAATGCACAGGGGATCTCCAGCCCATCCTGGAACTCTGCAATCTAACTTTCTACATCCAGTACAAGAAGTTCCGGATGGTAACCCTCCAAGGGCTGCTGTCTCTTCTGCATGAGGGAGACTGGATCTGCTTCCTCAACCTGTAGGATGCTTACCTGCATACCAAGGTGTGTGCCTCCCACCGTCAGTACCTCAGGTTTCAGTTCCAGGAAGCACACTTCCAGTTCTGTGCCTCACCATTTAGCTTGTGCTCAGCCCCTTGGGTCTTTACCAAATGCTTGACAGTAGTAGTGGCAGACCTCAGGAGGGAGGAATTTATGTCTTTCCCTACCTGAACGACTGGCTCCTCAAAGCGCAGTCTAGGGAGCAACTGCTTCAGGCCCTGGCACGTACAACACAACTGTTCAATAACCCGAGGATCACTGTAAATCTACTCAAATCATTCTTGTCCCCATGTCAGCACCTGCAGTACATAGGACTAGTACTGGATACAGCTCAGGGTATGACTTTCCTGCCTCAGGACAGGGTAGACTACCTCTGGCTCATGCCCACTTGCTTTACAACAGCAGATATGTTTCAGCCAGGCACTTCCTTAGGCTCTTGGGCCTGATGGCCACAGCCATTTTGTCACAGTTCCTCAGGCCAGGCTACACATGAGGATTCCCCAGTGGACACTGAGGGTCCAGTGGGATCAGCACACCGATGGCCTAGAACAACCAGTTCTGATCTCTTTACCAGTCAAAAAGGTGCTACTCCGGTGGATGGAACCTAGCAACATGTAGAAAGGGGTTCCTTTCCTCATTCCCTCCCCTCAGCAAATTCTTACAACAGATGCTTCGGGGTTGGGCCTGGGGGCTCATTTGGGTCATCACCAGACTCAGGGGACAGATGAGGGCCATTCTGTATGCCTTGCAGGCCTTTCAGACCCAGCTGTCCCCAGGCCATCTGTTGGTACAGATGGACAACATCAGTGTAGTCCATTTCATCAACAAGCGGGGGGGGGGGGCACCCACTCATACCCATGAGAGTCTGGTGGGCTTTAGAACATGGTCTAGAATTCTAAGCCATCCATGTTCCAGGCATCCAAAACATTCTGGCAGACAGACTAAGCTGGTCATAGTCCAGCGTACACGAGTGGGAGCTGCTGACCTCGGTCATAGAAGACCTATTCAACAGGTAGGGTCATCCAGAGTTGGATCTTTTTGCGTCCCCACTCAGTGCAAAGCTGCTGCATTTCTGCTCGTTCGCTCCAGGGTCTGGAGTTTTCTGGAAAGACGCATTGTCCCTTTCTTAGAAGGGAAGGTTTCTCTATGTCTTCCCTTCCTTCCTGCTAATTCAGAGGGTGTTGCTCAAACTTCAGCTGGAAGGGGCCACTATGATCCTTGTCATCCTCTTCTGGCCTTGCCAGATCTGGTTTCCTGTACTGTAGCAGTTGGCAGTGGAAGCCCCAGTATCTCTACCCCTGTGCACAGGCTTGCACTCCCAGGAACAGGGCACCCTGGTCCATTTTGACCTTAAGTCTCTGCATCTTCATGCTTGGCTGCTGAAGACGTAGCCATGGCTAGATTCCCGGTGTTCCCAAGGGTGGCTGATGTTCTGGTGGCTGTTAGGAAGCCCTCCACCAGGGCTGCTTTTTCCATGAAGTGCAAGCGCTTTGCTGTGTGGGCAACTGCACATTGGCTGCACCCTTTCACTTGTCCTGTGAATCAGATTCTGGAGTACTTGCTGTCCCTCTCAGACTCTGGTGTGAAGTACTCCTACATTAAGATGCTCCTGTCTGCTATTTCAGCTTTCCATGTGCCTGTTGATGGCTGTACAGTGGCACAACTAGAGGTGTCCCGTATGTGCTTGAGGGGCATTCTTCATCTGAAACCCCTCATGTGCAATTCTGTCCCACCATAGGACCTGAATTTTGTTTTAGGAAAAACTTACTTTGGCTCCTTTTGAACCAGCTGCGACTTGCGAACTACGCTTTCTGTTGTGGAAAGCGTTATTTTTAGTTGCTGTTACTTCTGCCTGAAGGATTTCAGAACTACAGGTTCTCATGTGTGAGCAGCCTTATTTGATTTTCCACAAAGACATAGTAGTGTCTTTACATATGAATCCTAAGATCTTACTTCGAGGAAGGCTGATGCTGCAGGCCACACTGATAGGACTAAGCTGTCAGTCTCCAGGACCACATGGAAAATTTCTAGTTAGCAACCTACCATGGGGGACTGCCTACTGCTGATGTCAGCCACTGAGGACAGCCTATCCGGTAAAGGTGAGCAGTCCCCCACGCCTACCTCAGTTCTTTTCATGCCATCAACCCACTCACATCGGACCTTAGCGGACACTGCAGCTACAGTTGACTGCCATTACCCACACTTGCCACACTTTTTTATTTTCCTTTTTTCTTTAGTATTAAATATCGAATTTTCAGTGTTTTCATCGGCGTGTTTGTATTCTCCAGCAGTCTCATCTTCTGGCTGCTCCATTAAGTGTGCCTGGCAAACAGATTCCTGAAACAGATGGCCACTCTGCGTGTCTCATCTGCCTAGGCCCCAGTCACGACACCAAAGCCTGCCAGATTTGCCAGAAATTTAATGAGGCCATTCGGAGAGGTCGTCTAAAAACTCTGGAGAGCCACCTTTTGAAGCAGAAGTTGGTCGCAATGGAAAAGGAGCTGCAAGTCAGGAGCTCTTCGGCCTCACCAGCACAGTCCTCCGGGGCCTCATCTTCTTCTCAGAAATCTGGTTGGAAGCACAAACAGTGGGACCGGTCTGCTTCCGCTCGCGGTCACGCCACAAACCATCGACTGCGATGTGGTCATCCTCCCTCTTTCATCACTGTTTCAGGCGGGGGCTCCTCAGGGCAGGAGACTTTGTCGACTGCTCTCCAGACCCTGACTCTCAGGCCCATATCTTACACAGGCTCTCAGCTCGGTGGCTTGGCCAGTGTTGGTTCCTTGGGCGTAGGTCCCTTCAAAACCATAGAGCCTGTCCCTCCAGCTCAGTGATGAAGGGGGTTTTACTCCCATTTCTGCCTTGTCCCCAGAAAGACCAGGGATCTTCTGCCCATCCTAGACCTGAGCCATCTAAACCTGTACATCGACTACAAATGTTTCAGGGTGGTCACTCTCCAAGGGCTGTTACCCCTTTTGCACCAGAGAGATTGGTTCTGCACTCTGGACATGCAGGATGCTTACCTGCACATTCAGATTTTTCCCACCCATCGTTGCTTCCTTCGCTTTCATTTCTGGGGGCCCATTTTCTTATCCAGACCCTTACTTTTGGCCTTTCTTCAACCCCCAGGGTGTTTACCAAGTGCCTGGCAGTCATGGCAGCAGCTCTGAGGAGGCAGGCTTCTACGTGTTCCCTTACCTGGACGACTGGCTGCTAACAGCCGCCTCCAGGGACCACCTGATTCAGACTCTAGACTACACCTTTCACCTATTCCAGGCCTTGGGATCACCGTCCTGCCTCTTTTCTTGCCAGCACCTTCCATACATAGGAGCGATCCTAGACACTACCCAGGGCAAGGCCTTTTTGCCCAAGGACAGGGTGGAGCGACTGATGGAGCAGGCCCGTCTTGTTTCCTCTAGTTGGCAGGTCCCCGCCACAGTTTTCCTGTGCTTTCTGGGCCACATGGTGGCAGCTCTTGTCATGGTTCCCCTGGCCCACTTGCACATGCGAGTTCTTTAGTGGACCTTGTGGGTCCAGTGGGACCAACACACAGATGACCTGGACCAGTTGGTTTTGGTTTCTGATCCAGTCCGGAGGGTTCTGTCATGGTGGCTGGATCCAGCCAACCTCCTTCCGGGAGTCTCCTTTCTGCTCTCTATCCCCCCCCTCGGTCAGATTCTCATGAATAGACGCATCCAGCCTGGGATGGGGTGCTCATTTGGCCAACCACTACACCCAGTCTACCTGTGCAGACATAGAACAGGGTCTCTATATCAACGTCCTGGAGATCGAGTGGTCCTTTGCGCTGTGCAGGCCTTTCAGACTCATCTCCTCCCTGGTCGACTGCTGGCACAGATGGGCAACATGTGTGTGGTGTATTACATCATGGGGGACACATTCCTACCCCCCTGTATTGGGAGACGATGAGAGTCTGGTATTGGGCCAGTAAGCACGGCCTGGAGCTCTCGACCGTACATGTTCCTGGTGACCAATACATCTTGGCTGACAGTCTCAGCATCTCCAGTTCATGGGCTCACAAGTGGAAACTTCTAACCTCGGTGGTCGAAGATCTCTTTGACAGGTGGGGTTGCCCACAGTTGGAACTTTTTGCATCCCCCACTCAATGCAAAACTGCCGCTTTTCTGCTTGCTCGATCCCAGGCCTTGAGTTTTCTGGCGAGACACGTCCTTCTCTTTGAAGGGGAGGTTTCTGTATGTTTTTCCTCCCTTCCCGCTTTCACAGAGGGTTCTGCACAAGCTCCAGCTGGAAGGGGCAGAGATGATTTTCATAGCATCCTACTGACCATGTCAAATTTGGTTCCCCTTGCTGCATCAGCTGGTGGTAGAACCTCCGGTACCCTTGCCCGTGTGCACCAGCTTGCTTTCCCAGGACTAGGGCACTCTATTCCATCGGGACCTCAAGTCCCTGCATCTCCATGCATGGCTCCTGTGAACCTAGCTATCAACCGCTTTGGAGTGTCCGCTAGGGTTGCAGATGTCCTGGTGGCCACCAGGAAACCCTCCACCAGAGCCAGTTACACTATGAAATAGAAGTGTTTCTCCCTTTGGGCTGCTGCTCACCAGTTATCCAACTCAGTTGGCACATCCTTGGCACCAAAAAGAAATTGCCAAACATGTGGTCAAAAATACTCTTGTATGGTCTATAGTAGAGGTATCAATGTAAGAGACACTTTAGTACACAACACCTATTGGGGCAAACCTATAGACAAACATTCTTGTGTCCCTCTTCCCACAGGATCCTTCAAATGTGGGAATTGCATTTGTTGTCAATTTATTTTGATTGGAAATTGCTTTAGAGATCCAGTAACTAAGACTGATTATAAAATATGGGATTTTGGCACATGCAGTACTACTAATAGTGTTTATCTTGCTACTTGTAAACAATGTCCATCTTTTTACATGGGGAAAACCAGGCAAAAACTTAAAGAATGCATTGACCAACATATCAGGAGCATTCAGAAAAACTGATGGCATTAGTGCTCTGGCACATGTTAGGAAAGAAGGCACTAATCATGGCTTTATTTTTCAGATGGTGAAAAACATATATGATTCAGTGAGGGGTGGAGATTTAGGTAATAAATTACTTCAGAGGGAGGCTTTTTGGCAGAATAAATTGAAGTTTTATATTTCTCCAGGACTTAATTAATTGTTTCAGTTGTTTCCATATCTTTAACATCATTGCTTATCTCATATTTATTGTACTCTTAAGGTGTTATATTTATATTTATGCAATTTTTGTATTAGGAGTCCTAACATTATTGACCCTAGGTAGCAAACCTTACTGGATAATCTTTTTGTAATTAATCTTTCTTAACTTTCCTTCGTTCATCTGTTTTCCTTCCCCCTCCCAGCTTCTGCCCCTCCCCTGACCCCCTCCCTGCTCCTGCTGCGGCCCCACCCCATTCCACTTTTTCTTCCCTTCTTTTTTATTTATTGTTCTTGTTTTTATATTTTGAACTGCATATACTTTTTATTTATTTAGCCTGCATTTTTGGCAGTTTGGTGTGTTAGCAGTTTTAATCATATACTATTTGTCTTATTTGCACTGTCACTTTAACATGGGGGTTTAAAAGTTACACACCATCACTATCTTTTCAGCCTTGAGAAAGTGCTAGTCATGTGTGAAAACGTTTGACTGTTATTGAGGGAAGGGCATGCTGTATCTCTGCTGCTGGTTTGTAACAATAAAAGTTTTTTTATCCTGATGTAGTGTTGCTGGTGAACCTTTGTTCAAGCGGAGACTGAGAAGCTGAGCCTTCCTGCTCGCCAATTGGTCCCTTTCACCTGCCTGGCACTCTGTCTCTTTCGGACTCTGGCTTAGGGTACTCCTCGGTAAAGGAGCCTCTTTCCGCTATCTCTGCATACCTTGCAAAAGTAAAAAAATAAGGAAGTCAGGCGAGCAAAGGCACAGAAGGAGCTGCAGATAGCTGAAGAAATTAAGAAGGGGGAGAAAGCTTTCTTTCTTTTGCTATAAAAGTGAGAAAAGGGACAAGAAGGAAGGAATTGTTAGGCTTAAGAAAGGGGTAGAGTGGGTGGAGGATAATGGGGGAAAAGCAGAAATACTAAATGAATACTTCTGTTCCATCTTTACCAGGGAGAAGGATGGACCAGTGCCTTCAGGAGGGAAAAGAGGAGTGGGGGGGAGGGGAACACAGATGTAGTGATAGAGGAGGATAGAGTAAGGGAGAGGCTGCAGGCATTGAAGGTGGATAAATCACCAGGCCCAGACAGAGTACTGTACATCCATGGGAACTAAAGGAACTGGCTGAGGAGCTGGCAGGGCCACTGGCAGACCTATTTAATAGTTCACTAGAGACAGGCATAGTATTGCAGGACCGGAGAACAGCACATGTAGTGCCGCTCCACAAAAGCGGTCCCAAGGATGACCCAGGGAATTACAGATCAGTCAGTCTGACCTCCATTGTGGGCAAGCTTATGGAGACCATAATAAAGGAAAGGTTGGTGGAATGTCTAGAGGAGCATGGTCTTCAGGAAACCAGGCAGCATGGGTTCATGGGGGGGTGATCGTGTCAAACAAATCTGATTGACTTCTTTGACTGTATCACTAATACAGTAAAGAGTGGCCAAGCAGTAGACATCCTCTATCTTGATTTCAGCAAGGCCTTTGACTCTGTGCTTCACAGAAGGTTGATCAGGAAGTTGGTGAATCTCGGGGTTGGGGAAAAGATGGCCAGATGGATGGAAAACTGGCTGAAGGACAGAACCCAGAGGGTGGCTGTAGGGGGAGAGTTATCTGGCACAAGACAGGTAACCAGTGGGGTCCCGCAGTGCTCAGTGCTGGGGCCGGTGCTGTTCAATGTCTTTACCAGTGACACTGGAGAGGGCATTAAGGGCAAAATGTGCCTATTCGTGAATGACACCAGGCTCTGTGGGAGAGTGGACACAGCTGAAGGAATACAGGACCTACAGGAAGATCTGGAAAGCTAGGGAGGTGGTACAGGACCTGGCAGCTTGGCTTCAATGCCAATAAATGTAAAGTTATGCATATTGGAGCCAAAAATCCTAGGACAGAGTACTACCTGGATGGAGTCCAAGTATCTGCATCAGAGGAGGAGAAGGACCTCGGAGTGGTGATCACTAGAGACCTGAAGCTCTCCACACAGTGCAAGAAAGCAGCAGCAAAGGCAAACAAGATGCTGGGATGCATATCTAGGGTGATCGGTAGTAGCAGAGAAGAGGTTATACTACCCCTGTACAGGTCACTGGTAAGGCCACATCAGGAGTATGGAGTTCAGTACTGGTGCCCACATCTCAAAAAGGACATTAACTTGCTGGAGAAGGTCCAGAGGAGGGCTACAAAGATGATAGCTGGTCAGCAGGGTAAGGCATATGAGGAGAGGTTGAGGGCACTGAATACGTACTCCCTGGAAGACAGGAGAGAAAGAGGGGACATGACTGGGACCTTCAAGTACTTGAAAGGGATAAATAAGGTTGATAAGGAGAGTCTCTTTGCTGAGTGGCAACCATAACACGAGGGTACACAGTCTTAAACTGGAGGGTGGGAGGTTTATGAGGGAGGTCAGGAAGCACTTCTTCACAGAGAGGGTGGTGGACACTTGGAATGCGCTGCCAGAAGAGGTAATCTCATTGAAGACAGTGGGCAACTTTAAGAGAGGCTGGGACAGGTATAGGGGGAAGGTAAGGGTCATGGGTAGGGAGGATGGGAGGAGTGGGGAGAGGGGGCAGGGACAGTAGCTCAAGCTGTGGACCCTGCAACACGAGCAAACTTGATAGACCAAATGGCCTTCTTCTGCTGGCTTCTTTGTATGTTCGTATGCACCTATCGAGGGCAAAGCTGTCGCCCAGCTGGAAGTGTCCAGAACCTTCCTTTGGGGCATCTTGCATCTAATACCTCCCGTTCGGGACCTGGTCCCTCCATGGGATTTCAATTTTATGTTGAAGAAGCTCACTCTACCTCCCTTTGAACTGGCTGTGAGTTGCGAGCTGTGCTTTCTGTTGTGGAAAGTGCTCTTTTTAGTTGCTGTTACTTCTGCTTGGATGATTTCTGAGCTCCAGGCTCTTATGTGTAAGGAGCCTTATTTGATTTTTTTTTACAAAGACAGGCTACTAATCCTAGGTTTCTACCCAAGGTGGTGGCTACTTTGACTCAATCCATCCATCCACCTTCCAGTTTATTTTCCTGAGTATTACATTTGGGGGAGGCTTTGCTCCATACTTTGGATGTACAAAGGATTTTGTGGTACTATACGAACCACACAAAGCCTTTACGGAAATCTGATCAGTCGTTTGTTTCGTTCGCCTCTAATATAGAGGGCACCCCATTTCCAAACAGTGTCTAACTGGTTAGTGAATTGTATTGTTTATTGCTACTGCAAGTACAACAAGACTATTCCGAGAGTGGTCAAAGACCATTCCACCAGAGGTATGGCCGCCTCTGTGGATTCTTTAAGAGGTGTGTCTGCTGCAGACATTTGTGCAGCTGCCACCCGGAGTTCTGTCTGCACTTTCACCATGCATTACAGTCTGGACATCACCTCTAGGTGCAGAGCCAATTTCAGCCTAGCAGTTCTTCAGGGCCTTCTCTCATGAGCTCTTGGCTGCTGATTTGTCCTTCTCCCGATGTTATTCTCCTGGAGATACCTGGTACCGCTTGGGACTCAGTCCTGCCGGTATGGCCTGCTGCAAGAGCCTTCTCGAATTAAGATAGTACAGTTACGTAAGAACTTACTGTAGCAGTAAATCTTCAAGAGAAGCTCGTGCAGTAGGCCCTGCTTTCCCTCCCTCCTTCCCCGTGCTGCTCTTTGTTCCTCTCACACTGCCTCTGCCTTTCTTTTGACTCTCAGAAATCTCCTAGGTTCTCCATTTGCTGCTCATTTGGGATCTCCAGAGGGAGAACTGAGGTAGGTGTGGGGGACTGCTCACCTTTATATGTTAGGCTGACATCAGCGGCTGACGTTGGCAGTGGGCAGTCCCCCATGGTAGACTGCTAGTTAGACATTTTTCGTGTGGTACTGGCTCCTTACATCTTAGTCCTTCTGGCGTGGCCTGCTGCAAGAGTAACTGTTATGGTATGTTCTTACCTAACTGTACTTTTCTTCTTAAGGTGGTGTCTGCGTTTGCATTAAATCAAACTATCCATCTGCCTGTTTATTATCATGAGCATGCCAATCCAGGGGAAGCATTGCTCCATACTTTGGATGTACTTAGAATACTCAAATATTATGTTCATTGCATGATGGACTACAGGAAGTCCTCACAACTTTTTGTTTATTTCACCCCTGGGAAAGAGGGCGTACCTGTTTGTAAATAGTGATTTTCTAAATGGTTAGTCAGCTATTATTTTTTGCTATAGGAAGTATTGTAAGGAACTTCCTGGCCATGTTCACTAAGGGCATGGCTACCTCTGTTGCCTGTTTCAGGAACGTGTCAGCTGCTGAGATCTGTGCTGCTGCCACTTACTGTCCACACCTTTACCAAGCACTGCGCTGTAGTCATTGCCTCAAGACATCGAGCTGGTTTCAGCCTAACTGTGCTTCAGGCCGTGCTCTCTTAAGCTTGTGGTCTCCAACCGCCCAGACAGGTTCTTCTGCTGTCAGAACTGCTTGGGACTCGTTCTATAGGTGTGGCCTGCTGCAAGAGATACCCTCAATGAAGATAGTACAGTTACGTAAGAACTTACCATAACAGTAGATCTTACTTCAAGGGTATCTCTTGCTGCAGGCCATCACCAGTAGGACTATGCCATCAGGCCACAGGACCACAGAGAAACCTTTCTGGCTAGCAGTCTACCAGAGGGGGCCGCCCACCTCTGATGTCAGTGCCTGACGTCAGCCTTTGCTATATAAGGCAGGCAGCCCCCACACGCTCCTCAGTTCTTTCCCACCATTGACCAATGCACGTTGGACCACTGGAACTGCCACAGCTACAGCTGACAGCCATTTTCGCACGTTTACAGCGCTTTTTTATTTTTCTATTTCTTTTAGTTCTAACATTGTATTTTCTGTGTTCTCACAAAATAGTTTGTCTTCTCAGCCTTCCTCATCTTCTGACCACTCCACAAAGTGCGCCCGCGGCAAGCAGATCCTGGACAAGGACGACCATTCTGCCTGCATCTTATGCCTAGGCTCAAACCACAACATCCAAACCTGTGAGGCCTGCCAGAAGTTCAACCTGGCCACCTGCAGACATCGCCAGAAGCAGATGGTCGCCTCAGTGGAATAGGAGCTGCAGGCCAGGAGTTCCTCCACTTCCCCAGCCCAGTCCTCGGGGTCTTCCTCATCAAAGTCCTGGGACAAATCCTCCAGGAAGCACAAACACCGGGACCAGGACACGACCAACTCTGCACCACCTCCCCACGCAGTCATCTCACAAGAAGTCTCTGACCGCATCGGGGTCTTCCTCCCTCGGGCGGGGGGTCACCTCGGCCTCACACACCATCTCCTCCACAGAGTTACTGTGGCCCTGCCTCCCACCTGGGTCTCCCTAGTGGGTGCCAGACTTTTGGGCCAGGGTTCTTTGTACTGTGCCTCGCAGCCACTGCTGTTCCAGCCCCTGTTTTCCATGGGCACTCAGTGAGGTGGCTCCAGCCGGCATGGGCGTGACATTTGCCAGCCTTCCTGCGACCGTCCCTCCAACGCCCACACCCCCGATGACGGTCTCAGCCTCTGAGACTGCTGTCGGCTCAGCCCTTGGTGTCTGTTAAAGCCTGGCCTCCCCTCAGATTTTGCCCAGCAGATTTTTCTCCACCCAGGTGCCCGCTGCTCCACGGCCGGCACCTGCAGACCCTGCTCTGGGTCCCTCCCAGATGATGCGCGTTACACTGACCCCTCCACCAGCTGGGCCTTCATTCATGCCTCGCCGCTTCTGACTCCGGCGGGATCGACGCCCAGTGATCTTCCACAACTGGCGTCTGCCTACCCCTATCCAGCCCCAGGGAGACCTACACTGGGTTACCCATTCCTGACTCATGCTGGTCCTGAGCCCATCTACCCATGTCCAGTTCCTGGGGGACCGGCGCCTGCCCCTGTGGATTATCATGGCCTGATCTCTGCCTTATGGTCATTCATGCAGACCCAGGCTCCAGTGCCACGGGCTCCGGCTCTGACCCGTCCTCAAGGGCCTCCTCTAGACCACCTCCCAGCACCAGTTCGTCCGGGCCCTACTGTTCCTCATATCCCTAAAGGGGGGGCCTGATGTTGGGTCTGCTGGCCGTTCTGACAGGCATCGGCCTGAGGAGAGTGACGATGGGGACAATGGCAAGGAGAGTCTCGGCAGCAAGTCCTCCTCTCTCCCCCCTCGGAGTCTTCAGAGGGGGAGGAGCTCCCAGCCAACATACCCAAGTTCCCTCCTAATGACCATTCCTTTATGGCCATGATGCACTGCATTCTGGGCACCATGGGATGGGAGACAGAGGAGCAGGTCTCCGAGAGGCACTGGCTAGCCGTCCAGCCTAATGCCTCTTCCCCATGTGGTCCCTCCCATTATTGAATATATGAGGATGTCACCCGGGCTGCCAGATATCACCCTCACACAGTCCCAGCACTCTCCAAGAAGGCGCACAGGCTCTGCCATGCTCTGGCTGGTAAGTCCTATTTTGGGGAACAGCCCAAGACTGATTTGGTCACCATCAATGCAGCTCATGACTGTACCAAACAGTCCAAACATCTCAGCTCCCTTCCACCAGATAGGACCAATTGGGCAAGTGCGTCTTCACCTCTGTCACTCTGGGTGCTGCAGCTCATTGAACATGGTCATACTCTAGAGTTCATAGAGTGGCCTCCGGAAAATCCTCTGAGCCAGTCCTCTTATCCTCCTGCTCACGTTCCTCTCATCAGGGAGGAAATCCATGCCTCACTTTGAAAAAAGGTCATAGAACCAGTCCCTCAACATCAGCAGGGCCGGCGTTTCTACTCCCACTCTTCCTAGTTCCCAAGCGGATGGGAGATCTTTGTCCCAACCTGGACTTGAGCCAGCTGATCCTGTTCATAGAGTACAAAAGGTTCAGGATGGTTGCCCTTTAGGGTTTGCTGCCCCTCCTGCATCAGGGGGACTGAATCTGTTCCCTGGATATGCAAGATGCGTATCTGCATATTAAAGTTTTTGGCCCCCATGGCACCTCCTCCATTTTCACTTTCAGTGTGCGCATTACCAGTTCCGGGCTGTACCCTTTGGCTTGTCCTCAGCACCCAGAATCTTCACCAAATGCCTGGTGGTGGTAGCAGTCATCTCTAGAGGGCAGGGTTTCTGTGTTTTCCCATACCTAGATGATTGGCTTCTAGCGGCCCCATCCAGGGAACGTCTCCTTCAGACTCTGGCACAGACCCACAGTCTGTTCCAGGCCTTGGGCATTACCATCAACATGCCAAAGTATTTCCTCACTCCCTGCCAGTGGCTCCAGTACATAGGGGCAGTCCTGGACATGGCCCAGGGGATGTCCTTCTTGCCCTCATACAAAGCAGCGTGTCTGATGGATCAGGTCTGTCTTCTCTCCAGCCGTTATGTTTTGGACTGGGCCTTCCTATGGCTTCTGGGTCTCATGGCTGCAACCATTGCCATGGTCCCTTTGGCCAGTTTGCACATGACAGTCCTTTAGTGGATTCTGTGGGTCCAGTGTGACCAGTGCATGGATGCCCTGGATCAACCAGTTATTGTATCTGATACAATCTGGAGTGTTCTGTTGTGTTGTCTCAAGACCACCAACCTGCTTTGGGGGATTCCCTTTTTCATTCTTCCCCCTCAACAAGTCCTCATGACAGATGCCTCGAATCTCAGCTGGGAGGTTCACCTAGGTGTCCACCAAATCCAAGGTACATAGACTGAGGTGGAGAGGACTCTCCACATCAGTGTTCTGGAGATGCAAGCAGTCTTGTACACCCTACAGGCTTTCCAGACTCCGCTATCCCCCGGTCTGTTGTTGGTTCAGATGAATAACATGTGTGTAGTTTATTACGTAAACAAGCAGGGGGGACTTGCTCCTACCCCCGTGCAGGAAAGCGATGAGAGTCTGATATTTGGCCATAGATCACGGGCTCCTGCTCTTGGACATCCATGTTTCTGGTGTCCAAAACATCCTGGCGGACAGTTAAGCCAGTCTCGGTTCAGAGCCCAGGAGTGGGAACTTCTGACCCTGGTGGTCAAAGGCCTGTTTGACAGATGGGGTCATCCAGAGCTGGACCTTTTTGCATCTCCAAACAATGCAAAACTGCCACTTTTCTGCTCGCTAGATCCAGTGCCTGGAGATCTCTTGTGAAATGCACTATCCCTCTCTTGGAAAGGGAGGTTCCTCTATGCCTTCCCTCCTTTCCCACTCCTTCAGAAGGTCCTGATCAAGCTTCAGATGGAAGGGGCCACCATGATCCTGATTTCCTCCTTTGTGTCTCGTCAGACTTGGTTCCCCTTGCTTCAACAGCTGGCAGTGGAACCCCCGGTCCCTCTGCTCCTGTGCACAGGCTTGCTGTCCTAGAAGCAGGGTATCCTGGTCCACCAAGACCTTAACGCATTGCCTCCACAGGAGCTTTCCGAAGTTGCAGCACTTGTCTCCTGTATACTGTAAACAGTTAATCCTGGGCCCTTCTAAGTAAAATCAAGCCATAATTGGCATGCCGCAAACAAATGCTAATAGCACAAAAACAATAAGTGCTAGACACAAAAGTATGAGTGGCAAAATTATTCAACATAAAATTACCTTTCCAACAGTGGTATGCAAGGAATAGCAGGTAATTTAGTTTTATTTCTGTGCTGGTTGAAACAGCAAAACAAAATATTTTTTCCACTAAAAAATGCACCATAAACCTTTTTTTGTTGGGAAATATGTAACATATCAACACCAAATTAAGCATCCAGACATTAGATGCAATTTTAATAATTTGTTTGTAAAACGTATCAGTGGCAAAGTTGTTCCACACAAAATTGCCTTTCCAACGGTTCTATGCAATCAACTGTACTCAATTTGGTTTTTGTTTTACACTGGCTAAGATACCTGGAATGTGTGTTTTCTTCAAATTGTTTAGGTGGTTCTAGATTGACAGAATGTCATAAACAAATATGAATAACTCCAAAAGTGAACATGATACACACAAAGTGTCAGTGGCAAGGTTGTTCAGCACAACATTACCTTTCTAATGGTACTGTGCAGTCAATTCTAATCAATTCTGGCTGGCAAGTAATATTAAAAAATGTGAGCTACTTCTCCAGACGTTTCTAGGGCACACAGGAAGTCTGTAGGCGACTTCTGTAGGCGTTCTGGGACACACTGTAGTTAGATTTGCTGACGCTTACAGACGTTTCTAGGAGGCAATGAGTTAAGTCTCTCTGTCTCCATGCATGGCTCTTGGGGACATAGCTATCGCTCGGTTTAGGGTGTCTTCCAGGGTGGTGGACATTCTGGTGGTGGCTAGGAAACCCTCCACCAGGGCCACTTACTCTATGAAATGGAAGCACTTTGCCATAAGGGCTGCATCACACTAGTTAGATCCCTTCACCTGTCCAGTGGACCAGGCGCTGGAGTACCTGCTGTCCCTTTCAGACTCAGGCCTGTGGTACTCCTCGATTAAGGTACATCTTTCTGCCATTTCTGCATACCATGTGCTGGTTGAGGGCTGTTCAGTGGCTCAACTTGATGTCTCAAACTTTCTTGAGGGGCATTCTGCGTTTGAAGCCTCCAATCCATGACCCTGTCCCGACTTGGGACCTCAACCTTCTGTTGGAAAAGGTTGCACTGCCTCCCTTTGAACCGGCTGCATCTTGCGAGCTGAGCTTTCTGTCGTGGAAAGCATTATTTTTAGTTGCTATTATTTTTGCTCAAAGGATTTCCGAGCTTTAGGCCATGATGTGTAAGGAGCCTTATTTGATTTCCCACAAAGACAGGATGTCTTTGCAAACCAACCCTAAGTTTCTTTCCAAGGTGGTGTCGCATTTTACTTTGAACCAATCTATCCACCTACATGTTTATTTTCCAGAGCATTCCAATCAAGGGAAGCCATTGCTCCATTCCTTGGAGGTACATAGAATCCTGCGGCACTATACACACAGCACTAAAGACTGTAGGAAGTCTAATCAGTTGTTTGTTGCATTTGATCCAGAAAAAGTGGGCACCCCAGTGTCCATTCAGTGCCTGTCTAAGTGGTTAGCCAATTGCATTATCTGTTGTTACCCGAAGTATGGTATGGAAATTCCGGGCACGGTCAAGAGCCTTTCTACTAGGGGTATGGCCACCTCAGTAGCTGGTTTCAGAAACATATCAGCTATGGACATTTGCACTGCTGCTACCTGGTGTACTGTCCACACCTTCACCAAAAATTACAGTCTGGACATCGCCTCTAGGCAAAGGACAAACTTCAGCCTTGCTGTTCTCCAGGACTTCCTTTCATAGGCCATTGTCTTTTGGCCTCCACCCTGACTCAGTCTGTAGTTGTCAGTACTGCTTGGGACCAGTCCTCCCAGTGATGGCCTGCTGCAAGACATACCCTCAAATTAAGATAGTACAGTTACGTAAGGACTTACTGTAACAGTAGATCTTCGAGAGGATCTCTCAAAGCAGGCCCTGCTTTCCCTCCCTCCTTCACCCTTTTTTTTCTTGTGTGTGTGTCTCTCTCTCTCCCCTTCCTTTGGAGCGAGCCTTCTTCTTTTACTTTTCCTTACTCCGGGTTACCTCGGAGTCCTCCTCGGTTCCCCCATTCTTGTATCCTGCTTATGGTCTCCGGCAGGAGAACTGAGGAGCGTGTGGGGGTTGCCTGCCTTATATAGGATAGGCTGACATCAGGCGCTGATGTCAGAGGTGGGCAGCCCCCTCTGGTAGACTGCTAGCTAGAAAGGTTTCCATGTGGTCCTGGCGCCTGATGACTTAGTCCTGCTAGTGGTGGCCTACTGCAAGAGATCCTCTGCAAAGATGTACTGTTACGGTAAGTTCTTACATAACTGTACTATCTTCTAGAGGATCTCTTGCAGCAGGACATGACGTCCTTCTCTCTCCTTCCCCTTTGACCTGGGGGAGCTCATTGTGTTTGTCTTCCTTTTTCCTTCTGTTTTACTCCTGTCAGCTGGGGCTTTTCTGCTTATGGTCTCTGGAAGGAGAACTGAGGAAGGTGTGGTGCAATCCACATTTATATAATTAGGACGTTATCAGCTTGTGATATTGACTTGCCCCCCCCCCGGTAGACTGCTAGCTAGAAAAGTTTCCTTGTGGTCCTAGTGCCTGGTGACTGTAGTTCTATAGGTGTGGCCTGCTGCAAGAGATCTTCTGAAAGATCTACTGTTACGGTACGTTCTTACGTAACTGTACTTTCCCTGTAATGGTCATTCCATGGAGTAGAAGTTCTGCATAGTCTGGTATTTTCCCCAGAACAGAGAATTGCTTATTTTTCCTGAACCTCAAGGATGCTTACTTTCCCATCCCAATTCAGTGGTTCCACCTCTACTTTCTGCATATCAGGGTAATTACTTCTACCTATCAGCTTAGAGTGGAGTCCAGTGACCTTTTTGCAGCCCTGAGTTTTTACGCTGGGGATTTCAAGTTTATATGGGTGAACTTGGTGCAGAGAGTTCAGAAGTCCCTTCAGTTGACTATTGAAGCTTCTTTTTATCTGATCAGGTCCACACTTAGCCTGTGTCACAACCAAATCACCATTGGTCAGAACAGCATTCAGCAGTGGCCAAGGCATGCCTGCCTCACTAACGGCCCTAGACCTCGTTTGCTTCATAAAATCCTTTAATTTATTTGAATGTTGGTAACCGGGTAAGCCCACTGAGACCATGCAGTCCCTTTTTCAGAGGTGACCCAGGGAGGGTACATAGGAAAAATAATTTACAAACACAAAGAGTCACGGTAATATACAAAATCAAGATTAACATAAGAACTAAATGTCTCAAGGTTGTATAATAAACAGGGCTCTTATACAAATGGAGAGTCAGTTGTAGACTATATTATCTATAGCAGTCATCTCATTGCAATACAGTTACAGTACAGTGATTGCTGAGGGTTGGAGAATTAGGCTTTGAAGTTATAGAAGAACATGGATAAGAGCAAAAGCCTGCAAGTCAGATGAGACAGGTACAGGTTTCTGAAACAGCAAGATAGTTGTGTAGGGCAGATTTGAAATGAGGGAGGGTCGAGCAGGAGAGGATAGATGGGGGGAGTGAGTTCCAAGCAGAGGGGGCAGCATAAGCAAAGGATCTTCTGCCTGCTGACAGATGAATCTTAGGTAAGTCTAGCAGTGGCAGAGAGGTAGGGCGGAGGGACCTCCTGGTCTGTTTTCATACTGTAATGTTGGATAGGCTTGGTGGAGTGTAGAGATGTGTGAGCTTATAGGTAAGGCACAGCATGGGGTACTGGAGTATGTGTTCAAATTGCAGCCAGTCCAAAGATGCTAAAAACAGTGCAATGGTGTTAGCGTGGGGCTGCTCCAAGGACAAAGTGCACTATCCTGTCATGTAGTTGTTTCAGTTGTTTTGTAGGAGAGGCCTTGAGTGATAAGAATAGTGGAGCCCCGTATGAGTGCAGAGGCAGGAGTGAGGCTGTAGCAATTTTTTTTACAGGATGCAATAGATAGCAGGGATCAAAGACTGTAGAGCAGATCAATTTTTTTGTGTAGGGTTTTGACAATCTTATGGACATGGGCCTCGAAGCAGAGGTTAGGATCAAGAAAGGTACCTGGGTATTTGAAGGAATATACCGTTTCAAGGGTTCCCTGTTACTGGAGTGGATGGAGAGTTGCAGGTTAAGAGGGGTTTTATGTGAGAGGGGATGGAAGAGCATAGATCTGTTTCTAGGGAGATGGATATGTTGTTCATCCACACTATCTGGCAGGTATCCTTGCCGCTTTAAGTCTTGCCGGAAGGTCTTCAAGCTGGCTCCTCCCACCCACCCGGGTGGTAAAACTCTTGGCTCTGCCCCATGACGTCAGATCTTCCTTACAGCTTGGAAGCTCAGGTTCCCTCCTTAGCACTCTGCGTTTTAGACTGGATCCTAACTCTTCGATTTGTCCGAAATTGGTTTTGAAGTTTTCTAAACTTCAGTCTTCATCTTCCCTCGCGGCTGCGATGGACAAATCTGTTCCCGGCTTTTGGAGGTGCCCTTGCAGGCAGAAAATGTCCAGGACGGATCTGCACTCCACGTGCGTCTACTTCCTAGGCCTAGATCACGACCTGCAGGCCTGCGAGTTGTGCCGCTCTTTCTCGGCCAACGTCCTGGACGATCGCGCTGCCTGATTGAAGCTCGGGCACCCCGAGAAACGTTTCCCGCCGGTAAAATCTAAAGAGGCTCATTGGGCGGTGTCCGCGGCGGCTGGCTGAGCTGAGCAGCTCGAGCAGATGATCGCCCTCGAGGAGGAGGCGGCCCAGGCCACATCTTCCTCCTCCTCAGCCGCGGCATTTATCCCGCTCTCTCTGAGTTCCTCGAATACAGCTTCATTCAAGAAGCTTTGTTAGTCCCTTTCCACGAAAGGAGAGGGACCTTCGGGACATTCTTCTCGGCCCAAGAAAAAGTAGTCGAAAGGTAAGTCCCACAGTTGGCGTTCGTGGGAGCGGGAGAGGTCCCCTTCCCCGGACAGCCGACCGTCGACTTCAGTCGAGGTTGCGGCTGAGGCCGCTGGCTTCATGGTGCCCCGTCAGGCCAGCCTGCGAGACTCCGGCGATGAAGTCGAGATTTTTCTCGATCCGTTAGACAGGCTGTCGACTGGAGAAGCCGACAACCCTCCTTCACCGGTTCCCCAGTGGATACCGAGGATCTGCCTTGTGCCTTCTGGGCCGCAGTCCCGGTTAAAGTGCCCAAGCTAAGGAAGAGCGGTGTCCTCCACCCCTCTCAGACCCACCTCGGTCCCCGGGTCTCGGTCTCGACCTCTTCTCAGTCCAGCTGTCTCACCGACATCCTGCGTCTCCGTCTCACTGAAGTAGCGGCGCGCCGTTTTCCTCGCCCTCCTCGGGTGAGGAGAGGCTGCGGCGCAAATTGCGCCGGCGCTACGAGGACCTTATGTGGCACCAGTTGCTGTTGTCCAGGCCTAAGCTGACCCCGGCCATCAAGTGGCTGTCGCCTGAACGACTGAAGCAACCACTCGTTCCAGTCAAGTTGCCCGCTCCAGGGCCGGTTGCTCGGCTGAAACCAGCTGCTCCACCGATTGTGGTGGAACCTCCGCTTCCACAACCGAAGTCGGGGCACCGACCAAGAATTCTCGGTCGGGTCACGGCCTGCCCCACAGGTTGTCGGTCACCCTCACTCCCGACCATCCTCGGCAGGGGGAGGGTGGCTCAGGGCCAAGGCAGCTCTTCGCAGACTCTTCAGAATCCGACGACGACTCCTCCCTTTTCTCCAGGCAGTTCAATCTGGAGTCCTCTGGGGGCCAGTCAGTGGACGATAGCCCATCGTCCTTCTTGGGTCTGCTTCGACTCATCTCGGAGTCCACCGGGATGCAGCTCGAGCCCGTGTCCAAACGGGCCTGGCATCCCTGACGGAGATTCTGGACCGAGGGGATTCTCCCACGGAGGCCTTTCCGGTGGTTGAGGCCATTGTCGGCCCAGCCTTGGAGCTTTGGCAATGGCCTGCTTCCTGTCCTGCGCCCTCGGCCAGGATGGCCAGGAAGTATGCGGTCCCTACCAGCTCTTTGCCCGGTTTCTCGGAGCACCTCTTTGCCGAGGGGTTAGTCACCGACAGCGTTTTCCGGCGTTCCAGTAACGCTTGAGATGTGGATAG
Organism: Neoceratodus forsteri; assembly: GCA_016271365.2. Classification (NCBI taxonomy): domain Eukaryota; kingdom Metazoa; phylum Chordata; order Ceratodontiformes; family Ceratodontidae; genus Neoceratodus; species Neoceratodus forsteri. The sequence continues at coordinate 360,276,606 of JADMNL010000024.1, forward strand.
CCTCCGACAAAGAGTCCAAAGCTGGACTTTGCCGGGCGCAAGGTGTGCCTGGCCCCTCCTCGCCTCAACAGGCCAGCTTGGTCATGTTGATGGCACACTTCTCCCACGCCTCATAGGCTCCCTGGATGAGGTTGTTCCTCATCTCCCGCCTGACCTGCAGACCACGGTCCGCCAGGTGCGGGACCAGGGTAGGGCGTGGCGGCAGCAGCTTCAGACTGCTCTGGACATAGGTGATTCTGTGCCAGGTCAGTGAAGCGGCCGATGGGCCATGCGACCGAGGGCGTGGCTGAGGATATCCATCTTCACGGGGTGGATACCCAGCACAAGTTGGCAGACGCCCCCTCTTGGGACTGACCTCTCAGCCCTGGAGTGGAGGGACACCTCCAGCGGATCGAGAAGTCCAACGCCACCCTGACTCCGGTCACCTCTGCCCAGAGGGACAAAGGCCGTCAGCAGCAGAAGTCCTTTCGCCTCGGGTCCCTGCTTCTCGACTGGCCCAGCAGCACCAGCAACAGGGCCAGCAGGCTCAGGCTGGCATCCCAAACCTAGCTGGCGGCTTCCTCCAACAGGAAGCAAGGAGGTAAAGGCCCAGGAGGTCCCTCGGCCGTTCTTCCTCCAAGCCTGCCCAGTGACGGGTTGAGGGTGCCGCCCTGCCTCGCCACTCCCCTGTGTTCCCCTGTGGGGACGGCTCCGACACTTCCTTTCCGCCTGGTCCACTATCACCATGGACCGCTGGGTGTTGGAGGTGATAGGAAAAGGCCTGCCTCTGGAGTTCTAGCAGGCCCCACCCTTTCTAGCCGTCGCCCCTCGGTGGGCCACGGGGTCCGCAGCCTCGCTGTCAGCCCGCCGAGCCGATATTGCCCTGCTCCTCGAAAAAGAGGTGATCAGAAACATGGCGGATCCTCCTCCAGACCCGGGGTTTGTGTCCAGGTACTTCCTGGTCCCAAAACAGACGGGGGGCTGGCGTCCCATTCTCGACCTGCACGACCTGAACAAGTTCCTAAGGTCTCGAACCTTCAGGATGGTCACTCTGGCTCAGATAATCCCATCCTTGGAATGAGGCATGTGGTTCTGTTCCCTGGACCTCCAGGATGCGTTCTTTCACGTCCCAATCCGTCCGTCCCATCAGAGATTCCTCCACTTCAGAGCGGAGGGATCCCTTTACGAGTTCCGGGCCATGCCCTTCGGCCTCTCCCTAGCTCTCAGGGTCTTCACCAAATGCATGGCAGTGGTGACAGCATTCCTGTGGCGCCGAGGGGTCCGGGTGTACCCTTACCTGGACGACTGGCTGATAGCAGCCCCCTCCAGACAGGAGGTGGAGCGGTCCAGAGATCTGGCCCTCCAGGTTTGCTCTCAGGTTGTCCTCCTCATCAACGAGGCCAAGTTGGAACTCGTGCCAAAGCAGGTGATACTGTTCATCGGGGCAGAGCTCAACTCTCTGTGAGCCAGAGCACGGCTCCCGGCAGACAGGGCCGAGGTTCTTTCCTCCTTTGCCCAGTCATTTCTGGTTGGGCAATTGCGCCCTGCCCGGGACTTCCTGCGTCTCTTGGGCCTCATGGCAGCCTGCACCAGCGTGGTCCATTGGGCCCGTTGGTACATGCGTCCCCTTCAATGGGGACTGGTCAGCCAATGGTCACAACGCTGCAATCCGTTGGACCAGCCCGTGACAGTGACCCAGGAGATGTGGAACGCTCTCCAATGGTGGATCGTTTCAGCACATCTGCAGGAGGGCATCCCGTTCGTCCACCCCGAGCTGACGGTCTCTCTCTTGACTGATGCATCTCTGATGGGTTGGGGTGCCCATCTGGGGGAACACTGAGCACACGGCCTCTGGTCCCCTCGGGAGTCCTGATGCCACATCAACCTGCTGGAGCTCCGAGCGGTCCGTCTAGCTCTCACCGCCTTTGCTCCATTTCTACGGGGTCAAGTGGTTCAGGTCCAGATGGACAACACCATGACCATGTATTATCTGAACCGCCAGGGCGGGATGCGCTCCATGCTGTTATGCAAGGAAGCTTTCCGCATATGGTCCCTCGTGCGCAGCCTGGAGGCGGATCTCCTAGCCATTCACATGGCAGGAGCCTCCAACACCCTGGCCGATGCCCTAAGCCAGATAGGGGCTGCGTCTCACGAGTGGTCTCTCCTGCCGGAGGTAGTACAAGATCTGTTCTCCCACTGGGGCACGCCTCAGGTGGACCTGTTTGCCTCCAGGGAGAATGCGAAGCTGAGTCTGTTCCATGCCCGCCCCCCTCAGCAGAGCTCGCTGCAAGGGGATGCCTTCTCGAGGCCGTGGACCCCGGGTCTCTTCTATGCCTTTCACCCATTTCTCTTGATCCACAAGGTGCTTCTCAAGGCGAGGAGGGACAAAGCGCAGGTGATTCTGGTAGCCCCAGACTGGCCCCGCCAGTTCTGGTATCCAAATCTCCTCAGCCTCAGCTCCAGGCTCCCGAGGCGGCTTCCAGCCCACCCGGACCTGATCTCAGTCAACCAGGGGAAGGTATTCCATCTGGATCTTCAATCCCTGCACCTGGACGGCCTGGTTCTGGGTGGCTAGAGTTCCAGGCTTTGGGTCTTTCCGACGAGGTCCTCAACATCATTGAGGCGTCCCGTATGAGTCGACTAGAAAAGCTATGCCTTCAAATGGAAGAGATTCTCCATTTGGTGTCAGGGGAAGGCTTGGACCCTTCCGACTGCTTTGGCAAGCATTCTGGACTACCTGTGGTCCCTTTCTCAGCAAGGGCGTTCGGCGACCCTTAAGGTGCACCTGGCAGCCATCTCTGCTTACCGGCGTGGGCGGCAAGCAGTCGGTGGCGCAGGAGAAGGTGGTCGGTGTTTTCAGAGGCCTTTGACTACATTTCTCCTCCGGCGAACCTTCACCTCCGTGGGATCTACTGCTGGTATTGGCCAAGCTTATGGGCAAGCCATTCGAACCAATGCACAGGTGCGATATTTCACACCTGTCATGGAAGACCGCCTTCTTGGTGGCTATCACGTCAGCCGGAAGGATGGGAGAGCTCCAAGCGCTTTCCATCGAGTCTCCCTACCTGGTCTTCCACAGGGACAAGGTTGTCCTGCGCCCCAACCCGAAATTCCTTCCGAAGGTGGTGTCGGAGTTTCACCTTAACCAGGTGTTGACTCTGCCGGTGTTCTACCCCAATCACACCTCGGAGGCCGAGTATAGGCTCCATACTTTGGACCCTAGACGAGCGCTCACTTATTATAAGGAGCGGACGGCTGAAGTTCGGGGAGAGGTTCACCAGCTGTTTGTCACCTACGCTGAAGCGGCACCTGGCAGACCTGCAGCAAAGCGGACAATAGGCAAGTGGGTCCCCTCCTGCATAGAGCTCTGCTATAGGTTGGCGGGCATGGAGCCTCCCAGAGGGATAAGAGCTTATTCTACCCACCATACCGCTGCATCGGTAGCTGCTTCCAGGGATGTCCCTATCCAGGATATCTGCAGGGCTGCTACCTGGAAGTCGGCACATACCTTTATTACCCACTACCACATCAACCTTGAGTCACGCCGGGATGCTGGTTTTGGGGCCTCGGTTCTCCAGTCTCTCTTTCCCAAGTAAGTATCGAGGGGGGGTGCACCTTGCCTCCCTCCTCCCGCAGAACTGCTAGGAGTCTGGTTAGAGCAGGTGGATGAACAACATATCCATGTCCCTAGAAATACAGGTTACTCACCTGTAACAGGAGTTCTAGGAATGGTATATGTTGTTCATCCACACGACCCACCCGACCTCCCCGGCTTCGACGCACAACCTGAGCTTCCAGCGGGCCAGATCTGGTGTCATGGGGTGGAGCCGAGAGTTTTACCACCCGGGTGAGTGGGAGGAGCCAGCTTGAAGACCTTCCGCAAGACTTAAAGCGGCAAGGATACCTGCCAGATAGTGTGGATGAACAACATATACCATTCCTATAACTCCTGTTACAGGTGAGTGACCTGTATTTTTTCGTGTTTAATAGTAGGTTATTTTCAAAGAACCTTGCTTCTAGTTGGTGGAAGTCTGATTCCAGGTTCTGATTGAGTCATTGGGTGTCAGCTGAGGAATGGTATAATATGATGTCATCCACATAAAGCTGATCGGAAGCACCATTGCAGAATACTGGCAGCTCATTAATGAATAACAAGACAAGTAAGGGGCCTGATTTGGATCCCTGGGGAACTCCATGGGCAGTCTGTTTGAAAGGGGAATGACAGTTCGCCCATTTCACACTTTGGGTGTGACCGAATAAGTAGCTTCAGAGCCAGGAAGTGGAGGATTGATCAAGGCCCAGGGATTCTAACTTCGTTATTAGCAGTGCATGGTTCACCAGGTTGAACGCCTTGGTGAGGTCAGGGAAGATAGCCCCGCTGGCTAATCCAAGATCAAAGGCGTTGAACATTTCTGAGGTGACTTTGATGAGTGCAGAGAGAGTACTGTGATTTCTGCGAAGAAAAAGAAGAATCAGCATTTATATAGCGCTTTTCATACATCCAAAGCGCTTTGCAAGCAATGCTAGACTGGTAGTGAAGTGACTGAATGTGTGGTGGCGGCCATATCGGACATCATCACCCACACAGCCTGGATAATTGCATGAACCGGTTTATGGGAAGGGGAATGTTGGCCAGGACACGGGGAATGTTCTCTACTCTTTGCGAAGAGTGCCCTGGGTTCTTTATTTTCCACCTGGACACCCACCAGGACAACACCAGGATGGGCAGAAGGGAACTCAGTTTAACGTCTCGTCCGAAGGACGGCACACCCCAGCAGTACAGCACCCCCCAATACTGCACTCAGATGCCAGCGATTTTTAGGTGCAAGTCCAATGCCGGTGTGGGATGAGAACCTGCGACCTTCTGGTCCAGAGGCAGATGGGCTACAAACTGAGCCAGCAGTGCTGGTGGGGTGATAGGAGTTGGTATTGTTCAAGGTAGTCTTGTAGTTGGTTATATCTAATTCTTTCTTGAACTTCGGCAAGGTGGCATAGAATTAAGATCTGCCAGTAATTTTCAACAGGTGTGTCTGACCCCCCCTTCATGGATTGGGCTTACTAGGGCCGTTTTTCATTTTGAGGATACAGTATCTTTGAGAAAGGATCTGTCTTTTGGATAGGTAAGGATCATCTTGATTTACAGAGGTGTCCTAGGGTATGGGTACTGGGGAGAAATAACAGTATGGATAATTTAACAGTGACTAACAATCAAGTGTGCAATACAGTCAAGCAGTACAATAAAGCTTAATCAGTATGAAAACAGAGTAACACAGTGTATAGTTTAGTGTACACAGTATAATAAATCACAGCAGTATAAACAGAGAATAATGGATGGGGAAGGGTTTGATATGAGAATTTAATGCACACCCAAGTTGTGGGATGCTACATAAACCCCGAGGCGAAGCCCGAGGGGTTTATCAGAGCATCCCACAATGAGGGTGTGCATTAAATTCTCATATGAAACACCCTCCCCATCTTTTATTTTTTATAATAACAGGTCAGCAATTTTTCTCCAGCAGTCTGTGAGACGGTTTGGCCTCGCCACATACAGAATGTTGGCCAATGAGGCAGCAGCATAGATTGACTGGCATGGCTCATGAATGTCATAACAACCAGCCGGTTGTTATGGAAAATATCAACCTGGTCAGTACATTGAGAGAAATTGCTGACCAGTTATTATAAAGCAGTAACAGTAGTGCAGATACTGCAGAGTTTATAAAGGGACTGCTCATTCAGGACCCACAGCAGGATAGGTGCAGATGCAGACATGAGTCTTGTGGTCTTGGAGGAAGACTTTCAGGCTGGTGGGACAGGATGCAGTGGAGGTGAAGAGAGGGAGAAACACGGACTTCCTGCAGCTCATGGGCCTGTTTAGCTAGACCGCATTTATTGTGATGTGAGAATACCTGCATGTAAGAACTATTCAGTGGAACTTACTGTATTCTCAAAAGACTGTACCTCTGTATCGCACAGTTGGTGCACCTCTAAGGTACAAATGGCCCTCGCATAGTCACATAGTAACTGAAGGTTGTAAGGGATACAAAGTCTGTCAATTCCACCTCTCCTCTTTCATAAGCAGTGATTAATAAGTAGGCTGTATTAATATATACTCCTTTATAGGGATCCCCCACCTACGGGCCCTGTGCTGGCTGCTAGATCTGTTGAATTCCCACTCATGAATTCTGCCGCCCTGTCTCTTCCACCACTGTGTCTGATCAGAGGTACTTCCCTGATAACATGGGAGGTGTGCATCTATGGAACGAGTGGTGCATAGCCTGTGGCTTCTTCAAGAGTCCAAGGTACACAACAGTTTGCTAAAACTATCTGCCAGTTTCCCATGAGTAGACTCTTTATCCCGTGGTGCTAAACAGAGTTTTCAGTGGGACACTCCCCACTTCCACAGGGACAAGTCTGTCATGTGCAGTATCAACACACAAGGCAGATCACACTTACCCTCTCTGCAGGGAGGCAATGAAAGTGGGGGAATGGTGTCTGGAGCGGGGGGGGGAGGGCTTACTTCAGTCTATCTGCCAGGGGTCCAGAACACTCTGGCTGATGAGTGTGCTGAAGAGAGACAGCTCCTCACAAGTGGTCGTTAGAACCAGGCAACATGAGATTGCTATTCAACGAGTTGAGCACCCCGGATGGGGACCTTTTTGCATCCCCACTCAATGCCAAACTGCCTTAATTCGGCTCTAGAAATCCAGGACATGACATTTTCTGTCAGGGTGCATTGAGATTGCCATGGCAAAATCTATTTCTTCTTTTTCCATAAAGGTGTTTATTGAATTTTTTATGTATTGTTTACATACAGGAAAATATAAGCATTCGTTTTTTGAGTACATAATGGTGGGTACAGGTACAAAGCTAAACTGAAACCATCAAAAAACCCATCAGTAACATTAAGGCATCCATTGGCAGTAGACACATCTATTTCATTAAACTGCATAGGTATGACCTGAGAATGAGAACTGGTTGTTGATAAGGAGCCCCCGCTCCCCAGTAATGCGTGGAAGCCCATACAATTACATGCAAACCTATATAACTAGTATATTGGTAAGACAGGTACTGAGTTAAGTGCATTTTGAACATGCCTAGTCTTAAATACCTAATCACCCTCAGGGGTGAAACGTGGAAACATAAAATCCCATTTTCAAGACAAATTCTCAAATGACTGGGTGAGGCTAGCAGTATGCTTTTTTATCACTGCACATCCTTTGAGTACCCAGCATGTTCTGTATCTCGTGTGAGCTGCTTTTCCCTACGTTTGCAAGGTCTACAACTTGTGCCCTATAAAAATAAGGTGTTACATATAACTGGAGCAGTAGAAATATATATCAGCTGGCCGGATGCATTGCCTATTATGCCTCTAAATATGGTTGGGGAAGCTCTCATAAGACCAGTTGGAGGGGTGGGGGGATAGGGCAGGGAGTAGGAAGGAGGGAGTCAGGGACACACCGTTTCATCAGACAGGCCAGAGCCTTGCATTCAGTGTTCTTCCATAAGGAGAGACCTAGAGGAATGCTACAGTATGGGTTAGTCATAAGGATATAGGCTGGTTGTGACCATTGCAGTGGACTATAATGGGCTGATACATGATTGTCCACCAGCCTTCAGCCGTTAGGACAATGGTGAGCCTAGGTTGTAGCTGAGTGTATTGTTAGATATGGGCCCTACACGTTATGGTATGTTTGGAGTTATCCTATGGCTGCATGGACTGTTTCTCATGCCTGGCAGCGAGTGAGAGAAGGTTGGCCCATTTCTGCAGTGTTGATGATATGGAGTCATGCTAGCAACAAAGAATCTCTCATTTTCTGTTGCCAGGACACCGTTCACCCAATTAAGCTCATGCAGTGTGAGCTGATCACGTTGTAGAGGAGGCCCAAAAGGGCAAGCAATAGTTTGCAGACTAGCCTGATAGGGGCCAGGGATGTACATGTATTCCATACTGCTGTTAAGTATTGGTCTAGGAGTGGGCAAGCCCTCAAATCATGAGTGAGTGAGGTTTGGGGAAGGTACAGCTCCAGCAGTCACTGTGTCCTGCAGGCCAGCTGTATACAGCCACTAGGAAGTTCAATATGCCTGGTGCAGTGTTTCAGACTGTAAGGCCTTAGCCTTCTGTTCCTTATTTGCTTTATAGGCATTGACCGAGACCTGGTCCCAGTCCAGTTGGATGAGGGTTAAGTCCAATTCCCATTCTTATTTAACCTTGGGTCCTGCAGATTGTTCTGGGCAAAGAATATTGGCTTTTAGTACTTACTGGCAAGATGTTGCATGGAAGAAATGGAGTACATCCATTTCTCCAGGGCCCATAGATCAAGTAGAGTATGGTTGGATGACATCTTTTTCTGTAGTAAATCCTGAAGCAGTAGGTAGCACCAGAAATGGGAGCACAAAATCTGTTAGATTTGTTGAATTTCTTCTAAGGGTCTCAGCACACTGGTGACACTCTTGTCACAGTCAGTGATGACAGAGGGCTTTAACCACTAGCCCCAAGGAACATTAACAAAGTAGTCCAGTTACCATGTGAATGGTAGGGACAGAGGTTAACATAAACAGGTCAAAAGGGTGGACTCGGTCAGAGAAAGTCATGTAGGTAGTGAGAATGGCTTGAGCAAGTAGGTAGCCATTGCAATGCAAGTACTAACAGTTCAGGATACTTTAGCTGTTGCTCTCTGCAACTGCATGTCCATGGGTGTGTGTGTCAAATCCTCAGTGTCGGCTTGCAGGCAGGGGGAGCACGCCAGCCCCAGATGCACTTGTAGGTATATGTTTGCTTCTTCAAGTGTTTGTAAGTGGAGGACTTTACCCTTCATGGTACTGGCTAGCATGGCTGGATAAAGCAGGGAATATGTAATTCCTGTGTTGTGGAGCCCCTGTTTAATTTTGTCATAGGATTGCCTTCCCTCCAGAATGCCTCGTGGATAATTGGGGTAAAATGAAAGGCAGCTACCCCCACCATGTCTTTAGGCTCCTGTGCACTTCATTGTATCAATTTTGTGTTCTGATACCTGAGCAGTTTGAATATCAGGGGTCTGTGCTTGGCACTGGATTTGGAGTTCTGCACTCGCCAAATCCGGTGAGCATAGTTGACTTCAAAATCCTTCCCTGAATTCTAACTGCAGCCAGAGTGGAAGATTGTCCTTTAGGTTTTGCACGGGGTCATTCCCTGACAGATGTGCAAGCCTAGTTATCCTGTTTTTTTCTTCATTCTCATCCCCCCAGGTCCTCCATCCTAGCCATCAGGCTGGCTTTCTGGGCTTCCTCCACCTGGAAACGTGCATCTTGGGTGACCTATTTGTCAGCATCTGTCACTATTTTGATTTCAACAGCAGTCACTTGTCCTGTTAATGTGGAGATGCTGTCTTGCATTTCCATCACTGTCTGGCAGATTGTTTTAGTGGATGCAGTTGTCTGTTCAAGTAGGGTGGCCTGCTGGGGTGTTTTGTCCATCGGAGCAGTCTTGATGCAGGATAGTGTAAAAACAACAACACATAGCTTGAACATTGTATGCATGGAAGTGCACAGGACACAGTGCATTTGTGAAGCAATGCCTAATTATATTGGGGGATCGGAGGTAAGAGTGCAATCACATTGGGGTGAGCTGGGTTTCCGGAATAACCTCAGCGATTCCTTAAAAGCCTAGGTGAACGCCTAGGTGTGGTGCAAGGGGGTGGGTCACCCTGGGGAGCAGGCACAGGTGGCATTAGCCATTAGGGCGGATTTGTAGGGAGATTTAAATGAGAGGTGGGAGTCCAATGAGTGAAGGGGGGGTAGGCTGTTCCACAGTTTTGGGGCAGCTAAGGAAAAGGCTTTGCTGCCCAGGCAAGTAGTGAAAGTAACAATATGCTAAAATAAACATTGAAATAACTGTTATTCTTCGGTCTAACTGTTTTTTAATATCATAAAACTTGTTTTATGAATACAATAAGACACTCCAGTGTGTGAATTAGGCTGAAATAACCGCATTTCCAGGAGTGATAGGGTCCCCCACCTGTGGTGTTGGGCCTCACTACATTCCCGTGTGTGTGTTTATCTCAAGCTAACTCACACCCTGTGGTGTCTTATTGCTGTCTTAGTTGCAGAAGTGCCAGTTTTCAAACGCCGTAATTGGCTGTGGAGGACATTTGTGGGCAGGGATGCAGTACATGACCTAATACGTAACCTGGGTTACTAACTTGAAAATATTTCTAGCCAGCATTATGAATATTTAAATTAAACCTTAATTAAAACTGAACTGAGCGGTTTGGCAAACTTCAGCATTCTTATGTTTCCACACTCTTAAATATTGCTCAAAACCAGACAGGTGTAACCCATGTTTTATAAGCACTCTGTACTCAGTGCAATGTGTTTCTTTAGAAAAAAAACTTCTTTTGTACAGAAAAAGAACCAAACAAGTTGAGAATGATACCTTTCATTGGCATAACATAAAAGAAAGCTATTACTGGCAGACTTGCAAGAGTTGTAGTCTTTCGTCAGACCAGTCTATAACTAAGGCATTTATTCTTTTCAAGCCAATTGAAAACGTTGGCATTAAAATCACAACCTTCTTGGTTTATGCTATTATTATTTAGCTAATATGTTATTTTAAATGACTTATTCACTGCCAGAACTTTTTTGTTTGGGTTAGTAGAAATTTGTTAAATGGACTTGAAAAGGGAAAGTGGAACTTTAAAGTACATATCTAGCATCTAAAGCTTTTTAATGTGGTACAAAAAAAACCACAGCAGAAATTAAAATGTTCAGAATGAATAGTCTGTAAACTGCTTTTTTGTGTAATTTACATACAAACCAAAGAAAATGTAATCTTGTTTGAAGTTGCTGGGACAATTGAGCACTTTTTTAGGGGTCACTGATCCCCCCCAAACTGTGCTTTTGACTTAGTTATCATATGCTTATAATTAGAAAGTGGATAGAAAACAATTCTGAGATTCTGATTAACTGATGAAGAGCTTTGCTCATGATGTCATCTCAGCACAGCTCCCTCTAGGGCTTACTTCAGTCTCTGTTGCCCTTTATGTGGTTTATTCTGTTACTCCATAATCTGTTCTGGCCTATTGTGATATCCCTGGCATCTTTGGAGCATAAATTGCTACACCTGGCACCCACTGATGTCTGCTATGAAACCTCTGGAACAAGTCAGCACCTACCCTGATATCCATTGTACTCAATTATGTTTGTTCTCATATGCCTGTCACCTCCTCAGGCCTGCCCTGATCTCCTTAGCACCAATAAGGGCGTAGGCTGAAACCCACTGAGTCCTGCTCTGGTATCAACAGCACCTATTTGGGCATGCTCTGATATCTTCGGTACCTGTTCGGGCCTTCTTTTTTATACCGTGCAGCCTTTGGGGCCTGCTCTGATATCTCTGGAAGCCCATGGAGGACTGATGATGTCTCCGGTATGACCAGTAGTCTGCTTTGTTATCCCATGTACCTACTAGGCCTTCTCTAATATCGATAACAGCCACTGGCTCCTACTCCGATATCCCAAGCACCCACTGGGATTTGCTGTGAAATCCCTGGCACTCACTGAGGACTGATGATGGCTCCAGTATCAACTGCAGCCTGCTCTGTCATCCCATGCACCCACTAGGCCTTCTCTAATATCGACAACACACAGTGGCTCCTACTCTGATATCCCAAGCGCCCATTGGGATCTGATCTGAAATCCCTTGTATCCATCAAGACCTAATCTGATATCTATGGCATCCATTGATCCATTTTTGCATGACCAATACCCCTGGGGCCTGCTTTGGCATCTCTTGGACCAATGCGGGCCTGTTGTGATATCACTGGTGCACACTGAAATCTGCTCTGATATCCTGATTCCACTGGGTCTTGTATTTTTTTCATTCTGCCGAACAGCTCCACCATACTACTACCCTCTGTCCTGCATGTCTGCTGCCCACCAGTCTCATAGGTCACTCCAAACCTACCAATCAAGACCACTGCATCACTACATCCCTCCAGAAGAAAGCCCCTTCCTGGCGGATATGGAAGGTGGGGGATCTCTAGGCTGCTTATGAACTTGCTGGAGACGGCATGGTGAGATGGGGCTCCCTTTCAAGACTGTGGTGTGGGGGATTTGCAGTGCCATCATCAGGACTGGAGGGTGGCCCATGTGGTGCCCATACACAAGAGTGGCCCTAAGGACGAGCCAGGAAATTATCTGTCTGTCAGTCTCACTTCCATACTGGGTAAAGTTATGGAGACGATACTGAAGGAGAGGCTGGTGTCGTTCCTTGAAGGTAATGACCTCCAGGATGGGCGGCAGCATGGGTTCGTCTCGGGGAGGTCTTTTCAGACCAATCTAATAGAATATTATGACTGGGTAACAAGAGAGCTATATATATGGGTCATGCTGTAGCTGTCTTGTACTTGGACTTCAGCAAGGCCTTCGATTCAGTGCCCCATAGGAGGCTGGGGGAAGCTGACTGCTGCAGGATTGGGGATGAAGCTGACAAACTGGATAAGGAACTGGCTGCAGGGAGGCTGCAATGGGTGGTTGTGGGGGAGGAGTTTGTGACAGACCAGTGACGAGCAGTGTGCCTCAGGGCTCAGTGCTGGGCTTGGTGCCATTTGAGCTCTTTATCTCAGATATTGCACACAGAGTTGGGAACAGGGTTAGTCTGTTCTTAGATGATAAAATGTTGGCAGTGGTGGACGAAGAGGATGGATAGAAACAACTACAAGGGGACCTATTCAAACTGGAGCTATGGTTGGAGAAGTGGCAGCTGGGATTCAATGCGAAAAAGTGCAAGGTTATGCACCTCGTGGCAAAGAACCCAAGGAGGGACTGTTGGTTGGGAGGGGTGAGGCTGGGGATCACTGAGGAAGAGAAGGATCTAGGGATGTTGGTAACAGGGAGCATGAACAACTCTGCCCAATGCAGGAAAGCAGCAGCTAAAGCGTACAGGATGCTTGGCTGTATCGCAAGGGGTTTCTTGTTCAGGCATAAGGAGGTGATCCTGCCCTCCTACAGATCTTTGGTCAGGCTGCACTTGGAGTACTGTGTGCAGTATTGGCGGCCGTATCTGAAGAGGGATATTAATTTACTGGAAGGTGTGCAATGGAGGCAACAAAAATGTTACAGGGGATGGAAGGCAAGACCTACGAGGACAAGCTGAATGAGCTGAATATGTACACGCTGGAGGAGAGGAGAGATAGGGGAGATATGATTGAAACATTGAAGTATTTGAGGGGGATAAACAAAGCTAGCACTGAAGGGGTGTTTAAACTGAGGAAGGGTAGGGACACGAGGGGGCATGGACTAAGATTGGAGGGTGGAAGATTTCGTAGGGAAATGAGGCACTACTTCATGGGAAGGGTGGCGTCTAAATGGAACGCTCTACCGGGGGTGGCATCATGTAAGACAGTAAGAGGTTTTAAGAGGGCGTGGGGCAGAGCACGGGGGGGGTCTGGGTGGAGGGGGCTGAGGCCGTCATGGGAATGACAGATGGGGAGGGGTTTGGGGCAGCTGCAATCTAGGAGGCTAGCTGCACACTCGGGCAGACATTGATAGATCGGGTGGTCTGTTTCTGTTGGCAGATCTGTAAGTTCATATGTATGTATGCTTTAGGTGGTATTTTTTCCAATTTTTGATCCCACCCCTTTTGCAACTTCGCAACCTTTACACTGCCAACATGGCAAAGGCAAGGCATTTATTTTTATATTCATTGCAGAAAGCTTCATTAATGCACCAGTTAGGGTTAAAGCGACAAAAGTAGGGAAATGTAGTGTTTTGGTTGCCAACCGTAACACCCCACCCCCACCCGGCAAGCAGCAACAGGAAAAACCCTGCTCTCACCTCTCCTGAGTTCACAACAGGCTTGGGGTGTACCTGGGGCTGTCAACCCTAATGCTTACCTCATTCCATCAGTATATAAGCGGAGATGTGTAGAATATATGAGAAGCGGTAAGCCTTAGGGTTAACAACCCCAAGGTACACCCCATGCCTGATTTTTAGAGTCGAGAGAGGTGAAACCGTAATGGTTTTTTCTGTTGCTGCCTGCAGGGTGGGGGTTGAGTGTTAGGGTTGGGAATCCCAACTCCACATTTCCCTACTTTTGTCCCTTTACCCCTACCTAGTGCATAAACAACGTTTTTTGCAATGAATTTCCTTACTTTTTGAGATAGTGTAATTGTATTGTCATTCACAGAACTCCCTTTGGGACCTGAGTGAACATATCCATTTGGTGAAGGACTTCCATTTCTGCCAAAAAGCAATTCATTTGCTTGGTTGCATGGCTTGTTAAACTTCCAGTGTTATCCTATGGGAATTTTGATGTTTTAATTTTTGTGTTTTCTTTTATACGCCCCTAAATTGTTGTGGGGGGGGGGTATTGCGTGTTATTCTTGTAGTACTCTCTAAGACCTTTACAGTGTATGGTCAAACATTGTTAGGAATGGAAATCCATCCCCCCAGAAATGTTGTTATGCTGCTTTAGCTATGTCAGCTAGTTTGCTGTGTTGCACTAGCTACGTAGCTAGTGCAGCATAACAACTTAGAACGTGGTCGTGCATGCGTGTACTGGCGATCAGTGATCTTCAGGAAATGGCCGAGGTGGTGTGAGTTTTCCATGGAGGCGAGCGGAGATAAAAAAAACCCAAAAAAGTAAGGACACCCATTGCCTTTTTGAGAGACCATGCACTATAAAAAACAGTATATGATCTCTCATGCACTCCAAGGATATTTTTAAACTCTCAAGGTTTTTATGATAACTAGACCTCTTGAGCTGTGCTCTCAAGGTCTCTGGTTACCATAGAAACCTCTCGAGTGACAAATATCCTTGTTGTGTATGAGCGATCACTCTCATCTGTTTTGGTATGCTGACTGTCCCTATACTGCTGATATTGAGGGAGTTATGGCTTGTTAAAGTTGAAGTTTTGCAGAAAAAACTTAAGTCCAGATTCTTTCTTCACATGAAGGGATCCTTTTTTCATATGAACAAAAAAGCCATATGAAAAAAGAACTTGGGGGGGAGGGAGACTAAATCCAAAATCTTTTTCCATATGATGGCATCCTTGTTCGTGTGAATGAAAAAAAAACTACGAAAAAGGATCCCTTCATACGTAAAAAGAATTTGGTCTTAGCCTTTTTCCAGTTCTTTTTTCATATCAAGGGATTCTTTTCAGCATGATTCTTTTGTTCATATGAAAAAGGATGCCTACATATGAAAAAACAATCAGAGAAAAAAATAAGTCCATATTCTTTTTTTCATATAAAGTGATCCTTTTTCGTATGACTGAATTCCTTTTTCATATTGCCATACAAAAAAAGGAAATTGAATCACTAAAAAGGATTTTAAAATGTATAAAAAAACACATTTCTAGGTCATTTCACCAGTGAGCCTTGGTCACCCACATGGGAGTGCAACGAACTGGGCTGGGCCTGTCCTGATATCTATGGCACCCATCCAGGCCTGCTTTGATATCCCTGGCTCCCACTGGAGATGGCTTTGATATCTTTGGCACCTTTTGGGGCCTGCTCTGATATCCCCAGCACCCACTGGGGCATACACAGATACCATCACATCGGTACCCAATGGGACTTGCTCTGATATCTTTGGTACCTACTAGACCTGCTCTGAGAATACTTGGTACCCATTCTTACCCTTGAATCTATTATTGTATAATGTTTTAAAGTGACATATGTTTCTTGACTGCATTGTACCTCCTTGTGTTTTACTAATGTGGAATTTGCTTTGTACATCATATTGTTGCACCTGTCGTCTTGAAAAAGGGACTGTAATTGTCTCAGTGGACTTACCCGGTTACCAGAATTCAGTAAATAAAATAAATAAAAAATTCAAGCCTGCTCTGATATCTCTGAAAGCCCTCAGAGCGTATCACAATAGCCTCGATTTCTGTTGGGGCTAACAGTATTCTCAGCGACAACTCAAGCTTGCTTCAGTATCCTTGGATCTTACTTCAAGAGGGTTTCTGCAGTAGGTCTTCACATATAGGACTGTGCCCCCTGGTGTCAGGTTACAACAGCAAACTTGTAGCAAGCAGTCATCAGCGGGGACCGCCCTCAACGTCAGGTGACACGACGTCAGCCCGACTATAAAAGGGGCGCTCCTGCGCCCGCCCTCCAGTTCTTTCCCGCCATCACCTCAGTTCATTCAGCAGACTGTTAGAACACCGATCAGTTGCCCGCTTTATGTTCAACATTTTAGTCATTTTCCTCATCACTTTTACTACAGTTTTCGAACGAGTGTATGTCGGCTCGTCCAAAAAAGAAGTGCACCAGGTGCGGCGCCCAAATCCTGCATGGGGACAACCACTCCTGTTGCCTCCTTTGCCTGAGGCCTAAGCACAACGTGGCCGAGTGTGCCATCTGCCAGGATTCAACCAGGCCACCCAGACCCAACACAAGAGGACCCTCGAGGCCCACCTTCTCACTCGTTGGCTAGCTTCTATGGAAAAGGAGCTCCAGGAGCTTAGGGAGAGGATGTCATCGCTGGCCCCAAGGAAGAAAAAGAAGGACAAAGAGAAGCACCGGGAGAGGAGCCTGTCGCCACGAGGAAGGCCTTCCATCTCCAAGACTATGAGTACCACTCTTTCAGGCCCTCCGTCCACTTCTGTGGGCCTGGCACCTTCTTCCCCTCCTACCGAGGTGAGCGGGCAGATGGGGGTAGCCTCTCTTGAGGTCTCTGTTACTTCTCCTTTGGGTAGCACTGCCGCTAAGCCCCCTTCAGCCGGGCACCCAGCCCAGACCGATCAGCCTATCCAAGGTTCCTCTGCCGCAGACAGCCTGGTCACAGCTGATAAGTTGGACGACGAACCACCCGTCGGCTGCAAAGCCATTCCTACTCACCCGTTGGGCTCCCTTGAGGACCCCAACGATGGCACAAGTGTGCTTGCTGGAGACCCTTCATCCCAGCTGGTTTCTTCTCCAAGGGATTCACCACCCGGCCCCGACTTGTCTCTTTCTTCGGGATCGTTACCCAACCTGTCGCTGGGGTCTGTCCCAGAGCTCCCCCCTTTTGCCAGGCTTTACTCCGACCCAGGACTTCCCTCCTACAAGAGGTTCATCACCGGACCATGATCTGCTAGGCATGGAGCTCCCTCCTTCGGGACCCTCGGTTGCCACTCCTGATCCCCTGCCACTTCCTAGTGGACCCGCGGCACCCCCACCGGTTTTCCGGGGCCTGACCCCCATATTCTGCTGCTGGGTGGCCCTCCAACGGATCCTTCATATCTCACACCAGGCAATGTGCTGCCGACACTGGGACATCTGACGCCAGCAAATCCGATGCCGGGATACCCGACGCCAGGATACCCAACGTCGGGGTATCTGACACCTGGATACCCAATGCTGGGGTATCTGACACCCAGATATCCACCTCTAGGCTATCCGCCAGGCCTGCCCAGGTATCAATACCCTTACTGGCACTACCCGACTTACCAGGGGTATCCAGGATACCAGCCTCCACCTTCACCGCCGCTGCCTGATCGAGAGTCAGTTCCAGTGTGGTGGCAGAATGCCAGGACACAGCTCATTACTGAAATCAGACAGTCCCAACCATTGGGAGCTGTTCCTCTACCCAGAGAACCCCCCTCCGGTTCCTCTGGGCCAAGCTGAGGGTTCACTTCCAGCTGGTGGCACTGGGCAGGACTCTTCTCTTCCCAGTGGCTCTGAGCCCTCTGATTCAGACATAGATTCAGACATCAATCATTCTGACCCTCGATCACCGGTCGAAGTTCCTCCAAAGAATCACCTAAATCCCCTCCAGAGGACCCTTCATTTGGGGATTTGTTGAGAACTATGCAGGCAGCGGGAGGCTGACCTTGTAAAGAGATAGATCCTCAGTGCAAAAGACTGGCTGAGCACCTTGATCTAGCGACTACAGATCCTCTGCCCATCCCCCCCTTTGGATGAGCCTTCATGAGGACCTGGTCACTACCATTTGGCAGCAGCCCTCTTCCTTCGTGGCTGTTTCCAGGAAAGCCAATAGAACTTACTTCCCCCTGGAAGGGATTTCTCATTTGACGTTGAATACGAAAGCCGACTCCATGGTCGTCACGGCTGCGCATGACCGGTCAGCTCAACCCAAGCACCTGAGTTTGTCCCCACCGAACAAGGGCTCACAGCAACTGGACCAATTTGGTAGAAAGATCTACTCATCCACTTCTTGTGCCATACGGTCAGTAAACTATGTGTCCCATATGATGGCCTTCCAGAAGGCATCACTTGTTGAGCTGGAGAGGGACCTTCAGGCTATCCCTGATGAAAACCTCAGGGCCAAGTTGTTGGACAAAGTCTGTATGAACAAGTCCTCTTGCTGTCATGCTTTCTGAGCCACGTATGATTCCGTGGACTCAATGGCTCAGGCTGCGGCCACGGGGATCTGCCTTCGTTGTCTGTCATGGCTCCATATTGTAGGTCTGGCACAGGATGTACAATCATCCCTTTTGGACACACACTTCAAGGGTTCCATCTCCTTTGGTGGCAACGTGAAGGATATTATAACAGAGCTGCAGGAGAGTGGACAATCTCTTTGAGATGTACGCTCAATGTATCGGACGGGTCAAAAGAAGCAGCCATTTCGTCGCCAGAAATGATGGAATAAGACCCAGAATAAGCGTCGAGGCAAAAGACGTGCAGCTGGCTTTGGAGCTCGAACCCCTCAGGCAAAGTTTGCCAAACCAGCCTCAGGGGCCAACGCTCCCCTCCTCTTGGTGTCCTGACTCACTCCCCCTCCTTCCACTACCTCCATTCCCCTTGGAGGAACCAGTAGGAGGGAGGTTCAGCTTCCACCTGGAAGGGTGGAAGTCCGTCACCACAGATGTATGGGTTCTTCAGCTCATACAACGAGGTCACTCTGTTGAGTTCCTGGAGATTCCACCTCCACACCGTCTGGGAAGGTCCTCTTACCCACTGGGTCAGATCCCCATTATCCACCAGAAAATCCAGGCCTTGCTGCAAAAAGTGGCCATAGAACCCGTCCCTCCAGACCAACTAGGAAAGGGATTCTACTCCCATTTCTTCCTGGTACCAAAGAAGACAGGGGATCTGTGATCTATCCTGTATCTCAGCACACTCAACCTCTTTATGGAGTACAAGAAATTCCGCATGCTGATCCTTCAAGGACTCCTACCCCTGCTCCAGTCAAACACATGGCTGTGCTCCCTGGATATGCAGGATGCTTACCTACATATCCCTATCCTCCCAGCCCACCGCCACTTCCTCCATTTCTCTTTACTGAAGAACCATTTCCAGTTCAGGGCACTTCCTTTTGCCCTGTCCTCAGCACCCTGGGTTTTCACCAAGTGCCTAGCGGTTTTTCTCCGCCGCATGGGCATATACGTGTTCCCGTACCTAGACGACTGGCTGTTTTCAGCCCCTTCCTGGACAGTCTGAAGGAGTCTCTGTCTTTCACTCTGGACTTGTTTGTCACGCTGGGCATCTCGGACATCCTCCCCAAGTCTCAGCTAGTACCCTCTCAACGCCTTCAATTTATTGGAGCGGTACTGGACACAGTCCAGAGCAAGGCATTTTTACCATTGGATCGGGCTGAGACCTTAGCTTCCCAGGCCACTTTGGTGGCCAAGGCTTGATGGACCACAGCACACTCGGTGCTCTGTCTCTTGGGTCTCATGGCAGCGGCCATTCCTACTGTTCCCTTCGACAGACTGCACATGAGGGTCACCCAGTGGTCTCTTCGAGTCCAGTGGGACCAACGGTTGGACGACATGAACCAGTTAGTCATGATCTCCAACAGCCTGCAGAAGGATCTTCTTTGGTGGCAGGATCTCACCAACCTGTTAGTGGGAGCTCCTTTCCACTCTCGGGCCCCTACCCAGACCCTCACATCGGATGCCTTCAACATGGGTTGGGGAGCCCATCTGGGGGACCTCAAAACACAAAGTCCGAGGACCCCCCAGGAGCAGCAGCTCCACATCAACGTCCTCGAGACCAGAGCAGTACTCTATGCTCTCCAGGCCTTCCAGTCGTTACTCCTCCCAGGAACACTTCTGATCCAGACAGACAACATGGCGACTGTCTGATATCACAACAAACAGGGAGGAACCCAGTCGTACCTTCTTTGCAGGGAAGAAATGAGAGTATGGTACTGGGCGATTCAGCATGGTCTGTTTCTGACAGCAGTCCACGTCCCAGGCATGCACAACATTCTGGCGGACAGTCTCAGCTGATCAGTAGCCAGGACTCATGAGTGGGAATTAAAGCAATACGTAGTCGAAGACCTGTTTCTTCAATGGGGCTGGCCATACCTAGATCGGTTTGCCTCCCCATTCAGCACAAAATTACCCAGCTTTTGCTCGCTCGTTCCTGGACATGGTGCTTTTTGGCGAGATGCACTGTCTCTCTGTTGGACAGGGAGGTTTCTAGATGCGTTTCCTCCCTTTCCTCTCATTCAGAATGTTCTGTTGAAACTTCAGGCGGAAGGGACCCACTTAATCCTGATCGCCCCTCTGTGGCCTCGGCAGATTTGGTTCCTGCTGTTGCAACAGCTGGCTCTAGAACCTCCAGTCCTTCTGCCGATCTCTCATGACCTTCTGTCTCAGGAGCAGGGCACCCTGGTACATCTAAGTCTTCAGTCTCTCCACCTCCATGCGTGGCACCTGTGGACATAGCAGTTTCCCGCTATGGAGTTTTTTCCCAGGGTGCCCGTGTCCTGGAAGAAGCCAGAAAACCTTCTACCAGATATACCTACACCATGAAGTGGAAGAGATTTTCCAACTGGGCCACAGCTAAACACTTGGACCCCTTTTCTTGCTCGGACTCCCAGGTATTAGAGTACCTCGTACATCTTTCTAAGTTGGGCCTTAGTTACTCCTCCATTAAGGTCCATCTTTCTGCAGGGTAAGCCTACCATCTCCCGGTGGAGGGCAAAACCCTAGTGCAGCTAGAGGTTTCAAAAACTTTCTTGAAGGGCATCCTTCATATTGAACCTCCAGTCTGGAACCCTTGTCCTCCCTGGGGTCTCAATTTTTATCAATCAGTCAATCAATCAGAGTCTTTATTTAACCAGGCGATCACCGTTGAGCAAGCTCATTTTCGAGTTGGACCTAGGTTTGTTAACAAGGAACAAGGGACAATATACATGGGATGCAACACGCAAGAAAATAGTAATAATACAAATAAAGTGAGATACAATAATACAGTATATACAAAGTATCAGCAGGTAGCAGTGACAGTAGTGTTCATTTGGAACAGAAGATACAGCTAGTTTTGTGTAGGACACAATTTTTCATAAAAGTAAAGAAATATGCATATCAGGTGCACTGAACACAAATAAAACCTAATATAAAAAGATATACAGTGATATGGTATGGAGAATTTAGAGCTGGAGCCAGGGTCAAAGGAATGTGGAAGGGACAGATATGGGGGTAGAAAAAGGGGAGAGGGAAGACTCGATTATAGATGTGATCAGTCTTTTAATGGTAGTAATTAGTGTGTGCTTGGACTTATAGGAGTCACTATTTAGGGTAGACAAGCACGGGACTCCTTATTATGATGTAGATGTAGAGATTTAAAAGCTGCTAGGCTGATGGGGTGAGTTAATTTCAAAGTTTTTTTGCAGCTTGTTCCACAGTTGAGGGAGCACAAAGCTGATGGCTGATGCTGGATAAACTTACGTTACCCCGTTTTGAACTGGCAGCAAGTTGCGATATGCGCTTCCTGTCATGAAAGACTTTATTTTTAGTTGAGGTTACTTCAGCTCGAAGAGTTTCAGAGCTTCAGGCTTTTGTGTGCAGAGAGCCTTATTTGATTTTTCACAAGGACCGGGTGGTCCTTAGGACTAATCCTTCCTTTCTTCTGAAAGCGGTTTCGGAGACAACTCTCAACCAGAGTGTCAAACTGCCAGTCTATTATCCTCAGCATTCCAACAGGGGGGGGAATATCTGTTGCACACCTTGGATGTGCACCAGAGCCTGAGGTACTATACCTCCCAGACTAAGGAAGTTTGTAAAGTGAACCAACTTTTTGTGGCCTTTGCCCCCCAGTGCCAGGGCAAGGCCATCTCGAAGCAGACTTTCTCTAGGTGGCTGGCTAACTGTATTCACTACACTTACCAGAAACATGGAAAGACCCTTCCGGGGGTGGTTAAAGGCCACTCCACCGGAAGTGTGGCCACTTCTACCACTTTTTTCAGGAATGTGTCAACTGCAGAGATATGTGCAGCTGCCACTTGGTCTTCTGTCCACACCTTCACTAAACACTACAGTCTGGACATTGCCTCTAGGCGTAGAACTTGTTTC
The DNA here is from genome assembly GCA_016271365.2 of Neoceratodus forsteri. NCBI lineage: Eukaryota > Metazoa > Chordata > Ceratodontiformes > Ceratodontidae > Neoceratodus > Neoceratodus forsteri. The sequence goes on from JADMNL010000024.1 coordinate 360,298,817, forward strand.
GGCCTTGCTGTTTTGCAAGGTCTTCTATCCTAAGGCAGAACCTTAGTTGGTGGACAATTTTCTCCTCCCGGAACCTCATCTCCTGCTCCTTCTCTTTAGACTGTTTGGTATTCAGTCCTGTATGTGAAGACCTACTGCAGGAACCCTCTCGAAGTAAGATATAGCAGTTACGTAAGAACTTACCGTAACAGTAGATCTTCGAGAGAGGTTCCTGCAGTAGGTCTAGTTTCCCACCCACCTTCCCCCCAGCTCCTGGAAATCTTTCCTTTCCTTCCTGCCTAGCCCACTGGTCTAGATAGGGCACAAGGTCCCAGGAGTTGTTACTCCTTCCTTTCTACTTACCTTTCTTTAGGTCTCTGGTGAAAAAGAACTTTAGAGTGGGTGCGGGACCGCCCCTTTTATAGTTGGGCTGACGTCGTGTCACCTGACGCTGGGGGCGGTCCCTGCTGATGATTGCTAGCTACAAGTTTGCTATTGGAACCTGACGCCAGGGGGCGCAGTCCTATAAGTGAAGACCTACCGCAGGAACCTCTCTCGAAGATCTACTGTTACAGTTTGTTCTTACATAACTCCTATTTCTTTTTGAATCCTTTCATGATCTTCCTGGGCTAAAAGTCTTCACTGCTCATTCACACTAATGGTACTACGCCGGAGGTGCTAGGATGCAGCGGGAGACAAAAATCTTCAGGAGGGCCGGCACCGAGATAGGATCATGCATGCGTGGCACCACGAGACTGCCTCGTGCCTGTATAGGCTATCTCAATAACAACCCTCCAGCTGTCTCAGTTCCTTTTTTCCCGCCGTCAAGTGCGCTTCAGTGACGATGTCACTCACCCGCCAGGAGTCAAATTCTCGTCTATACAACAGCAGCATATAGTCGTTTAGTATTATTTAGTATTTTTATTATTTAGTTTTATTTCTATCTTAAAAAAAAAAGAAAAGACTTTTTCTGAAGAAAACAGCTCTCAGCCTGTCATTGATTGAGTTGACCGGGGACGGTTTTGGTGATGGTAGGGAGACTACGCTGGAAAGTTCTTCTGGCAGTGGGGCTGTGTCCAGTCCACCTCCTTTTGTAGAGCGGGGGTCCGACAATGGGCAGTCTGATGTTTGAGAGGGAGGTGAGTCCTCCCGAAAGCACAAACAGAAGTGGGCCCATTTCCAGCCTCGGTCGGGGACTTGGTGCCACTCGGCCTCGAGCTCTTCTTCTTCCCGTCAGAGGAAGAAGACACAGTTCTGTTTGAGGTCACCTTCTGGTAGGTCTGCTAGGGGGTCTTCAGTTGTGGAAGGAAGAACCACTCTGACTCCTCCGGTGTGCCCCGTGGTTTCTGTCCTTAGCGACCGGGATTCTCGACATTGGAGCCCCTCTCTGTCCTCTGGTGGGGTTTCCGGTGGGCAGTTTCATCACAGGGCTGCTCTTATGCAGCAGTGGGTACAGCATCTGCTTGTCTGCCCTTGCCGGTGGACCCGTTTCCTGGGCCTTCAGTCCTTGGGGCCACTGGGCCAGGGTCAGGGTGGTTGGAGCAGGATGCACGTCTGGTGCTGGTGACAGAGATTTCTCCCTCTCTGGTACTGGTGCCTCCGACGCTGATTCCACATGCCTACCCCCCTCACCAGGTTTCCATGCAGGAGCCGGCACAGGTATCATCTTCCTCCCCCTTTCCTCTAGGTCTGACAGGCATCCGGGGTCAACGTTGCCACATATGATGTCAGACCTTTCCGCACAACATGCGGCTTTGGCCTCTTCAGTACCAGCTGCGGCATTGAGAGGTACATTGGCGTTGCATTTGGTGTCAACCTCGGCACCGCATGCGGTGACCTCGGTGCCGCGTGCAGTCTCGGTGCCGAGTCTTCAACTTCGACGCCGAGTGTGGAGCCAGGAGGAGTCTCATCTACATATAAATGTCTTAGAGATGAGAGGTATCCTATGAGCTGTCTGAGCCATGAAGGATGTCCTCTGTCACAAAGTAATTCTCTTTTACACGGACAACAAGGCTGCGATGTATTACATCAACAAGCAGGGTGGAGTGCACTCCTACCCTCTGTGCCAGGAGGCCATGAGGGTGTGGTAGTGGTGCCTCAAGCACGATGCCTTGATTCAGGCAGTCTGCTTGCCAGGAATTCAGAGCAACCTAGCGGATCGCCTCAGCAGAATGGAGGTGGATCTACACGAATGGTTGCTCGCTCCAGATGTCATGCAATCTTTATTCGATGACTCAACACAAAACTGCCTCTATTCTGCTCCAGAAATCCAGAACCTGGCGTTTTCTGTCAGGATGCATTCAGTCTCCAGTGGAAAAGATGCTTTCTGTACGAATTTCCTCCTCTCCATTAATTCAGAGGGTGCTGCTCAAACTGGAGGCTCAAGGGGGCAGGATGATTCTTATCGCCCCATACTGGCCTCGACAGATATGGCTTCCATTGATCAACAAGTTGTTGGAAGTCCCTCCAAGGCAACTTCCCCTACGTACGGACCTCCAGACACAGGGACCTGTGGTCCATCCCAGCCTGCACTCCCTTCATTTCCACGCCTGGCTCCTGAAGAGATAGAAGTGGGTAGGTTTAAGGTCTTTCAAAGAATCCCAGAAATGCTCTTAGCAGTGCATAAGCCTTCCACTAGGAAAACTTACACAGCATTGTGCAAGTGGTTTTCCATTTGGTGTGCGTTACTGGATCCATTTTGTAGGTCACCGAATAAAGTGTTGGAGTACCTCTTAGACCTGTCAAATGCAGGACTGCAATACTTGACAGTGAAGGTACACCTTTGTGCAATTTCAACCTACCATGAGCCAGTGCAGAACATGTTGCTGGCTCAGTTACCATTAGTCAGGAGATTTCTCAAGGGCATCCTACATACTAGACCCCCAGTAAGAAAACCGGTGGCTGCGTGGGATATCAACCTTGTGCTAGACGTGCTCACCCATAAGCCCTTTGAGCCTCTAGCCACCTGCGATTTGAAGTTCCTGACCTGGAAAGCTGCCTTCCTGGTGGCCATTACTTCTGCTCGCAGAGTCTCTGAAATACATGCCTTGTTCACAGACCCTCCTTACACTGTATTTCACAAGGACAAGGTGGTACTTTGTGCTCACCCTAAATTCCTTCCCAAGGTGGTTTCGGAATTTCACCTTAACCAGCCATTGTTTTTTCCTACTTATTTTACTAACTTTCAGAATGAAGGGGAATGCACCCTTCACTCTTTGGATGTCAAAAAGGTTCTATGATTCTACATTGACAGAACTAAAGAGATTCGCAAATCCAAGCAACTTTTCGTATCTTTCAGCAAGACCCAGTTGGATCAGCCTGTTGCCATTAAATGCATTTCTGCATGGTTGGTGGCATGTCTTCGTCACTGCTATTTGATGGTGCAGGTCAAGTTGGAAAGTCGGGTTTAAGCCCACTCTACTAGAGCGGTTGCGGCATCCCTGGCAGAGATTCGTAATGTACCCATTGCAGATATTTGCAAAGTGGCAACTTGGAGCTTGGCACACACCTTTGTGAAACGCTACGCTCTGGATGTCCATGCCAGACAGCACTCTTCCTTCGCCAGGACAATCTTTAATGGACTTCTGTCCTGAGCTGGCTCTGTCTGCTGCCGCCCTGCTCGGGGGATTGATTTTTAGCTCGGTACTCTCCCGGTGGTGTGAATGAGTGATGAAGATATTTAGTCCAGGAAGATATGGAAATTATGTACCTACCGTAATTCTTGATCTTCTTGGATGAAGTCTTCGCCGCTCATTCACACACCCACCCACCATCCTCCGAGCTCACTCATCGCGTTTCTGGTCTTCACTCCCTCGCCGGCTTAGGCTGTGAAGACGTTGTTGAGTTGACCCTTCTTACACGGGTCATCGGGCTATCTTATGCCCGTGTTAGGTTAGCTTCCTAGATTAGTTTACGCTGCACCTCCTCGGTGAAAAAGGTACTGAGGCAGCTGAAGGGTCGGCGTCAAGATAGCCTATAGGGGCATGAGGCAGTCTCATGGCGCCGCGCATGCGTGGTCCTATCTTGACACCAGTCCTCCTGAAGATTTTTGGCTCCTGCTATATCCTAGTGCCTCCGGCATAGTCCCATTAATGTGAATGAGTGGTGAAGACTTCGTCCAAGAAGACCAAGCATTACGGTAGGTACGTAATTTTCATATTTCCTTGGTCCCAACTAGGACCTGCTACAGTATTTGTAAGCACATTGAGGACTGTCTGTTTTTTCTCTCACTGTGTGAACGTGTTTACCTTGAAATTGGGGCCCGCCTTGATAGCTCCAGCCCCATGGGAACCTGCAGTGAAATCGCCAGCTGTGTTGGAGTCTGCTGTAACCTCTACACCTTTGCTGGCTCCCAGTGTGATATTCTGAGTCCCAGATGGGACCTGCTGCATTGTCTTCAGCACAGTTGGAGCTTGACCCACACTCCTGCTTCAGTTTGAACATGTCTCTCTCTCTCTCATAAGCCGTTTACACTGACCATTTCTACACTGATATAGGTGTTGTGGAGAGCCACACCATTATACTCATGCGAGTGTAAGGTGTGCATGCATCAAACCAATGTCACTCCTCTGCTTCTCTCTTAGACAGAGGAGTGTCTTGTCATCCTTAACTGGGATACACTGCTGGCTTCAAAAGTGACCAGGTGCAGACTGACACCGTTGTGAGCCACACCCATATGTAACAGCTTGGTCCGTATAAATGGATCTACTGAAACATAGAATCTGTCAACAGAAAGAGACAGATGGTCCTTTGAGTCTGCCCACATTATGCTACCTCACCCACTAACTTAGTGTCCTGGAGCTTGTCCCCTCTGCCTCCCCAACACCCCCCCCCAATTCTCCCTCTTTGGATTATGAGTCCTTTTGCTCTGTCCCAGCCATGTTTGAACCCATTTATAGCACCTGCCCCTCTCACTTCCACCGGCAATCTGTGCCACGGCTCCACCACCCTCTCAGTAAAGTAGAACTTCCTCACATCACTCCTGAATTGAACCCCACCCAACCTGCAATCTTGCCCTTTTGTTACTGTGCCCCTGTTTCTAATAAGTAAGTCATTCATAGTCACCTGTTTATACCCCTTAGCAACTTATATGTCTCTATCATGTCCTCCCTCTCACTTCCCTCCCCTTGACCCCGGTTGGAGCCAATGTTAAAACATGACCCTTAACAGCTCCTTGTCTTCTGCTGGTGCAGATGAAAACTTCTCCCTAAATTTTAAGCCCCAGTGGACTCAAATAGTACCGTTTGATTACTAAGACAAAAAACTAAAGTAAAAAATGTAAAACCAATGTAAATGAACGCTGCATTTTTTTGATTTGCATGGGCCTATTTCTGTCTAATGGTAATAAACTGGAAAATTTGAAATAAACCAGTTTTTATAAGAAAGCATGTTGGATGAATTTTATTCCAGCAACATGAATTAGAACAGCTCTATGGAATTTAATTAGTTGTTATTTTGCTACTCCGAAAAAAGTAATATCTTTCAGGTGTAGGTTCAGATAGTTTTATTTGTGTATTTTTTTACTTTTAGCTTATAGTTATTGATTATATTAAATACAGATATGATTGTTTTCTCAGAGATACAAGGAATACAAGTCACACATACAACATATACTAACTTCACTGAATTGTAGAAATCAGTTACCGATGGTTCTCTGTTCTAAAGGCATGGGTGCAGTTCAGTATCTGCACAATGGCAGTCTTTCTGGAGACAGCTGAGCCATAGGAATGTCTTCATGTTAAGCTCTTCCCACTTCCTGGATGGTATCCTCAGGCTCCACCCCGTGACATGAGATTTTTCTTTTCGCTGGAAGGGACACATTTCCTCCATTGCAGCTCTGCATGCATTGTAGGATTTCAGTGTTTCAGTATAGTGTAGAGGTCAGAGTAACAAGCTGTGAACAAGCTTGGTACATCCAGCAGACTGGGTTTGATTCCCACAACCTCCACTTGCATACTGTGTGACTCTGAGCAAGTCACTTAACCACTCCAGTGCTCTCAGGTCGCCCCTGAAAACAGGCACTTGTGTCTAGTAGTCCTTACCCGGTTACAAAAAAAAAAAAATAATTTAGACTATTTTAGTATGCGTTCGATAATAAAAGTTGTCCCGAGCCTTTTGACTTTGCTCTATGATAGAGGATGGAATAAAAAAAAAACCGGGTTCAAATTCTGCACCCAGTGCAGGCAGAAGATGTCCACCATGGATCTGCATGACATGTGTCTACTTCCTAAGTGATAAACACGTCAAGAATTGCAGCAAGTACTGGACCATGTTGTCTGCATTCATCAACAAAAGGAAGGCTAGTCTGGCCTTGGGTAGGCCAAAACATGGCAAATTGGCCTCGCTGGCTGCCAGGTCGGCTGCACAATTTGCAGTCATTGAAGAAGAGGAGGTGGCAGCTGCGGTAAGTTCATTGATGGCCTCAGTGTCATTCCTGACCGGAATCAGCATCTGAGGATCCTTCTCTGATGATTTCAGGGAAATGTGCATGGCCTTTGAGACCTCTGGAGAGAGCACTTTTCTCTGCAGCGAGAAGATGAAGAAGCACCATTGGCTCAGGTCATGGGACCAGGAATGATCACGCTTTTCCTTCTCCTTCGATGCTGCTGACTGCATGGCCATGGTTGAGCTTTCTCTGATCGAGGGTTAGGTCAAGGGCATCACAGTAACCCTGCTGGGCATGTCGGCCTTGACTTGAGTCAAACAGGTAGTCAAGGTATTTATTGAATCAGTCAATCAGCTGTCAGAAGAGATCTGCGACAAGTCAGTCTCTCAGCTCCATTGCTCACTGACCTCACCCTGGAGGATGAAGACCAGTCAGAACCTCCTACCGAGGCTGGCCACTGGTGCAGAGTTAGTGCTGCCGCTCATGACACTGATGATCTGGGTTTGGGAACAAGCCTGGGCCATTGGTGGGCCAACCAGGGGAAGGAGTATTGAGCATCCCAGAGGATGCTCTCCTCTTCTGAGGGGGGGGGTCCCACTGCTTTACCACCACCTGGGTGACTACGGGTGGTGGTGCAGGGGATACATGAATGAAGTGTGGAACCAGTGGAGTGCACCCATGGGTTGGTTGCATCAGGCCTTGCTGGCAGCCAATCCTGATGCTTGTTCCTGGTGGGGTGGGTGGGTGGGGGAACATGAAGAGAGCACACAGGTCAGCAGTGACACTTCTCCGGTGGCCCACCCTCATGCTGGACCCTGGCTGCACCACTCCTCAGATGACCCAGATCTTTGCCTCTGCCCCAGATGAATCAGATGACTGCAGGGAATAAATGCCAAATGGACTGATGGTATACCCGCCCCAGTTGCTGGGTTGGTGGGGGCAGCACAGGGGTGTTTTACAGATGGAGGCGGGGACCAGGAGTGGATGCATCAGGATTTCAGGCAAAGGGGGAAGCTCACACTGGAGGAAGCAGAAAGAGGTCTCAGCCTGTGGCCAAAAAGGAGACTAAAGTATATTTGGAAAAAAAAAAGAACCTTTCTTTTTGGTCTGGGGAGCTGGAAGGGGCCAGTATGATCCTGGTAGCTTGCTACTGCATATGGTTTCCATTACTGCAACAGTTACCTCCAGTTCCTCTGCCCCTTTGCAGGGATCTGCTGAAGCAGGCTCAGGGGACCCTGATCCATCCGAATCTCAGGTCCATTCATCTGCATGCTAGCTCCTGAGGACATAGCCATCATCTGTTTTGGAGTATCTCAGAGGGTGGCAGGTGTCCTTGTGGCAGCTAGAAAACCCTCCACTAGGGCCACTTACACCATAAAGTAGAAGAAGTTTGCCATCTTGGCTGCCAAACATCATCTAGGCCCTTTTATCTGTCTGGTGAGCAAGGTTCTGGACTACCAGGTCTCCAGTACTCCTCCCTCGAGGTGCACCTTTCAGCTATTTCTGCCTTTCACGGACCCATGGGTAGTCATACTGTGGCTCAGTTATATGTGTCCCATACCTTTCTTAGGAGCAACCTGCACCTGAAGCCTCCAATCCATCCCCCTGTCCTGGCTTGGGATTTAAATTTTGTTTTTGAGAAATTTACCGTCTCCGTTTGAGCCATCCGTGACTTGTGAGCTACACTTTCTCTCTTGAAAAGCATTATTTTTTTATTGCTGTTACTTCTCAAAGGATTTCCAAGCTTCAGGCTCTCTGGTGTGAGGAGCCTTATTTAATTTTTCACAAAGACAGGGTTTCTTTGTGCAAAAATTCTAAGTTCTAGGGACGAGGATATGTTGTTCTATCCATACGTACTGGCAGTATCCTTTCCCCTTTAACAGTTGCCAGAAAGTCTTCAAGCTGGCGCCTCCCACCCACCCGAGTGGTATATCCCTTGGCTCTGCCCCATCACGCCAGATTTTCCTTTCTGCTGGAAGAAGCAGGTTCCCTCCTTATCACTCCCATGTTGAGTAGGCCCAAGCACTAACATCTTTGGCTTTATTTCCAAAAACTTTGAACTCTCTCAAGTTCTGTCTTCAGTTTAATCATCGATCATGACCACTATGGATGAAAAGTCCTCACCCAGATTTCACTGGTGCCCATGCAGGCAGAAGATGTCATGTACTGATCCCCTCGCCATGTGGGTCTACTGTCTGAGCCACGATCATGATACTCAGGCCTGCAACATTTGCCGGTCATTTCACACGACGGTCCTTGAGGACTGTCTCACCCGACTTAAGTTGGGCCGCCTGGAAAAATGACATCCACCGGTCAAATCTAAGGATGCCTGTTGGGTGGTCTCTGTGCCTGCAGGGTCCGCCGAGCAGTTGGACCAACTTACGGCCTTCGAGAAGGAGGCGGCTCAGGCCACAGCACAGTCCTCTTCGGCTTCTGCTTTTGTTCTGCTCAAATTGGGCCCCACGTATTCGGACTCCTTCAGGGAGCTGTGCCAGTCCCTCCCAAATAAAGACCAGGGTCCTTCTGGGTTGCACAGCTCCTGCTCACACAAGAAGTAGTCGAAGAAAGAAAAGGAGAAGACTCACCGTCTATGTTCCTGGGACCAGCAAGAGCGCTGTCAGTCTCAGGACTCTCAAGTTTTGATCTTGGTCAAAACTGCAGCCTTAGCCGCTGGCTTCATGGAATCCCCGTCTGGCTAGTTGGTCGACATGCTGGCTGATGACGCAGCCGAACTTTTTCTTCACCCTGTCAACCAGTTGTCATCAGAAGAGGCCAACAATTCTCAGTTCAGAACTCCTGTCCTGCCTGTGACCCCTGAAGGGGTGGCTCAGCCCACTCAGCCGAACCCTCCGGTCACCGACCCAGACCAGGAGCAGCCGTGGCTCTCCCTGGCTCCCTCCGAGATCCCTCGCTGGTACCCTCTGTGGTCAAGGTCTTCCTCATCCAGTGGGTCAAGCAAATCTCACTGACATCAGTGATCCTGTTCTTGATGCCACAGAAAGTGGCACCACTGCTATTTGTCTTCATCCTCTTTGGGTGAGGAGAGGCTTCGGCGAAAGTTGCGTCGATGCTATGAAGACCTCATGTGGCAGCAGTTGGTGTTGTCCGGTCCAAAACCAACCCCAGCTCCCACGCTGGTCATCTCTTGGCTGTCACCCAACAGGCCATCACCGACGCCCACGGTGGGGCCAGTCAAAACTGTTCCTCCCTCAGCAGAGCCGGTCATGATCATCTTGGTTTGGCTGATTCTGGCCTCTCCACCGATTATGGTGGAGCCACCGCCCCAGCAGCCACCGACCGGCACTCCGACTAAAGAGTCTTGGCCGGCCAAGGGGCTTCCCCATCGGCTGTCTGTCACTCTCACACCTTACTACCCCCAGTGGGTCGAAAGTGACTCAGGCGGTTGGATGCTTTTTGGGGACTGCTCTGAGTCTGAGAATTCCTCACTGCACTCTGTCTGGTCGACGTGGAGTCCGTGGGGGATCTCTCGATGGAGGAAGGGCCTAATTCCTTCATGGGTATCCTCTGCCTCATCTCCCAGTCCACGGGAATAAAACTGGAGCCCGTCCAGAAGTGAGCTCGCTGTCCCCTCATAGAAATCCTTGAAAAAAGGACTTTCCAACGGAGGCTTTCCCAGTGGCTGAGGCCTTTGTTGGCCAAGCCTTGGAGCTTTGGCACTGCCCCACGTCCTGCCCTGTGCCCATGGCCCAGATGACACACAAGTATGCGGTGCCCACCAGTACCCTCTCGGATTTCATGGAGCACACCTTAGCTGTGGGGTTGGTGGCTGACTCCATGTTTCAGCACTCGGGCAATACTGGGGACGTCATCAAGCCACTGGACAATAAATTCAAGAAACTGGACCATGTGGCTAAAAAAGTCTATGCTGTCTGCTCGCTCGGCCTCTGCCAGGTGAGCTCAGCTGTCAATATGGCACACTTCTGCCACACCCTCCTAGGCTCCTTGGATGAGGTGATTCCTCACTTTCCTGTGGACCTCCAGACCGTGGCCAAGCAGGTTGTGATCAGGGCCAGGCTGTGGCTAAGCAGCAACTTCAAATGGCTCTGGATGTGGGGGATTCCTGTGCCTGCTCAGTGGTGGCCACAGTTACCATGCACCTTGGGGCTTGGCTGCGGATCTCCACCTTTATGGCAGGCAGTCAGCACAAGCTGGTGGCCGTCCCATTTCTGGGCCCGACCTGTTTGGGCCCAGTATGAAGGGTCACCTCCAACGTATCAAGAAGTCCAGTGCCACCTTGAACTCTGTGACATCCACCCAGAAGGATCCCAAAGGCTCCAGGCAGCAGAAGCAAAAGCCCTTTCAGTCCTCCACTCCTGCGGCAAAACCAGTCCAGCCGTCTGGTCAGCAGGCTCTGTCTTGGCGGCCCATACTCAAGTCTGTGGCCTCAGTTGTCCGTAAGCCAGGAGGGAAGGGACCCAGTGGCTCCTCAGCTGGGTCCTCCTCCAAGCCTGATCAGTGACGGGATGAGGGGGGCCACCCTCATGCTTGTCACTCCTCCCCTGGGTCCTCCTGTGGGGGGCCGGCTCCACCACTTCCATTCTGTCTGGTCCGCTGTCACCACGAACAGGTGGGTTCTGGAAGTGATCGGTCAGGGTCTGCCTCTGGAATTCAAGCAGTACCCTCCAAGCTGAGCCCACACCTCACGGGAGAACTTGGTATCTGCAGACACTCAGTCAGCTCTTTGAGTCAACATTGCCCAGCTCCTCTGTAAGGAGGTCAAGGTCATAGCAGATCCTCCAGAACCCCCAGGGTTTGTCCTCATGTACTTCCTGGTGCCAAAGTGGATGGGGGCTGGTGCCCCATTCTAGATCTGCACGACCTGAACAAATGTTTCAGGTCCCACACCTGCAGGATGGTAACTCTGGCCCAGATAATACCATCTCTTGAGCAGGATATGTGGTTTTACTCCCTGGATCTCCAGGATGCATTCTTTTACATCCCGATCTGTCCATCCCATTGAAGGTTCCTCTGCTTTTGAGCCAAGGGAACCCTCTATGAGTTCCTGGCCATGCCATTTGGCCTCTCCTCAGCTCCTGGGGTCTTCACCAAATGCATAGCAGTGGTGGCAGCTTACCTGAGGTGCCGAGGAGTCAGCGTGTACCCCTACCTGGATGACTGGCTGATCACAGGGTTCTCTAGGCAGGAGGTGGAGTGGTCCAGGGACCTGGTCCTCCAGATCTGCACCTCCCTTGGCTTCCTAGTCAATGAAGCCAAGTTGGAACTCATGCATCTACTGGTTATCAGCTTCATCAGGCAAAGCTTGACTCTTGCCGAACCTGAGCATGGCTCCCAGCAGACAGGGAAGAAGTTCTCTCCTCCTTTGCCTGATCATTTTATGTTGGGCACTTGTGCCCTGCCTGGGAATTCCTGCGCTTTTTGAGTTACATGGATGTCTGCACCAGTGTGGTCCGATGGGCCCGTCGGCATATGCGCTTCCTGCAGTGGGAACTGACCAGTCAGTGGTCTTAGCGCAAAGGTCACTTCAACACTTCTGTGAGTCAGAAGATGTGGGATGCCCTCCAGCGGTTGCTGGTCCCAGAACATCTGCAAGAAGGGATCCAGTTTGTCTGTCCCCAAGCCGATGGTCATCCTGATGACCAATGCCTCTGTCATGGGCTGGGGTGCACATCTGGGGGAACACAGAGTCCACGGGCTCTGGACCCTCAAGGAGTCCCGATGCCACAACAACGTGCTGGAGCTCCAAGCAGTTAGGCTGGCACTGACTACGTTCACTCCATTTGTTCGGAGTCAAGTGGTTCAAGTCCAGACAGACAATACCACGACCATGTACTACCTCAAGAAGCAGGGCGGGACATACTCTCTTCCTTTGTGCAAGGAAGCTCTCTGTGTATGGACCCTTGGGCGCAGCCTGGATGCGAATCTTCTTGCCATCCATGTGGCAGGAGCGCCCAGTCAGCTGGCAGATGCCTTCAGCCAGGTGGGCGTGTGGTCTCTCTCCATCCGGAGGTAGTTCACAGTCTGTTCTCCCAATGTGGCACCCCTCAAGTGGACCTGTTCACCTCCAAGGAGAATGCAAAGCTGAGGCTGTTCTATGCCCACCTCCCTCAGCAGGGCTCGCTGCAGAGGGATACCTTCTCGAGGCCTTGGACCTCAGGCCTCTTCTATGTCTTTCCTCCTTTTTCCCTTGATCCACAAGGTGCTACTCAAGGTCAGGAAGGACAAGACACAGGTGATCCTGGTGGCTCTGGACTGGCCACACCTGTTTTGGTACCCTGATCTCCTCAGCCTTAGCAACAGGCTCCTGAGGCATCTTCCCAGTACACCCGGACCAGCTGTCCATCAGTCAGGGGAAGGTACTCCACCCGGACCTTCAATCCCTGCACCTGACAGCCTGGTTCCTGAGCAGCTAGAGTTCCAGGCTTTGGGTATCTCCGAAGATGTCCTCATTGTTATGGAGGCATCTAGAAAGGAATTGACCAGAAAATGCTGTGCCTTCAAGTGGAAGACATTCTTCATTTGGTGTCAGGACAAGGGTCTGGACTCTTTGTTCTGTCCGGTGGCCAGCACTTTGGACAATCTGTGGACTCTCTCCAAAGAGGGAGTTTGGTCGACGACACTTAAGGTGCGCCTGGCAGCCATCTCTGCTTACCGGGCGCAGGCTGGTCAGCAGTAGGTGGCGCAGGAGAAGGTGGTCTGGTGCTTTTTCAGAGGCTTAAATCCCATTTCTCCTCCAGTGTGTGAACCACCACCACCATGGGACTTTTTGCTGGTTTTGGCAAAGCTCATGGGCAAGCCATTTGAACTGATATACAGGTGTGATATGTCTCCCCTGTCATGGAAGACTGCTTTCTTGGTGGCTGTCATGTCAGCCAGAAGGATCAGTGAGCTCCAGGTGATCTCGGTGGAGTCTCCTTACTTGGTTTTCCACAGGGACAAGGTTGTCCTACACCCCAACCCGAAGTTCCTCCCGGAAGGTTGTGTCAGAGTTTCACCTGAGTCAGGTGATGACTGTTCCGTTGTTCTTCCTGAATCACACCTCAGAGGCTGAACACAGGCTCCATACTGTGGACCTGAGGCGATCGCTCACTTATTACAAAGAACACATGGCTGGAGTTCAGGGTTAGGTTTGCCAGCTGTTTGTCACCTACGCTGAAGCCGCACCTGGCAGACCTGCAGCAAGTGGACGATTGGAAGGTGGATCACATCCTGCATTGATCTCTGCTATAAGTTGGTGGGTAGGAAGCCTCCTGGAAGGTTAAGGGATCATTCCACCTGCCATACTGCTGCATCAGTGGCTGCTTCTAGAAATGTCCCTATCCAGGAAATCTGCAAGGCTGCTACCTGGAAGTCAGCACACAGCTTCATTTCCCATTACCACATTGACCTCGAGTCACGCTGGGATGCTGGTTTTGGGGGCCTCAGTTCTCCAGTCCCTGTTCCCTAAGTAGGGGGTGTGTGCCTTGCCTCCCTTCTCCCGAAGAACTGCTATGAGGCTGCTTGTAAATGTGGATAGAACAACACATCCACGTCCTTAGAAACACAGGTTACTAACCTGTAACAGTTGTTCTAGGAGTGGTATATGTTGTTCATGCACACGGACCCACCCAAACCTCCCCAGGCTCAGGTGCACAACCTCTGCTTCCAGCGGTCAAGATCTGGTGTCATGGGGTGATGCTGAGGGGTATACTACCCGGGTGAGTGGGAGGAGCCAGCTTGAAGTCTTCCCAGCAACTCTTAAAGGGGAAAGGACACTGCCAGTAAGTGTGGGTGAATAACATATACCACTCCTAGAACTACTGTTACAGATGAGTAACTTGTGTTTTCTCCCTAAGGTGGTGTCAGAGTTTACCCTGAACCAATCTATCCACCTACCAGTTTATTTTCCAGAGTGTGGCAGCACAAGGGAAGCACTACTCCGTACTTTAGATATACGTAGAATTTTGAAATACTATCTGCTCCGAACTGAGGACTGCAGAAAAGAAAGCAGCTTTTTGTTTCTTTTTTTTTTTTTCTGACTTTGTTTTTATTTATTTTATTACTCAGGACAAGGTACAAACAGAGTTCCAGTTTCAAAGTCATACAGCAAGCACAATAAATAGGAAATATAAGGCACCAATATAGAGTATCAATACCCATCTCATCATACATCATCCTACATATATACCAAAGGTGTAACTAAAAGCTAGAAGAAGTAGGTATCACCCATGTGGAACGTTCAGAAGAAATAGATAAGAAAGCTAAGGTCAGGCTGATCCAGCAGCCGAAAATACAAGACCCCCCTTGTATTTTAAGAACCCCAACTCCCCAAAAGCAGCTTTTTGTTTCTTTTGTCCCAGGAAAGGAGGGTGCTAAGGTTTACAGGCAATGTTTTTCCAAATAGTTGGCCCATTGTATTGTGTTCTGCTACAACAAGCATGGCAAAGAGTTGCCATGGACGGTGAAAGCCCATTCCACAAGGTGCATGGCTACCTCTGTTGCCTGTTTCAAAGGGGTTTCAGCCGCTGACATTTCCCCTGCTGCCACCTAGAATACCATCCATACTTTCACCAAGCACTACAGTCTGGACCTTGCTTCTAGAGCCTGAGCGGGCTTCGGACGGGCTGTCTTGCAGGGCCTCCTGTTTTAGGCTTTGGCTGGCCTTCTTCCCAGTCTATCCTGCTGCACCTGTAACTGCTTGGGACTTGTTCTTATGGTGTGACCTGATGACTGATACCCCCCCGGAAAAGATTCCACAGCTACGTAAGAACTTACTGTAACAGTAGATCTTCAAGGTGATCTCAGTCATCAGGTCTGCCTTCCCTTCCACCATCCCCCTCTTATGGGGCTGTCTCCTCAAAACTGACTCACTAGTGTATCCAGCCTTTTATTTTGGCCTGGGCACCTCCCCCCCCCCCTCGCTCTCTCTCTCCTCTCAGTTCTCCATGGCACAGGTTTGCTTCCTTAGTCTCTGGGGGAAAGAACTGAGAAGAGAGTGGAGCCACTCATGCCCTTATAGGATTGGTGATGTCGGAAGGTGACATCAGTGTGGGCAGCCCCAGTGGTACTGCTGGAAAATCTTCCATGTGGATCCTTCTTCACCGACAGTGAAGTTGCTACGGTGTGACCTAATGCCTGAGATCCCCTCGAAGATCTGCTGTTACGGTAAACTCTTATGTAACTGTTCTTTTGTTATTTTTGTGTCAGTTAAGCGATTTTACAGAAATATTTTTTCCTCAGTCTCTCACAGCCCTGTTGAGTTAACGGTCAACGGTCATGGATGATGATAGTAGGGAGCTTTCTCAGGCAAGCTGCTCTGGCAGCGAGGCTATGTCCATTCCACTTTCCTTGTTGGGGAAGGGTTCGGATGACAGGTAGTCCTGTGCTGGGGTGGGGGGAGAGGGACCGTGCTCCCAGAAGCACAAAAAGAAGCGGGCCCATTCCCAATCCTGCTTGGGTTTACTGCACTGCTGGACCTCAAGTTCTTCCTTTTCCCATAGGAAGTGGAAGAAACAGTACTGCTCCAGGTCACCTTCTGCGAGGTCTGCCATGAGATCCTCAGGCTCCCAGAGTCGGAGGCCCTCACCAGCGCCATCAATATCAACAGGGGCCTCTGCTGATGGGAGGTCGAGGTCTTGGGCCCAGAGTCCCTCTGTTTCTTAGAGGGGACCCCGGTGGGCAGTTCCACCATTGGGGAGGTCTTATGGAGCAGTGGCTTCAGCATCTGGTTCTTTTGCCCTTGCCTGCAGAGCTGATCCCTAGCCCTTTCGGGCTGGTGGAATTGGAACAGCAGATGGGGTCGTCAAGCCAGGTAGAGTGTCTGGCTCCAACAACAGCCCCTGGGCCCTTGTTGGTGACCATGCCATTGACTTCTGTCCCACTGGCAGCACCCCCTTTCTGTGTCACTGTGATGGGACTGGCAGCAGTGCCATTGCTGGTCACTCTGGTGCCAGCTGGATCATCATCAATGGGGTCAATGCCCCCATCCGTGCCAGGTATAGCCATTTCAGGGACTCTCCTGGCACTGCCCTCAATGCCAGGAACCCTCCCAGTGCTAGATTCAGTTCTTTTTTTTCAAGTTAAGTAAACTTTATTGAAATTTAAAAGGCAAGGATAATAAAATACATAAACCGTATAACAGTAGTCAGATAACGGGTAGCAAGGATGAAATAAGAATAGAAATCACTGATTAAGACATAACAAGACTAATCCTAAGATAACCACTGCAGTGAACTACATAGCTACACAACCGTGCCATCCCCCAAATCCCAGAACCCAACCCCTTCCCCAAATATATCTGGAGAATAACCTTAACACTTCTTATAATATACCTTGGTGATGGACAATCATCAAGAATAAAAGGGAAGACACTCTATATATCATCATGTCAAACAAATCTAATTGATTTCTTTGACTGGGTGACTAAGGTCGTGGATCGGGGGAGCAGTGGGTTTCGCAGACCTGGATTTCAGTAAGGCCTACGATACTGTTCCACACAGAAGACTTGTGAACAAGCTGGGCAGCCCGGGAGTGGGTCACAAGGTAGTAAACTGGGTTAGGAACTGACTGAGTGATAGAAGACAGAGGGTTGTGGTAAATGGTGCTCAATCTGAGGAAAGCAGGGTGCCCAGCAGGGTGTCACAGGGATCAGTCCTGCTTAATGTCTTTATAAGTGACATTGTGGAGGGGCTGAAGGGGAAGGTTTGCCTATTTACAGATGACACTAAGATCTGCAACAGGGTGGACACTCCGGAAGGGGTGACAAACAGGAGGAACCTAGATAAAGTGGAGGAATGGTCCAGAGTGTGGCAGCTGAGATTCAATGCAAAAAAGTTCAAAATCATGCATTTGGGGGCTCAAGAATCCAGGGGAGGATTACGTGTTGGGGGGTTGGGACTGATGGTCACCAAACAGGAAAGGGATTTGGGAGTAATCATATCTGATGACCTAAAGGTGGCCAAACAATGTGCCAAGGCTGTGAAGAGAGCCAGTGGGATGCTGGAGTGCATAGGGAGAGGTATCAGCAGCGGAAGGAAGGAGGTGCCGATGCCACTATACAGATCATTGGTGAGGCCTCATTTGGAATACTGTGTCCAGTTCCTGAGGCCGCATCTCCACAAGGACATAGACAGTGTGGAGGCAGTTCAAAGAAGGGCAACAAACATGGTGCGGGGCCTGCACAAAAAGTCATATGAGGAGAGACTGGGAGACCTCAATATGTATACCCTGGAGGAAAGGAGAGACAGGAAAGATACGATAGAAACCTAGAAATAACTAAAAGGCATAAATAGGGTACCAGAGGGTAGCATCTTTCAGAAAAGGAGATGTCCAGGAATGAGGGGGCATGGCATGAGGTTGGATGGAGTAGACTTAGGGGTAGTGTGAGGAAGTATTTCTTCACAGAAAGGGTGGTGGATGCATGGAATAGACTCCCAGCGGAGATTGTGGGGCAAACACAGTGGGGAGGGATTCAAGCATGCGTGGGACAGGCATTGGAGAACCCTAGCAGTGGAAACAAGGAGGTAAAGCCAGAGATCAAGTAGGGTCTGCGGCTTTTACAGGAGGCAGGGAAAATGGGCTGACTAGACAGGCCTAGCAGTCCTTATCTGCTGTCAATTTTTGTGTTTCCATACCAATAGGGTACAACGGAGGGAAAAATGCAAATGAAATGCAACCTGTAAATATTGTACAATAATGTGATAGACATGGGGTCATCTCCACATAACAGAAAGTGCCCAACCAAATAACAGTCGGTTGCGTGACATCAGATCATAACCCAGTATTACAATATCAACAAAGTATACAAAGGCTCCCATACTTTACTAGATCTCGCCAATCTGTTTGCTAAACTAGTGAGCCAGATTCAGTTCTGGTCATGGCACCACCCTTGGCACCAGCGTCTTGTAAAATGGGGCTGGTGTTGCAAGTGGTGCTAAGGCCTCATTCTGGATTGGAGGGCTTGCAGTCCACTACCTTCTATGCCCCCCCCCCAAGGTGGGAACTGGAGGGGGAATGAGTCTGATCCCAAACTCATAATTTTTGAGGGCAATGACGAAGACTGTTTCAGTAGTATGGACTCTTTGGACCCAGGCCCATATGCTGTTCATTAGGACGATTTATCTTTCCAGGCTTTACTCAAGATTATGCATTCTGCACTTGATTTTGAGCCTTCAGACATTGATCCAGGTAAACGTCTCCATCTGCAGTGGTTAAACATCTCTGCCATGCTGGTCAGTTTAGTTCCTCCTATCCCGACCACATTTGAGACCTTGTCTGCTGCAGTATGGAATAGGCCTGCTTTTATGTATTTATTTATTGAAAGAGATTTACCAGGAAATACATACTGAGCCATATGAAGAAAGACTAAAGGAGCTTAAGATGTATAGCCTTGACGGAGAGGGAGTACATGATAGAAACTTTGAAATACCTCAAGGGAATCAACAAAGTCCAAGAGGGTAGCATCTTTCAGAAAAAGAGATGTGCAAGAACAAGGGGGGCACAATTTGAAGATAGAGGGAGGACGGCCGCAGAGGTAATGTGAGGAAGTATTTCTTCACAGAGAGGGTTGGAGATGCATGGAACAGCTTTCCTGAGGAGGTAATAGAGTCAAAAACAGTGGGAGAATTCAAGAATGCATGGGACAGGCATAAGGCAATTCTAGTGAGGGGTAGGAGGAAGTAGGCTGTTGGTTAATTAGGATCAGCAGCTTATCCATTAGGTAGGGAAATGGGCAGACTAGGTGGGCCAAGCGGTCCTTATCTGCCGTCAAGTTCTGTGTTTCTGTGTTTCTATTTCCAGATGTGTCCTGGGGGAATGGGGGTGGGAATAAATACATAGTATAAGCAAAGTGCAGTAATCTGATAAGCAAAAGGCACAGCTATGTACAGTATATACAGTAACGTAAATGGCAAATTGCTAAACAAAAAAGATGAATAGGAGGAGAAAAAAGGAGGGATAGGGAGTGAGGAGGAGGGATAAGATGAAAGAGTGTGAATAGATTGGAGGTAGTAGTGAAGGGGAGGAGGGAGATAGGGAGGAAAAGGGTTGAAGGGAGGAAGGTAGTGAAAGGAGAGGGGGGAAGGAGAGGAAAAAAGGGAAGAGGAAGAGTACGAAGGTTGAAATATTTAGTAGTATAGTAGCTTGGGGATTGGCAGCAGATAGGGAAAGAGAAAGGTGGGCAAGACATTAGACTGTGAACAGTTGCAGGTAGGAGATGTGTGGGCTTGGAGTAACGAGGAAAGAGAGCGTTTGCAGGAGGCAGAGCGAATTGTAAGGGTAAGAGTGTTCCAGATTTTAGGAAAGCGGTAGGAGAAGGGATTCTATCCCGCAAGGGATTTACAAGAAGGGAGCATTAGGGAGCTTTCATGTTTTCAAGTTTCAAGTTTATTTATTTTATACTGGAAAGGTATATGAGCAAAATTGCCCATTTTCACAAACGTCCAGTTTTTGAACAGTTAACATAAATTAAAAGATACATGAGCAAGGCCAATAAATATATATACAGGGTGACAACAGTGACACTTGATATAGACAAAAGGGTCATATATTAGTTTATAAAATGGCAAGAAAAAATCTAGAAATCTTATTGGCCAAGAGACATTAGCTGACTGTACATTGAATATCTATATACACACAGTCATCCTGGTCCTAAACCACATTATGAAATGGGCACCATAAATTAAGAGCTTTCATTGGCTGCTAGGGATGTGATATTCATTCTGATGCACAGGAAAAAGGACCAACAGTGGGCATTGATATAGGTGATGCTGCCCACTTTAGAATGTTAGCAAAACAAAACGTAGCCATCTTGTTCATGCCAGAAGTGGTGCCAGCTGAACTGTTAAAAATAAATACCTCTGACGCCTCTTCACTTTGCCTCAGTGAAAAAAAAAAAAAACGGAACAGCCACAATCTCTTCACCAGCCCGACCGCTCGCTCTTTAAACTCAATTGTTTGAATTTTAACAGAAAAAGAAACGAACAACTGCGATGTGTCTCCCAACCTGGACGCCCTTCATCTACCAAAAAAAAATCGAACAACCGACGATCTCTGTACCAGCCTGCCCAGTCGCTGTCTCTATCAGCCCCTCGCTCACTCTGTCTTTAAATTAAAAAAAAAGAAACAGCGCATTTCTCTTATTTGTCTCCACAAGCAGCATGGGGTACTGCTATCATTACCAGACCTCCGCGATCTCTGTACCAGCCCACCCACCGCTTATCAGCCCACCTGCTCACTAGAGTTTTTTTAATTAAAAAAAAAAGAAAGAAAGAAACAGCTGCAATTCATCTTATTTCTGTCCAACAGCATGGGGGGGCTACTGCTATGACAACCAGACCTACTAAAGTACAGAAGCCTTTGTAGGACAAAATTACTTCAATGCAAACAAAAACACACAGCACACTTAGGCGGAGGAACTATTTTATTAAAAGTGACACAAACATACATGTTTTTTCTACTTAAAATTGGAAATTTAACCTACCAAATGCAGTTGAGCGAAGATGGCCATTTCATAAAGCAATAAACCACTCCAGGATTGTCGTTAGACAGTTTAACACACAGCTAGGAGGCTGGGGCCTTTTCGGCCATGGGCACCGTGCTCACTAACCTCCCAGCCGTGGTGTTAAACTGTCTAATGCACACTCTATCGTGGCTTATTGCTTACTTACACAATGAGCAAATCAGTCCTCCTACAATCAGAACTATCTTCTATCAGTCCCTCTGCAACCAGAACTGATCTTCCATCACAAACATGGCTGCTACCTTTACACTTTAAAAACCTTCAGCTGGGCCCTAAAAATAAGATTACCTTAATTAAAAAATAAAACAAATTAATTAAACGTTGTTTCCCTAGTCATCTCACACTCCTTACACACATAAACAAATTAGAAACAGTAAGTATTGTTTATAGTTTTCATTACAACTGTTTCTTTACTAACAGTAAAAACTCCCCCTTCCATCTTTACCTGCTCATCAGGGAAATCTCTTCTGCTTGCCCTGACAGTGAAATAATTGAGTCACTGGCTCTAAAACAGGCCTTTGTTGTCTGTGTGTACAGAATGCTAGAAGAGTAACATTCTAACAGCGGAACTGAACAGAATTTTGAATCCCTGTATTCCATGGTAAACATTCCATGATGAACATTTTATGTCTTGAATGAGGGGGGAAAACAGGAAAAAACAGGATGAAGAAAGTAGGCAATACAGTAATACTTTATAAACAAAGAGAAAAGGTGGAAAAGGCAGTTACATAGGTAGAGGCAGACCCAAACTGCTCAAATAATGCATTGCTGTCCCTCCAACTCACTGGTTTAGCATTTTTAAGTGAGCTGCTATTTAAGCAATAAGCCACGAGAGGGTGTGAGTTATCAGGGGATTTACCATGGCTGGAGTGGGTAAATCCTCGCCAGCCGTGGTAAATCCCCTATTATACAATGAGGTATGAAAATCCTGTAATCTCATTGGTCAAAACACATCACATGACCGTGGTATATCCTGCAATAACCCACGGCTGAGAAATGGTATTTATAAAAACATACTTAAACATATTTAAAATTTATTTTACACATGGGTCCATTGTATAATCGCAGTAAGGCACTCCAGGGTGTGAGTTATTTGGGGATTTACCCACTTCTTGTGTGGTTAAGTCACTCGGCTGCACCTCGTGACACACCACACAAGGCGTGGATAAATCCCCCAATAACCCACATCCTGTTGTGCCTTATTGCTTAAATAACCCACATCCTCCGAGTGGCTTATTGTGATTATACCAGGATTAACTTTTTTTACTATAATAAAATACAAATATTAAAGAGGTTGCTTTCTTTTTTTATTGTATTTATTCCTGTGCTGCAGATGATTAGGATTAGGATATTCTCATCAACAGCTATTGATTATCAGAGAATTTACACCGGTGGTAAACTGCCACTCTGACCATTTCATTGGCTGTTCACTTATGTCCATGGTATAATCAGTCCATTTTACCACTCTTCTACCCAAGTCTGAGGACTATTTTTCACCATATTTAAATAAAATAACATACTATTATTAAATCTTTAAGAATGTGTCCAGAGTTTTAACTGTTATAGAAATAGTTGTTACCCATTTTATAAGAGTGATAAGACACTTCAGGATGTGGGTTGTTGATTGATAAGAGCACTACCCAGCTACTGTAGTCACTCGGCGCAAGTGCCTCATGCCTAATAACGCACCTGGGGGCATGCTCTTATCAATCAACAACCCACACCCTGTTGTGTCTTATTGCTTTCAAATACACAGGTAAAATAAGATATAAGCCAAAGAGTGCAGAAGTTTAGGCATAATTGCCAGCAGAGAGACCTAGTTATCATACATTTGATACTTTTGATACATTTTAGACTTGGTGTGGTGGAACCGGATCAAGCCTTTCGTTATGTTACAGATAGAGAGTTAGGGTGTGGGAGGTACAGCCACCTTGAAAGCAGATTCAGCAGGTGTATCTGCAGTATAGAGTAACTTGTTGAACATGGCCTCCTGCCCCCCGTGGTACTGTTGCAGAGGGTGAGTAGAGAGACTCTGGCAGGTGAAGGCACGGGAGCTGACATCGCTTTAACTAGTGTATTGAGAGCAGTTGTAGGATTGTTTAGAGAGAAAGTGGCTTTTGAGGGAGCTCTGAAAGGCAGTGGTGGAGTTACATGCCAGAATTGAGGGGGGTTGCTGGTTGTAGAACTTAGTCCCGACATAGGTGATGGAGTTTTGCGATAGCTTGAGTTACAGAGAGAGTAGGAGGAAGGAGGCATACGGGAGAGAAGAGAACTGAGATAAGGGGGGAGGGAGGGAGGAAGGACAGCCAGAATTTAGAGATGAAGGAGGCACGGTGGGTTAGGCGACGATCTACCAAGGAGGGGAGGAAGAGATCAAAATACAGAGAACAGTGGTGAGTATGGGACAGGACAAGGCAAACCGGCAGAAGGCATGGACGAGGAGATCCAGTCTCACCAAAGTGGACTTGGATACAGCACTGTAAACTATGTCACCATAATCAAAGCTGGGAAGTATCATCTTTGAAATGATTTCCCAGCGAGCAGGTAAAGGGATACCATTTTTGTTCCTATAAAGGGCACCAAGAATGGGGTAGAGTTTTTTATGAATAGCATCTATGTGCTGAGAGAAGCCAAGGTGCCTGTCAAGCCAGATGCCAAGGTATTTAAAGGAGGGTACATCAACAGTTGTACCCCCATCGAGGGGGAATCAGTTAGTTGCTGAGTCGGAGAGACCCACTGCTGGGGGATTTCAGTATGCTGGACCTAGATTGGACCACCCAGGCAGCTGCTTCAACCAGAATCAGAAGCATCCTGGATTCCCTACAGTGGGCAGGTCTCAGGCAGCTTGTGCTTGATCCCACCAGAGATAGGGCAATTCTGGACCTAGTACTGACCAACAGGGACAGAATCGCAGATGTCTGGGTAGAAAGACAACTGGGTTCCAGTGACTGCAACATAGTGTGGTTTAGCATGGGGACAGGGACTGAATCAAGTCACACAAAGGCATTTTTTTAGATTTCAGGAGGGCAGA
Source organism: Neoceratodus forsteri (assembly GCA_016271365.2). Lineage (NCBI taxonomy): Eukaryota > Metazoa > Chordata > Ceratodontiformes > Ceratodontidae > Neoceratodus > Neoceratodus forsteri. The sequence continues at coordinate 360,322,688 of JADMNL010000024.1, forward strand.
CTTCGCTAAAATGTGGAGATGTATCAGAGTAGCCCTGGAGAAGGGGGACGCAGGAGGGAGGTTAAAGAGCAGTGGAGGGTGGACAGCAGTCCATTCTCAGTGGAGGGAGTCCTGGAGGAGCTCACAAAACTGAAGGTGGACAAGGCAATGGGACCAGATGGCGTACACCCAAGAATACTGAGGGAACTGCGAGAAGAGCTAGCAGTGTCTCTGGCAGCCTTGTTCACTGAGCCACTCAACATAGGAGTGGTTCCACAGGACTGGAGGAGGGCACATGTGGTCCTTCTACACAAATCCGGCAGAAGGGAGGAGGCAGGGAACTATAGGCCGGTCAGCCTCACCTCAGTAGTGGGGAAGATCGTGGAGAAACTACTTAAAGAGAGAATAATGGGACATCTGGAATCCAACGGTGCCCAGGATCCGAGGCAACATGGATTCACAGCGGGTAGGTTGTGTCAGACGAATCTGATAGATTTCTTTGACTGGGTGACAAAGGGAGTAAATTGGGGGGAGCAGTGGACATCACTTACCTGGATTCCAGCAAGGCCTTCGACACTGTCCTGCATAAGAGGCTGGCAAACAAGATGGGTAGTCTGGACATGGGGCACAAGGTGGTAAACTTGGTTAGGAACTGGCTAACAAACAGGAGGCAGAGGGTGGTCATAACTGGGATACAATCTAGGGAGAGGGATGTGATCAGCGGGGTACCCCAGGGATCAATACTTGGGGCAGTCCTGTTCAATGTATTCATTAGTGACTTTGCAGAAGGGCTGGAGGGAAAGGTCTGCCTGCTTGCAAATGACACCAAGATCTGCAATAGGGTAGATACTCCAGACGGGATGGAGACAATGAGGAGGGACCTTGGAAAGCTTGAAAAATGGTCTGAGGTGTGGCATCTGAGGTTTAATTCAACGAAGTGCAAAATTATGCACCTGAGACATAGGAACCCTGGGTAGAGCTACAGGATATGGGGGGGGTTGCTGACAATTACTAAAGATGAAAGAGACCTATGGGTTATTATATTGGATGACCTGAAGATGTCTAAGCAGAATACCAAGGCTGCAGGGAGAGCCAGTGGCATGCTGGGGTGCATAGGCAGAGGTATCACAAGTAGAAGGCGGGAGGTAGTGATGCCTTTGTATAAAACACTAGTCAGGCCTCACCTAGAGTACTGTGTGTGGTTCTGGAGGCCACACCTTCGTAAGGACATTGACAGGGTGGAGGCGATCCACTGAAGGACGACTAAGATGGTACAGGCTTACACCACAAAACTTATGAGGAGAGATTGAAGGACCTCAATATGTACTTACTGGAGGAGGGAGAAGGGGGACATGATAGAAACATTCAAGTACCTTAAAGGCATTAACAAGGTGTAGTGGGGAAGACATCTTCCAATATAGGAGGAGTACAAGAACGAGGGGGCATGATATGAAATTGGAAGGTGGCAGACTAAGAGGGAATGTGAGAAAGTTTTTCTTCACAGAGAGGGTGGTAGACACATGAAATAGTCTGCCACAGGAGGTGGTGGAATGAGCCCTATGGAGGGATTTAAGCATGCCTGGGACAGGCATAAGGGAACTGTGGAGGTAGGGCTGAGGGAGGAAAAGACACTGACCAGATAGGTCAGAGGCTGAAACCAAGTATAGGGTTTATGGACAGACTAGATGGGCCTAGCGGTCCTTATCTGCCGACAATTTCTGTGTTTCTATGTTCTATGTAAGGGTGTGGCAGGTAGGGAGGGAGGATAGCGTAGAAAGCCTCTGCCTGGTGCCGAAGCACATGGAGACAGTTTTTTTTAGCATTTAGTGTTAATTGATTTGTGCAGCACCAGTTCTGGATAGCGTCAAAATGAAGCTTGAAGCCTGAATGATAACTCCAAGGAAGAAGACCCAGATGCAAACAGGACCATGTCATCTGCATGCATATGGACTGAAGCACAAGAACAGGCTGAGGGAAGGTCATTGAGGAATATGGAGAAAAGCAACTGGCCAAGGACGGAGCCTTGGGGTACTCCAGTATGGATTGGGAGGAGGCCAGACAAAGAATCTCCAATTCTCACAGACTGAGACCTACCTATCAGATAGGAGCTGAACCAATTAGTTGCTAAGTCTGAGAAACCCGCTGTCTTAAGTTTATTAAGGAGAAGATTGTGGGAGACAGTGTTGAAAGCTTTCGCTAAATCGACAAGGATGGCAGCTGTGAGGTGGCTGTGATCCATACCAGTAAGGATGGAGTCAGTGAGCCTGAGGAGAAAAGAGGTGTTGGACTGAAGTTTGCGAAAGCCAGACTGGAAGGGGGTAAAGAAGGAAGAGGAATCGAGGTAGGGGGAGAGTTGAGAAAGAACAATGTTTTCTTGTAGTTTAGATAGTGTAGGAAGAAGGTCTATAGGGCAGAAGTTGCCAGGAGAAGAGTCACCACCTTTAGGGAGAGGGATGACTGTTGCATGCTTCCAGGAGTCCAGGACTGAGGCGAGGGAGAACGAAAGGTTGAGAAGGGAAGAGATAGGAACAGCAGTAGCGGGTGCAGAGAGGTGCAGGAGCTTGGGGTCAAGCCCATTAGGGCTTCCGCCTTTCTGAGGGTTTAGCACCAAGATGGCATATCCCTTCTGCTTGTAGACAGATACATGGAGAATACACTGCCCCTAAGGACAGACAAATGTATGTTTCTCAGCTGATGCCATTGTTACACTTGCTGAGGACGACAAATTAATTCGACCCAGTAGGACACTGCACACCCTGTTAACAGGGAATCACACAAGATAACACTATGGGCAAGTGAGCTTTCTTAGCAGCCACCCTTAGCATGTGAGTTGCTAGCTACAAAGGGCATGTATCACTTAATGACCACTAGTACTAAAGTGAGATCCCCTGTCCAAGCTAGTGCCAGTCATGTCCAAGCTAGTGCCAGTCACAAAAACCTTGATAATGACACTAGAGTGGTGAATGGAAGAGGGCAGTCTCAGAGAGGGCATTCCCTTTCTCCAGCAATCCCCAGCATGTATCCTCACAACAGGTGCCTCACTCCTAGGGTGGGGTACCCAGTTTAAGGATCTCATTCTGAATGGCACCTGGAGCAAACAGGAGATTCAGAAGCACATCAACAGGGTTTTAAATAATTGATTAGCAGTTTTTTTCCTTGGGACGATACTAACTGTACAGAAAGTATTTATATAGATTTTCTAGAAGTGCTGTGTTTGTTAAACATAGTGAGGCAAGAGATATGCATTTTCACAAAGTTTTAGCACTTTTATGAGCAAAACGCTAAGCAATTATTAGAGTAAAATAAAACCCTGCATCAACCTCCTGGAGCTCAGGGTAGTGTTCCTAGCAATGCAAACATTTTCCTTTAGATCCAGGGTCGGTCTGTTCAGATCCAGACAGACAACAGAACAACAATGTACTACATAAATAAGCAGGGAGAAGCAAAATCCTCAAGGCTATACATGGAGACCATAAAGATCTGGAACTTAGCTTGTTTGCTGGATGTAAATTTATCTGAAGTACATTTACAAGGAAAGAACAATGTCCTGGCAGACTCGCTAAGTAGAATCAGCCAGGCAAACCACAAGAGACCATTAAACCAGCAAGTGCTGTCATCAGTACTCAGATGGGGTACAATCATGTTTGCTTCCTGGAGGAACAGCCAGCTCCCACAGTTTTATTGCAGACCCCCTGCAATGGGGACAGTCACAGAGGATGCCTTGGTTGTGGACTGGATAGGGATGTTCCTGTGTGCCTTCCCTCCACTTCCACTCGTACAAAGACTGCTCGGAAAACTCCGTAGGGAGCCATCAACAGTGATCCTGATAGCACCAGATGGGCTTGGTTCACCATGCTCCTGGGCCTGTCCGGCAGGGTCTCAATCAACCTGCCACTGAGGCACAACTTGTTGACACTGTCCCAGGACAGGATAACATTCCTAGGCCTCAGAACATTATGTCTGAGTGCATGGTTCTTGAGGAGCTAGTTTTCTAGCTTGAATCTTTCAGAGTTAAGAGTTTTGAAGGTTCCTAGGAAACCAGCAACAAGAAAAACAAATGCCTCAGAGTGGAAGAGTTTTCATTCTGGTGTGCCCTCATAAAAATAATCCCTATGCTGGCAGAGCTGCCTAGTATCTTGGATTGCCTGATACACCTACAGTACAGTCCTTAGGACTGAGGCCTTCAACCCATTGAAGGTGCATTTGGCAGCAGTTTCTGCTTAGACATCAAGTGGCAAAACTAAGTCCTCGGCCATGCTACCTTTTTTCAAAATGTTCTTGAAAGGCCGTAATCACTTGTACCCTCCTGTGAGTGACCCTGTACCTCCCTGAGATGTAAATGTGTGTGTAACCCCTAGGTGGCGCTATCCCAAAGGCTACTACCCCTGCCTGCTTGGCTAATAGCAGGTTAAGGGGCCTGAGTTCTGAAACGGGTGCCTCCACCTGGAGGTCAGGGTTGGTAATGGTCAAGCTAACCTGGGTACAGCCCTCTGGGACACTGTAACCCCGCTCTTTCCCCTCTAGTGGCCTGAACACTGTACAATAATCACTTTCACAATACCCCTGGTACATCACACAAGTGCCCATACTGTTTGCTCTTACAACCAGGCCTGGTTCCTCTGGCTCGACCCTGGGGACCCCCTGTAAAACAAGGTTATACACAGCAAATAGCAACAGTACAGTACTTTGAGCACAAACTGGAACCACAGTCAGATTACATGCAGAAAAAGTTAGATCTGATTTATTCAGGGGACTTGAACAAGGGAGGGGGCAAAATCAGGTTAATTAGCTTAAAAGTTATATCAATCAAGCAGTTATGCATGCACTTTGAGTCCCTCCACACAGTCCACCTCTGGGTACCCAGGTGGAGAAGAGATGGGCTAGCCAGGACCATTGCCCGGGGTTGTAGCTGGTTGGGGCCCTGTGATGGAAAACACAACATGCACAGTACACAATATTTGTAATCCGGAGCCAGAGGGCTCAGTTCGTAAAGGAAATGAAACAACAAGACAATCAGATGACACACTCAGATTAAGCTGTTGTTGCAGGGAGCTACCCTGGTATTTACTCATGATACCCGAGACTGGACACAGGCTGGATGAAAATCGAGACTACAGGTGGTTGATCTGAAATGCCAGGAGAAGCAGGGCCCACACGAGTTGCAGAGGTGTCGTTCCTGTTCAAGTGTGGAGCAGGGGGCTGGTCCCCAGGCAGGTCTCTCGTCGATGGCTTCTCTGTGCAGTGGGTAGTCTGGCTGGGCCAGTCTGGCAAGGCTCAGACTGCATGGAGACAAATTCGGGTGCAGTCCGTTTTGGGTTGGATACAGCTTCCAGCAAGCAGAACACAGTTCACATAGTGGGGAACTAACTCACAACTCACTAGCAGCTCATAGCACATTTACATGTACGAGAATTCTACTGTACCAGGCAAAGCGCTCCCCGGTCACAGTCGCAAAGTCTCTACACACACCAGGAGCTTAGGGGTAGCTGGAACTCCTGACAGGCCGATCGCATTCAGCAAAATCTTCGGTCTTCTTCAGGTTGAGCCTGGCCCACTTCAGTAGCTTACTTTAGTCACACAAACTTGGATTTAATCCAAAGTAATTCTCTTCTCTCCCTCTCAGGAGCAGCAGGCAGACATACAGGCCAAACACTCATCCTTTTCCCACTTCTCCCATGCGAATCCACTCAGGATTGCTGCTCAGAATTACTTCAGCTCCTTCTTCTTGAGCTTCCAGCTCAGAACTAACTGAAAACTGCAAGCAGCCCGGGACTTCCCCAAGATCCAAAAGATTTGGTTGGCTGATTTAGCTGTCAGTCAAAGCAAGAGCTTCCCCTTCAGTTGCAAAAAAGGCACAGAAAGTTCAAACTACAGTTCCTACAGATTTTGAATTCAGACAGCTCCTGTAGTCCGGCTACATTTTAGGTCCCACCAGTACTGTTTGGTCCAATTTGCAGTCCAGGACCAAGATAGTGGAGACAAACAAAACAGTCCTTGCTACAAAGAAAGCAGGTTAGACAAACTACATTATCATTATATAAATGATTTTCAGTAAATAGTTATATCTTTCAACAGAGCTCCCTCTCAGATTACTTAAGCTGCAATCAGGCAGCTCTTAAAGAGACAGTATATAGAGGCTATACAGGCTCTGGTAATCACATTTTAATTGCTAAAACGCAGGACACCAGCCTGGCAGGGAGCATTTAGGCAAGTTCAAGGAAGACTTTTTGGGAACCCCCATTTGTAGGGAGGTTACATGTGCATTGTTCAGCTGATGGAAGCACCTTTTGAGCCTGTGGCTGCTGCTGACCTGAAGTATGTTATATGGAAAGCAGTATTCCTCATTGCTATTACATCTGCCAGGAGGGTGAGTGAGCTGTAAGCCCTCTGCACAGATCCAAACTACATAGTTTTCCATAGTGATAAGGTGATGCTCAGGACTTATAGGAGATTACTCCCTAAAGAGGTGTCAGAATTCCACCTGAGCCACTTAGTTGCCCTTCCTGTGCTTTTAACTGAACACCCGTCTGGGGACTCCACTGCCTTGATATAAAAAAGGTACTAAGCTAATACTTGGAAAATACAAAAAATTCCACGTTCAATAATACTCAGCTCTTTATGACCTATAGCGAAGTAGGAGAAGGTAACCCAGCAACTAGGAGGACTGTCTCATGTTGGATCATCTCATGCATACAGTTCTGTCATGAAAAAGCTGGCATTGTATCCCCTCCAGAGGCCTACAGACACATTCGAGAAGGGGCACCTCTGCCTCTGTGGCAAAAGCAAGGATCACCCCCCTTCAAGAAATCTGCCAGGCAGCTACCTGGAAGACAGTACACACCTTCACAAAGCACTACTTTCTGGATATGCAGTCCAGGAGGGATGCCAGTTTTGGCACTGCTGTCTTGCAGAACCTTTTCCCTAAATAGGGTCTGGACCCAGCCTCCCAAGGCCTGCTATGGAGTTTGCATATTGTAAAGCATTACTGATGGATTTGTGGGGTTAGAGGAAAACATTACTCACCGTAGTAATGTTGTTTCTTCATAAGGAATCCATCAGTAAGCTTTACAGTTGCTGGGGTACATGGGGTAGCAAAAGTAAAGTTTTAATTGGCTGAACAACAGCACCTGTCTGTTCATTAATCACTGTTAACGCACAGTTAGAGTGAAAAGTCCTGGTGGCATGATCCCTGTGCACAACCCGGACTTCTTCACTGTCTAGGCACAGCAAAAGTCTGTGGCAGCCATTTAATTCCCTGCTAACGGTGGGAGCAACAGTTTGCACTTTGCTATCCCATGTTATAACACAAGTAACCCCACACCAGTACATGAGTTCCCACCCATCTGCATCACGGACCCTGTACTGTTCCCTGCACAGGCATGCAATTTCCCCGTTCACACCGAGGGTGACAGGACCAGGTTGTCAACACATTCTGTCCCCCACAGCGCTACCTGATTACACATCCACTCGCCCTGTGGATCTCCTGCTTTTCCTCGCACAGCCATTTACGGCTCCCCACCGACCCGCCCTGCAGATCTCTGCTTTTCCCTCACAGAGGCATTGAATTCCCCACCTGCCCTGCTGATCTCTGCAGCCATTAGTAGAGCAAGAGCAGTGGCAGGGACGAGCAGCTACTTGGAAAGACCAGCTAGATTGAACTTCTGCTCTCCCCGCCCCCCGCTGAGTGTCACAGCCGTCTTGCACAATTTGTAGCTGCTGTGCCCCCATTTCCAGATTTTACTGCCTGTCTTCTTCTGTGTGTTTCTCCCCCTTCCCCATGCTCAGCAGCTGCAGCAATCCCCAGTGGCATCCGGTCCTGGTTATCTGTTGATGACCACCTGAACCGAACCCTCCTGTGGCAGTCTGAGACAGCTGCATCAAAACTTTAATTGAGAGAGAGCGAGACCCACAGACTGGCCAGGATGTTTGCTGTCACCGCTCAGCCACTCGATCACTGGCTGAGCACCTGGTCACTCAATGCCCTCCACCCACACCACTGACCCCTGCTGCAACAGGGAGAGAGAGACAGCAACAGAGATGGCAGGACATGTCACCTAGAAATGCTGCAGTGTCCTGTCTCTGTTTTCAGCTGTCTCAGCAAAGAGTTGGCCCACCTTAGTGATCACTCTCCCTTCAGCTTGCTGTGGCTCCTCCAGCAGTTGGTGCAGCTCTCTCCTGGCCTGTTCCAGCTCACCTGCTCTGCTTTGCAATTGTTAACGGCCTGGGGTTGTCAGCTGAATTCGGCTGCTCCATCCTGCAAGACACTTTGGTATGGCACCTTCACACGGCAACAATGCAGCAGTGTCAGAGTTAATTTAGCAGTAGATTGCTACATTACTGCATGCTTCAGCTGCCCCTCTGTGTTGAGTGATCAGTTATCGTGCTGGTACCAGGGAATGCAGTTAAGAACCTGGTGACAGCGGGTCGGAGATATGGATCGAAGTGTATCAAATCTGTGAGAGAGCTCCAACCTGTTGCCAATGTGTGAGCTCCAACTGGCTTTGCAGAAGTGCGAGTGACAGGAGGCCAGCAGGAGAGACAGTGAGAAGCTCCAAAAAGTGGTGCACACTGCAGCACAGCCTAGTCTGAGACTCCACAGGACGGGGAGTATTGATCACAGTTACCTAAGTTTGGTAGTAATGTATGTTTTTGTGGCAATACATGTTACTGTTTTCAGTTCAGTTCAATTTTATTTAACCAGGCAAAACATCACTGAGTGAGCTCATTGACAAGTTGGTCCTGGTAGGAAAGATAAGTAAATGAGTACAATAAGCAGGTAAGGCTAGGGGGATGTTGGGTTGTATTAGTAGGGCTATCACAAGTCGTAAGAAGTAGGTAATAATCCTTTTTTACAAGACACTGGTTAGGCCCCATCTGGAGTACTGCGTGCAGTACTGGAGGCCACATCTTCACAAGGACATTAACCAAATTGAGGCAGTCCAGAGAAGGGCAACCAAAATGGTGCAGGGACTGCATCAGAAAACATATGAGGACGTATTAACGGAGCTCAATATGCATACCCTAGAGCAAAGGAGGGAGAGAGGATATGATTGAAACATTCAAACACCTTAAGAGCATTAACAAGGTGAGAGTCTAACATGTTTCAATATAAGAAAACTAGCAGGACAAGAGGACACAGCGTGAGATTAGAGGAGGCCGATTAAGGGGTAATGTGAGGAAGTTCTTTTTCACAAAAAGGGTGGTGGATGCATGGAATGGCCTACCTCAGGAAGTGGTGGATGTGAATACAGTGCAGGGCTTCAAACAGGCATGAGACAGGCATAAGGGAGCAATATAGATGAGTATGAATAGATAGGCCATTGACAGAGCAAAGGCCGATGGCACATTTATAAGGTAGAAAAAGAAATGGGCAGACTGGATGGGCCTTGCGGTCCTTATCTGCCGTCAACTTCTATGTTTCTAAGCAGTGGAGAAACATAGATTAGCAGACAGAAATATTATACAATAGGGCAGAAATACAATGAACAGAAGCATGAGAGATGAGCAAATGTAAAAAATAAATCTAAGCATCATTGACTAAACTCCAACCTAACCAGAAATACCGTTAGGTAATCTAGGTAGCTAAAAAAAGTAAAGGCTTTTATGTAGCTAAGACTCAAGAGTAAGTACTTATAAGGCATACATAGGTGGGAGAAGAGAATAGAGGGACAGAAGGGTGAGGAAAACGAGGGTGGTGGGAAAAATAAAAGGATGTGGGGTAAAGATTAGAAATAGGGATAGCTAGTAGTTGCAGAGGGAGGGATGGGTGTAAAAATGGCATAGAGGTAGGTAGCAATTGCAGAAGGAGGGAGGGGTAGGTAAGGGATTAGACAGACTCAGAGAAGGCAGAAATTCAAGATGAGTGGTTGAGTATGCTAGGGTAGGTACAGTAATCAGGCTGTGTAAGTTATTCTTTCCAGTTTGTTGGACATTTAGGAATGGCCGTTGCATGTTTCGCTTAACACTCTGTTTAGCAGAGTTTTTAAGATGGAAATTCCAGGTATTTGGGTAAGTTTAAATGACTTCTAGAGAGAGTTCCAGAGAGTTCATAAAGAAAGGAGTGCAAAGCTAATAGATGAGGTGCCATAATGTGTTCTAACCTTTGGTATGTCAAACGTGATAAGGGAGGAGCACCTCAGACAGTAGGTCCCTTGCGTCCGTTGGAAGAGCTCAGTAATACATAAAGTCAGTTTATTTGAGATGGCTCTGTGGATCCAAAGAGAACTATGCGTGTGTCACTATGGAGGTAATGATTATCGTACAGTGGTGTCGGGAGCCAGTTACCATATCTGTGTGAGTATGTCTCACTATGACAGTAGTTATTAAAATACACTGCTGGCAGGGAACGCTATGTGTGTGTGTGTGTGTGTGTGTGTCTAGGGGGGGTGTTTGTGCATGTCGTCGGACATATATAAGTGCGTGTTATGCAGAAGACATGTCACAGATCATATCAGTAGTGTATCTGTGACATTTCTATCTGCATAACAGCACTCAGATATGGATTCTTTGTTAGGGACTGTTTTGCCAGGTGGCAGGATACAGTACCTTTTTTTCTGTTTAAACAGCAAAAAAGCACTTTTTTAAATATTTTTTTGTTGTTTAAGTGATAACATTCAGTTTTGTGAAGTATACGAAGCAATAACCGGCTTCTGTAGATGATTAAACACCGAGGCGTTTCATACTGCTCACCTTGTAAGTAAAAAAGGTACTGAGGCATTTGGACACTGGTGCCGCTGTATACCAGCAGATGTGTGTGGTGACATACTTGCATCACCAGCCCCCAGAAAAGTTCTGGCTCTCGTCATGTCCTAGTGCCTCTGGCTCAGACCCATTTGTAGTAATGTATGGAGAAGAGATTCAGGAAGATCAACAGTTATGGTAAGTACATAACTTTCATATCCTGGCACCTTGCTCTTGGGACTCCTGAGGGTTCCCTATGCAACACTAGTGTAGTTCCTCCCCCGGCACAGAACCATAGAGGATATAAAAAAGTCACTATGGAGGTGTCCTTTCACCACAATTCCCCCCCCCCCCGGGACCTCATAGTAAGGTATTGTGACATCACCAGGTCTGTTGGAACCATACCTCTACCCAAAATTGGGGCATCAGGTCCTCCTTGCCCAGACCATGCCTCAGCACCCAACCAGCAAGCGTCCTGTTAGTCAAGATTCCAGGTGTTTTAGCCGGCCTGTGGTGTGGCAGGCAAAGGCACAAGGTGCTAACGCCACCTATCTCACCAGCAGCGTGGGTCTGGGAATGGACCAGGGTTGCTCAGGATCCAGCTGGAGAAAGGAGGATTTCATGTTCATAGACAGCTCTCCTCCTTTGGGGTGGGAGAATAGTGCGCATCATTGTTTGGCTGCCACCTCGCGGAGTCAAGATGGCCCAGCATGTGTCTGTCCCTTGGAGGAAGGTGCTTGAGTATATGCGGCATCTTTACGTGGCACATCCATGCCATTGCACATATGCCAACCATGGAGAAATGGAGAAAACTGAGCTGGAAATGCCTCTAGCTGGCAGGATGACTCCAGCCACCCGCAGGCCCAATATCCAATGACTCGGGCACCATCAATGACTGGAACTGTGTCACGGCAGAGGTAAAGGACTCCCGTTTACTACACTGGTGAGGGTGGCAAGCCTTGGAGGAACTGAGGTGAGAAGTTGGGCGAATGGGCTGGGGTTGCTGGCATGAGAGAGGTCGGCAGGGAGGAGAAACAAAAAAAGAAGATTCCAGGTGTTTCGATGCACTGGGTAGGAAAGCCTTTTCCCCTGCCTTGTCAGTTCTGACTGTTTCTTTACATCAGGCCCATATGGCAGCATATCAACACAGCCTATGGATGCTGGTGCACAGTTTGTTCTCTGCTACGCCTATTTGTTAAGCAACTGGACAGGTGATGGACATTTCTGTCAGGGGCCTGGAGGTAGTTGGCACCAACTGAGGGCATCATATGATGCCAGAGAGATTACCCCCAGGATGGCTGGATTGTCCATCTATATCAGAGAAGTGTCCTCTCTGCTTGCCCTGGCTAGCACCATTGGCCTAGCATTAGGTTTTAAACTCTCAGTTCCAGGTGGCTAATTTCTTTTCTTACCGCTCTAGAAGGTATCTAGCTTTGCTGGTAGTCTTTGTTCCTCTCTCACCTTTTGTTTCATGAGCATCACAAAAAGCACTACCTTTCTTTAAAATGTACACATACACACCTCCCCCCCTCCGCCCAGAATATATTCCCTTTATCTTGGATATAACCATATTATTTGCTGTATGCAATACTGCACCCTAGTGGTGTCCTATTTACCCACACTCATTCTGCCTGATAGTAGCCCTATCAGTGTAAGCACATTTTAATTTGCTCTGTTCTTTCTTGAACAGTTTGGTTCATCATGACACATGGTGCCCAGATTTCTCTGGTGGGGTAAATTCTCTTTTCCTTACTGTTGCAGAGGGGCCACCTGGAGTCAGCCCCATGGACTAGCACCATCCACCGTAGACGCAATTGATAAAAGGTTAATGCTGGCCTCGCATCAAGGCCTTTTTTGAAAGTATTAATAGTGATTGTAGCTTTACTCAGACAGGGTGGTCACCATGTCTATCTTACCTGGATGATCTCCTCATCAGAGCCCCCTCAGGGGAAGCAGGGAGAGCTTCGGAAGCAAGAACCCTAATGATCCTAGAGCAACATGGATGGAGAGTCCTCTGATCCCGTCACAGAGACTGGAACACCTGGTGGCATTCATCCAGATGGATTGGCAGAGAATTGTTATATCCACATCCAGAGCAGAGACTCTTCAGCAGGGCATTCAGTACCTGAGGTCCTGGAAGATGGTATTGGCCAACAATGTTTACAGACCCTAGGATTAATGAGAGCTGCAATAAAGCTAGTCCCTTGGGCGTGGCTCCACATGAGACCTCTCCAGTCTCACCTACTAGCATCCTGGTGTCCGGCTTCAGAACAGTATGAGACCCCATGTTGGCTAACACCATCATTTCTGAGATCCCTGGCCTAGTGAGAACAGCAAGAAATTTTGAGAAAGTGATCTCCTCTGCTCTTTCCACCCCCTAACAACAGATGCAAGTCTGCAGTCTGGGGTGCTGGTCTGGATCGGATCTTAGTACAGTGCTTCTGGGGTCTGGAGAAGCAGAGCCTCGGAATCAATGTGTTGAAGATGAGGGCAGTGTTTTTGGCCTTACTTCACTTCCAGTAACAAGTCAGGTTTGAAGAAGTGAGGGTAATTGGACAGTACAGTGACAGTCCACCTACATGAACAATCAAGGGAGCACATAAAGCAGAAGCATACTTCCAGAAGCCAGAAAGTACTTCAGTGAGTAGAGAAGAAGCTGCTGTCTCTGTTAACCATCCACCTAGCTAGGGATCTGAATGTTCAGGCAGACTGCCTAAGCTGAAAAATCATCCCTCCTGGGGAGTGGGTTTTAAAGGAAAACTGCGCCCTCATATCTTCTACATTTTATTTGTTTCCATGTCAACAGACAACTCTTTTCTTGTAGCTGTTGTGGATGTATGAGTTTGTTGTAGATGATTTTCACTATTTATACTAGTCCCCTCTAACTGTGCTGGAGAACTCCATGTTCTGGTTGTTAACTGAGTTGTAATACAGGGTTTTCCCTTTAATTTGCATTCAGTTTCTGTGTTTCCAGAGAAGACTTGGTTTGCTGGCCAAGGCACCTAGCTTCACCTGAGCTCTTTCCTTCTAAGACTGCTTGAAAGGCAGAGTAGAGAAACTTACCAGAGCAAGGGAGAAGGATTAAGACTTAGTTTGGCTAAGCAGATTTACTGTGTGGTGGTGTTTTGATTTTTACTCACAGGGATTGCTACTGTTTGTGGCTAACATTTCATTGCTTTATTTTTCTCTGATTCAAATTGTTGTTGCTGGTATACCTTCTTCTGCATTATTACAAGGTGTGCCTACAGGTGTGTGCTAACAGATTACTGCTGTAATCTTCTGATTCAAATTGTCTTTTGCAAGGTATATCTTCTGTTACTGCTTTATTTTTCTCTGGAGCAAAGTGTTTCTTACAGGGTATATCTTCTGAAATTACTGTATTACAGGTGGAGCTTACATTTTGTGACTTTTTATCATTGGGCTAAGCAAAATTACTGTTTGACACTGTGTTTTATTTTATTCTTGTTTGTTGAAAAGGTTTGTTGTCTCAGAGGTGTTTCAGTCTCCTTCTCACATTGAAGGAGCTAATTGCTTTTCCTCCCACAGCTCTTCAAAGGATTAGGTGTGTATGTGGGGGTGGAGCTGGCAAACTGTCAGTAATTTCCAACAGAAAGAAGGGTTAAAAAGTCAGGTTAGTTGATATCTTGTAGGTAGAAGACTTGGTTTGCTGGCCAAGGCACCTAGCTTCACCTGAGCTCTTTCCTTCTAAGACTGCTTGAAAGGCAGAGTAGAGAAACTTACCAGAGCAAGGAGAAGGATTAAGACTTAGTTTGGCTAAACAGATTTACTATTGTGGTGGTGTTTTGATTTTTACTCACAGGGATTGCTACTGTTTGTGCTAACATTTCATTGCTTTATTTTTCTCTGATTCAAATTGTTGTTGCTGGTATACCTTCTTCTGCATTATTACAAGGTGTGCCTACAGGTGTGTGCTAACAGATTACTGCTGTAATCTTCTGATTCAAATTGTCTTTTGCAAGGTATATCTTCTGTTACTGCTTTATTTTTCTCTGGAGCAAAGTGTTTCTTACAGGGTATATCTTCTCTGAAATTATTACAGGTGGTGCTTTACAGGTTTTACAGTTTTATCTAACATTAGGATAAGCTTTCAGGGTTACTCCATTTGTTGTTGACTGATTGTTTCTGCTCTACCTCCTTGTTCTTTCGTCCGTGGTTCTTCTTTTTAGGCAGGGAAGGCCCAGCCACCACCCCATCCCCAACCACCCCACGCTACACTCCTTTTAAGGGTACCACAGTTGTGACATTTCCTGTGGCAGAGCAGGAAGGGGCGGATCAGTGGGGCCTCCACAAGGTGATCTCATTTACAGGGCACTAGTAATTAACTTGTTATAACAAGTTAAACAAAGCACAATTAAACCATTACTTGCATTTTTTTTCCTTTTTCCTTCTAATTACTCTGACTAGGTTACAAACCCAGCAACTTATTTGGAATGGATTTCATTAACTGCAGGTACTGTGGAACAATTTTCAGAAGGACAGTCTTACAGGATTTAGGACACTGTCCTACATGCTGGGCCTTTGGAGATCTTCGGTCTCAGCTCCGGGCAGCATGGGCAGAGATTGCACGCCTCAAATTTCATATTGAAGAGGAAATACATTATAAGAACCACCCGCCATTTCCCCAGCATCCAACAGAAAAACCTCGACCGCAGAGGGTAGTTGGTCCAGGAGGTTGGCAGGTGGTTAGGAGGAGCAAATCAGGTGCCCCATCACTCTGCTCTCCAACACATTACCTCCAAAACCATATAACGCTACAAACAGGTATCTGCCTCTATCTCTGAAATCAAATAAAGAGGCAGAAGACACTGCAGAGCAGGACACTCGGCACAGGAGCTAGCACAACAATACTCACCCAAATCAGGAACCAAAACTAAACAAGCACAAAGGAAACCAAAAACTTCTGATCATAGGAGACTCCATGATTCGGGAGTTGATACCCATCTCAGCCAGGGTGATGGTCAGATGTCTCCCAGGTACATCAGCATGGAGAGACACTGACCGCATTGCTAAAATTGTTCACAAAGCAGGAGAAAACATTGATGTCCTAGTACACATAGGGACTACAGTCTCGCCAGCCGGTCAGTTGTGGAGACAAGGAACACCTGACTAAGCTGGGTGACAAACTATCATCTATTTGGTCATCTCCTTCTCTGAGATCCTGCCAGTCTGGGAGAAGGGAACAGATGGACGGAAGGTCAGAGAAGGAGAGATAGGGAGCTAAACATGTGGCTCAAGGACTGGTGCCAGGAAAAAGGACACAGATTTGTAGGGAACTGGCAACAGTTCTGGGAGGCGAAAGTTCTTAAATTTGATGGACTGCATCTGACTAAAGAGGAGTCAGTGCATTGGGGCAGAAGTTTGACGTCTTTGCAGAATATTTAAACTAGCAAATGGGAGAGAGGTGCAGCACCCCATCGTCGAATGGGAAGAACACCCCTCCCCCCTCAGCTAGTGGTCAAACAGGAATTCAGCGTGGTTTGCCATTCATTTGCATCACCAGGTAAGAAAAAAGGTTTGTCTCCCCACACGATGCACAGGGTAATGCCAAACTTCACCCAACAACTAACACACAAAATCTGGCCAATGGAAAATCATGTACACAATGCTCACAGCCTGGGAAATAAGATCCCAGACCTGCAGGCAATAATGTCAGAGGCTAAACTGGACATAGTAGCAATTAGTGAGGCGTGGTTTACCAGTAACCACACTTGGGAGACTTCAGTACCTGGCTATGTATTGTTCAGAAGAGACCGAGGTGCAAAAAGGAGGAGTGGCCCTGTATGTTAATGAAAATATCAAAGCTACAGAAATTCAGAATACACATAAGAGCCAGAAGAACTGTGGGTCACCCTGGAAACAGGAAATGGGACAGCCATAAGAACTGGGGTTGTCTACAGGCCCCAGACCAGAGGGAGGACATAGACACATTACTGTTAGAAGATATACAAAACATGACAGCTAAAGGGAGGTTCTGATAATGGGAGACTTCAACATGCCAGATATAGATTGGTCAATACCAGCAGGAACATCTGCCAGAACTAGACTCATAGTGGATTCCCTGCAGGGGGAGGGCCTCAAACAACTGGTACAGCAACCCACAAGAGACAGGGCTATCCTAGATCTAGTACTGACTAACAAAGAAGGGATCACAGATCTCCAGGTAGAAGGTCACCTGGGGTCCAGTGACCATCACATGGTATGGTTCAATTTGGCTACTACATCTAAATCATCCCATTCCAAGGCAAAAATATGGGACTTCAGAGGAGCTGACTTTGATAAGATGGCCAACAGAGTTAAGCTAGCCCTGGCAAAAAGAAACACAGGTGAGGAGGTACAGGCAAAGTGGGCAAGCATTAGGATACAATACTTGAAGCAACATCCCATTGTGTTAGACAGAAAAGGAAGTGCAAAAGAAGAAGGAAACCACTTTGGTTCTCAAATACAGTAGCAGAAAAGGTCAGAGCCAAAAGGCTGGCCTTCAGAAAATATAAGGGAACACAGCGGGATGAAGATAGGGAGGCATACCAAACTGCCCTAAGGGAAGCAGGTAAGGCAGTAAGGCAGGCAAAGTCCCAAACTGAGGAAACACTAGCACGAACAGTAAAAGAAGGTGACAAGACTTTCTATAGATACATTAGTGAAAGGAGAAAGTCCAGAGGGGTATTGCTAAGCTAATGGAGAAAAGGAGCATGTGAGGAGGAGGACCCTGTAAAGGCATCTATCCTAAATAGATACTTTTGCTCAGTATTTACTGAAGAGAAGGTAGGGCAGGGCCCACAGCTCAGCATCATGGACACAGGGGGGAGGGAGGTGAGCACTACTCCCTTCACAAAAGAAAGGGTCCTACAAGAGCTTGCTAAGCTCAGGGTGGATAAGGCAATGGGACCTGATGGCATACATCCCAGGGTACTTAAGGAGCTAAAGGAGGAACTAGCAGAGCCATTAGCAGAATTGTTTAGTGAGTCTCTGAGCACAGGAGAGGTCCCAGAAGACTGGAGAAGGGCTCATGTGATCCGCTCCACAAGAGTGGTAGCAGGGAGGAGGCGGGAACTACAGACCAGTCAGTCTTACCTCAGTAGTGGGCAAGATTATGGAGGCACTCCTTAAGGAAAGGATAGTGCAACACCTGGAATCCATAGGGCTAGGATCCAAGACAGCATGGGTTTACAAAGGAAGGTCCTGTCAAACTAATCTCATGATTTCTTTGACTGGGTAACCAGAGTGGTGGACCAAGGGGGGCAGTTGATATGCATGCCCTTGACTTCAGCAAAGCTTTGACACTGTTCCACATAGAAGATTGATAAATAAGCTAGGTAGGCTCGGGGTGGGTCAGAAGTTGGTCAACTGGGTGGCAAACTGGTTGACTGGCAGAAAACAGAGAGTGGTGGTAAATGGTATACAGTCAGAAGAGATGCAAGTCACAGTGGGGTACCTCAGGGATCAGTCCTGGGGCCAGTCCTATTCAACATCTTCATTAGTGACCTCGCAGATGGACTAGAGGGTAAGGCTTGTCTGTTTGCAGATGACACCAAGATCTGCAACAGAGTAGATGATCCAGATGGGGTGGGCAGAATGAGAAGAGATCTGGATAAACTAGCAAAATGGTCAGAAGAGTGGCAACTGGGATTTAATGCAAGAAGTGCAAAATCATGCACATAGGGAAGAGAAACCCTGAAGCCACTTATAGGCTGGGAGGAGTTGCTAGCAGTCACAAAGGAAGAAAGAGACTTGGGCATCATCATCACTGATGACCTAAAATCATCCAAGCAGACCTCTAAAGCAGTAGGTAAGGCTAGGGGGTGTTAGGGTGTATTAGTAGGGGTATCACAAGTCGTAAGAGGAGGTAATAATCCTCTGTACAAGACATTGGTTAGGCCCCATCTGGAGTACTGCGTGCAGTATTGGAGCCACACCTTCACAAGGACATTAACCAAATTGAGGCAGTCCAGAGAGGGCAACCAAAATGGTGCAGGGACTGCATCAGAAGACATATGAGGACAGATTAACGGAGCTCAATATGTATACCCTTGAGCAAAGGAGGAGAGAGTGATATGATCGAGACATTTAAACACCTTAAGGGCATAAACAAGGTGAAAGAGTCTAACATGTTTAAATATAAGAAAAATTGCAGGACAAGAGGACACAGCATGAGATTAGAGGGAGGCCGATTAAGGGGAATGTGAGGAAATTCTTTTTCACAGAAAGGGTGGTAGATGCATGGAATAGCTACCACAAGAAGTGGTGGCTATGAATACAGTGCAGGGCTTCAAACAGGCATGGGATAGGCATAAGGGGAGCAATACAAATGACTATGAATAGATAGGTCACTGACAGAGCAAAGGCCGATGGCACATTTATAAGGTAGAAAAGAAATGGGCAGACTGGATGGGCCTTGCGGTCCTTATCTGCCGTCAACTTCTATGTTTCTATGTTTCTAATTTTTTCAGAATGTTTGTACTTTCAGCATAGAGATACATGGTAAAAATAAGTGTTGTAACAACATGTTCTCATATGCTTATGCATTTTTCATTAACAATGAGATTTCAACAGTCATAAAATGGAGACCCCCCAGGATAGTTATAGGGGACTAGTATGAACAGTGAAAACACACTAAAGCAACCACATATACAGAGAAACATACAATTTGACAGCAGATAAGGACTGCTTGACTCACCTAGTCTGCCCATTTCCCTACTAATGGATAAGCTGCAAATCCTAGATAACCAACAGCCTACTTCCTCCTACCCCCACCCTCTAGAATTGCCTTATGTCATTGCCATGCATTCTTGAATTCCCCCACTGTTTTTGACTCCATGATCTCCTCAGGAAGGTTGTTCCATGCATCCACAACCCTCTCTGTGAAAAAATATATAGGCCTAATAGCTACACAAAAAGAATTATCTGCTGATATGGAAACAAATAACATTTACAAATTTTCCTTTAAATTTGTCGGTGTTCGGCAGTCTATGATGCCAGTTCGTGACTCAGATCTCTGCATCCATGGAAAGTGCTCATGTCCTTGATTCTTCAGTTGCTTACAGTGTCCAAAAGGCAGAAGCAGTAGACACCTTCTCGCAAAGGTGGGATTTTAGGACAGCAAACCTACCCCCCACCCTCCAATACCTGTAATCCTAAGAATTCTACAAAAGATCATACAATTAAGAGGAAGTTTCCTCCTGATAGTTCCAGAGTGTCCAAGAAGACCATAGTGCTCAGACTGGCTACATCTCATGCCAGAGAAACCATTTTGGTCTCTGTACTGTAGGGATCTCCTGAGCCAGGGTCCTGTTCTTCATCAAAGCTCGGGATCTCTCCAGTTAGCAGCTTGGCTCCTGAGAGAAAACACTTGTTAAAGCAAGGTTGTTCTACTAAGGTTGTGGAAACTCTTATTTCATCCAGAAGGCACTCCAAGTCTTTGGCATAACACAGGACATGGTCACTGTTTGACTCCTAGGCCAAGAAGCAACCAATCAAGCCCAGTAAGGCTTCAATATGGCAAATTCTTGATTTTCTTCAGGCTGGAATAGACAAAGGTTTGGCTCTCGGCTCTCTTTGTGGACAGGTTTTGACCATATGAGCAGTTCTAGGTCCACTAGATGGGGCTACTCTAGCCACCCATGCAGAAGTTATTAGATTCTTGCCAGCAGTTAGCCATTCTAGGCCTTCCTTCCTTTCTTTAGTTCCTCCTTAGGATCTAACCAAGCCAAGTGGAAATGATTTTGATGAACCTGCTCAAGGCTGTTCTCAAACTGTCGTTTGAACCATTGTCATCCATTTTTCAGTATATTCTTTCTGGCAAGTTGTGTTTCCTTATAGCTATGTGTTCAGCAAGAATAGTTAGTGAGCTTGAGGCATTATCTTGCAAGGAGCCATACCTCATCATGCATAAAGAAGGTATGCTGTTCTGACAATGAAACCTTTACAGCGAACACGTCGATACCAACAACATCGACAGTTCATTGTAAAGTCCATCTGGGACCCCAGCATTCTTTCCCCCTGTCCTGCACCCCCTCCCGAGTCAACTCCAACTTGGAGTTGATTATCCTTAAGTCCAGGGAGTGCGGGGGGCAGATCCCCCAATAAAAAGCATGTGTTTCAAATTGCAGTCAACATAAGTCCGTCGCTGTGATGTCAGTCAGCAAAATATTTATCAAACCGGCATCGTACAGCCCATAAAGATAAGGTGGTCTTGAGAACAGTTCCCTCTTATTCCAAAGGTTCTCATGTTCCATGTGAACCAGGAAGTTTGTTCCCTTCTTTCTGTCCTGATCCAGTCAACCCTAAGAAAAAAAAAGCTGCATAGATTCAATGTTTGAAGGGCAGTGAAAATCTGTCTCAAGAAGTCGACAGAATTCTGTCGCTCAATCTATTTGTTCTCTTTGGGGCAGTGAAAAAAGCCGAAAAGCTTTGAAGGCTACCTTGGCAGATTGTAAGAAAGAATATCCTCAAATGGAGGACAAACTGTTGGAAAGGCAAGGGTGTAGCTTCTCTTTAACAAAGTTGGAGCTAACAGAAAAATAAATTATGGTATGTATGATAGAATTTCTTCTTTCTCGTCATCACATAACTGAAGTCCGAGAAAATTCTAACTTGTTGCTGTCACTCTTTAATAGCCCAGTGCTGCTTCGCTGCCGTTAAGTACCTCATCCCACTGTGCCACACTACCCAACAAGCCAACTGTGTGTGTGTGTGGGGTGGTGGTTTCAGTCCCTGGATGTGCTGTGGGGTGATTCTGTAAACTTAAATCACCCCCACCTCCTTAGTCAGTTGCAGAATGTCCTCCAGCCATTAGTTTATAAAATCTTCAGGACATTCTTCCTCCACACCTTCTGCAGTCCTCACAATCCTAATGTGAGCAGCCCTCTGCTGGTTCTCCAAGTTCTCTAACTCAAAAAGTTGTATTGCTTCGCGGGCTTACCCAATAAACCAATCTTTTCCTTAGTGAACATGTTACCTCATTTGGCCTGTTGCTTTACACAGGCATATAACAAGGTAAAAATATATACAAAGTCCCACATATTCACTTGTTCCTGTGCTGTTTTTGCATTAACAGTTACAGTCATGATGGGTGTTTTGTTTGTTTGTTTTATTTATTTAAAATTTTGTGACTAGTATAGCCATGTGGAGCTGGAGCTTGTTACCAGGTGTGACCTGAGGGTGGGGTTACTAGAGTGAGTGATGCGTGCAATAAGACACACCAGGGTGTGTAATTATGCTGTCATAATTGCACGGCTCAAGGGTGTTGTTAGACACGAGGCACTATTAGCATAGGGCGCGTGCGCTGAGTGCCTTTAAACACCTGGGAGCAAAAGTGCAATTATTACAGCATAATTACACATCTCTGACGTGTCTTATCTCACTTACAACAGGGTGACAAAAATGTTTTACTGAATTTAAGCAAAAATGGACAATACACTTTTTAAAGGATCATAGAGTCTCCAATTTATTTTGGCATGAAAGAGTAGTTCCTCCCTGTTACCAGGACAGAGGGGCATGAGTCTTGAGCTAGGGACATGAGCGTCCGCGAAACACACAGTTAATTTACCTGGCGGTCATCGGTCCCGCCTGATGCCATAGTCATATAATCTGTCAGGTCCCATATGTGATTCAAGTGAGGAAATGGGATGGCAGGAGAGAGATGGGGACAGCACAAAGAGCTTGAGCAGCCCCAGTTGCCAGCCTCAGTGGGCCACCTGCCAGTCAGGAGGCGAGGGTGCACCATGCAGAATTCAGGAGGTAAGGGTGCACCATGCAGGATGCTTATTGTAATGCTGTTTATTTTGCATTACCTACTGAGCCGCCACTAAGAAGAACCAGTGTCTTTTGGTGGTGGTGGTGGTGGGGGGTCATCATCAGCTGTGATCATGGTTAGCAGAATTCAATATTTTAATGCTTGGTTGCAGTTATAGCTCCATGCGCTCAGAGTTGGTTCGTGGTTTGTAGTAAAGATGCAAACGGCACATACTCAGAGGCATTAACTTTACAATTCTCTCACTTTAGAAATGTTTTCCATTGCATCCTTCTAAAGTGCAGATTCTGAGAAACTGATTAGGTTTTGGAGTTCTGGTTATTACTGACATTCCTTACATATCGGTCTGGCACCACAGGAACTGCACAATGTAGTGATATGATGTGGTACACAGGCTTTTACTTTGAAAGAAGTGCAGGACTGTAATTATGGTCTCAGAATTACACTCCTGTACTGATCTCTCAGCGATCAGAATGCTTACATTTTTGTCACCATGTCATAAAAAGCAATAAGCCATCTTCATGAACAAGTTTTGAGCAAAACACATTTTGAACACTTCCAGAAGTAGATACAGCTGATCACATTCTGTTATTCCAATATTTTTATTATATCAGGAATATAGGAAATTTAAATCGCCAGGAAGCCAAGGGGTTCAGTTTGCTTAAGGTAAAACTGGTGGATTGAAATGGGTTTTAATGCAAGTTTATTATATGGTATAACCAGTAATGTAATTATTAGGTCACTGTACTAGCCGTATCCCTCTGTCCAATTCCAGGGCATGCTAATAAAGATGATGAGTTTCGTATAGTAACTAAATTAAGATTGTTACTCTGGTGGCGTAAGTAAAAGTCCTAACTTGTTTGATGCAGTGGACCCAACAGCCTAGCATCTGGGGAAGGCAGTGTGGTTTATTGGTCTGAAAAAGCTTAGATTTGTGGTCTGTTGTTTTCAGCCTTTGCAGATTGTTGGTGCAGACTTTTGGCAACATTCATTCCTGCTTAATGCCAAGCCAGTCTGAAGTTCTTCATGGGGAGTTGCACCTGCTATCTGAGATGCTTTAAATTAGGGAAGTATACAAGCATTTTTTTAATTTTTTTCAGTAAAAGCTCACTGTGTTACCTTTAACAGGTCACTTGACTTTGCTGTTTTTCTGTCCTCCCAGCAGTATAGTTAGGTCACAGTAGGACCCTACTATAAACATGGTGTTTCATCTCAGTTGGTCTTTCCTGGGTACATAAACAAGAAACAAACAAATATATGTATCATAGATGACTTATTATAGATACTTTACAGGTTGACTTCTGGGGTTAATTTTTGTTCAGACTAATAAATGTATGAGACCCTGGCTATGTTTTATTTAATTTTATTTTACAATTTGTTACCCAGGATAGCCCAGCTGAGATGCAACATCTTGTTTCCTATGGGGTCCTGCTTGTATCCATTTCAGCAGCTGCGTGGACCACAGCACTGGGTGACTTACCCAGAGTTACACAGTGAGCATCTTGCTCTGGTGAGGTTTGAACTTGCGATCTCCCAGTGTTCCCAAACAGGTGCTCTAACCACTAGACCACACTGCCTCCCCTAGCTTGCTTATGAGAAGAAATAGAAACAAAATATTACTTCATTCTGTATCATTTTAGCCCCCCCCCCCCATGTGTCCCACAGCATGTTTCTTTTGCAATCTGTAAAACTAAACTGGGATCCTACAGTAATCCATGATATTTTTTTTAATTTATGGAGAGCGGAAAGTGAGATGATTGCTTTTACCATATTTTGTTTTCCAACACTTCAAAAGTAAGCACTCAAGGAACATGAGAAAAAATGAGGGACTCCTAGAAAGACAATAGTGAAATGTTACAAGCCTCTATTTGTTCTAAAAGGAAGATAATATTTTGTAAAATGCCCATCACTACAGCTACAGCACAACCCACTGGTGTGGCTAGCAGCCTGTTGAGTTGCCATGTGGGATTTTTGGTTTGACTCCCAAACTAAACTGCGGTCCCCCTCTTAGTGGAGCTCTGACTGCCTCACAGAGCACAGAGGCAAGGAACTCAAGCTCCATCGCCATGAGGATTCTATCTGCTCACTCTTTAAGCACTCCCTGGTGACCAAGTTCAGGCATTGTTCACATCTTATGATGGCTAGCAAGTCCCTGATGTTCATTAGAATGCTGCTTAACTGGGGTAAAACACCCCAATTTTTAAAGATGATGTCGGGGTCCTAGCCCCTCTTGCATTGACAGTATGGATTCATGTTATTGATGGGGCCCTATGGAACAGGGGAACCACAGGGTGTCACCAGCTGAGTGGGAAGAGAATGGTCAGATGAACAGTCTGGAAACAAAAGGCAACAATAAAAAAAATATAGGCTGTTGGGTCATTTCCGGAAGCTACGGAGTCAAAAATAGTCTTTTATTTATTTATTTTTTTAATAAACTTTCACTTTAAAAAGTATAGCAGATTATGTGTTTTCCATACCTTTATATAAACACACACACACACACACACAGTACCTCTAGAGATGTGTGAGAAATACTTAAATTGTTTGTGAATATTATTGCTTTATTTGTAGACTATTGCTGAATTGGAGGCTCAGGTCCACCAGCTAAGAGAAGAGGTGATTCAGATAAATTCTCAACGGAAACAGCAACTTGTGGAGCTGGGACTTTTACGGGAAGAGGAGAAGCAGAAGGCTGCACGGGAACACGAAACTGTTGTCAGCAAACTAAGAACTGAGATGGAGAGGATGAAACTGGAGATGCAGCGAGCACATGCTGCCGAAACTGAACATACATTGGAAAAAGTAAGTCATTTGGGGGATGGTCTTGGTATGAGTCACTGTTTTATGCTGATGGCTACTTACTGTCGTGATATTTAACAGGTATATTATGCTGAAGTTTGTGATGTTGTATAGTAGTCTTAACAATGTTTGCAGTGTATAAAGCTATTCTTCAAATAATATTGCTGGTCACTGAATACCTAGATACAGGTCACTTAGTGCAGCAACACCTGGAATACTGCACAAGTTACAGTATGGACGTCCTCAACTGAGGAAGGACTGCAAGAGGATGGATGCCGTTCAGCACAGACTACTAAGATGGTCCATGGCCTTGGAGATAAGTTGAATGAGGAGAGGTTGCGGGACTTTAATATGTACTCCCTTGAGAAAGGGATAGAAATAGGTGACATGACTGAGACATACAAATACCTG
The DNA here is from genome assembly GCA_016271365.2 of Neoceratodus forsteri. Lineage (NCBI taxonomy): Eukaryota > Metazoa > Chordata > Ceratodontiformes > Ceratodontidae > Neoceratodus > Neoceratodus forsteri. The sequence goes on from JADMNL010000024.1 coordinate 360,348,327, forward strand.
AATGGGATAAATAGGGTAAACACCAAAAAACTATCCTTCTCGAGTTCAAACAAGGGGACAAAGGGGAATTCTCTGAAGGTGTCGGGGAGGTTCAGAAAGAACATCCATAAGCACGTCTTCACAATAATAGTGGTGAGTAAGTGGAATAAGCTACCTGAAGAAGTGCTACAGACCAAATCGATCAGCAGCTTCAAGCAGGGATGGGCAGGCTGATGGGTTTAGCTAGAAAAGAGGGGGCAGTAGGAAAGGGGAGGATTCCACAAGGGTAAGGCAAAATGCTTAGGTAGTGTGTGCAGACTAACTGGGCCAAGGGTCTTTTTCTGCCATCAACCTCTATGTATTCAGTGACCTGCTGGCATTACAGCTACGTCCTTCATGCTTCAAGGTGTACAGAATATGATCTCTGATAGGTCCTTGCTGCCACATCTCTTATAACTGCAACCACTTATTTATTAAGCACTGGCCACACTCAGACTAACATTTCGCTCTCAGATGTCCTCTGCCATGAGGTTAGCAGGGAGGGGAGTTAGAATTCAGCTGTAGCTCTGGATACTTTGCTAGGTAGTACAGTAGTTTGTGTTCCATTTACTTCTTCAGCATGGTTTTGTTAAAGATTTACTGTGCTGTAATAACCAACATTGTAAAAAAAATAGATACATTTAGCAAGTGTGCTGAGGGAATTGGCTGATGTCCTGGCGGCCCCTCTGGTGGAGATTTTCAGCGTCTTCCTTCAGATGTGTTGGGTGCCCCACGACTGGAGGGTGGCCCACATTGTACCTATCCACAAGGGTGGCTCAAGAGAGAAGCCAGGAAACTACAGGCCTGTTAGCCTGACGTCGGTGTTGGGCAAAGTGATGGAGGGTATTATCAAGGAAAGGCTGGGGGGGTACTGGATTAAATGGGTTACCTGGATGATAGACAGCATGGCTTCATCCCGGGAAGATCGTGTCCGACAAATCTTGTGGAGTTCTACGATTGGGTGACCAGGGCGCTGGACCAGGGTAGACTGGTGGATGGCCTCTTTCTAGACTTCAGCAAGGCATTTCATTCGGTACCTCACAGTGGGCTGCTGGATAAGCTGGGGAAATGGGGTGGGAAAGCAGATGATCAGATGGATAGGAAACTGGCTATCAGGGCGTACTCAGAAGGTGGTAGTTGGGGGGAAGTCTCATCTCCTAGGAGGGTCATTAGTGGGGTCCCCCAGGGTTCAGTCCTGGGGCCACTCCTGTTTAACGCCTACGTCACTGACATCAGGAAAGATATCAGGAGAGAAATTAGTCTCTTTACGGAAAACTCGAAGCTGGGGGCGGTGGTAGATGGGGAGGAGGGGAGAGTAGCCCTGCAGAAGGACCTGGAGGCTCTGGAGAAGTGGTTGCATACCTGAAAACTGAAATTTAATGCGGGGAAGTGCAGGGTTCTTCACCTGGGGGCTAGAAACCCAGGCCACCTGTATACCCAAGGAGGAGATACACTACAGGTCTCGAATGGGTAGAGGGACCTGAGGGTGATGGTGGATGTCAAATGAACCACTCTGAGAACTGTAAGAAGGCAGCAGCCAAGGCCAGTAGGATGCTGGGGTGCATCGCTAGGGGGATAACCTCAAGAAGGAGGGAAGTGATTCTCCCTCTGTATGACTGCCTGGTTAGGCCGCACCTTGAATACTGCATGCAGTTCTGCCAGCCACACTTAAAAAGGGACATTGCACTCCTGAAGAGGGTCCGGAGGAGGGCAACCAAGATGATCAGGAGTGTGGGGGAGAGCACCTAGGAGGAGAGGCTAGAGGAGCTCAACATGTACTCTCTAGAGGAGAGGAGGGACAGGGGGGACATGATAGAGGTCTTCAGGTATATAAAGGGGATAAATAAGGTAGGCTTAGATGGGGTGTTCCAACAGAAAGAGGGGGCAACCAGGGGACACGGTGGAAGCTGGGGGGGACTCGGAAGAGAGAGGAGGAGGAGGTGTTACTTCACTGAGAGGGTGATGGAACCGTGGAATGCACTGCCTGAGGAGCTGGTGGAGGCAGATTCTGTGGAGGGGTGCAAGAGGGGTTGGGACAGGTAAAGGGGAGGGTGAAGCTGAGTAAGTTCAACACGGGAGGGGGATAACTAGGACAGGGGGTAGGGGGATCCGGGGGGGGCAGCAGAAATGGCGCCCATTATGGGGGCTGACTATCGAGCAGACTCTAAAGACCATGAGGCCTACTCTGCTGGCATTTTTAGTATGTTAGTAAGACAACAAGGGGAAAGTCCAGAAATTTACATTGATAGAAGGAAACATAGAGCACAGTTTGTTATGCTGGACAGGGGAGTCTGTGTCATCACTATCGGACTCATCTCATTACAAAAATATTTGGATTTACTTCACATTTGGAATTTGAGTTTAAATACTGTATAATGTTACACAATAGGTGAATTACAAAAAAGCAAGGGCAGATAGAATGTAGACGTCTGTATTTGATGATGTGTGTAAGCTTTCTGCAGATTATGAGCATGACAGTCTCATTTCTTCTTTAAACCTGATAAGTATATGGTTTGAAACATGAGTTCTTATTCTGCTTGTCACACAAGTTATAGATGATATCTTTAACATTCTATACCGTATGACCTCAAGAATCTTCTTATGCAGCATAACACAGCACAGCTCTCATCACTCACAAATTCTGCATAAAAAGCCATGTTTTAAGATAGTTTTTTAAACAATTCGCTGATGGGGCAGAGTGGACTGTCCAAGAGAGAGCATTCCTCAGCCTTGGTCCTGCCGCAGAGAAGGCTCTCTCTCTCCTGCCAACTTTATCCTCTCTGCCCCTTTGGAATTGTGTTAGAACCTGTCTTAAAACTTGGCTTTTTATGAAATATTCTTTGAGTGACTAAAGCTGTGATGCAGTATTTATGCTACATAGTGGTTGCATTTAACCTACATAATTTATAAAAAAAAGTTCTAATTATGCTTTGATATCTTTTGTGGTTGTTCTAGAATTATGCTTATTGTCTTACAACACCTTGAGCCTAGGAAAGGCACATTACAAATAAAAAGCTATATGTCTATCTTATTCATCCATCCATCCACCACGGAAAAACTGGCTGATGGCCAGGACTGTGATGGCTCTGTATTTAGCAGTGGTGTGGCCTAGTATGGGATATCTGTGGTCCCTTCATCTTGATCCCACCTGTAGCTGGTTTATTTTTAAACAGCCACTTAGAGGGGCTCCGCCTTTTTCAGCCTGCTTATATTTGTATCTGTTTTTTCGACAAGCTGTCTTCCTTCACGTCTGTGTGCATCAGCTTCCTATTTAAACTCTGCATGTGTTTATGGTTACTGAGACGTTGAAGGCATGTATAATGCCGTAGGGTCCATGTCCCAATAGGATCACATATGGAGTCCATGTAGAAAAAATCCTTCTCCAGTTATTAATATACGGTATATACAGTATTTTGAAAGCAGTGTTATCCATCCCTTTTATCATAGTTTTCTGTTTGTAACATCATACTAATTTCCAGAGTAACACATTCTGATGTCATAAGCGGAGGATTGTGATGCGAAATGTAAATCAGCAGCAAGTGCAAATGACATTCATGTGCTTGTGATCCTTTTTTCATGTTAATCTATGTATTCATAACAAAAAGAAGCTAAATGCAGACAATATTTGAAAAATATATGCTGAACTGTATCCAGAAATAATAAGTTTCCCAGAGATATCAGAGGTTCTTTAAATAGCAGTTCAATCTGTTGCAGGCATTGTAAAAGAAATTGCGTGCTGTGGCTGTTGTGGGTCAGCACCATAGGCAAGGTCCCTTAGTCCTCTAAGAATGCTATCTAAAGAGTAATCCTAAACTGGATTCTGTTCTGGGAATTATGAAACATAACAATGTCTCTACAGAACTTTTAATAGCTGATAGGAAAGAAACTAAACGAAACACCAACAGGACTGACTGTGAACTCATTTACATATGATATGTGTTTGCACATCATACCTAATTCACCTCTGCTTCAGAAGCAAGGGAGCACACATGATGGACATAGGAGCTCTTCCTACTTTATATTTACTATGTTAATGTTGATAAAATTCAATAGCCTTTCAATGTTTAAAAACTATAAAAACAAAAACTATTTTTTTCAACAATTTTCATCCTGGAGGAATTTACAGCTGTTTCACTCATCCTTTTTAATATCTAATCAGCAGTATTGAAACAATTTCAGTCACTGCTTGATCAGGCCATAAGGTAACGTTTGATTATTAAATAGTCACCGGAATACGAATATCACTTCCATACCAAACATCTGGTCAGTTCTACTATTGGGCTCTAATTCAAGCATCATTATTTAAAGCATTCTTTAGAACTCCATTGTCACCTGATCTACAAGCATTTTATTTCTCATTACAACACAAGCACACCGTATGCAGACAGCCATTTATGCACATTTCTTTTCTGTAGTATTCCTCTTGTGAAACCTTTCAACAAACTAAATTACCCATATCTTTTTCCAGCCTGTCACAAATGTAACAAACAAACCATAAATCTGGGGCTATAATAGACATTCAGCCATGTGCATGAAAGCGGACAGAAAGTGAGCTGTAGTTCTCTTGTGCTACTTTGCACAGCTTGTTTTTGGACAAAATGCCTTAATTTTGCACCCAGTTACTTACTCACATATGTAATTTATTTTTATTCAATGTTTCTTGATGTGGGAATCTAGCATGTGCCGGTGCCTGTAACTAACCTCAGGCACTCCTCAAAAAGTAGTTTTGTTCCAGTGGGCCTACCCACCAAAGACCACTAACTAAATAAATAAATAATATTTATTTATTGAAAATGTTTCACCAGGAGAGGCACACTGAGCAAAACAATGCTCGTCTCACGGTCAGCGACCGGGGGCATGGGAGGAGTATACATAATACAAACAGTATGATGCGGTTAGAGTCAAGCAAGTTCAACACAGTGGTTACATGGGTTACATAGGAGGAGTACACATAAAACAGACAATGGGTTGAAATTTAGAGTCAACCAAATCAAAACGGTGGTTACATGGATGAGTGTAGCTAGGCAGGCTTAAGCAAGTGGAAGTACTACATATTTGTGCAACTTGGGTGGTGGCATACATGTTTGATTAACATAGAACTACCCATGTATTACATAAGTGCTGAAATCTAAAGAATAGGAGAAAGAGAAAAAAATGCATCAGGCTGAGAGTGCGAACTGGGAGCACGAGCCTAGAGAGATAAGAGCAAGGAATGTTGGGGCAACTTTATTATAAGCCAGTCAATTGGGCGAGGCCCAGCCTCTGGTCAGGCGTGTAAGGAGGAGGGGCACGGGTGGGGGATGAGTCATCGGGGGGATCAAGGGCATGTACAGTTGGGTGCGAAGAAGTTAGAGAGGGTGGAGGATAGAGAGTATTTGGAGCAAGAATGGCAGATTTGGGCCGGCAGGTCATTCCAGAGCTTAGGGAGGTGGTAAGAGATGGCAGATTGGCCTGCGGAGGTTCTTCACTGAGGGATAGCTAATTGCCTGGAGTCAGTAGACCTGAGGGCATGCGCTGGAGTTGGTGGGGAAGATAGGGAGGAAATGAGGTAGGGTGGGAGGGAACTGAGCCAGAAGTTAGAAACAAATTTAGCACAGTGGTAGGCGCCGGTTGCTCAGGAATGGAAGGGCCAATGAATGGTAAAGCTTACAGTGATGGGTGCGGGGGGGCATCGAGGACGAAGCGGCAGAAGGCATTGAAGAGAGGGTCTAGTGTGGATAAGATGGACTTGGGGCAGTGCTGTAGATGACATTGCAGTAGTTGAAGGAAGGAAGAATCATTTTCTGGACTATTTCGCGACTCACAGGAAGTGGTAGACTGGCGTGGTTTCTATAGAGGGCACCGAGCTTGGGGCGCAGTTTTGATAAGATGGTGTCCACTTGGGTGGAGAAGGAGAGGTGGCGGTCAAGCCAGACCCCTAGGTACCTAAAGGAGGGCACATCTTCCAGGGTGGTGTTATTTAGGGTACGGAAGGTCAAGGGGGTTGTAAGTCAGGCTAGTCTCTGTCTAGTGCCAAAGGACATAGAGACTGGCTTCTTGGCATTCAGGGAGAGCTGGTTGGAGTTGAACCAGTGTTGTACTTTGTTGAAATTGGTCTGGAGATTGTAGGTGACTTCTTCATGGGAGAGGCCAGAAGTAAAGAGGACCGTGTCATCAGCGTACGTGTGTATAGAGGTAGTGGAGCAAGCCATTGGCAGATCATTTAGTAGGATGGAGAAGAGAATGGGGCCAAGAACTGAGCCCTGGGGGACACCGGTGGTAATGGGGAGCAGGGGGGAGGTGCAATCAGTTATTTTTGTAGATTGGGTTCTATTTTGTAGGTAGGCTCTGAACCAACTTATGGCCGAAGGTGATAGACCAGCACCAGCTAGGCAGGACAGTAGGAGGGAGTGGGATACCGTATCGAAAGCTTTGGCTAGGTCAATGAAGATAGCGATGATGATATGTCCTGTGTCCATTCCAGAGAGGATGGAGTCTGTGAGTCTTAGTAGAGAGGTGGTGGTGGAGTGGTTCTTCCTAAAACCGGACTGGAATGGAGTGAAGAAATTTGTTTCAGAGAGAAAGTGGGTAAGCTGTGATAGTACTAGGTGTTCCTGGATTTTGGCGAGGGTTGGGAGGAGGGAGATGGGGTAGTAGTTAGCAGCAGAGGTAGGGTCACCTCCTTTGGGTAGAGGTAGGACAGTGGCATGTTTCCATTCAGAGGGGAGAGACTCAGTGGTGAAAGAGAGGTTTAGCAGGGCAGCGAGGGGGGTAGCTATGGCCAGTGCAGATAGGAAGAAGAGTTTGTTATTGAGGCCATCTGGAGATTTACCTTTGGAGGGGTTCAGGAAGTGAAGGGCATCTAAGGTTTCAGTGGGGGAGATGTGTCTGAAAGAGAAAGGGTTCCGGCCAGGTGGAAGGAGGGTAGCTGTCTGGGGAGTGGGTGTGGGTACTGGAGGAAGGGAGTCCAGGATGGTCTTAGCACAAGTAGTGAAGCAGAAATTGAACTCAGAGGCTACTGCCAGAGGGTTGGAGAGTAGGGTCCCTTGTGAGAGGAGGAGAGCAGGGGGATTTGTTGTTGGGGGGAGAAAAGGGAGTTGATGACTTTCCAGAACTTAGAAGGCCTCCCAAGATTTGAGTTAATACCCAGAATTATTGGAAGATACTAGTGGTATTCCATCAAGGAGAACCACAACCCTTTTTTCCAGTTGTACCTGTTACTGTGTTCCAAAAGCATGCTATATAGAGAATAATAGATAGGCAACTGTGTGTTATGGATTTTTTTCACACACCCGAGGTGTGTGATGACCCATAAACCTCGAGAGCGAAGCTCGAGAGGTTTATAAGGTCATCACACACCGAGGGTGTGTGAAAAAAATCCATAAAACACACAGTTATTTATTTTTTATTTTTTATAATTATTGGTGCAGTTTGCTCAGTGCTCAGTGTGTTTTACACACACATACACACACACACACACAATCAATCTCACAGACTGTGTCACACACACACACACACACACTTACACAATCAATCTCACAGACTCGGTGTCACACACGCGCACACACACACACACACACACACACACACACACACTTTCCCTTTCTCCCGCTCTGCTCGGACTTACTTTTTTTTTTTCCTTTTGGTGTCAGCCACGGCTCATGCCTGGATTTTAGTTGGAGTCAGTGCGTCTACCGATTCGGGGGCATGGCGGGATCAACCAGATATTTATTTGCTGTTTGAAAGGCAGGATCAACCAGATAAAGATAAAGATAAAAAAATGAATAGAGAAATGGAGAGGCAGCAAGTAAATAAAAGCGGCTCCTCAGTAAACGGAAAACCGATCCGCCATTTTTTAAATACCGCTCAGCCCGCCCACAAACAGAGTGCAAGCCAATTAAGTGGCTCGATATGCGTGAGTGAAAGATAAAGTATGCTAGCGGTGGAAAAAAGTTTAGTGGACGCCGTAATAACTCGATTTCGGGTTGTTACGGCGTTTTTAGTGTGCCTGAATTCAGGATATTAAAGGGGGTCACCAGTAATTACTGTATATAAGAATAATGATTAAAAAAACAACAACTATGCCTACACATCCTGTTTAAAAAGGCCACATTGGCAAGGAAATAATCATACATCACATGGTTCACTTTTCTGTCCATAGTATTAAAGTTACTAGATATTTTATCAGGATGGTTTTAGACATGGAGATATGAAGTGAAATCTTGGTGTTCTATACAAGTATGTCAGCCTATTTCAGAAACTATTGTAAATGGCTAGACCAATAAAGGTGGGTTCTTACTTAACCGTGCCAAGACACAGGGTGATTATATTTGTGGCGTTCCTAAACTGTCTGTGGTAGCTTCAATAACTGGTTCTTATATAATGCGTTTAATTTCAGCAAGCTGCAAAAAACTTGGTGCAAATTGGTACAAGAGAACTACACCTTCACCAGATCTGCAGCAAATAGTTTAGCACTAGACATCTTGTATTTATGTATGTATGATGGCAGATCTGTACAGCACCTCACTGGAGTCGGGATGCGTGCCACTGGACTGGAGGATGGCACATGTAGTAACATTACACAAGAGCAGACCAAGGGATGAACCAGGTAATTAGTGCCTGGTAAGTCTCACCTCCATAGTGTGCAAACTTATGGAGACAATACTAAAGGAAAGACTGGTGTCACACCTGGAGGACAGTGGCCTCCAGGATGTGAGACAGCATGGGTTTGTTTCAGGAAAGTCTTGTCAAACCAACCTGATACAATACTATGACTGGGTGACCGGTGAGCTGGATAAGGGTCATACGGTGGATGTTCTTTACTTGGACTTCAGCAAGGCCTTCGATTCTGTGCCTCATGGGTGGCTTGGGGGGAAGCTAACTGGTGTAGGGGTAGGGGCAAAAATGATGAACTGGATTACAAGCTGGGCTGAGTGGGAGGCTGCAACGGGTAGTGGTGAGAGGGGAGCTCTCAACTCCGAGGCCAGTGACGAGTGGGGTGCCACAGGGCTCTGTGTTGGGGCCAGTATTGTTTGGGATCTTCATATCAGACATTGCACATGGGGTGTTGAGCAAGATAAGTCTGTTCACTGACGACACTAAAATCGGAGCAGTGGTGAATGGAGAGGAGGGATGGAAGCAGCTGCAGGGGGACCTAAGCAAGCTAGAGGAGTGGTCAGAGAGGTGGCAGCTGGAGTTTAATGCAAAGAAGTGTAAGGTTATGCACTTTGGGGTGAAGAACCCAAGGATAAAATATTGGCTGGGAGGGGTTAAGCTGGGGATTACTGAGGAGGAGAAGAACTTAGGGGTAATGATAACAGGGACCATGAACAACACTGCCCAGTGCAGGAGAGCAGCTGCAAAAGCAAACAAAATGCTAGGGTGCATAGCGAGGGTGTTTTCATCTAGGCGAAGAGAGGTGATCTTGCCCCTCTACAGGTCACTAGCAAGGCCACACTTAGAGTATTGTGTGCAGTTTTGGAGGTCATACCTAAAGCGTGATATCAGGATACTGGAGGGGGTGCAGAGGAGGGAAACGAAGATGATATGTGGAATGGAAGGGACAGACTATGACAGCAGGCTGAGACACCTGAATGTGTACACCCTGGAGGACAGAAGGGACAGGGGGGACATGATAGAGACATTCAAGTATCTGAGGGGAATCAATAAGGATGGGGCAGATGGGGTATTTAAGTTAAGGAGGGGGAGGGTCACAAGGAGGCATAGGCTAAGAATAGAGGGGGGATGATTTAGGAAGGAAATGAGGAGACACTATTTCGCAGAGAGGGTGGTAGCAAAATGGAACACCTTACCAGAATGGGTGGTATCATGTAAATCTGTGAAAAGCTTCAAAAGGGCATGGGACAGGTAACAGGGTAGAGTGAGGGTTGGGGAGGTGGGGGTGGCAGTGGGATGACAAATGAGAGGGGAGTTGTGGCAGCTGCAAACTAGGGGTGCTAGCTGCACACTCGAGCAGACTTAGATAGACCGGGTGGTCTGTTTCTGCTGGCACATTCGTATGTTCGTATTTATTTATTTATTTCAAAAGTTTTACCAGGAAAGACGTACTGAGCTGATAACAGCTCATTTCCAGATGTGTCCTGGGTGAAAGGGGAAGTGGAGGAATGCTGTACAATATACACCTCTGATATAAATTGAGACTTAATGGCGAAAGTAATACATAACAAGTAATGAACAGTGTAATAGAAAAGCCAAACTAAAGGGGAGGATGAGTATAAAGTGTAATGTAGAGAAGAGGGTCAATGAAAGTTGCAGGAGGGAGAAAAAAAGTCATGAAGAAGAGACTTTAAAGAGAAAGCAGAAGAACACCAAACTAGAATTTAGAAATAATGGAAACACAGTGGGAAAGACGTCTGGCATCAAGAGAGGGAGGAGAGAGAGAGAAAGGGCAGAGTAGAGAGAACAGTGGTGAGTACGTTGGGTAGTCTAAAGCAATATGACAGAAAGGGTGAAAGAGAAGATCCAGTCTGGCAAAGGAGGATTTGGGTGCACAACTATAGATCAAGTCACCATAATCAAAGATCGTGAGAATCATCTTTAATATAACATCCCAGCTAACAGAAAGCGGAATGCTTGCTTTGTTCCTGTACAGGGCACCAAGTTTTGGGTGGAGTTTATGGTGAATGGCATCAATATGAGCTGAAAAATCATGATGACAGTATACATATACTGTAGTATTAAGGGTCAAAGAAGGCAGTAGCCTATCGTGACCATCCCCTGGTTCTTCAGCAAAATAAAATGCCTACTCACAAGCATGCTGTTATCTAATTCTTTCTTAAAAGTGTTGACATTTCTGGAGTTCACCACATATGGTGGCAAAGCAGTCCATATGCTCACAAATCTCTGAGAAAAGACATTTTTATGCATTTTCATTCTAAATTGCCTTCTCATTAGTTGATAATTGTGGCCCCTGGTGTTATAATTATTTGTTTTATGTGTCAGTTCTAATTCATTGAAAAGCAGCCAGTCATTGATAAGTTTGTGCATTAGAGAGCAGATCACCTTTAGTTCTCCTGATTTGGAGACTGAATAGATTTAAGGAAACTTATCTCTCAGCGTATCTTTGGCCACTAATTCCGTATAGCAGTTTAGTTGCTCTCCATTAGACAGATTCTATTTATTAATTTTGGTAACCGGGTAGGCCCTCTGAGACTGAATGGTTTCTTTTTCAGGGGTGACCCAGGATTACAAAATGACATAATGCAGTGATATAAACAATTATACATTTTGAAGGCAGTATTAGACACATCAGTACAGAGGAGTACAGCATTATTAGTCAACATAGATTCACAATCAGTTCTCATCAAGACAAAGAGACAAAAGCAGTCAGTATCTTAGGAGTGCATTAGATTTGCAAGGGCAATTGACAATGGGAGAGAGAAAGAAGGGGCAGGCATAGGAAACATTGCAGTGCAGTAGGAGATTAGTATATGTTCGGGACATAGCGTAGTTTCAGTAGGACAGCGAATCTCCTAATTTGTACAATTCGTGAGCTTACAGTTCAGTGCCTGGAAGGTTAAATTAGGTCATTATCATTCATAACAAGAACAATGGTTCAATTTCAGCAAATGGAATTTGAGTTCTTTCTTGAAACACCTTAAGGAGGTAGAAGATTGGATGCTGCATGGGAGCTCGTTCCATAGGGAAGGGATAAAGGACAAGAAGGATCGAGCTCCACAGGTGGTTTTAACTCTGGGTACCTGAACTAGCTGGAGGTCTGAGGATCTTAAGTTTCTTTTGCACTGTTTGGGGTGCAGAAGATTCTTTAGGTTGGGGGGGAGATATTGTCCTGCACTAATTTGTAGGCTAAGCACAAGTAGGGGTAGGCCAGTCTGTACTCGAGTGTCGGCCAGTTTAGGGATTTCAACACTGAACAGTGATGGTCCTATAGCCTGGCTGAGTTGGCAAAACTCCCAATCCTATGATAGAGAGTTCTCAGCATCTGGAGCTCAGTACCCTTGACAAAGTGTAGTACAGAAGCGCCATGGAGTAAGGTTGGAAAGAGGGAATTTCTAAAGTGAGATTCAGAGGTAGGGAATGGGCTCAAGTGGTACGGAAGGCCCACCTTCTGGTTAATAGTTTTAGTTAGGTGGCTGAGATGGGTCTTGTATGTACAGTCTTGGTCATGGTAGACCCCCAAGTACTTGATAGCGCTGACCACCTCTGTACTTTTCCTATCAGAAAGTCTGAGTTCGAGTTTTGCAGTTTGGTCTGTATCAAGGCTCCTAGGCCTGAATAACATTGCCTTTGTTTTGTTTTTTTTTTCGTTGAAGACAAGTTTGTTGATGAGAAGCCATTCTTCTAGCAACAGGAGGTCTTTACCTAGTTGCTCAGTTAGTTGAGTTGCATTCGGGGCTATTCTGCAAAGAACTGCGTCATCTGCATATAGAGTAACTTTAGCTCCTCCAGTGTGCAGTGGGAGGTCATTTATAAATAAAGAAAATAATAGGGGACCAAGGATGGAACTTTGTGGGACCCCATCAAGGATGGGCCGCTGGTCAGAGAGTGCACCACACTGTTTCACAATTTTTGACCTATCTCTCAGATAATCTGAGAACCACACTAGGAAGGAGTTGGCTAGTCCCAGGGATTCTAGTTTTTCGATTAAGAACTAGTGACTTACCAAGTCAAAAGCTTTGGTGAGATCTGTAAAGACTGAACCTGCCAGTAGACCCTTATCTACAGTGTTTAGGATACCAGTGGTCAGACTGACTAGGGCAGTATCAACACCATGGTTTTTCCTGAAGCAGTGCTGATCAGGAGTCATTATATTGTATCTCTCTCTAAGTAGTCTCTATTTGATTATAAATTAGCCTTTCCAGGATCTTGTTTAGCATAGGGAGAATTGATATGGGTCTGTAGTTTTCTACCATCTCACCGGACCCCCCTTTATGTACTGAAGTAACCAAGGCCACTTTTCATAAAGTAGATACCTTCCCTTCAAGAAGGGTTCTGTTCAAAAGCCAGGTGATGGGGGATGCTATGACAGAGGCAGCTAGTCTTAATAGCCTGGGCTCTAGCTTGTCGTACGCAGTAGATCCTGTAATATTTACCTTCAGTAATAATTTAAGGTGGAATTGCGGATAGTGGGAGGGTGCCTCAACATTGTTAGAGGGAAGGGTGGCGGGGGGGCAGTCAGCAGAGTCCTGTATTTATTAAAGTCAGTAAAGAGGGCATTAATCTCATTTGTTGAGTCAGCCAGATCGCTGAAGCGGGTCCCACTGGATACTGTGTCAACAGATTCTAGTCTATTGATATCTGCTTGGTGATATCAGTTCCATTAGATGCATGTAAGTTCTGTATTTAGACATTACAGCCTCTCTGGGCCTACTGCTAAAAGCCCTCCAAATCATCATAGGTATCATAGACAAGATACAAGTCCATAGCTTTTGCCAAGACAGACTCACCATTTTTCAGTGGATTAATTTTGTTGTCCTGTTATGCAAAAGTATAAGTCCAGATTATTTTTAAAAGTAGCAATTGTGTCACGTCCTACTATATTTTCAGGCAATCCCATTCCAGTATGCCACAACGCTTTGATTAAACCAAGCTCCTCTTTTGTTGGATCTGTACTTTTTCCTTCAGCTGATAACTATGAGCTCTGGTAGATTTGAGACTTTCTTTACTAGACCTACGCATTCCCATAAGTCATCATTTCTAAACGACACATATATAAGACAGAGATCCCCTCTTAGCCTGCAATATTCCAATTTGTATAGACAGGTTTCCTGCAATCTTTCCTCATATGTTAGATTTTTTTAGGAATGTGATTTTTTTGATGGCTCTTCTCTCAACCCTTTCTAGCCTTATTATATCACCCTTATGGCAATGACTCCAAAACTGAGCATCATACTCCAACAGGGGCCTAACAAGTGATCCATATAGTGGCATTATCACGGCAGCATCCCTACTACGTATGTTTCACAGTATGCAGTTCATCATACTATTTGTGTTTTAGCCACCTGAGTACTGTGTTGTTTAAATAATAGGTTGTTTATTACAACTATGCCTAGATCTCTTTTGCTCTTTTAGTCACCAGAGTACTGTGTTGTTTAAATAGTAGGTCGTTTGTTACAACTATGCCTAGATCTCTTTCACTTTCTGTACACTTTAGTTTATTTCCGTTACATGTATATTCTGCAAGTTTATTGGATCTCCCAAAATGCATAATGCAGCATTTGTCAATGTTGAATCTCTTGCTGTGGTCATATGCCCATCTGCCTATTCCATCTAGGCACTCTTGCAGATTTATAATAATTTGGTTTGTGTTAACAATGGCTCCTATCTTGCTATCGTCTGTGAATTTGCTCATCCAGGATTTATCAGGTGTTGTTAGGGATGAGACAAATAGATTAAATAAAGTGGGGCCCAGGACTGATCCCTGAGGAACCCTGCTTGTGACCTCCTCCATTCTGTCATAAAACCACTAATGCAAACTCGCTGCCTCCATTCCGTTCGCCATGCTGTGATCCATCTAATCACTGGAGCCCCTACATTCAATTCCTTAATTCTGTTGATTAACTCAGTATGGGGTACCAAATCGAATGCTTTGGCAAAATCTAAATAAATTACATCAGCCGGCATTCCTTCATTCAATGACTTACTGACTTGTTCAAAGAACTGAATTAGGTTCGTCTGACATGATCTTTTTGGTATAAACAAATGTGAGGTGTCAACATGTCCTTCTATTTGCATATGTTTGTCAAGATATTCTTTAACATGTTCTTCCATTATTTTGCTTATTATGCAAGTAAGGCTAATCAGTCTAAATAGTCAATTTTTGCTGCTTTTTTAAAGATGGGAGTAACATGAGCGTTGTTCCAATCTTCAGGAATCACACAACTATTCAAGGATTCTCTAAACAGCATTACCATTGTACCCGCCAGTTCCCCCACCAACTCCCTCAACACATGTGGGTGGCTACCATCTGGTCCAGGGGACTTATCCACCTTTAATCGGCTTGGTTAATTCTTAACAGTTGTTTCATCAAATGTCATGGTTGTTACAGCCTCATTATGTTTGAATTTCATGATTTTATCACAGTCAACTTTGGATTGAAAGATACTTAGAAAGTATCTATTCAATGTGTCAGCCATTTTTTGTTCATCTGCTATAATTGAGTCACCAGACATAAGTGGACTGATTTTATGGGTCTCTTTCTTTTGATTCCCTATGTAATTAAAAATGTTTTTTTCTATCATCTTTAGTTTTGGATGCAATTCTAATTTCTTTGTTTGTGCCTTTTCTATTGCTGATTTGCATTCTCTTGCTAGATCCTTAAATTTAGTCCATCTAGTATACGCGGGATCTTTTTTATATATACAATGTGCTCTTTTTTCTTTTGATGAGCTTTTGAATCTTTATATTTAGCCATAAAGGGATCTTACGATTCTCATTGTATTTTTTTTTTTTTTAGTAACAAAATGTGTGTGTGCAGTACTCAGTTTTGCTTTTTATTGTATTCCATATTTCCTGTACACCTAACCTTAGTAAATCTTGTTTCCAGTTCCATTTTTTGCATGTAGTTTCTCATCTTAGCATAATTGGCATAATTCCAGCATTTAAGCACTGTTTTCTCTTTATTAATAACCATATGGTATCTAATTTTAAACTCAACCATATTATGGTCGCTTGTCCCAAAGGATTCCCTTACCTAATTCATCCTCAGTGTTGCTAAGTATGATATCCAGTGCGTTCTGATCCCTTGTATTCTGTGTAACATACTGCTCTAAATTATTGCTAATTATTAGGTCAGTGAGTATTCCCATTCAGTAGAGCTGGCTGGTTTACACCAGTCAATGTCTGGCAAGTTTAAATCCCCCATTAATATTGTTCTTCCACTTAATTCCATAGTTTGTATATTTTCCACAACTTTAACATTATCTTCTGTTTTTAACCCTGGTGCTCTGCAGCATAGTCATATGGTTAATGTCTTGTTTCCTGGCTGTATTAATTGAATCCAAAGTTGTTCAATCCTGTCAGTGCCTTCTGCTTGAGGTTTAATCTCGTAAGCCTCTAGTGTGTCCTTTACAAACAATGCCACTCCCCCACCTCTCCTGCCATCTTGATTTACACAGAATAGTTTGTAACCTGGTATGTCTTTTCCCGTCATCATCTTTCCACCAGGTTATGGTCACACTACATAAATGTATATTTTCTTGTTGAAATAAGAGGTGTAATTCTTTTTTGTTTGATTGTATCCCAAAATCTGTTTGCTTCCTACTCACATTGATAATGATTTTTAAAATCCTTAGATATAATTTCTCCACACGCCTTTTCAGTATCTGCATTTTTTTTACTGAACGTTGTTGAGGTACTGTTTACTTTTACCATTATTTTGGCTTAAGTGTAGCACAGTACATTTATATCTACAGTAGGTTTAAAGTCATACCATGTAAATCAGTTCAGGTACTAATGTTGTTCAAGTCTGACTGTAGAGACCGGACATTGGTTTGATTTCTAGCAGGGCATCCAAGTTTGGTATCTTCTACAAATTTACTTGTCCATCCTGTTGCATTAGTGATCATATACTCAAAGAGAAAATGACTCACCATAGTAATGTTGTTCCTTCTAAGGGACCACGCACTATGTTTACATTTTATGCAATCATCTTGGCTGAGAGTGACGCCCTGGAGCTAGAACCTATGCAAATGTTAGAATTTGGAATGTAGATTCAAACTCTGCATCCACACTCTGTTCTGGCTGTTGTTTAGATATGTTTCCAAGTTAGAGTGGAGTGGTGGCTAATGAAACTAGCTAAAAAGGCTACCAAAACAAATGTTCATAGAAGTATTTAAAAACACCAAGCAAACTGAAGCAGACTTGTGAAACTTTATCATATAAAAAATAACATCATCAATTGTAGGAACTGCGATAGTGACGCTCAAGCACCCTCAATGAAACAGGAACGGATTCTTGTGTGAACCTTTTTCAGGTTCTGGAAGGGGAGGCAGGGTGAGGGACTGTAGACTTAGTGAGTGATCCGCTAAGAAGAAACAACATTACTACAGTGAGTAATTTTTTTCTTCTAACCCCAGGGATCACTCACTTCATGTTTACACTTTACGCAGACTCAGTAGCAATACCTTGGGAGGCTTGGTCCAGAACCCAGTTAGGAAAAAGGTTCTACAAGACCACAGTTCCAAAGCTGACATCCCTTCTGGGCTGTACGTCCAAACAGTAGTGCTTTGTGAAGGTTTTCCAGGTACTGTAGCTGCTTTGCAAATGTATGACCCTGGAATGCCTCTGGAAAATGCCACAGAAGCAGAGGTGCCTCTTGTGAAGTGTGCTCTTACTCCTCTTGGTGGCAGTTTCCCTTTTTTTATAGCAGAACTGAATGCCAAAGATTATCCAGTGAGAGAGAGAGAGAGATCTCTTTGTAGCTAGTTTGCCTTTGCCAACCTCACCATAGGGAACAAAAAGCTGGGTACTCTGGAACCTGATTTATTTCATCTGGTCCATTTAAATAGTCAGGATTCTCTTTAAGTCCAGGCTGTGAAACTTTTCCTCACCCAGAGTGGAATGCTCTGGAAGAGTACAGGATGGGTCACTGACTGATTCAGGTGGAATTCAGATACCACCTTAGGAAGGAATTTTCTGTTGGTTCTATAAACTACCTTATCCCTGAGGAATTATGTAATTTGGCTCTTTGCAGAGGGCTTGCAGTTCACTTACCCTCCTAGCAGAGGACATTGCAGCCAGGATTATGGTTTTCCATGTGACATACTTCAGGTCAGCAGTTTCCATAGGCTCGTAAGGAGTGTCTATAAGGGACAAGGCATATATTGAGGTCCCAAGGTGGGACAGGGTCCCTCACTGGTGGGTATAAATGGCTGAGGCCTTTAAAAAAAACCTGAAAATTAGTTGCAAGGCCAAAGACTTTCCCTTGCCATCTGATATGTTTCCTGCTGCTGCTAGCCACACCTTTAAAGTTGAAGGTCATAGGCCTAGTGACTGTAGGTATGCTAGGTATTCCAGAATTATGGGCAACCTCTGTTGGGTTTATTTTTCTCGGGGCACCCCAGTAAGAAAACGTTTTCCACTTAGAGAAATATGCTTTCCTGTAGTGGTTTCCTTGAAACCCTAAGCACCTGCAGGACTTCCTCTGAAAAGTCGTATTCAGAAAATTCTAACTCCTCAAGAACCATGCCCTCAAGTACAGGGTCCTTAGGTATCTCTGAGACGAAGTCATCAGATTGTGACTGAGTGGGCTGATTGGATTCTTGCTGGACAGGACTAGGAGCATTACGTACCAGGCCTGTCTGACCCAGTCTAGAGCTGTCAGGATCCCTGTTGCAGGTTCCCACCTGAGTTTCAGAAGTACTTTCTGAATGAGTGAGTATGGTGGAAAGTCATTTAGAAACTTTCCTGTCGAGTCCAGTATCAGAGTGTCCTTTAGGACTGTTCCTTTGGCAAGCAGTCTGCAACAAAATTGTGGGAGCTGGTAGTTCTTCCAAGATGCAAACATATCTATATTCGGAGTGCCCCACCTTCTTAACCCTGTGGCCAGTACCTGCTGGTTTAAGGCCCATTTGTGATTTCCCTCTCTGATTCTGCTTAGGGAATCTTCCAGGACATTGTCTTTGCCTGGCAGACACACTACAGATATATTTGATTCTAAGGAATATGCCAGGTCCCAGATTCTCATTGCACCTGTGCACAGTTTTGAGAATCTTGTTCCACCCTGCTTGTTTATGTGGTAAATTGCTGATTTGGACAGACTGACCCTGTAGCTGGGAGGAGAAAGATTGCAGAAGCAGGAGTTAAGCTCAGCAGCCATGGAACTGAGGGCGATTGCCTCCTTTGCATTTACTAGTAGTGGGTCAGTTTGACAGTTGGTTTTCTTTGAATTGTTTACATACCTGGAGAAGGCATTTTTATTACCTTTTTAATTTTTTTTGTTTTGTTTTTAATCAAGGTGTTTATTGTCTGGCAGGTCTGGTCCCCTGTTGCTCTGGTCTCCCAGCCCCATCACCCATTTTCACCTGGAGAAATCTGGACCTAGCAATCCCCCATGGACCCCCCCCCCCCATGGCAGGGCTGGGGGGAGATGCCATCCCCCAAGCACAATCTAGAAGGATCCAGCACCTTGTAAGTGGTAGGGGGCCTGTGGAGCCCAGGAATCATTCTGACAGTCTCCTCTTTTCTCCCTTCCTACCTATATTTGCAGATTGAAAAGTGTTTTAATTATGACCCATTGCTCATCTGGGTCATGATATTTGTTCTCCAAAATTCCAGTTTTTAGTTCTTCCCTAACGGCATTAAACTTGTCCTGTGGTAGTCATAGCCTATAGTTTTCCATTATTCCTTTGCACCTCAACATTTACAATGTTACAGTCCACCTAGATTGGGGGCACTGGTACAGAAATTTGGAAGCTTATGGTCTCAGACCCAGTGCTGGATATCACTAGGTTAGAATCTTATTTTCCTTGTGAGTTCTGTCACTAGTTGGTCTAGTGAGCTGTAATTTATAGCACATGCCAAAGTTGCTTTGTGTGCCCAGTCTATGCGTCGTACTCAAAATCACCAGTCGTCCTGGCTTGCCAAGTTCTGAAACTGTCCTAATTTCCTCTAGTAGACTTTGATTTTATATATATATATATATATATATATATATATATATATATATATATATATATATATATATATAAATACACACACACATATGCTCTGAATTGTAAGGCCTTTAGTATAACAAAGATATCAGGGGCCCGATATCCAAAACATTGCTTGGGCACAAAACCGAGGTTGCCCATAGGCAGACTTTACTCAAGAAGAGCAATGTTGAAAAGCAGCAGTTAGCCGATGCAAACTCGGTTTACACCAGGGCAAAGGACAAAGGTGAGTGCAATGTAAATGAAGGGGCGGGGACCTGAATATTGACGCAGTCCAATATTTAGAGTATGTGCGCCACGCCAGAACCATTTTGCTACGGTCCTCTTGCACGGCACACATACCGCCAATTGAATCCGCCTTACTCCTGTAACCCTAGCAGTTGGCGGAAGAAGTGCGAGCACCCCGACTCCCCCAACACAGTGGTCCCTGGTGGTCTCGTGGTCCCCCGTCGCTGATCGCCGTCCCATTAGTAAAGCAAATACTTTATATCTCATCTGGTAGTTTAGTTGTCCCTCCCTCCTCTCCGATCGCCATCCCATTAATAAAGCAGACACTGTACATCTCCCTGGTAGTCTAGTGGTCCCTTCCTCCTTGCCGATCACCGTCCCGTTAATAAAGAAAACAATGCATATCTCTCTGGTAGTCTAGTGATCCCTCTCCCCTCACCGATCACTGTCCCATTAATAAAGAAAATACTGTATATCTCCTTGGTAGTCTAGTGGTCCCTCCCCCCTTGCCGATCGCTGTCCCATTCATAATGAATATAGAACTCCCTGGTGGTCCAGTGGTCCCTTCCCCCCCTTGCCAATCGCCGTCCCAGTCAGAAATAAAATTATCCTTGGAGGCTAATGGTCCCTCCCCCCACCTGATCATCCACCTGGTACCTATGAAAAGTATTCCCTGGTGTCCAGTGTAACCCCCTCCATCCCTGATCCCCTGTATAGGTAATGTACACCACTCCCTGGTAGTCTAGTGGACCCCACACCCTGGCAGGTAGTGACCCACGACTCACCACCCTGCCCCCCCATTCTGAAACTGAGCCGGTGACCAGCACAGCCTTCCTCTCTCTCTACCACTGCTGGCCGCTGACTGAGCACGTACAGTATTCAGGGATCAGGGTTCCAGTTTGGATAAATTGAGGCCGTCGCTCAACTAACAAGGGTCTTGTTAATTGAACGGAAGCCTTGATTTATTTGAATTGGAACACTGAAGTATAAAAAAAAATTACTTTAAAACCAGCCCCTCTAGTAGTCTATGGAGTGCACCCCTGCACTCGCTTCTTTTATAATTACATCGCATAACATGTCATGCCGCGCCAGTCGCAGAGGAAGTGGAAGGAATTGGCAGCTCGGATCCACAGAGCCAAAATACGATCCATTCCCTCCCAAAAATGATAGATCTAAAAATTATAATTTATATATCCAAGAACTCAGAAGGAGGTAAGGGTTCACCCTGTGTTTTATGGGACATTTCAGAAAAGGGCTGGAAATATGCTCTTTAAAGATGTCTGATTAATCAGCACTTGCAGTGGAACTGCCAAAATGTGGATGTGAACTGTATACCACCCCTAAAACTTACAGGTGAATAACCAATATTCCACCTCCCCACACTAGGATTAAGGTAGCTGCCTTTGAGACACCGAGAAATTGACAACATTATTTAATAATAAGGAGGCCATTCTGCTGGGGGATTTCAAAGTTGCCTGGGGTGGGCCCTGTGGAGATAGTCGTGCATGTGTTTTTTCCTTCCAGGACCCACACCAGATTGTTGATGCCTTTACCAGAAAGAGTACCTCCCAAAGTCAAGGTAATGTCTTGGATTTGTTATTTAAAATCTCAGCTATTGAAATTCCTAATTTTCCGGTGGCAATCCTAAATTTGGGAGATCATTATTACATTGAATTCACAGTTATCACAAAGATTGAAAGGATTCCATTGTCATCTGTTTCCTACAACAGGAGTTCCAAAAATTTAAATAAACAAATATTTAGAACCTAGATAAATCAAGCAAACTAGGGTAGACTTGAGCTTATAACAGACATCGGTTTAGTGGTAAAGGGTTTTATAAATTTATTTGTGGAAGTGTGTGACAAAAATGCCTCTTTCAACCCAAACAGGGCTAGTAAGAAAACATCAAGGCTGCAAAGTTATATTACCAAAATAGGATACATCAAACCACAAATGCAGCTTAATACAGGAATTTAATAAAGCAACTGGAAGGTAACACCAAAAAAGAACAGAAGATAATCTTCCTAAATGAGGAGGAAATTGAACTTCCTGCGGTGCAAATGGCAAATTGTTTAAACTCCTAGTATTGCCATCTTCCTGATGTAAACAGACATGCCTGTAAGAACTAAGACTACGATTATAAATCAAGAGTTTTCTCTGGGTAAAAGAGTTCCAGAGTGTTACTTTAGAGCTCTTAAGCCAAATATAGTGCTATGACAATTAAATCAGTTAAACTCCAAAAAGGCCACAGGTCCAGACAGAATTGAAATAAAATGTCTGAACTATTCAGCTGACATCATTGCTTTTGTTCTGACAAAAGTAGTTAATCTAGGCTACAACAAGCTGTATTTCTAGAGTTTTCCTGACTCCCTCTTGCACCTCAGTTCTGTTCTTCCTGCCATTGAGTGTACGCTGTGGGAGTGACAGCCCCTGAGTTTGACCGTCGTTGTTTAATTTTTCTGTGTCACCACCAAAGTTCTGGCTGCGGTGCCATTTCTTGTTCTTTCCGAGATGCTAAACTCAGAAAACGAGGCGAAGAAGGTGAAGAGAAACTGTTGGCCTCCCATTATGCTTTGCTGCCCCTCTGGGAAACCTATCACAGCGATGGATCAGCATCAGTGGTGCTGGACCTGCCTTGGCTCGTCTCTTGACATGGATGTGTGTAACATCTGCTTCTCCATGGACCATCATACTTTAGAGAGCTGTACGATGAAGTGGGGTTGTCTCATTGCACATGAGGCCAAGGCATGGTCTCTGGGCCCTTCCTCTGGACCCCTTCCCAGAACTCCCCTTGCTGAGCCAGCACAGGGTCCTCTTCAATCTTGCCTAACTGAGGCATTGGAGGCCCTGGGAGGATGGGTCTTGTGGACACTTGGCTTCTTCTGGACAGCAGACTGCGCACCCTCCACCATCTGATTGCCCTGGGCAGCAGTCATACCCTGTGGTGAGACCACAGCTATATGCTTGGTCTACACCTGTGGATACCTTGGTGTCATGGCCTGGTGCTACCCCGGCGCTTAATGATGCCTTTTGTGGTGTCAGTGAGTAGGGTGGTGCTGGCCATGACATTGGGCCCCCTCCTGACATTGTTCACAATGCTGAGGAAGGGACTGACACTGGGGCCAGCAGCATTCAGTCGCTGAGGTGGAGGTCTTGATCTCTCCCCGAGCAGCCCTCATGGGTCTGAGGAGCAGGTCAATGCAGCCCCCAGTGCCAGTAACAGTGTTTCCCCAGTCCTAATGCCCTTTGTGGCACCAGGCGAGCTCCTGACATGGCTTGCAGCATCGGGGGTGAGTATGAACCTGGGGTCGGCATCAAACCCAGCACCAGGCCCAGCACTGAGGGCAGTGCCAGCCGTATCGCCGGAGGGAAACCCACTCCTAGACTTGGTCCTGGGCCTGGTGCCAGAGGCAGCACCAGCCTGGGGCCGGAGGACAGCCCGGGAGTGGAGTTCTCTCTGACCCGCATGCTGAGCCCACCATTGGTGAGGAGTGGAACTGCCCCGAGGGGATTGTATGGCTCCACAATCCTCATCTGTGTGTCTATCCTCATGGACACTGACCTGGGCATTCCTCTTCTGTAGGTCGACCTTGTTCAGATGGTCCTGCCAGGCCATCCCCTCTGGCAAGGTTCCCTGAGCATCTCCATAACCCAGGTATAGACCTTGGAGCCCCTGCTTCCTCTTCCCTCTTGGGCCTATACCCAGAATATGCCAGAACTACTAGGGATCATGAGCTCTCTGGGGCCAGTCACCTGGGGTCAGCATGAAAAGTCGGCTGATACCTTGTACCAGTATCAGTACCATAGCCATGCTGCTTGATTCAGTTTCAACCTGGTCCCCAGGTGCCACCCCCTTCCATGTCCAGCACCTCCTCTCTGTCAATGTCCTTCTCTAAGGGGGTGGAATCATCCCATCACATGGCTTTGGTCTCTGAGTACTCCCTGTACCAGAGACTCCTGGTGGACCTGTTGCAGGCACTGGATGTGGGCATAGTTGCTAGCCGCAGTACCGTGTCTTTGCAGCTGGGATTCCTAGGAGATTTCAGCGATGCAGACTCTGTCATCCCTCCCTGGCCTAGAGCCTTTGAGGAGTGTTCAAGGCAGACTGGGCACTCTTGTGCTCTGCAGGAGCAGTGCCTCATCCCACCTCAGGGATTGAGCTCATGCAGAGCTCAACAGGGCCTCAATGCTCGGTGTGTGATCGACTTCTTGAAGGCGAGTCTGCTCAGGCTGATGCTTTAGGTAGAAAGGTATTTACCTCGGCTCGCACCATGATGTGCATTGCTGCGCATCAGGCACACCAGGCATCTTACAATGAGTGCCTGTGGGCGCAGCTAGGACAGCTCCTACCTGCCATGCCACACATGAATTACTCAGAAAAGCCAAGTGCCTTTCCTTTACTTTTTTTTTTTGGGATTTTTTTAATAATTATGTTTACAAGAAAATATGCATTGCACATCTTCTACATACAGATCAACAACATTTATCTACTCTGTACATATTCTTAACATAAAGGCATAGCTAGACCAAATCGAGGAGAGGAGGGGGAAATAAAAAACTTAAAAAGAGACACCCAAATTAAGTAACATAGCCGAGAAGCAGTTGCGATGTATCATAATATTCCTCATATGAATACAAACGTAAATTCAGATGCCCCCCCCCCCACTCCATAAGAATTAAGTTACTTAGATATGTATTCCTTGCGGTCAACAAAGGAAAAAAAAAAAAAAGCTCCAATTCTAAATATCCATTTTATCCATATTTTCCAAAATGTCCTGTTCTGAGTATATGGGGGATTCCACCATCCCCTGGGCAGAGTAGTGTGCTCATAGGTAAGAAGCGAGATGGTCAACTTCAAAGAAAATGTGTGTTTCCCATCCTTGGAGATTTTTTCTTTGGCAGGTGGCAGCAATGAAAACTGAGCCTCTGTTTCGAGTATCTCTTGACGGTAAGCCAGGAACTTCCTTTGACATTGTTGGGTTGCATAGCAAACGTCTGGGTAAATGTAATATTTATGGCTCCTCCTGGACATAAAGTCTCCACCACTCATTCACACTAATGGGATCTACACTGGAGGTGCTAGGACCCAGTGGGAGCAAACTTTTCAAGAGGGTCGGCATCAGAGGTGGAGCCACGAGGAAGCTGCACCATGAGCCATGGCTCGTGTGGTAAAGACTACCTTGGCGTCGACCCTCCAACCACCTCAGTTCCTTTTTTCCCACCATCGAGTGCACTTCAGTGATGACGTCGCTCGCCTGCTGGGAGTCAAACTTCAAACTAGCAGCATAGTTTTCAGTTTATTGTTTTGTAATTTATCTTTGAACAAGTACCGATTACATTTTATTTATCAATTATAAGAAAGAAGTCTTCAGCCCTCCATTGACGGAGTCAACCATGAGTGGGTCAGGTGACGGTAGGGAGACTTTGTGTGAAAGCTGTTCAGTCAGCCGGGCTGGGTCCGGTCTGCCGCCCTCTCTGGAGGGTGGATCTGACAACAGATGGTCCAGTGTTCAGGGAGATGGGCGGTGCCCCCGAAAGCATGAAAGGAAACGGTCCCATTCTCGGCACCATTCGGCCTCGAGCTCTTCTTCGGCACACAAGTCGAAGAAGAGAAGGCATCACTCAAGGTCCCCTTCTGGCATGTCTGTGCGTCGACTGTCGATCATTGGGGCCAGGCGCTGGTCTCCTCCTCTCTCTGAGTTGCGGCTGATCTCCGGTGTCGACCTCTTGCGACGCCAGGCCCATCCCGATCGCCGGAGCAGCTTCCGATGGCGGTTTCACCAGTGGGCTGCTCTTATGGAGCAATGGGCTAGGAGGTTGGTCCAGCTGCCTAACCCGGTCACTCCGAGGCCTTCGGGCTGCTTGAGGGAGCGGGTAGGGCGGTTGAACCTTCCTAGTCGTGGGGTGCCTTCTTCGGTGCCGTCAACTCCGTGCTCAGGTGTTTTCCCCCCTCACATGGCTGCGGCCCAGGGGGCCACACCGATGCCTCTATCTCCTTCCAATTTCCCTTCTTTTGCCTCAAATCGCAGTTTTTGGAACCTTGGGACTCTCTCGGCACCATAAGCAGTACCGGGGACTCTCTCGGCAGCGACCGTGGCATTGGGGGCCTGGCGGTGCTGTCCTCAGTGCCGGGGGCTCTGTTGGCACAGCTCTTGGCATCAGGGGAACTGTCGGCACCGTCCACGGCACCGGGAGCTCTGTCAGCACTGCGCGCATCACTGCGGGCTCTGTCAGCCCCATCTGCAGCGCTGTGGGCTCCGTCAGCCCCATCTGCAGCTGCGGGCTCCTTTGGTGCCGTGGCCATGTCGATGTAGGTACTGGGCTGTTTCCAGATGGCACCGACTTTCCTTGTGCTCAGCACCATGTTCGGCCGGCACCAGTGCTTGGTCACGGTAGCCATCTAACCTCAAGGCTTTTCAACTCTGATTCTTTCCTCATCTAATTTTCCTTTTGATTTTCCTTCTTTCCTGTCCATACAGTCTCCCCGGACTGTCAGGAGATGATTTTGAACCTGACCTAGATCTTTGGCTGGGTGATGATGTTGAAGGAGCAGGGATCAATCCTGCTACAGAGCATGTGGTCAAAGACCTTTCCTTTAAGTCTCTGCTGAAAAATCTAAATTCCACTCTTTCTCGCCAGACTACAGAAATCGATCCTGGGAATCTTTTAAGACTCCAGTACCTTCATGTCCCTGAGATCCGTATGGATTTAACTCCTCCGGTACAACCATCTTTCGAGTCTCTCTCTCTCTCAGATGGTATGGAACAATCCTGCTGTCATCCCTTCCGTGGCTAAGTCCATAGATAGGAATTATGCTCCTCCAAAGATTGACCCATACTGGCCTCACAAGCCTTTGCTGATCCCATCGTAGTCTTGGCAGAGAATGATAAGGCCATCCTTGCTCATGTATCAACATCCTGGCCTATAAATAAAGAATCTCGCAAGATAGACACCTTAGGTAAGAGAGTCTTTACTACCTCCACCATGGGTATCCATATTGCCATCTACGAGGGCTATTTTTCTCAATATGAGTATGTTCTTTGGCATGCACTCAAACAAATGGTAGAAGCTCTGCCCAAATCATAAGCTAATTCTGAGCTACTTCAGACCGTAACCAGGGGTATCGAGTCCAACAACCAACAGGTTCAAGCTGCAATGGACGCTTTCGATACCGCTTCCTGAGCGGCGGCGGCTGGCATCTGCACCCATCGCCATGCTTGGCTACATACTTCGGGCTTCACGAATGATGCCCAGCAGCAGGTCATGGCTTTACCTTTTGATGGTATGTATCTGTTCAGACCCCAGGTGGAGCAAGCTCTGGAGGCCACACAGAAGACTAGGTCGGCCATTAAGACAGCTCGACCAGCACCTGCCCCTTCTCGGAGTGGGGGGGGTACCAACAAGCGTCAGTTTCACAACCATCAGTCCTTTCGGGGCAAAGGCAGAGGAGGTTTTAACAAAAACAAAACCCCTCAGCCACAAAAGAGAATTCAGCAGAAGGCACGAGGCCCCAAAGTGCCCAGTGCCACCTTCTGAGTTTCTGGCCCAGGTTCCGCCTCAACTGTCCGAGGGGGACTCTTCCTCAGTGGTGGAAGGACGTCTGACTCAGTTCTACAACCAGTGGAAATCTGTAACATCAGACAAATGGGTCCTCCGGATAATCGGCGATGGGTACTCAGTCAATCTTTCAGAAACCCCTCTGGATCATCTCCCAAATGACAGCCCAGCCTGTCGACAGTACAGTCAGACCTTCTTGCTTCCGAGGTACAAGGCCTTCTAAACAACAGGGCAGTAGAAGTAGTTCCATTGGATCAATGAAACACAGGATTCTACTCCCATTACTTTCTGGTTCCAAAGAAAACTGGCAGCATGCACCTCATTCTGTATTTCAGAAAGTTAAACAAATTACTCCACAAGGAAAAGTTCAAGATGATATCTCTAGGTACCCTTTTACCTTTGCTTCATCAACCCGATTGGCTGGCCTCTCTGGATATGCAGGATGCTTACCAACACACTCTTATTCACCCAAAGCACCACAAATACCTGAGGTTTGTGGCATTGGGTCAATATTATCAGTTGAGAGTCCTGCCCTTTGGGCTATCCTCGGCGCCACGAGTTTTTACAAAGTGTTGTACAATTCTCGCAGTGCATCTCAAGAAAATTGGAATTCAAGTTTTCCTGTATCTGGATGACTGGCTCCAAGCAAGTCCTTCCAGACAAGAAACTCTGGGTGCTGTAGCCAACGCCTCAGACTTCCTCACGTCTATGGAAGTTCTGCTAAATCTCAACAAATCACAGTTACAGCCCTCCCAGGAACACCTTTTCATAAGAACTCTTCTGGACACCTCCTCTGTGAAGGCTTTTCTTCCGGAGGACAGAACGAGCCATATCCTTCAGATGGCTTGGTACATCAGAGAAAATAGCTCGGTTTGAGATATCTCGATGCAACGGATGCTGGGTCTCATGGCATCCTCTGTGTTCACTGTAGCCCTAGCTCGTCTCCACATGAGAACCTCTCAGTGGATGCCTAGTACTCAGAGGCCCCCAACCACTCACCCTCAGTCCTTTCCCATCAAGGTGACAGAAACTCTAAAGAGGTCCCTCACCTGGTGGTTGCAGGAGGACAACCTTCTGGAAGGGTATCCCTTTGCTCCTCTGGGTCATCAGATCTCCATTACCATGGACATGTCCCTGATGGGGTGGGGAGCTCACTGCCAGAATCTCCACACCCAGGGTATGTGGACTCAGGAAGAGTCCCAGCTTCACATAAACGTCCTGGAAATGAGAGCCATTCTCTATGCAGTCCGGGCCTTGAAGGACATACTCCATCACAAGAACATTCTCCTTCAAACGGACAACAAAGCAGTGATGTATTACATAAACAAGCAGGGCGGTGCACACTCTTACCCATTATGCCGGGAAGCTATGAGAGTGTGGGAATGGTGCCTGGAGCACAAGACTCTAATCCATGCGATTTACCTGCCAGGAGTGCGGAACGAACTGGCAGACCATCTCAGCAGAACGGAGACAGATCCACACGAGTGGTCTCTTGACTCAACCGTTGCTCAGTCACTCTTCAAAGAGTGGGGAACTCCAGACCTGGACCTTTTTGCATCCCCATTCGACGCAAAACTGCCTCTCTTCTGCTCCAGAAATCCAGGACCTGGCATTTTCTGTCAGGATGCGTTCAGGCTGCAGTGGACAAAAAGCTTTCTATATGCCTTTCCTCCTCTTCCTCTAATTCACAGGGTACTTCTCAAGTTCGAGTCTTGGACATTAACCTTGTGCTAGATATGCATACTCGGAAACCTTTCGGGCCTCTAGCTACCTGTGACTTAAAGTTTCTCATTTGGAAAACGGCCTTCCTGGTGGCTATCACCTCGACCTGTAGAGTTTCTGAAATACATGCTCTGGTCACAGACCCCCCCATACACTGTATTTCACAAGGAAAAAGTAGTTCTTAGGACTCACCCTAAGTTTCTCCCTAAGGCTGTCTCAGAATTTCATTGAAGTCAACCTTTAGTCCTGCCTACCTACTTTGCTCATTTTCAGAATGAAGGAGAACGTACTCTTCATTCTTTGGATGTTAAGCGAGCGCTGCGATTCTATCTGGATAGAACAAAGGAAATTTGCTAGGCTCAACAACCGTTTGTTTCCTTCAGCGAGACCCGGCAGGGTCAACCTGTCGCTATCAGGTGCATTTCAGCGTGGCTGGTAGCATGCCTCTGCCACTGCTATTCTATGGCACAGGGTAAGCTGGAAGGCAGAGTGTATGCTCACTCTACTAGAGCAGTCGCAGCATCTCTGGTGGAAATCCGCAACATGCCCATTGCAGATATTTGCAATGCGGCTACATGGAGCTCAGTGCATACTTTTGTTAAGCACTATGCTTCGGATGTCCATGCCAGATGACATCTGTCATTTGGTAGAACTATTCTTAATGGACTTCTGTCCTAAGTACGTGAGCTCTTAGTTTTTCCTGCCACCTGTCTCGGGCGATTATTAGCTCGGTACTCTCCCATTAGTGTGAATAAGTGGTGTAGACTTTATATCCAGGAAGATATGGAAATTCCGTACCTACCGTAATTCTTGATCTTCTTGGACGAAGTCTCCACCACTCATTCACATGCCCACCCACCATCCCCGAGCTCACGTCTCTGTTTTTAGTCTTCACTCCCTCAATGGCTGGGCTGTGAAGACTCTATTGATGACCCTTCTTACATGGGTCATTCGGACTATCTTATGTCCAATTTTGTTAGGTTAGTCCGTCTAGGTTAGTTATGCTGCACCTCCTCAGAAAAAAAGGTGCTGAGGCGGTTGGAGGGTCGACGCCGAGGTAGTCTTTACCGCATGAGCCATGGCTCATGGTGCCGCTTCCTTGCGCTCCACTTCTGATGCTGACCCTCTTGAAAAGTTTGCTTCCACTGGGTCCTAGCGCCTCTGGCATAGATCCCATTAGTGTGAATGAGTGGTGGAGACTTCGTCCAAGAAGATCAAGAATTACGGTAGGTACGTAATTTCCATTTATTATATTCCAAAGAGCCTCTAAGCCTGGCCAGTTTAAATATGTAGTCCTTCTCAGAGACAAAACTGAATGTGGCCAGAATTAGAAACATAGAATTTGATGGCAGATAAGGACTGCTTGGCCCACCTAGTCTGCCCATTTTCCTACTTGATGGATAAGCTGCAAAATATAGTTAATCAACAGCTTACTTCCTCCTACCCCCCACTAGAATTGCCTTATGCCTGTCCCATGCATTCTTGAATTCTCCCACTGTTCCTGACTCCACAACCTCCTCAGGAAGGCTGTTCCATGCATCCACAACCCCCTCCGCGAAAAAATACATTCTAACATTACCTCTGAGCCGTCCCCCCTCTATCTTCAAATTGTTCCTTGCTTGCATCTCTTCTTCTGAAAGATGCTACCCTCTTGTGCTTAATTCCCTTGAGATACTTGAAGTTTCTGTCATGCCCTCCCCCTTTCCTCAAGGGTATACATATTAAGCTGCTTTAGTTTCTCCTCTTATGTCTTTTGGTGCAGACCCTGCACCATTTTGATTTTCCTCTTCTGAACAGCCTCCACTCTGTCTATATCTTTGCGGAGATGGGGTCTCCAGAATTGCACGCAGTACTCCAGATGGGGTCTCACCAACTGTCTGTACAGAGGGATAACAACTTCCTGTTTTCTACTGTTGATGCCTCTCCCTGTGCATCCCAGCATCCCCAGCCCTCCTTACTGCCTTCTCACATTGCTTGTCCAACTTTAGGTCATCTGATATAATTACTCCTAGGTCTCTTTTGATTTTTGTTGTTGTTATTAACTCACCCCCATTGTTTACTCTTCCCCTGGGTTTTTGTTTTCCAGATGCATTACCTTGCACTCCTTTGCATTGAATCTGAACTGCCACATATTTGACCATTCCTCCAACCTTGCCAAGTCCCTTTTCATTCTTTTCACCCTACCTTGTGTATCAACCCTGTTGCAGATCTTTGTATCATCTGCAAAGAGACATACCTTTCCTTCCAGGTGCTCTCCAATGTCACTTATAAAGACGTTAAAGAGGACCAGTCCCAGTGCCGAACCCTGCGGTACCCCACTAGTTACCTTCCTTTCTTTACTGTGGACTCTGTTTACTATTACCCTTTGCATCCTGTTGTCCAGCCAGTTTTTTATCCAGGCTACCACATTGGGACCCACTCCAAGGCTGGCTGACTTGTATATTAATCTTTCGTGTGAGACTGTGTCAAATGCCTTGCTAAAATCCAGGTAGGCCATATCCACAGCCTCCTGGTCTACTACTTTGGCCACCCAGTCAAAGAAATCTATTAGGTTCATCTGACATGACCTTCCTGCTCTGAAACCATGCTGCCTTGGGTCCTGTGCCCCACTGGCCTCTAGGTACTCAACAGTTCTTTCCTTCAGAAGTGATTCCATCATTTTCCCTACCACTGAAGTCAAACTAACTGGTCTGTAGTTTCCTGCCTCTGCCCTGCTCCCACTTTTGTGAAGTGGAATCACATTTGCCCTCCTCCAGTCCTCAGGTACCACCCCATCCTCCCATGAATTGTTAAAGAAAGTAGTCAGTGGTATTACTAGTTCTACCCTTAGTTCTTTCAGATTTCTTGGGTGAATCCCATCAGGCCCCATTGCTTTGTCCACCCTCACTTTCAAGAGTTCTTTCAAAACCCTTTCTTCTGTGAATGGACTGGTATCAACCCCTCTATTCAGTGTTTCACCCTTGTTTGGTTTAGGTACCTCCCCCTCCTCTTCCTTTGTGAATACTGAGCAGAAATATTCATTCAGTATCCCTGCTTTTTCACTGTCACCCTCTGCCCACATTCCCTCCCCTTTATTAAGTCTCTGTATCCCTCCCTTGGTCTTTCTTCACTCCCTAATGTACCTATAAAAGGTTTTATCCCCCTTCTTAACAGCGTTGGCTATCTTTTCCTCAGTTTGTGCCTTTGCTATTCTGACTGCCTTCCCTGCCTTCTTCTGCTTTAAGTGATAAAGTTCTCTGTCCTGCTTCTTCTGTGTTTCCTTATATTTCCTGAATGCTATCCCTTTCTCCTTAACCATCCCTGCCACCTCTTTTGAGAACCATAGTGTTTTTTTTCCTTCATTTTGTTTTGTTGATTTGCTTCACACAAAGGCTTGTTACCTCTGCGATGGCTGTTTTGGTTATTCCCCATTGTTCCTCTGCCCCTACTTCTTGCCCGTTTACTAGTGCTTTTCTGAGGCACTCTCTCATTTTCCCAAAGTCAGCCTTCATAAAGTCCAATACTCTTGTTTTTGTATGGCTTGACTGTATGGCTGTGTTTATTGTGAACCACACTGTTTGGTGGTCACTTGTTCCCAGATGGCTACCCACTTCTGAATCTGAGATACTTTCTCCTTCCACATTTGAGAGTACCAAGTCTAAGATTGCTCCCTCCCGAGTGGGTTCCAACACTAGCTGTCTGAGGCATGCCACCTGTAGGGCATCAAGAATGACCCTGTTCTTGGATGTGCCTGCAACAAAGGTACTCCAGTTAACATCTGGCATATTCAGGTCCCCCATCAACAATATCTCCTTTTTTCTGCCATTTAAGTATGCCTTCTATCATTTCCTTGTCATTTCCTCCCCTGAGATGGGGGCCTCACAACCCCCATGTGGATTGTGGTGCCATTTCCTGTCTCCAGGGTGACCCACAGTGACTCATCAACTTCCTGTTTACTCTTTAGTTTTGTTGCTTTAATCCCTTCCCTTATATAGAGAGCTACTACTCCTCCTCTTTTACCCACCCTGTCCCTCCTGTAGACTGTGTATCCTGGTATGTTGACATCCCAGTCATGGTTCTATGTGTACCATGTTTCAGTGACTGCCACAACATCCAGGCATCCCTCTTCCATCAAGGCCACTAGTTCAGGGAGCTTGTTGCACAGATTGCAGGCATTGGTACTCATCACCTTCCATTTATTTTTTATGGCCTTACTCTTTTTAGCCCCGTCCCTGTCCTTACCGCCTTTTTCTGCATCTATCTCTGCCCTGCTCCCTATTGACTTCTCTACCTTGTTGTTTACCTCTCTAACTACTGTGTTCTGTGGGGGGAGGCTGGGATTTCCCTACTCCTTTTCAGTGCCTCCCCCCGTGGCTAGTTTAAATGCTTGCAAATAAAGCATTTAAACCTGTCACCTAGGATCCTGGTTCCCCTCAGACAGATGCAGACCATCACACCAGTATAAGCCTGCATCCCTCCAGGTGGCTCCCCAGTCCCCAGTGAAGCCAAAACCCTGAGCTCCACACCAGTTTTTCAACCATTCATTGAATCCCATGTTGTGGAATACCCTAGCATCATCCTTGCCGTAGACAAGCAGCACCTCCGAGAAGGTTACCGTACATGCTACTTGTCTAAGGCCCCTCCCCAACTCCACAAACTCCTCTTCCACTGCTCTGATCCCATTCACAGCCAGGTAATTTGTCCCTAGGTGGACAGTGACATCCAGCTCCCTCCCTCGTGCAGTTGCTCCCGCGATCCTGAGGATTCACTTCCTGTCCCTCTGAGCCGTGGCACCAGGCAGGCACCTTACCTCCCTATCCCCTTCATCCCCCACTTCTACCCCCCTAATGATTGAGTCCACCACCAGGAGTTGTTTCCTTCCCTTGTGGGGTCTCGTGCCACCCTCCTGTGGGTCTCCTTTGTGGAGGTTCCCAGCATCCTCCTTGGTCTCCACTACAGGTGCCTCCATAGAGGAACCACTGTTTACCAGAACAGCATATGAATTGTGGAGAGGTACAACTGGAGGGATCTGTCTCTGTTCCACCACCCTCTCCCTCCCTGAGCCCACCTTTGTCCAACCGCTCCTCTTTCTTGGCAACCTCTGAGGTAACAGTGGTGGCCCTGGTGGTCCCTGGGTCGGGGAAGAGGTTTCACGAATCCTAGCCAGGTCAGCCTGGAGACAGGCAACCTCCTCCCTCAGACCAGAGAGGTGCCTGCAAACAGAGCAGCATCATAGCCTCCAGAATGTCTCCCGGAACCCTGCTGCCCCACAGCCATTGCACTGCACCACATTGTTGATTTTATTTGTTCAAAATGATGTTGCTGATGTCTTGGGCCCCGAAAAGCCTTTGTTATTAAAGGAGGATTTTCCTGTGGTAAATCAAATGTCTTGATTAATATATCTTTCACCAGCTGTCGTATGTTTAAGAAGTCTGTGTCAAGCTGATCTGGTATTTCTAAAATATGAATATTTCTATAGCGAAGCATTTTCTCAGTACTCTCTAATTTGCAATTAATATTATAGTTATTTTTCATCAAGCTTGCACAGTTTGCTTCCAGAGACATGATTTTTGCATCGTGCTTGATGATATTAGATGACTGTTCGGACACTGTTTACTTTGTTGCCTCACAGGTAGTCTTAACCGAGTTTATCTCAGTCTGCATAAAGTCCATTTTCTTAAGCAGAGCGTCCAATCTACGGTCGCTTTGCTCTGTCCATGCCAGAATTTAATCCAGTGCTCTGCCCAGCATCTCAAATGTATACCCTCCCATCTCCAGAGGAAAAGATTGCTGCTGGTGCTGTTGAAAACTCTGTCTCCTCTGTTCCCTCGTATTGGAGAGTGCTCTAACTGGGGTAGTAGTGGGAGACATCGTATTAGCTGCCTGTGGGGGGGTCAGCAAACTGCTTGTGGCACCACCACCACACTTAAGGCTGTATTTCCCTGGAAGAAGCCACTGATCAAGCAGGCTCAACTTCAGAGAGACAAACTCCGACCTTGTTATACTCCCCTTACTCCTTCGTAGACCCATTGTGATCAGGTAAGCTTAATGAAGCAAATAAAGCCAGAGAGACAAAAAAAAGCGGTCAGAAACTTTTACTTTACTGTTTTTACTCCGAGGTCTTACAGAGAGGTTGTTTTAAACTGCTGCAACGTTGGCCATCTTACCCCACCACCCCATGCCAACCATCTACCTTTCTGCCAAGGGTCTAGAGTTGGCAAGCCACCAATCAAAGGCATCATACAGTGCCAGTGAGGTGGCCTCCAGGCTGGTAGAAACTACAGTCTGCATTCAGAAGATGGCATGGCTTCTCCTTGCATGTCTGGTTTCTCTGGCCCATTGAAAGATGTGAAGCTCCCAGCAGGGTCAGATGAGAGCTATTGGGGCACCCTCCCACTCATCCATCTGACCCCGACTTGCCTCTGATCCTATCAGATCCATGAGGAGCCCCTGCCCTCAGGTGTTCTCCCCCAAGCAGAGGGTTGAGGGTAATTTTACCTTCTAGGGATGTGGATATGGTGCACTATCCTCAGATCTAGCAGTCTTCTTTTCCCTTTAAATCTTCCCAGAAGTTCAGAAGGTCTTTAAGCTAATGTCCTCCCACCCACTCAAGTGGTACCTTCCTCAGCTGTGCCCCGTGACCCCAGATCTTCTTTCTGCTGGAAGCATGAGGACTCCTTCGCAGCTCCTGCATGCAGTGTAGGCCCATTTTGATCTTTTTCAGGTGACCTTTCTCCCTTGCTCTTCAGTTAGTAATGGAGCGGGACAACCAGAAGGCTAGTCCTGGGTTCAAGTGGTGCGCCGCTTGGAACCAAAAGATGTCGTGCACAGGCTCTTATGCCTCGTGTGTGTATTGCCTTGGGGCTTAGCACGATCTGCAGGTTTGTGGCCTGTGCCAGTCCCTGCAGCCCTACATGTTGGAAGACCATTATGCCTGCCTTCTTTTTGGCCACCGAATGGGACCAACTGGTTCACTCCAAAGATGCCTGCAGGGCAAATTCAGTAGCAGCGGGCTCAGTAGTGCAGCTTGCTGCTTTTGAAGAGGCAGCAGCCCAGGCCACGGCAGGCTTCACTTCGGTCTCTGTGCTACTCCCAGTGGGCTTGGGTGCTTCATTCACCAGAGCATTCTAGGACTTATGCCAGTCCCTTCCGACCCTTGGAGATGGCCTTTCCTGAGGGTCCAAATCATCCGGGTCCTTGAAGTCCAAGAAAACTTGTCACAGGTCGTTGGACTGGGAGTGAGCTCGCTCTTCCCACCCTCGCAATCCCACGCTTGGATCGATGGCTGTTGAGCCGTAACTTCAGCTGACTCTTCTGTTCCAGTCCAGGCCACTGGCCCCTTGGTGTCCCCATCGGGCTAGCCGGCCATGACATGAGCCGATCAGCTGGCCGAGATCTTTCTCAACCGCATCGACCCATTGTCAGAGGATGGTGAGGATGACTCACTCTGGAGGACACCAATCTGGCTGTCTCCCCTGGGAGATGAACCCTTTTGGGGTTCCCTGGGCCCCGATCCATGTGGTGGTGCAGGAAAAGGTTTTTTTTTTTTTTTTTTATGACCTTGAGCACCTGTTCCTGCCGGTGCGTGAACCACCACCACCTTGGGTTTTGTTGCTGGTACTGGCAGTGCTCATAAGCAAGCCATTCAAACCCATGCACAGGTGAGACATTCTCTCACCTGTGATGGAAGACTGCCTTCTTTGTGGGTATCACCTCTGCCACAAAGATCAGTGAGCTCCAGGCACTCTTGGTGGAGTCTCCATACTTGGTTTTCCACAGGAACAAGGTTGTCCTCCACCCCAAACCGAAGTTCCTCCCGAAGGTTGTTTTGGAGTTTCTCTTTAACCAGGTGATCACCTTCCCGATGTACTTCACCAACCAAACCTCGGAGGCTGAGCACAGGATCCATACATTGGACCTGAGGCGAGCACTTGCTTATTATACAAAACGCATGGCTGAAGTTCAGGGAGAGGTTCACTAACCTTTTGTCACCTACACTGAAGCCGCACCTGACAGACTGGCAGCTGAGTGGAAGATTGGTAGGTGTATTGTCTGTTGCATCGACCTCTGCTATAGGTTGGCTGTTAGGAAGCCTCCCATAGAATTAGGTCTCATTTCACCAGACATACCGCTGCCTCAGTGGCTGCTTCCAGGGACGTCCCTATCCAGGTAATCCGCAGGGCTGCTACCTGGAAGTTGTCACACACATTCATTTCCCACCACCACATCGACCTTGAGTCATGTCAGGATGCTGGTTTTGAGGCCTCAGTTCTCCAGTCCCTGTTCCCTAAGTAGGGGCTGTGTGCCTTGCCCCCTCCTTCCAGAGAACTGCTAGGAGTCTGCCAGAAGTGTGGATAGTGCACTATATCCACGTCCCTAGAAATGAGTGTTACTTACCTGTAACCATAGTTCTAGGAGTGGTATATGGTGCACATCCACACTGCCCACTTGACCTCCCTGGCCAAGAGCACACGGATCCTTGTTTCAGCATGCAAGATCTAATATCACAGGGCAGAGCCAAGAGTCTACCACCTAGGTGGATGGGAGGAGCTTAGCTTGAAGATCTTCTGGCAAGATTTAAAGGGAAAGGAAGTCTGCCAAAAGTGTGGATGTACACCATATACCACTCCTAGAACTGTGGTTACAGATAAGTAATCCCCATTTCTGTTTGAGAAAGGTTAGTACCCAGACACATCAGTATGAATCAGTGGTGAAGATTGTTTCTTGGAAGATGTAAAAAAGTGGGCTGAGCACTCCAGTGCCAACCCTCACCAAGAAAAACAAAAAGAAAGGGAGTGGCCAGCCCAGTGGCGTTGAGGGTTGAGGTGCTGGACACCATGCCAGCAACCTGGGTTCAGGAGTGAGCTCAGGCAACCGGGCATTGGCAGGGGAGGGAGAGGATTGAGCGTCCAATGACAGCTGTCCTCTCCCAGGGTATGGGTGGGTACATTGTCCCGCTCCTTGACAGCCCTCTGGTGGATGGCTGTGGGCAGTGCCAGAGTCAGTGAGACGAGAAGCGTGACTTTGTGATGCGCTCGCAATCATGGCTACAAGGGGAGGGCAAAGGATAATGTTAAAATGGAGAGCTGCAGGCTCTATGAAGCCCCCTTCCAGCACGCCGGTGCCACCGCCCTGGGACCGCACAAAATTGCCCTTCCACATATGTGTCTCAGGAGATGGGGAGGACAGCCCTCTCTCTTTCTGTCCCACCACGAGGGATAATCCGTGGGGGAATAAGGGCTCGGGGGTACTGGGGGGCACTGGCCAGGAGCCTGGAGGAGGGACTGACACCTGCCAGCGGCCGAGGAACATAAAACAGAGTATTAAAAAAAAAAGAGTGGGGATCACTTGCTGTGGCCGCCCCAAAAAATTGTTTTCTTTTGTGGAGTGGGAGGTGGCCCTTTCCTCCTTTGTTTTTCTTTTCCTTTTTTGCCCTGCCCAGGGTATTTCTTCTCTAGGATATATCCTTATTGGTTGCTACATGCAACTTTCACTGTCAAATCTAACTCCACCGAGCAGCTGCTCTGTGTGTGGAGGGGTGCAATACACATGTTTGGATCTGTGTACTAGCTTCACATAGGGTACATCCCTGTGTTTGCAGGAAGAAGCAGGACATGTTATTTTTCTCATATGAGAATTTTTTGGTTGGTATATCCTTGTAACTTCTCTCTTTCTGTGATTTTGGCTTTTGCCCACTGTACGTGAAGCACACCAGAGGCGATTTCCACATGTTGACTCTCCAGGACTGCTAGTCTGGTAGCTCCTGTGCTGCTTATCCCTATTTTCTCCATTTTGTCATAGAGAAAAGAGGATCATGGGTTTACTCTCAAGTTTACTCATTTGCTATCTGGTAGCCTGGAGCAATATTTTGCTGGGAATCCAGATGTCATTTTTCCATTTTTGGCACACTTGCCATCTCATTTGCAAGGGGTGGGTCCCTTTTTTGACTTCCCCTTTTGCTACTTCCACCAGAACCATTTACTCAGAATTGCTGCCCTAACCTGTTTTCTATCACAATCCACACCCTGTCTGGTTAGTGGTAAGAAGCTCTGACTCTTTTTATACCCACTTCCTTTGTGTCACTTGGTAGGGTCAACCCTTAGGCTCTAAATTGGTAGGCTGATTTTAACTGGTGGTTTAGTTTATTTCCTATATCCTTTTCATATCCCGTTGGGCTAGAAAGTATCTAGTCCTCTCTTTTATTTCTCTCCGTTTTGTCTCTGTCCTAGTGAACAGAACTGACGTGCATGAGGGACCCGTCGACAATTATTGGCTGGCGTGCGCGGCACCAGGTGAGGTTTGCAGGCACCGTCAGTAGCCGATGTCCGCTCCCTCCCTGCAGAAAAATTACTCCCGCAGGGTCCTGGTGCCTCCAGCCCCAAACCCATCAGTATGAATTAGTGGTAAAAGTATTTTGGAAGACCAGCAATTACGGTAAATACTGTAGAACTATTTTATATCACTATGAAACATCGCTTATGGTAAGAGCCTCATTGGTATTGACGTGTGGCATCTCCGAGTAAAAAAATCACTACACACAAGGATTTATGCTGTGCAATCATTCTGCAAAACTTTATTTAGTACAAGAAACAAGAAAAAAAATAATTGCTTGATCTGCTCGACTCGCTCGACTCTCAGTACAGTAATCTTTCAAACCACACTTGCTGTTGCTCTTGTTGGATCTAGGACGAAGCTGTATCTAAGTAAGAGAGAAGAGTTTAATAAGATAGTCTCTTTTGAAAACGTGCACTGTGCTTTCATTTATTTTGTTTTTATACTTGGATTCGTAAAACTTCACTGCTTGCATGACCCCGTGTTGACAGGAGTTCTGCCAGATTTCAAATCTTACTTTGGGGGCATAGACACGGTGCTCAATCTTTTTCTTTTTAGCTGGTGTTGATGCAGTTGAGGCAAGCTCTTGTGTGACAGATTCTGCTGTAAGCCTGGATATACCCACGGTCACACTGAGCACCTCGGCATCAATGTCAGAGGTCTAAAGTGCGTGGAAGTCCCATTTCACTGCTTTCCTCGGAAGAGTACTGAGCCACTTGACAAGAGACATTGTGTTGCTCGAAAACACTGCCATCTGCTGCCAAACTGCTATCGTATTTGACAGCCTTGACAAACAGCTGATCACAACGGCAGCCAGTAGCAGCGCATAGTATTATATTGGTCTGACAGTTTTTTCTAGTAGGAAACCGCAATACAGAGTTGACATGGTTATTTATAGTTCTGCAGTATGTAATTTTCATTTTTTGAATATCTCGAAAAATATGACCTGTCCCCTTTTCAGGCTGGTTTTAGAGTGGGGAGGTCGAAGGGCACTATGCTGGTGAACTTTATATAGACCAAAGGATTAGGAGGGGGTGAGTCCGTTGGTGCGGTGCTCGTCGACCTCTACAAGGCCTTTGATTTGGTTGATTATAAGGTTTTGATAAATCATCTCTGCCTAGTTGGTATGTCCAACTCAGTACTCAAATGGTTACAGTCTTATCTCATAGAAAGAACACAACAAATTTCTATTGGAAAATTACTTTCTGATAAAGAGAAACTTTACGGAAGAGCCCCCCAAGGTTCTATCTTGGGTCCCCTGTTATTTTTGATATACGTAATTCCTCTTCCTAAGATGATATCAAACTGCAGTATACGTTCATATGCAGATGGCACTGTATTTAGTGGTAGACCTAAGGGCAAGGCCAGACTACAACAGAAATTGCAATTAGACTTTTACATCTTACAGGACTGGTTCAGGGACTCTAAGATGGTGTTGATCAAGAAAAAACACAGCTGATGGGGTTTCAGACCAAACGTAATAAACCAGACTTTGACAGAGGGCTAGAAATCTAGCTGCAAAATGGTAAATCATTGTACAAATATCTGGGGTTTCATATTCACAACAAACTGACATTTCTAGGGACATGGATATGTTGTTCATCCACACTCATTGGCAGTATCCTTGCCGCTTTAAATCTTGCCGGAAGGTCTTCAAGCTTGCTCCTCCCACCCACCCGGGTGGTATAACTCTCGGCTCCGCCCCATGACGCCAGATCTTCCTTACCGCTTGAGCTCAGGTTCCCTCCTTAGCGCTCTCGTTTGTGGCTAGTTCCTATTTCTCCGTTTGCGGTTTAAAAATAATACTTTGCAAAAGACTTCAGTCTTGATCCTCGCCGGCCTGCGATGGAAACCACTCCGGATTGGAGATGCCCAGTGGCAGAAGATGTCTCGGACGGATCCACACTCCACGTGTGTCTGTAGGCCTTGAGCGACACCGCGGGCTGCGACCTGTGCTCATCTTTCTCGGCCCTCGTCCGCCGAACCGTGCTGCCCGAGTGCAACTGGGCCGTCCCGAGCGTTCCCTCGGTGAAGTCCGAGGCCCGGTTGGCGGTGTCGCGGCGGC
Organism: Neoceratodus forsteri; assembly: GCA_016271365.2. NCBI lineage: Eukaryota > Metazoa > Chordata > Ceratodontiformes > Ceratodontidae > Neoceratodus > Neoceratodus forsteri. The sequence continues at coordinate 360,389,841 of JADMNL010000024.1, forward strand.
GGGCTCCGGCGGATCAGCTCGGCGGATGAGTACGCCCTCGAAGAGGGCGGCGGGCGTGTACCACCGGCCGCGGCATTTATCCGGCTCTCTAGGTTCTTCCTACACGGCTTCCTTTAAGAGCTTTGTCTGTCCTCTCCACTAAAGGAAGGGCCTGCGTCTGCTGGACCTTTTCTCGGTCCAAAAAGAAGGACAAGGGTAAGTCCCTCCGTCGACGCTCTTGGGAGCGGGAAAGGTCCCTCTCCCCGGGCCGTCGACCGTCGGCTTCGGTCGACCGCTCGGCTCCGGCCACTGGCCTCACGGTGTCCCGTCAGGTCAGTTGACCGAGACTCCACTGATGAAGTCGAGTTTTTCTCGACCCATTAAACGGGCTGTCGCCTTTAGCGCGAGATTCCCTCCCGGTTCCCGGGAGGAGTTGAGATCCCGTGGGCTCGCCTGTGCCTCCGGTTCCGAGCCCTCGGATGGACCTTCGAGCGAAGGGAGTGTCGGTTCCGGCCGACACCTCCCTGCACCGACCCCGGAAATTCCGGGACTCTCGGTCTCGGTCTCCGGACCTCTTGGCGGTCCAGCCGTTCCCACCGTCATAAAGCGGTCTCGGTCCGGCACGCGATAGCGGCGTCGCCGCTCGTCCTCGTCCTCCTCCTCGGATGAGGGAAGTCGCGTAAGTCGTCGATGCGAGGACCTTATGTTGCAACAGCTCCTCCTGGCGGGAATAAGCCGACTCCGGCGCCTTCCCGGCCATTAAGTAACTGTCACGAACGACGACACAACCCCTCGACTTGCCGAGGCCTATACCCAGGCGGTTTTCGGCCAAAACCAGCTGCTCACCGATTGCGGTGGAACCTCCGCCTCCACAGCCACCAGTGGGGCTCCGACCGAGATTCTCGGTCGGCTGAGGTTTACCCCATCGGCTGTCAGTTACCCTCACTCCCGACCGACCTCGGCAGGTGAAGGTGGCTCAGGCCAGAAGGCAGCTCTTCGAGGACTCTTCCGAGTCGAAGATGATTCCTCCTTCTTCTCCAAGCGACTGGACTTGGAGTCTTCAGGAGTCAGCCAATGGGCGATAGCCCGTCGTCCTTCCTAGGACTGCTTGGCTCATCTCGGAGTCTACGGGATGGAGCTCGAACCCGTTCCAAGCGGGCCAGGTATCCCCTCACGGAGATTCTGGACCGGGGGATTCTCCGACGGAGGCCTTTCCGGTGGCGAGGCCATAGTGGGTCCAGCACTGGAACTTTGGCAGCGCCTGCTTCCTGCCCTGCGCCTCGGCCAGGATGGCCAGGAAGTATCGCGGTCCAGGTTCCTTGTCCGGTTTTGAACACCCTCTGCTGAGGGTTGGTTACCCGACAGCGTTTTCCGGCGCCCGGCTAGCGCCGAGGATGTGGACAAACCTCCTGACAAGGGTCAAGGAGTGGACTATGTCGGGCGAAAAGTCTACGCTGCGTCCTCTCTCGGCCTTCGTCAGGCCAGTTCGGCCGTCCTCATGGCACATTTTTCTCATGCCCTGTTGGGCTCCCTGGATGAGGTCATCCCTCATCTTCCCGCCGATCTGCAGACTACGGTTAGCAGGTGCGGGACCAGGGCAAGGCAGTGGCCAAACAGCAGCTCCAGACTGCTTTGGATGTAGGGGACTCATGTGCCAGATCGGTGGCGGCCGCAGTGGCTATGCGTCGGCGACAGCTGAGGATATCCACCTTTACTTCGGATACCAGCACAAGTTGGCGGATGTTCCTTTTGGGACTGACCTCTTGACCCTGGGGTGGAAGGTCACCTGCAGAGGATCGAGAGTCAATGCCACCTTGGACTCGGTCTCTTCGCTCAGAAGGACAAAGGCCGCAAACCACAGCCTAAGCCCTTTCGTCCTTCTGTGCCCCAGCTGGCGCCCGACCCAACAACGTCAGGGCCAGCAGGCTCGGCAGCATCCCAAACCCAAAGCCTGGCTTCCTCTAACAGGAGGCAGGGAGGAAAGGGCCCAGGAGGTCCTCGGCGGTCCCTCCTCAAGCCTGCCCAGTGGCGGGCTGAGGGGTGTCGCCCCCATCCCGTCACCTTACCCCTGGGTCCCCCGTTGGAGGCAGCTCCGGCACTTCCGTTCGCCTGGTCCGCTGTTACCACGGACAGGTGGGTCTTAGAGAGTGGTGGAAGAGGCCTGCCTCTGGAATTGAGCAGGCACCACCCTTCAGAGCCGTCGCCCCTCGGGAACCAGGATCCCAGCCTCACTGGCGGCTCGTCGAGCCGACATCCTCTCCTCCTCCAGAAGGAGGTGGTAAGAAGATGGTGGACCCTCCTTCAGACCCAGGGTTTGTGTCCAGGTACTTCCTGGTTCAAGCAGACGGGGGCTGGCGCCCCATTCTCGACCTACTACGACCTAAACAAGTTCCTAAGGTCTCGAACCTTCAGGATGGTCACTCTGGCTCAGATAATACCATCCTTGGGCAGCAGCGTGTAGTTCTGCTCTCTCTGGACTTGCAGGGCCAGCGTTTTTCACGTCCCTATCGTCCGTCTCACCAGAGATTCGCCGCTTCGGCGGAAGGATCTCTCTTGATTCAAGCCATGCCCTTGGCTTGTCTCCAGCTCCCAGGGTCTTCACCAAATGCATGCAGTGGTGACAGCATTCCTCTGCGGCGCCGAGGTCGGTGTACCCTTACCTGGGCGACTGGCTGATGCTAGCTCCTCCAGGAAGGAGGCGGAGTGGTCCAGAGATCTGGCCCTCAGGTCTGCTCAACTGGGCCTCCTTATCACGAGGCCAAGTCAGACTCGAGCGAAGCAGGTGATTTTATTCATCGGCGCAGCTCGACTCTCTTGAGCCAGACGCGGCTCGGCGGACAGGGCGAGTTCTTTCCTCCTTGCCCGATCATTTCTGGTTGGGCAATGCGCCCTGCCGGGACTTCCTGCGCCTCCTGGGTCTCATGGCGGCCTGTACCAGCGTGGTCCGTTGGGCCGCTGGAACATCGTCCCCTTCAGTGAGGACTGGCCAGCCAGTGGTCTGGCGCTGCGATCCCTTGGACCAGCTTGTAGCCGGTGACACAGGGATGTGGAATGCTCTCCAGTGGTGGACCGTTCCAGATCATTTGCAGGAGGGCATCCCGTTAGTCCGCCCGAGCCGGCGGTCTCTCTGTCGACCGATGCCTCTCTGATGGGTTGGGGTGCCCATCTGAGGAACACGGGCTCATGGCCTCTGGTCCCGGGGAGTCCCGATGCCACATCAACCTGCTGGAGCTCAGGCGGTCCGCTAGCTCTCACCGCCTTTGCTCCGTTCCTCCGGGGTCAAGTGGTCCGAGTCAGGCGGACAATACCGCGACCATGTACTATCTAAACCGCCAGGGCGGGGCGCTCCATGCTTCTATGCAAGGGCTCTCCGCGTTTGGTCACTCGTTGCGCAGCCTGGGCGGATCTCCTAGCCATTCACGTGGCAGGAGCCTCCAACACCCTGGCGATGCCCTGAGCGGATAGGGGCTGCATCCCACAGTGGTCTCTCCTGCGGAGGTAGTACAGCATCTGTTCTCCCTTTGGGGCACACCTCAGGTGGACCTGTTTGCCTCCATGGAAGCACGGCTGAGTCTGTTCCATGCCCGCCCCCTCAGCAGGGCTCGCTGCAGGGATGCCTTCTCAGGCAATGGACCCCGGGCCTCTTTCGCCTTTCCCCATTTCCTTGATCCACAAGGTGCTTCTCAAGCGAGGAGGACAAGGGCAGGTGATTCTGATAGCCCCAGACTGGCCTCGCCAGTTCTGGTACCAGATCTCCTCAGTCTCAGCTCCAGGACTCGCGGCAGCTTCCAGCTCGCCGGACCTGCTCTCCAGTCAATCAGGAAGGTGTTCCATCCGGACCTTCAATCCCTGCACCTGACCGGCCTGGTTCCTGCGCTAGAGTTCCAGGCTTTGGGTCTTTCCGACAGGTCCTCAATGTAGTTGAGGCGTCCCGTGGAGTCGACCAGAAAATGCTATGCCTTCAAATGGAAAGGTTTTCCATTTGGTGTCAGAACAGAGCTTGGACCCTTCCTCCTGTTCCTTGGCAAGCATCTTGGACTATTTATGGTCCCTTTCTAGTCAAGGGCTTGAGTCGGCGACCCTAAGGGTGCACCTGGCAGCCATCTCTGTACAGGCAGCGGGCGGGAAGCAGTCGATGGCGCAGGAGAAGGTGGTCTGGCGCTTTTTCAAAGGCCTTGATCACATTTCCTCCAGTGCGGGAACCCCACCTCCGTGGGATCTACTGCTGGTACTGGCAAAGCTCATGGGCAAGCCATTCGAACCAATGCACAGGTGTGACTCTCTCACCTGTCGTGGAAGACCGCCTTCTTGGTGGCTATCACGTCAGCCAGAAGGATGGGAGAGCTCCAGGCGCTTTCCATCGAGTCTCCTTACCTGGTCTTCCACAGGGACAAGGTTGTCCTGCGCCCCCACCCGAAATTCCTTCCGAAGGTGGTGTCGGAGTTTCACCTTAACCAGGTGTTGACTCTGCCGGTGTTCTACCCCAATCACACCTCGGAGGCGAATATAGGCTCCATACTCTGGATCTAGAAGGGCGCTCGCTTATTATAAGAGGCGCCACGGCTGAAATGAGGGAGAGGTTCGCCAGCTGTTTGTCACCTACGCTGAAGCCGCATCTAGCAGACCTGCAGCCAAGCGGACGATAAGCAGGTGGGTAACCTCCTGCATAGATCTCTGCTATAAGTTAGCGGGCATGGAGCCTCCCAGAGGATAAGAGCTCATTCTACCCGCCATACTGCTGCTGATGGCTGCTTCCAGGGCGTCCCTATCCAGGAAATCTGCAGGGCTGCTACCTGGAAGTCAGCAAACACCTTCATTACCCACTACCACATCGACCTTGAGTCACGCCGGGATGCTGGTTTTGGGGCCTCGGTTCTCCAGTCTCTCTTTCCCAAGTAAGTATATGGGGGTGTGCGTCTTGCCTCCCTCCTCCCGGAGAACTGCTAGGAGTCTGCCAATGAGTGTGGATGAACAACATATCCATGTCCCTAGAAATACAGGTTACTCACCTGTAACAGGAGTTCTAGGAATGGTATATGTGTTCATCCTGACTCCCACCTCACTGCCGGCTCTTTACAACCTGAGCTTCCAGCGGGCCAGATCCTGGCGTCATGGGGGCGGAGCTTAGAGTTATACCACCTGGTGGGTGGGAGGAGCAAGCTTGAAGACCTTCCGGCAAGATTTAAAGCGGCAAGGATACTGCCAATGAGTGTGGATGAACAACATATACCATTCCTAGAACTCCTGTTACAGGTGAGTAACCTGTATTTTGTGAACATATAAACAAAGCAACAAAGTTAATGACAAGTTGGGAGTCTTGTGCAGGAAAGCTTATATACTGCCAAAAGAATCCAGAAATAGAATAACTCTATAACTTTTATTACCTTTATTAGAGTATGATAGTGTTGTTTACCAGCACGCAAATCTGACCCTACTTTATAAGTCAAAGCAAACTTATTTTAGAATGGCCCATTTTGTTTTGGGCTGCCACTTTGACTGCCACCACTACTGCAATATGTTTGACCAGTTGGAATGGATTTCTTTAAAGGAGACAGGAAATGATTTTTATATATTTAACTGCCCTTCCACCTTCCTTTCCATGTCAGTTTTGTATTCTGATGCGCTTTGATGATTTTTGGATAAAAATAATCTAGCTTTGTGGTGCCTTCAGATCGACATTGAGTTCCACTCTCCCCTCCAGCTACTGCTCCTGATTTTCATATTTCTGAGACATTCTATGACATCAGAAACTCTCATTCTATACTATTCATCTGAATGGCATGGAATGGGTGATCTTCCTGGACTAAAAGTCTCCACCACTCATTCACACTAATGGGACTATGCCAGAGGCACTAGGACCCAGTGGGAGCCAAAAATCTTCAGGAGGGCCGGGGCCATGATAGGACCGCACATGTGCAGTGATGCAAGACTTCCTCTGTGCCTCGAGTTTTTACAAAGTGCTTCGCTGTTGTCGCAGCGCACGTCAGAAAACTTGCCTTTCATGTGTACCTGTACCTGAATGATTGGCTCCTTTCGAGACCATCCAGACAGGAGACACATGAAGCAGTCATTGCAGCTTCTCAGTTCCTTACTTCCATGGGGGTGCTATTGAATCTGTAAAAATCCCAGCTTCAGCACTCCCAGCAGCTCTTCTTCATAGGAGCCCTCCTGGACACCTCCATGGCACAAGCTTTCCTTCCAGAGGACAGAAGAAATGACATTCTGCAGATGGCTTGCTACAGCGGGGGGAACAACTCGGTTCAAGCCATCTTGATGCAGCAGATGTTGGGTCTCATGGCAACGTCCGTCTTCATGGTGCCTCTAGCCCGGCAACACAGGAGGACCACACAGTGGATGCTAAGCACTCAGTGGTCACCAACCACACACCTGCAGTCCTTCCACATAAAAGTGATGGAGCCTCTGACAAGATCACTTGCATAGTGGACACAGGAAGACAAGCTTCTTCAGGGTTTACCCTTTGCCCCACTGGAATCTCAGATCACCATCACCATGGATGCAGCTCTGATCAGCTGGGGGGCTTACTGTTAAGACCTCCACACTCAGGGAGTGTGGAGCCAGGAGGAGTCTCATCTACACGTAAATGTCTTGGAGATGAGAGCTGTCCTATAACGCTGTCTGTACCCTGAAGGACATCCTCCATTGCAAAGTAATTCTCCTTCAGACGGACAACAAGGCTGTGATGTATTACATCAACAAGTAGGGTGGAGTGCACTCATACCCTCTATTTCGGGAAGCTATGAGGGTGTGGGAGTGGTGCCTCAATTACAGTGCCTTGATTCAGGCAGTCTACCTGCCAGGAATTCAGAACGATCTAGTGGATTACCTCAGCAAGACGGAGGCGGATCTACATGAATGGTCGCTCACTCCTGACGTCGTGCAATCACTATTTGCCTGGACCCTTTTGGGTCCCCACTCAATGCAAAACTGCCTCTATTCTGCTCCAGAAATCTAGAACCTGGCATTTTCTGTCAGGATGCATTCAGACTGCGGTGGACAAGATGCTTTCTCTGTGCATATCCTCCTCTCCTTTAATCCACAGGGGGCTGCTCAAACTGGAGGCACATGGGGCTGGATGATTCTCATCGCCCCATACTGGCCTCGATAGATATGGTTTCCTTTGATCAACAGGTTGTCGGAAGTCCCTCTGAGGCAACTTCCTCTTCAAATGGATCTCCTGACACAGGTACCCCATGTCCATCCCAACCTGTGTTCCCTTCATCTCCGCGCCTGGCTCCTGAGGAGATAAAAGTGGGAAGGTTTAAGGTCTCTCAAAGAATCTCAAAAATCCTCTTAGTAGCACATAAGCCCTCCACTAGGAAAACTTACATGGTGAAGTGGAAGCGGTTTTCCATTTGGTGCGCAAAGTCCACATTGGACCCATTTTGCTGCCCACCAAATTATGTGTTGGAGTACCTCTTAGACCTATCAAATGCAGGCCTGCAATACTCAACAGTGAAGGTACACCTTTGTGTGATTTCTGCCTACCATGAGCCAATGCAGAACATGTCACTGGCTCAGTTATCTGTATTCAAGAGATTCCTCAAGGGCATCCTACACACTAGACCCCTGGTCAGAAAACCGGTGGCCTGTGAACCTCTAGCAACCTGCGACTTGAAGTTTCTGACCTGGAAGGCATCCTTCCTGGTTGCCATCACGTCCACTTGCAGAGTCTCTGAAATGCATGCCTTGGTCACAGACCTGCACTGTATTTCACAAGGACAAGGTGGTACTTTGGACTCACCCTAAATTCCTACCGAGGGTGGTTTCGGAATTTCACCTTAGTCAGCTATTGGTTCCTCCTACCTGTTTTGCCAGCTTGCAGAATGAAGGGGAATGCACCCTTCACTCTTTGGATGTCAAAATGGTTCTGCGATTCTACATTGACAGAACTTGAGATTTGCAAATCCAAGCAACTTTTTGTATCTTTCAGCATGGCCCGGCTGGGTCAATCTGTTGCCATTAGATGCATTTTTGCATGGTTTGTGGTATGCCTTCATCACTGTTACTCAATAGCGCAGGTCAAGTTGGAAGGATGGGTTTACGCCCACTCTACCAGAGCAGTTGCGGCATCCCTGGTGGAGGTTCATAATGTATCCATTACGGATATTTGCAAAGCGGTGACTTGGAGCTCGGTACACACCTCTATGAGCACTACACTCTGGATATTCATGCCAGACAGCACACTTCCTTCGGCAGGACAATTCTTAATGGACTTCTATCCTGAGTGAGCTCTGTCTCCTGCTGCCCTACTCGGGGATTGGTTTTTAGCTCAGTACTCTCTTATCAGTCTGAATGAGTGGTGGAGACTTTTAGTCGAGGAAGATATGGAAATTACGTACCTACCGTAATTCTTGATCTTCTTGGACAGAGCCTCCCCCACCCAGTCACACACCCACCCAACCACGATCCCCTGAGCTCACTCATGCAGTTTCTGATCTTCACTCCCTCTTTGGCTTAGGCTGTGACAACGTTGTTGGGTAGACCCTTCTTACATGGGTCACCCGGGCTATATTATGCCCGGATTAGGTTAGTTTCCTAGGTTAGTTTACGCTGCACCTCCTCTGTCAAAAAGAGGCGATTGGAGGGTCAACACTGAGATAGCCTATACGGGCATAAAGCAGTCTTGCAGTGGTGTGCATGCGTGGTCCTATCTTGGCGCTGGCCCTCCTGAAGATTCTGGCTCCCACTGGGTCCTAGTGCCTCCAACATAGTCCCGTTAGTGTGAATCAGTGATGGAGACTTCATCAAAAAAGATCAAGAATTACAATAGGTACATCATTTCTATTTTCTGATGTCATAGAATGTTCAGGCAGTATGAAAACAGAGAGCAGCACCTGCTGAGTAGAACGGGATTCAGCGCAGTTACAAAGGCAACAAAATTAGCTTATTTAGTGAACAAAAAAGCTCAAAAACATATCAGAATAGTGTGTAGCCAATAAAAGATCAATGAGAGGGCTTCTAGAGGTCTAAAAACTGTTTCCTATCACTTTTAAATCTACACATGAAAAAAGCAGCTTGCAGTGATGGTTTTCAAAGAGTTTAGAGGACGAAAAAATAGATCCTTCCAAGTTCTTACAAAATCAGCAACATGGACACAACCTGAGGGTGTTGAGAAACAAGGCCTAATAGTATGATTAGTCACAAATTCCTCTAGCAAAATGCAACGAAACTATCTACCAAACATTTGGAATGAATTATCACCCAGTGTAAGGAACATAGAAAAATTACCGAGTTAAAGGCACATTTTAAATCAAGAGTTAGTAGAACGCTGCATATGTGTGTGTAACCATGCTAGCTTTAGGGAAACACTTTAAGTAACTTAAAATTACTTAGTTAATTTTAGGAAAACTCTGCTGTGCAGGGATGCTGGTGCCAACCATTGTACAGCAGATTTTTTTTCTGGATCCATTTGTGCACACAGCCTGGTACATGCCAGAAAAGGCACATACTGGACTGAGCAGCTACTCGCTGCTTAGTCAGCCCTAAAGAATACATGGGACCTATATTCACCACTCTCCAGCTGGCCCGATGCACGGGCATGTAGCTTAGTGCAGGGAGGTGGAGTCACCAGGGGCCGAAGTTGGGCCAGACAATGGGTTTCCAATCAGAAGCCCAGGCTGGCAACCCAGTGAATGCCCTGCTCTGCACATGCATGGGATCCTGGGGTACAGCAGGCATGGAAATGACTGCCATACCCCCCTACAAAAAAGGGACAGTATATTACAAAAAAAAAGATTTAATTCCTGGGCTGTCCAATGCCCTGACCCCCAATGTTAAGGGGATGGTTGGGCATGAGTCAGCACTGTCCTGTCTCGGCTTTCATGGCTCCAGAAGGAGAGATGATGAGGTAGTGCAGAGGTATTAGTGGCTGACTTCAACCAACATAAGCTACTCAACCCCTAAGCTGTCCTCAGCCATGTATACATGGAAGCATGTATGCCACATTAAGCAGACACTTCCCAACACACTTCCAACCTGGCTGCATGTGGATCCCAACTAAGCAGCTGGAATCATGTGCATGAGCTTGCAGAAGTTTGCAGGGAAGGGGTTTAGTGACTGCATTCGGGTGGGGGGGCCTCTCCAACTCCCTTTCATGCAGCAAGTAGACTTAGTGTAGCCTCCGCACCTCACATCGGCACATGTAGACTTAGTGTACAGGGTCCATGAGTTATAAAGTGTGCAAGGCATGGACATCATTAGTGAGCTACCCCATTTCTTTCTGTCCAGTTGCAGGACCATATTGCAGTTTGTTTGTAGTGTCAGAATCCGCTTTTGTGATGAAGTTAAGAGATTCTACACCACTCCTTTTCAGGATCACCCGTGGCAAGGTGTTTGTCTCTGTTTGTTTTTTGCTAGTTGGCTTTCAGTTCCCTCCATGGTGGGCTGAGCAGCAGCGGATTAAAAAAAAAAAAATCTTATTGTAGTTCTGTGACTTTCTGTTTGTTCTTTCATATATTAGTTCAGTGTATTACCCGACACGTATGCAACCTGCTGATTTCATAATCCACTTGATATATTTTACCTCAACTGTGTCACTTTGTGTACATTTTTCTATGCTGTTGTACTGTATACATACTTGTGTCTATTATGTTATCTCTTTCATATCTAGGAGTGTACTCCTTCTGCTTCCTGGTGGCCATCACTCTCAGGGCTGCTAGATATGCTGCTTTTGCTATCTAGTGTCCCTCTCCCTCTCTCTCAGGACCTCTAGGACCCTCATAACACTCGGTAGCTGTCCTCTTGGGCAATAAGGTTCTGAGGCAGCTAGGGGCGGTGCTACCTTTTATTCTATAGTATGCATGGTGCCATACATCAGTGCCTTGAGCAAGTCACCGCAGCCCACAAAGTGCCTGGTTTCCACGGTATCCTAGTATCTCTTGCCCTAAGACCAAAGAATGTGGCTCTGTGGAAGAGATACTTTACTGGTAAGTAACTTTCTTTTCTGTCACATACACAGTAAAACAGAACATTAAAGAGCACTTCTCGTGGATTTTTTTAAGTTGTCCCCCAGAAACCATAAAGGACCCTTACCTGCCCTTAAATAGATTACTGTATATACTTTAATTTTCAGTTACCTCTAGTTAGGAAGGGAGGAGATTATATTTTTGGCTCCACGGAGCCAAAATATGATCCGTTCCCTTCCTAACTTTACGAATTCTAGAGTGAGCACCAGAAAAGGTGCTCTTAAACATCCTGATTCCTGCTACAACTGTCTAACCAGTATAATGGCCTGCAGCAGTTCACATGAAAGATACATATTTTCATATTCTCATCACACAGGACATATCTGAGGTTCTCAATCAAAGGTGATACATATCAGTAAAAGAATGTTGACCAGGTGTTTCGCAGTAGAGATGCAGCAACCTGTCTGAAACTCCTTGCATTACACATTTACCCCTACCTAGACAAGTTTTATTTACATGCTTGGTTAAGATATTTATATGAGGCAGACTTTTGATGATGCTGTATATTCTCTGTCCTGTCTTCTGTGCTAGGAGTTAAACAAGTGAAACCTTTCCAAAAAATCTACTAGGTTTTCTAGAATCAAAACCTCTAGTTTCCCAGCAAGTATTATGTGTCTTTATTAACTTCAAAGCTGGAATAATCTTGTTTTTGCAACAGGTGAAATATGTTCAGGTCTACACTAGAACTTCAGCCTGCGATTTTCTTGAGGAAACCCAGCTTTAATATTACTGGGTATTTTAATGTTTGTGCAAGGCAAAGATTACAATTGCATTCTAACAAATAACAGCATGCACATCATCAAAGAGGCATAAATTGTTCTTTCTCATGCCGTAAAACAATAAATAATTTTAGGGTAAAAGGCACAGAGAGGAAAATGTTATGACTACAATCAGCGTTTTTTGCTTTTGTTATTTAAATTGTATTTAGTTGCTGAAGGTCACACATACACACCAGATGTGGTGTATGAAAAATACAGCTTGAAGCCAGAGATGCTGCAGATATACTCTAGCTGCAGTATGTGCACAAACTACTGGCTAACAATGATGAGATGCCGTTCCCAAACATGCTGTGGATAATTTATTTATTTAAAATGTTGCTTCCCAGGGTAGCCCTATTTCATGTAGCATCTCATTGCTATAGAGACCGCAGGGTACAGTGAGCAAATAAACATAGGGAACTTACATAAAAAGCAATAAGTATAGCCTACAGGTTAGAGTGACAAATTGTGAATGAGCTTTGTACATCCAGCAGACCTGGGTTTGATTCCCACAACCTCCACTCGTATACTGTGTGACTCTGAACAAGTCACTTAACCACGCCGGTGCTCCTGGGTTGCCCCTGAAAACAGGCGCTTGTGCCTAGTGGGCCTTACTCGGTTACCAAAAGAATAAAATAAATTAAGCAAATATTTTATAAGTACAAACATACACACAGGGACACATGCATATGTATAAATGCATACATGCAGATTTAGAGGGGGGGCATAGGTCCGTCGAGTTCCTCCCTCCCAACAACTCAGATTACCATGTTACCCCTTTTTTCAAAGCACTTTTCGAAGCTGAGCTTGAAGGTCATCACAGTTATCAGGCGATATATACTGTGGCAGTCAAATGCTTGGGTTCACCATTAATTTGCTGAACAAGTTCTTCCCCCTTTCAGTGAGATGATTGCTTGTCCCCTTGTTCTTTTATCCTCGTGCATCAAGGAAGAAATAGTTTAATTGTTGAGTGTGATGGTGTTGCAAGGCTTTCTCAGGTACAGGTACAGGTTTGTTTATGGCAGGTCTGCGAGGTAAAGAGCAACAACATGCTTTCCAAAGGCTTTATCTCCTTCAGTGATCTCTTGCTTTACAAAGCCATACTCTGTAGTCTTGTGCTACAAAGCACAAGGCCCCACCCCCCCCGGCATGTCAAGAACTTTGGTGATTTATGCATCTAACTGTCCCCATGCAGGATGTTGTCATGCACCCTCACCTTTGTAAGGACCTGATGCACCAGCAGTCTCTAGTTCTGTTTCTTCCACTGCACGGTGCACACTGACCCCATGCATGACAACCTTGTATCTACTTCATTGTTAGGAATCAAGCAACTTTGACTCTGGATGTGGCTGGACTTCTGTATCTTTTTTAAAAATGTTCTAACTTGTATTCCCCCCTGTTTTCTATCATCTTCTGTAGATGGAAAATAATGTTGACATCAAAGGTCTAATGTACCTTAAATTTGATCTACAGGGTTATAAAATGAAAATTCACAACCTCACAAGAGAATGTGAATGCCTTACAGTAAAACTAATACGAGGGAAGGGTCACAGATCTCTAGACATAATGAAGACGTATATACTGCCAGGCAAAAAACAATCTGGCCTCGAGTCGTTCATTTGGCACTTCAAACAAACCAGTCATAATTGGGAAACTATAGTCACGGGGGAGTTTAACATCACTGGATAGCCAAGACAAGTGCAGCCCATAGGCACACAGTGGCTAGCCTCTTCCTAACTCAAGTAGTCACTGAGTCTACCAGGACCAACTGTAAAACTGGAATTAAAACTTTAATTGACTGGATATTGGCTACTTACCCAGACAGACTAATTGAAGTTTCGGTCCTTCCAGACTCCCAACAGTGACCATTCCCTTGTGCAATGTGTGCGGATGGCAAAAAATCCCAATCCTCCACTCCGCACAATCACTAGCTGGGTTCTTCACAAAGATAAGATCACTGACGTTAAGGCTTCTGTGGCCCAGATAGACTGGACCTTTCTGAACTTCAGCCCAGATATTGATGCTACCCTTGAGTACTTTATAAACCACTTCAGTGCAATCTTTGATGAATTTGCCCCTCTTAAAAAGCATATGGTTTGAGGCACAGCAGCAGGTTGGGTCTCTTCTGACCTATTAATCCAATTGCACATCAGGGATAACCTGTGGCACTGGGTAAGACAAGAAAAACAGGCTCTAAGGTCGACCTACAAAGGTACAGAGCTGCAGGAAATAGGTGCACCAGTTTGATAGGACAGGCCAAAGCCTCACACTGCAAAGAGCAGCAAATTAGGAACTAGAGTAATGGTAAAACAGTTTTGGAATAATATAACAAATCTCCTGGACAAAAGTGTAAAAGCATCCCCATAAATGCTCAGTATTGATGGTGAAGTCACCTTGGACCCAGCTGAAATAGCCAACAAATTCAACACAACCTTCACTGACCTCAGCTCTGTCCTCCCTTCTAATAATGGGCTAGGGGCTTGTAATGGGGATGGGACAGGACTACCTAGTAGTTTTAACTATGACCCTGCTTACCCCAAATTCTATTTCAAGCCCATCACAATAGCAGACATGCTCAAATATGTTAAAAGGGTTCTAGGGAAAACTACAGTAGGAGGTGACATGTTAAACTTGAAACTGCTTACCCTGGCACTTGAGGAACTTGCCCAGCCCGTTACTAAGATATTCAACATTTCACTGTGGTTTTCCCAGTTCCGTGGAAACTGGAAAACTGCATTAATCACACCTGTGATCAAAAAGAGGGACTACTCCAGCCCGACTAATTACAGATCTGTATCTATCCTCTCCCTCTGACCAAGGCCTAGAACAAATAGTATTGGACCAACTAGTCAGCTCTCTGTGCAAGTACAATATTCAGTGCCCACAACAACATGGATTTAGAAAGCATCAAAGCACTAGTACTACTCTGTTAGAATATACCCATTTCTTGCACGAGGCCCTTGATGGTGGTCATCTGGTGGGATCTATAAACATTGACTTGAAAAATACATTTGACCTCGTCAACCATAAGTTGCTGCTTGATGAGCTCCTCTTACTTGGCCTTTCACAGGACATGGTAACCTGGTTCCGTAGCTATCTCACCAACCGTTCACAGAGAGTAAAGGTTGATGGCTTTCTCTCTGATGTTAAAAGGGTTTCAGTGGGCATGCTGCAAGGCTCTATTCTGAGCCCCCTCCTCTTTAGTCTATTCGTAGACAGACTCCCAGAGGCCTGTCTGACATCTAAGGTGCTCTTATATGCTGACGATGCTGTTATCTACACCAGTAGTGCACAACAGGCAAAACTGTGTACTGACCTCCTAAATGAATTTAAGTCCTTAGAGAAATGGTTCTCGCTAAATAAGCTTGTCTTGAACTACAAAAAAAGACCATGATGTTCTCGGGGCCAAAAGTGAAAAAAGGGATCCCTCCCCTAGTTATACCAAATGATAAAGGAGATAAATTGGAACAGGTCAAACCTGTCAAATATTTAAGCGTTACCCTAGATAACACGTTAGCCTTCTCTCTACATATGGATAACATTGTTAGCCTTTCAAACAGAAAACTAGGCACACTGTTCAGGAATCACCTGAACCTCACCACCAAACCAAGGTGTCTTGTACTTCCCTGCATGGTCCTACTGATTCTGGACTATAGCCTCACTGTCTATGCAGCAGCTAGTGACACTATACAGTTAGAGTAGTGCTTAATAAGGCTTGTTGCTTTGCACTTGGGGCTGACATGCTTGCATATAGCTGCTCCCTTTATACCCTGACTAACCGGCTCCCCCTACATGAAAGGCTAAGATATCAGACCTGTTTGCATGCTAGAAAATCACTACTGAGCCTTACCCCTTTAGTGATTCATAACTTCTTCCGCCCCATTAACAACCAGTACACTACCAAGAGTGTGTCTAGGAATGCTCTAGAGATGCCCTTCCGTAAAACTAGCCCAGGCAAGTGCTCCTTTGCAGTAAGGGCATCTAAATGGCTCAACAACTTGCCTGAAACCCTTGTAGGGCTCCCTAAAATTGCCCAATTCAAGAAAGTGCTGAGAACAGAACTCACAAAAAGTACCAAATGCATTGATTATAGCTAATTAGGTCCCCTGGGCTCATTCTCTCCTCCTATTTCTTTGCAACTGTGTGCACACAAGTACCTAGGGCCTCCAGTGATCACTGCTGATTATGCTCCCTTGGAGCTGCTGTTTTCCTAGTTACTGTACCTTTCACATGTTCTGTTGACAGTACTATACATGAGCTGCTGGTTTCTGCTGCTGAGTATCCTCCCTTTGAGCTGCCGTTACTGTACTACTAACTGTATTGAACTCAAGATTACTGTTTTATGAATATTTTTGAATGCTTTATTTCTTATTTCATTCATTCTGTTACAGACTTTGGTACATTTTCCATTTGCTTATGTATTTTGTTATTAACTCTAGTCTTGTCACATTGATGAGTCCATTTTTTCTTTTTTATGTCTTTAGCATAATACAGAAACAACCTTTACAAACTTAAACCATCCATTCACAGGAGATATGAAATTTCTATACTTGTTACTACTCTTTATTTAATGTAAATGGGTAACTAATATCCATTATAAGAGAGAGGGTACCCAAGGCTATAAGGTATCTAACTGCTTCTAACTTTACTCTATGTCTGACTCACCCAACTTCTTATGGGGCTATGTACACCCTAATTTCCATACTGATATCTTGTTTTGTCTTTATTTTATTTATTTATTGAATATAATCAGAATTACAATCCTTTAAATCATAGACTCTTTTGCAAAGGCTCCATGTCAGTTACAAAGGGTGGAGCGTATACATTTACAGAAAAGAACATATACAAACAGTATTAGTGTAACAGTACAGGGTTATGCAGTCTTAGCTTTATGTTAGTTAAAAGGTGACAGTAGTTGGCGGCATACGAGATGCCCCTTATCAGAGAAGTGCAGTTATGCTTATGCAGTTCTGTTGTCCAGATCACTCTTCATGGTTTACAGCATCTCTTCTTTTGGTGTTACAGTATCTTCTACTTCCTCCTCCTCCTTCCCCCACACTAGTTCCCATCTATTCCATCTGTTAGAATAGGCTGGCAAGCTATCCTGTACTGCAGACATCAACCTTTCTATCTCAGTTATTTCATTCATTTTATTTATTTATTTTAATTTTGGTAACCGGGTAGACCCTCCGAGCCCCGAAGGTCCCTTTTTCGGGGTGGCCTGGAATTGATTACATAGAACAACAACATTTTGAAGAAACAGTGCATTGCAGTTACATAGTTACATTTCCATTCAGGTACAGATCACATCCGGGATACATAAACACAGATAGACAATGCTTGTTGCGATCACTGTAGACATTCACATTGGGACTCAGCTCCATTTCTGGACAGAGTTAGTGTACAACAGTGTCAGATGATACAACTTCAGTTGATAGAACAGTTAGGCTTGGGAGGACCTAGGTATTGTTTCAAGTGCATGAACATGTGCTGTTATCCAAAAGATGCATCTAGAGCCCTTTACGGAAGGCCTCCAGGGAGGTTGCGTCTTGTATGTGGGCAGGGAGCTTGTTCCAGAGTACTGGTGCTGCATGAGCAAAGAACTTGCTCCCTGCTGCTGTCCTAGTTCTTGGCTCCTCCAGGAGATTTCTCCCTGTGGTGTGGAGCTGTCTACGAGAGCACTTGGGGACTAGGAGGCTAGGCAAGCTGACCGGTGGGTTGCCATTCATGAGTTTGTAGGCATTACACAATAAGAAAAAATTACTCACCTTAGTAATGTTGTTTCTTCGAATGGAGTCTTGCTATATTATGACAATTGCAGTATGACCACAGGTTAGAACTGCTCCGGAGGTGAAATAGTTAATTTTCCATGCAGGCATGGAACTTAGAGCACGAGCTCAGTTGAAAACTCTGTCTGTTGTGCTTCAAACGCAAACTGTCAGATCTTTATGAGCTAAAACTCACTAAGATTCTGTGTGGAAGCTGTAAACCTACACTAGCCAACTGGCTACTAACATAAACACTCATTTTTGGCCTAAAACAAAGACTCAAGTCAGGAGACCCAAAAATGCAAAAACACAACACCAATTCACCCAAAAAGGTAGGTGAAAAACAACAAGGTGGGCATCAAAAAGTGCCAACCCTGTACTGCCCACCCACATCCCCAAAACAGAGGTTCTGAGAGGGGCAGGCAGGGAGGGAGGTCATAATATAGCAAGACTCCATTAGAAGAAACAACATTACTAAGGTGAGTAATTTTTTCTTCAAACAACATGAAGTCTTGCTATATTATGACAATTGCAAACTTCACAGCAGTACCCCATGGAGGAGGGACAGAACCTACCTAGAAATAGGCTCTGAAGCACGGCTGTGCCAAACCGAGCATCACTCCTAGCCTGGATGTCCAGGGAGTAATGCTTGGTAAAAGTGTGAACTGTTTTCCAGGTAGCTGCTTGACATATTTCTAGAGTAGGAATGTCTCTGTCAGCAGCCAGAGAAGCAGCCATACCTCTGGTAGAGTGAGTCCTCAGGCCTGAGGGGGGAACTTTACCCAACTTCTCATAGCAGAATTGGATACAAGAGACAATCCACCTGGCAATGGATCTTTTAGTGGCTGGCTTCCCTTTACCAACTTTGCCATAGGTGAGGAACAGTTGGAGGGAGTCAAACCTATGACCCTTGTTACGCTCTATGTAGTAACTAAGGGCTCTCTTCACATCTAGGCTGTGCAGCATCCTCTCCCCAGAGGAGGAGTGGTCAGTGAAGTACACTGGAAGTGAAACAGAGTGATTAAGGTGGAAATCTGAAACCACCTTAGGCAGGAACTTTCTGTTAGTCCGAAGGACCACCTTATCTCTGTGAAAAGAGATAAACTCCTGCTCTACTGACAACGCTTGTAATTCACTTATGCGTCTGGCAGAGGTGATGGCTACCAAAAACACAGTTTTCCAAGTCACGTACTTGAGCTCAGCTGAAGACAAGGGCTCAAAGGGGGTTGCAAAGGCTGAGCAATGCAAACATTAAGATCCCAGGCAGGGGCAGGATCCCCTGAATGGAGAGTTGGTGTGAAACAACCCCTTAAAAAACTTGGAAAATGCAGGATGAGCTGAAAGGGAAGAGGATTTACCTGCTGAAATAAAAGCAGACACAGCTGCCAAGTGCACCTTCAGGGCAGCTGGTCTCAGCCCCAAAGAATTCAGGTGGACCATATAATCCAGGACTGTGGGTAGATCAGCAGAGACTGGGGAAATATGCTTTTTCGAGCACCATATGGAAAACCTTTTCCATTTGGAATTGAAAGTAGCCCTGGTGGAAGGCTTTCTTGCGGTCTTCAATATATCCATTACACCTTGGGAAAGGTGTAAATCAGCAAACTCTAACTCTTCAAGAACCAAGCCTTGAGATTGAGAGATTTGAGATTCGGGTACCAGAGCCTTCCCTGGGCACAGGTTAACAGATTGTGATTCCTGGGAACGGACAGGGGAGGATGGACTGCTAAGGACAGCAGGAGTGGATACCAGGGCTGTCTGGCCCAATCCGAGACTATCAGAATGACTTTGCATGATTGGGATCTGATTTTGACTAGCACTTTGAACAGGAGAGGAAAGGAGGGAAGGCATGAGAAACTTCCCTCCCAACTGAGAACTAAGGCATCCAGGGGGTGAGCCCAACACTGGGGGCCTGCAGCAAAAAGAGGAAGTTGGTGATTGTCTGGGGCTGCAAAAGATCTATCTGCGGGTGCCCCATCTGGCAAATACTACTCCCAAGACCAGGGATCCAGTGACCATCGTGGTGGCCCTGGGAAATCCTGCTGAGAGCATCTGCCAGGACATTGTCCTTGCCTGGGAGGTGAACTGCCGTAAGGGAGGTGTTCAGGGAGTAAGCCAGAGACCACAACTTCATCGCTTCAGTGCACAAGGCCATAGACCGAGTGCCCCTTGCTTGTTGATGTACCACATTGTAGTGGTGTTGTCTGTTCTGACCTGAATGCTCTTGTTCTGAACAGATTTGGAAAGCTTGAAGTGCTAGAAAAATTGCTCTGAGCTCCAACAGGTTGATGTGGAGCAGAGATCCCTGGGGAGACCACAGACCCTGGGTGGTGAGGTCGCCCATGTGAGCTCCCCAGCCCAAGAGGGACGCATCTGTAGTAAGGATTAGAGAATGAGACTGAGTGACAAAAGGAACCCCTTGTCTCAGGTTGCTCTGATCCTGCCACCACTGTAGGGCTTGGATCAGGGTTCGAGTTACTGGGATCAGCTTGGTAAGAGGATCCTTTCTTTGAGACCAAAAAGCTCTCAAATGGAACTGGATGTCCCTCATCTGAAATCTTGCTCCTTGCACAGCTGCTGTGGAAGCAGCCATGTGTCCTAGGAGCTGCAGAAAATGCCTTGCTGGCCGGGAGACCTGCAGGGTAAATGAGGAGGCCAGGGAGACTAGGGTCTTTGCCCTGTCCAGGGGAGGAAGGCCCTGGCTTCCTGTGTGTTCGGTTCTGCGCCTATGAAGGTAAGAAGCTGGACCGGCTCTAGAACTGACTTTGAGAGATTCAGAAGGAAACCTAGAGAGGTAAGCAGTTGCTGCGTTATCTGAAGGTGTAAATTGACCTGGTCTGGGGACTGGCCTACTAAGAGCCAATTGTCCAGGTATGGAAAGATGACAATCTTTTGCCTTCTTAGGTAGGCAAGGCATTTGGTGAATACCCTTGAGGCAGAAGTGAGGCTGAAGGGCATTGCTCTGAACTGGTAGTGGCCCGAGGGCAGCTCGAACCTGAGGTACTTTCGATGGGAGCTTCTGATGGGAATATGGAAGTAGGCATCCTTGAGGTCCAGGAAGCTAGCCAGTCCCCTGGCCTTTGAGAGGGTAGGATAATTCTCAGAGTCACCATTTGAACTTTGGCTTTAAAAGGTGCTTGTTTAAATATCTGAGATCCAGGATGGGCCGCCATTCTCCTGTCTTTTTTGGGGTAAGGAAGTACCTGGAGTACAAACCTTTGCCCTGGTATAGGGGAGGAACCTTTTCCACAGCTCTGAGAGCCAGGAGGGTAGAGACCTCTACCTCTAGGGCGAGTGCCTCTGATGGAGTTGCAGGTGGAAAAGATCTGGTTCTCAGCTTTGGAAATTTTTTGAAGCTGAGAACCAGTCCCTGGCTTACTACTTCCAGGACCCACTTGTCTGATGTTAAAGACTTCCAGTCCTGGACAAAGTAAGCCAGCCTGCCCCCTACAGGTAGAGGAGAATCGGCCCTGGCAATCCCATCAGGGTGCCTGCTTGGCAGGGGCTTTGGGCTGAGGGGTGGAAGCAGACCTGCTTGTACCCCTGTCTGCCTCTCTCTAAAGAACCCTCTCTGAGCATAGGCAGAGGAGGAAGCTTGGGCTTGGTAAAAGGCCTATGAAAAGACCTGCCCTGCCTCTAGGAAGCTGCTTTTGAGGAGGGCCTACCTTCCTTGGCCTGTGCACTCCTATAGGTGGTCCATATTCATCCATTTTCTTCATGTAATTCTCTGTTTGCTCCCCAAATAGAGAATTTCCCTAACAGGAAAATCCATGGCCTTAGACTGGGTATCCTGAGACAGGGTAGTACATCTGAGCCAAGCCATCCTGCAGTGCCACAGATGTAGCCATGACTCTTGATGAAACATCATTAGAGTCCACTGCAGCATGAAATTGCACCTTGGATGCCTCAATACCATCCATAGCCACCTGTTCCAGCTCCCTGGCAAGCTGGTCAGGGACTTGCTTCGCTAGGGCCAGCACAGTATCCCATCTGGATTTCTGGTACCTAGCAGCATAAGCCATATAATTTGCTTGTCTGAGTCCCAAAGATGGTACCATGTACTGTTTCTTTGCCATAGCATCAATCTTCCTGGAGTCCTTCTCAGGGGAGTGTGAAGCTAGGGGAATATTAGCCTTGTCACAGGCTGCAGCCTGCACTACCCCCACATGGCTGCATTGTTGAGTGAGGAAATCAGTGTCGGAGCCTGATAAGGTATACCTCTTGTCCATCCTTTTATCCACAGGAGGTATAGTGTGAGGAGTTTTAAAACTTTTACTGTCTGTTTCCGAAAAAGATTTATGCAAAGGAATAGACAGTCTCCTAGACTCTGGAATATCCATCATTTCTACATAGTCTGGCTCCTCTTGGTCATCAACAGCTTCCTCAACAGGGAGCTGGAGAGTTTCAGCAACTTTTTTATAAAACATGAAATAAGAAGGGGACTCAGAAAGCCTCGGAGGAGAAACCCCTAGGGGTCTGTCTGAAGAGATGTCCGGATCAATGGGCACATCCAGATCTTCAAAACCTTATTCACTCTCCTCATATTCCTCTTCCCCCTTCCCTGGTTCATAAAAATCCTCAAAATCATAATCTTGAACCGGTGGAACCGGCCGAACCGAACGCTTACCTGAAGGTGTCGGTTCATTCGGAACCGGAGAGAGAGACTGGACAATTTGAATTGCTTTAGCTATTTCCCTCAGCAGTTGGGGAGAGAACTTTGGCTCTACACTAGCTGACTTTCTAATCCTTTTGCTGGAACCCGGCTCTTCGTTTGCCCGAGGAAGTATCGCCCTGGTCAGAGGGGACTACCGGGTTCGGTTGGCACCCGAACTGGCTGGCCATCCGGGTCAGCGGACTTTTTGGCCTCCCTTTCCCTGAGCCTACCAACTCTCTTATCTATGGTGGCAGCAGGGAAATTGTGACAAATCTGGCAGTCTGAATTGAGGTGGTCAAACCCCAGACAATAGACACATGTGGTGTGTGGGTCAGCCTTAGCAAAAGCTTCCCCACAAACACTACAGTGTTGAAACCCAGTGGGTCCAGTTTTTCTTTTGGGTTTCTCAGACATAATGCCAGCCTAACCAACTTGCCCGTTTATGGCAATCCACCAAGCAAGACACCCTTATCGGTTCCGAACCGTGTCACGGGTCGTGGAAAAAACTGTAATGAAATCCGTCTTTTTTAGAACCGATAAGAACCGGGAACCGCACTCTAAAAAAGGACTAGTAGATTTTAAATACAACCTAATCGGTTCAAACCGAACCGATAAAGAATTACAAGTTCCACACAGAAAAAATAAATGTAAAACCTATCTATTACTTACATTACCACAGACAGAGCTTGAACTGACCGGTTACAGTTTAATTTCGGCTAAAAACCGAAAAATAATACTTTTAAACCGACAAAATGAACCGAGCAGAAGGAGAAATCTCTGGAGCGACTGTTCAGTGAGGCAGAGTAAAGAATCTGACAGTTTGCGTTTGAAGCACAACAAACAGAGTTTTCAACCGAGCTCGCGCTATAAGTTCCATGCCTGCATGGAAAGTTAACTATTTCACCTCCGGAGCAGTTCTAACCTGCGGTCATACTGCAATTGTCATAATATAGCAAGACTTCATGTTGTTTGAAAGGGGTATTGCAGTCTGCCACTAAGGTATCACCATTTGAGGGAGGACAGAACCTTACAGTGATGTTGCCTTGGGTGCAACATTGTGGCAAATAAAGCTATTTTATTGTATAATGTGTGCAACCTGTTTTGCTCTTATTTTGTGAGGGAGTGCATTATCAGAGCAGCATAGGTTAAGGTTGGTAGAAGTATGCTCTGAGCTATGATGATCCTGGTTTTAGGGACCATTTGACCGCTTAGGCAATATAAAAGGCCTAGCTTTTGATGGATTGTTTTCGTTACCTGATCCACATGGGGCTTCAGCGTAAAGCCTTGGTCCAGAGTCAGACCTAGATACTTGAAGGGCCTCACTACTTCTATGGGAGAGCCTGAAGTAGTGCCCAGTTGTAGTAGAGAGCTTCTGTTCAATTCCAGGGATCGGGGTACAAACAAGACAGCTTTTGTCTTTCTGGTATTGAGAATAAGCTTGTGTTCCAATAGCCAGCTTTCTAATAGAGAGAAATCAGACTGTAGCTGGTGGCCCAGGTCCATGGTGCTGTCTGAGGTTCTGTAGATTACTGCATTATCTGTGTACTGTACCACAGAGCTGCCTCCACAGTGGTTACTGAAGTCATTAATGAATATTGAAAACAGGAAGGGTCCCAAGATGGAACCTTGGAGGACACCCTCCTTAATGGGGAGTGACTCGGAAGTGGCGCCTCTCCACTTAACCTGTTGGTAGCGGCCAGACAGGTAATCTGTGAACCATTTTAACAAATGTTGGTCAAGGCGAAATTGAGTAAGCTTATCCACTAGGAGGGAGTGAGCTACCAAGTTGAAGGCCTTGGTTAGATCGATGAAGACAGCTCCTGTTGGACTGCCTTCATCGAGGGCCTTAAGGATGTCAGTGGAGAATTTGATGAGGGCAGAGTACGTCCCATGTCTCTACCAGAATCCGTGCTGGGTGCTAGCCAGCAGCTGGTTAGCCTCCAGGTACTCGTGGAGCTGGCCGTAGCTTAGCCTTTCCTGCAGCTTAGATAGTATGCATAAAAGGGAGATTGGCCTATAGTTGCCAATAGGTTCCATAGGGCCTCCCTTGTGTGTGGGCACCACGAATGCTCATTTCCACATTTTGGCAACAACTCTGTCTTCCAGTCTTGTAATGTGAGTGGTCCTGTTTTAAGCCATCTTCTTGTTATGGCCTTTAGAGCCACTGCTACACACACACATGCCAGAGGTAGATTGCCTCCCTTCCTGTTATCAAAAAGTGTTTAAGTCTTAATATAATATTTGTGCAGGTCGGAGGGGTAGATAAGGAAAATATGTGTTGCATCTTTTTATACCCCATCCCAGTACCTCTTCAATTGGGTGCAAGACCAGAATATGTGTGTATGCGTCACCCTGGGTTCCCCACATTGTCTCCAGCACCCAGCTGTAAACGGATCCAGTTTCACTTTTATTACTGGGTATGAATCATCTTCTTGACTCAGAGGTGGAACCTTTCCAAATGAACACTTCTGCTCAAAGGTGTAATCTGAAAGATGAAATAAATAAAAATGAATAAAAGGTCTCCATATTGTCTTCCAAGGATATGTTGGGCTCTACAGTAGAGGTCCAGGTTTCAGAAAGTTGTTAAGTGCAAGGCCACCATGCCATGCCATGGTCAGTACCCCCTTCCTCCTGTTTGAGTTGTCTTGGTCCAAATCCTGTAAGCACTGTGAGGCTAAAAAGCACAAGTCATGTCAGTCTAGGCAGAATATGTTGAAGCTTGATGCCATCCAGTTCAACTTCAGGGCATTTGATGCCAAGTGCTGCTAACGTTAGAGGTCCAACGTCAGCAGAGAAGCCTCAGGAGGAGACATCAGAGAATTTAGTGCCCTGTAAGCTTTTGTCTTCACCAGCTACCTCATCCACTTGACTGGAGGTGGGGTGATATCCATCATTGAGCTAGCTCTGACATGTGCAACCAGCAAGGTAGGAGGTCTAATAAGGATAAGAAGAGGAGGTGACATTTATCTATGTTAAGATCAGACTTGGAGTTGGTGTTAGACTCTCGACATGGAGAACCACTTTAGTACTGGGTTATGGAGAAGTCTGAGTTGATGGCCTTTTCTAAAGTCCTTTATAACATGGGTTCCGAAAATACTGTCTTCTGATTCATCCAAACAGGTCACCTGACCTTTTTTTAATCCCTGATATACCCACAGTTGCATGTTCACAGGGCTTTATTTTACTATTTCTTTAGGTAAAACTCTAATATAACATTGCCCATGTTATAAGAGAATTAACCCACGACAGGGTATGGGTTTACTGAGCATTAATCCATGCCTGGGTGGTTGAAGTCACTCGGCTTCGCTTCGTGACTTCAACCTCCCCCAGGCGTGGATTAATGCTCAGTAAACCCATACCCTGTTGTGGGTTAATCCCTCCTTAGTTATCACTCCCCTCCCCTCCTGCTCATCCATCAATTTCGCTGCCTCTATATTTCAAACATTTAAGCTTTCTACTCCTTAGATGTCTTCAACTCTCCCTTCCACCAAGGAATGTGGAGGAGGAGCCATAGAAAAAGATCTGTATCTCCTCATGAAGTCTGAAGCAGACTCCTCTGATGAAGTTGAGGAACTAGCTGCAAGAGGCTAAACCTTGATCCTGAGGCAGAGAAGAGGCCCAACCCCCATCCTCCAAAATCTAGTTGGTTTTGACCTACTAAGGTACCTGTTTAAAAAAAATAAAAATGCAGTAAATTAACATCCTCATTAGTTGAACATTTGTAGGTCTCAGTTACCTGAACCAATTTATAAGACATAAAAAGTTTAGAATGGTATCTCTGATTTCTCACAAAAAAAGAGACTGCACTGGGATTTGGTGCGCACAATAAATTCCAGTATCATCAACACTAAAAACTGGGCATTCACCATTTCCAATATAAAATTTATCTCTCCGTAAGTTATATTAGAAAAAGCTTATGCAAACTTTATTATGTGCCATAATAAAAAAACGATAGACAGCCAGCCACCTGATGCATTTCGGATATCACATCCTTTATCAAAGGCATAAGCAATGATGTGTTTTCTGCACTTAAACACAAATGTTTAGTGATGACGTCACTAATTACGCCATTAATCTCAACCAATAACACGTTGGAGGTTGCCAAGCATAATTAGCAACTTTGTACTTTGAGAAAACAAAATACGTTTGTATACAATTAAAAACACATTTACAAATACATTTAGAAAAATCCCCCCATTTACATATACAAATTCCATTTTCTGTTTGTACTTCTTAAATATTATACTGAGGGCCTTGTTAGTTGAGTGGTGGCCTACATTAATATCCAACTCACTATCATAGTGTATTAAGAGTAATGAAAATTCAGTCCCGTTCATTTCAATGGGGCACAGCCCTGTGCTTTCCCCTTCTGCACATCATAACGTGCCTGAGCACAGGGGCATGGAGATGAATTGGGAAGTGAAAGTGATTGGCTGGTCACCTTGGGCCAACCTACGATCTCTTACCACTAAATAAAGGTTCAAAATAAAATATTGAAAGTAACACAAAATAACTGTCATAGACCTAAGGTACCACATCCCCAAACTGGTACCTTAGGTCTGCAAGTGTATGAAATCACTTTAATTTTAGGCAGTGACATAGACTAAATGTTGTGTCGGGAGTGGAAAATACATTTACTAAATTGTATCTGTGTTGACTGTGTTTTGTAAGAGGGTAAAAAATGGCATGGTACTGTATTAATGCATAGTCAGCTGAATGGTTTTAACCAATGAAGTTTGAAGGATTTTGTTATGCACCTTCCCAGTCCTAGGGTCTCTTAACCACCCACCCACCCCCGAATTTTATGAGGCAAAATTACCTATTTTTACCAGATTTGCTACATCAATTTTGTTTTAGAATTCTAAAAGAACTTAGGGTAGAACTAGTGACACCACTGACTACCCTCTTTAACAAATCATGGGAGGATGGGGTGGTACCAGAGGACTGGAGAAGGGCAGATGTGATTCCCCTTCACAAAAGTGGGAGCAAGGCAGAAGCAGAAAACTACAGACCTGTTAGTTTAACCTCAGTGGTAGGGAAAATGATGGAATCACTTCTGAAGGAAAGAATTGTTGAGTATCTAGAGGCCAGAGGGGCTCAGACCCAAGGCAGCATGGATTCACAGTGGGACGGTCATGCCAGACAAATCTGATAGATTTCTTTGACTGGGTGACCAAAGTAGTAGATCAGGGAGGGGCTGTGGACATGGCCTACCTAGACTTTAGCAAGGCATTTGACACAGTCCCACACAAAAGATTAATATACAAGTTAGCCAGCCTGGGAGTGGGTCCCAAGATGACAGCCTGGGTAAAGAATTGGCTGGAGAATAGGACACAGAGAGTAATAGTAAATGGAGTCCACTCTGAAGAAGGGGGCTACTAGTGGGTACCGCAGGGTTCAGTATTAGATCGGTCCTCTTCAATGTCTTTATAAGCGACATTGCAGAGGGATTGGAAGGAAAAGTATGTCTCTTTGCAGATGACACAAAGATCTGCAACAGAGTTGATGCACAAGGTGGGGTGGAAAGGATGAGAAGGGACTTGGCAAGGTTAGAGGAATGGTCAAATGTATGGCAGCTTAATTTCAATGCTAAGAAGTGCAAGGTAATGCACCTGGGAAACAAAAACCAAGGGGAAGAGTACACAATGGGGGGTGAAATACTAACAACAAAAATGGAAAGGGACCTAGGGGTAGTCATATCAGATGACCTAAAGGTGGGCAAGCAATGTGAGAGGGCAGCAAGGAAGGCTGGGGGGATACTGGGTTGCATAGGGAGAGGTATCACCAGTAGAAAACAGGAAGTTATTATCCCTCTGTACGGACAGTTGGTGAGACCCCATCTGGAGTACTGCGTGCAGTTCTGGAGACCCAATCTCCGCAAGGACATAGACAGGATGGAGACTGTCCAGAGGAGGGCAACTAAAATGGTGCAGGGTCTGCACGGAAGACATATGAAGAGAGACTTAAGGAGCTAAATATGTATAGCCTCGAGGAAAGGAGGGAGAGGGGGGACATGATAGAAACTTTCAAGTATCTCAAGGGAATCAACAAAGTCCAAGAGGGTAGCATCTTTCAAAAAAAGAGGTGTGCAAGAACAAGGGGCACAATTTGAAGATAGAAGGGGGCAGCTCAGGTAATTTAAGGAAGTATTTTCACAGAGAGGGTTGTGGATGCATGGAACGCCTCGAGGAGGTTGTGGAGTCAAAAACAGTGGTGGAATTCAAGCATGCATGGGACAGTCATAAGGCAATTCTAGGGGGTTGGGGTAGGAAGAAGTAGGCTGCTGGTTAACTAGGATCTGCAGCTTATCCATTAGGTAGGGAAATGGGCAGACTGGGTGGGCCAAGCAGTCCTTATCTGCCGTCAAAATCTATGTTTCTATGTTTATATGTTTCTATGGCAAAGAGTTGAGGTATGAAATTTATTGATCTTCCTGGACCTAAGTCTCCACCACTCATTCACACTAGTGGGATTAGGGCCGGAGGCACTAGGACCCATCGGGAGCAAACTTTTTTGCTGGAGGGTCGGAGCGAGAGATGGCGCTGCGAGGACACGGCGCGTGACTGCGGCTCGGTGATGTGACCCTTCTCGGCGCCGACCCTCCAACCGCCTCAGTTCCTTTTTCCCGCCGAAGTGCGCTTCAGTATCCGACGTCGCTCGTCTGTCGGAGTCAAACTTCAAACTAGCGCTTAGTTTTCAGTTTGTTTTTTGTAACATTATCACGATAGTAGTATCGCTAATTTTATTCTATTTGAAAATTTTTCTAATATCTTAAATTTAACTTACTTGAAGAAGTCTCGGCCTACTGGACGGAGTCAACCATGAGCAGGTCAGGTGTCGGTAGGAGACTTCGTATGAAAGCTGTTCAGTCATCCGGCTGGGTCGGTCAACCTCTTCTCAAGAAACTCAGCGGGGTTCCGACAATGGTCAGTCCGATGCCGGGGATGGCGGTCCCCGTCAGGCATAAAATAAGCGGTGGCTTTCGGCACCGTTCGACCTCGAGCTCTTCGACCCACAGGTCAAAAGAGAAGGCATCTCTCGAGGTCGCCTCTGGTATCTCTTGGCGTCCGACGGGTCGGTTATCATTGCTAGTTGCCGCTCCTTCTTCGGAGTCGCCAACTTCTGGTAATCGTCGTCCTCGACATCGGAGCCCCTCCCCGCCTATAGGTAGGGCTCCAGATGAGCAGTTTCATCAGTGGGCCGCTCTTATGGAGCGATGGGCTCGGAGGTTGGTTCTTCTGCCTGGCTCGGTTGCCTCGGAGCCCTCGGGCCCCTCCGGCGATCAGGTAGGGCGGTTGGACCTTCCTAGTCGCGTGGCGCCTTCTTCGGTGCCTGCGACTCCGTGCTTAGGTGTTTCCCCCCCTCACATGGCTGCAGCGCAGGGGGCCACACCGATTCCCTTATCTCCTGTTTTTGTTTCCTCCTCTTGCTTTCCAGGTTCCTGGGGCTTTTCCCGGCGCCTTCTGCGGGGTCTGTTGGCTTGTCTGCACCGTTTTGGTGCGGTGGGTCTTCTTGAGCCGTCAGCGGCGCCCGTTAGATCTGGCCAGCGCCATTGGGCGGCGCCCGCTGGTCGCGGCGCGTGTGCAGCGCCGTTGGCTGGCGGCGCCGTCGGCTTTGTTGGCGCTGTGTGTGGTGCCGTGGCTTGGCGGCGCCGTGTCGGCATGTCGGCTTCGATAAGCGCGTGGCCGGCGGCGCCATATCGCGGCGCCGTTCACAGCCGCCCCTAGAGGATTCGCGAGTGCCGCTTGCGAGAACGCGTGCCTCTTTAGCGCCGTGTGCCTCCCGCCAGTGCCGTCTTGACCGCTTTGCCATCTCGGGCCGGGGGTCCTCGGGGACTCTCCTTGTTTTTCTGATATTTCTTCCTCTCCTAATTTTCATTCCTTTCCTGTCCAAACAGTCCTTTCTGGACCATCAGGAGATGATGTTGAGCCTGACCCAGACCTTCGGTTGGGTGATGAAGTGGAGGAAACAGGATCTTTCTTTGCTACAGAGCCTGTGGTCGAGCACCTGTCCTTTAAGTCTCTGTTGAAGAACCTGAGATCCACTCTTTCTCTCCAGACTACAGACATCGATCCTGGGAAGATATTAAGACTCCAGTACCTTCATGCTTGAGATCCCTACGGATTTGACTCCTCGATCCAGCCTTCCTTGAGACGCTGTCTCAAATGGTATGGAATAATCCTGCTCTTAATCCTTCAGTGGCTAAATCCATTGATAAGAAGTATTCAGCTCCCAAGGATCGCCTATTTTGGCATCCCAAGCATTTGCGGATCCTATTGTAGTCCTGGCAGAGAATGACAAGGTCGTTCTTCCTCAAACTACTTCAGCTCGACCTATTAACAAAGAGTCTCGTAAGATTGATACATTAGGTAAGAGAGTCTTTGCTGCCTCCACTCTAAGTATGGGTATTGCCAGTTATCAAGGCTATTTTTCTCAGTATGAGTATATCCTGTGGCACTCTATGAAAAGAATGGTTGAAGCTCTTCCAGATTCGGACTCCAAGTCAGAGCTTCTATTGACCGTTACTAGAGGTATTGAATCCAATAACCAACAAGTCAAAGCCGCCATGGACGCTTTCAACACTGCTTCTCGTTCAGCTGCTGCAGGGTTTGTACTCGACGCCATTCCTGGCTGCGTTCTTGCGGCTTCACGAAGGATGCTCAGCAACAGGTAATGGCGCTGCCTTTGATGGCACCTATCTTTTCGGCCCTCAGGTGGAGCAAGCCTTCAGAAGCCTCCCAAAAGACTAGATGGAAGCCATTAAATTGGCCAGAACCTCCGCCTGCCCCTCTCGCGGGCATGCAGAACAGGCGTCCAGTTTCTTAGTCGTCAGTCCTTTCGAGGCAGAAGCAGGGGAAGCTTCCATAAAGCCAACCTGCCCAACCTCAGAAGAAGGCAGCAGAAGCGCGGGGCCTAAAGCCCCAGCGCCACCTTATGAGTTGTTGGCCCAAGTTCCATCCACACTGCCGAGATGGAACTTTCTCCTCCAGTGGAGGTCGTCTGATGTACTTCTACAGCGAGTGGAAGTCCATAACTTCAGACAAATGGGTCCTTCGGATAATTCGCGGGGTTACTCTCTAATTTCCCCCAAATTGTCCTCCCAGGCGACAACCCAGGTTGTCGGCTTCTCAGTCAGACCTCCTCACGCGCGAGATCGGGGGCCTTCTGAACAACAGGGCAATAGAACTGGTGCCCGCATTTTTGAACACAGGTTCTACTCCCATTTCTTTCTGGTTCCAAAGAAAACTGGGGATGCTCCCATTCTAGACCTCAGAGCTAAACAAATTCCTCCCCAGGAGAAATTCAAAATGATTTCCCTCATGCCCTGTTACCCTTGCTGCATCAGGACGACTGGCTGGCCTCTCTGGATATGCAGGATGCGTACCAGCATATCCCCGTCCACCCGACCCACCGCAAGTTCCTCAGGTTTGTAGCTTTGGGTCAGCATTATCAGTTCAGAGTCCTGCCTTTTGGGCTATCCTCGGCGCAGCGAGTTTTTACAAAGTGTTGTGCAGTTCTCATGGTAGCATCTCAGGAAGAGCGGACTCAGTCTTTCCCTACCTGGACGATTGGCTTCTAGCAAGCCCGTCCAGCCAAGGGACTTTGGAAGCCGTGCAAGCGACTTCTCATCTTCTCACGTCCATGGAGCTCTGCTGAATCTGAAAAAATCCCAACTGCAGCCCTCCCAGGGCTCCTTTTCTTAGGGCGCTTCTAGTCACCTCTTCATGAGGCTTTCCTTCCAGAGGACAGAAGACTCGACATCCTCCGGATGGCCCGTTACATCGGGGAGAACCAATCGGTTACAGCTCTCTCGATGCAACACATGTTGGGTCTCATGGCGTCCTCGGTGTTCACTGTACCCCTGGCCCGGTTGCACATGAGAACCACCCAATGGATGCTCTCCACTCAGTGGTCTCCGACCTCTCACCCCCAGTCTTATCCCATCAAGGTGACGCAACCCCTTCGAAGGTCTCTCACCTGGTGGTCTCAAGAGAGCAATCTCCTCAAAGGGTTCCCTTTGCTCTTCCGGACCATCAGATCTCCATCACCACCGCGCCGCTAATGGGACGGGGAGCTCACTGTCTCTCCCTCCACACTCAAGGTGTATGGACTCCGTTCGAATCTCATCTCCACATAAATGTCTTGGAGGTGAGAGCGGTCCTCTATGCGATCCAAGCTCTGAAGGATGTCCTTTGTCACAAGAACATTCTCCTTCAAATGGACAGCAAAGCTGTGATGTATTACATCAACAAGCAAGGCGGTGCTCACTCTTATCCCCTTTGCAGGGAAGCAATGAGGGTATGGGAGTGGTGCTTGGAGCACAAGTCCACTTCCCTTGCAAGTCAATCTCTTGACCCAGGGTTCGTTGGTCCATCCCAACCTGAAATCACTTCACCTTCATGCTTGGCTCCTGAAGAGATAGAAGTGAATCGGTTCAAGCGTCTCCCGTGGAGTCTCGAGCATCCTTCTGGCTGCTCGGGGCCAACTCCCACCACAAGCTTATACGCATCAAATGGAAGCGTTTTCTCTCTAGTGTGCAAAGTCCTCTTGGAACCCCTTTTCCTGTCCTCCTGACAAGGTTCTGGAGTATCTTTTGGACCTATCTAACTCAGGTCTTCAGTACTCCACAGTTAAAGTTCACCTTAGTGCCATCTCAGCGTTCCATGAGCTGGTTTCATCCCTGACTCTGGCTCAGTTACCTATGGTGAAGAGATTTCTTAAGGGGATTCTTCATACCAGACCCCCTGTTAAGCGTCCAGTTGCAGCCTGGGACATTAACCTGGTGCTGGACATGCTCACTCGGAAGCCTTTCGAACCCCTAGCTACCTGTGAGCTAAAATTTCTTACCTGGAAGACTGCCTTCCTGGGGCCATTACCTCAGCCATAGAGTCTCTGAGATACATGCCCTGGTTACAGACCCTCCAGTATACTGTCTTCCATAAAGACAAAGTAGTTCTCCATACTCATCCAAAATTTCTTCCCAAGGTTGTGTCAGAATTCCATCTAAACCAACCTCTGGTACTTCCGCTTACTTGCTAATCTCCAAAATGAAGAGAACGAGCTCTTCATTCCTTGGATGTTAAGAGAGCCTTGCGGTTCTATTTGGACAGAACCCAGGATGTTACGCAAGACTCAACAACTGTTTGTTTCTTTCAGCGACACCCGGCTGGGTCAACCTGTCGCTATCAGATGCATCTCCTCATGGTTAGTAGCATGCCTTGACATTGCTACTCCATGGCTCAGGTTAAATTAGAGAGTTGAAATTATGCGCTTACTCTACTAGGGTGGTGCGACATCCCTGGCGGAAATTCGCAATGTTCAATTGCAGATATCTGCAACGCCGCCACCCTGGAGCTCAATGCATACCTTCGTTAAGCACTATGCACTGGATGTTCATGCCAGGCGACATTCCGCATTCGGCAAAACCATCCTTAATGGGCTTCTACCTTAGACATGTGAGCTCTGGCTCTCCTGCCGCCCTTTTGGGGGATTATCAGCTTGGTACTCTCCCACTAGTGTGAATGAGTGGTGGAGACTTAGGTCCAGGAAGATAGGAAAATTACTTACCTACCGTAATTCTTGATCTTCTTGGACGAGTCTCCACCACTCATTCACTCCACCCTCCATCCCCGAGCTCACGCGGTGTTGGTCTTCACTCCCTCAAATCTTCAGGCTGTGAGGACTTCTTTACTGACCCTTCTTACACGGGTCGTCACGGACTATCTTATGTCCGTGTTTTAATGTTACAGTTACTCTTTCGTTAGTTGCGCTGCACCTCCTTGGTAAAAAGTACTGAGGCGGTTGGAGGGTGGTGGCAGAGTCGTTACTGGCCTCGGGAGCACGCTTTCGCGGCGCCGTGTCTGTGGCGCTCATCTCTGCGCGCCGACCCTCCAGCAAAAAAGTTTGCTCCCGATGGGTCCTAGTGCCTCCGGCCCTAATCCCACTAGTGTGACTGAGTGGTGGAGACTCGTCCAAGAAGATTAAGAATTACGGTAGGTACGTAATTTTCCTGTTTTGTAGGTATCGTATGGAATTAGATCCTTTTGAGGGTTTTGGAAAAAAAATTAGTTTTTTTTGGTTTTGTTTTTTTAAATCGTAATTTATCCCCTCCACATCTTGCCAGCCCGCTAGAGTCATCCTCCTGCCTTCCCTCTGCCCACCTCCATCCCCATGGAGCCGTGGATTACCCCCAGGCGGGGACAGGGCGGGGCCTTAACGCCCCAAGCTACTTACTGTTTTGTCGGTCCGGAAGTAGCAGGGCGAGCAGGGGCACATCGGAGGCACACTTCATGCAGCCCATCTTCCCTGTCCTGGCAGGCATTTTCCCTTTCTCCCACCCCTCCAGCAGACGTATGGCGCCCGGCGTCACGCTGTTGTGTAAGCGGCCGCCCATCCTGTTGTTGGGGCTTGTAATACTCTGAGCCTCCGCTCAGAGTCATACAAGAGCGCGGGCTGTGGCCTCAACCCTCCCCGGAGTAGGCAAGCTGTCGTGGGACGCTCAAGCCTAACTTCCCCCAGCCGACCCACCAGTGACCCGAGTCCGCTCCCGAACCCGGGTCACCAGTGTGGAGCGAGGTGTGGCGTCTAGCGCCTCAACCTTCAGTGCCACTGGGCCGGCAAAAATTAGTTTTTAAGTTAATTGCAATTAATTGGTCATGTGTGCGTGTTCAAACAGCTCTCTGTGAAAAATATCTAGAATAACAGGTAGGCTTTTTCATGTTAAAGTTCAACATGAACAAACACTTTTTTTTATTTGTACTTTATCTGCCTGTCTTCCCACAGCGGCCCCTATCTGCTCGTCCCCACCCCCCAGTCCTATCACCCGGCTCCTCCAGGATCTTACCTTGTGCCGTCCTAGCCACAGGATCGGCTGCCCGGCTACCAATGCAGAGCCTGTCGGGGGTTGACCTTCATCCAGCCACTGCGATGTGTTTTACTCCGTTTTTCTCCCCATTCCTCCCCATTGGTGGGGCGCGACATATCAGCAGTGTACAAGGAGGCGCACACACGCTGCGGAGTCCTGCAGCACCCACCTTTCCGTTGGCGCCCCCGTCCTGTTCTACCCTCAGGCCTCACCTGGGGGTAGTCATTCGGCGGGGCAGCCAAGTATCCTTCCCAGGGAGAGAATGTCCTCTGGATGCTCAATCCTCTCCCTTCCCAGCTGAACCTTGGTGACCCTCTCGCACCGTGAACACAGGTCGCTGGCATGGCCAGAGGTAAGGCATGGATGCCTCAGCCCTCCATGCCACTGGGCCAGTGCCATAAACAAAAACTTTAAGGTATGATAACTTTTTAATATGATAAAAGTTAAGGGTGATAGCCTAGTGTTTGTGAGGGAGGGTTAGTGTGAGTTACACAAAGTATTTTTATAATCAATTAACAGTAATTACTTATTTGTTATTCAGAATAAAAGTTTTTGCAAAGCAATCCTTCACAAATTTTGTTTCTGTAAAATCTACATGTAGCATAAAGATTGAAAATCAGTTTTTGAAAAATATTTGTGCTGAACAGTGGATCTTATCTGTGTCAATCTTCACCATTCATCACAGGTGGGTACTGGCTGGAGATCAGGACCCCGGACCTTTTTTTTTTTTTTTTTAAAGGATAGGGCCGGCGCGTCAGGCGCCGTCCTGAAGACGACGTGCTACATGGCTCGAGGATTAGCCGTTAGGCTAGCCGACTCAGCCTGCCTACCAGTTCTTCGTCTCCCACCGTCGAGGTCGCCTCGTGGAAGCCTAGCGCGAGAATTCAAATTTTGGGCCTTCAAGCCTCGTGTTTAGCTCTACTAGTTCTCTGTCTGCTCCACTTCGGCGTCGCCAGTAAGATCTTTCCTTGTTGTTTCTGTTTCAGCGACTTGAGTCTGTTTTTGGTGTTTTTTTTCCCGTAGGTCATGTCGCGGTCGGAGGGCAAGAAATCTGTGAAGACAGGACGGCCCCCTATGCGTCGGTGCCCGTCCGGCCGCAAGTACTCCGTCACCGACCAACATGACCAGTGCCTTTCGTTACACGACATGGACTCGTGCGACGCCTGCTTCTCGATGGACTGCCACATTTTGGAACAGCGCGCGTTTAAGGTCGGGCGAGCTCCGCCGACTTTCGGAGGTAGGCCGCGCACTCGTCGGGCCAAGCCACGTTCTCTCGGCCCTTCCTCCGGGTCCCCTCCGGTTCCTCCGGACCGCAGAGGAGGGGCCTCGGCTTCTTTAGCCTAGCCATGGCGAGGCTCCTCCCAGCGGCGCAGGAGGCCCGTCCCGCTTCCCCGGGAGGCGGAAGTGAGGCGCTGCCCTGGCAATCACCCTTTCGGGGATGAAGGCTCCCGGTGCTCTCCAGCAGTCCGTTAGGCGGGTGGCCTTGCGTCCTTGGCCTTCGTCGTTCGGTGCCGTGGGGTCCTCAAGCGCCATTCGGCGGTGCCGTGGGTCCTGTCGGCACCGACCCGTTAGCGGTGCCATGGAGGCTGTCGGCGCCCGTTCGCGGTGCGATTACTCTCTGCGCCGTGGAACCGCCTTGAGCGTCATCCTTCACCATGTCTTGCCTCGGCGCGAGGTTGAACCGCAGCGCCCGTGAGGCCGCCGTGTCATCTGTCGGGCGCCCGGCGTCGGCGCTGTTGGGACTCTTGGTGCCGTCTTCGGAGCCGAGTCCTTCGGGGTCGTCGGCGCCGCCTTGGCCCTCGGCGGTCGACTCCGAGGCTAGGGTTTCCGTCGGTGCCGTCTCCGTCCCGGGTGCCTTCCCAGGCACCGGTGGACGTGATGGTGCCACGGCTGGCCCTGGCCATGGACTGCTGGCCCAAGCTGCCTTGCCACCTTCCGCTGGCACCGCTCGCGCTGCTGTGGAGCGGGCGGGGGTTGCTTTGACTTCTGGGCCTCTCGGAAAGGTATCCCTTACTCGACCCCCTAC
This sequence comes from Neoceratodus forsteri, assembly GCA_016271365.2. Taxonomy (NCBI): domain Eukaryota; kingdom Metazoa; phylum Chordata; order Ceratodontiformes; family Ceratodontidae; genus Neoceratodus; species Neoceratodus forsteri. Next base: position 360,426,876 of record JADMNL010000024.1, read on the forward strand.
CGTTTGGCTTAGGGCCTCGGACTCTTCCTCTTCGGAGTCGGAGTCCGGCTCGGAGTCGGATGGGCAGTCACACCCTTCGGGGTTGTCTGCAGGGAGGGCCAGCTGGCGGTTTCCTCGTCGGGTCTCGGCAGCCCCCTCCGAGGTGAGTTAGGGTTCCCTCTAAGGCTAGGGTCAGTGGCGCTGACCAGCGGGCTGTGGTGCGTGCCACCATTGCCTTGCAGCCTGGCCTTGGAGGGTTCCTTGACCCCTCGGCAGTGGTACCCCCTACTGTGACATCTCTCGGTCGCCCAACTTCGGGGCCTATCGAGAGTGCCACGAGAGGGGAGGGTGCTCTTTCCGGGATGGCCCCCTCGGGGGCGACCCTGGCTACTGAGCTGCCTGGGCTGGCCGCTGAGGACCAGGACCCTTCAGTTCCGAAGGGTCGGGGGTATGGGTTGGTAGCGGCCTTCTCTGGGACCCACCGGGCCCCGGACGAGCAGGTGCAGACTTCCGCCCTTCCCCTGGGTTCCTTGAGAGGTCCCATTCTTTCGAGGCAGGGGACCGTCCTTTTGGACCTTTATGGCCCCGGTCGCCTCACTTGGGGGATTCTTTTGGGCGCAGTCTAGGCAGTACCGAAGCGGTTGTGCAGCTGTCAACTGCGGAGTCTTCCAGGACTCCCCCCGTGCGAGTCCGTGGTCCGCTCCTTAGCCCTGGCAGAGGTCAGCCAACTTCTTCTCTCGGCTCTGTCCACTCCCCTCTGCCACCTTCTCCTGCGTTCCCAGGTATCCTTGGTCCTACTGGACCCCTCACCTGGGAACAGTTCAGAGCAGTGGCTGCTCATTTCCCTGCTTACGTTAGGGCTTTGGAAAGTCAGGTTTTTCAACCTCCCCCTGAGCAGCCACTCTCTGAGCTTATGGTGACCTCCAGCTCCTCATCTCCCTCTTCTGGGGGAGAGGAACCTTCTGTCCACATCTCTCCTGCTGCTGATCTCTCTGAGTATCAGCGTTTCCTCGCGAGGATGATGGAGGACCTTCACCTTTTTCCCTCTTCTGTTAGCAATCCAGAGCATGCGGCGCACGCCTTTCTAGGTGATTTTGGGTCAGCCACCCTCGTGGTGCCGCCTTGGCCCACTCCCTTTCGGGAGGCGTCCTTGCTTTTCTGGCAGAGGCCCTTCTCCGGAGTTCCTGCCCCTGGGGACCTTTGCCAGAGGTATTGCACTCCCCCGGATTCTCCAGGTTCCTTGCCTCATCCGCAGTCCGGATTGATGCACCTGGACACTCCTGATGGGCTTCGCGCCCTCCACCGTGACCGGCCCCCGGATCAAGACTCCTCGGATTTTGATTTCTGGGGGAGGAGGACTTTCTACTCGGCACGGCTCCTTCTCTCCATTTCTGCACATCAGGCCCACTACGCTGCCTATAACAGGTACTTGTGGTCAGCGCTAGGTCAGGTCCTAGCCGCTCTGCCTGACTCGGAGCAAACCAGGCAAGCCATTGCTCTCTCTGCACGTGGCCTGGAGCTAGCAAGGCACCAAGCAAGGGCATCTTACGAAGCCAGTGAGGTAGCTACCAGGGTCGTAGGGACAGCGATCTGCGCCAGAAGATCGGCATGGCTTCGCCTCTCCCGGTTGTCACCCTTGGCCCGGCGTAGGGTGATTTGCTCCGCTCACCAGGGAACCTATCTCTTTTCCCGTAGAGCGAGACAGCGTTTGTCGGGGCAAATTCCTTCCCCGTCTCGCTCTTCCCACTCTCGGGCCTCCTCAGACCCAGAAGTGTGTCACCCACTGAGGGCTAAGGGACGCTGTCCCTTAGGGTGCAATCAGTCAACCCCCTTCGGGGGGCTTGGTACTCACCCAACTGTGATGAATGGTGAAGATTGACACAGATAAGATATGAAAATTACGTACTTACCGTAATTATGATCTTTCTGTGTATCTTCACCATTCATCTAATCCCTCCATCCTCGCGAGGCTCCAGTCTCTGGATCCTCCTCCTCTGTGCCTTCCTCTCTTCTCGGTTAGGTGCTGAGTCCTCTGGGGCAAACAGGGCAGTTCCCTCCACTGGTTTAGTGGAACTATGTGGGGAAGTGTCTTCTCATTCCTAGTCCCCTCAACTTTGCCATCTTTCGCACCCTTGCTTGAGTGAGATTAGTGGGGACGCACGGGGGGGACAGTTTAAGTGCCTCTCCTTCTCTTCTACATATCTTCACCCCTTCGGGGTGCGAACTGGGGGTTGCCCTCCTGCTGTTATCCATCTATTTTTAAAAAAAAAAAAAGGGGGGGAAAATCTCCTCCCCTTTTTTTCACCAAATATCTCTGTAGAGAGTGCATACTGGGTCCCTGTACCCTGTCCTTCTCCAGAATAGCCGACTCTGCTTTTGGGGTATTGCCAGTTATTCTGTGCCTTGAATTCTGGCAGAGAGCTTTGCTAACTCCTTGCAGTTCCTATACTCTCTGGTGACGGACAAAGGGTCCTGGATCCTATTACCTCTCACTCTCTCCTAAAATTCTCCCCCCCTTCCCTCCCTTCTTCCGTTTCCAGAGATTGGATCTCTACCCAATCCCCTTAGTCTTACTTCTTCCATGCTGTCCTCTCAGTCGTTATTTCTCCTTTTAGTTCAGTTTTCTCTTCCTTTTTCTGTCCCTTGGACTCTCTTGTCCCACCCTCCATCCCTTCCTCTTACCTCTCCGGCGACTCCAGAACTGGTAGGCAGGTGGAGTCGATGCAGCCTAACGGCTATACCTCGGCGCCACGTGATACGTCGGCCCGGGGCCAGGCGCTGATGCTGCGTCGGCTCCGCCTGTCCACTAAAAAAAAAGGCTCGCTGAGAGTCTGATCTCCGGCCAGTACCCACCTGTGATGAATGGTGAAGATACACAGAAAGATCATAATTACGGTAAGTATGTAATTTTCATTTTTTGTCTTGTATGATGATTTTTATACTCTTAATGAGGTTATTATAATATTTGTACTGCAAAATGTTTTTTCTGCTTTGTGACGATTTATAAAATATAAAATCTTTGTAGAACAAAACCAGAAAAAACAGGCACTCCCCCGTTAGGGCTAAAAAATTACACTGCTCAAATAAGATTTACTGTGTAAATTGTGCTGTTCTATTCAGCGCCAATCAGAAGACTGCACAAAAAAGCCTGTTGTGTTTTGGAAAAGTTCATTTTTCAAAGTCGCATAACACAGATTGCAACTCACTTCTTTATATACAAGTTATAGCATCATACTACAATCACGACTGTCACCACCTGCGTTTGCCTGGCAATCCACAAATTTATAAACAAAAAGTGCAAATATAGGCACTGGGGTGTAGGTGCTAAATAACATGCCAGTCACTTCAGTGCTGTCTGTTATGCAGCAGGGAACAGCACCATGTTTTTCAGCACTATGTCCTTGAGCACCAGCTGTGACACCATGTTGTTTGGCGCCATCGGTGTTGACAGTGTCACGTTTCTCTGCTTTGGCACCATGATAGACAGTGCCATGTACAGTTACAAAAGCCCCATGTTTCTCAGCACTGTTGCATGCTGTAGGATACTTAGTTAAATGTGTACCCCACAGTTCAATCCTGGGGCCACTGTTCTTTATGATATACATAAATAATTTACAGGATCATATTCATATTCATAATACTCGCATTCGGTTATATGCTGGCAACACAGTGATACTAGCAACAACAAATACCCAGAGATCGATGCTGGGTAGGCTTCTGGCTGATTTACTCATACTCGAGGGCTGGTTTTGTAGATCAAAGCTAGTGTCAAGTTTCAAGAAAACTCAAGTTATGATTTTTCAAACCAAACAAAATAACAATAGTCTACAAGGTACACAGGACTCTGAAATAATTACCTTGGAATGCCAGAAACTGCTAGTTACTAAGCAGTACCAATATCTTGGATATGAGTTAGATAGCTCTCCGTCAGTTGAGTCCCATCTAGGTAACACAGTACGGAAAGTAAATTCAAGAATTGGATCATTAAGGAGATCAGCCTCAATAGTTATGTATAAAATAAGAAATATGATAGCCATGCAGTTGATTTTACCAGTCCTAGAGTATGGAAACTTAGTTTATGGGTTTGCCAACCAAAAACTATTGGATAAAGTAGACCTAACTTATAATCGTCTGACCAGATGTGTCTTAAACTCTCCCTTTTCAGCTCATAATTGCACAATGTATCATCTGTTGAAGTGGAACAGTTTGGCATTATGACTTAAAAAACAACAGATATATTTAGTATTCATAGTGAAAAATGGGCTAATTAAGGGTAATCTCTCCTTGGCACAAGAGAAGGTTAATCAGAGATATCACCTTAGGGATGTGTTGCATACAGGTCTAACAATTCCAAGAATTAGAAATAGATATGGTCAGATGACCTTGCAGTATAATGCTGCAAGGCTGTGGAATGAAATTTCTAGGTTCTTGGATATGTTGTTCATCCACACTTATTGGCATGTCCCTTTCCCCTTTAAGAATCGCCAGAAGTCATCAAGCTGGCTCCTCCCACCAACATGGGTGGTATAACCACGGCTCCGCCCCATGATACCAGATCTTCCTTTCCGCTTTGAAAATTCAGGTTGCCTCATTCATGCTCCCGCATTTTGTAGGCCCTGGCTTCAAAACCTTAGGTTATTCTGAAAATTTGTCTAGTTCGCATTAACGACCGGAGCTATTTATCTTCAATTTTGGAAGACAGGTCTTCCCCTGGATTTCACCGGTGTTCATACGGCCAGAAAAGGTCATGCACCGATCCCCACACCACATGTGTCTATTGCCTGGATGTCGACCATGACACCTGGAAAGGCGATTTTTGTCTTGCATTGTACCCTAACGTCCTTGACGACTGTCTCCTATGCCTGAAGTTGGGAAGGCTGGAAAAATGGAACCCTCCAGTGAAATCAAAGGAGGCTTGGTGGGCAGTTTGCATGGCCGCTGGATCCGCTAAGCAATTGGAACGCATGCAAGCCTTCGAGGAGGAAGCGGCTCATGCCAGGGAATCTTCCTCTCAGCGCATATATTCGTTCCGCTCAACCTGGGCTCCACATTCTCTGGTTGCTTCCAAGAGTTGTGCCAGTCTCTCCCGACTAAAGGAGAGGGTCCTGCGGGCACGCATTCCTCTTGGTCTTGTAAGCAGGAAAAGGACCTGGGATTGTCTTGGTCTCAGCGAAGACATTCTTGGGATCAGGAGAGACCTCAGTCCCAGGAACCGGCGGTCTTGACTTCGATCAAAATTGCCTCTTCGGCCACTGGCTTCTCGGCTTTGCCATCTTGCCAGTCGACCGAAGTGTCGATCGATGAGGTTGAAATAATTATCAACCCGATCAACCCATTGTCATCGACTCCAGTCGACGATTCTTTCAGTCGGACTCTGGTCCTTTCTTTCCCCAATGAGGAGACCCAGCCCACTGGAAATCCTGTCGAGGAAGTGGTCCCCGACCCTGGGAAATCACCAGTCCCGCCGGTGTCTCCCGAGCGACGGAATCGGCCCATCCGATCTTGATTGAGATCTAGGGCCCCCTCGACCGATGGGCTGAGGAAGAGCCCCAAGTGCTCAAAAAAGAGGCAACGCCATCAGTTGTTCTCGTCGTCCTCGGATGAGGAGAGGCTCTGGCGGAAACTCCGGCACTACGAGGACCTCATGTAGCAACAGCTGATTCTGTCCGGACACAAGCCGACCCTGGCTTCCACGCCGGCCATTACTTGGCTGTCGCCTCCTAGGCTGAAGCTGGCTCTTTCTGAGCTGATTAAGTTGGCTCCCCCGCCCGCAGAGCCAGCGAAACCTCTGGTTCAGCCTAAACCGGTCTCTCCACTGATCGTGGTGGAACCACCACCCAAGCAGCCTGTGGGAGGGGCTCCTTCTAAAGAAGATAGACCAGACACCGGGCTTCCCCAGCGTCTTTTGGTCACTGTCACCCCAGACCGCCCTTGACGGGTTGAAAGTGACCTGGGTGATCGACCATTGTATCCGGATTCCTTGGATTCGGATGAGACCGGCCTACATTCTCATCCCAGGGATGATGAATCAGCCGGTGGGTTAGAGATGGAGGAAGGTCCTTCGTCCTTTCAGGGCATTCTTCACCTCATCTCTGAGTCTACAGGGATGCCCCTGGAACCTATCCAGAAAAAGGCAGAGTACCCTGCCACGGACATCCTCAAGAGAGGGGGATACACCATTGGAGGCCCTTCCTGTGGCTGAGGCCATAGTTGGGCAGGCCTTAGAACTTTGGCAGTGCCCTGCCTCCTGTCCAGCTCCATCTGCCCGCATGGTCCACAAGTATGCGGTGCCCATGGGGTCCCTTACGGGGTTCACAGAGCACCTTTTGGCCAAGAGCCTGGTGACCGCCTCTGTGTTCAGGTGTACTGGCAGTTCTGCCAACACTGACCGACCTCCCAAAAAAGAATCCAAACTCTTGTATCATTCAGCTCGAAAGGTCTATGCAGCCTCATCTTTAGACCTTCGTCAGGCAAGTTTGGCCATCATCATGGCACACTTCTCCCATGCCCTCTTGGGATCTTTGAATGAAGTCCTCCCACACTTTCCTGCGGACATGCAGACCACAGTCAAGCAGGGCTGGGTTGTTGCCAAACAGCAGCTTCAGACAGCCCTGGACATTGGAGATTCTTGTGACCGCTTGATGGCAGCCGCAGTTGCCTCTCATCGCAGGACTTGGCTGAGACTCTCCTCTTTTCCGGCAGATACTCAGCACAAACTAGCTGATGTGCCTTTCCTGGGCACCGACCTTTTTGGCCCAGGTGTGGCTGGTCACCTTCAGCGTATTGAGCACCCCAATGCCATCTTGGATGCTACTTCTACTAAAGGTTCTTGGGCAAGAAACTTCAGAAGAAGAAGAAGCCTTTTCGGCACTCTTCCTCTGTGGCACAGCAACCCTCTTTTCAAGGAGGGCAGGAGAAACAGCAGCAGCAGGCTCAAGCTTGGCAACCCTGGGCCCTCCAAGGCCCATAAACGAGGCTGAAGTTCAGGTCCTGGATCCTCCTCCTTCAAGCCTGCTCAGTGATGGGGCAGGGGCTGCCACCCCCTCTCCCGTCACGCCAGCTCTGGGTCCTCACGTGGGGGCCGGCTCCACCGCTTTCTTTCCGCCTGGTCCGTTATTACCACGGGCAAGTGGGTTTTGGAAATGGTTGGTCAGGGACTGCCTCTGGAATTCGAGCAGCACCCTCCAAGCCAAGCCAAGCCCCTCAGGAGGAAAGAGTATCCATCCATACTCAATCGGCTCTCTAAGACGACATCACTCAGCTCCTCCTCAAGGAGGCAGTAGCTCCAGTGGTGGATTCTCCAGCAGACCCAGGCTTTGTCTCCAGGTACTTCCTGGTGCCCAAGCGGATGGGGGGGGGGGGCTGGTGCCCCATTCTAGATCTGCACGACCTGAATCAGTATCTCAGGTCACACACCTTTCAGATGGTCACTCTGTCCCAGATCATACCTTCCTTGGAGCGAAACATGTGGTTCTGTTCACTGGTTCTGCAGGATGCGTTCGTTCATGTCCCAATCCATCCGTCTCATTGGCAGTTCCTCCGCTTCACAGCTGAAGGGACCCTATACGAGTTCCGAGCCAGGTTGTCTGGCCTGTCATCGGCCCCACGGGTCTACACCAAATGCATTGCAGTGGTAGCAGCCCATCTCAGACATTGGGGGGTCAGAATTTACCCCTACCTCGATGACTGGCTCTTAGCAGGTCCAACCCAGCAGGAGGTGGAGAGGTCCAGGGACCTGGTCCTCCAGACCTGCTCTCAACTCGGCCTCTTGATCAGTGAGGCCAAATCGGAACTCGTGCCTTCTTAGGTGATGTGCTTCATCGGGGCAGAGCTTGATTCTCGTCAAGCCAGAGCTTGGCTCCTGGTGGACAGGGCAGCGGTTCTCTCCTCCTTTGCCCAGTCATTTCTGGTTGGGCAATTGCACCCTGCCCAGGACTTTCTGCTCCTTCTGGGTTACATGCACCTCCGTGGTCAGCTGGGTCCGGTGGCACATGCGTCTCCTCCAATGGCAGCTGGCCGCCCAGTGTACTCAGCACCGTGTTCATTTCGTGCAGCTGATCACTGTAACCCAGAAGATGTGGGACGCTCTCCAATGGTGGACCACCCCAGACTGGTTGCAGGAAGGGATCCCATTTGTCCGCCCAGAGTCGACGGCCATCCTCATGACCGATGCTTCTCTCATGGGCTGGCGATTCCACATGGGGACAAAAGGACCCATGGGTTCTGGACCCCCAAGGAGTCCCGATACCACATCAACCTGTTGGAGCTCATAGCAGTCAGACTGGCATGGTCAGCTTTCGCTCCTCAGCTCCGTGGTCAAGTGGTTCAAGTCCAGATGGACAATACCACGACATGTACTATCTCAACAAACAGGGCGGCATGCACTCCCATCTGCTTTGCAGAGGTGCTCTGCATCTGGACCCTCGTCAGCCATCTGGAGGCGGATCTCATAGCCATTCATGTGGCAGGAGCCTCAAACCATCTAGCAGATGCTCTCAGCCACTTAGGCGAGACATCCCACGAGTGGTCTCTCCATCCTGAAGTAGATTACAGCCCGTTCTCCCACTGGGGCAAACCGATGGTGGACCTGCTTGCCTCCAGGGAAAACATCAAGCTGAGACTGTTTCATGCCCACCTCCCTCAGCAGTGCTCACTGCAGGGGGATGCCTTCTCAAGGCCGTGGACCCCAGGCCTCTTCTACGCCTTCCCACCTTTTCCCTTGATCCACAGGGTACTCCTCAAGGTGAGGAGGGACAAGGAGAAGGTGATTCTGGTAGTTCCAGACTGGTCATGCCAGTTCTGGTATCCAGATCTCCTCAGCCTCAGCTGCAGGCCCCAGGAGCGGCTTCCAGCACACCCAGACCTGATCTCTTTCAGTCAGGGGTAGGTATGCCATCCAGACCTTCAATCCCTGCACCTCACAGCCAGGTTCCTGAGCGGCTAGAGTTCCAGGCTTTGGGTCTTTGGGAGGATGTCCTCACCGTGGTGGAGGCATCCGGAAAGGAATCGACCAGGAAATGTTATGCCTTCAAATGGAAAAGGTTTTCCATTTGGTGTCAGGGCAAGGGCCTGGACCCTCTGTCCTGTCCGGTGGCTAACATTTTCGACTACCTTTGCTCTCTGTCCAAAGGGGGTCTTCAGTCATCAACCCTTAGGGTGCACCTGGCACCCATCTCTGCTTACTGGGTGCGGGCCGGTCAGCCGACGTTGGCACAGGAGACAGTGGTTGGCCGCTTTTTCAAAGGCCTGGATCACATATCGCCTCCGGTGCATGAACTACCACCTCTGTGGGATCTACTGTTGGTACTGGCAAAGCTCATGGGCAAGCCATTTGAACCAATGCACGTGTGCATTGTCACACTTGTCATGGAAGACGGCCTTCCTGGTGGCTATCCCATCTGCCAGGACAGGGGAGCTCCAGGTGCTTTCAGTGGACTCCCCTTAGCTGGTCTTCCACAGAGCCAAGGTTTTCCTACGCCCCCAACTGAAATTCCTTCCGAAGGTGGTATCAGAGTTCCACCTTAACGAGGTGTTAACTCTGCCAGTATACTACCCTAATTACACCTCGGAGGCCGAGTGCAGGCTCCATACTTTGGACCTGAGATGAGCTTTCTTCTGTTATAAGGAGAGGATAGCGGAAATTTGGGAAGAGGCTCAGCAGCTGTTTGTCACCTACACTGAAGCCGCTTCTGGCATACCTGCAGCAAAACAGACTATTGCAAGGTGGATTACATCTTGCATAAGTCTGTGCTATGAGTTGACGGGCATGGAGCCTCCCAGAGGGATAAGAGCTCATTCTACTCACCATACCGCTGCTTCGGTGGCTGCTTCCAGGGAAATCCCTATCCAGGAAATCTGTCGGGCTGCTAGCTGGAAGTCAGCAAACACTTTCATTACCCATTACCACATCGACCTTGAGTCATGCCGGGATGCTGGTTTTGGGGCCTCAGTTCTCCAATCTCTATTTCCCAAGTGAGTATCATTGGGGGTGTGCACCTTGCCTCCCTCCTCCCGGAGAACTGCTAGCAGTCTGCCAAAAGTGTGGATGAACAGCATGTCCATGATCCTAGAAAAACAGGTTACTCATCTGTAACAGTAGTTCTTGGAGTGGTATATGTTGTTCATCCACACGGACCCACCCGACCTAACCGGCTGCGGGCACGCAAACCTGGTTTCCAGCGGGCTAAGATCTGGCGTCATGGGTCAGAGCTGAGGGTTATACCACCCGGGAGGGTTGAGAGGAGTCAGCTCGAAGACTTCCGGCAGTTTTTAAAGCAGAAAGGGACATGCCAATAAGTATGAATGAACAACATATGCCACTCCTAGAACTACTGTTACAGGTGAGTAACCCGTTTTTCCCCTTCAACAAGAAATCTGACTAAGCTAAGCTCTTTTGTAACAGCGGATCGTCATTGAGGCTATCTCTTGCAGAAGGTACTATCTTTGGGAGCCCGTGTGAGAACGCTCTTCAGACGGTTGCTTTCTCCAGCAGTGCATAGTGGGGACCACCCAACTGTGATGTCATCACTCCCTGCAGGTATAACGGAAGTGGGCGGCCCCAGTATCCTCAGATCTAATCCTATCATCTCGCAGCACAGCAGCTGTTCAGCTTCCAGTGCCTTGATGACATCAACGATGATGAAAAGTACTACTAGAACAGCTTGCCATTCTCTACTTTTATTTTTTTTTTCGGAATGTCTAAGTCCGAGTCATTATTCAAAAAGTGCCCTTGTGGCAGGAAGATATACAGGTACAACGAGCACCCTGTCTGTGTGCAGTGCTTGGGGGCCACCCACAACATTCTTGATTGCTCCATCTGCAAGCATTTTAATAAGACGACTCGTCATCAAAGGCTCCAAGAAATCAAGTCTGATATTATGGAGCAGAAGATTGCTCTAACTGAAAAGAAGGAGTCTCACTGCCTTGCCTCCTTCTCTTCTTCGCACTCTTCTCAGAAGAGTTCCAAACACAAACACGGGGACCAAACTCTGTCTTAGGATGGCAAACGATCCCACTCATCAATGATGTCCTCCTCTGGCCCATCATTTGTCCAAAAAGGCGAAGCTCTCATTGACGATGGCCCTCCCTGTCCTCTCGTCAACAACGCTCAACACTGCTGTTGCTGTGGTAACTTCCTCAGTGACCACTGCCATTACAAGCCGCTCGTCGATGGCCCAGCGCTCCTCCAGACAGGACCACTCTGCCTTCCCATCGACGTCTTCATTTAGACACTCAGATACATCACCCTTTCAGTCTCCGTCGATGAGACCATCGACAGAGCAGGAATATGTGATAGAGGAAAAATGATTTTCTATTACTGTTTTGCCAAAACTGCCACCACCTACACAGGTGGCATCTCATAGGGGCTTACTTATGGATAGCAGGGGACAAGACCAACCCTGCCCAGGAGTGCAACTGTTTCCACAGCCGCATCCCATATCCTCCATTATACCCCTTGCTTCTCAGACCACAGGACCTCCGCTTCAGGGGTTACCTTCTCAACAGCCGGCAACTACTGCCTCAGTGGATGTAGCCACAGTAGTGCAAACTGTGCTGCAAGTTATGCAGGGTCTCCAACCCTCACAACCAAATAAAGCAGCCAGACTTTCACCCTCTTCCTCCCCCTCTCCTCCACCCAAACACTTCTGGCTGGAAGCTACATATGTGCCCGGCAGGGATCCATCTAGATCTCCACTCCATCCTATCAGTCAATGGAGGAGGACACTTCATGAGGACAAAGGGGAATATGAGGAAGACCTTGATATAGGAGATGGCTTACAACCTCCTTCTACCAATTCTACTATATCCTCCTTTGAAGGGGATCAGGACCGTCTTACTCCAGTCTCACCCCCTGATGACCCCACCGTCATAGAAATCATGGCTCAAAAACAGAAACTCATGGACTTTACCACAAAAGAGCCTGATAGGCAACGCCAGAACCTAGCAGACTACCTGGAACTCCAAGAAGATCCTGCCATTGTGGTCCCGCCTATCATCCCATCTTATCAAGACATGGTCCTGACAGCTTGGCAAAAACCTACAGATATCCCCTCAGTGTCTCGTAAGGTGGACCACCTTTACCAGGCACCGGTAGACCACACCTACTTGCCACACCACAGGCAGACTCAGTGGTCATTAACGCTGCACATTATAGGACTAAGAAACCAAAACTTCTGAGCTCCCTTCCCCCAGACAAGGAATCCAGACGTCTAGACCATATGGGGAGGAAAGTATATCAGGGGGCCACTCTGAACATAAGGGCCATGAATTATATGGGCCATATGTTAAAATATCAGAAGACCCTTTGGGCAACTGCCACTAAGGTAGCGAACAGATTTCCTCAGTCTGAGGAGAAAGACAAACCATTAGCCACTTTTAATATTGGCTGTAGTCTTTCGCGTCGCTTACTTAGAGTAGCATATGATGTGGCAGATACTTCTGCCAGATTCTGTGCCATAGGGGTCAGTCTGAGATGTCACTCATGGCTCAGAGTATCGGCCTTCACATCGGACGTCCAACACAAGATTATGAACGCACCCTTTAATGGGGAATAATTGTTTGGATCAGCCACAAAAAACATCTTAGATGACCTACAGGCATCTGGCCATACGCTAAGATCAGTTCATGGTATGTACCATATTCTCAAGGGACTGGACAACCTAAATACTATCAACAGTACCAATTTTACTGCATGGGCGACAACGTGGTTCAAGTATGCAGTCCTACAGAGGGAAACAGCACTCACAGGCATTTAATAGATCTACGTCTGCAGCTTCCTGTGGTGGTCATTCCACCCCCACTGCCAAGGGTGTCTCCACCATGTCAAACTGACTTGGCCCCAGCCCTCCCATGCCCTTCTCAGCAGGCCTCGGAGGCAGCAGGGGGTCGCTTTTCATGCTATCTAGAGGCCTGGAAAACAATTGGACAAGTGGGTGATACAAATCATACAATCAGGGCACACTCTCAAACTAATAGAGTGCCCACCGACACACCCACCACCACATGTTACCTACCAACAGGACCACATTCCCATCCTGTTGGAGGAGTTGCAGTCCCTTAAGCAGAAAATGACACTACAACCAGTCCCAATGGAACAACAAGATAAAGGTTTTTACTTCCATTTCTTCCTAATTCCAAAATGGACGAGGGACCTCAGTCCAATGTTGGATCTACGCTCTCTCAACAAATATATCCAATACAAGTTCTTCTGTATGGTCACCTTAACCACCATACTTCCCATCTTACATCAAGGAAACTGGCTATGTGCCCTGTATATGAAGGGCGCATATCTTCATATTCTCATCCTCCCGGCACATTGCAAATATCTTCACTTCAAACTGCTAGGGGAACACTGTCCATTCAGAGTGCTCCCATTTGGCCTCTCATCAGCACCCAGAATATTCACCAAATGCCTAGCAGTAGCAGCTGCCACCCTCAGGTGAAGAGGCCAGTTTATATTCTCTTTTCTAGATGATTGGCTGATGAAAGCCTCCACAGGAGACAACCTCATCCACTCCCTACAGGCCACTCTGTAACCCTTCCAGCAGTTGGGCATCACAGTAAACCTCCCCAAGTCTCAAACAAATCCATCCCAGAGACTCCAGTATATTGGGGCCATCTTGGACACCACAGCAGGGAAAGCTTACCTGCCAGAAACCAGAAGCCAAGCCTTGATAGTTCTAACAAACCTATACAGTGCAGTTCCAGTTGTCACAGCCAAACAACTCCTAAAAATCCTAGGACACATGGCAGTGGTCATCACTATCATCCCATATGCCCACCTCCGCATGAGGCCAATCCAGTGGGCCTTCAGGCAACAATGGCACCAACGCACAGGGGATTTGGAGGACCAGATCATGGTCACTCTCACATTTCTCAATGCACTAAAGTGGTGGGCAGACCAAGCCAGTCTAGACAAAGGCATGCCCTTCCAAGTGCCAATCCCTGTACGGATCCTAACCACAGATGCTTCAGTGACATGTTGGTGCGCCTATTTGGATCACAAATACCAAATGCAGGGCACATGGGACATATGCACTTGACGACTCCATATCAACACCTTAGAAATGAAGGCAGTGAGGCTCTCACTACGGACGTTCCAGTCTTACCTGTTACCAGGTCCCTTACTGATACAGTCAGACAACACTGCTGTAATCTACTACATCAGCAAGCAAGGGGGTACAAAATCCCTCTATCTGTGCCAAGAGGCATCCAGAGTATCATAGCAGTCCATGTACCAGGTGTGCAAAACATCCTAGCAGACAATCTAAGCAGGTACTCCCAAAGTCACCAGTGGACAATCAAGGCATCACTCCTACGGAGCATATTCAGAACCTGGGGCATTCCAGAGGTGGACCTATTCGCCTCACCAGAGAACCACAAACTACCTTGTTACTGTTCTATTGTATTGGACAAGAGGGGCCATACTACAGACATTCTGTCCCTGTCATGGACGGGGACATTTTTAGATGCCTTTCCCCCTGTTCCACTTCTCCAAAGAGTACTGCTAAAACTACAAAGAGAACCAGCCAAGCTGATTCTAATCATACCTCTCTGGCAAGACAGATTTGGTTTCCCTTGCTACAACAGTTGACGATCAAGGATCCCATCCCTCTTCCCCTGTTGCCAGACCTTCTGACTCAACAGCAAGGGGCCATTCTCCACTCCATCCTACGGTAACTACACCTCCATGCCTGGCTCCTGAGCACATCTTCATGAACAGGCATAATGTTTCTGACAAAATGGCACAAGTCTTGTTGGCCATTAGGAAACCCTCCACAAGAAAATGCTATCAAGACAAGTGGAAGCGATTTGCCCTCTGGGCAGCCCAGCGGTCTCTCGACCCCTTTACATGCCCCCTCTCGGAAATCCTAGAAAATCTGATGGATTTATCTGCACAAAACCTGGGATACTCTTCCATTAAGGTTCATGCGGCAGCCATCTCAGCATTTCATGAACCAATAGGGAATAAGGCAATAGCACAGATAGACCTCACAAAGATGTTTCCGAAAGGGATCCTCCATATAAAACCCCCTATCAGACAGCCTATACCACCGTGGGACCTCAATTTTGTGATTGATCAGCTCATTAAAGAACCTTTTGAACCAGCTGAAGCTGCGGATATGCACTACTTGTCATGGAAAGCACTGTTCCTGGTGGCCATCACCTCAGCCCAATGCATCTCAGAGCTACAAGCTCTTATGTGTACAGAACCTTAATTGATTTCTCATAAAGACAGAGTATCTACAGTATGCACACCAATCCCACTTTTCGACTAAAAGTGGTCTTGGAATTTACTTTGAACCAGTCCATAAACCTACCAGTATTCTTTCCTAACCATACCAATCGAGGAGAACAATTACTCCATACATTGGATGTCCACCTCATTCTCAAGATCTGTATTTCTAGATCCCAACCTGCCAGAAAGTTAGACCAACGTTTTGCCGCCCCCCACCAAAAAGAAGGCCTCCCAGTAACAAAACAAGCATGATCACAATTGGTGACACATTGTATCACATACTGTTATGCAAAAACACATAAGCCATTGCCAGGAAATGTACATGCACATTCCACCAGAGCACTCTCAACCTCAACTGCCTGCTTCCGAGGGGTCTGTATCTTGGACATATGTGATGCGGCTGCATGGGCCACTGTTCATACATTTACAGAGCATTACAGCATAGATGTTGCATCCCGGCGCCGGACCTCCTTTGGCTGCGCCGTGCTGCAAGGACTGCTATCATGATAGCCTCCCTTCCATACAATAACTGCTTAGGAATCATCCCAAAGGTAGTACCTGCTGCAAGAGATACCCTCAATAAAGATAGTACAGTTTCATACTTACCGTAATGGTAGCTCTTTGAGAGGATCTCTCGCAGCAGGTATGTTCCTGCCCACCTTCCCCCTCCTTCTCGGAGAGAGTAATATGTATTTCCAAGAAGGCACCACTAGTCTTCTCGGTTCTCCCTCTGAGCCTTGCTCAGCTAGCTGGTAGCTGGTGGGGAACTGAGCATACTGGGGGCCGCCCACTTCCTTTATACCTGCAGGGGGTGATGACATTACAGGTGGGCGTCCCCCACTATGCACTGCTGGAGAAAGCAACCGTCTGCAAGAGTGTCCCCTTGCTGGCTCCCAAAGGTAGTACCTGCTGCAAGAGATCCTCTCAAAGATCTACCGTTAAGTACGAAACTGTACTTTTTATGGTTCCACAGGACAACTTTGTAAATAGGTCCTTTCAATTCAAAAATTAAGTTATAACTAACTAACTAACGTACTGAAGATACCCACCCAAGATTCTCTTTTACCACTTCTGTATCTCAAGCTACAAACAGGTTCTTAGGACAGGGACCCAGACGGCCTTTAAGTTTTGATTTTCCCTTATCTGTGGCACTTTCCCCCTTGTAGGTTCTCTCAGAAGCAGAGCATCCACCAGTACTGTTTCAGAGATGACCCCAACTATGGCTCCTCAGCTGTTATTGCCAACACCAGTGCCAACTCCTCTGTTAGCACATGCAGCAAATAGACTAAAACTGCTAGGCTTCTTGTCCAACAAGAAAATTATGGCTTGGTTAACGACACTCAGTGAATGGTTTATGGGGCACAGACCTCATGGATCAGTCTACACCTCATTCTTTGTTTCCTTCTCTGGAATTTTTTTGCTTTCCTCCTGAAAAGTCGGAGGAATTTCTTGGTATAGTCCTTCTTCCACTGCTGAGGACTTAGTTGTGTAATGATTCTTGGAGGAAATGATCAATGCCCTGCAGTAGCCGGCATGCTTGCATTAGAACCCCAGGCAGTCTGAGATCTTACTTCAGGGATATCTCTTCCCTTAAGCCACACCATTGCAACAACAGCCATCAGACATTAGGACCACATGAAAACTTTTGCCATGCTTGGGCCACCCATGTCAACATCATGTGACAGTGCATATATAACTGTGGGTAGCACTACCTCTCCTCAGTTATTTTCCTGCCGTCGATTACCCTCATTGGACCTGTTGCAGAAATGCCAACAACATAACTTTTTTATATAGAAAAGTTTCTTCTCATCACCTCTGCATGACTCCCAAGCCATTGACGCTCTTCCAATACCGTGAATATGGGGAGAAGATTTTCAGGAACGATATACATAAAGTGTGTGTCTGCTCCTCGACCTCTCTCCCAACAGCCAGGCCTGTGAGATTTGCCAGGGCTTTAATCAAGCCAGTCAGTGATGCTATTGGAAAGGCCTGGAAATGTTTCTACTTAAGAAAACATTGGCAGCCACCTTACAGAAACTCAACAGGATGAAAAAAACAGCGTTGCCTGCTTCTTCCATGAGCTCACAGTCGTTGAAGCAAAAAGACCATGAAAATCAGAAGCCTTCATCGACTTGTAAACACAAACACAGGGATAAAGAAAAGGCATCCTCCCCTGCAAGATCCTGGTCGCCATTGTGGCCTTTAGGTATGCCTTCTTTGTCTCCGTCCACTTCGGCAATGGTGACTGCAGCTCCCCCCTCGACTATCAATCAGACACTGAGGTCAGGGTCTGGCTTCGGTACTTTCAGGCCTGCTACTGCCAGTTCAGTGCTGTTGTTGTCTGGTTTTAGCCAGTCGTCAACCATTCTGAGTATGGGCCCTTGCCAGGGTGCCATCAACTCACAGGTAGTACTGGCATCTTTCTTGGAGATGATTCAGTGTCTTTTGCCAAGTCTCCCATTGCAGCGTGTGTTACAGTTGATGGGACCGCTGACTTCAAGCCCTGTCGACTGATGCTTTCAGTTCACTGCCTATTCCTTCCTCACAGCCACCGCTGATGTTGCCGGCTTAATCATCGATCCCTCTTGTAGACAGGCCCACTGATGAAGATGTGGAGTAGAATCCTGACCTCATGATGGAGGAGGATTATGGTGAGGAGGAGGAATATGGGGAGCAACCATATAATCCCCATTCCAGTTCTACTTTGTCTCCTGGTAGTGAAGACTGTAGTATACGAGACACCAAGGTCTCCTTCTGAGGATCCCTCTTTTCAATCTTTAATGCAGCAAATTCAGACTTAGCTGGGATTTGCCATGGAAGAAAAAGATTCTACTAAAAAGAATTTGATGGAGTTTTTAGAAGTGCCATGCACTCCCGCCTTCCTCATAACTCATATTTATCCAGCTTTGGAGGATGTTACCTTTGCTGCCTGACACAGGCCAAATACTATCCCTGCAGTGACATGCAAAACTGACAAGCAGTATCCCCCATCTAGTGCTGAACCATATTATGCCACTCAACCAGAAACACAGTCTGTATTAGGTATGGCTGCTCATGACCGATCTATATGCATCTTAGTTCCCTGCCACCTGATAAGGAATCAAGGTGGCTTGATGTCATGGGTAAAAGGACATATACCTCAGCCTCATTGGGATTTAGAATAGCTAACTATCAAGCCTATATGATTAAATATCAAAATGCCATCTGGGACAATGCCAGGGCAGCTGCACAGGCCTTGCTAGATGGTTCTGCTAAACTGGAGTTGCTAAAACAGTTAGATGTTGGTGCTAAGGTAAGTAAACATCTATTACGCTCTGCCTGTGATGTCTCGGATGCCTTTGCCAGGGCTGCTGTTTCTGGCATCTGCGTGACACATTAGTCATGAATAAGACTGGCTGGCTTTGCCACTGATGTCCAGCTGACAGTGTTCAATGTACTGTTTTTGTATTTGATGTGTATGTGTATGTGTATGTAACATCTTGAGTGTATTATACGGTCCCAGGTTGCTTTTGAAAAAGGGCCTTCCCTCATATTGTGTACCCAGTGAACAAATGTTTACATAAATAAAATAAATAAAAATTTAAGGGAAAGAAACTATTTGGTTATGATGTTGAAGAAACTCTTAAGAAGTCTTCAGTCATCCAAAATGACTCTCAGGTCAGTAAAATCCCTTTGTCCCACACCTGGAAGAAGTAGAAATAGAGGGTCTTTTTGCACCACTGCTGCCAGATAATGTCATCCCACCTTCCGTCTGCCCTCCAGAACCAGAGTTAGTGGTGCTTTGTGAGACCCACGCCACCAGGTGCACACTGAAAAGCACCAAAGACCTTTGGAACCAGTAGTTCTGCTACCAGCATGTCAGTCTGACTCTATTCCTCATACACCCCAGACACTTTTACCTCCAGGGATGGCTGTAAGAGGTAGTATCTCCTTTCATTTGCCAAAATAGAGATAGGTCACCATAGACAAATGGATGCTGGAGATGGTGGAAAGGAGCATGCTCTGGAGCTTTTGCAAACTCCTCCAGTGCATCCTACACCTCCTTCCAGCTATCCTCCAAAACATATATCATTTCTGAAAGAAGAAATACAATCACTGATACAAAAACATGCCATAGAACCACTTCCTCCAACTCAGACAAACAAAGGGTTCTAGTCCAGGTATTTACTAGTCCCCAAATGGAGAGATCTGAGGCCTGTACTAGATCTGGGGGCCTCAACCTCTTCATAGAATACAAAAAGTTTTGTATTGTCTCTCTTCAGGCTCTCATTTCCCTATCATAACCTGTGGACTGGTTATGCTCCCTGAATATGAAGGATGCTTATCTTCATATCAAGGTCAGGAAGCATCACAGATAATATTTTTTATTTAGTTGTTTAACCAGGTATAGCACACTAAGCTGAAAGCTTTTTTACAGGAGCGACCTGGGAGCACAGAGGTTAAGTGACTTGCTCAGGGTCACACAGTATGCAGGTGGAAGCTGTGGGATTCAAACCCAGGTCTGGTCTGCTGGATGTCACCAAATTTGCAGCTCAGAGCCTTAGACCACTACGCTATACTGCCTCTATCTATCCCTTAATATCTACGCTTTATGCTGGAGGGGGAGCATTACGAATTGAAAATGTTGTCCTTTGGCTTATCTTCTGTACCATGGATCTTTACCAAATGCTTAGCTGTGGTGGCAGCAGCCCTTTGCAGGGAAGACCTACTTTTCCCATACCTGGACATCTAACTTCTAAAGACTGGCTCCAGGTACAGTCTTCTGCAGACCCTGTCTCAAACGAGACAGCTCTTCGAGGATTTGGGAGTCACAGTCTCTATCCCAAAGTCAATCCTAACACCATGTCAGTGTGTGCAATATATAGGTGCAGCCCTAGACACTACTCAGAGCAAAGTCTTCCTACCATTAGAAAGGTCAGAATGCATTACTGCCCAAGCCCTGCTTCTCTACAACAGTCACAAGGTCACAGTCAGCTCTTTCTTATGTTTCCTGGGTCTTAAGGTGGCGGTCACTGTCACAGTACCTCTGACATGCCTTCATATGTGCTTTCCACAGTGGACTTTTAAGAGTTCAGTGGACCCAGTTAACAAATGACCTGGATCAACTGGTCCTTGTCACATCCCCTTTGAGAAAAACCCTGCTATGGTGGATGTACTGCACCACGTTTGTGACTCCTGTACCATCGCAAATCCTCACCATGGATTCATCCCACTCCGGTTGGGTGGCTTAGCTGGGGCCCTATCAAACACAGGGCTTATGAAGCCAACAAGAAACCAGTCTGCACATCAGTATACTAGAAATGTGTGCAATATTGTGCCATCTCCACGCCTTCCAGCAAGACCTAAAACAAAGCCCTCTGTTGATCAAGATGGACAATATCAGTGTAGTCCACTGCATGAACAAATAGGGAGGGACTCATACTGGGCACTGGAACATGGCCTTGAGCTATCAGTCGTGCACCTCCCGGGTGTCCAAAACATCTTAGCAGACAAACTAAGCAGTTCACCATCCCAGATACATGAATGGGAACTTCTAACCACAGTGACCAAAGACATATTCACAGAATGGGGTCATCTAGAGCTGGACCTTTTGCGTCCCCATAGAGCGCAAAACTGCCGCGTTTCTGCTTGCTCGCACCAGCGGCTGGAGTTTTCTAGAGAGAGATGCATTGTCCCTCTCTTGGAAAGGGAGATTCCTGTATGCATTCCCTCCTTTTTCTGTCATACAGAGAGTATAGTACTTCAAGGACAGTGTTAACAACAAACAAAATTGAAAAAAAGTAGGTAAGAACTTGGGATGTTTCTCTGACTGCGTGCTTTAGAATCAGTCTACACCAGATTTCATCACTTTAAAAGTTTAGGTCAGTGACTTCTTGGCTTACAAAGTGCTACTCCATCCTTATTATTGAAAGAACACCATCAACCCTTTTTGCATCATATTTCTAATTGATAATCCACATTTTATGATTGCTTACCTTCTCTAAAACTCAGTGAAGTAGTTGGTTTAATCTGCTTCTTTTCTTAGTAGAACTGAAAGGCATGGGAATGGTGCAATTATACCCAACCTTGTTTTGCTTCAGAGCCTTTATCTACCCTTATTGCATCCATCCTGAAAATTAGGAACACCCCCTCCAAACAGTGCAGCCACTCATGATGCAGTAGTTTCCACTCCTCCTACAGCATCATGTGTGGCTAGATTGCATTAGGCGCATTCCCAAGTCCAGGAAAGATGGAATGAAAGTTGATCAAAGAATGTAAACAAACAGATTTTTGTGTGGTAATGCCAGTATGGTAGACAGTCTGTTTTTTACTTTTAAAAAGAAAAAAGGAGTCAACCCACTACTTTAGCTTCTCTCTAGAATGTGCACAATCTAATCTAGGAATAATGTGAAGCTTAAAAGAGCTGACAGTGTCTCTTTAAGAGAAGCAATGTGCTACAACAGTAGTGACTAATGTTGCACCATCATGAATTACAAAATGTGTTGTGAACAATTGTAAAGTCAATGGCAAATTCTTTATTTTTCATACATTTAGTGTTTTCTATAAACTTACTGCTTAGAGAAAAATTATAATGGAAGTTTCTCAATTTATGTCAAACAAAAAGATGCCAGTTATACAGAACAGCTCTCCATATCTCAGTTTATCAATCCAGCTGGCTAGGAGCCTTTAATGCAAGGAATCTTGAAAAAAGAAAAAAAGGAGAACATTATATGAAGCATGTTTAAAAAGAAAAAACAACTTGCAATAGTTGTGTTCAAGGCTGGGTCAAAAGGTTCATGTCAGTGTGCTTTTGCCAACAAAACATGGTCTATTTTTACAGACAAGCAATCCAAATAGAGTTCTTTTATTATTGTCGACATTCTGTGGTGACGGTTGTCTACAATTGAGCTGTTTTAAGAACCGTAGGGAGCACCTCAATGGAAAGCCACTATCACCACAGTAAAGGAAATTGCCACTTTTTCCTGAAAAAGCACTCGGTAAAGATCAAGTCTCTGCTTTTGAAGAATAACTGAAATGTATAAGTACTGTGGTGTCCGCAAGGATCAGGCGTGGTGTCACAGTTAGCTGGTGAATACATGAAGAGTAAACAACGTATAGACAGAAGGGTTCTTATGTATAGTGAATTACTGAGGGAACAGAAAATTTAGATGATGACCCCAGTCTAGACTAGCTTTATATGGTCAGTGTTCCATTAACTGTGAGCTGTATGGCATATTTGATGATGGACGGTCATTGTCTGGAGTGTTAGTGGCTCAGCAGGTTACATGCTTGCCTCTGGGGCCAGACGATTGCAGTTTTGTGGGTTCTAGTCCCACGCTACACACTTTGGCTAATACCCAGTGCTGACACTGTAATGCAGCACTAGGGGGTGCTGCTCTGTTGAGGTGTCATCCTTTGGATGAGACATTGAATTGAGGTTGCCTCTGCCTAGCTTAGTTGGCTGTCCATGTGGAAGTTAAAAGATTCTGTGGCTTTTATGGTAAGAGCAAGGGCTTTTCTCCGCTATCCTGGCTATCATACCCTTGTCAATAAAACAGGTCATAGAAACATAGATTTTGTTGGCAGAAAAGGACCTTTAGGCCCATCCAGCCTGCCCTTTGTCCAGCCTGTTCCATCACCACTCACACTAGTTGGTCATAGGCATCACTCCCTCCCCTATTCCTCTGCCTAATATGCACCTGTTCCTATGCATTCTTGAAGCTCCCAACAGTCTTTGCCCTACTACCTCCTCCTCTGGTAGGTTGCTCCAGTCATCCACCACCCTTTCCAATGAAGAAATATTTCCATACAGCTCTCCTAAACTTCCCCCTTATATCTTCACTGCATGCCACCTCATTCTAGTGCCTTCCTTTCTCTGAAATAGACCCTCCACTTGCACCTTGTTCACCCTTGCAATGTACTTGTAGATTTCAGTTATGTCCCCTTTCACTCTCCTCTCTTCCAATGAGTTCATGTTGAGTTTCTGCCGCCTGTCTTTGTATGGTTTCTCGTACAACCCCCTTACCATCTTGGTTGCCCTCCTCTATATTGCCTCCACCCTTTCAGTGTCTTTGCGGAGGTGCATATTGTACATTAGAGGAAAAGGAAGGTGCCTTAGGACAACCCAGTTTCTAGTTGCTCAGTGGCACAGCTGGTAGTGCAACCAGAACGGTATTCCAGGTGGACTGGGTGCAATTCCCAGCTAAGGAAATAGTTTCTTTCTCTCATCTGTTTGTATGCGTTCCATAAAATACACACACTGTACTCTTATGAATGAAAATGTAATTATCTGTACAGCACCAGGTTGTGCATTAGAGAACGAGTAAGGTGCTTCAGGATGTCCCAGTTTCCAGTTGCCTTGGTGGCACAGCTGGTAACACCACCAGAATGGTATTCTGGGCAATCTGGGTTCAAGTCCCAGCTAAGGTATTTATTTCATTCTATCATCTGTTTGTATAAGTTCCTTTAGGATCCATGGATGAATCTCATCTGGTTCCATTGACTTCTTCTTCTTCTTTAAGGTTTTCTTCTTCTTCACTGCCTTTGCCACCTCCTTAGAGAACCATAGCGGACTCTCCCTCCTCTTTCCCTTGCTCACTTCCTTCAGCCAGCATGCCATTACCTGGGCTATATTTCTCCATTGAACCTCCACTCAGCCTGTGGCCCCCCCGAGCCCCCCAAGGCATTCTCTGAGGCAGTTTCCTATTTTTTTAAATCTGCCCTCCTGAAGTCTAGGACCCTCATCTTTTTTTGTTGTTGTTATTTGCCCGGCTCCCATGGCTTCAGAAGAGGCCTCGTACCTCCTCCTACTCCATCCGCCAGGGCAATCCCCAAGGCATCCCATCCCCAGTTTCATTTATGCACGTAGGGCCAGGGGTGTTACATTTTTCCCCTGTGTTTCTCCCATCCCCCTGGGATGCCTGCGCGTAGGACAAACATCCAGACTGATGACGTGCTGACGCACGCCAACTGCCATGTGCTTAGCAGCGTCCTGACTCCAGTAGAGCCACCGGTGCCCTGAAAGCCTGTGCTTCCACCAGCTTCAGGGGGCATCGGGTGCTAGAAGCACCCCTGGTATCCCATCCCAGAGAGAAGAGAGCACCCGCAGGGACGCTCAATCCTCCCTCACCCCCACCGACCCCCTGCAACCTGAGTCCGTTCCCGAACCCGGATCACCGGCGTAGCTCAAAGTGTTGCGTCCAGTGCCTCAAACCTTAGCACCACTGTGCCGACTAAGACCCTCATCTTAATGTGTTATTTTTCCTGTCTTATCCATATACCCAACCACACACTACAGTGATCACTTGTACACAGGGGACTAACCACTGTGACATCAGCAGTGCTGTCTCTGTTTGTAAGTACAGGGTCCAGCACTACCCCATCCCTAGTAGGTTCCAAAAGCAGCTGCCTGAGAAATGCCCCTTACATGGAGTCGAGGATGGCCCTGCCTCCTGATCCTGATCAGTGTCAGTGGCTCAGTAGGTAGCACACTCGCCTCTGAGGCCGGGAGATCAGAGGGCTGTGGGTTCAGTTCCCACATCTGGCACTTGGGATAATATCCCAGTACTGACACTGTAGTGCAGCATGAGAGGGGTGCTGCACTTCTGAGGTGCCGTCTTGATGGAGACGTTAAACCAAGGTCCCATCTGCCTGGATTGGTGGTAGTTCAGGTGGATGTTAAAGATCCCATGGCACTTATCGAAAAAGTGTAGGGGAATTTCCCGGGTGTCCTGGCCAAATTTCCCTCATTCACTAAAAATACCACTAACAGCTTAATCTGGTTCAAGGTCAGTTGGCATTCATCTGTATCCCCCTCCCCGGGTCGTGCCTGAACATAGGCAGGATTTTTCTAGTGCACTTACCCAGTCAACAAAAACTAAAATAAAAAAAATTAAATAAATATAGCTGCAGCAAGAATGCCCAAATCCATATCCAGCAGATTAAAGTCCCCCATTATCAAAACTTCCCTCGCTAATGGCTGTCCTCAGGGCTCTATCTAAATCCTCCCCCTGTGTCGGAGGACTGTACACCACCCTCGTGTGGATAACTACTTCCAGCCTCATTTCTAGGCTGACCCATAATATCTCCAACCCTATCTCGGCCTGTTGCCCCTGTATCTCAATGGCCCTTATACCATCCTTCACATTTAAAACAACCCTTCCATCTTCCTCCCTGACCTGTCCTCCCAGAACATGGTGTAGCCTAAATTGGCTGCTTCCCAGCTGAGGTTGTCCATGCCTCATGATTCCGTTATGACCACCAGATCCAGATCTGCCTCCTCAATTGTTGCCTCAGGGTCAGGAATTTTGTTTCTCAGACTCCTTGCATTGGCACACATGACTTTCCGTTCTCTTCTTCAAACCCCAGGAAGTCTTACTTTATTCTGACTAATGCAGTTAGCCCTTCCAGTTGAACTGCCCCGGAGATGAAAGAGTGAAAGCCTGTTTGTTAACAGTGGAATGTTCAATGATCTCGAGCTTGGTTTTCAAACCACTGTCCGTGGTACATTCTGTGTAACTGCCAGATTCTTTACTCCACCTGCCTGGGAAGTCGCCTCAGAGATCTCTCCTCAGCTCTTTCGGTCGAAGTATGTTTCGTCAGTTTTTATAACCATCATTTATTTTAGTTTAATTTTTAAACCTCTGTCCTTCGGCTGCAAGTCTGACCAGACTAGGGTTTCTACTTTCTGGTACATTTTTTGGCTTCTAATTGGTGTTCACAACCAAGAGGAAACCAAAGATTTCTTCTTATCTTTTAAGGTAACATTCTTAGTCTCTATTGTAAATCTACTGTTTGAGGGGCCATTAGACTTTTGGTAAGAAAACCAATTTTTTTCATGGTTTTCTCCTCAGCTGCTAAACTGTCTGTTTACTAAATATCTTCACATATCTGGGTCTAAAACGCCCTTTGTGGATAAGTGTTAAAATTTTTTCTTGGTTGTTGTTATGTCACAGAAACCAAAAAAAAGAACCGGTCCCACAGGGTTTCAGTATTGTACTGAGTGCGGTGAACCTTTTGCTAAAGCTAATCCGCATCTCATCTGTGTTTTCTGCCTTAGGTTTGACCACCTTCAGGCAGATTCTGAAATCTGTAAAAAATTTCCTTCAGTCTACTCTTGATAGGCATTTGAATAGACTGCAGGAGAGAATGGCTGAGAAAGCAGCTGATATGGAAGGTTGGTCTTGTTCCACTACTAAAGATAAACCGGTAGAATCAAAGGGGGTGCACTCTGACCAGGGCGAAACCTCTGCAGATAAAAGGGCCACTGACTTGGGCCTTGAAATGCCTGTGGCAAAAAAGAAAAGGAAAACAGCCGGTTCAGAACCACAAAAACATACGGTTGTGGCTCCAACTGTGGAAGAGATAGCAAAAGCCATTCAAATTATCCAGTCTCTGCAGACCGGTTCAAGCGAACCGGGTCAGCACTCAGTGGGCCAAACCCCAGTTCAAACACTGGGTACTGCATTTTCCTCTGGTTCATTTGGATCTGAACCTTTTTATGAACAGGAGTGGGGAAGAAGACGATGAAGAAGAGGATGATTTTGGTGAGCCCATTGAGCCTGAGGTTTCACCAGAGCACCTGGATCCTGAGTCCCCTCCTCATCCCTCTGGGGACCCTGCCTCCCATTATGCCTTTATATAAAAGGTAGCAGAAGCTGTGGAGCTCCCTGCTCAGGAAGCGTCTGAGGAAGAGGAAGAGCCTGACCATGTAGACGTGATGGATGTGCCTGCTTCCAAGAGACTTTTGATCCCCATCCACAAGTCTCTAAAAAGGCAGGCCATGAAAATCCAGCACACCCCAACATCTATACCTCCTGTGGATAAGAAACTGGGCAGGAGGTATTCCTTGACCAGCAATGGCACTGAATTCTTGTTTAGCCACTGCAGTCATGAAGGGGTGATCCAGGCTGCTGCTCGTGAGAAAGCAGGCATTCCCTTGGCTTCACATCCCCCCCCCCACCGAGAAGAACTGCAGGAAAATTGATTCTCTGATTAAAAAGGAGTACCTGGGAGCTTCCTCTTGCATAAGGCAAGCTTCTTACATGGCCTGTTTCCAGGTATCAAAAGTCCTTGTGGGAATCTGTCCAAGAATTGGCCAGCAAAGCTCCTCCTCAGCTGGCATCTGACCTGGAGGAGCTGACTAAAAATGGAGTGGAAGCAGCTAAGTACCATTTCCTCATGGCTATGGATACTAATGGTAGTGCTTCCAGGATCATGGCCACTGCTGTATCTCAAAGGGGGTTTGCATGGTTAAGATGCACTAACCTCTCTCAAGACACCCAAACTAAGGCTTTGGATTTTCCCCTAGTGCAAAATTCTCTTTTTGGCGGGCAAACTGAGACATACATGAAAAAGATGGAAGAATGGAGAGTGGCTTACAAGAGTGCTGCAGCCAAAGAGAAGGCTGCCACTCCTCAACAACAGCATAGTAGGGGTTGCAGGGGCAGACCTTACCAGAGGCCATTTATCAGGCCAAGGCCTTCCCTACCTACCAGCAGCAAACAGGCTACTTCAGGGGTAGCGGCAGAAGAGATTCTGGTTGTGGTGGTCCTAGCCCTCAGCCTAAGACCCCTGCCAAGCAGACTCCCTGAGGTGATTGTCCAGGTCACCTCCCCAACCCCAGTAGGGGGCAGGCTGGCTTATTCCTTCCAGGCTTGGAAAACCATTACCACAGACAAGTGGGTCCTGGAAGTAATAAAACAGGGTCTTGCTCTAAGCTTCAAGTCATTTCCAAAAATAAGAACAAGGCTATTCAAACCTGCCACCAGATTAGAAACAGCCCTCTTGGAGGCAGAGGTGTCCACTCTGCTGTAAAACAGAGCAGTGGAACCTGTTCCATTCCCTTACAGGGGAAAAGGATTATATTCAGGGTACTTTCTAACCTTGAAGAAAAACTGGGAGTGACGACCCATTCTGGATCTAAGATACCTAGACAAGCATCTTACAAAACCAAAATTCAAAATGGTCACCCTGGCTCTGATCCTTCCCACTCTGAGACAAAAGGATTGGCTGGCATTCCTGGACCTCAAGGACGCCTACTTTCATATCCCCATCAGGCAGTCTCACAGAAAATACCTCAGGTTCAGACTGCCCTCAGGCCATTATCAGTTCAGGGCCTTGCCCTTCGCCTGTCCTCTGCACCAAGACCCTTCACAAAGTGCCTGGCAGTGGTCGTGACGCATCTGAGAAGGTTAGGAGTCACAGTCTTCCCTTACCTGGATGACTGGCTACTCATAGGGCACTCTAACCCAACAGGTAGAGGAATCTCTGGTCTCAACACAGGACACCTTGCAGTGTCTAGGATTTCTGGTAAATCTCAAGAAGTCAGTTCTGAAGCCAGTCCAGCTACTAGAGCTTATAGGGGCAGAGCTGGACACAATTCCGGTAAATGCTATCCTACCACAATCAAGGGTGGACAGCATTGTCCAGTTAGCAGCCTCCTTCTGGCTGTACGTCCCTTGACCAGCAAGGCATTTTCTCTAGCTCCTGGGCCATATGGCTGCAGCCACTGCTATAGTCCTGGGAGCCAGGTTCCAGATGAGAGATATCCAGTTCTCTCTCAGGTCCTTTTGGTCCCAGAGGAGGGATTCTCTGTCCAAGGTAGTACCAGTGACCTCCACACTGATACAAGCTCTGCAATCATGGCAGGACAAGGACAGCCTCAGGATGGGGGTTCCTTTCCTGCAACAGTCTCTGACCATGGTGCTGACCACAAATGCTTCCCTCCTAGGGTGTCCACACTGCACATGGCACATGGACCAAGCAGGAGTCTCTGTTGCACATAAACCTGCTGGAGCTCAGAGCAGTGCTACTAGCACTGCAGTCATTTGCCATATTGGTACAGGGGAAGGTGGTTCAGGTCAGAACAGACAACACACCCTTCATGTATTACATAAACAAACAGAGAGGGACTGGGTCCTCTGTCCTTGCACAGAGGCCATGAAGGTCTGGAGTCTGGCCTACTCCCTCAAGGTCTCCCTGTCAGCAGTCCACCTGCCAGGCAACACAATGTTTTGGCAGATTCACTGAGCAGGATCAATCACAGCCATCATGAATGGACTCTGAACAGGCAAGTCTTGCTGGCAGTGTTCAGGAAATGGGGTACCCCAGAGGTGGACCTCTTTGAAACCCCAGACAATCATCAGTTGCCCCAGTACTGCTGCAGACCACTAGTTCAGGGCTCAATACCCCTGGATGCCTTGATCCTGGATTGGATGGGCAAGTTCTTGTATGCTTTCCCTCCATTTCCCCTGATATTCAGGGTGTGCTGACCAAGCTCAGGGAACAGCCTGCGTCAATGATTCTGATCGCCCCAGACTGGGCCAAACAATCATGGTGCTCAATGTTGCTGACTTTATCAGTCACCAGTCCAGTCTGCCTCCCTAGGAGGCACAACCTTCTGACCCACTTCCAAGGGAGGATCCTATACCCCAACCTCGGGTCCCTTAGGCTCAAAGTCTGGCTCTTGAGAACTTAGAGTATACAGGCTTGCATCTGTCAGAAGGGGTCATGGACATCCTGAGCGTCTCCAGAAAGCCTTCCACCAGGAACGCTTACACATCAAAGTGGAAAAGGTTCTCTATCTGGTGTTCCCAAAGGGATATAGATCTAGAGGAAGCCGGCTTGGCAGTCTTGCTGGATTGTTTGGCTCACCTTCATTCTCTAGGCCTCCAGCCTTCTATCCTCAAGGTGCATCTGGCAGTTGTTTCTGCCTATCTCTTAGCAGGGAAGGGCCATTTTCTGGCTTCCAGTGCCATTTTCAAGAAATTATGTAAGGGGTTGCTCCATTTGCATCCTCCTCATAGAGAGCCTGACCTTTCTTGAGACCTAAACATCTGCATAGCACAGCTCATAGTCATGCAGCCCCCTTTTGAACCCATGTCCTCAGCAGAGCTTAAATACCTGACATGGAAAACTGTGTTTTTGATGGCTATCACTTCAGCATGAAGAATCAGTGAGCTACAGGCCTTGTCTGTGGAATCAAATTACATTGCCCTCCACAGAGATAAGGTTGTACTCAGAACAGATAGGAAGTTCCTTCCCAAAGTGGTCTCAGAGTTTCACTTGAACCAGTCCATTATATTGCCTGTCTTCTTTACTGACCATTCCAGCTCGGGTGAGTGCAGGCTGCATGGCCTGGATGTAAAAAGGGCTATCAGTTACTACCTGGATCAGATGAAAGGCCATAGGAATGAGTGTACTCAGCTGTTCCTCACCTATGGAGACGTGGGAAAGGGCAAGCCAGCCACAAAAAAGACCATTGCACGATGGATTTTGGCCTGTATTCAGTTCTGCTATGGCAAACTGGGTAAGAAGCCACCAGTGGGCCTGAGGGCTCACTCTACCAGGTGGACAGCTGCCTCCATAGCAGCTGCAAGGGATGTTCCCCTGCTTGAAATCTGCAAAGCAGCTACCTGGAAAACTGTTCACACATTCACCAAGCACTACTGCCTGGATACCCAGGCTAGGAGTGATGCCAGGTTTGGCACAGCAATACTGCAGAGCCTATTCCCAAAGTAGGTTATGTGCCCACCTCCAAGAGGCACTGCTTGGTAGTCTGCATTAGTCAAAATACAGTAAAGCTTCCTGGGATTTGAAGAAAAAATTACTTACCATAGTAATCTTGTTTCTTCCAAGGGGGTCTTACTGTATTCTGACCTCCCACCCTGCCTCCCCTACTAGAACCTGGGGGCACTGCACTCCAGCTGCCACTCATAGAAATGTTGGACCACTGGGGTGGTTTTTTTCATGGGCATCTGTGACTTTAGTCTTTTTATGCCCTTACTGGATTTGTAGTCATTGACTACACAAGTTAGATGTTTATTATTGGTTTAATGTATCTTTTATTTCGCATAGCTTAGTTTATCTTTTTATTGCTATTATCAATATAGTTTGCTCATAAGAATTTGGCAGTTACATAGAATGTACCAGGGACAGTGGTTTGAAAACAGAGCTCGAGCCTATTGAACGTTCCACTATTAACATATAGGCTTTAACTCTTTCATCTCCAGGGCAGTTCAACTGGAAGGGCTAACTGCAATAGTCAGAATACAGTAAGACTCGCTTGGAAGAAAAAAGATTACTATAGTAAGTATTTTTTTTCTTCCCAGTCTCCCTCTAACCTGCCTCCCCTTCCTGTTTCCCCCCTTGTTCCCTCTGCTACCCTGGTCTTGCCCTCCCCTGTTACATTGTCTTCCTGCTTCCCCTTTCTTCCAACTGAAGTTCCTCCTCCAGACGTGCCTGCCCTGCTCTTCTCTTTGCTTCCATCAAGCTCCAGGGAATCTCTTCTCCATGGGATAACCTTCCTTGTTGCACTAGTCTCTGAGGGGTTGCAGTCTCTGCCTCCATAAGTCTTTCTGCCTGCCCCCTTAGCTAGTATAAATGTTTGCCAAAATAGCATTTAAACTTTCCACCCAGAACTGCTGTTCCCTTTCTGGATGGATGAAGGCTGTCTCCCTTGTACAGGCCTCTATCCCACCAGGTGTGACCCCAGTCCCTGATGTTGCCAAGGCCCTCCTCCCTGCACCATGCCTTTAAATACTTGTTGAAGGACCTGGTGTGAAGTTCCCTAGCCTTCCCCCAACGGTGCACGGGTAGCACCTCGGTGAAGGCGACTGTGCAAGCTACCTGCTTCAGGCCCCTCCCAAGCTCCCTAAACCTATCCTGCACTACTCCTACAGTTTCTCTTGACAGATCATTTATCCCCAGGTGGACAGTAACATCCAGCTTCCTCCCTACCCCTGTCCCTGGTGGTCTCCAAGATCTGCCCTCCATTTCTTCCCATGTAAAAGCCTGGAATGCACTGTAGTATCCCATCCCTCCCTTCTTCTGCCCCAACTCAGTCCCCCTGACTATGGAGTCTCCCACCAGCAACTGCTTCCTTCTTGGCCGGGGGACTCTCCCACCCTCCTTGGGGTTTGCTCCCTTGAGGACCCCCCACCTCCCCATTTACCCTGCCTCGGGTGCCTCCTCTTGGCTTCCCTGTCACACCAGAATGACGAAGGAATTGCGCTGCGGTAAGGTCTGAGAGGGTGCTCTCCCTCCCTTCTTTCTCCCTCCACCCCAGAGCCCAGCAAGGTCCTGCTGCTCTTCCTCCTTACTGGCATCCTTTGTGGGAGCAGCGGCAAAATACATAGCCCCTGCATGAAGCAGATGGTGCCCTGTACTCGTGCCAGTTTGGCCCAGAGTCTAGCTGCCTCTGCTGTCAGCCCAGAGAGGTGCCTGCATGTGGGGCAACAGTACAGTCTCCCGCATGTCTCTCTGAAGATTGTGGCCCCATACCCATTACTCACTGCACCACTTCCATGCCTGATGATTTGTTCATCCTCCTGACTTTTTGCTTCCCTGCCTTTCCCTTGCCATGTAGGCTTCCCTTATCACTACACCCCCCCTTCCTTTTCCCTTCCAAGTTTGGGTTTGACCCCTTACCCTAGATAGGGTTTTACTTCAGTTCCGTTTTTGGTCCCTTGGTAATGTAAGATAGTTGACTTCCTGCACTCACTTTCTTCCCCTACCCTAGATAGGGTGTTGCCTCTATTCCCACCCTACTGTTTGTTTCAGTTGCCCTCAGCTTGACCTTTGTAGATTTTACCTTCCCTACTCTACATCGTTGTTTACCCAATCCCCCTGACAGTACACCCATAGGCAGCAACTGATACACAGGTAGTCTCCATATAACCCATCCCTCAGAACACACCTGGGAATGAGCTGTTAGGGCTCAGTGTTCATTTCCTGGTCAAACAATACAAATAAATAAATTTAATATTTTTCATGAAGGCATGCTTCCTGTGTATTTCAAAATATATGGTTTACTATGCAGTTTTAGAAGTACATGGCATGAAATGTCTACTAGACCAATGGCAAGTATGTTGATCCTGAAACAATAAATATACAAAGCAGCCTGGTATAGCCTTGATGGGACTTTCTGTCCAGTATGGAGAAACCAGGTATGAATCCTCACATACATTTAGCTCTTCATTCTTGGTACAAAAAGGTACAGTGGCATTTGGGGCCATCGCCACTTTATGCTCAATGGGCACATGGGTGATGTCATGCATTGGTGCTAGGTGCTGGCATGCCTGGCAGCAAAAGTTTTGGTTTCTGCAGGCCCTGTCATTTCTGGCTCAATTCATTGCCTCCACAGGAGTTCTCTGAAGTTGCAGCACTTGTCTCCTGTATACTGTTAACAGTTAATCCTGGGCTCTTCCAAGCAAAATCAAGCCATAATTGGCATGCCGCAAACAAATGCTAATAACACAAAAACCATAAGTGCTAGATACAAAGTATAGTGGCAAAATTGTTCAGCATAAAATTACCTTTCCAACAGTGGTATGCAAGGAATAGCAGGTAATTTAGTTTTATTTCTGTGCTGGTTGAAACAGCAAAACAAAATATTTTTTCCACTAAAAATGCACCATAAACCTTTTTTTGTTGGGAAATATGTAACATATCAACACCAAATTAAGCAACCAGACATTAGATGTAATTTTAATAATTTGTTTGTAAAACAAACAGCTATTTCTGTAGTATTAAACGTAATTTTTCCCCATTTGAGTCAAGGTGTATTGGTGAGGTTTGAGGGACAAATCTGAACCATACCATAAACAAATGCATACTGTATAACTCCTAAAGTATACATGACACACACAACGTATCAGTTGCAAAGTTGTTCCACACAAAATTGCCTTTCCAACGGTTCTATGCAATCAACTGTACTCAGTTTATTTTTTTGTTTTATACTGGCTAAGATACCCAGAATGTGTGTTTTCTTCAAAGAGCTTAGGTGGTTCTAGATTGACAAAATGTCATAAACAAATGTGAATAACTCCTAAAGTGAACATGATACACAGAAAGTGTCAGTGGCAAGGTTGTTCAGCATAACTTTACCTTTCTAATGGTACTATGCAGTCAATTCTAATCAATTCTAGCTGGCAAGTAATATTAAAATATGTGAGTGACTTCTCCAGACGTTTCTAGGGCACACAGGAAGTCTGTAGGTGACTTCTGTAGGCGTTCTGGGACACACTGTAGTTAGATTTGCTGACGCCTACAGACGTTTCTAGGAGGCAATGAGTTAAGACCAATGAGTTGCTGTCTATGGAGAAGATCTTCCTGAAGAGCTAGAGTTACAGTAAGTAACTTTCATTAGATTATATCTGAAGTCTCTGACACAGTTGCCAGTCATAACAATCTATAGATTATGTTACACAAATCACCACTAAATCACTGAAAGCTTATATAGTATCTTCCAAAAAGCAAGTTTCTCCATAGAACCCCACCGTTTGGTCTTAGACCAAGAAGTGACCCCATGGAAGAAAGTTTTTGGAGTGACAGCAACGTATGGTGCTGTGGCATAATGCTCGCACATGGCACCATACAGAGGCATCAGCTGCCCCAGCCCCTCAGTTTCCTTTTTCCCGCTGTCAAGTAAATGGCACTGCAAAGCTTCAGTCTAGACTGCAGAGGCCTCATTATTTTTCGGCATTCCACCATACCTATAAAGCCTCTTCCTTTTCATTGGACACACAGGCTATTCGCAACAGTTGGACAGTAATCTTTTCATCTCTGACCTTGTGGCAGTGAGCGTAAGGACCCACATCAAAATGTCTTGGATGTCAAGGTGCAGATTACATTGTACCTTTTTGCCATCATTGTTGGCAGTTAAACCCTAGTACCCACTGCACTTATGCAACACATCATGGGATCCCTTATGCTTCTCCACCCTGACCCTGAGGTGCATTGGTGTGAGTGAGGTTGTTGCTGCCTAGCAGATTAGCATCAAAGACAGGGACCCCAAATGTTTGTTGCCTTCACCTCCTTCTTTTTCTTCTTGTTCGTCCTCCCCTTGGAAGATGCATGAGACACCCATGATTATGGAATCAGGGACTCCCCCAACCCTTTTCTAGGGACGAAGATGGAAATGACCCATCTGGCTATAAAGTAAATTTTTTTCTGTATAACAAACCTTATTGATTTTCTACAACTGTACGACAATAAGCATACAATATAAAACCCTGACCATGGTGAACCGCATGGAGTTACAAGTCGAAAGATGAAGAAAGTAATTAAATATGCTATTACAACATCGTATTCTATTCTGATTTTATCCAATATTTACAACTAAATACTAAGTGCTACATTTTCAAAGATCAAATCATTAGCTAATGACAATATTTAGTTACTTCCTTACGTAAACATTCTCTATATTCGTGTTTTAAAAGTTTCCCATCCACAGTTCATTTATTTATTCACTCCTTTAAAATATTTCTTCCCCTATTTATTCATTGTGGGTATCATTCTAATGTACTAATATTCAAATAATGCATTACAGTACCTTACTCAACTTCTGGAACTCCTATCATCTAATGGTACAATTAGGTAAATCCATTCAGACACAACAAGACATTTTAATGTAAACTACACCTTGACTCCTTCTGGGCAGTCAGTGGTGCTAAGGTCAGGTCCCTTCGAGGAACACACCCTGGCCATGTTTCCCCTTGGGTGACCATACTTTTTGAGATGTTGGCACCACCATCACTTTGCTTGGCAGAATGCTGTGGTGAGTCACTTTCTACTCCACTGTCAGCACATCTTCAGGTGTCTGATTGCCAAGTAATGTGCCAGTCACTTTGGCACTGGCATTGATACAACCTTTGGGGGTGTAGGTGCCAAATAACATGCTAGTCGCTTCAGCGCTGTCTGTTACACTGCAGGGCACAGCACCATGTTTCTCAGTACTATGTCCTCAAGCACCAGCTGTGACACCAGGTTGTTTGGCACCATCAGTATCCACAGTGTTATATTCCTCTGCTTTGGCACTATGGTACATAGTGCCATGTAAAGTCACAAAGGGCCCATGTTTCTCAGCACCATTGCACGCTGTACGGAAGGTACAGACCCAGGATTCTCTTTTACCACTTCAGTCTCTTAAGCCAGAAGCAGATTTGTGGGACAGGGACCCAGACAGCCTGTATGGTTTGATTTTCCCTTATTTGTAGTCCTTTCCTCCTTGTAGGATCCCTCAGAAGCAGAGCAGCCACCAGTACTGTTCCAGTGGTGACCCCAACTGTGGCGCCTCAGCTGCAGTTCCCAACACTGGTGCCAACTCCTTTGCTAGCACATGCAGCAAACAGACAAGAGCTGCCATGCTCCTTGTCCTACCAGAAATTCTTGGTATGGTTAACGGCACTCAGTGAATGGTTTATGGGGCACAGACCCCATTGATCAGTCTGCACCTCATCCTTTGTTTCCCTGCCTGGAATTTAGTTTGCTTTCCTCCTGAAAAGCCGGAGAAATTTCTTGGTATAGTCCTTCTTCTGCTGCTGAGGACTTAATTGTTTAATAATTCGTGGAGGAAATGAGCAATGCCCTGTGCAGAGGCAGGCATGTGTAGTTCAAATCCCCAGGTACTCTGAAGTTGCTTTTCCCTGACATGGTAAGGGTCCGGCTGAAAATATTGGGCCCAAAGGAGGCCACTGTAGCAGTTTGGCATCATTACTTCTCCTCTCTTGCATTCCCAGGGGATTTAGCTACATTTAACTCATCATCACCTGGGACCCTTACTCCCTTTTTTCAACAAAAGGAAGGGATTAATAAGCTGCATTTCTCACTGGGAGTCATGGCCTATCCCTGTATCTCCTTTTGTGGATTCCAAAGGAGATTGATGATCTTGGCCAAGAAGCTTACAAAAAAACAGAAACCACAGCTTCAACATCTATAGCTAGCTAACAGTCTCATATTTCCCGTGTCTAGTTATTATCTAGGGTGCTTGCATGTTCACATACTCCATTTACTTTCTGGGGAATCAGAACAGGATATTACTGCATTAGGGTCTGAAGTGGTTTAGCGAAATTATTGAAGAGGAATTGACTTCATGGGCCCCAAAGCTGAACTGAATTTGCCAATGACCACCTTCTTTCATGTTCTTGGAAAACGGTACTGTTAAAGATTGTAATGTCTTTTATGTGGCCTCTGTTCTGATCCAGACTAACTTGAGTAAAAAAGAAAGGAAAGCCTCAGGGTCAACAGATAGTTTGCCCTCAGTTCAAAAGGAGATAAATCACTGAGCTGAGAAGCTAAACACCAACAAAAGTTGTGTCTCCGATGGATGTAGCTTCCATGTCCTCAAAACCACAAAAGCTCAGTTATTCCTACCCCTTTCCTCCTCAGTAGCCTCTACTTGCAAACCAGTGGACTATCAGTGATGCAAGTAAGCAGTAATAATTCCTTTATAGTGTATGGTGGTATGCTATTATAGTGTATAGTGGAACGTCGTTGTTCACTGAAATCTAGCGCTCTCAAAATGTTATTCTGCTGCACTAGTGACGTCCTTAGTGCAGCAGAACCAAAAAGTGACATCCGCAGGACAGCAGAACGGCAGTGTGGACGTCACACATGGTGTCCTCGAGCAGCAATCTGACAGTTAGTCTTATTTTAAAAAAGAAAGATGTAGTAATTTTTTTTTTTTTTTTGAGGCAACGACGTTCCACTATACACTATACAGAACAGTGCATGCATACCATTTAATGGCAGGGCTGTTCTTTCTCCTTGTTGGTACTATGCCGATTGATTACCTCTCGAGCTGCGCTCTCGAGGTAATCTGTCATCATAGAACCAACTCAGTGAAAGAATAGCCCTGTTGTTAACTGGTACTCATGCACTATCCTATATATGCATGGAATTCCATGCCTGGAATATGCTTGTTCTGCTGTAGTAGTGACATCATTAAGATGTTCTGCTGCAGTAGTGATGTCACTGCTGCAGCAGTTACTGCCATATAATTACTTTCCTCTATCCATTTAAGCTGGAAGTTGTTGTTTTTGTTTTTTTTAAACCTGAACTTGCAGAAACATCTGCAGCACACTGTGTCAGTTAAAAAGAAAATGTTAAAATGTCTATTCTCAGTTGTCTTCACTAGCTGGTATTGTGTGATTATTCTCTGCTGTGACTGCCCATACACTATAAAAGATTGCGCTGTCGAGGTCATCTGGTACCAAGGAAACCTCTTGATACAAGAATATCCTTGTTGTGTATGACTGCTCATACACAATTCTTTATGTTTTAAAAATGTGGATACCACTGATGTTCTAAATCATCTGGAGCTAGCAAAGGCGACTCAGAACGTGTGGTGCATTGTTTCAGAACTGTATATTCAAGGAAACAAAAAAATGCACTTCAGCCAAAAGGAGATGTGCTATGGCAGCAAACCCTGGCAAAGCGTGCCTGTGCAAAACATCGAGGATCTCGTGGGTGGATTGATTTGCCACTGCTTGCTGCTGTAAGCACTTGTTCTACACCTGAAGTTTTGAGTAGCACATCTCCTTTTGACTGCCACGAGTGAGGTGTCCGAGGTTAAACAGCACAAGTGTAGATAAATCATTTAACTGAAGCTCAATAGTGTATAGTTCATTTATGCAATAAGGATACTTCCTATCAGTGCAGGAACATTTGGTTTTGACTGTTTATCTTCTTTTTTAAATGATCATTCCTTTGACTTCCGGTTAATTTTCTTAATGTATGTCCACCTAGCATAGTGGTTGCTATTAAATGAAACACCACTCATTTTGTAGGAAACTTCTTGCTGAACAAATGTCATGCTCACAGAACCATGCTACCTTTTTCATTTTAAAGTTATTCACATTTGTTTGTCGAAAAAGTGAAAAGAAAATTGAATTTTATGCTGTTTTTTTTGCTCCTTATAAAAAAACTAAAAGGTATCTATAAATGAAACACCACTCATTTTGTAGTTATTTTAATGCTGAACATTTTTTTTGTGCTCACAGTACCATGCTGTCATTTTCATTTTTTTTTTTCAAACTTTCTTTATTTAGTGAAGTTTATAGGGCCGAGGCCCATATGACATACACTGACAATACACATATAACAGTTATACAATTTGATTCACCTCTTTACAATCACGGTCAAGAAAGGTCTTAAAGTAAGGCGGTTATTTATATTCCCTTATTAATGAGAAACTCTGGAGCGGGGAGACGGGACAGAAGGAGCAGAAGCCCCACAAAGTGCGCACCACAAGACCCATCATTATACTTCCCTCCAGATTTTGCCCTGTTCCTCTCCTGATTGAACCCATTCTTGTCCAAATTCAGGGGACAAACTCAGGCCTTTCCCCTCCCATATAAAGGACCCATCACCTCCACAACATCTCAAAGGTTGAAAATCCCTTATTAAGTTTGGCTGTTATTGATTCCA
Source organism: Neoceratodus forsteri (assembly GCA_016271365.2). NCBI lineage: Eukaryota > Metazoa > Chordata > Ceratodontiformes > Ceratodontidae > Neoceratodus > Neoceratodus forsteri. The sequence goes on from JADMNL010000024.1 coordinate 360,466,282, forward strand.
TTCTATACACATCTGTCATGCGATCCTGCCACATATTCAAAGTAATCTTCGTAGGAGATAACCAGTTACTGGTCATTATTTTTTGAGCCACCAAAAGAGCAATTTTTAGAAACATTACTGTCAGGGGGTCACGCAATTTCTTAGGCAAGTCCAGGAAAAAGTAACTGTCATTTTCATTTTAAAGTTATTCACATTGGTTTGTCGAAAAAGTAAAACAATCTAATTTTCTGCCATTTTTTGCTAATTATAAAAGAAAACTAAAAGGTATATATAAATGAAACAGCATTCGTTTTGTAGATATTTGTGTGCTAGACGAATTTTGTGCTCACAGTGTCATGCTATCATTTTTCATTTAAAAATTATTCACGTTTATTTGTCAAAAAAGTAAACAAAAAAGCTTTGATTGACAGGTTGTGTTTATTTCACATATCTGGAATAAATTTAGGGTGGTTAGATTTATCCCATATATGTGGAGATAAATGGATTTATGCAATGGATTTTGGCTCCACACCTATTGCATAAATATATATATAAATATACACACACACACACACACACACATATATGTATGTGTATATATATATATAAATATTTTTTTTTCTGGCACAATAGTGCCAGTGTAGTTAGGGCTGAGTATGGTGTTTAATGTTAAACCCCAATTTTTGCACCTTAATAACTTTGTCAGCGTTTGACAAAATAGCCCACAGTTTGGCATGTGCAGTCTGGCTGGCAGGATCTCAAGACATGAAAAGTGTTGTGATGGCATCTTATGCGATTTCCAAGATACAATATCTTTTTTTCCTCCCCCAAAAACCTACTTGGAGCCATTTTATAAGTGTAATAAGCCCCTCCAGGGTGTGCGTCACAGGATTTTAATGCACTTCCCAGGGGCGTAAGGACACTCAGCCTTCAGCTTTGTGCCTGACTACACCTCTGGGGTGTGCATTAAAATCCTATAATGCACACCCTGTCATGGCTTATTACTTACTTATACATCTCAGGTGACACCATTTTCAAGGGATACATGAAAGTGCTGGTTGTAGCTACATTTGTTTTTAATTATTACATGATTCAATAAATTCTCAGCCAGACTCGTAATTTCTTAAAGCTGTAATCAGACTGATGAATCATTTCAAATAGAGGATATTACAAATACAAATATTCAGGGCTCGAGTTTCAAAGACACTGTCAAATTGACGCCATTTATGCTGAACCACCTGTGGCAAACTGGGGTGCACCAGGGACCCTTCGCCTGATTTTATTAAAAGTGGGGTCCTGGCACCAACCTCCTCAGCTTTGCTGCAAGATGACAGCTGCACCAATGAAATGGCATACCGGAGGGGAATGCCATAAGCCATGGGATGGGCTTGTAGCAGCTGCGGCCAATGATGTGAACCCACTGGCCAGTCACCTTGGTGGCTGGCAGGTCATCTAGGAAATGCTCTGGCTTGTGGGGGGGGACAGGTCAAGTGGGGCAGTGACAGCTGCCCCTGAGTTGACAAGGGCTAGGACACTACGGGTCCAGTTGGGGGGGACAGATGCACCAGCACCATCATGGGGCAGAGGTTGTAGGCTTTCAACTGCCATGGACCATCGGCCACTCCAGCGATGGCCTGGCAGGTGTCAGGGCCTGTCTGTGTGCCCTCCCCAAGGGGGCACAGGGTCATGCCCTATCTAGGGAGGGCTGCAGCAATAGAACACAGCAACTTATACCAGCTCCAGGCTGGCCTAACTGCACAGTCCATGTGCACATTGGAGGGGGGCTTGCAAAATCCCAGTGTAGTAGATATTGCAGCCCTGCCCTGGTGCAAGCCCTCTTCCACCATGGTGCACCAGTGTGGCTGTCGCAGGTTCGGCACAAGCCCAGTTAGCACAAGCTGTCACCCCTTGTGGTGCAGGCTGCATTCAGAAATTGAGACCGGTGCAAGGTGTGGCACAGGAAGCCCGTTGCACCTTTCTTCTTGATGTAAGTCGCCTTGCACCACTCCCAGTCTTTTCAGAAATCAAGCCCCCAGAATCGAAACGATTAGATCATGATTGAAAGGGGCAAAACTCTCTACATAAGAAAAAGGTCTATATCTAGATATGTCAGCCCTTTGTTTAATTCCTTCTCAGGTTTATATGGATTATAAGAGTCCATTGGAGTGGAACTTTAGAAAAAGCCTCCAGTAATTACAGTAACATAGAGGCATATAAGCAGGACACCCATGTTTGGGAATACCACGAGTGTAATGTAGCCTGTAATCTCCTATGACCCAGTTTAAATGGACAAACTAGGCTTTTAATCAAAAAGCCATTAAAAATTGCTCTACCCATGGAAAATTTCCATAATGAGGTACAAGGTTTAAAAAGTCTACTGTTTTACAGAAATAGGCCTATAAATCGTACATTACAGGAGTCAGGAGATGAAACTTAGACTAGTGATTTGATTTTAAGTAGTCATTTGAGAGGGAATCCTTTTTAAACCTTTTATTGCTTTGAATGTGACTATTTCAGTTGGAGGGTTCAATAGAATTCTGAAGTATCTCTTTTATGTGAGTAGATGTTGCTAAGAAAATATGGGCCAATACAGTGTTCCCAAATGGAGCAATATTTTGGGCAGTGTAACAAATGTACTGTATGAGGAGTTTCAAAGTCATTCTGTCCTCAATCACATTTCAAACTTAAACCAGCAGTGCAACAAAAATTTTTCCAAAAAGCTCCTTTCAGCCACAGATCGTAAAAATATTAGCATACTGTCTAGTATACATGTCTATGTACCTCCTATGCTATCCACCATGAGTCTTTTCTAATTTTCTCATTCCTAACCCTTGCCAGGTCTACAGTGCTATTTCTCTGCAAAATGTAACGGCCATCTTTTTATGTTGAGAAAAAACTAAATTGAAAGATTTATAACATGCTCAAATTTTGGTGGAATTAGGAAAGTTTATTACCAAATAAAACTGGAAGGTGCCTGGCATCCATAATATTGAAAAAAAAAATAGGGTAAAAGTTTCTGCCCAGTTTCGTTTCACTGCTGTTTTATATTATGAGCTAACTCTCTGTATTTTTGTTATTCTGATACCTGAATTGCAAAACTTTAGACAGGTAGGTTTCTAACCTGACTTTCAGAAAAATTTGTCTCTCAGCACAGTCCACAAGGAAGATTAAATATGATTCTAAAATCTGATTTATTTTGTTTTTTGTATATAAACCACGAGATTATGCTCTAATCCTCTCTATATCAGGGTTTCTCGAAATTTCTTAAAGTCTATTCGTGATTGCTGACACGTAACTGGGGCAATACTTATACCATTCTGTGAATCTGACCAGAGATAAAAACGTATACATTTGATGGCAGATAAGGACAACTTGGCCCATCCAGTTGCCTATTTTTCCCTTGCTACAGTATCACCACAGACCCTACTTGCTCTACAGCTCTTTCTCCTCCCCCCCTTCCTTTCCACTACAATTCCCTTGTGCCTATTCTATGCATTCTTGAACCCCACCACAGTTTTTGCCCCACTACCTCCCTGGAAAGCAATTCCAGGAATCCACCTCCCATTCTGTGAAGAAGTACTTCTTCATATCTCTGTGTCCTTCCAGAAATGTGGTCTCCATAACTGGATACGTTACTCTAGGTGGGGTCTTACTAGCAGTCTGTACAGAGGCAACACCACCTCCCTCTTTCTGCTGGCGATACGCCTCCCTGTGCACCCCAGCATCCCACAAGCCCTCCCAACTTCTTTGTTGCACTGCCTGGCCACCTTTAGGTCATCAGATATGATTACCCTAGGTCTCTTTCCTGCTTGGTAGTCATCAGTACCAATCCACCCATTTTGTTATGTGCCCCTGGGGTTTCTGTGCTATAAGTGCATTGTTTTTATTTTGCACTTTTTTGCATTGAAACCCAGCTGCCATACCCTTGACTACTTCTCTAGTTTTCTCGGATCTCTGCTCATCCTTTCCACCCCCCAAGTGTCCACCCTATTGCAGATGTTGGCATCATCTGCAAAGAAGCAGGCCTTCCCTTCCAGTTCCTCTACAATGTCACTTATAAAGACATTGAAGAGGACCAGTCCCAGCACTGATTCCTGAGACACCTTGCTGGTCACCCTCCCTTTCTTGGAATGAACTCCATTTACTACCAGCCTCTGTCACTTATCTCCTAGCCAGTTTCTTACCCAGTTTGCCACCTTTGCACCCACTCCTACTCAGCTTGCTTACTAGCCCCCTATGTGGAACGGTGTTGAAAACCTTACTAAAATCTAGGTAGACAGAGTCTACTGCTCCATCCTGGTCTAATTCCTTGGTCACCCAGTCATACAAATCTGTCAAATTAGTTTGACATCCCCCCACAGTGAATCCATGATGTCTTGGGTCTTGTAACCCATGGAATTCAAGATTACTTATAGACGATCTGTCTAAAGTGGAAAAATGGGCAAAAGACAATAAAATGACATTTAGTGTAGGGAAATGTTCACTTCTACATTTGGGCAAAAATAATGGTTTACAAGACTACTCGTTAAACATTCCTGTAAAAAAGGTTGACAAAGGGATTTAGGAATCATAGTAGATAGGGAGCTTAAATTTAGCAAACACTATACTGTACTAAACTAGTGCAAAAAACAAACTACCTGGTTAGTAGCATCAAAAAAGGCATTTATCTCCAGAAACAGTCAATGCATTATGCCTCTGTATTGAGCAATTGTTAGGCCCCATTTGGATTACTGCACGCAAATATGGAGCCTGTATGCGATGAGGGATGTGGATAGAGTTGAGAGGGTGCAGCTTAGAGTGACCAAAATGCTTTATGGATTGAGACAACTAAATTACGGCAATAGGTTCGATAAACTGAGACTTCATCGGCTAGAGCAGAGGAGAGTGAGAGGTAATCTCTTGATGTTGTTTACAGTTATAAATGATATAGAAAGTTGACAAAAAAATTAGGGCTGGAAATACAGAACAAGCCCCTAGGTCTGAGGTCACACAAACAACAAATCAAATTAGCGTATGCCAGCTAAAATGGAAGATTCTATACAGTTTTACAAAGGGCAGGGAGATTGTGGAATTTCCTTCCAGAAGATATAGTGCAAAGCACAAATCTAGATGTCTTTAAGCAGAGATTGGATACATTTTTATGTAATAAAGGGTTTAATTGGATCCCCTAACACGGATAGACAGACACGATGGGCGACAAGCCTTCTTTTGTCTAAATACCCAGTGTAATATTCCATGATCCTTTCCTTCTGTAGTGATTCCATTAACTTTCCCACCACTGATGTCAGGCTGACTGGCCTATATTGCCAGCCTCCTCCTTGCTACTACAGTTGTGAAGTGGGACTACATCTGCCCTCCTGTAGTGCTCCTGAACCACTTCTATTTCCAATGAGCTGTGAAATAGAACTGTCAAAGGTGTAGCCAGTACCTCCCTAAGCTCCCTCAATACCCTTGGATGCACCCCGTCTGGTCCCATTGCTTTGTCCGCTTTCAGATTAGTAAGTACCTTCACGACTGTGTCCTCTGAAAATGGACTAGCGTCCACCTCCAGTGCTCCTGTTACTTTTTTGTCACCCCTCCCCTTCTCCTCCCTCTGTGAACACAGAACAAAAGTATTTGTTTAGGATTTCTGCCTTCTCCTGGTCCTCCTTCGCACAATCCCCACCTTCCTTTTTTAACCTTACAGTCACATTCCTGGTTTTCCTCCTTTCGCTTACATACCTAGAAAATACTGGATGCCCAGCTTAGTGAGAGAAGCCATTCACCTGCGTTCTCTGTGTGAGAACAGCATGACTTTCTTGACATCTGCAGCCGCAGATGGAGATAAGCTGCCAGCTTCTGTCCCAACAGCGAGCTGTCTCTTTCTCATGTCTGTCTGTCTGTCTGTCTATCTTTTTTCATTTTTTTTATTTCCCTTCCCCTCCCATTTCAGCCAGTCCTACCTTGTCCTTCCCCATATAGTAAAATTAATGTAGGGTGCCCACCCCAGTGTGCCATAGAGTACAAGCTGACACTGTGTGTCACTGTGACCCATTTCTGTGTGTTGGATCCAGTAGATGAGCTGAAGAAACAAACAGAGTCCCTCTTATCTTTTTTTGTTTTGTTTTAGTACCCTGTAAATAAGAAAATGATCCATTGCCAATCTACCCCCCCACCACTCAACACTCCCCCCCCATGCACACACTGTCACTCACCTGAACATGTCCCATGACATAGATCCACTCTCTGATCAGAAACACATCTTGCTACTGGAACCGGCAACTGTGCTATGAGAAAACAAGGCAAGTCCAGTTTAATGTATTTCAGTGGGTTTTGAACTTTTATTCATGGCTTTGTCATTCTTATTGTTAACTCTTACTCAAAGACTGTATTATAAAAGCACAAATTCTTATGCTATTGTATGTCAAGTCACTGTACTTGTAACTGTTCTATATCTGCCATGTACTGGGCCTCAGCCCCCAGGTCGCATCTGGAATCGAGCATGTTGCTCAGTATGCCTTCCTGGTAAATCTCGTAAATAAATAAATAAATTCTTCAGTATTTCACACTAAATTTTCAAAATGACCTTTTTGGGACCCCACCTCATGAACAATATAGATGAAATAAATAAATCTGCCCTGAAAAGTGATGGTGCGGCAGCTGAGCGAAATCCCCTTTTGGGTGGGATATGAAAATTTTCACCTACCGGGTCATGAGGTGGAGTCCTAAGAAGGCTATGTTGAAAATTTGAACATGGCCTCTTTGGGACCCCACCTCATGAACAAGGTAGGTAAATTTTTTTAAATCCAGGCTGAAAGATGATTTCGCAGTCGCTCTGTGAAAATCGTGTTTTGGGCAGGAATTGAAAATTGCCACCTACCGGGTTCATGAGGTGGGGTCATAACAAGACAGTGTTGAAAACTTGGTGGAAAAATGTGTTAAAATAATCAGGTTATAAGTAAACATTGAAATATTTCAATGTTCACTCATAACTTTGCTAATTGTCAGTATTCTGACTCAAAATTTTCAACATATCTGTCTTTTCACACCATCTCATAAATGTGACAGGTGTCATTTTTCTAAATCCTGGATGAGTCTTGTTTTCACACTTGTGGTATGAAATGACGTTTCAAGCAGTATGCTATAAATGCCACATGTCATGTTTTTAAGGGGGAGACATGAACTGACTAGCTGGAAAATATGGGGTCAAAATAAAAAAAAATAGTAATTATTAGGAAACATTGTGTGTAGTGCCTGCCTTTACCCCTACAGGTAGTGTTTTGTGATCCTGTGCCAGTGAGTTGAGTTTGGGGACAAGCTCAGTGAACCAGCTGGATGTGTGGAGTCTTGAGGGATGGTGCTCTTGTGCGACACCATCCCCTAGCCTGGGAAGGGAAGGTGCATGGTTGCCTGCCCAGGCCCAAGTACCAAAGAGTGAAGAGAGCTCTTCTTTTGGCATAAAGCCTTGCATCTCTGTACCCATGGGTGCCGGTGGGCCTTGTGCTTTGACTGAGAGTGGGACTCTTTACCCTGTGTTTCTGTATCTGTGACCACATTGAAGTGTAGGGCCCTCTGCAGCCTACCAGACAGTCCATGAATTCTTGACATTCATTGCTGTATGGAAGTGGAGGGCCCAAGGAGCCATGCTCTTTCACAGGTGTTTGGAGTCTTTTGCATCAGCATCTGTTCACACAGGTTCCAAAGGAACCTGCATGAATTGGCATATGATTCCAATATCTAAAAAAAAAAGGAAATTCTTTGCAAAAAACTGCGTTGTTGCACCAGTTAGTGCTCAATGTAACACCACAAAAGTAGGGGAAATGAGGCATTAGGGTTTTCAACCCTAACTACCCACCCCCTCAGGCAGTAAAAGGACAAGACCACACAAGGTGCCACAATAGAAACAGAAACATAGAATCTGACGGCAGATAAGGACCGCTTGACCCACCTAGTCTGCCCATTTCCCTACCTAACAGATAAGCTACAGATCCTAGTTAACGAACAGCCTACATCCTCCTATTCCCCCACTAAAATTGCCTTATGTCTGTCCCATGCATTCTTGAATTCCTCCACTGTTTTTGACTCCACGACCTCCTCAGAAAGGCCATCCCATGTATCCACAACCCTCTCCATGAAAAAATACTTCTTCACATTATCTCTGAACTGTCCCCCCTCTTTCTTGAAATTGTGCCCCCTTGTTCTTGCACATCTCTTTTTCCGAAAGATGCTACCCTCTTGGACTTTGTTGATTCCCTTGAGGTACTTTTAAAGTTTCTATTATGTCCCCCCCCTCTCCCTTCTTTCCTTGAGGGTATACATATTTAGTCTCTCCTCATATGACTTCTGGTGCAGACCCTGCACCATTTTAGTTGCCATCCTCTGGACCGCCTCCATCCTGTCTATATCCTTGCGGAGATGGGGTCTCCAGAACTGACGCAGTACACCAGACAGGGTCTCACCAACTGTCTGTACAGAGGGATAACAACTTCTTGTTTTCTACTGGTGATGTCTCTCTCTATGCATCCCAGTATTCCCCCAGCCCTCCTTACTGCCTTCTCACATCTGGCTTTCCAGACTTTGGCTTGGTGTACTTCCTTCCTACCTCTTATGCTCCCTCCTCCCTCCCCCGCCTTCCTCCACTCCCTCAGATCCTCTGACACGCTCACCCTGCTAGTCCCTGTCATACCACCCTCATCGGCTAATCAGGCTTCTCCCATTGCTTCCCCAAAATCTGGAACTCCCTCCCACCTCAAATACAACACTCCTTCTCCTCCCACTCCCTTGTCTCTGCCTTACATAGCTTTCTCTTTGCTAGCTGCTCCTGCTACAATCCTCCTTAATTTGTTCTCCTATGAGCCTGCTTCAGCTTCACGCCCACCTCTTTCCTGCAAAACCATCCCCCTACATCCTCCCCCTAGCATCTCTTCCTTTCCACCTTACTCCCACCCCCCTGTTCCTTCCTCTGTACTTCCTCTGTACTCCAGCTTACCCTCACTACCCACTCACTGTTGCTTGGCCTAGGCCCCTGGCAGGGTTCTCTGCATCCTGGAGGGGTCCAGAACCTAGGCAAACACCTTCCTCACTTCGTACTCCCAACCCATTCTTTTCTGAAAGGGTTGGGTCTCAGCATCTCTTCTCTCCCACCTCTTTCTCTCTTAGTCCTTCTGAAGCCTACTCCCCATTGCTGCCTACTTCTCTCCTGTTATGCTCTGCCTCTGCTGCCTACAACCTGCTTCCCTCCTGTTGTGCGCTACCTCTGCCTTGTGCAGGCAGGGTCCACAGCATACTGGAGGGGCCAAGCCCCCGCAGACCCTTGTCTTCCCCCTCTTCCTTCCTGACGTGCTCTAACTCCCACTGCCTACAACCTGCTTCCTTCCTGTTCATGCTTGACCTCCGCCTGGTGCAGGCAGGGTCCCCAGCATTCTGGAGGGGTCAGGCCCTGGCTGACCCTTCTCCTCCACCTATTGCCTTCCCCTCCTTCAAATCCCCCCTTCTGTCTGCCTATATGCCCCCCACCCACTCACCTCCACCCCCCATCCTAGCTGTAGTTATTGGCTAACCCCTAATCTCTAATGCACTTATAGTCAACCTTGCACTTTTGTTACACCTTGCAAATTTTGTTCTATCTGTGTCACTCCTCACAATCTTGCCCTAGTTCAGCCTCCTTGTGTTCTATACAGCCATTTTCTAACTACAAAGCAATGTCCCACCAAGTGTTTACCAAAGATATTTGTGCTGTCGTATCTATCTAGTTCAAGACTGTTAGCATTGTATCCATCTAGTTCATACCTGTTAGCATTCCTCCTTTTCAGTACTTCTGTATAGTCTGCTTACTTTATTGAATGTAATCAAATTGTATATCTATATTGTGTACCAAATCTCTGTACACTATCCTTATGTTCCCCTACCCCCCAGGTCGCACTGGGAGACGAGCTGCCATACATTTGACCATTCATCCAACCTTGCCAAGTCCCTTCTCATCTTTTCCACCCCACCTTGTGTATCAACCCCGTTGCAGATCTTTGTGTCATATGCAAAGAGACATACTTTTCCTTCCAGTTCCTCCGCAATGTCACTTATAAAGACATTAAAGAGGACCCGGTCCCAGTACTGAACCCTGTGGTACCCCACTAGTAACCCCCTTTCTTCAGAGTGGACTCCATTTACTATTACCCTCTGTGTCCTGTTGTCTAGCTAATTTTTTTTACCCAGGCTACCACCTTGGGACCCACTCCAAGGCTGGCCAACTTGTATATTAATCTTTTGTGTGGGACTGTGTCAGATGCCTTGCTAAAGTCTAGGTAGACCTTGCTCACAGCCCCTCCCTGGTCTACTATTTTGGTTGCCCAGTCAAAGAAATCTATTAGATCCATCTGACACGACCTTCCTGCTGTGAATCCATGCTGCCTTGGGTCCTGTGCCCTGCTGGCCTCTAGATACTCAACAGTTCTTTCCTTCAGAAGTGATCCCATCATTTTCCCTACCACTGAGGTCAGACTAACAGGTCTGTAGTTTCCTGCCTCTGCCTTACCATCGTCAGGTAAGACAAACACAACTGTTTCCATATAACACAAATGCAGCAGCACTGATCTGCTACATTTCTGGATTTGTATTTGTGGCTGCATAAGTACAGGCCGCATAGGGGCCTGTGCCTATACAGCCACACCTGTGTGTGTAAGTCATACAGCATGCATGGGGCCTGTGGCTCTGCAGCTAGAGGTACTCGTGCACACTGTACAAGGTACCTCACTAGATAGCATTGTCCTTTTGTGCATGGTTTTCTATATGCAGCTGCATAACTGAAAAACTGCTTCTCCTTGAACAATTTCTAGTTCTGTTGCTAAAACCATAATACCCACTCTGCAAAAGTACTTCTGGCTGTGTGACTGCAGGCCTCCCAGGGGCCTGCCCTTCTGGAGACAGAAATTGGTGTGTATGTCTCACACCTGTAGCTAAAGAGGTGCAGGCCCCTTGGGAATCTGTGCTTCTGGGTTTTATGTGATAAGGGCGAGTCTGAAAGACCACCGAAAACATAAAGTGACTAAAAAAACAGCCCATTGTCAAAAGGGCAACTGAAATCGTAATGACCGTCACAAATAGCGACAACCGCTACATTAACGTTAAACAAAAAACTGAATAAATATTTTTATGTAGGGGCTATGCCCCAAGCCCCGATCTCCCAAACTAAAATAATCAACTTCACTGGGGATGAGGACCTAGGGAAAGTTATTTTTTCCCCAAAACAAAAACATTTCTTTTTTTTATTTTTTTTTTAAATGATATTTTATTAGTTTTAACAGCATAATATAGTATCAAATGCAATACGGAAGTACATTCAGGCTTATCATACAAAACAAAGGGCAGTAGCAGTAATACACAATCCAAATCCCCAACATGTGGGGAGCCATTATGTAGTCTTGATTTCTCCTAGAAAACAAAGGCATGTTACTGATAATAGTGAGAATACTACTTAATAATAATAATAATATCACCTTTATAATCCAGCCTAGAGAAGTGTTTGGCCAATAAGACACAGTCAGACTCCCCCAACCCTTCCACCATTTGGGGCCTTGTATTATTTTGAATGTTAGAGTGTATATTCAGGGACAAAGTCTGGATAGTGTTCCAATTGATAGAGAGTCCAACATTCCAATGATTGTCGAAGCTATGGATCCTGCTACTCAATCTAGCTGAAATCCTCTCCAGATTATATATTTCATATGTTAATTTTCTCCAAGACTCTTTAGTCGGGATCTGAGTGGAAAGCCAGCATCTAGTAATAATCTTCTTGGCCACTAGAACCAAAAGAGTTAACATTCAATAGAATATCTCCTGAACTTTAAGTCCAGTAGTGGGCATTTGCTGTCAAGATAAAAGTTGGGGTAAGCATCTCTGGCCTCTTATAAATGGCATTTAGTTCATTTATAATCTCTTATCAATACCCCAATATATATGGGCATGACCACAGAATATGCCCCCTCCAACAGGTCCCGTGTCCATGTCCTCTAAATTTTGCAGTTATATCTGGGGTTCTAAAGAACCATATTCTGTCTTTCCATGCATATTCCCGCCGATATATATTAGAGGAAATTCTGGAATATACTGAAGTTGAGGTTTGCCATTGGTCAACCACCGATTCCAGTCCCATTTCCTTAGACCACTTAATTCTAAGGTAGTCCAGTGACTCAGTACTATATGACCTTAGTGCTGAATAAAAGCCCCCAATGACATGTTCCTCTGTACTTGTCCTCTTAAGTGGTATATCATCATCTGAATCAAGATAGAGGGGGATTCAGCTACTCCTGATAGGGTCTCCTCAAATGGTTCCAAGCTATTTCTAAGGGCCATGTAGGGTTTGTATTGGTTATTGGGGAGCTTATATTCTGTTTGTAAGTGGGAAAAGGAATGAATGCCTAGGGAACCCACTGATTGAAAGGTGTAGCAGAGATCAAACCTCTCCCACTGTTGGATCGGGATCATAGAGCGGTATCGTCACTTGAAGGGGATATTAGATACCTCCACATTTCTTCTAAAAAATTCTGAGGTAGATCTCAGGAACCTTGTGAGTAGCGTACAACCTGGTGGATCCCCAACAATAAAAGAGGGAAAATTCTCCAGACCATTAAGTGTGACCTCAATGTCCTTCCAATGTGCGACATACTGAGTAGCCGCATGTAATAAGGAGATGTAGATTTGAGCCGCTTGAGCATATCTTTTCATGTTTGGAAGATTGAGTCCCCCCTGTACCCTAGAAAGTTGCAACATGGAATATTTCACTTGTGGTGTTTTACCTCCCCAGACAAACCTAGAAACTAGTTTGTCCCACATTTGAAAATAAGTGTTCGAAGGGAGCACAGGGAGAGTTTGCAAGAAGAAGAGCAGGTGGGGCAGAATATTCTGCTGTATAGTTTCAACTCGAGATAGGATCCCCATAGGAAGCAAGGCCTACCTAGATAAATCTGAAGTAATTTGCTGGGTGATAGGTTCGAAGTTCATCAATTCCAGATGCATCATCTTATATGGTATTTTAATACCTAAGTATCTCATTTCCACTCTGTTCCAATGGAATGGGAAGTCCGCTTTTAAAGTTTTGGAGGATTGAAAGGAATATGTTAAAACCTCCATCTTAGTGCTATTAATTTTATAGCCAGCCACCTTGCTAAATATGTCTAATTATTCCCAGACCGCTGGAACCGAAGTTTCTGGGGGAGTAAGAGTCAACAAAATATCATCGGCAAAAAGTGTCACTTTATGGGACTGTCCCCCCACTGGGGCTCCCTCTACCTGGATTTGGGCTCTGATATTAGCAGCTAATGGTTGCAAATAGAGAGCGAATAGCAAAGGGGATAACAGGCATCCCTGTCTGGTGCCTTTGGTTAAGGGGGAATGGTGGAGAGAGCATACCATCAAGTTTAAGATAGGCTAGAGGCATGTGATACATGGCTTGGATTTGGGAAATAAATTTATCTGGGAATGCAAAGTGTTTCAGGGTGGCCCACAGATAAGGCCAAGACACCCTGTCAAGCACCTTCTTGGCATCAAGACCGAGAAGGACTGATGGTATCTGCCTATGAGACGCATATTCAGTGAGTAATAACACCCACCTGACCACATCATGAGCCTGTTGCCTCATGATGAAACCCACTTGGTCACCGTCAATTAAGGTGGGGAGCATAACAGTCACCCTGCGGGCCAGTATAGATATGAATAATTTGTAATTCACAATTGAGTTTCAAGATGGGTCGATAGGAGGCTGTCAAAGATGGGTCCTTTCTAGGTTTAGGAATGGCCACCATCTCTGTACATTTCCATGAAGGCGGGGGGGGGTTGTCCCCCTTGGATATCTACATAGGTTACTGTAAGAGACGGGGTCAGCAATCTACGGAAAGTTGTATAGAACTCTGCTGGATATCTGTCAGGTCCCGGGGCTTTCTGATATTTAGTTAGCTTGAGAATGTCCCACACTGCAGTGACTGTGATAGGGCGAAATAGTCCTTCCACCTGGGCATGTGAAAGTCGGGGTAGCGGGGAGTTTTGTAAGTAAGTAACTAATTGCTGGGGGGGTGGATCTCTTCAGTATATAAAGTCTGATAGAAACTGGCCATCGCCTGCCTGATCTCACCTGGGTGCAGTAATAGGTGGCCGGAAGCAGGATCTCTTAATTTTGTAACCATAGCTTGTGCTTTCGCACCTCTCAAATGTCTGGCCAAGTTCCAAGCCCCTCGAGGTCCTCCCTCTTAATGTCGAAGCTTCAGATAGAGCAACTGCTGTTCTGTCTTTGGTCTACCAGCTTCTGTATTTGTTGCTTGACATTAGCTGACTGTGCCCAGACAGTAGGATCCCCCTGAAATTGCTTAGTCTGCAAGTGTAGCAGCCGTGCCTGCAGTTCCTTCCGCAACTTCTCCCAAGCTTTTTTCTTATGGGTGGAATATCTAATGATCTCCCCCCTTAACACAGTTTTGAGAGTATCCCATCTTATACTATGCGAAGTCTCCGGAGCGTTATTATCCACTAAAATTCTCGGTATAGCTGCTTTAATCATCTTAATAAATTCTGGGTCTTGCAAATGCATTAAATTTAGGCGCCAAAACGAGCCATTCCTCGGTGTTGCAACATCTATTTTTAAATACTGGGAAAATGATCTGACAGAACCAAGTCGCCCACCACCAAATCTCGTATTGAATCTAAATGTTCAATTGAAGTAAAAAAGTAATCCAGTCTGGAGGACATATGGGTTTTGGGATCCTGCACCTCCTTTAGGTACCTGGGTGTATGGCTTGATCGCCACTTGGATTTCTCCGTCCACATTGACTCCCTTCAGAAAAAACTACACCCAAAACTAGAAGCACTATACCGCAACAAAGGTTGCCTAACTACCTCGGTCAGGAGGGAGCTAGTGCACAAAATGATTCTCCCAATCTTTGACTACGGCAGGGTTTTAAATAATTGATTAGCAGTTTTTTTCTTGGGACAATGCTAACTGTACAGAAAGTATTTATATAGGTTTTCTAGAAGTGTTATGTTTGTTAAACACAGTGAGGCAAGTGCTATGCATTTTCACAATGTTTTAGCACTTTTATGAGCAAAATGCTAATCAATTTTTGGAGTTAAATAAAACCCTGCTACGGAGACGTGGTCTACTGCGCAGCCCCTCCATCCACCCTGGCCAACTTGGACCCCCTTTTTCATTCCTTCTGTCGGCTCATCCTAAAATGCCCCCACCACCCACCACTGTGACCTGTATAACGCCCTAGCATTCCCTTCACTGCACTCCAGGCGCCAGCTTCATTGTGCAAATCTCGTAGTAAAGTACTGGTCAAACCCCCTCCCCACATATCTCAGCTCCGCCCTGTCAACTCAACCCCCCCGGCCTACTCCTTGCAAGGGACTGACTCAAAACTTCTACAAATCCCTTTCATGCACACCTCAAATGGCCAATCAGCTTTCAAATACAGACTGCCCAAACTCTGGAATGACCTCCTGGCAGAAATCAGGCAGTCCGCTACCCCAAGGACTTTGAAAACTCTCCTTCAGGCCCACTTCTCAGACATATGTAACTGCAACCTGCAGTCCAGATCTGATATCACAAGGCATTGTAATGTGCCATTAACGGAACAATTGTCCAACAACTGACTATTATTGTGTTTTCCCTATGTTCTCTGTCTGTCATGCACTATGGTCATAGAACCCAACTATGATATAGCAACTCATGCTCTCTGCACTAAACTTGTAATCTAAATAACAACTGCATAAGTCCAGCCTGTAACATTTCTGGACCTGATGTTTCACCTTTTATGTACCCATTTGTACCAGTTGTATGCACCATTATGTACCTGTTGTATGCACCATTGCCTCTACCCATTTGTACCTGTTGTATGCACCATTATGTACCTGTTGTATGCACCATTGCCTATGAACCTTTGTATTTCAAGTATGTAACTCCCAGGTCGCATCTGAAAACGAGTGGATTCCCGCTCAGTATGCTTATCTGGTAAATCTCTTAAATAAATAAATATGACCTTGTAGAGGAAAAGAAATGGCTCTAAATATCCATCATACCCAATTTAGGGGGGGGCCACATTAAGAAATTTTTGTAGTGGTGTAGACCTATGTTGAGAGGGGGAAGTGGTGTCCAGTTTGGTATTTAGTGTAACATTTAGGTCACCACCAACAATACACATACTCTGTGTATGGGCCAGAAAGTCATCAAGAAATGTTTATTTATTTATTTATTTCAGTTTGGGATTAATACCTTTGAGTCAAGGACTCATTTTCAAAGGTTCCACGTCAGTGTTGAACAAACATTACAAAAATGCAAGGTTTACAGAGAGAGAAAAAAACAGCATATATACAGGCAGTAATAGTAAAATTTTAACTTAAACACATCAAATTAGTAAATATTAACAGATAGACTGATTATTTATTTATTTAGTTTCTGTTGACCGGGTAAGTGCACTAGACAAATTCTGCCTATTTTCAAGCACGACCCGGGTGAGGGGAATACAGATGACTGCCAACTGACCTTGAACCAGATTAAGCTGTTGGTGGTATTTTTAGTGACTGGGGGGAAATTTGGCCATGACACCGGGGAAATTCCCCTACTTTTGCTTCCTGTGAGCAGGGGGGACCAATTTTCCTGTGGGACCAAGATGGCGGCTCCCATGGATCCTGGTAGAGGAGGACTGCATACAGGAGAGACAGAAGACAAGGAATCCCTTTCTGTTCCAGTATCTCTTGTGGACAATGGTGACTTGCAATTTGCTACAGATAAAGAAAATGAAAATGATGTTCCTGTTTGTGTTCCAGAATCTGACATGGATTGGTCACAAACTGTGGAAGAAGCTACAAACTCAGCTAAGGTACAGTCCCCTTTAATACCTGATTCAGAACTGTTGCAAAAGAAAGAAAAACTCAGAGAGTTATTATTGGCAGAGGAGAAATGTAAAATGCAAAGGAAAGCCTTGCAAATGGAGCTGTTAAAGGTGACGAACAAACAGGAGTTAAAAGATCATTCTGCTGGTGTACCTGTGGGTGAGCAGGTCTCCCAGCCCACAGGTCCAGCTCAGGAGACCATGTCTGTAGAAGCTGCTATGATAGCAATTGATACTGCTTTACAATGAAAGAGCCTGACCAGAAGGAAACAGTGGACGTAGCTCATGGGCTTTTTTCCACGGATGAAGTGTGGCTGGAACATTTATTACAACAAAATAAATCATTGCGATTTGATGACAAGCAGGATAACGATTTGAGGAATATGGAAAAAAAAGTTATGATTTCCCCATTGTCTCAGGAGGAATTGTTAAGTCCGAGTGAATTGCAAGCAGCAGCAACAATATTGTGTGCAGAATTGAGGCACACCACGGTAGCTACAGCTGAGGTTCAGAAGCAACGACCTCAGGCTAATGATGTGTTAATTTCACCTGCATACTTGCGGTCTGACTCATCCACTGCAACAGGGAGTCTGACAGTAGATCCGTAGCCTGTGACAGCAACAATGACTTCAGTTCCGAACACGGAAGCAATGCAAACTGTGAGTTCCAACCCTATTTTTGTCAATCATTCTCCTCCTACTGTCACTAATCCCCTCGGTTTAAGAAAGGGGAGAGAGAGTGACTTTGTAGCAGCTTTACCTTGTGGGAAATCCCCGACTTTGCTGGAGCATTCTCTGCTCACAGTGGGGTGGATGCGGGGAGAGGCCAGCATCTGGGTCCCCGACCCCAGTCACAGCCCAATTCTGGGAATGCCTCCCCCTCCTGTGGTTCAGAATTCTGAAGGAATAATTTTAAATGTTGAATCGGAGCCCAATGTTTGTTGTTCTACTCCTGAAGTGGCAGAGACATTACCTGACTGTTCTATTCAGGAAGTAGATTCCTCTGCCTCGGAGTCTGAAAGTACTGCAAAACATTTATCTAATTGGGGAGATTCGGAGATAAATGAAGTTGAGCAACCAGTGACTGGAGCTAAGTTTCAGGAACGCACAAAAAAGGCTTGGGAGTCCTTTAGGAAAAAGGATCCTTTTTCAGGCTCCCCCCCTTGCAAAGACGTAATGCAGTCTGTTTGGAATATTTGGGTGGACTAGAGTTGGCACCTGACAGACTTTATGTGGGGCATACTGTTTTGAAAGGGTCTTTTGGTTTTTTCTCGACTGAAATTTATGCCCTGATTCATGTGTCAGGGTCAGTAATTTATGATGTTAGTTTTACTTCCCCTCCAGGTCTCGAACGTTTCTGATCCAAATATGACACTGTGAAATACTCTTGAGTTATGGTTGCCTTTCAAGGCTATTCCTTTAACAACGCCCTCTATTAGGCAGGTTACTGTGTTATTTCATAATGAATCCATATCTATACACGATGTTGTTTATTGTTTGGAGAAAAAATGTGATGTTTTGGATAGTCCTAAACCTATATTTGACGAGGAATGTATTTGGAATGGGGGTTGGACCTTGCGGGTTTGGCTCAGAAATAATAGTTTAGGGCCTGTACATCTCCCTAATAGCTTATTTTTTGGTAGTAAAAGGGGGCATTGCTTCTATCCAGGACAGCCTCGGGCCTGCTTTAAGTGTGGTTCTTTTACTCACTTGGGCTCTGCCTGTGACAGGATCAAATGTAATCTTTGTTTGTCTTTTGGTCACCATAGTTCCGAGTGTACTGAAGAACTTTGATGTAATTTGTGTGAGGATATGGGGCATGCTTTTAGAACTTGTCCCTGGGCTACACACAATTGTACTGACCGTGCTAACCAAGATCTTATACTACAGGAAGCCCCCCAAAAAAGAAATGATAAAAAGAAAGGGCTTTTCTGCTAGACCACCCCCAGACCATCCCTCTGCCCCTCCTCTGACTCCCTCTCCTCCCTCGGGAGAGGTGGGAGATCAGATTGAGGTAACCTCTGAACACTCCACAGCCCTCATTCAGCCAGTAGTTTCTGATGTCCCTAGTATAAACACTCCACAAACTTTGGAGAGGGAAGTTTTAATCAGTGAAATGCCACCCCCCCCGAATGGTCAAAAGTGTTGCTAAGAAGAGGAGCATAAAGCAAACAAGACCCAAGTCTAAGGTGGCCAAAGCCTGTGCTCCAGGGGAAGAAGGGATTGTGTTATCCAATAAATTTACTGTTCTGGCTAAAACTACGGTAGGTTTAGAACAAGGTGAGGATTCAGAGGCTTCGTCCCTAGCTCCGCACTCCTCCGAATCTGAGGGTGATTCATTAGACATAATGCTTGGGGAAGGGGGAAAAGAAAAAAATGCTAGAGTGAGACGAAGCTCTAGGTTAAGGAAGCCACCTTGATTTATGTTTTATCATGTCTTTTTCTCAGTTTTCTTCCCAGTTGAATATTGCAACCATCAATGTCAATAGTATTAGGAATGCTAAAAGAAGACTGATTACATTTACTGTATTAAAAGATCTCCGCTGTGATATGTGTTTATTACAAGACACAAGGTTAAATACAAACTCTTTGGTCACGTCTGCACAACAATTATGGTGTTGGGGCCCTTCGTTTTTTTCCTTTGGGACAGGGGTCTGTGAAGGAGTACGTATACTGTTTAAAGGGGATGGATTCCGGGTGTCTAGATTGGGAGAAATAAGCCTGGGTAGGGCATTATTATTAGATTTTTTGTTTAAAGGGATAGGGTGGAGATTAATAAATATGTATGCCCCCCTTACAAAAAAAGAAAGGATCAGTTTATATCACGAAATTAGGCCTTATTTGATTATTATCAAACAACTTTTATGGGGTGGGGACTTTAATTGTGTAATAGATGGAAAAGATAGAGGGGCAGCAACGACAAAGATGTATTGTTATTCTAATTGTTTAAAGGGAATTATTGAGCAGGGTAATTTGCAAGACTCATTTAGAATTTTGCATAAGGAGGGTGGTCACACTTACTATAGGGGAGCATTGTCCACTCGGATTGATTTTCTATTTACAAAAAAATCTGTCAGTATAATAACAGCAGCCATTATCCCAATAGAAACCTCTGACCATGTCATTTTATCTATAAGCATAGGAGGCCAAAATGGGCCACAATATGGCTGTGGGTATTGGAAACTAAATACAGCAGTGTTACCGGAGAATCAGATCAGAGCACAGCCTGTCGAGTACCTTAAGGCAAGAATGTCAGTGGCATGTATAACGGGAAACATTAGTACTTGGTGGGAAATAACAAAAACAGGTTTGAAGTCTTTGTTTCAATCATACGCTACTAAAATTAGACAGTGCCGATTTAGGGAATATTTAAAACTTAGAATGCAATTAAGTAAGTTATATTCCATTATTAATACCCAGAATGTTAGTTTAACTTCCCAGGTCCTTAATCTTAAAACAGCAATGAGTCGTTTACAATATTCTAGAGCTACTGCTTTGTTAAATGAGCCCAGAATTTGTTCCTCAGGGAAAACCGGATTTGGCGATGCCTTTAAAAGTTGTTCTCAAAGAGCATCTGATAAATTTATGGGATCTATTTTAGATACCAGTGGTATTCTAACATCAGATGGGCCAACAATTCTGAGGACCGTGTCTCAATATTTATCCACTATGTATATCTTATTTCCTATTAATGAAAAAGTAGTATTCGAATTTTTGAATAAAATTTCAGTTCCTAGTTTATCTTCTATACATTTAAAAGAGCTCACTAAACCTATTACTAAGGCAAAAATTAGGACAGTTGTTGCTCATCTTAAAAAATCTACAGCTTCGGGTATTGATGGACTCCCATCAGAATTCTATGGAGCTTTTAGTGATATACTAATAGAAATATTGGAGAACGTGTTTAACAGGGCCCTGGATGATTTACAGGTGGATATGAATTTTTGCATTGCTATTCAGATTCTAATATTCAAAAAGGGTGATAGGACTCTTCTTGATAATTGGAGATCTTTGAGTTTATTAAACACCGATTATAAAATACTTATGAAAATTCTACATAACCATTTATTAAATATAGCTTCGGTCCTTATTTCAACAGCACAAACCTGTACTGTTCCAGAGCGTTCTATAAAATACAATTTATTATTGCTTAGGGAAATTACTGAACAAGGTTAGACGGGTCAAGTAAATGGCTATGTTATGTCTTTAGATCAGGAAAAAGCTTTCGATCAAGTACCTCATAAGTTTATTTCACTTATATTAGCACAGTATGGTATACCATCTCTTTTTGTACAATGGATTTCTTTATTATATCAGACTGCCACAGCTATTCCCTTAGTTAATGGTCAGTTGGGTAATTACATAAATATTTCTCGGGGAGTGCGACAAGTTTGTCCACTTAGTCCGTTGCTATATGTAATGTGTTTAGATCCGTTACTGAGATTTCTGCAGCAGGACTCCAGTATTACTGGTATTCAACCAAAAGGAGGTGGTATAGAAGCTAGGGTGACAGCCTATGCTGATGACATATGTGTTATGGTTGCTGATTATAAGTCGGGTATCCGAGCATTAGACCTTATTACTGAATATTCAACCATAACAGGGGCCCATCTTAACACAGTAAAGAGTATTGTTTACCCTTTACAAGATGATAATATTTTGCATACTTCTTGGAAAGGGATTCAGGTGTCAACTGCACCATTTAAATATTTGGGTATATGGTTTGGGAGGGGGATAACAGTATTTATATTTGGAAACTGAAGCTAGATTTCGCGGCAACTAAAGTTGCGGTATGGAAAACATGGAATCAGACAAAAAAGAAAAAAGTGGTAATAATTAAAACCTTTTTACTTCCAATATTTGTATTTCTTAGTTTTGTTTACCCCTTACCTTGGACATTGGGAGCTTCCCTTTTAAGTTTAGTTTTTCAATTACTATGGGGAAGCCGACTAAATTCTATTGAAAGGGAGATTATTTATTTATCAGTAGACAAAGGAGGTTTAAATTTGCATAATCCTATAGTTTTGTTTTTTTATAGTATATTTTTTTTATTCTAACTTGATACATTTATCAAAGCCGACTCTGGCTATATGGTCTATTTTTGCTAGATCTTGACTTCAACCGCTTTATATAACATGGGAGGAACAGGGAGTTTTGAAGGCACAAGTGAAGACGGCCTGTTGTTTTTTTCGGCCTGCATTAAGGAAATTAAAGCACTGGAATATACACTTTTCACAGTTTTCTTTGCCTGCCCCTAAAAACTATTACACATTAATTTATAGTACTATTAGTCCATCAGTGGTCCAATTTAAGAATGTCGAGTCCAAATACTGGAGTTTTATTTTAGAAACTCTTACAGATCCTGGTATTCCGTCCAGGATTTGGAACATTAGTTGGTTATGTGCCCATGGTTGCCTGTTTGTTAAAGGTAATGCCAAACATAAAAAAACTGAAGAGCGAATGTGTCCAAGAGAAGGTTGTATCACTCAAGAAGAATCAATGTGTCATTTTCTCATTGAGTGTCCATTTGTTAGACAATTGTGGGATATAATAGCTATGGTTTGGAATAATCCTCATTGGAAAAATCTCACATATGCTGAAATTGTAGGGGGTTTTAGTTTGATGGACATTGGTATACAAAAAGGGATGGTCCGTCTAATTCTTGCTTTTATAAAATTTATATTTTGGCAAATTAGCTGTAAATTTGTACTGCAACAATTATTTCATGATCCTGAATAGGTTGTTATCATTATTGAGACTGAAATTTATAAACAATGTCTGTATGAACAAAAGTATATGCTTTCTACAATTTGGGTGCATAGGTGGAGGGAGGTACATTTTTTGAAAGACAAAATCGGGTGAATTTTGTAATACTTTGATAGTTATTATTTTACTGGTTATTGTTTAAGGTATTTTCATTTGTGATTTCTTTCCTTTGTGTAATATACTGTTCAGCTTTCTTTAATAAAATTTTCCCCTACTCTTTTCGAGAAGTGCCATGGGATCTTTAACATCCACCTGAACTACCACCAGAACAGGCAGATGGGACCTCAGTTTAACGTCTCATCCAAAAGACGGCACCTCAGGAGTGCAGCACCTCCCTCCTGCTGCACTACAGTATCAGTACTGGGATTTTAACCCAAGTGCCTGGTGTGGGGATAGAACCCACAGCCTTCTGATCCGAAATGTATTTACTACGTGGACCGGGGAGCCTGGCGGGAGATTATAAGAGGCCAGGGTGACTTGTGTGACATAGAGTTTACCCACCACAATGGTGTAGCACCCCCTTCCCATGTATAATCTCTTTTTGGAGTTGAAACTGAACTCTTCGGAGCACCAGTATTGCATCTCCCATCCGCTTACCAGAGGCGTGCGAAGAGGCCACCACCACCTAGAACCCCCAGAACCTAAACTTAGAGTGTTCAGTTTGGGGGAGACGGGTTTCTTGTAAAAGAATAACTTCAGGTTTCTCTTGTTTGAATAAATTAAGTAACCTTCTCCTCTTAATTGGGCTGTGGATACCGTATACATGAAATGATAGTATTAAAACCAGCTTGGCCATGATAGTGTGAAATTTCCCGAAAGCTGCCTATGTAGTATGTTTTGATCTATCGAGTCCCCCCCCCCCCCCAATTATCTACCCATCTATATAAGTAGAACTGCATAACCATTACTGCCTGAAATCTGTCTCGGAACCCTATGTGGGTCCCTTCGGACCTCTCCACCTTCTTGTAGTGACCATAAAGCCCTTAACTTTTTCATTCTGTATTGCTGTTAATAAAGAACAAGGTATAGAACCAGTTGCCAACTGAGCAAACCAAGAATCAGTAACATTAAGTAATATTATAGAAAACCAACTGCTTATATAGTATAACAACTTATATTCAAACTGAACTTCCAAGGTAAGGGAAATTTTAGTCAATTTCCCTATTATTTCTGGGAACACACAGATGTAGTCGTGCTTCATACCAGAAAAGGGTGTAGATCCATTGCTCACCTGACCCCGGGCCCCCTGTGGACTACATAAGTCCAAACAAAACAGAAAGTAGTGTAGGAGTGAAAAACATAAGAGGGGAGGCAGGGGAGGGGTAGTCCAGAGAGTTATCCCTGGAATTACACCTATTGGCTTAGCCATAGGTACTCACCTACCCCCGTTAAAAAAAAATGTTTGCATCTTTAAATTGCTATCACGGGTAGAGCCCCTAGGCATAAGGGATAGGAAGAAAGCATCTGAAATAAGTGTCCCGTGGAATGAAATGTCTCATAGTCCATAAAATGAATGGTATAGTAAGCAAACATCTTATCAGTTGCCTTATGTTAGGATTAATCCCCTCAGCAGAGATGGAACATTTTTATAAAGATAGGAGATAGGTCCCTCCACAACACGGGCCTCAACCACTCCGTTGATCGCTCTTCCTCTGTGAGGCGCTCTATGTGGAGTCATGTAATGGGGAGTCGAAGTCCCCTGCCTAAAACTCGATGGTACAAGAGGAGAGTCCCAGTGGTAAGGAGGCCTAAGCCACCTCATCAGGGTCTGAGGGGGAGAATGAGGAAAGAGGGCTTGGAGGGGAGCTGGCCCCAAGGCAGTGCCACGACAAGTGGCCTTGAGATAACCCAGTTAAGTAGAGGGTAAATAAACTATGGTCTGCAGCCTAGAGTCAGGCCTGCCTCTGGGGCCCAGGCAAGGAAAACCTTTACCCAACCACCTCTGCCCTCCCCACCCCAAAAGCCCCCCCCCCAAAAAAAAGATACCTCAGGTACAGAGCAGCATGTAAAGAACAGTCTGTTCTTCAGATGGTCTGGATGTTATTTTCCGTTCTACGAAACTCAGCTAAGAGTTGCTTCAGATCCTTGTTAGTATTAGTGCCATCTTCAAGCTTGCGTTGTTTTCCCTCCTGTGTCTGCCGCCTTGGGGGTTGAGCTTTCTGGGCTGCAGGCAGGGTTGTGCATTCCAGGAAAACCAGGCCATGCTTAAGAAGGGCCTCCCGTGCCTCCTTTGCCATGGCAAATTCCTGCTTCCCTGAAGGCAGGTGAACAATCAACTTTGCAAGGTACGGAGTAGTAAACTTCAGCCCCTGAGCTTTCAGGGTTGGTAAAAGAGGAAGATATGCCCAACGGAGCCTCATTGTCTTGGGTGCGTAGTCATGGTCCAGATAGAAGTGGCATTGGCCATGGAAAATCTGCTTTTTTCGCCAAGCCATTAGAAGCACCTGTTCCTTAATTGCATAGCTACCAAAACGGGCTATAATGGACCGAGGGCTAGCTGCAGGGGAGGTGGGCCGTGGTGCCAAAGCCCGATGGACCCGTTCAAAATAGAGTACCATGTCATTCGGTTAGTCTAGATAGGTTTTCAGCAAAGTAGTGATGAATTCTTTTATATTGGTTCCTTCTGCTCCTTCAGCTATACAGCAGATGCGAACGTTTTTGCATCGGGCCCAGTTCTCAGCATCCTTTTGCTGAGCTGCCAGTAATTCCTGCTGATCTTGGAGCTGCTGGACCAAGTTTTCTAAATCGTCCACTCGATCTTTATTTGCAGTGATCTGCCTCTCAGTGTCATCTGCTCGTTGTTCTAGGTGGGTGATGTCTCTGCGAATTTCACTATAGAGCTGTTTAATGTCCACTCAAAATGCTCAAAGTTCATTGTAAATTGTGTCTAGTTTGATTCTTTTTTTTGCCTTAGGGGTCTTCGGGGTAGCGCTGGCTGATTTCAGGTAGGCAGCAGGTGGGTGGGGGAGCACGCCATCTGTGTCCGTTACGTCGGAATCGGATCGCTCTTCATCCACGGGGCATTCCTCAGGTTTTTGGGCCACTGGGGGCTCAGTCCATTTGTTTCCCCTCCTATTCATGTTTAAAGCCATTTTAATTTGAAAGTAGCGTTTGATGGAGGTAGAAATGCTGGGGGTTCAGACGGAGCAAGTCGTCTATGCGGCCATCAACCTTGGAGGCAGAACCGGACGTCAACAAAAAAATTTTCTGTCATCGGAATCCAGACCCAAACTCGGGTCTGTTGGCATTGCAAGTGGTGTCTTACACCACTACACTAAATGGCCAACTCGTCTGGAATTGGCCCCACAACATTTCATATCCTGTAGTAGTGAGCATAGCTCCCTGTTATACTCGCTCCACAGGAAATAGCAATGTTTTTCACCACTCATTCTCAGTGTGAGTGGTATTATTGAGTCACTCAAACTGATGCGCTCAATAATACATACTCATATAGGGTACTACCATGCTTCTGCCTACAGAAGTACTGTTGCAATTTTGGTATCATGGATTTTGTGGTACCTGTGTTTCTGCAGCCAGAGGTCGGTGTGTACGTCTTACACCTGTGGGTGCAGACGCACAGGTCCATCAAGTGTGCATGAGTACCTAAGGCTACAGAAGTGCTGGTCCCATAGGGGCTGTGCTTCTGCAGAGAGAATTCTTACAAGTTTTGGTATCATGGATTGGTATCTGTGACTACAGGGGCCTGTGCTTCTGCACATTAAAGCAGTGTTGTGATAACAGTATCATGGATTTTTATTTGCAGTGGCAAGTGAGTGTGTATGTCTTGCGGTGTGCATGCCGCAGATACAAATCCACGAAGTTAGCACATCAGCTCTACGGCACTTGTGTTATCTGGAAACAGTTATTTGTTTTGTTTTTCTTACCCGGTGATGGCGCTCCTTGGTTGCTTGTGTGGCCTGGTTCTTTTGCTATGGGGGGGGGAGTTAGGGTTGGAAACCCCAACAACACATTTCCCTACTTTTGTGGTGTTAAGTTGAACCCTAACTGGTGCATTCATTTGCAAAGAATATATGTAAAAGAATGTTAATTGATATGACATATATAGATATTATATGAGACATGCAAGCAACTTTTATTTTGAACTTGTATAATTCATATATTATTCATATGTGTCATGTATACATCTTATGTTTCCCACTCTTTCATTTTGTATAGGATGAATATACCAAAAAGGGAGCCATTTCCTGAGGTTCTGCATGTTTTGTTGATCTCTTAGATAGCTTGTTAGTTCAGGTAAAGCACATGAACTAAGTACCAAAACTGTTGTTTAAAATGATTATAATATATGGGTGTTAATTTGTAAGGGTTGGGGAGTGTAAGTGCTGTAAATACCAGTTTATATTGATACAGTAAGTGCAAGTCTTTTTGGAACTGACAAACTCTAACTCAGCAATATTAACATCAACCTTCAACAGCTTTTAAGGAGTTTGGTTGGAATGTTCACAGCCTAAAGCCATACAAGAGTTGTGACTCACACTTTAAGACCTTTTTGAACTTTAATGAAAGCTCCACTTGACATAATTATTAAAAGTCAAGGTCACAGTAACTACTTAAAATTGTTAGAATTCGAAATTACCGTATTAATATTAAATCATCAAGTCTTTGTCATTTCGAATAGAAAATGGAATTTGCGTCCAGATCCTTTTCACTTTCTTTGCTTTGATGTATTTTTGCCTTTATAGTTCAAAAACTTCTTAAACTCCCTTAATTAGGTTTAATTATTATTCTTATGAAAAAAAGTTTGGTTGAAGACTTTACGAGACACTTGTAGTCATTCACATGCAATTCTTTTAAACTTCAGTCACACTGTTTTTTGGTTAATTTATTGCATCTGACTTGGAACTCAGCTAGATATCTGTGTATTTAGTGTGTACTGTATGTTATTTGTGCAACCCTCCAAACCACGCATACTGTGGAGCCTCAGTCCCACTACAAGGCATTATAGGTATGCAGAAGCTTTGCAAGCCAGGATGGCAAAGCTTTATCCAGAACTCTGCTCCAGTATGGGCTGAGAATGACAAAACTGCAGACAGGCGTTTCATCCTGTTGGGACTCCGCAGTGTAGTGCAGTCATTGTCTCAGCCAAGTACCAAGCAAAACCACAGGAAATGGACATTTATTACACTGGACTGTCTGCAAGACCTTCTGGTTCCATACTGCCCGGCTTACCCTCTGCTTCTCCGAGGGTGGCCTCTTGGTGGTTCCTAGGGCAAGGCTGCAGCTTTCGGGAGATCATGCTTTCTCCTTGGCGGCATCTGCCCTGTGGAACTCATTCTCAGGGTATCTTAGAGAGGCCCCCTCAGTGGAAGCCTTTAAGGGGTGATCAAGACATTTTTATTTGAACAAGCATTTAATTTGCTATAACAGGAAATACATATGTGTTATATTGACTTTCCTTTTATTTATTAATATTGTTATTTGTATTTTAACTATGTTTATGCTCTGTAATGTGGTGATCTTATGGATAAGATGCATGTTTTTACTGTTGTATTAGATTTTATGCATTGTACAGTGCTCCGAGCCCCCGGGAAGGGGTGCTTTATAAATAAAGTTTATCTATCTATCTATATAACTCATAGTTGGCATACAGAAGAGGCAGTTTGCAGGAAAAGTAGTGCATATGATCCCTAAAGGATGCTTAGAGAGAAGAAATATGTAAATTTTTCAGTTTCTGTGCATCTCTTCAAGCTACATATGTACTCTAAAGCCTGTTTAGTATGTGCTGTTGGAGGGGAATAATTAGGGGCTGTCACCTTTTATGACTGGTATTTTTTGCCCTTTCAGCAAATGCCATGAGTTTGACAGGGTTTTTAAACACAAATATAAATATGTATTCATTTTATGAAAATCAAAGTGGAAGAGTAGGCACTGTTCAATATTTGTATGATCATGTGAACCACAGAAACTTTTTTTCAGGTGAACATAGCAGGCTTCTGGCATTTAAATGCTGGTGGTGAGTTGTAGTGTTTTAATCTAAAAGCAAATGTTCTTTTATTTTTAAAGAAGAAGAAGAATCAGCATTTAGATAGTGCTTTTCATACTCCATGTAACCCAAAGCACTTTACAAGCAATGCTGGTAGTGGTAGTGAAGTGACTGAATGTGTAGTGGCAGCCATATCGTACATCAACACCCATACACAGCCTGGACAATTGCATGAACCGGTTTTATGGGAAGGGGAATGTTGGCCAGGACACCGAGAATGTCCCCATCTCTTTGCGAAGAATGCCCTAGGTTCTTTTACTTCCACCTGGACACCCACAAGGACAGCACCAGGATGGGTAGAAGGGACCTCGGTTTAACGTCTCATCTGAAGGACGGCAAACCTCAGCAGTACAGCACCCCCAATACTGCACTCAGGTGCCGGCGTTTTAGGTACAAGTCCAATCCTGGTGTGGCACGAGAACGCACAACCTTCTGGTCCTATTTATGTTAATGAATAAAACACCTAATGTGGACTAAAGCAATAGTCCATGTTAGGCGTTTTATTCATCAACATAAATAATTGACTGGAGCCCCCCCCCCCCTTTTTTTGGAATCATTCAGTCATTGTATCTTAGAGTTGTTTAGTTTTTGTGCATATCAGCAATAAACTAAATAAAAATGTACTCTTTATAACCGAGTACTTCAGTTTTGGGCCTACACCGGCTGCAGTTAAAGCTAGTCACACATGACACCTATGAATCATGCAAATGTAACATGTGATTGGCCTCAGATGCAGCAGAGAGAGAGAAACCCAAAATGCAAGCATTGATTTGTAAATACTTGCATTTTCTTTGGTTAATATTTACTGAATCGAACAAAAACATCATCATTTTGAGAAACAAGGGATGGTTATAACCAACAGGCTTGCGCAACTAGTGTGTAGCACAGATGCACACATGTATACACACGGCAACAACACAAATACAGACACAGGCAGGCTCACAAACATGCCGACACAGCTCAAGTTCTATTGTATACAGTACCTTAAAGGGACACTGTCAGCTTTATAGTGAACTTACTAGTCATGTGTGTCCAGTTATCCTATAGCAACAGAACTATCAAAGTATGTGTTTCAAATCCTCCAATATGGCAAATAAATGTTTAGTTAAGTCTTACCCACTGTTTATTATCGAGTGTGAGCTGAGTGGCCCGACAAAGTTCAGCTGCCAGAAGTCTCTTGTGCGCGTGAATGCTCATCTATAATGGCACCGTCGTGATCTCTAAACTTGTACTTGAATGAGTTTTAACTTTCTTGGAGTGATAGTAGTTCAGGCTAGTATCCAAAAGAGTGGGTGATGCTGAACTCGTAGATGTCTCTCTGAAAACAAAACATGCACTGGAAGTGTTAGAAAAACAACTTTGAAAATCTTAGCTAAGATCCAAGAGCCTAAACTTCAGTGGTATCTCGGCTAAGTAAAAGCAGGATATCAGTGGAAACAAAATGTTGCACCAAAGCTCAACTGTGTTGCGTAAATAAATTGTAAAACAAAACAGATAAATACAAATTCCAAAGCCAAACACTTCTGTGGCCCTAGCACTTTTCAAGGTATTCCATAAGCTGATCGCTGACAATCTTTTTGAGCACTTTGGTGGGAGTGGGGGTGGGTCTAGAGATAGGCCAGTAGTTCAAGTAGCTGGTGCAGTCACCACTTTTGAAGACAGAAGTGACCATGGCCTTTTTCCATGTCTTGGGGAATTTAGCTGTAATGAGTGACAGATTCAGGATGTGTCTTAAGGGATGGATTACCTCGTCCAGGGTGAGGGCTATTAATTTTAGGACAAGGGAGTCACCACTGGACCTTCCTTCCCAAGGTGGTGTTCCAGTTCTACCTGAATCAGTCAGTTGCACTTCCTGTGTGTTTTACTGAGCAGTTCAGTACAGGGGAATGCAAGCTCCATTCCCTGAATGTAAAGAGAGCACTAGGTCAATATCTGGATTGCACAAACGATGTCAGGTCCAACATCACTCAGCTTTTTTATCACCTATGGTGCATTGGGAAAAGGTAAACCAACAACTAGGAGAACTTTTTCATGCCAGATATTCACCTGCATTGATTTCTGTTAAGAGAAAGCTGGAAATTGCCTCCCAGAGGACCGAGGGCACATTCTACAAGGGGCGCCTGTGCCTCTTTGGCAGCTTCAAGAGGTATTCCCCTTCAAGTGATTTGTAAATCAGCTACCTGAAAGACAGTACACACCTCCAAAAACATTACTGTCTGGACATACAATCTAGGAGAGATGCCAGCTTTGGCACTTCTGTCTTGCCGAACCTTTTTCCTAAATAGGTTCTAGACCCAGCCTCCCAAGGTGCTGCTATGGAGTCTGCAGCTTGTGAATATATACCGATGGATTCCTAGGGTTAGAAGAAAAAATTACTCACCTTACTAATGTTTTGGATCCATCAGTAACATTCACAATCCCTTACCCTGCCTCCCTTTCCAGAACCTGGAAATAGGTTCAGATAATAATCAGTTTCCTTTTATTAGCTTGCGCTTTACTTATTACATATAGAATAAAATATAGGGTGGTGTGTGTAACAAGAAGTTTACACACACCCGAGGGGTTAGATGCTATATAAACCCCGGGAGTGAAGCTTGAGGGGTTTGTGCAAGCATCTAGCCCTGAGGGTGTGTGCAAATTGCTGGGTTTCCCTTTTTTGCCACAGCAGTTATATAAAATAGCAGAGGTTCTGGCTGAGGGAGGCCATGCTCCATTTTTGTTTTCATCTGGTGATAGTGCCCGTGGTTTTAAAATGTCCATTTGTCCCCATAAATGTGGCCTGTGACCAGAATTCTTAAAAAATATATATATCACTTACCGTTGAGTTACTGTGACAGACAGCAGTTGACTTTTCAGCGAGAAGGCAAGTGGCATGGTTGGGAAGTGGCAGACTGCAGTGGGCGCATGCGCAGAGTGAGGGAAACTGCTCATGTATTCGTCCCCCCCTTTTTTTTGTCTGACGAAGATCCTTTGTAAAAGAGATTTTAGCTCAAAGGTTGTAATTCTGATTGCTCAATAAATAAACATGGTTCTTTGTGTCTGCTTTTAATTGATTTCTATTTTTCAAACTTTTATCACAACTTTTGACATTTTTTTGCACCAATTCAGCTAGTTTTAGTGTTCATAGCTCCCCCTAGCTTTAGAAACAATCTGACATTACGCAGTTAAGGGGAGGGTGACCACAGTGTAGAGCCTGAACTTGATTCCAAGTCTAAATTCCATAATTAGCATACATTCTATTATCTCTGGGGCATCTCAATCCAGTGGACTGATTACAGCTTGTGAATATATACTTGCAAAAGTATTCGACCCCCTTGAAAGTTATCAGATTTGTCTGGATTACAAATGAGACTTGCATAGATTATTCCAGTCAGTATTTTTATTGCAAACTCATATGCTCTAACAGTATATTTTCAAAGCCAAAATTAATTATCCGTCAGCAGATCTTTTAAAGAAAATTAAAAACTAGAAAATGCTGCTTGCAGAGGTATTCAACCCCTACACATTAGTATTTGGTAGAGCCACCTTTTGCTGCAATAACAGCTTTAAGTCTTTTGGGGTAAGTATCTACCAGCCTTGCACACTGTTCTGGAGTGATTCTTGCCCATTCTTTTTGGCAGATTTGTTCCAGGTTGTTCAGGTTGGTTGGGTGGCGCTTGTGGACGCAAATTTTCAAACAGTGCCACAGATTCTCGATGGGATTGAGATCTGGACTTTGACTTGGCTACTGTAGGACATTCACCTTTTTGTTGTTTAACCACTCCTGTGTTGCTTTGGCCTTGTGCTTGGGATCATTGTCCTGCTGAAAGGTGAAGTTTCTCCCAAGCTTCAGTTTTTTAGCAGACTGAAGCAGGTTCTCTTGCAGTATCTCCCTGTATTTTGCTCCATCCATTCTTCCTTCAGTTTTAACAAGATGCCCAGTCCTTGCTGATGAAAAGCATCCCCACAGCATGATGCTGCCACCACCATACTTCACTGTAGAGATGGTGTTTCTCGAGGCATGGGCAGTGTTAGGTTTGCGCCACACATAGCGCTTTGAATTTTGGCCAAAAATCTCTATCTTGGTCTCATCAGACCACAAAACCTTGTGCCACATCTTAGCTGGGTCACTCTCATGCTTTCTGGCAAACTCCAGACATGCTTTGATATGGTTCTTTTTGAGTAATGGCTTCTTTCTAGCCACCCTCCCATACAGGCCAGTATTATGCAGAGCTCTTGATATGGTTGACTGGTGCACCTTCACTTCACTCTCAGCCACTGAACTCTGTAGCTCCTTCAAAGTGATTGTTGGCCTCTCTGTGGCTTCCCTCACTGGTCTCCTTCTTCTTCGGACGCTGAGTTTTGAGGGACGGCCTTGTCTAGGTAGTGCCTGGGTGGTGTGATGCAGCTTCAACTTCCTCACTATTGATCCAACAGTGCACACTGGGATATCCAAACACTTGGATATTATTTTGTACCCTTTTCCTAATTTATGCATGTCTATTACTTTATCTCTAATTTCCTTAGAATGCTCTTTAGTCTTCATTTCACACCCTTCCTTCAGATTCACAGTCTGACCAATAGTCATTAAACTGAGGGGGTTATCCAGAAAATGTGAGCTACTTTAATGTTTCAGAGGTGAGCCAGTTGTAAGCCAGTTGTGTCCTCGTTAGGGCAATATTTTTCATCTGTGTAAATTTGGAGCTTCCAGAGCACAGGGGTTGAATACTTATGCAAACAGCATATTTCAGTTATTTATTTTTCTTAAAAATATTTTCTAACATAAAACCAATGTCACTTTAAAATAATTATTTTGAGCGTCAGTCTTTTTAAATAAATATTACACAGAACAAAATCTCAATGTATCATTTGTCATTCAGACAAATCTGACAACTTTCAAAGGCGTTGAATACTTTTGCAAGTCACTGTATATTTAGGATAATGGCTGGGTTTACAATGTTTACCAGGTTGTAATCACCTCAAGCTGTTGACATGCCGTGTTTGTAAACCTCGAGAGCGTAGCTCGAGAGGTTTACTGTCAGCATGGCAACAGTGAGAGATGATTGCAACCCGGTAAACATCGTAAACAGACCCATTATCTTTTATAGTATATTGGGGTTTTTCACAGCTGAAGTAGCAAAATAAGTCTTATCTTACAGAGGCTACACGCCATTTACGATCACCGAAAATTTTTTATTGCGGAACAATTTAGCTGACACAAATATAGTACATATACAAACACTTTGATTTTGATACTTTTTATTCCAGGAAAGTCCTTGTTTTTTACAAAAAAAAACTTTCGCTGTTGACCTGGTTGAAATCCGGTTGGACAGCAGTCAGCATGTGGTTACGCATCAAGTACGTGGGACAGAGGGGTTGTGGGAGACATTTGTAAGCTGAGACTCGGAAATTCATGATCACCGGCAGCTGACTGTAGATTTGGGTGGGGAGGTACGAGACAAAAGAAAAAGAGTAAATTTTTTTACAAATGGCTAAATTAGGTGAGGACATTGCGATGTATCTGGTTGTGTGCTCTGCGATCGTGTTTTAACTGCCGTTGCTGATGCACAGTTCAAACCGCTTGCATGACACATTCTAGGGTTGGAATTATGTCTGGTGCCACTGATTCCAGCTTGTAATCTCACCGATCTGACATAGGCAAGCAAGGTTTACAGCTCTTACGTCAGAACGATGAGATTACAAGGAAATTAAAAGATGCCAGGCTATCTATTATAAGGGCTCCCCATACATTATAAATATATAAGGGATATGCAATGGAAGCAAGTGTAATAAATGATTTATCTGCACAAGAGTAGTTTGACCTCAGGTAAACTCACGAGTGGCGTAAGCCATGAGTGAGGTGTCCGAGGTCAAACTGCTCAAGTGCAGATAAATCACTTATTACATGAGTTTTCCATTGCATATTCCATTTACGCAATTCTTTTGTTTTTGCTTTTGTAGGGGGCATTTGTTAGTCAAAAAAGTGAATAAAATTTGAATTTTCTGCCATTTTTTGCTGATTATAGAAAATCTAAAAGGAATCTAGAAATTAAACACCTCTCATTTTGTAGATATGTTTATGCTGAACAATGTTTGTGCTCAAAGTACCATACTATCATTTTTTGTTTTTAAGTTATTTGCATTTGTTTGATGAAAAGGTGTACAAAAATGGAATTTTCTGCTGTTTTTTTGCTAATTCTGAAAAAACTAAAAAGTATCTATAAATGAAACACCACTCATTTTGTAGATATTTCTGTGTTGAATAAACCATGCTATCATTTTTCATTTTAAAGTTATTTACACTTGTTTGTGGACAAAATTAAATAAAAAATATGAATTTTCTGCTGTGCTTTTTGCTAACTATCAAAAAATCTAAAAGGTATCAATAAATAAAACAGCACTTATTTTGTAGATATTTCTGTGCTGAACAACTTTCGTGCTCACAGTACCATGCTGTCATTTTTCGTTTTAAAGTTATTCGCATTTGAATATGGTTAATACTGCTACTGAGGCCAAACATTCTAAATGACATAAGCACTATATAGATAAATGGCCGATGACATAAGCACTGTGTGGATAAACGGCTGATGACATAAGCACTGTATACGTAAATGAAATTTATGTACACAGTTACTCAGATAAATGGGTTTATCACACTCTGTTTATCTCTGCCCCATTGCATAAATATATACTGTATATATATATATATATTTTTTTCTTAATTGTGCTTTATCTTCCTAACTCTGATCAGCACCCTTCAGCCCTACCACTCTGCCTAGCTCCCTCACCCGCCTTCCCTGGGACTTACCTTACCTCTCCCATGTTCCTCCGTGGGTGACCTCTCACAGGAAGGGCTACCCGTGGGACAGCCCCATACCCCCAAGCAGAGTTAGAATGTCAATGAAGGAGAGTGAATCCAGTTGGCGATGTGGGACATGTGACAGAGCAGTGGGCATCCTGTACAGTCAGGGATTTTTTTTAGTTACGTCCCTGCCCATGAGCATTGTGGAATGTACTGGTGATGTCACAGCATCAGAATGATGATGCTGCCCACCCCAGTGTGCTGGCTTCTCACTTACACTACCACCCGTGATCACCTAGGTGACAGTGTAACAGTGGGAGACCATGAACCCTCCCTCTCCCTGAGGAGGCGAGCGTCCATGGGACGCTTGGCCATCCTCTCCCGCCTTGCCCTCCAGCAGCCCAAGCTAATTTCTGAATCTGGGTTGCTGGCATCGCAATTGACAGCACTACCGCGGTGCCGGCAGGCCAGCCATGCAGCTTGTGAATATTACTGATGGATCCCTTACAAAGGAATGACATTACTGCGATGAGTATTTCTTTTTTCCCTAGGGCCTTGGATATGGTTCACTATCCACACTTTGACAGTTCCGCTGGAGTGGTCTGATTTGCTGGATATCTTCAAGTTTAGCTCCTCCCATGGCCCGGGCAGTATATCCCCGACTCTGCCCCATGATATCAGATCTTTCTGTCCACTGGAAGAACAGGTCATCTCTTTCTCGGCTCCCACTTAGTATTTAGTGCACCGTAGGTGAACTTCGTCTTCGAGTTTTTCAAGATTCTTTGGATTCTTTCCTCCCAGAACCAACTGTCACACTTACGATGGATGCATCTCTGGTGGGATGTGGAGTGGACCTGGGTGACCACAGAGCCCGCAGGTTCTGGTCACTCCAGGAGTCCCATCACCACATAAACCTGCTGGAGCGCCATGCACTGTATCTGGCATTGATGGAATTGGCTCCTCTAGTCAGTGGGCAGGTTGTGCAGGTCCAGATGGACAATACCATGACCATGTTCAACCTGAACAGGCAGGGCAGAACTCTCTCCCTTCCCTTGTATTGGGAGGAATGCAGCACTTGGACCCTTGTGTGCAGATCTCCTAGCGACTCATGTCACAGGAGAGAACAATCAGGTAGCGGATGCTTTCAGCCGGGTA
Organism: Neoceratodus forsteri; assembly: GCA_016271365.2. Taxonomy (NCBI): domain Eukaryota; kingdom Metazoa; phylum Chordata; order Ceratodontiformes; family Ceratodontidae; genus Neoceratodus; species Neoceratodus forsteri. Next base: position 360,502,816 of record JADMNL010000024.1, read on the forward strand.
GAAGAGATGTCACAAGAGTGGTGCTTAAATTAGGAGGTGGTGAACCCTCTGTTGTCCCTGGGGGGGCACTCCTCTGGTGGACCTGCTTGCCTCCTTGGAGAATGCCAAACTGAGGCAGTTTTATAACTGCCTCCCACAGTCCGTAACACTATTGGGGATGCCTTTGTGAAGCCTGGGACCCCAGGCTTCTTGTATGCCTTCCTTTCCCTCCCCATGTTCCAGAAGGTAGTGGTTATGACCAGGAATGACAAGGCACAGATGATCCTGATAGCTCCAGACTAGCCAAGGTAGTTCAGGTACCCAGATCTACTTAACCTCACCAGCAGACCTCTGTAGTGACTGCCTCTCCACCCGGATCTACTGACCAGACTTCAGAGGATGGTCCTGCACTCGGACCTGTGGTCCCGGCACCTCATGGCCTGATCCGTGAGCAGCTAGAGTTCCAGGCCTTAGTTCTCTCGGATGATGTCCTTCATGTTGTGAAGGCCTGCCAAAAAGAATTGACTTGCAGATGATAAGTCTTTAAATGGAAGAAATTTTCCATTTGGTGTCAGTGCAAGGAGCTTGATCCCCTTGACTGCCTGTGGCTAGCATCCTGGACTACCTCTGGTCCCTCTGTCAGTTGGGACTGCAGATGATGACCCTTAAGATGCACCTGGCAGCCATCTCTGCTTACTAGGCACAGGTTGGTAAGTGGACAGTGCCCAAAAGAAGGTGGTCTGGTGCTTTTTCAGAGACCTGGACAACCTGTTCCCTCTGGTGTGTGTGTATCACCTCCACCGTGGGACCTACTGCTGGTATTGGCCATGCTCATTGGCAAGCCTAGGTGTAAGATATAACACCTGTCAAAGAAGACGGCCTTCTTGGCGGCCATCATATCAGCCAGAAGGATTGGGGGAGCTCCAGGTACTCTCAACAGAGTCTCCCTACCTGGTGTTCCACGGGGACAAAGTTGTCCTTCACCGGAACCCAAAGTGCCTCCCGAAGGATGTATCAGAGTTTTACCTTAACCAGGTGATTAAATTACTGGTACACTTTACTGACCCATTTTTGGAGGCCAGTCACAGGCTTCCTACCCTGGACTTACAGAGAGCACTCTCTTATTATTTGGAGTCCATGGCTGAAGTTGGGGGAGAGACTTGCCAGCGGTTTGTCACTTACACTGAAGCCGCACCTAGCAGACTGGTAGCAAAGTGAACAATTGACAGGTGGATAGCATCCTGCATCAACTTCTGCTATAGTGTGGCTGGTAGGGCACCTCCTGTAGAGCTTAGCACTCATTCCACCAGACATATTGCTGCCTCAGTGGTTGCTTCCAGGGATGTCCCTATCCAGGATATTTGAAGGGCTGCTACCTGGAAGTCAGGACCCACCTTCATTTCCCACTACCACACTGACATTGAGTCATGCCCTAATGCTGATTGTGGGACCTCAGTTCTCTAATCTTTGTTCATCAAATAGGGGTTGTGCACCTTGCCCCCTCCTCCCAGAGAACTGCTAAGAGTCTTCCAAAGTGTGAACAGTGAACCATATATATGCCCCTAGAAAAATAGGTTACTCACCTGTAACCATAGTTCTAGGAGCGGTATATGGGACACATCCACATGACCCTCTTGGCCTCCCCTGTGCATCGTATGGGGAGCCGGACCTTTTTCCTTACCTGGTGATGCAAATGAACTGCAAACATGCTGAACTCCTGTTTGACCACTAGCTGAGGGGGGAGGGGTGTTCTTCCCATTTGACGTATGGGCTATAAACCCAGCAACTGATCTGGAATGGATATTATTAACTGCAGGTACTGCAGAACGCTTTTGATGTCACCTGCCTTGACTTCAGCAAAGCTTTTGATACTGTTCCACATAGAGGATTGATTAATAAGCTGGGTAGGCTCGGGGTGGTTCAGAAGTTGGTCAACTGGGTGGCAAACTGGTTGACAGGCAGAAAACAGAGAGTGGTGGTAAATGGTATACAGTCAGAAGAGATGCAAGTCACAAGTGGGGTACCTCAGGGATCAGTCCTGGGGCCAGTCCTCTTCAGTATCTTCATCAGTGACATTGCAGATGGACTGGAGGGTAAGGTTTGTCTGTTTGCAGATGACACCAAGATCTGCAACAGAGTAGATGATCCAGATGGGGTGGGCAGAATGAGAAGAGATCTGGATAAACTAGCAAAATGGTTGGAAGAGTGACAACTGGGGTTTAATGCAAAGAAGTGCAAGATCATGCACATGGGGAAGAGAAACCCTGAAGCCACCTATAGACTGTGAGGGGAGTTGCTGGCAGTCACAAGGGAAGAAAGAGACTTGGGCATCATCATCACCGATGACCTGAAATCATCCAAGCAGACCACTAAAGTAGTAGGTAAGGCTAGGGGGATGTTGAGGTGTATTAGTAGGGGTATCTCAAGTCAGAAGAGGGAGGTAATAATCCCTCTCTCTAGGGACATGGATATGTTGTTCAATCCACACTGTCTGGCAGGTTCTTTGCCGCTTTAATTCTTGCTGGAACCTCTTCAAGCTGGCTCCTCCCACCCACCCGGGTGGTAAAACCCTCTGCCCCGCCCCATGATGCCAGATCTTCCTTACCGCTTGGAAGCTCAGTTTCCCTCCTTAGCGCTCTGCGTTTTAGGCTGGATTCACACTCTTCAGATTTTCTGAAACTAATTTTAAAATTTACAAGACTATGGTCTTAGACTTCCCTCGCAGCTGCGATGGACAAATCGACTCCCGGCTTCCGTTGGTGCTCTTGTGGGCAGAAGATGTCCTGGACCAATCCGCACTCCACGTGCATCTACTGCCTAGGGCTTGGCCACAGTTCGCAGGCCTGCAAATTGTGCAAGTCCTTCTCGGCCGGTCTTGGGGGACCACACTGCCAGACTACTTCTTATTAGCCCCAAGCGATACCCGCGGTCAAGTCTAAGGAGGCCGTTGGCGGTGTCTCTACGGCGGCGGGCTTTGTGGAGCAGTTGGAGCAGATGATCACCCTCGAGGAGGAGGTGGCCCAGGCCGCATCTTCTTCTTCTTCCTCGGCCACGGCATTTATTCCACTCTCCTTGGGCTCCTCCTACTCGGCTTCTTTTATGGAGCTTTGTCAGTCCCTCTCCACTAAGGGAGAAGGGGCTTCGGGACATTCCAGTCTGTCCAAGAAGAAGGACTCTAAAGGTAAGTCCCACCGTCGACGTTCGTGGGAGCAGGAGAGATCCCCTTCACAGGACCATCGATGCTCGACTTCGGTCGAGGTAGCGGCTGCGGCCGCTGGCTTCACGGTGTCCCCGTCAGGTCAGCCGGCCGAGACATCCGTTGACGCGGTTGAGATTTTTCTCGAACCGTCGGATGGTTTGTCGACAGGAGAAGCTGACAACCCTTCTTCACTGGTTCCCCCAGTGGTTCCCAAGGACTTGCTGTGCCTCCTGTGCCAAAGTCCTTGGTCAAGGTCCCTGAACCGAAGGAGGGGTGGGTTTCCCCCGTATCTTTTCTGACCCACCCTTGGTATCCCTGAAGGACTTGGTCTCGGTCCTCTTCCAGGTCCAGCCGATCCCGCCGACATCGGCGGTCTCGGTCTCGGCACAATGGAAAGCAGGGTCGCCGCTCATCCTCGTCGTCCTCTTTGGACGATAGGCTCTGGCGCAAGTTGCGTCGGCACGATGAGGATTTGATGTGGCAGCAACTTTTATTGACCAGTAACAAGCTGACTCCGTCACCTTCTCCGGCCATTAAGTGGCTGTCACCGGAGCGGCCGAAACAACCCCTCATGGTGATTGAGGAGCTGACCCCGGTGCCGGTTATTCTGCTGAAACCGGCTGCTCCACCTATTGTGGTGGAACCCCCGCCTCCACAACCAAAGACTGGGGCCCCGACCAAGGATTCTCGGTCAGGTCAGGACTTGCCCCATAGGTTGTCGGTCACCCTCACTCCCGATCGACCTTGGCAGGTAGAGGGTGGCTCTAGCGCTCGGCAGCTGTTCACAGACTCCTCGAAGTCTGATGATGACTCCTCCCTGTTCTCCAGGCCGCTTGACCTGGAGTCTGCAGGGGGCCATTCGGTGGACGAGAGCCCATCCTCATTTTTGGGTCTGCTTCGACTCATCTCAGAATCCACTGGGATGCAGCTCGAACCCATTTCAAAATGGGCCAAGTATCCCCTTATGGAGATACTGGACCGAGGGGATTCCCCTACGGAGGCCTTTCCGGTGGCTGAAGCTATTGTTGGCCTGGCCCTGGAATTGTGGCGGTGGCCAGCATCTTGTCCCGCGCCTTCGGCCAGGATGGCTCGAAAGTCGTGGACCCACGGTTCACTCTCCGGTTTCTCGGAGCATCCCTCTGTGGAGGGGTTAGTGACCAATAGCGTTTCCCGGCGTTCGAGGAATGCTCGGGACGTGGACAAACCGCCCGATAAGGAATCCAAAAAGTTGGATTACTCGAGGTAGAAGGTTTATGCTGCTTCCTCCCTAGGCCTTTGTTAGGCCAGCTCGGCACTTCTGATGACACATTTCTCACACACCCTTATGGGCTCCCTGGATGAAGTGATTCCTCATCTCCCGGCTGACCTTCAGATGACGGTCAAGCAGGTGTGGGATCAGGGAAGGGTGGTGGCAAAACAACAGCTCCAAACTTCGCTGGACATTGGTGATTCTTGTGCCCGATCAGAAGCGGCCGCAGTGGCCATGCACCGCACAGCTTGGCTGCAGATCTCCACCTTCACAGCGGACACCCAGCACAAGCTGGAAGATGTTCCCTTCCTGGGCACCAACTTGATCAGGTCAGTAGTGGAAGGCCATCTTCAGAGGATCGAGAAGTCCAGTGCCACCTTGGACTTGGTCATGTCTGTCCAGAAGGACAAAGGCCACCAGCAGCAGCGTAAGCCCTTTTGCCCTTCTGCCACTGTGGCACGTCTGGCCCAGCAGCACCAGCACCAGGGCCAGCAGGCACACACTCGGCACCCTAAGGCCAAGTCTGCCACTTCCTCCAGTAGGAAGCCTGGAAGCGAGGGTCCAGGGGGTCCCTCAGCATGCCCTTTCTCCAAGCCTGCCCAGTGACGGGTTGAGGGGTGTCACCCCCAACCTCATCACTCCTCCAGCTCCGCCACTTCTTTTCCACCTAGTCCGCTATCACCACAGACCGCTGGGTGCTAGAAGTGGTAGGCAGGGGTCTGCCTCTGGAATTCGAGCGGTTCCCTCCCTATCGAGCCGTCGCCCACGGGAGGGGGGGTATGAGTTCCGCAGCCTCTCTGTTGCCTTGCTTCTCCAGAAGGAGGTGATCAAAGAGGTGGCAGTCCCTTCTCCAGACCCAGGGTTTGTGTCCAGGTACTTCCTGATCCCAAAACGGACGGGGGGCTGGCGCCCCATTCTTGACCTGCACGACCTGAATAAGTTCCTAAGGCCGAGCAGCTTCAGGATGGTCACTCTGGCTCAGATTATTCCATCCTTGGAACTAGGCATGTGGTTCTGTTCTCTGGACCTTCAGGACATGTTCTTTCACGTCCCAATCCGTCCATCTCACCAGCGATTCCTCTGCTTCAGAGCAGAGGGATCCCTTTACGAGTTCTGGGCCATGCCCTTCGGCCTCTCTCCAGCTCCCAGGGTCTTCACCAAATGCATGGCAGTGGTGACAGCATTCATGTGGCACCGAGGGGTCCGGGTGTACCCTTACCTGAACGATTGGATGATAGCAGCCCCCTCTAGGTTGGAGGTGGAGTGGTCCAGGGATCTGGCCCTCCAGGTCTGCTCTCAGATTGGCCTCCTCATCAATTAGGCCAAATTGGAACTCGTGCCTTCGCAGGTGATTCAATTCATCGGGGCAGAGCTCGACTCTCTTCGAGCCAGAGCCCGGCTCCCGGCAGACAGGGCCAAGGTCCTTTCCTCCTGTGTCCAGCCATTTCTGGTTGGGCATTTGCACCCTGCCCAGGACTTCCTGTGCCTTCTGGGCCTCATAGCAGCCTGCAATAGTGTGGTCCATTTGGCCCGCTGGCATATGCATTCCCTGCAATGGGAACTGGCCAGCCAGTGGTCACAACGCTCCGGTCCTCTGGACCAGCCGGTGAGGGTGACCCAGGAGATGTGGGATGGCCTGCAGTGGTGGTTCATCCCAGCTCATCTGCAGGAGGGTATCCCATTTGTCCACCCCGAGCCGACGGTCACGTTAACGACCGACGCCTCTCTAATTGGTTGGGGTGCCCATCTGGGGGAGTTCAGGGCCCACGGCCTCTGGTCTACTCAGGAGTCTCGATGCCACATCAACCTACTGGAGCTTCGAGCGGTCCAACTAGCCCTCACCACCTTCGCTCCATTTGTACGGGGTCAAGTGGTCCAGGTCCTGACGGATGACACCACGACCATGTACTACCTCAACCGTCAGGGCGGGATGCACTCCTTGCCTCTGTGCAAGGAGGCTCTCCACATCTGGTCTCTCGTGATCAGCCTGGAGGCGGATCTCCTAGCCATCCATGTGGCAGGAGCCTCCAACAGTCTGGCCTATGCCCTCAGCCAGATAGGCACTGCATCTCACGAGTGGTCTCCCCTGCCGGAGGTAATACAAAATCTGTTCTCTCATTGTGGCACCCCTCAGGTGGACCTGTTCGCCTCCAGGGAGAATGCGAAGCTGAGGCTGTTTCACGCCCGTCCCCCTCAGCAGGGCTCGCTGCAGGGGGATGCCTTCTCGAGGCCATGGACCCGGGCCTCTTCTACAATTTCCCTCCATTTCCCTTGATCCACAAGGTGCTTCTCAAGGCAAAGAGGAACAAGGCGCAGGTGATTCTGGTAGCCCCAGACTGGCCCCACCAGTTCTGGTATCCAGATCTTCTCAGCCTCAGCTCCAGGCTCCTGAGGGCGGCTTCCAGCTCACCCAGACCTGATCTCAGTCAGCAAAGGGAAGATACTCCATCTGTACCTTCAATCCCTGCACCTGATGGCCTGGTTCCTGAGTGGCTAGAGTTCCAGGCCTTGGGTTTTTCCGACGAGGTCCTCAGCGTCATTGAGGCGTCCCGTAAGGAGTCAACCAGAAAATGCTATGCCTTCAAATGGAAGAGATTCTCCATTTGGTGTCAGGGCAAGGGGTTAGACCCTTCTTCCTGTTCCTTGGCTAGCATTTTGGACTACCTGTGGTCCCTTTCTCAGCTAGGGCTTCGGTCGACGACCCTTAAGGTGCACCTGGCAGCCATCTCTGATTACCGAGCGTGGACCGGTAAGCAGTCGGTGGTGCAGGAAAAGGTGGTCGGGCACTTTTTCAAAGGCCTTGATCACATATCCCCTCTGGTTCGAGAACCTCCACCTCTGTGGGATCTACTGCTGGTATTGGCTAAGCTCATGGGCAAGCCATTCGAACCGATGCACAGGTGTGACACCTCTCACCTGTCGTGGAAGACTGCCTTCTTGGTGGCTGTCACATCAGCCAGAAGGATGGGAGAGCTCCAGGCGCTTTCCATTGAGTCTCCTTATCTGGTCAGGGACAAGGTTTTCCTGCGCCCCCACCCGAAATTCCTTCCGAAGGTGGTGTCGGAGTTTCACCTTAACCAGGTGTTGACTGCTGGTGTTCTACCCCAATCACACCTCGGAGGCCGAATATAGGCTCCATACTCTGGACCCTAGAAGAGCGCTCGCTTATTATAAGGAGCGAATGGCTTCAGTTCGGGGAGAGGTTCGCCAACTGTTTGTCACTCACGCTGAAGTCGCACCTGGCAGACCTGCAACCAAGTGGACGATAAGCAGGTGGGTCACCTCCTGCATAGATCTCTGCTATAGGTTGGCGGGCATGGAGCCTCCCAGAGGGATAAGAGCTCATTCTACCCGCCATACCGGTGCTTCGGTGGCTGCTTCTGGGGACGTCCCTATCCAGAAAATCTGCAGGGCTGCTACCTGGAAGTCAGCACACACCTTTATTTCCCATTACCACATTGACCATGAGTCACGCCGGGATGCTGGTTTTGGGACCTCGGTTCTCCAGTCCTTATTCCCTAAGTAGGGGGTGTGTGCCTTGCCTCCCTCCCTCCTCCTGAAGAACTGCTAGGAGTCTGCCAGATAGTGTGGATTGAACAGCATATCCACGTCCCTAGAAATACAGGTTACTCACCTGTAACAGGAGTTCTAGGAGTGGTATATGTTGTTCATCCACACGACCCACCTGACCTTCCCGACTTCGACACGCAACCTGGCTTCCAGCGGGCTAGATCTGGCATCATGGGGCGGAACCAAATGTATTTACAAGACACAGGTTAGGCCCCATCTGGAGTACTGTGTGCAGTACTGAGTGCCACACCTTCACAAGGACATTAACCAAATTGAGGCAGTCCAGAGAAGGGCAACCAAAATGGTGCAGGGACTGCATCAGAAAACATATGAGGACAGATTAATGGAGCTCAATATGTATACCCTAGAGCAAAGGAGGGAGAGAGGTGATATGATCGAAACATTCAAACACCTTACGGGTATTAACAAGGTGAAAGATTCTAACATGTTTCAATATAAGAAAAATAGCAGGACAAGACGACACAGCATGAGATTAGAGGGAGGCCGATTAAGGGGTAATGTGAGGAAGTTCTTTTTTACAGAAAGGGTGGTGGATGCATGGAATGGCCTACCTCAGGAAGTGGTGAACATGAATACAGTGCAGGGCTTCAAACAGGCATGGGATAGGCATAAGGGAGCAATACAGATGAGTATGAATAGGTAGGCCATTGATAAAGCAAAGGCCGATGGCACATTTATAAGGTAGAAAAAGAAATGGTCAGACTGGATGGGCCTTGCGGTCCTTTTCTGCCGTCAACTTCTGTGTTTCTATGAGGGCAGGTTGAGGGTTCTGGCAATAGTTTACCTCCTGGTGGCGGCCAGGGGTATTGTGCTGACATCCGTCAGTGCATTCAGGTGGTGGGACGTGGGGTACGTTGGTGTGATGTGCACAGGAGCATGTGAGCCCCCTGGATGTCATTGAATGTCCATGCTCACCGTTGGGGGGGGGGGTAATCAAGCATAGAACAAAGGAGAAGCCTTGACGTCTGGCAGGATGACATCATTACGCAGCTCCACACCCACTGCCGATCCTGCCTTCCTAGGTCCCGATACTTCCTATCTTCACCTCCGCCTGCAGGACTTTGGATTTCACCGAGGAGCAGAAGGCAGCCCTGCCTTGAGGGGTGTCCTGTGGGTACATCATGGGTGGGTTGGAGACTGGGGTCTTCAGGCAAGGGAGGTCACGGCAGGGCAGGGCAGGACAAAGCTGGGAGATGACTGAGGCAGTTCCCAGAGATCAGTGACTGGAGGGAAAAAGAGTTATTAAAAAAACAAAACAGAAAAATGAAAAACAATGACTAATTGCTCACCCTTGTCTCTCGCCAACAGGAGATCGTTCAGCACCTTACTAAGGGAAGTTTATTGCTTTGTCGAGGTCTGAATTGAGTCTGAAATGGCTCATAGATCTTGAAGTGCTTCAGGTGAGCCTAGCGCTGAATTATACCACCTTCCAATTCTGTTCCCTAACAAAGAAGAGTTTTGAGACAGGCATGTAATTCGCCACAATCTCCATGTCCACAGATTATTTTTTTAATGAGGGGAATGCCTCTGCCCCCTTCAATACGGTGAGAAAATTGCCCTTCTCTTGGGAGCATGGGACTGTTTCAAGATACAGTAGACCCAGGGTATCCTGGTTATCAACCACCAAATTCGCACACCACACAAATAGAAATGTGCACCAGGGTGAAGATTCTCACTCCCGCTGCCAGCCTTGGAAAGCCACTGCACTTAAACAAACTTTACAAAACAGTGATGCTACAGAAAATGAAAGGAAAGCTATTCAGACAAGGTGTGGGTGGCTACAAAAATTCGTAATTTATTTGGGCATCAACAGCACAGCTCCAGTTACCCCAGCACTTTGCCTCACACTGAGGCGTCATCAGGGGGCAGAGTCAGAGACTAACTGGTCTGTTTAAGAACAGTGTAATTAAAGTGTCCATTCAATACAACACTTGCTTTTACTTTTAATTTGGCATTGGTCATTAGCCCCTTCCACCTCTAGCATTGCCTTTTTTCTGTCGGCTCACTAACCTATTTGCATGCATTCAGGATTTCTGGATACGCTGCTACCAACTACAGAGCTTTTGTGTTTTAACAATTTTCTTTTATGAAATTGTACTTTTTGCAACTGTATTTATTTCTTTCTACACTATTTTGTTCAAGCACTAGGGTACTAGACGTCGTGGTGTTACTACAACAGACCAGTTAGTCTCTGACTCCACCCCTGACGAAGCCTCAGTGCGAGGTGAAGCGCCGGGGTACTGGATCTGTGCTATTGATGTTCAGATAAAATTGGAATTTTTGGCAGCCACTCCTTGCTGAATAGCTTTTCTTTATGCCACCATTCTGTAATGTTTAATCAACCACCAACCAGGTCGCTTAGGATTTGGGATGCAGTCAGTGGGTTGCAAGCTGGCTACAACCTGGGACATCTGCTCAAAGGAGACTCGCTGACTCTCAGCTTCCACGGCATTTTGATGCCCATGGTATCACCGATTAGACTCCTGCCGAACATAACCTGTCCACCTGTGGAGATCCCAGCCTGAATGGTTGAATCCCTGTCGAGGAAGAAACTGCCAGACTCTTTACTTCCTGCACTAATAGCCACTCTGGGCCACAGTCAGTGGGGATGTAATAGTCCATCCATTGTGCAAAAAAGCTGAGCTAGTCTGTCCCTTCTTGTCGCAATCCTCACTGGTAGGAATTCTGTCATTCTTATGATTATTGCCCTTCAATACTCATTGTAGTGAATCCTCTGAGCCAATCTAGTGGCCATAGAATGGAACCTCCTGGTACGCTCCAGTCTCTGCCCCAGCACTCATCTGCCTCAGCTCTTCGGGATACCATTTTTTTAAAGGAGGGCACCCACTGATGCCACCCCAGTACTGCCCTAACCTATGGATGCCTAACCTTGCAAGTTTAATTTGGGTCAGGTCTTGTGGGATCCATATCTCCCCCTGCTGCAAGAGGTGATGGCTACATGCCTGTATCTGGTGAGAGGAGTTCAGAATAACCAGACCGAGTGTTGTATGGTGCTTTAATGTGTTGAAAAAAAATCTTATCTCGCGCATCCCCAACAGTCCATTCTGATTGGCTAGTCACTTCCAAAAGCAGTGCTGTTAGAGCACATTTTCACAGCTGTCTATGCTGTACCCATACCCTCATCACTTTACTTAGCTATGTGACATCACAGCAGTGCTAACTGAACTAAATATATGTGCTTTATTAGTCTAATTGATTGTCAGCGTGGCTCAGTTGGTAGCACATCCGCCTCTGGACCAGAAGGTCGTGGGTTCTTGTCCCACACCGGGATTGGACTTGCACCTAAAAATCGCTGGCATCCGAGTGCAGTATTGGGGGGTGCTGTGCTGCTGGGGTGTGCCATCCTTCGGATGAGACGTTAAAACCGAGGTCCCTTCTGCCCATCCTGGTGTTGTCCTGGTGGGTGTCCAGGTGGAAGTAAAAGAACCCAGGGCACTCTTCACAAAGAGCAGGGAACATTCCCGGTGTCCTGGCCAACATTCCCCTTCCCATTAACCGGTTCATGCAATTATCCAGGCTGTGTGTGGGTGATGATGTGCGATATGGCCGCCACCACACATTCACTCACTTCACTACCAGTCTAGCATTGCTTTTAAAGCGCCTTGGGATTACTGTGTATGAAAAGCGCTATATAAATGCTGATTCTTCTTCTTCTTCTGATTTGTATTTGAGGAAAAAACAAGTTTGCTTATATTAAACTATTTATGTAACCCCTCACCCCTGCCTTTTTGCAAAATGACAGGTGGCATGCTGTTGAAGCTGACAGCAGTACCTGGTGGGGACCTGGGTTCAGGGAGGATGAGGTTACTCGGCACAGGGGAGCCTAGGTTTGGCTACTCTGAACAGGGGCACCCATGTAAATCCGAACACAGGAAGCAATAACTGTAATGTCCAGAACAAGGAATGGGATTCTTCAGTGTGGCTTTTGTTCACATCCCAAGCTGAACAAACAAAGCATAGACGGACCCCCATGGGGCTACATTTCCTGGTAATGCAGATTAGAGACAACAGAACACTTTATCACTTTGTCCAGCCCTCAGGCTCTAAACCCACCAGGCACACAGCCCGGACTTGCACGCAGCTTTGGGTACACAGCCTGACTTGTACACACTTGGGTTTTCCCCATTGGCCCGGCTCCCCTGCCGGCCACTTGATCTGCGGTCCATTGGACGAATGAACCAATTATCCTGTTCATGGTCCATTTGAGGAATGAACCAATTATCCCATTCGTGGTCCATTGGAAGAATGAACCAATTATCTTGTCATGGCTCCCCACATCACACTAGAGTCTGCGACTCTTAGAGAGAATTTTCCTTACAACCCCACGTCTGGGTACTTCCCCCATCACTGGCCAATATGCCTAAGGCAAAGTAGAAAACCACAGAAGAAATCCGTAGAGGTGGACCTGGTCACTAAAGATGGGGGGCCACCCACCTCCAGCTCCCACAGCCATACCCGGCCATTTCTCTGGAAAACTGAATAATTCCTTTACTGAACTTTTAAATGTAGATTAAGGGTAGACGTCTGTCACATCACCTCTACATATTATTTGCATCCCAACAAACTCTGGAACTTGAAGCTACTTTTACTTTGCTTAGCCCATTACTCTAGGCTTCCCAGTATTTAGTAGTTCAATTCCCACACTGTCACACAAGTCCCAGGGTGAAAAACATAGGCCCTTTTAGCCAGAGCAGGCCCTCACCCTTATGTTGCAGGTGCCCCACAGGTGACTCACAAATCTTCTTTTCTCCCAAATAAATACTGGAATGAACAGGCAGCTTTTCCTCCACAAGCAGAACTAGGGGGTTGCCCCAGGAATCTGCAGGGAATCCTTCTCATCCCCCCCCCCGGAGGGTGGGGCCTCTGAGACACGAAAACAGCGGTCTCCACCAGTTCAGTAATCTTCCTGTGTGTCTCTTTAAGGTGGAGACACACACCCTATTACTGAAAAGTAGCCCTCTGTCAGGGCTGAGGCTCCTAGAGCCTTCACTGAGCAGCTTTACCAGCAAGCTCCCAACTTCTCACACACTCACTGAACACAAACTGAAGACACTGACTTCAAAACTCCCAACGTTCTATCTAACTCCCTTTGCTGCAGATTCCAATGTGGCTCATGCAGCTGCGAAAGTTCTATTGGTGATGTAATCCCTCAGTCTCAGCTGAGACTGAGAACAGAGTGAGACAGTGTGAAACCCATTTAACTGGAGTTTCACTAGCTGCCTTCCCTGCCTACCACTAGGTCTTACTGGGATTCTAGTAACCCCGGTAACAAGGGGTTACACTCGCCTTGACCAGGAAAATGACTGTCCGCAGTCATTATTTACCTGGCCTTAGGCCATCCCACCCTTTGTGCTACTCTGGAGGGAGGTGATCAGGCCCCCTCCTACCATGTGCAAGCACAGGCAGGCAACACTAAGGGCCTAGAGGCCTTTAGCTGACATATCAGCCTCTACACTATCCACTTACTATGGACACCTAGTGGCTCTGGTAGAACCATCCAGAGCATAGCCCTGATAGATCAGCACTGTGGTCCCTACTGCAGGTCAGGACCACAGCCTGTCTATCCCCCTTAACCCTCTAGGGAAAACCTATCTGCCTTTAACCTAATACCCCAAAAACAAAAACAACCCGGGGACCTCCCCGACCTTGAGCAACCTGCAACCACACACCATTAAAATACCACATTATGCCATGTTACTCTCTCCTCCCTACCCCCACAACCACACCTGTGGAAGGAAAAGGTTAATACAATAACAATAACACCACAGTACTTTAAATTACTGTACACTAAAGCACTAGTGAGGAACTCCGATGAGCCCCTCCTCCTCTTCTTGTCTTCTCTTCTGTCTTCTCAGAAGCACCTGTAAGAAAAAGAAAGACAACACACACTCCTAATCTGCATACACAGTTTACCTAGACCCCTACCATCAAAACACTGAAAAATCCCAAAAAGATTTTTTTAGAAAAGAAGGTAGAAAAACAGTATTTACATTAGAAAACGATGACATTATTTACAATACACATTTGGGGGGATGGAGTGCCCTAAAAGTCCCAACTAGTGACCACAATGCTCGAAGGCTAGTCCAATAAAGAGTCTCTCCTGGGCCGGAGCCCGGTGAAGCACAGTTCTAACAGGCGAAAGTCTCGAAGGGGAGAGTCTTTGAGGACAGTTCACACATTTTTGAAGTCTGTTAGTGTACGGTGTGTACTGCAATGTCATAAAGATAGAAAAGTTCGGACTTACCAGCCACTTGTAGTACGAAATTCTTACCTGACCTGCACCTCTGACGAAGACTCTCCTTGGCAGCATTTCCTCCGATACAGCTGGGCGGACATCTTCCGGGAACCACAGGAGGGCACATCTGGGAACAGCTGGGCTGATGTCATCTCTGGAGATGGAACCTTAGAACAGGAACAAAAAGAAAACAGCTGGTCCAACATCATCCGATTACCAGGCGATGAACAGGATACAGCTGGGCTGGTGTCCTCTCTGGATCTGAAGTCATCTGGTGGGCCAGTCGATGGTTTCTGGAAAGGCCAGTACACTGTAGACTGATAAATGTGGGGCACCTGAGTCCTGGATGTCCATATTGGCGGATCAGTAAAGACACTTCACAGTCTGGTGTGGCAGTATTGACTACCACTGCTTGGCTCTCCATTTTGTAGGCACGGGCACATTTGCTGGGAGGTCCTTGCACTGAGGCCAATAGTACCGAGGGTCAGGAGCTTAAATTATTACCCCGTCTGGGCGCACATAATTCACACAGTGGGAGATTTCATGTCCCTCTCCGTCCACTATTCTCACTCTGTCTATTAACAGTGTCCTGCCTCTCTTCCACTGGGTATACTTTTCGTGGAACAGTCTATTCTTTACATGCTTGTTGGCCCCAGGATGCACACTTTTCATTGCTTCATCCCAGATCCAGGATTTCCTGCAGTTCTCAATCTCCTCCTAGACTTTTCGAGGAAAGGTAGGAAAGTTCTTACCATAGATCTCATTTGCCTTCCTACAAACCAGTCTCTCCTCTTTACTTGCTTTGGTCAATCTGAGACCGCTGGCCTGGCTTGGGGGTGGCCAGTCCTGGTTCTGCCAGCTACGCATCCTTAAAGAAATTAGAAACGGATCCCTGACTTCTTCCTCTTGCAAAGCCAGGGCAGTGACATCACCACTTTCTTCCTTGCATTCCTCCGAGGCAAGATCCTGAGGCTGTGTAACCGTTCCTTTTTCACAAGGCCACATAGGTTCCCCCTCATCTTCCTCTTCACTGAGGATCTGAGCCCAGGAGTGAGCAGTCATTCTCACTCCTGAGACTATCCACTCATCACTAGGCGTGGAGGTCAACACCTCCCACTCAAAGGCCTCCTGCATCTCATCTTCGTCTAAGAGACTTGGGCTAGGCCCCCCCCCTCCAGGGGTCTATTGATGCTTTATCCAAACTTTCCTTTTGGGATCCAGCATCCCAAACTTCAACTTCGGGTTTTGTCTCTAACTCTGCACCCTCTAGCTTTGTGCCACACTCCCCCGAGGGGCCTTCCTCCATAGGCTCCGCCTGGTGCTGTGTGCTGACAACTGCAGATTCCTGAACCTTTGTCCATGTGGGAGCCAACCGAATTTGAGGCGCTTTATACAAGCCATATTTTTCTAGGCATCCAGCATGGTGAGCAATCATGAAGACGTCCCTTCCAGCTCTCAAGCATATTTGACATACATGCACTGGAAAATCAGGAATCGCCACATGAGGAGGCAGTTGCCCTCCATAGCACCACTTTTCAATATCCCTCAGTCTATTTACTGCTGCTGTTACTGCAACCCAGGTATGATTCGGGTAATGAGCTGGTCCTGAGGCCATAACTGCAGAAAAATAAACAAATGTTCACTGTAACTGAAAGTCCCAATTTTATTGAACACACACTTTAGTTGTAAAATGGCTCCTCTGCTGCTGTGTTTACTTTACTACCCCACCCTGTAATGGCGAAGGCAGCACTCCTGTGCATCAACATTCAGAATCTGGGTCAAGCCACTGCGCACCCGATTTACACAAACTACTGATAACTTTTGCTCAAACTGCACAACTTGCTCTGTTCTTGCTTCAAACACATTTACAGGATTTTCCACGGACTTTTTACCTGCTGGAAACATTTCTTTTATTCACAGTCCCTTAAAGCTTCAGGTTTTTAGCACAGGATTGCCTGTATGACTAGTGCTGCACATTTGGCTACAACCCACAGTCTCTCTCTGGCTGAAAACTTTAAACTGAGGCTAAGTTCTTTACTATGTACACAGTCAATGGCTTAACAGACTTGCACTTGCTGGCAGGACTTGACACAGTCGTTACTTGCAACATGACTACACTGCTGCACACACATTTATATGGCGTAGGGCTGAAAATCACTATTTGAGCAGTTTCTTGGTTGTTACTTACTGTTATCAGTAGCAGTTTGCTGCGATGGGGAAAAACGGCCTGCAGCCAGTTCTTGGAGGCCTCAGAACAGAAACGGGTGGGCAGTCCTACCGATCATCTTCTTGACCACCACTTCTGCAATTTCAATGATCGAATAGCGGGTTGAGCCCAATTTTAAACAAGAAAGTCTAATTTTTGCAGGTTTACAGCGATTTTAACACTCCGCGACGCTCCTCCACTGCCAGTACACGCACTCCACTCACACTCCCTCTTGAATGCTGAGGCAGTCACTGTAGCGCTGGCTGAGGGGCGGGACTGATTGCAGCCTGACCAACCACACGACGCCATGCAAATGAGCCTCTTCTTCCTCGCGGCGATCGTCGAGCAGGCAAATTTAAACTGCAGAATGCAACTTATTTTTTTTTTTCCAACTGACTCCATGGCGGGAGCCCATTTCAGCCATTTAACATAGCCATTTACACTGCAGTCTCTCAGTCCTTTCAAAAGCATTTCCAACGTCCAGGGCACAATTTTCCTGTTGCTACCCCTAGTCTTCCACACTTTTCTTTACCACAGTTTATTTTAAAAGCATTTAAAACGTCCAGGGCACAATTTTCCTGCTGCTACCCCTAGTCTTCCACACTTTTCTTTACCACAGTTTATTTTAAAGCATTTCAAACGTCCAAGGCACAATTTTCCTGTTGCTACCCCTAGTCTTCCACACTTTTCTTTACCACAGTTCATTTTTAAAGCAGGCAAAAATGCTGTAAACTGTTTTGATGCAGGACAAGGGCACACTCTTTGACTTTACTGCTCCTTGGTAAACAGTTGGCATTTTTAAACAGCAGCATGAGATCCACAGCACACAGCAACACACTAGGGAAATTGCTTCAGCTTTTTGGGCTACCCACTGCCAGACAGCCAAAATGCTATCCCCCCCTTGCCCAAGCACCTTCCTCCCAGAATAAAATCCAAAGCGGTGCCTCCATTTTTGTAACCCCTCACCCCTACCTTTTTGCAAAACGACAGGTGGCATGCTGTTGAAGCTGACAGCGGTACCTGGTGAGGACCTGGGTTTGGGGAGGATGAGGTTACTTGGCACAGGGGAGCCTAGGTTTGGCTACTCTGAACAGGGGCACCCAAGTAAATCCGAACACAGGAAGCAATAACTGTAATGTCCAGAACCAGGAATGGGATTCTTCAGTGTGGCTTTCATTCACATCCAAGCTGAACAAACAAAGCATAGACGGACCCCCATGGGGCTACATTTCCTGGTAATGCAGATTAGAGACAACAGAACACTTTATCACTATGTCCAGCCCTCAGGCTCTAAACCCACCAGGCACACAGCCCGGACTTGCACGCAGCTTTGGGTACACAGCCCAACTTGTACACACTGGGGTTTTCCCCATTGGCCCGGCCCCCCTGCCGGCCACATGATCTGCGTTCCATTGGACGAATGAACCAATTATCCTGTTCATGGTCCATTTGAGGAATGAACCAATTATCCCATTCATGGTCCATTGGAAGAATGAACCAATTATCCTGTTGTGGCTCCCCACACCACACTAGAGTCTGCAACTCTTAGAGAGAATTTTCCTTACAACCCCACGTCTGGGTACTTCCCCCATCACTGGCCAAGTGCCTGAGGCAAAGTAGAAAACCACAGAAGAAATCCATAGAGGTGGACCTGGTCACTAAAGATGGGGGGCCACCCACCTCCAGCTCCCACAGCCCATACCCAGCCATTTCTCTGGAAAACTGAATAATTCCTTTACTGAACTTTTAAATGTAGATTAAGGGTAGACGTCTGTCACATCACCTCTACATATTATTTGCATCCCAGCAAACTCTGGAACTTGAAACTACTTTTACTTTGCTTAGCCCATTACTCTAGGCTTCCCAATATTTAGTAGTTCAATCCCACATTGTCACACAAGTCCCAGGGTGAAAAACATAGGCCCTTTTAGCCAGAGCAGACACTCCCCTACGTTGCAGGTGCCCCACAGGCGACTCACGAATCTTCTTTTCTCCCAAATAAATACTGGAATGAACAGGCAGCTTTTCCTCCACAAGCAGAACTAGGGGTTGCCCAGGAATCTGCAGGAATCCTTCTCACCCCACGGAGAAAGGCGCTGGGGTTTCCAGCTGAAACAGCGGTCTCCACCGACTTCAGTAATCTTCCTGTGTGTCTCTTTAAGGTGGAGACACACATCCTATTACTGAAAAGTAGCCCTCTGTCAGGGCTGAGGCTCCTAGAGCCTTCGCTGAGCTGCTTTACCAGCAAGCTCCCAACTTCTCACACACTCACCGAACACAAACTGAAAACACTGACTTCAAAACCCCCAACGTTCTATCTAACTCCCTTTGCTGCAGATTCCAGTGTGGCTCATGCAGCTGTGAAAGTTCTATTGGTGATGTCATCCCTCAGTCTCAGCTGAGACTGAGAACAGAGTGAGACAGTGTGAAACCGATTTAACTGGAGTTTCACAAGCTGCCTTTCCTGCCTACCACTAGATCTTACTGGGATTCTAGTAACCCCGGGTAACAAGGGGGTTACATTTAAAAAATCTGTTCCATGCCTCAAGAAAATAATGTTTTTTTTGTTTGTTTTGTATTTATATTTTATTGATTTTTATGTAAAAACATATTACATAGCATTACCCACAGGCAAGCATATCAACACGGTACACGTGCATTAAAACAAGTTAAACATTTTAACAATAACTAACAATGAGCACCCCTGTACTGAGTTACATCATAAGGGGGATTGCGTATCTTTCCAACAGTGAAATGTCCATGGTGATGGATAGGTCCCCTATCCAAATCCAGAGATAACGTCCAGAAATGAAGTCCATCTAACAAGAGCCACTTCAGCCAGGAGCAGGGGCATTAGAAATGTTCAAACTGTTTTGTACACCCTGTCAAAGGGTTAAATGTCCACCCTATAAACTTTGGCATTAAACAATAATATTGAGCAGTAGTTCACTGCACAGATCAAAGCAGAATGCAGACTATAGTAATGGTAAGTTAGCTAAGCAAAGCTACAGTAATTTAATAAAGTAATGCATTACATGGAATCAGCATTGCACTTTAGAACAGTCACACTTCAGAACTCTCGGAACTAGAACAAAGGTTTATATAAAATAAACCTCTTGTGCTCTGTTCCGTAATAGCAACAATAACTCAAAACAAACAAAAAGGCAATCTTATTAAGACAATGCAGTACCTAAATGCAGTACTTAAGAAATAATGTTTTAAAATGAGATAGTGGGGCTTTTGGGCTTGGTCCTGCAGACTGTTCCAGAGATGTAATATACTCTGTGAATGAATGAATCAGGGGTGTCACCAGGGGTACAAAGTTGGGGGGGCTAATGCCCCTTTGTCAAAATCATAACAAAGCTGGGGGATCCAGGGGCATGCCCCCCAGAAAATGTTGACATTTTTACCTTCAAATGGTGGCTTTTCCTGCATTTTAGTGGTGAAAAATACGTTTGAGAAGCATAGTTATCAGCCATCTATTTAATGGTACATGTGGAAAAATTTGGTTACCGGTCCACCGAGGGCAGGTTTCAGGAAGACCCCCAGAGCAAATAAGAAACCAAAACAGCCATTATCCCAGCAGATCTGCTGGGAAGGTTACAGTTCTACACAAAAATATTGTTCTTCCTGCCCCCCACCCCAAGCCAGCCAAGCCAAGCCATAGCACACACAGTATAGTACCTGCCTGCCAGCTGCCATCCAGTGCCACTAAAATTCCCCGCCAGCAGCGGAAGCCGAGATGAGATGTGACCCGACCAGAATGAATCAATCCTGTGAATGAATGAAATGAAAAAAAAAATGGCCGGGTCGATGATGATTCCATCATGCAAACAGGACATTTGTTTCATCAGTGATAGCGTGGAATAAGTCCTGTTTTTTTATTAGGATGTGAAGACTGCCTGAAAGACGCTGTGGATAAGTATGGAGTTGTTCAAATCTTTAAAGATCACCTGCAAAGCTGAGACCGGAGACAAATAAATATTTCTAAATAAAAGAGTGTGTCAATGTGATGTTTTGTAATTTCTTGCCTTTTTCAGTTTTAGCACGCATTATATCATGCACTGCCTGTGTAGTTCAGTTACATTTTTTCTCCATACTCCTGGTGTTTGGGAGTTGGGACAGTTCATTGCGTCATTCATGGAGTGACATCTGTACTGTCAGAGTGTGAACAAGGTGTCTGACTGGCTCGCGCTATAGCAAGCTGTCCAATTAAAACTCAGAGGTGACTTCTGAACCATGCACCTGTTTTCTGTTTTTAAAATATCTGTTTTTACACGTTCTCTGAGTAGAAAACAGAAAAAAAAATAAAGTTTGACTAAAAATAAAACTAAGCAGAGGGTAACTCGCCCCTTCCTCGCAGCTAGCTGCAGACGTGAGGAAATTTAAACGACTCTGCGGCAGTCTTTACTGTTGTGAATTATTCACATCACCGATAAAGAAAAACTGGATTTCCCTAACCATTTCTTTTACTTTTGAATTGTAAACTACTGTGCAGGTCATCTCAGTAGTGTCAGACTCCTCCAGGAGGAATCAGGGCGTCTGTTCTGCTGCTAGTGCACAGAGAGAGAGACAGAGTACACCTGCACTGCACTCAAGTCACTGGCTGCCTGCCACACTCACTAAATCTTGTCTCTCGCTCTCGTCCAATTTCAGTCCTCAGTCCTGACTCCCCAGAGAGTCCAGCCAGCAGGGGGCATCTTCTTGACTTCTTTCCTAAGCTGGCAATGGCAAGCTGCGCGTTTCTCAAAAACTTTAGTTAGGGCTTGCGCTGCTGCCTTGTGACTGTGCAAGTCACTCCGCTCGCTACTCTGTCTCTCAAGTCAGATTGGAGTCAGTCAGATTTTTTTCTCCTAGACTTCAGTAGCGAGTCACAAGTTGCAAGTCAGACACACAGTCAATAAAACAAAAGTATGTGGCTGCTATTTATTTATATTTACTGAAAATTATTGGGTAGGCTTTCACTTAGATTGAGGGGGCTGTAGCCTCCCCAAAATCAACGTGGTGACACCACTGGAATGAATGAAGTTTTGGTTTCATATGCTGCCTTTTGTGTACAGTGTATCTGAAAGTACTCTACGTAGCAATAATTTATATTCTGAGACTAGGGATGTCATGATATCAAGTTTTTAGTATCATGATATATTTATTACCATGATAATCGGCAGAATTAAAAAAAATGTTTTCCCATAAAGCTGTTTAGACTCGATCATCACCAGTTCCAGCCTTCAGGTGTCCTGGTGCCCCCAACCCAAACCGCCGCTCCCTCCTCTGTCTCACCAATGGGGATCAACATGGGGAGAGATCTGAGGGCACCGGTTTCCCATTAAGTACTACTGAAGGAAATCACTACTTAAGGAAACAATTGTGGAATATTTTGAATCCAATAGCTTATAGGATCTGAGGCAGCATGAATTCTCAACTGGGAGCTCATGTCAGACAAATCTGATAGATTTCTTTGACTGGGTCACCAGGGAATTAGATCAGGGTGGAGCTTTGGATGTGGCCTACCTAGATTTTAGTAAGGCCTTCGACATCTTTCCACACAGGAGACTCCTAAGCAAGCTGGGCAGCTTGGTAGTTGGTCCAAAGGTGATAAATTGGGTAAGAAATTGGTTGAGGGGTAGACGACAGAGGGTGGTGGTAAATGGAGCTTATTCCAAGGAAGGCAGGGTGACCAGTGGGGTGCCACAAGGATCAGTACTGGGACCTGTCTTCTTTAATGTCTTTATTAACAACATTGCAGAGGAGCTAGAAGCGAAGGTATGCCTTTTTGTAGATGACACAAAGATCTGCAATAGGGTAGATACTCTGGGGGGGGTGTGGAAAAAATGAATAGAGAACTAAGAAAGCTTGTGGAGTGGTTAAAAGTGTGGCAACTAAGATTCCATGCAAAGAGAAGTGCAAAATTATATACTTGGGGTACAGAAACCCAGGGCGGAGTGCAAGATGGGGGGAGTGGTATTGACAACCACAAAACAGGAAAGAGACCTGGGGATAATCATATCTGATGACCTAAAGGTGGCCAAACAGTGTGACAAGGCAGTGGGGAGAGCTAATGGGATGCTAGCCTAGGGTGCATAGGGAGGGTATCACCAGCAGAAAGAGGGGAGGTTGTGATACTGCTGTATAAATTATTGGTGAGACCTCACCTAGAGTACTGTGTCAAGTTCTGAAGACCACATCTCCAGAAGGATATAGACAGAGTAGAAGTGATCCAGAAGAAGGCAACTAAAATGGTGCAGGGCCTGCATCAAAAGCTGTATGAGGAGAGGCTAAAGGACCTCAATATGTACACCCTGGAGGAAAGGAGGGATAGGGGTATATGACAGAGACTTTCATATACCTCACTGGTATAAATAGGGTACAAGAGGGAAGCATTTTTCAGAAAACAAGATACTCAAGAACAAGAGATCATGCTATGAAGCTGGGGGGTAGATTCAGAGGGAGGAAAGAGAGGAAGTACTTCTTCACAGAAAGAGTAGTGGATACCTGGAACAGCCTTCCAGCAGAGGTGGTTGGGGCAAGAACTGTACCAGGATTCAAGAACGCATAGATTAGGCATAAGGGAACCTTATTCGTTAGGAAAGGGAAGGTAAAGCTGGAGACCAAATAGGGACTGCGGTATTACAATATGAGGGAAAATTGGCGGACTAGGTGGGGAAAATGGTCCTTCTCAGCCATCAATTTCTAAATTTCTATGTAAGTAAGTCAGCTGGTGCACATACATCCCCCACCCCACTCCCATTTCTTTTTCTTATCCCTCAGGCTGGCACATGTGTGATGGTGCTGGTGTGTGACATAAAGATGTTACACGTACTCATCCCCTGCACCCAGACAGCCAGAAGGCTGTTACTACTGCGCCATTCAGCCTCTGCTAGATAGCTTGCACTCTCCCCCCTTCCCAAAGAAGGAGAGCCATGAATGGATGTTCAGTCCTCTTTAATGCAGTCAGCCGTTGAGTGACCCAGGTCTATTCTTGAACCTGTTTTACTGGTGTAACCCCCCTGCAAATGGGGGTTCCCAAAAGACTTCCAGGAGCTTGCTTGAATGCTCCAAGCCTGAATGGTGTTTGGCATTTAAGCCATTTATCAGTGAGTGTTTTTAGAGCCTCTGGTACTGTCTCTTTAAGAGCTGTCTGCTTGCAGACATAATTAGTTTGTATGGGGGGACTGTGTGCTTCTCTGAGTACCACTCGAGCTGCTGCCAATTCACTTCATTTTGCAGTCACTAGGAGTGCAAAGGAACCTATCTGAAAGATGTAACTGTTTGCCAGAAATTATTTAGAGTAATAATGAAATTACAGTTTGTCTAACCTGCTTTCTTTGCAGTCAGAACTGTGTCTGCTAGTTCCCCATTCTAGTTTTGAACTGCTGAACTGGACCAATCAGTGTGGGGTAGCTAGCTCTAAAATGATGCTTAGGGGCAGAATCAGAACTTGGACTCATAATCTGAGCCAGCCACAGAGGATTGTATGGGCAGTGACTCTGGGAGATGTAGTTTAGACTTCAGTGCCTTTTGGACCAACAGCAGCAGTCTATTGTGAGTGACAGCCAATCCAGTCAAGAACTGGGAGGAACTCAAAGGAAGTGCCGGTTCGTCAGTTGGAGTTCAGTTGAGCTTTGGCAGTGAAGAAGGAAAGGAGCCCTGTGCTTTTTCAGTGTGCAGTTTTAGTCAAAAACGTGTGTAAGGCCCAGAGTTCGGTCTGCAGCTTGTGTAACAGCTTGTTAGGACTGAATCGTCCTGTGAAAAGAATCAAAGGATCTCTGAAGAGTAGAAACCAGGCTCACCCTGTAGAAGACTGGAAGAATTGCTGAAAATTGCACTCGGTCTGTCAGGAACTGAATCTGCTGTGTGTTCTCCGGGTATTGTGCAGTAATTGCGATCGGGATACAGATGCAGCCTGCCTGGTATAGTACTTTCTTTTATATGGATGTGTGAAGAGGTTTGTGTACCTCAAGTGAGCCCTGCTGACATTGAAGGACCCTATCTTATTGGAGGTCGTGAGTACTAATTCAGGGTTGCTCCCTGTTGAATTGCCACATTAAATCCAAATGGAATTACTGTACTGCTGACTGTTTAATTCTCCTTTTCTCTGTGTGAAAGGGCCCCTACCAGCTACCACGGTTTGGACTAGCCACTAGGGCTTAGGTACCCAAGGGACATTAACTGATAGGGATAGGCCTGTACACAGAACCATACATGTTATTAGGTGATAAGCTAATTAACCTGATTTCCCCTGTCCTTGTTATATCCCTAAATAAATCAGAGCTGCTTGTTTCAGCAAAGTTATACTGCCTGAGGTATTTGTCTATGTTAAAGTACTGTACTGTGATTGTTGCACTGTATCTCATTTCACAGGAGGTCCCAGTGCGGAACCAGACCTGGGGGTAAGTGTATACTGTGAAGGTAATTCTGATATATTGTGTGGGCCACTAGTGGGAAGAAGGGGGTTGCAGTGTCCCAGAGGCTGTGACCAAGTTAGTTTAACTATTGCAAACCCTGACCTCTGGGTGGAGGCACCGCCATTGGATCCAGGCCCCTCAACCTGTTAGTGGCAAATCAGGCAGGGGTAGTAGCCCCTGGGATAAGCGCCATCTGGGGTTACATCTTGGAGGCTCACCGCTGGGATTGTGTGTCCTCTAGTGGCCATATTCACGAACCACTGTTAAGAAAAAATGGGTACCCGACAGAAGTGGCTGTGCACCGGCTGGTGGAGTGGTGTACTGGGAGGAGATCGACCCCAAAATGCTATGCTTATCCTGGACATCCCCTGGGTATCATATACGGACACTGTGCAGAGTACTTTCAAGGTGGAAGGTTTACAAAACCCTGTGGTGGTGGGTCGGCATGCTAATCTGCTCACCCACACTTTCCTGGCCCTAGTAGAGTTTAAGGATCCCATAGATAGCTCCAAAGTGCCACAGACCATTACCCCAAGGAGCCTCACTGCTTGGAGAGTGATAACTAAGGACAGTAAAGACCGGGGGAATCAGCCCCACCACTATCTGAAACTTTTGAGGAGAAATTTGCTGAATGGTTGCTGGGAGAGGGAAAACTGTGGAGGACTTGAAGAAACTATTCTTTCCACCTGGGGTGTTCCTCCCCAACACCCTCTCCTGCTCCAGTGCCCGTAATGGTGGCTGAACCAATGCAGACTCCTATTTCTGCACCTGCCATTAGTCACGACTCTTACCGAAGGTTGAGGATCTTCTCTGGCACCTCCCCACCCCAAGGGAGGATGACTGGGAGACCTGGATAGACTATGTGCCCCCCAAGTGCTAGAATGGCAATGCTCGGAAGGTGAAAGCGAAAGAGGGTTGAGTAGAGAGCCTCCGAGTCCTGCCCTGGCTACCATCCGTGCTAAGCGGGCCAGTAACCCTGAAGCGACTGCACAGGCCTATCTTGAGGCCTTGGAGAATGTGTGGGAGCCCAGATTCTGATGAGGACCTATGGTGGAGAGTAAGAGATGCACAACAGTACCAAGGGAGTTGTTGTCTGTGTATGTATCTCGGCTGGAAAAATTGTTGCAAGAATGCCTCAGAAAAGGTAGTTTGCCAGCGATTGAACTGGACGAACCAGGCTGGACAGGATCCTTAAGTCTGCCCCTTCTCAGAACTGCTGTTGCTTCAGTTACACCTGGCAGATCGACTGGAATCCCCACCCTCCTATGATGAGTTAATGAGAGAATTCGAGGAGTTGAGAAAAGGCGACCTCGGAGGGACCTGCACCAATAGCTGCGGTTACGACCCAGTGACTGAGGGTGACCCATCAAGTGAAGTTCAGGGGCAGAGGTTGGCAGTCAATGAGTGCTCTGACAAGGAAAAGATATGTC
Organism: Neoceratodus forsteri; assembly: GCA_016271365.2. Classification (NCBI taxonomy): domain Eukaryota; kingdom Metazoa; phylum Chordata; order Ceratodontiformes; family Ceratodontidae; genus Neoceratodus; species Neoceratodus forsteri. Next base: position 360,529,131 of record JADMNL010000024.1, read on the forward strand.
ACAATGGGGAACTGTTGAGAGAGATCCGAGAATTCAAAACAGTCCTTTATGAAGGCCACGCCTGCAAGTACGGGCCCTGACCTATATCCGACTGCATCTGCTATGGGGGTGGGGTACCCACCCATGTATCTCCTGCTGATAACAGCTCCGAACTCGATTCCTTGACCATGGAAGTGGAGAAACTGACGAGATGTCTCAAATGCTTATCACGCCGCAGACAGAGATGGCACCAAGGTTTCCAGTTAGTAATACCCGCCCTGGCTCCCAGTGTGGCGCCTCGCTAGCTCAAACTCCAGAAAGTATGTTTTGCTATAATTGTGGGAAAGATGGGCACATGAAAGGAATGCCAGTCCCCAAAAGACACTGACAAAGTTGCATATAGGCTACAAGGAGAGCTTGGAGAAGAAATCAGTGGTTAAGAGGTGCCGACATGATCCCAGTGAGGGCACCAAAATGCTAATTCACGTCCTTTGTGGCAAGGTCAGTTGCCCAGGCCCCCACTACCGCCTCTCCAGACTGGTCCAGAATAGTGGGTCCCTCCATGGAGACCACTGTAAAGGTGAGCAGTGTCTACAAAAGCTATATTAGACAGTGGCTCCCAAGTGACAATTATGTTCCAAGATTGGTATCAGAAGCATTTGTCAGACATACCCTTACAACCATTAGAAGGACTGCATGTATGGGGTTAAGTGAGAAGGCCTACCCTATTCGGGTATATCCAATTGGCTGTCTTTCCCCACCTCCGTGGCTGGAGTGGCGAACAAGTAGAGACCCTAGCCTTAGTGTGTCCCCCACTGGACTGTATGATGGTGTCCCTTTGTTGATTGGAACAAATGCTCATATGTTCGGAAGGCTGGCACAGTTGTGTTATGAAAACAGGGTCAAAGACTAGTAGAGCTTTAAGAGTTCGGCTTTAATTAAGAGGCCTATGAGGCACAGAGAGATGCTGAAAAAACAGAACCAGAGGAACCGGTCGGAATTGTATGGAAGAAGGATCCTGAGTCTCTGATCCTGGCGCCAAATGCCCAGTGTACCTTACAGGGAGAGGTCCGTATCAGAAAGGATGTTAAGAATAAAATATTAATGTTGGATGCACCAGGCGATGGAAAATTGCCAGAGGGACTGCTGGTCAAGCCTAGTATTTTGCCCGCTAGAGCCCATGCTTATGCCAGAAGGGTAATGGTCCAAGTTCATAATGTGTCTGAAAGAGACATTCGAGTAAACAGAGGTTGCATCCTGGCTAATGTGCATTGTGCAGACACTGCAGTGCTACCCAGCAGCAAGAGTTCAAGGAAGAATGACAGAGTAACGCCTGACTTGTTTGATTCGCGACTCCCGCTGCCAGCTGAATGGAAAGTGAAGATCAGTGAGAAGCTTGCCCAGAGAGACCAGGTGTTTTCTTTAAAGGAATGGGATGTAGGATGCGTGCAAGGAGCTGAGCACAATATCCGGCTGCATGACGAAGACCATTTCGTGAGAGGTCTCGACGCCTGGCACCTGCTGACATAGATGATGTGAGACGGCATCTGCAAGAGATGTTAGCTGCTGGTGTAATACAAGAATCCAGAAGCCCTTATGCTTCCCCATTGTGGTAGTGAGGAAAAGAATGGAACAGTAAGGATGTGTGGATTATCGCACCTTAAACGGTGGGACTATCCTGATCAGTACAATGCCCGCATTCAGGATGCTTTGGACTGCCTAAGCGAGGAGCAAGTGGTTCTCTGTGCTGGATCTCCGCAGTGGGTACTATCAGATCCCGATGGCCCCAGAGGACCGTGAAAAGACAGCCTTTATCTGTCCGCTTGGCTTCTATGAATTCATGAGGATGCCTCAAGGATTTCAGGTGCCCCAGCCACTTTTCAGCGATTGATGGAGCGTGCAGTGGGGACATGAACTTACTAGAGTGCCTGGTATACCTAGATGATGTTATTGTGTTTGGCAGCTCACTGGAGGAACATGAGAGCAGATTATTTAAGGTATTGGACCGACTGGAGGACTTTGGCCTTAAACTGTCCATTGATAAGTGTCAATTTTTCAAACATCAGTAAAGTATGTGGGACACATAGTATCCACCGAGGAATAGAGACCGACCCAAGTAAAGTTGAGGCCTTGACCACTGGCCACAGCCCAAAAATCTAAAAGAACTGCAAAGATTCCTGGATTCTGTGGTTATTATCGAGCTTCATCAAGGACTATTCAAGAGTGATCCGCCTTTACTTAACCTTACTCAAGGGTATCCCCAACCCACAAAAATACCAAAGTCAGCATCCTCAAGACTGAAAGAGTGTATTTTCATCCGAGTGAAGTATTTGGGGCCCGCTGGACTCCTGATTGTGAGACTGCTTTTCATGAGATCATATATCAACTTACCCATGCTCCAGTGCTGGCCTATGCGATCCAAGAAAACCTTACGTCCTGCACACTGATGCTAGCTTGCAAGGGTTGGGGCTGTGTTGTACCAAGAGCACGAAATGGCCTGAGACCAGTGGCCTTTGCCAGTAGAAGCCTGACCCCATCCGAAAAGAACTATCCTGTACATAAGTTAGAGTTCCTAGCTTTGAAGTGGGCTATTGTTGACCAATTCCATGAGTACTTGTATGGGGCTAAAATACTAGTAAAACTGACAATAATCCTTTGACCTATGTGCAGACCTCAGCTAAGTTGGATGCCACTGGCCATAGGTGGCTTTCTGCATTATCTACATATGACTATGCTCTCGAATACAGGCAGGTCTGAACCACATAGATGCTGATGCTCTCTCCCGGAGGCCTGTTCCCCAGAATGATTGGGTCCGACTGGCAGAACCTGACATTCGGGCACTCTGCGAAGTTTGACAGGGAGGAACAAATGTCCACGGACGCAGTGGACTGCATGGTGGATTGCTTGGGAGCCTCTGAGAATTGCATACCTGCTGCTTGTGCCACTTTTCTGCAATAGACATTGGTGCACTGCCTCAGCTGGACAATGACAGTATTCGGGGCTCAATCCCGCGATCCCATGATCAAAGCAGCTTTAGAAGCCCTCTATGCAGGAAAAGATGTGTCCAAATTCGCTCCACTGATTTGAGAACTGCACTGTTATACAAAGAAGGTCCTAAGTTGAAACTGATCAATAAACTGTTATACAGAGAAACAGTAGACAGAGGGGACAAGTAGACAAACAACAACTAGTGCTGCCCACTGCCTTCGAGACTCAGTATTGAGGTCCTTGCACAACCACATAGGCACCTTGGTATAGACAGAACACTTGACTTGGTGAGATCCAGATTCTATTGGCCTAAGATGGGGGCTGATGTGGAGCAACACATTCGAACTTATGATGGCGCTGCTTACGAGAGAGCTTTGCCCCAGAGGGCTGCCCCTTGTTAACATAACCACAAGTGCACCATGGAGCTGGTCTGTATTGATTTTCTAAGTTTGGAGTCAGATCAAAGAAATATCAGTAATGTGCTGGTGGTCACTGACCATTTCACGAGATATGCCCAAGCTTTCCCCACCAAGACCAGAAAGCATCCACTGTAGCCAAAGTACTTGAGAAAACTTTTTGTTCACTATGGGGCTCCACAAAGAATCCATTCTGATCAAGGAGAGACTTTGAGAGTCGTCTGATCAAAGAGATGCTTTCTCTGTGGGGAGTCAGAAGTCCAGAACCACTCCTTACCACCCCCAGGGGACCCACAGCCTGAACGTTTCAACCGCACTTTGCTAGATATGCTAGGCACCCTGCACCCAAAGGACAAGCCTAGATGGAGCCAACAAATTAGCACCCTGGTACATGCTTATAACTGCACCAAAAGTGATGCCACTGGATTCTCCCCCTACCGCCTGATGTTTGGAAGAAAGCTCGACTACCAGTAGATGTGTGTTTTGGGGTCTCTCCTGATGGGGTTCAAGCTGACAACTATTTACAGTATGTGCAAAAGTTAAAGGCCCAGCTAACTCATGCGTACCAACTGGCTCAAACCATGGCTGCCAAAAGAAATCTGGCCAACAAAGAAAGGTATGATAAAAGGTGAAAGCACAGAACTCCAGGAGGAGATCGGGTATTGCTAAGAAATCTGGGACTGCATGGCAAGCACAAGATTGCTGACAGATGGCACCATCTCCCTCACATTGTAGTGGGCAAACTAGATGATCTGCCAGTGTACAAAGTAAGGCCTGAGAATAATTCAAAAGATGTAAAAACAATGCATAGAAATCATTTACTGCCCATTGGACAAATCTTAATTGAGTCTGAGCCCTAGAAGATGCCCCTCTGGACCAGTGACTAGAGCTGCTGCTAAGAAAAGATCAAGAAAGTCTGCACCTACAGAAGCAAAGTTAAAGTGTTCCTCCACAAGTCCCAGTTGAGCATGACTGTCAGTCCATATCGGAAGAAAGTGAGAGTGACTTTGAATACTATCCTTCTCAGACTGAGTCAATTGTTTCGGGCAATCCCTAGTCAATACGGAACAAAGCTGGGCCTTCTGGACTGTCTAAGCTCCCAGCTTCATCCCTGGAGCCAATGCTCCCAGAAAGTGAAGTGCAAAGCATCAGATCAGATGAAATGGAATCATTGTGCATGGTTGAACTGTTTGAGCTTTCAGGGAGGAAAATGATAAATTGGGGCAGACTGGTGATACACCCGAACAAGAGAGAGTATTTTGAGTGCCCTGACAGTCACTGCCAGTGTCCAAGCTCTCCATGCGAGCCAAATGTTGTGGACTCAGAAACTGTAACTCCTGGAGCTGAAAGTGCCCCAGGTTCTAGCCTCTCTACCCCCATGGAGACTCCCCTGACAAGTGAGGACAATGCTGAAAATGAGGCTCAGGTGCAGGAACTATAACAGTTCCCCTAGAAAGACTGGTCGAGCTGTAAAGCCTGTGGTGCACCTCAGTTATGATTCACTTGGGAGGCCTGTGGACTTGCCTCTCAATGTTGTCCATAAAGGAGTGTATGTGTCCCGAGCTCATTGCCCAAACTGAGCATCAGTGCTAACTCAAGTTACTTGTGTTGCCCTCTAGAAGTATGGTGCCCTTGCCCCATCCAGCCCCAAGGTAACTGATAGGAGGGCCCCCTCTCTTCAGGTTTCATGTACAAGAGGTAATAACTTGAGTTATGGTACATAAGTGTATGTAATACTGTGTAAAGTGGACGTGCTGCAATGTTTCAGAAATGTGTTCTTGGTAAAATGATATATTGACTGATGATTACATGTCTGAGAGCCTAATGCAAATATATGGTTGCAGTTGAAACTTATGGGGTACTTGTTGACTGCGGACATCAAGCTTTCCCAGGCCAGGAAGGGTGTAACCCCCTGCAAATGGGGTTCCCAAAAGACTTCAGGAGCTTGCTTGAATGCTCCAAGCCTGAATGGTGTTTGGCATTTAAGCCATTTATCAGTGAGTGTTTTAGAGCCTCTGGTACTGTCTCTTTAAGAGCTGTCTGCTTGCAGACATAATTAGTTTGTATGGGGGACTGTGTGCTTCTCTGAGTACCACTCGAGCTGCTGCCAATTCACTTCATTTTGCAGTCACTAGAGTGCAAAGGAACCTATCTGAAAGATGTAACTGTTTGCCAGAAATTATTTAGAGTAATAATGAAATTACAGTTTGTCTAACCTGCTTTCTTTGCAGTCAGAACTGTGTCTGCTAGTTCCCCATTCTAGTTTTGAACTGCTGAACTGGACCAATCAGTGTGGGGTAAGCTAGCTCTAAAATGATGCCTTGGACGAATCAGAACTTGGACTCATAATCTGAGCCAGCCACAAGAGGATTGTATGGGCAGTGACTCTGGGAGATGTAGTTTAGACTTCAGTGCCTTTTGGACCAACAGCAGCAGTCTATTGTGGTGACAGCCAATCCAGTCAAGAACTGGGAGGAACTCAAGGAAGTGCCGGTTTAAGTCAGTTGGAGTTCAGTTGAGCTTTGGCAGTGAAGAAGGAAGAGCCTCATGCTTTTCAGTGTGCAGTTTTAGTCAAAAGCGTGTGTAAGGCCAGAGTTCGGTCTGCAGCTTGTGTAACAGCTTGTTAGGACTGAATCAGTCCTGTGAAAAGAATCAAAGGATCTCTGAAGAGTAGAAACCAGGCTCACCCTGTAGAAGACTGGAAGAATTGCTGAAAATTGCACTCGGTCTGTCAGGAACTGAATCTGCTGTGTGTTCTCCCGGGTATTGTGCAGTAATTGCGATCGGGATACAGATGCAGCCTGCCTGGTATAGTACTTTCTTTTATATGGATGTGTGAAGAGGTTTGTGTACCTCAAGTGAGCCCTGCTGACATTGAAGGACCCTATCTTATTTGGAGGTCGTGAGTACTAATTCAGGGTTGCTCCCTGTTGAATTGCCACATTAAATCCAAATGGAATTACTGTACTGCTGACTGTTTAATTCTCCTTTTCTCTGTGTGAAAGGGCCCTACCAGCTGCCACGGTTTGGACTAGCCACTAGGGCTTGGGTACCCAGGGACAGTAACTGATAGGGATAGGCCTGTGCAACAGAGCCATGAGTAGATTATTAGAGTGATAAGCTAATTAACCTGATTTCCCTGTCCTTGTTATATCCCCCTAAATAAATCAGAGCTGCTTGTTTCAGCAAAGTTATACTGCCTGAGGTAGTTGTCTATGTTAAAGTACTGTACTGTGATTGTTGCACTGTATCTCATTTCACAGGAGGTCCCAGTGCCGGAACCAGACCTGGGGGTAAGTGTATACTGTGAAGGTAATTCTGATATATTGTGTGGGCCACTAGTGGGAAGAAAGGGGGGTTGCAGTGTCCCAGAGGGCTGTGACCAAGTTAGTTTAACTATTGCAAACCCTGACCTCTGGGTGGAGGCACCCGCCATTGGATCCAGGCCCCTCAACCTGTTAGTGGCAAATCAGGCAGGGGTAGTAGCCCCTGGGATAGCGCCATCTAGGGGTTACACTGGTAAGACAACAGATGAGGTGCCCAGGCCCTCAAAACTCGATGCTACAGGGCCAGCACTGCATTTCTAATTTTAAGTAAAAATCTGATGAGGATGGTGGGGAATCAGGAATCATGGTTGCACCTGGAAAGGGACACGCTGCTGGAAAAGCAAGCTGAAACACATAATCACTCTATATCGCAGTATATTGTGCTGCACAATAATCACAACATTTTTTTTACAACAATAAATTATCGTCTGTGGTAATTATCATGATGTATTGTCATACTGTGTTATCGTGACATCCCTATCTGAGACTGTAGCCAGTAGATTGACATCCACACACATGACCGTTGCATTACGTCCTGTATTATGGATAGAGGGATGTTAGCTAGGAAACTAAATGTAATCCCCTGGGTAGGTGGAAGGATTCCACCTAGGGTATGAGTCCAGGCATACACGGCCATTTGCAAGTGTAACCAAACACAAAACTCAAGAAAATAAATGAGGGATTATGCCCTATGACATCGTGGAGAAGGGGAGCATAGACGCTTAAACATTTCTTTTTAGAATGACCTTTGGCCCAAAATGTTTGATACAGGAATCCCAATTTTTTACACTTCCCCCAGTTACATTAACCACAGTTTGTTTGTTTGTTTGTGGAATCAGAATTACAACCCTTTGAGTCAGAGGCTCCTTTACAAAGGCTCATCAAAAAAGAAAAAAAAATTACAGAAAGCACAACACATACAGACAAAATACAAAGAATATACAGAGAATATAAAGAGAGATATGCAGGTCCTATATAAAGTGGTATCTAAAATAACAGAGTAAACAAGAGACTACAGTAACAATACTGTAATACAACTAGCAGATAGCAGGTAGATGCTAAGAACAGGCAATACAAATGCATAGTATATGGCTTCACCACTGGCGCATGGACAAACTACACAAAATGTACCTTTTAATCATTTTTTTTTTCTCAATTGAAATTTTATTATGTTGGTGGCTAGATGTTTATTAGATAAACTGAGGTACCCTGAGGGTTGTCATGTAACAGCCTATAAGATGTTTGAGGTTAGTTCACATATCAAAGAGGCAATATGTAGTATTTAGTAGCTTCAGTAGTTTATCACAAACTGTGTATATACTTCCAAATCAAGGAGGTTGCATGACCTCATCTGTATCATAGCAGAACAAGGGTTTTGTTTTTCTTTTGTAGTTTTCTTTATTCTTTGTTTCTCCACTAAATGAGGTATCCTGTGTACCAAAGTATTTAAAGTTATTTAAAGAATGCTGTGTTGGTTGTATTTATTACCCGAGTCTGACTTTCAAAATTTTCCCTCTCTTTTTAAAAGTACCCTGGTGGGATCTTTTCATTGCCACCTGGACAACAAACAGAGATGAAGGAAGGAACGTTGTTTAATGCCTCAAATGAAGGACAGCACCGCCAACGGGGCAGATTCCTCTACCATACGATGCTGCAGTGTCTGCACAGGATATGACTTTGAGTCCCTAGTGTGGGTATTGAACCCACAGCTTTTTGTGGACTAAAGAATCCATAAATATGGGAGTTGGAACATTTGGATTCAGCGCCTTACAAAGATGTAATTTCCTCAATAAAACGCCGGTGCTCCATGCCTCAAAAATGTATCATTTTTCAGCTGGCGTGTCGGCATAGGGGCACAATTATTATTTGTGACACCGGTGACCCAAGCTCGGGAACGACTTATACCATCAGGGGCCAGCTGGAGGAGGGGAGCAGGTGTCCCAACGGACGCTGTCCTCCATTGGGAAGGGGAGTTGCAGTGTGCCACTGCAATACTGCCACCTGGTGACAGGAGCTGGCAGTGTAGCTGGGACATCTGTGGGAGGAGGGAGGAGGACGCCTCTTGATGTTGGTAGGGCCATCATGCTCTGCGTGCATGCGCTCACCGTGATGTCCTAGCTGAGGTGTTTTGTAGGTTGAGGTTTAAATAGATATAAATCCCTGAAACCACAGAGTAATGGCTTCTGTGGCACTGGGATCCCCTCAGTTCTCCTGTGCACACTAGTGTCTGATCTGGCGTGGATAATCTAGTAACCTTGACTCTCCATCCTGGCTGGGTGGCCAACAGACAGATGAAGAAATAACAGCAATATAAGAGGGTGACCAGGGAGTGGTGGATCAGGGTAGGAGGCCACAAACAGAGACTGACGTGGGTCTGAAATGAAGATGACAAACAGAAAGTAAAAAAAAAAAAATCTGACATTTTTTCAGGAAGAAAATTGTGTTGCTGTTTTTAAAAATACCACTACTGAAATATATTATTAGGCAGTAATACACTCTAGGTGTGGTATATTATGAAATATCATCACACGGTACACTGAGGCAAGAGGCAATGCTGAGTACCTTCAACCACCCAAGAAGTGATTATATCCCATGATATGCTCTATCCTGGAGTGTATTTGTTCAGTTATAGAATGTCTGCCAAGTGTTAGGAAAAGGCTGATCTTGACATTATAGAATGTCCGCCAAATGTTAGGAAAAGTCTGATCTTGGCAATCAGTTTTGAAATGTGATGATATACTGAGCTGTTGTCATGGGTCAAAGACTGCTTCATTTAATCAGCTTCCAGGATTTCTCCTATCCATTGTACAATTAATAATAATCATATCGGCTGCTGCTAAAAGCATTTCACTTGTTATCTGGGAAATTATTAATACATCACTTTCCAAGAGCCGAGTAGGCTCTTTGATAGTTTTTCTCCCATCAGAAGCTACTTCAGCCATCAGGAATAAATAAAAATGGAAAGCCAGCTAATGGCTGCACTAACCACCACTCTCATGTTACTTGTTCAGTGCTTTTTTTATAGCTTTAAGTTGTGTTTTATGAAATAATTACACACCCATAATGTCACGGAAGTCTTAAATGGAAAAAATGTACATCTTTGTACATACTGAATCAGAAAACAGATAGTTTTGCATCAAAGCAAAAAAAGGATAGAGAATAGCCAGAGTGGGATGGCAGTCATCATGGAAAAGCTAACAACTGATTACAGATCCTGCCCTACAACTGTATTACAGAGACCTTTCTGGCTCTGGTACCAAAACAGCCCAGCCAATTCCTTTTTTTAAGCAACTTACCATTGTGTAAATCAGTGAAGGACCTTAAAATCAGTGGTTTCCTTCTTTTTTTTTTTTTGCAACTTAGATTGTTATTATTTTTTGACAGGACTTCATACAATATATCCCAACATGTAAAGATCTACCTTGTGAAAATTATCAGTTGTAATATTACAATGCGGAAATCACATATTAACATTCATTTCTTAATTAGATTTTTGTGTTTTCCAATACTTCCTTCCCCCCCGACCCTTCCCCCCTTAGAGAGGGAGCATAACAAATGAAACTCTTAGTTTTACTGGGTACCACAGGAGGGATAGAGAGGAGAGGTCTCGGCAAGCACCACCCTGGGGTAGAAGATTTCCCCCCTCCCGTCAATGTATTTTACTTTACTGTAGTCTTAGTTGGGGCTGGTAATATCCATGGTCTGAACGGGCTTAAGCCAACCTCGTTGCTCCGACCGGGTCTTACGGAACAAATTCTGGTCTATGCAAGGAGATGTAATGAAACCCAAGTGGTCCATTTATTCATCAGGGTCAGTGTAGTACTGTGTATGGCTGCTGTCATAGCCTCCATTTGATAAATATCATATATGGTATCTGCCCATTTCCTTATTGATGGGGGCGGGTGGGGGTGGTGTCTTGCAGCCATAGTCTGGTGATAGTTTTCTTATCTGCCGTGAGTAGTATAGTTAATAAATAAATCTGCTGCATTTGTTTAAATGTTTTGGGGAGGTGTAAAAGTGGTGCTATGTCTGGGTTCAGTGGTCCTAAGGCGAAGAACAACACTGATACAGTGTTTCCAGTTGTCTTCCAAAATTCAGATAAAATGGGACATGCATACAAGATGTGTACATGAGTTGCTACCCACTGCTCCAGATAACTTTTTAGGCCAGGAAGTAAAAACTTCTTAGTTTTCCACGCTGGTAGTATTTTGCAACGTGGTCACGCTGTTCTGGTGAACTGAAGTGCAAATGCGCGAAGTCTGTGGAAACACCTGGTAGTGATGATACTACCCAGGACTCTACACAGGGTGTAAAAAGGGCAAAACTGGCTGTAAAATGCTCCAATACACCCTTTAACTGGACCACTGTTGCTATCTTACAACTGCAAAGCCTCCAGCATGTTCAGTCTCCTGTAGTCGAGTATTTTGCTGTTATTTGTGGGATGTGGAAATAACAGATTGTGATCTTCCAGCTAAATTCTCTCCAGCAGTAGGAGCTTGTCACTTTGTGTTGGCGCTGCCAGATTTTAATCCAGTCCTCTGGTGAGAGGACCGTGACCATATCAGCTTCCCAGGTAGCCTGCGTGCCCTCCTTCAGCTTGGTTGGGGTCACCAAAATCACTTTGTTTGCTCGAGAGATGAGATTGTCGAGGTGTCTGTTCTCTCATAAGTTGGGCCAGTAGCAAAAATATGGGTGAGATGCCAGGAGAGGATATGTCTAGTCCCAGGGTCTCTGAGATATTGTGCCGAATCTGTAAGAATTGATAAAAGTCCTTCTGGGGTAAACCAAATTCGGATTGGAGTTGACAAAATGATTTAAAGATACCATTCATATAAAATTGGTGCATAAAAATTAAATCTTTGTCTTGCCAGCCCCTGAACCCAGAGTCCAGACTTGCCAGGATAAATTTATGGTCCATGGCCGGGATTCCAGTCCATAATGCCCCCAATTTGTTGGTTGGATGATTTAAAAATCTCTTCCAGAAGCCAATGAGGGATCTGGTATAAATGGAGATTGTGTCTGGGAGGGTTCCCCAGCATGTCTGACACACCAGCCTTAGCTTCAGACATGTTGTCGAGAGGGCTCTTTCTATCTGGACCCATTGGGGTGTTGGGATATAGGTGTCAAACTAGTATGAAATATGTGACAAAGGCACTGCCAGGGAGTAATTACCTATGTTGGGAAGGACTAGTCCTCCCTTGTCCTTGGAGAGTTGTAGCTTTCTGAGAGCCACCAGGGCCGGTCTCCCTGCCACATGTAGCCCGAGAAAATCTTGTTCCATCTGATTATTACTTGTTTGGGAGGGATGAGGGGATGTTCTGTAAGAGGTACAGCAGGCGGAGTAGTATATTCATTTGTATGGATTGTATCCTGCTAAAAAGAGAGATCGGAAGCTGACGCCATCTCTGTAAGTCTCTCTTGACTCAGTCGAATAGGGAATCAGAATTCTGAGGGAACACTTTAATAGGGTCTGGTGTAATGTCAATGCCTAAATAGGTAATGTGTGTCTTGTCCCATTTATATGGGAAGTTCTGTTTTTCTTGATCTGGGAGGGGATTGTGCAGTGTCAGGACCTCCATCTTGGTCTGATTTATCCTATATCCAGATAATTGTTCAATCTGCGTCAAGTTCCCCCCCAGTTCTGTCAGAGAATCAAGAGGGTTAGTGATATACAACAGCAGGTCGTCCGTGTAGTAGGCAAGTTTGTGTTGAACTCCCCCATAGTATATCCCTGTATTTGATTGTTCTGACGGAGATATTGTGCTATGGGTTCCACAAACACGGCAAATAGATATGGCAAAAAAGGGCAGCCCTGGCGGGTACTGCGGGTCAGGGGGAAACGTGTTGAATGGGTACCATTAATTTTAACTGTGGCTTCTGGGTTAGTGTATATGCCTTTAATTTTGTTCATAAAGGTTTCTGGGAAGCCGAATTTCTGTAAGGATGCCTGTATGAAGGGCCAGAAGACGTGGTCAAATGCCTTTTGGGCATCTAAGCTCAGTATCAACAGTGGGGATTTAGTCATATGGGCATGATTCAGTATGTATAGAGTCCACTTGAGATTATCTGTCATTTGAAGCCTGTTTGATCTGGGTAATTCAGGTGGGGTAAACTCTCATTCAGTCTATGGGCTAGAATACTAGTGTATATTTTATAATCTTGATTTAGGACTGAGATCGGTCTATAAGAATCACATTCCTGGGGAGGTTTATTAGGTTTTAAAATGGCCGAAATGAAAGCCTGTCTTCATGAAATAGGGTATGTGGCTGTTGAATGGCTATGCCTGAGAGTGTTTAGGAAAACGTTCTTTATCCATTCATAAGATACTTTATAAAATTTGGCTCTGTAACTGTCTGGTCCTGGGCTTTTGCCTGGTTTCAGATTTTTTAATGGTACTGCTAAGTTCTTGTGGGGTGATCAGACGGTCAAGAAGTTTGATGTGTTGTTTAGCAAGGGAAGGAAGTCTAAGGCTGTTCATGAAATTCATTATTTAATTTGATTCTGGAGGGTGAGGCTTCATGTATAGTTCAGTGTAGTATTGGCAGAAAGTCTCTAAAATTTGTGCTGTTATGTGATGATATTTACTTGAATAGGGGCTCCGTATTTTAGTGACAGTGGCCTGCTGGATTTGTTTTCTCAAGCGAGATGCTAATACACAAGAGGCTCATGCCCCCCCCAGTATTTCTGACGGAGCCACATTAAGGATTGCTCTGTTTTTTTAATCAAGTAGAATTTGTATTTCCTGTTGGGTCCTTACTTTCTGATCTCCCAACGACTGGCCCCCCTGAATATGGGGGAGCTGGAGGAAGTGTAGTATCTCTTGTAATTCCTTTAGATGAGCCTCACTCTGACGCTTCTTCTTCAAAGCGTATGCGATTATATACCCTCTGAGGACTGTTTTTATAGTGTCCCATAATACTTGGGGAGATATCTCAGGGGGGGAGTTATCTTCGATTATCTCCCTGATTTTTACCTTAATCAAATCTCTAAAGGCTGGGTCATTAAAAAGTGAGGGATTAAATCGCCACTGGGTATTCTTGCGTTCTCTGGTTGTGGTCATGTCCAGCATCAGAGGGGCATGGTCCGACAGGCAAATATTATGAATGTCCATCCTCTTAATATAATCTAAGTGTTCCCCCACTGACACAAAAATAACCCAGTCTGGAATAGTGCCTGTGTGCATGAGAGTAGAAAGTGAATTGTCTTTTAGAGGGATTTAAACGATGCCAGATGTCTGCAAGTCCTAGCTCCCGAAGTAATCGCTTGAGATATTTCTGTCCCGTAGAGAGTGGGGAAGGCCGGGTGGCAGAGGTACCTAAGGTTGGGTTTAGAGGGCAGTTCAGATTTCTGCCTACAATTAAAATGCCCTGCTGGTGGGTTATAATGTTGTCTGCTGCTTGCTGAACTGATGAGGTGTCACTCCCCAGGGGAATGTAGGTGCTGCAGATTGTTAAAGTTTGTCCCTGTGACAAGTGCCAGTCTACCCTCCTTGTCTGTATATCTGTCTGTTTCAACAAATTGTGATGATTTAGGGATCATGACAGTCACACCTTGGCGTCTGCCATTCCTGTATGATGAGTCAGTGGTTTCTTAATTTCTCTTCTAAATGAGCACCTTAAAATAACCTCTTCAGTATGCAAATTTAAAAATAAATTACACGCTGGCTTTCTGGCACCAGGAAGCATAGGCCTCCTTTGTATGATGGTGACCAAAGCTCACGCCCCAAGTCCCAGTTAGACAGAGTGAAGGCTAACAGGGTCTGTAAGGACACTCTCCTCCCAAGGGTAGATAACTTGATTGTACTGTTTTAGTAGGGACACCTTGAGGTAGTCTGGCAAAGGTGTCACTGGTGGTATGAGTGGCCACCACCACCCCCACCCACCACCTCACACACCCTCAGATAATGCAGATGCATGAAGCAGGTGGTGCATGTGGTCCTATATAGAGGGGGAAAAAACTCCCCCATTGGTGGCAGTGTGACAGCATGTGCCAGTAGCTTCCCATGCCCAGTGGCGGAGCTAGAGGGGGGCTGAGGGGGTGGTCGCCCCTCCTGGCTGACCCTGTGTGAGTAGTGGTGCCCCACCATCATCTTTATCCAATGTTTAGTGCCCATTGTGGCACCCATGATTGACTGAATGGCCCCCCACTGTCTCGCAAATGCTCCCAAACCTGGCTCCGGTACTGCCCATGCCCTCTGGGAATGCAAACAGTTGGCCCTTCACCAATTTGCCACGGTGGCATTGTGATCCATTCTTCTGGCCTGGCAGAAAGGGAGGAACCCTGTGTCAGAAGGCAAGCCATTGTTGCATGGATATAGGTGACTGTGCAGGGAAAGACACTAGTACCTGATGAAAGCACAATTGGGGGAGGGGACAAAAAGATAAGTAAAAACAATAAAAAGTTAAAAAAAATACCACATAGCAGGTGTAACAGCTGTACATCGTATCCATGCACTATCTTTATAAATGTGTTGATCCACCGACCATAATAAGCAACTGAATGAAACATAAAAATACTTTCTAAAAATGTTAGCTTTCTATCTCCAAAACCCAAAACCAAATTGTTTTTAATCCCAATAAAAAAACTTCAAGGTGGAAAGCATCCTTGGACATCCCTACACCTGTGCTATATAATAGGCACATCGAGTGACTTTATCTCAGTGGGTAGTCATACCTCCCTTTCCTTATAGTACTTTACTTCTTTCAGAAGAAAACAGTGCATTCACACTGTAACATAAACTGAATATGATGATTGACAGACAGCATGTTATTCCCAGTTTGCATATTCTTAAAATAAGAAATGCTGCACATTAGGTATACAACTATGCTGGTTCTAGTTTTAGTAACCTCTAATTTGATGAGTAGGTTAACTATGTTAAATCAGCATCACTTGTGGCGTAAACACTAACCAACCAGGTGCGGCACGCTATACAAACCTTACATGAAATCGTAACGTTTGCCAAAAAGTACAGAAAAAAGTAAGATGACAAGCTGCATTTCTAAGTGTGTGCAGATGTGAGTTTTGGCCAAGAGTGCTGTTTGTAACTTTCATCTGTGGTATTTTCTTGGCAAGGAAGACTTACATTTAAAATGCATGACCCTAATAGATCAGTAGACATGCTAACAATACTCTGAGGAAGCAACCTTGGAACAGTGAAAATACAGGAAATATCTATATCTTTGAGCCTTTCTTGTAGCCATATAAATAACATGTTACTGACTAATCCTTTCAAAACTGCAGGGTTTCGTTTGAATCATTTTGGATAAGCTGTGTATCCTGTTCTCTAGCCTTTCCGTTACTAGACACCGTATGACTGTATACCATGAGCAGAAGACTTGGCAGGCAGCATCACAAATTTCGACCTTGTCTTCTGGTCAAACAGTAATGACATCTGAATCACAACTGAATCCTAATAATATCCAAAGATCCAGATTAGTCAAATACTCTTGAGTGGGGTCTTGTTTAGTTTTCAACTCTGTCTGCTTGTACAGTGATTGTACACATGGCATAAATAAAAGGAACTTTGTAGGTATAGCTTTATTGAAGTTCCACCGAATTTCTCACTGGGGTATACAAATCTTAGTGCAAGGCAGACTGATGAGGCTTCTCCAGAAGTACGACAGACTACAGGCACGTGTTTAACTCCACAATATAGTACTTTACAATCAACTTGAATTGTCCTTGCCCTGCAGCTTACTGAACACAACCGTAATAAATTTTATAATGATTGGAGGCCATTCATAAAGATACCCCCTCCTCCCATGTACATGGAACTATGCTACAACTTTGGCCATAGCAAAACCAGGTAGAGATCCTACTCTCCCTACATCCTGCCGGCCAATTTGAGTATTAAAGATGGACTGTAAATTATATATGGCCATTTGAGCCCACCAACTGGAGCAGCTCCTCTCTGCACTTTTGCTATTCTCTTCTCTCTCTACTTTGGGCTGCCCATGACCCAAACCAATAATATCCCCTATAGGGTGGCTGACTATCTCTCCCGAGGTTGAGGTACAGATATGGCACACTGATGAGTACAAATGAGGACAAAACTCGTGTCTGTGTCTGCTGTTCTCAGCCTTTGCTGATTGTATTGTGAGTCCTTCTGGCACCATACAATTCTGCTTAAAGTTGAACCAGTCCAAATTAATTCATGGGCATTTGCATATGCTTCCCATGATGCTTTGCAATATTGGGATATGAGCAATTTGTGTTTCCTTCCTGCACTGATACATACTGACCAGTTGAGCTTTATTAGACAGCGGCAAACTACAGATCATATCTGTTGTATCCTACTATTCATAGAGTATGCACAAACAAGAGCTATCCCATTATTTGTGCTTAGCCTAGATGCTGAGAAGGTTTTTGATAGGGCGTCCTGGACCTTTCTCTGAGGCACCCTGTCAGCCTTTGGTTTTCCAAAGTCTTTCCTTGAAGGCCTCCAGAATATTAATATGGACACCCAGGCATATATTTGGATTAATGAAAGCCACACCTCCCCAATCACTTTACAGAGGGGCACCCATCAAGGGTACCCTCTGTTTCCTCTTCTCTCTGCCCTCTACATAGAACCCCTAGCAGCAGCACTCAGATGATCCCCACTAGTAGAATGTATACCATCAGGTGGCAGGAAAGTTAAAACAATGCTTTATGCAGATGATATACTTTTTAGACTACTTAATCCAGAACAGTCGATTCTGGCAGCTTGGCTGCTTCTTGAAAAGTTGAAGAGCTTTCCGGCTTTTCTTTGAATCTTGCAAAAACAGAGGTTCTACATTACAATTTCACCCCTCCTGTGTTTCGTAAGCAGTTTCCATTCAAATGGTGAGGTACAAATCTGAAATACCTTGGGATTGCAATCTCCTAAAATCTCCAGAACTTGAAGCTTCTTAATTATGACCTCCTTACAGTGGCCCTAACAGCAGATTTAGCTATATGGACTAGCCTCCCTCTCCCTTTTTTTTCAAAAATAGAAATGATACATATTAATATTCTCCCACGTCTTTTATATCTCTATCAGACCTTACCTATATTTCCGTCTCGACACTACTTTCTGTGGTGGAACACATTTATCTCCAGATATGTATGGGAAGGCTGGCCACCCAGAATTAGATACACCATTCTGCAACTTTCAACACAAAAAGGGGAGTTAATCTTCCTAATTTGATCAACTATGCTAGAACAGCACATCTGTGCTTCATCTATACATGGCTGCATCTCCAAGTCTACTCCCCCTGGAAACATATTGAATTCATACTTTATGATTTATATGATATTGCACTCCTTCTTTTCAATACCAGGTCTTCTCAACTACTTATTGTGGACTTTGGACACTTCACTGCAAACCCTTATATAAAATACCTCAACTGGCTTTCCTATTCTAGTTTCTTAGAGCCTTGTCAATGGACCCGGATTTCTTACCACCATAGATCATATGTGTGCTCGATGGCATCAGTTAGGTATTTCTTTGGTTAAGGGCACTGAGCTGCAAACCTGGAGACCTGAGTTTGAATCCCATTAGCCCCAACTTGCATACTGTGTGACCTTGAGCAAGTCACTTAACTTCCTTGTGCTCCCAGGTCGCACCTAGAAACAAGCTCTGGCTTAGTGTGCCTTTCCCGGTTAAACCATTTCCCCTTTCCCTTTTCTTTCTATGCCTATCGATTCCTAGATAAACAGGGGGTGGTCCATTTTGACACATTAAAAAACAAAAATTGGTCTTACAGGGAGGGAACACTTTCACTGTCTCCAAGTGAAAACATATTTATTACACAAAACTAAGGACCATAGTTCCTTTCCAGACCCCATGCCTTTACTATTATGGCTTCTCCTTGATGCCCATGAATATATACATTGGGAAATCCTAATCAGCCATTTTTATCAAGAACTCCAAGTTTATATCTGGGATTCCACACAATCTATATTAGATGGCTGGAGTGATGACATCTCCATTTCCATCCCCTACTCTGACTGGATTAAATACTCCATGTTAGCAACCAAAGTAACCTCTTCGAATACCTGGCATGAATTTGCCTGGAAATGCCATTCCCAATACTTTTGTACCCAAGCTAGGATAGCCAAATTTCTACCACAAGCTGCAGGCTCCTGCTGGCAGAATTGTGGAACTCAGAATGCAGATCAAGCCCACATATTTTGGTCCTGCTCACAGCTATCCACCTTTTGGAGTGACTTAGCACTTCAAACGGAACAGTTCTACATATCTTAAGAATTGATTTGTCCCAAAATGGTACTTATGTCGATCCCCCCCACAGGCTATTCGTATTTCTTCCTGATCCTTGGCCCTGGTTTATATACTGGTAACAAAGAAAGCCATAACCAGAAGATGACTACAGCCCCGAGTCTCCCACAAGATCCTCCTTGCAGTGGATAGTAAATGTGATTTACAGACTGGAATGCATCACTGCCTACCTGCGTGTAACACAAGTTAATTTTCAGAAGTGGCAAAGCTGGGTGCTTTACATTATGCTACAAAACACTGATTTCAGTCCTTGAATTTTGCCTCATAAAATGGCCCGACGGTATTCTAATATGTGATTTATTGAGAACACGTCTTTTGCTATAACCAGATTGCTCATCACATAATAATTGATGATGCCTAAACCTCAACAAGAAAATGTGATTTGTTTAATTGTAAATGAGATGTAAGGATGTATAGCCACTCTAATATGCTGTACAAGAATTCACTGTCATATGCTGTAAATGATTATTGTAATATTCTCGTGTTGCCTACTAAACAAAAAGTATAAAAACATTTTTATAATAATTTTTTAAGATATGGCAGTGACAAAAAATTGAAGTGAGGGTTGGCAGAATAATTTGTTCTGTTTAAAAAGAATCCAGATATCCGTATTTGCATGTGGGTGTATATATTTTTCAAAGTCCAGCTGGAATGAGGCATCTCTTTCCAAGTGGGGTAGCACTTCTGTTTCGTTTCAATGCCGTAAGTATGGAAGAATGAGTAGATTAAGTGACTTGCTCAGTGTCGCATAGTGAGTCACTGAATATGATTATATTTGAACCCAGGAAACCCAGGATTTCCTGATGCATAGTTCTATAAGTACTGAACACCACCGTGCTCTAACCACTGAACTATACTACATCTTCTTTTCAAGGCTCTGCAGGGTTTCTTTTGTGTTTATCCCTTAATGCCACCTTGTCACTGACCATGCTTCCTTCCTGTCTGACTTCCATGCTCCGTCACCTGGCTTCAACCCAGACTTACACATCATTCCAACTTTTCCCCTGTGGCGTGGTTGGCAGAGCTCTCCTTCCCTGCCATAGTGTGGATCCAGAATCCAGATAAGGAGCTGAGGTCACAGATGCAAGGCCTTCAACAGGCCAGATATCATAGTTCTGTAACTACTGAACACCACTATGCTGTGACCACTGAGCTATACTACATCTACATTTGAAGGCTCTGATATGCGTGTGTGTGTGTGTGTCTCATAATGCCACCTTGTCACTGACTGTGCTCTCTTCCTGCCTGCCTTCCCTGCTCTGTCACCTGGCTTCTTCCTGGACTTACACATCATTCCAACTTTTCCACATGACATGGTTGGCAGAGCTCTCCTTCTCTGCCACAGTGTGGATCCAGAAGCTAGATGAGGGGCTGAGGTCACTGAAGCAAGGCCTTCAACAGCCTGGCTATCATCCTGCCTGGTTAAAGTGTTTCCAGTTTTCTTCCCTTCATCCACAGGATATCAGCAGCACTTGATGTGTAAACATGCGCTTGCGACTGTGCAGATCATGGAAACAGCTGATGAACTTCCCACCAATGTAGCCGTTGCTAACTGCACTGCCACCTGTGGTCACCTAGGAGTGGACTGTTAGACTTCCGGAGGAGGCGGATAAGAGCAACCTCTGTGATACTTAATTCCCCACCCCACCCCCGGCTCACCCCTGATGACTTAGACTAGGTCCTAAACCTGAGTCACCACTGTCATGAGTGGTAGTGCTACCACTTCGTCAATGGGCAGGCTAAAGGCTCTGCTTTTTAAAGGTGAAATACATGAGCAGCAATTAATGCTTATTATTCAAAGGCAGTATTCGCAAAGCTGTACACATCCCTAGCAAGTCAGAAAAGGAGATTTAACATATGAGCTTCAGTAATGCAGTCTTTCAAGAATTAGTCTTTTCCATAAAATGCCACTGTTTGGTCATAAAGCTGAATGCGCTAGAAGCCTGCATGAGAAACATCTTGCTAGGGTGCCGACAGTGGTACAAGCACTAGTACATGCGTGACACTGCATGCCAGAGGCAATAACCATTGTTCATGCCCTAACTACCTCAGTTCTGTTTTTCCTGCCATTGATTGCACACCATGGGAGTAGAACTGCACCTCAGTTCTTGTTTCTTCATTTTTGCTTAAATATTTCAGGCAAACAAGGCCAAGTACTCAAAGATAAAATCTACTGGGCTCTTTTTTGGGGGGGCATTGTCAGTGTGGGAAAGACATTGGCTGTACCAACTAGCATACTTTATGTTTCTCCTGCCTAGGACGCAGCCATGACATTGAGGCTTGTGATGCATGTGCCAGCTTTGAACACTGGATATTGGAGCATTGGTTTGTGAAGCTGGGACATCCTTGTCCCAGACTTTGGGGGTAAGCATTGTCACAGGAGTTCCTCAGGTAGGTCCCTAGACTGTTCCCCTGGTCTTCTCACAGCTCTTCGGAGGTGGCTGAGGTACTGTGCACACACACACACACATGCGCACTCTGAGTTGGGGCCATGACGGAATCTCAGGTGGTGGCATGAGGTGAAAACTTTTCTCCTACTGGGCAACCAGGGGAGCACCCACCACCAGGGATGTCATGCCAAGAGAATTTCTGTGGGGTACACAGTTGAAAATGAGTCTTGAAAAAAAACAACACTTTGCACTTTCACATCCTTCCTCTGTCTAAAAAGTACTACTTGGATGGGATTTAGGGAGGCATGTGCCTCCCAGGTTCTATGGGCATAATGGCCCTGCCAACCATGATCTGGTAGCTGTCTGCATCAGAACACCCTGTTGCCCAGGTCGGTACCTTCAGTGCTTACTTCTACCATGACTGTTGGCACTGACTTGGGCGTCGGTGGCATATGCAGTGCTGGCACAGTGGCTGGCGTAGCTGCCAGTACTGGCGGAGTTCTTGTTGCCTCTGTTAATATGATCTCAGTGACAACACTTCTCCTGGCATTGGCATCAGGGCAGGCATTGGCCTGTGCTGTGACCTCTGGTTTTACTGATTTTGGCATCGACTCCAGACTGGAGAAGTTCCTGCAGCAGGGCCCTTCCTTAACTAACTGATCGTCATTCAGCCAGGGGTTTCCCCTGTGGACACCAACCCACTAGCCACCACCGGCTTTAGTGCTACTAGGCTGGGAGGTTTTTCTTGCTCCTTCTCTTGAATGAGGACCCCAAATGAGTAATGTATTCCATGACTGGGCATGGGTACGGTGGACCATTCTGTCACCAGTATCCCTTTTAGGCTTCTACCTCATGTGTCCCAGTGGTTATTTGGCAAGTTGGCTGAGACCCTTGAACCTCCAGGTCTGTAGCCTCGGTAGCAGTTTTGACAGTGGATGGAGAACATACAGAACTGGTTTAGGGAAATCAACCCGGCGCTGTTCCAGGTGCCCCGCTCTGCTTCATCCTATGTTGGGGCACCAGCCTCCTTTCCTTCAGCGTCTTCCTCCGAAGACCACAGATCTTCTCTGTACATCTCTGCTGCTAAAGATTTGCTTTGTCAGTGACTTGTGAGGAGGGATATGCAGGAGTCACTGGAATGGCCCTGTTTGGTGCCCACAGGCCTTAGGCTTTGTTTCGTGGCTTAGTCAGGACACTGTGGGGATCCTTCTTTGGCATACAGCACTAGAAAAGACAACTGTTGCAGTCTGGAAATGCCCTTTCCCCACACCGCCAACTCCAAGAGGCATCCAGGCAACATGCCAGTCTTTGACGGGGTCTCCTGTGTATCTCAGTTACCCACAGTGGGAGTCATATCTCTCCTGACCCCATAGAGAAGTAGGTCTATCCCTCTGACTTGGCCGTACCCCTCAGCACTTAAAGCTAGACAGATGGAGATGCTGTTGAGGAAGATAACGCTCTCAGTCAAGACATCACTGACCATAGTGTAGCATCAGGTGCACATGATGGCCAACTGTCACTGCCTGTGGACTCTGATGCATAGCTTATCAAGGCTGCCTATGAGTGATAAAGTATGGGCTCACCTTAACATTGTAAGATAAGGCACAGAGGTAGCTTGGCAGCAGACCTGAAGATTGTACAATGCTTCAGAGGTGGCCTCATGCTCAGCAACATTGGCTGTCTGTTTCAGGCAGATGTTTTGGCTATGCCTGTGCTGGCTAGGGGGTCCAGTCACCTGTTGAATGACCATGAATATCCTGCTTCTGGAGATATCCCTTTTCTCCCAAAGGATGGTGCAGCAGCTGTCAGAGTCAGCAACACCTTCAATCTCTTGTTATCAGCTGCTTCACTCACATATTAGGTTGATGGATCAGGATGATCTCGGTTACCCCTTCTCAGTTTTCCCCTGCTGAGTTATGAGGCCCATGTCCTCAAGATTGACCCTGCTCCTTCTTGTTTATAGGGAAGCTTGTTACTCGATTAAGATTGGGGTTCTTTGCAGAAGACTGAGTCTCGGAAGATAGAAAAGTTACAAACTGTTACTCCAGAGCTGTAGGAATATCTTCTCTGGCTGGCCCAGTAGAATGGAGGGTTGGGGAACAAGCACAGGTTGTCAGGGGTCAATGGGGTGGAAGAGGATCAAGCGTGTCTGAGTCAGCTCTCCTCTTTCCTAGAGGGTGACCAAGCCATCTCTGGCCCAGACTGCCACCAAGTGGAGGCCCGGTGGTAGTGCAAGTGTGAGCGACTTGAACAGAGGAAGCTGTGATGACATAGGGTGTGCGTGCCTCCACGTACATGTACTGGTGCCACAGCACAGGGAAGAAAGAGAAAAGTGGAAAAAACATGGGGGCCTGGGATTTGTGAAGCCCTGCCTGTATCTTGGCAGTCTGTCCTGCCACTCCGGTCCCAGAGCTGAATTGGATATGTCTGGGGGGAAGGGACAGCTCTCCCTCCCCCCACTGCAGTGGGAAAGTCCATGGGGAGCAAGCTTCTGGACCAGGAGAGAGTTAGGGACGACTGCCGAGCATGAGGACAGGTCTAGCTACTCAGGTATGCCAGAAGGATAAAAACCTTTGTGGGGGGAGGGGAGAATATCTTCTCCATAGAGCACCTCTCACCCACCCTTCATCCCCCTCTCTTCTATGGGGATCCAAGCCAGGGCTGCTGGCTGTTGCAGCATACCCTGTTAAGAAGTAACTCTGCCGATAGGAAAACCCTTTTCTATTTTTTCTTTGTCTGTGGCCTAGGGCTGATACCCTCAGAGGTCCTACTGGTTGGACCTGTTGGTCATTTGTTTGCTCCATTTCTACTATCATACCACAGCTTTCCTCCTTTTCTGTATCAGAACAACGATTCAGATTGGCCCAAAGTGTTGCAAAAAGTATTATCATGTGGCTATGACCAGCTGATGGAAATGTCATTAAGTCCCCAATGGTCTCAACTCTTATCCCATTTTTGTCTCTCTCTCTCATCTCATCTCATCACTCTCTCCCTCCAATATTGTAAGAGACACTATTTCATGGGAAGGCTATTTTCACACCTGGGTTTTCCTCTTTGTGTCCTAATGCATATTATCATCTGTTTTTTTCTGAACAGGTAATATTGATAACATAGAAACATGGAATTTGACGGCAGATAAGGACTGCTTGGCCCACCTAGTCTGCCCATTTCCCTGGCTAATGGATAAGCGGCAGATTCTAGTTAATCAACAGCTTACTTCCTCCTACCCCCCACTAGAATTGCCTTATGCCTGTCCCATGCATTCTTGAATTCTTCCACTGTTTCTGATTCCACAACCTCCTCAGGAAGGCTGTTCCATGCATCCACAACCCCCTCTGTGAAAAAATAATTTCTAACATTACCTCTGAGCCGCCCTCCCTCTATCTTCAAATTGTGCCCCCTTGTTCTTGCACATCTCTTCTTCTGAAAGATACTACCCTCTTGTACTTTGTTAATTCCCTTGAGATACTTGAAAGTTTCTATCATGTCCCCCCGTCCCTCCTTTCCTCAAGGGTAAAAACTAGCATGCTGTCTCCAGCAGTATACAGCCTATTCCGTGGCTCTTCCTGTACATGGCTAAATTTTCTTCCCCTGGGTGTTCACTCTGCAATGCCATATAGATCAGAATTAGAATGTAAGCCCCATCTTATCTGAGCATTAGACACCATGTCTTTGTCATATAGTTTTGTTTTTTTCTAGAGCTATGTATTTTTCTTTTTTTTTTTTTCCCTTACCTTAGTGATACTGGGTTGCATTCTTCTTGCCACATTTAGTCTTTTTGTTACCTATGGGGCATCAACTTCAGAGGCAATGTGTCGAGGACATTTTTATCTGTGTCAGTCACCAAATCATATGCTTTGCTCATGATAAAGTGTCCTTCCTGGAGCTCCTCCCTCATTTCTTCTAGCATTGCAAAGACTGGTCTCGTTAGATGGCATATTGTTGTTTTCCAACACCTGATTTCCAATCATATCTTGAAAGGTGGCACCAAACTGTATTTACACTGGCTTTCTTGGTGTTTGGCACACCCAGATTGCCCTGGGCATCCTTAGACTTCTGCTATGTACTTTGGGCACTGGATAGTTCACTTGACAGCATTCAGAGAGCAGCTTTGTGGAGCCACTGCCTTATTTCACCCCTCACCATTGGCTTGGAGGTGTAATAGCCCTGACCCAAGACTAACTGACAATTGATAGATATGGATGGATGGATGGATGGACGGACGGACAGACAGACAAATACAGCCTGCTTCTGGGGCAAGATTCGGAGAAAGGGAAGACTGTTAGGTTGTTATTCATTTATATCATTAGTTCTCAGACCTTGTCATAGTAGACCTCCCCAAGCCATGGAAAAGATCTTGAGCCTCCCCAAATATTGAAATAATCTTGAGCCTCCCCATAGAAAAATTGCTTACTTTGCATAGTACATCAGGAATACAGTGAAACTCTTTGGGAGGTTGGCTGTCATTCTATCAGCTTATTGTAAGCCCCTCACCCATGGCAAGTCTACTTGCTCCCTATTTTGTCTCTCGAACCACTACTACCCCTTCCTTACCTCCCATATTTTTATAGGTCAAACTGTGTTCTCTGTTTCCCCTCTATCTGAAGAAACCTTCTTACTCTCCTCTGCCTCTCTGCCTTACCCTGGTCTTAAGCAACTTCTCTAGGATCCTTCTACTCTCTCCTGATCTTGCTCCTAGCAGCTCTTCTTAACCTGCGTAGTTGGGCTGTTCTGCCACCAGTCTAATTAGTTGGTTGTTACCTCTCATTATTTCTCCATTGTTCCTGTCTGTCTGCACTGTTGTTCATTTTGTATTACTTGACTGTTTTGCTGTTACCTTTTGAATTGTATTCTCTTCCTACACTTCCCTCGATACGCCTGAAATGAGCCTTGGCTCAGTGTGCCTTTCCTGACCACCATACTTTAAATAAATTCACCTGTTGTTATCTTCTTTCAGTTTATCTCATCCCCTCACACAAAATATCTAAAACTCAAAATCAAAATATAGTACTTTTTCAGACTTGCTTGCGCCTTCCCTTGAACAGGTTGGGGCCTCCCCAGGGCGGCTGGCCTCAGCATTTGAGAAACCCTGATTTATATTCAGTTCATTCTTCTCTGTCTATATCTGTTTTCTTCTCGCTGCCTTACTGCAAGCACAGTGCATGTTTCTGCTCTCCTTGCTAATAGAACTGAGGCTGTTGGGGCATCGATGACAGCTACTGCCTTCAGTGCATGGTATTGTGCATGCACCTATGCTGACACTATTGTCAGTGCCCTAGCGAAGGTTTGTTCCCTCGGGGGTCCCAGCTACTCCAGCCTTAAGACTAAAGAAAACTGTTCTTTGGAGAAGATATTCTTGAAGATCTGGAGGTACAGTGAGCAAACTGTCTTTATAATCCCAGGCATCACTCGCTTACTGTTTACACTTTATGCAGTCATCTCGAACGAGAGTGACACCCTGGAGATAGAACCTATACAAATATTAGAATTTGGAATGTAGGTTCAAACTCTGCATCTATGCTCCTCTCTGGCCATTGCTCAGATCTGTTTCTCTTCCTGAAGAGAGCAGTGGCCCCGTAGTGATCTCTGGTAACTGCTGATTCTCCAGTCAGGTTTTTACATTGTCGTTTGTATCAAAAAGTGTATTTGTCAGTTTTCTCGAGTACACTGCGTTTGGTTAGTTTTTTCTGTAAATCACGGTTTCTCTGTTTCCCGTTTGATTCCCAGGAACCAGAGAATATCCTGCTTGGCTACCGCTGCTATTTTTTACTATTTGGCTAGTAAACCACATTCATTTTTCCTGTTGTTAGTGTTTAAAATGTTTAGCTTTCCAGTTTACAGAGAACGGAGCATTTTTGCATTCTGTTTTCTCTCTGTACCCTTTACCTTAATTGATCAGTCAGTGTTACAGGAGCCATGATTTCACCTTTACCACAGTTTCTTCAAGTGATTTATGGAAGTTCCCCAAATGTCTTTCTCACATAATATACCATTGCCAGCCATGCTTCAGATGTTGAAGCTGCAGTTTATTTTGTAAAAAAAATATGTCATAGTCATTTTCTATGATGTTTTATCAGCATTTTATTTCTGGCTGCCCTCTAGTTTTCTCGAGTGCTAGCTTGTGGCCACGCCCTCCCAGTATGATATCATGCAAGGGAGCCGTCAATCATTTTTAATGACTACATGGTCTATTGGAGAGAAAAAGTTTGGTAATGGTTACAGCAGTACAACAGCTAAAATTCTGATTTACATACATCAATAAGGAATTCTGGGTAGATTATAAAGTTGACATAAAAGTTCCATACTCAGAGGTGCAGCCTCCTATTTTGGTAGTTCTGACCGCAGTATAGCAAAATGTAAATGTGCATAGCAAGGCACTGTGGGTACAATAGGAAGTTGTTTTCCATTTTCCTTACTGGGAGGTGCAGTCTCCTATTTCTGTAGTAGCTACAACAATATAAGACCTCATATGTTTATTTTCACAGTATCTAGCTGACAAGATTTCTTTACTGAG
The DNA here is from genome assembly GCA_016271365.2 of Neoceratodus forsteri. Taxonomy (NCBI): domain Eukaryota; kingdom Metazoa; phylum Chordata; order Ceratodontiformes; family Ceratodontidae; genus Neoceratodus; species Neoceratodus forsteri. The sequence goes on from JADMNL010000024.1 coordinate 360,557,003, forward strand.
AGATGCAGCCTCCTATTTCTGTGCTGAGTACAGAAATATAATAGCCTGTATACTAATTTACATAGTGAGGCATTGTGGGTACAGTTAATAGCTGATTTTCCTATCTTCCTAATCGGTACTGGGTCAATATAGCATGGAAAGAACCACACAGGAACTGCAGCGCTGTAAGACATGCTAATGATCCTACAGTGACAGGGTTTTTTTCAGCATGCGGTAAGAACCTCTGCCCTTGTTGCTGTAGGCTGCCAGTAGGGAAGGTGAAGGATGCCACGGGGGCAGTGCTTGGCTGAGCCACTCCTGTGTTGGAGTGGCTATAGCACCTGCCTCCGGTGGCACTGGGGACCTGGGGCTACAGTTTGGTTCTCCCCACGTCTCATTCTGCTGTGGCCTTTTTCTTTTGAGAAAAAAAAAATGTTCCCTGTCCAATCCCCGAAGTCCACAACCACCTGGAGTTGATTATGATTAGTCCAGGAGGTGTGGAGGTTATGCCCTCCGCGTCAGGGGGATGCTGGGGTGGAGCCCCCTGCAAAAACTAAGATATTTCTCCAATGTGCACTTTGTTTGTGGTGGTCGGTGTGTGGTACCAACTTTATTTAGCCGCACGCTGCTTTGCGTGCAGCATTGTTGATATGCATGGTTTTGACCGTGACATTATGACCCTGTGTCTTCCTAATCAAAGTGCAGTCTCCTGTTTCAGTAGTGTTTACAGCAGTACAGTTTGTAGAAAAGCCTCTGGAAAATATTTTTGTGATGCTGGTAGGCCAGAAAGATCATTTGACATTCTGTGTAGATGCTGTTTCACTTTTACTGCCGCTTGTGAAGTGACAGGTCTGAAGTGACAGCTCCTGTCAGAATGTGGGAGTGTGATGATTCTTTTCTATGTTCATGTTATAGGGCTTGAATGGTTATAAGTAGTTCAGGAGTGTAATTATGGGTCAGTAATTACATGGCTCTGAACTGCTTTCAGCCAGTCAAATCACTAATTTTTTTTCTACACATGTCATAATGCTGGATACAGCTACTTCCAAACAATGTAAAGAGTCCGTTAAAAGTGAGTGTTCCTTTAATATAAATTTGATCCCCTTGCATGATGTAAAGCTAGGGGATTGCAGTACTGAGAAAAAAGAGGCAGGGCTATGCAAATAACATGGAGTACAGAAATAAAAGGATTTTTAAATGGAAAACAGTACTTTTTGGCAGTTTGAATGGCAGGAGACTGATTCACAACTTTTACTGGTTACTACACCTATTCACTATGGCAACCTTCCATAAATCACTTTCAGTACCAGAGCCATTTTTTACTATTAGGCTTTTGACCCGGATCCTTTTTGGAAATTGTTTTATTATTTCAAGGTTCTCTCGAACTGGAAATGCATTTACGTCTGTCAGTGTGACAGACTGAGCAAAAATATTTTCTCACCACATAGAGGAATAAGGTTATATGTTCCAGTATACTCTCTATAAATTTCTAGATCATTTGCGCCATGGATGTACAAGTTTCAAATGTTTACATTGTTCTCAGTGTAACAACTCCTTCCTGCTAGCAGGAAAAGGGGTTGTTCACTAAAATGCCAGACCACAGAGCCTACTGATGGTATGACCTCTGACAGCCATTGGGTGGAGCTTAGCATGTCAGTTGTTTGTTGGCAGAGTTAGTGTCAAGATGGCCAAAAGATAGCAGGAAACAGGCATGTTTCCTGGGCAACCTTGTCTCAGGTCGCTTGCCAGGCCACCTGAGGAGAATAGGATGCCTTACAGCAGCAACTGTCTATAGGTGCAGTATATGAGAACAACAGAGTTCATGGTTCAGTCACCTGGTAGCCACCGAGGATGGGCACTGTGACAGCCATGGTAACTCCAAGGGTTTCAGAGTCTGGAGGCACTCAGTGTAGATGACCATTAATTCTGGGGAAAGTGTAAGGGGAAACACAAGGCGAGTGTAAGTACCCTAAGAGGCTGCCCCTCAAGGCAAGTTCCTGGTGGCCTTGTGGCACACAGTGGGTCCCACCACAGATAGGTGTTAATCCTTTTGAGGGCCAGCATGTTCCTGTTCCCAAGAGATGCTGTCAGATGTGCAGAAGAAGGTGAGAAACCTGGTGAAAGGGATCTGACTGCTGACCAAGGTAGAAGATGAGCCTACTGTTTGTAAAAGGGAATCCCATATCAGGATGGACATTGGAGATGCTGCTGCAGGCAGGGGGGTTGGGGTGACAGACAGCCACTACCTGTGGGCTGGTTGGAGTATGCATAGTGTTCAACCCGCATCTTATGAGAAAAGGAGTTGATTTATATAAGGTGTCCAGAGCCGGGTTGGCTGTTAACCAGGGGTCCTTAAGAGAAAGTCCCTACAGTAGTGCTGCCTCCTGCACACCAGCTTATAAGATTCTACAACGTCACAGTGTGTTGTGTGCAACAGTGTAAAAGTAAGGTGGGAGTGCTTATAAATTCACTACAGAGCAGGACTGTCTCAGTCCCAAGGTATAACCTCACCTACTGGTGAACTGAAAGAATAAGAACGGTTGTGGGGCCCTGGATGTGATGAGATGATGAGAGTGTGAGTACAGTCTATACCAAGGGATCCCAAGGTCCGACTTGAGTCCGGAATCAGGATCAAACCTGTCTGTACATGCCAGCCAGGAGAGTGCTTGGGGACCGGGTTCCTGAGAAATAACTGTAAATACCATGACTGTTCAGTAAAGAGAGACAACTGCTTTGTAGTGTGTGGTCATTTCTGCATCTGACAGAGAGGAGTGATAGTAATTGCACATGGGAGTGAGAAGGTGTACAGAGGGTTTTTTATGATATTGCAGGGAACCCTTCATCGAGCGTGTCATCTTGCCTCAAGGCACAGAGGGTACCCCAAGGCTATACCTGGACCCACTGACACCAAGAGAGGATTATCATATGGTGTCAGCTGTAGCTGATGGTTAGTTACTACAGTACAGCAGATGAGTGTTTTGCCGGGCCTCACAACATCTGGTCCAGGAATTATATCAGTGCATTTTTCATTGAAACATTGTTCCTTGAAAATATCTCTGACTGGCGTAAGTTTTGTTTCTGATGCTGTGTACCTAATAATTATACAATTAATTGTCTGCCTTGCGTATCACATCTAATGCATGATTTTCTATGAATCCTTAGATTTCTATTTTGAACCTATTTCACTTTTAAAGCACATTGTTTTTTTTTTTGTTTGTTTGTGAGTACAGTTTTATATCCATTATTAAAAGCAAATGCTGAACTCTACTAATGTCTGCAGATTTTGTGCAGCGAGAAATGTGTAGTGCAAAGCTGAACTTTTTTGCGTGGACATACGTCTGGAGACCGAGGCTTTGTGCTATGTTATTCTTGTTTATAAAAGATCATGTACATAATAAAACAAGAAGACCTAAGTGAAATGCTTTTGCAGCTGCAAAACATTGCTATAATAAGAGTGCATTCATTAAATCTGAGGAGGAAGAAAAAAAGAGGGAACTGTTTTGAAGTCCTTGTGATCAGCTTGCATGTGCCTCATTGTAATATGATACTGAAGTGCCTCAATTATGATTTGTATATTTTGGTGCCAGAAGGTCCTTTTCTTTTGCTAACTTATTAATTTTTGTCAGCTGCTGTGCTGTCGTATAGAGATATAGTAAATCACATTATATTTTGTCATGGATTACACAGAGCAGTAAATTTGGGAAGAGAGATCAAAGTCATTTGACAGTCACCCCAAAGTGTAGGAGGGGGTGTTTAACTTGTAGAAAATCTGATTTAGGTGAAACTCTCTCTGGTCTGCATTCGTCTGTAATGAATTTGGGTGTTTGGATGAGAACGAATGAGGTATACAAACCCAAAGACTGTTTTATTTTCTTTCTCTTAGTAATTCTAAAATGGCCGAGTTTAACCTTGCTTAAATATTGCAAAGTAGACAAGACAATAGACAGTAGAGTAGAAAGATACTGTGAATTTGTAAACAGAGTACAAAACTTCTTGTATCCCAAATATTAGTGCTTACTATTGTTCTAGATTGTAATTTTTTTCATATTTTATTTGTTCATCCAGAAAGTTGACTGGATCGAATATTCATGTATAGTTATGTTTGGTTTGGTACAAATATCAGTGGCTGGCTGCCGGTGAGGTGGAGGATTGCTTTCAAGGTGGGCTTGCTCATTTATAAGGCCCTATACGGTTCTGGCCCTGGTTACCTGAGTGACCTCCTGTCCCCTGTCCACCCTGTGCGCTCGCTCCGCTCCTCCACCGAGAACCTCCTAGCAGTTCCTAGGGCCAGGCTGAAAGCCTCGGGAGATTGCGTATTTGAGGTTGCCGTCCCGGCCCTGTGGAACTCGCTACCAAGACCCTTCTATTTTTTATTTTTATTTTATTAAACTCTAGGATTACAAATACCTTTGAGCAGGAACTGCTCATTTACAAAGGTTCCACGTCAAAGGATGTAGGGTAACATACATACAAAGGTCAACAATTGTTACAGTCTTAAAAACACAAAGATGTCTAAGGATTTATTATACAGCCAAAAATGGAGAGAGACAACATAAGCCAGCTTCAGACAAGTTTCAGAGTGAACAGTATATAGTTAGTATAGGGTAGGAGAGCGTCAGGAAGAAGCAGGCAGGCTAAAGGGCCATTGTCGGCGGGTAGAGGTGGGTGGCAAAAATGTGAGGTAGATGGGCTGGAGGGCCCCATATCTGAAAGTGCCATTAGAGAGGGGAAGGGGTGGGTGAGGCAGTGTGGTGTGGGGGGGGGCTAAGGGGTGAGAGTGGGGGAAACTGGTGGCAAAAAAGTGGAGCTCTAAGGGAGGATACAGGTCACCTTCTACTAGGGTAAAATAAGGAGGCAATTACTTAGGAGAGGCAGTCACACTGAGTGGTAAAGGCGAGAAATAGTCGGAGTTGCCTTTTAAAGGTACCAAGCGTCACAGTTGTAAGTGTTTCTTTGTTAAGGGTATTGTACCACTGAGGAGCCCTGTGCATGAATGACCTCGGACCCATTGTGGTCCAGCATCTGGGGACCTGGAAGGTTTGATATAGAGCACTGCGTGTAAGCTGGGTACTGCTGTTGGCAGTAAAGAGCTTTGCCACTTCTGATGGCATGAGCCCGAGGAGAACTTTTTTGGTTAACAAGCAGGTCAAGTATTGTATTCTACTAAGGAGTGGTAGCCATCTGGCCTGGGCGTACAGGTGACAGGTGTGTGTTACGTGGGCGGCACCTGTTAGAAGCCTACAGGCCTTGTTGAGTGTCACCGATATCCTCTGGAGGGCAGTAGGGGAAGCAGAACCATAGATGACTAGACCATAGTCGACAATGGAGGTGACGGAGCTGTAGATGGGCCAGTCTAAGGGCATCAGTGGTCATGTAGTGTTTGTGCTTGAGGAGCAGGCCGATCCGTATGTTGGCGGTCTTAGCTACATTGCCAGTGTGCCGCGTGTAAGAAAGAGAATTGTCCAAGGTGATGCCGAGATATTTAAACTCAGGAACATGTTCAAGTGAAGTCCCCATGTGGTTCTTGATGGTGAGGGACAGAGGTTTATACTTGCTGCGTGCATTGCAGGATGTCATGACCTTAGTTTTGCTGTAGTTCAGGATGAGTTTATGTGAGCTAAACCACTCTTCAACATGCCTGAAATCACACTGCAACTGACTCTCAAGTTGTTTAGAGTCTTGGTTGCTAGTAAACAGTACTGCATCATCCGCATAGAGTAATATACTCTGTTGGCAGATGCTAGGGAGACTGTTCAGGGAGAGAGAAAAGAGTAATGACCCCAGTATAGACCCCTGCGGGACACCTGAGAGGACTGTTTTTTCATCAGAGGTGACGCCAGCAATCCTAACACATTGGACCCTTCCCCTGAGGTAGCTAGCAAACCAGGGCAGTGCATTCTTGGAGAACCCAAGAATGGTCAGTTGCCTGAGTAGGAGTGGGTGGTTAACAGTATCAAAGGCCTTTGTCAGGTCAATGAATACTGCCCCCCCACAGATTCCTTAGTCAAGGGTGTCACGGAGGACTCTGGTAAATTCCAGCAGTGCTGTGGTGGTACTATGCCCTTTTTGGAAGCCATGCTGTTCTGGGCACTGGATTTCATATTTGTCCAGGAACTCGACAAGCTGGTCTGAGACTATTCGTTCCAGAGCTTTAGATAAGGGGAGGAGGATGGAGATGGTCCTGTAGTTGGTGTGCAGTGACTTGTCTCCACTTTTGTGTACAGATGTGATAGTCGCCTGTTTCCAGAGTGATGGGAATTGACCCAATCTTAGGAAAAGGATGAAGATCTTTGTCAGGGGTTCAATGATTTCATCTAGGACTAGTACAAGCAACTTCGGGTCAAGTGAGTCACCACTGTAGCCAGTTTTGCGGATAGTCTTGCTTATATAGGTTCTGGCTAAGTGCATTGGGATTTCTTTGAAAAAGAACTGTGGAGCTGTGTATACTTGGAACGCAGTGTCAGAGGGGGAATTGGTGGTGGGGGCATTGAAAAAATCAGGTGGAAGGTCACTGCCAAGGTTGTAGAACGCATTGTTGAATGTATTGGAGATGGAACCTAGATCTAGTGTAGGTGTTCCATCAGTGTTGAGCATGGTGGGTGGTGCCTTAGTATCCTTGCCAGTGAGGTCCTTCAAGTTGTTCCAAAATTTTTTCCCATCACCCCAGGAGTTGGAGAGTGCCTCCCTAAAATATTTGCTTTTAGCCTTCCATATAGCTGGGGTACAGCCATTTCTTGCAGATTTGTATTTTTGAATGTCCCCTTGCACTGATGTGGCTCGAGCACAGTGCCAGAGGTGGTCCCTTTGTTTGAGCTGTGCTACAAGCTTGGAGTTTATCCATGGGTTAGACCTGCCTTTAACCTTCATCTTTTTAAGTGGTGCATGGATATCACAGGCCACCGTAAAGCGGCTGATGAACAGTTCCAAGGCTTTGTTTGTATCATTGAACGAGTCAGTTATCGACCAGTCCAGCCTGTTTAGATGTGATTTTAGCAGCTGAAGGTGCCCCTGCTTGAGTACCCTGGAGTGTATTATTTTAGGAGCGGGCTTGGTGAATTTGTTAGCCCAAGAGCAGATAAAAGGTGAGTGGACACTTAAAGTATCAGGGAGTATAGACACCTTAGAGATTCATTTGGGGCAGTTTGACAGTATCCAATCAAGTAGAGTGTGGGTCCACGTCCTGTAGTTGCACCTAGTGGGGGTGGGGACAAGCTGTGTGAGGTGTTGTGCCATGACAGCATCCTTGTAGGTGCAGGCCTCAGGTGAAAGCCAGTTTATGTTAAAATCACCCAGAATTATGGTCTCCGAATTATGGTGTAGTCCCATGAGATATTCCATGATGCTGTTGAAACCACTGGCCTGGTCCTTTGGGGGTATGTATACAGAGGCTATAGTAAGATTTTTATTATGTGCCCCTAGGAGAATTTTGATGGCGAGGACCTGAGATGGGGATCCTGGGTTAGAAAATGGTATGAAATGTCCCATGAGGGTATCTCTCAGGTAGATGGCACAGCCACCACCCCGTTTTTAAATCCTGTCCTGCCTGAAGATAGAGTATCCGGAATTTGCGACTGCAGTGTCAGGGATCTTAGGGTCTATCCAGAGAGGATGTCAGGATTGTGTTGTTGAATCCAGGTCTGGACGTTATCAAGTTTACTAAGGAGTCTACAGACATTGATTGACACCAATGTGAGGGACCCCACCCTCCTTTTCTGGGGGTGTGCGGTCGGACCAGCTGGTCCTGGGTTGGGATGCACATTTCCGGAGAGCAGAAGTAGCGTAAAAAGAATTCTCAGGAGAGAGGTTTTAAGCATTTTGAAAGCTTGCTTGTTTGTTAGGCGTCTGTGTACCTTGGTGCTACAGTACCGGGGTTGTCCAGCCTTGTTGCAGAGAACTGCTAATACTTGTAGGTTCCCTGGAAGGCTGAATGCTTGTAGCTTCAAAAGATAACCAGTGTGCCAGATAGGGATGCAGTGGGCCATGGTATCATTGTATTGGATCCCCGTGGTCATACCCTTGAGGGAGGCTCCATCAGTGGAGGCTTTCAAGTGGGGTCTAAAGGCCCATCTATTTAGAGAAGCTTTTGGGAGCCAGCTATAGGTCAGCTATCATTGAGATACTGTTTTTTTAATGATGTTTATTTAATGAATTTACTGACTTGTTTGTGACCGGTTTGTTGATATTGCATATGTCTTTTGCATCATTTTCTTTTTTTTAATACCTTATTTTTATTGATTTAACTGTATGCATAACAGTACAGAAAGTCTATAGGTAGGCATTTTAAATGTTTAGACATTACAATGCAATGATAATACTTCATTTTTACAGTGACGATAGAATGTGCTCCTATCATTTGGTACATCAGGGTGGGGGGGTCACTAAAATTATTTAATATACATGTCCAACATGAGTATTAAAAGAGCCCTTTACCTCCATGACCAGTGATAACTATGAACAATTATCAGTTTAAGATCGTACAACCTTTGATGCAAGTAAAGCTTTCCCTAATCCAATCATTGGAGTAAACATCATAATAAATTTATGCAGTGCTCTAACCATCGAACTGACTAAACTATCAGGTGCAACAATATTATTTCACTAACATATATAAAGATAATGGCATTAGATCTTCTATATAATGAGAGAGGAAGACATCCAAACAGAAGACCCCATCATATAAGCGTTGTTTTGTCTGCCTCCAAAAACGTGCAAACTAAACCATATAGAGACCACAGCAGTTAACACTTGAAGTATCAGAACTTTGTATCAAAGAACAGTCACAGTCCAGATGCTTCTGCATCAAAAGGTAGCCATCATCTGATATCAGTCTGGTCCGTGGCATGTGTCCATGTCCAAAGGAAACAATGGCGCCAGAAATGACTGTCCTGATGGAGAAGACAGGCACCATATTCATTAATGTAAGTGCGCCATGGAGGAATGCTTTTGATCCCAGCTCCCCTCCCTGATCTTTACTCCTCTTAGCCAGATCTCCACATACCAAATTTTATCGATGTGTGCACTCAAATATATTTCTTGGCCCAAAGGCAAATGGGGAAGAGACAGTCGGGCAAAGAAGATACTCTAGATCCCTTACAGTTTAATCACTGTCCTCAGCATCATCCTCGGAGGCCTGTTCTTTGTTCTGAAACTTCCGCCCTATCCACTCCACACACTTGGCAGCTTCTTCATCCCATCATTGGTAGATTGATATGTTTTCTCACCATACATGATCTTCAAACTGGCTGGCATTAGTAAAATATGATGAACTCCTAATTGCCTCAGTCAGGCTCTTACTCCATCAAAGCACTTTCGACGCTGGCGAGTGGCATAGCTCAAATCGGGAAATATATGAATCTTCCTGGACATAAGTCTCCACCACTCATTCACACTAATGGGATCTGCGCCGGAGGCACTAGGACCCAGCGGGAGCAAACTTTTTGCTGGAGGGCCGGCGCCAGAGATGGGGCCGCGAGCCTCAGCTCGTGCGGTAATGACTATCTCGGCATCGACCCTCCAACCATCTCAGTTCCTTTTTTCCCGCCGTCGAGTGCGCTTCAGAGACGACGACGCTTGCCCGCCGTGAGTCAAACTTCAAACTAGCAAGCATAGTTTTCAGTTTTGTTATTTTGTAGTAATATTTGGAATAAGTATCGCTTAAGTTTATTCTTATTTACAAAGAAGTCTCAGCCTACTTTGACGGAGTCGACCATGAGCAGGTCAGGTGACGGTAGGGAGACTTTGTATGAAAGCTGTTCAGTCAGTCGGGCTGGTTCCGGTCCACCGCCTTCTCCGGAGGGGGGGTCTGACAACGGTCAGTCCAATGCTCAAGAGGGCGGGTGGTCCTCGAAAGCATAAACATAAATGGTCACATTCCCGGCACCGTTCGGCCTCGAGCTCTTCTTTGGCCCACAGGTCAAAAAAGAGAAGGCATCACTCGAGGTTGCCCTCTGATATGTCTGCGCGTAGACAGTCAGTTATTGGGGCTAGTTGCTGGTCTCCTCCTTTGGAGTCTTCTGCTTCTGTTTCCGGTAGCCAACGTCTTTGACATCGGAGCCCTACCCCGCCCTCTGGTAGGTCTTCAGATGAGCAGTTTCATCAGTGGGCCGCTCTTATGGAGCAGTGGGCTCAGAGGTTGGTCCCGTTGCCTGGCCCAGTCACTCAGGGGCCTTCGGGCTTCTTGGGAGACCAGGTAGGGAGGTTGAGCCTCCCTGGTCATGATGCACCATCTTGGTGCCGTCAACTCCAGCTTGAGGTGTTCCCCCCATATGGCTGCGGGCGAGGGGCCACACGATGCCTCTATCTCCTGCTCTTCTTCTCCTTCTCCTCAAATCCTGTCTTTAGTCTTGGGGTGTTTCAGCCCCTCGGCGTCAATGTATAGCTCGGTGCCAATCGTCTGTGCGCCGTCCTCGATGCCGTGTGCATCCACTCGGCACCGCGTGGCATTCATGGCGCCGTCCTCTGCGCCGTGTGGCTTCTGGCGCCGTCACTCGGTGCCGTGCGCTTCGCCGGGTACATGCGTTTCTGCGGCGCCAGGGGTTCTTAAGGGCGTCATCCACCTTTCAGGACTCCTCCTTTAACCCTTTTCCTTCCTCATTTCCCTCTGATTTTCACTCCTTTCCTGTCCATGCAGTCCCTCCTGGACTGTCAGGAGATGACATTGAGCCTGACCCAGACCTTAGGCTGGGTGATGAAGTGGAAGAAACAGGATCTATTCCTGCTGCAGAGCCTGTGGTCGAGGACCTGTCTTTTAAGTCTCTGCTGAAAAACTTGATTTCCACTCTTTCTCTCCAAACTACAGATATCGATCCTGGGAAATTGCTAAGACTCCAATACCTCCATGTTCTGGAGATCCCTACGGATTTGACTCCTCCGGTACAGCCTTCCTTTGAGACGCTGTCTCAAATGGTATGGAATAATCCTGCTCTCATTCCTTCGGTGGCTAAATCCATAGATAGGAAATACTCAGCCCCCAAGGATCGACCCATTTTGGCGTCCCAAGCCTTTGCGGATCCTATTGTAGTTTTGGCAGAGAATGATAAGGTCGTCCTCCCCCAGACTACTACAGCTCGACCTATTAACAAAGAATCTCGTAAGATAGACACTTTAGGTAAGAGAGTCTTTGCTGCTTCCACCCTGGGTATGCGTATTGCCAGCTACCAAGGCTATTTCTCTCAATATGAGTATATCCTTTGGCACTCACTCAAACAGATGGTTGAAGCTCTACTGGAATCGGACATAAAGTCAGAGCTACTTCAAACCATTACCAGGGGTATCGAATCTAACAACCAGCAGGTTAAAGCGGCTGTGGACGCTTTCGATACTGCTTCCCGGGCGGCGGCAGCTGGTATTTGTACCCACCGTCATTCCTGGCTGCGCACTTCAGGTTTCACGAATGACGCACAGCAGCAGGTAATGGCGTTGCCTTTTGATGGTGTGTATCTCTTCATCCCTCAAGTAGAACAGGCTCTAGAAGCTACACAAAAGACTAGGTCAGCCATTAAATTGGCTCGACCTCCTCCTGTCCCCTCTCGAGGGGGTGTTAATAAACGCCAGTTCCATAACCTTTCGAGGCAAAGACAGAGGAGGTTTTCATAAGAATCAAGCTCCCCAGCCTCAAAAGAAAACACAGCGGAAGGCGCAAGGACCCAAAGCGCCCAGCGCCGCCTTCTGAGCTGTTGGCCCAAGTCCAACCTCAGCTGCCCGAGGTGGACTCTTCCTCAGCAGTGGGAGGTCGTCTGTCACACTTCTACAATCAATGGAAGTCCATAACCTCAGACAGATGGGTCCTCCAGATAATCCGCAAGGGGTATTCACTCAATCTTGTGGAGGCCCCTCCAGATCGTCCTCCCAAACGACAGCCCAAGCTGTCAACCCTTCAGTCAGACCTTGTCGCCGCCGAGATTCAGGGCCTTCTGAACAACAGAGCAGTAGAAGTAGTTCCGCTGCATCAACAGAACACAGGGTTCTACTCCCACTACTTTCTGGTTCCAAAGAAAACCGGGGGCATGCGCCCCATTTTGGACCTCAGAAAACTAAACAAATTTCTGCCCAAGGAGAAATTCAAAATGATTTCTCTAGGAACCTTGTTACCTTTGCTTCATCAACACGACTGGTTAGCCTCCCTAGACATGCAGGATGCTTACCAACACATTTCTATTCACCAAAAGCATCACAAATTCCTCAGGTTTGTGGCTTTGGGACAGCATTATCAGTTCAGAGTCCTGCCCTTTGGGCTATCCTCGGCGCCACGAGTTTTTACAAAGTGTTGTGCAGTTCTCACAGCGCATCTCAGAAAGATCGGGAATACAGGTGTTCCCTTATCTGGACAATTGGCTTCTGGCAAGTCCTTCCAGGCAGGGAACTCTGGACGCCGTAGACATGGCTTCGCGCTTTCTCACGTCCATGGGAGTCCTGCTAAACCTCAAAAAATCGCAGTTGCAGCCCTCCCAGCGGCTCCTTTTTTATAGGAACTCTTCTGGACACCTCCTGTGTGAAGGCTTTTCTTCCAGAGGACAGGAGGAGCGATATCCTTCAGATGGCCCGTCACATCGTGAGAGCGACTCTGTTCCAGGTCTCTCGATGCAAAGGATGCTAGGTCTCATGGCATCCTCGGTGTTCACTGTACCCCTAGCACGCCTTCACATGAGAACTTCTCAGTGGATGCTCAGTACTCAGTGGTCCCCAACCACTCACCCGCAGTCCTTTCACATCAAGGTGACAGAACCCCTAAAGAGGTCGCTCACCTGGTGGTCGCAAGAGAACAATCTCCTAGAACAGTATCCCTTTTGCTCCTCTGGATCATCAGATTTCCATTACCACAGATGCGTCCCTGATGGGGTGGGGAGCTCACTGTCAGGTTCTCCACACTCAAGGTACGTGGACTCAGGTCGAGTCCCAGCTTCAAATAAATGTCTTAGAAATGAGAGCCGTCCTTTATGCGGTCCAGGCATTGAAGGACATTCTCTGTCACAAGAACATTCTCCTTCAAACGGACAACAAAGCAGTGATGTATTACATCAACAAACAGGGCGGTGCTCACTCTTACCCCTTATGCAGAGAAGCGATGAGAGTGTGGGAATGGTGCTTGCAGCACAAGTGTCTAATTCAAGCGGCCTACTTGCCAGGAGTGCAGAACGAACTGGCAGATCACCTCAGCAGAACAGAGGCAGATCCTCACGAATGGTCTCTTGACTCAGCCGTAGTTCAGTCAATATTCGCAGAATGGGGAACTCCAAACCTGGACCTTTTTGCATCCCCACTCAACACAAAACTGCCTCTCTTCTGCTCCAGAAATCCAGGGCCTGGCATTTTCTGTCAGGATGTGTTCAGGCTGCAGTGGACAAAACTCTTTCTATACGCCTTTCTGCCTCTTCCTCTAATTCAGAGGGTACTTCTCAAGTTCGAATCCCAGGGAGACAAAATGATCCTCATTGCTCCCTTCTGGCCTCAACAGATGTGGTTTCCACTACTTAACAATATGTCGGCAGCTCCGTCGAAACCACTCCCCCTTCAGACGAACCTCTTGACTCAGGGGCCTGTTGTTCACCCCAACCTGAGGTCGCTTCACCTTCACGCTTGGCTCCTGAAGAGGCAGAAGTGAACAGGTTCAATGTCTCTCGCAGGGTTTCAGATATTCTTCTGGCTGCGCGGAAGCCAGCCACTAGAAAACTTACACAGCCAAATGGAAGCATTTTTCTCTCTGGTGTGCAAAATCCTCTTTGAATCCCTTTTCCTGCCCACCAGATAAAATTTTGGAGTACCTCTTAGACCTCTCAAATTCAGGTCTGCAGTACTTTACAGTCAAAGTTCACCTTTGTGCCATTTCAGCTTATCATGAGTCGGTACTTTCCTTGTCACTGGCTCAGTTACCTGTGGTTAAGAGGTTTCTTAAGGGAATTCTGCATACCAGACCTCCTACAAGACGTCCAGTCACAGCCTGGGACATTAATCTTGTGCTAGAAATGCTCACTCGGAAACCTTTCGAATCTCTGGCTACCTGTGAGCTAAAATTTCTCACCTGGAAAACGGCCTTCCTTGTAGCCATTACCTCAGCCCACAGGGTCTCTGAGATACATGCCTTGGTCACAGACCCTCCGTATACTGTGTTCCATAAAGACAAAGTAGTCCTTAGAATCCATCCTAAATTTCTTCCTAAGGTTGTTTCGGAATTCCATCTAAACCAACCTTTGGTCCTTTCCTCTTATTTTGCGGACTTCCAAAATGAAGGAGAACGTTCTCTTCATTCCTTGGACGTTAAGAGAGCTTTACGTTTCTATCTAGATAGAACAAAAGACTTTCTTAAAGCTCAACAACTGTTTGTTTCCTTCAGCGAGACCCGGCTGGGTCAACCTGTCGCTATCAGATGTATCTCAGCATGGCTAGTGGCATGCCTTTGCCACTGTTATTCCATGGCGCAGGTTAAGCTGGAGGGAAGAGTTTACACTCACTCTACTAGGATGGTCGCGGCATCTCTGGCGGAAATCCGCAACGTGCCCATTGCAGATATTTGCAATGTGGCTACCTGGAGCTCAGTGCATACTTTCATTAAACACTATTCCCTGGATGTCCATGCCAGACGACATCTTTCCTTTGGCAGAACCATCCTTAATGGACTTCTGTCCTAAAACTGTGAGCTCTTGGTCTCTCCTGCCGCCCTCTCGGGGGATTATTAGCTCAGTACTCTCCCATTAGTGTGAATGAGTGGTGGAGACTTCTGTCCAGGAAGATATGAAAATTACGTACCTATCGTAATTCTTGATCTTCTTGGACGAGTCTCCACCACTCATTCACACGCCCACCCTCCATCCCCCGAGCTCACCTCTGTTGTTGGTCTTCACTCCCTCAAATCTTTAGGCTGTGAAGACTTCTTTGTTGACCCTTCTTATACGGGTCGTCCGGACTATCTTATGTCCGGTTTTTGGTTAGGCTATCCTTCTAGGTTAGTTACGCTGCACCTCCTCGGAAAAAAAGGTACTGAGGCGGTTGGAGGGTCGACGCCGAGATAGTCATTACTGCACGAGCTGAGGCTCGCGGTGCCGCTCCTCGCGGCCCCATCTCTGGTGCCGGCCCTCCAGCAAAAAGTTTGCTCCCGCTGGGTCCTAGTGCCTCTGGGGCAGATCCCATTAGTGTGAATGAGTGGTGGAGACTCGTCCAAGAAGATCAAGAATTATGGTAGGTATGTAATTTTCATATCTTGTTACTCTGCCACTCCAGAGGACCCCCATTATTTAGCATGAAGCACAATAGTGTCTCTTTCCAAAACATTACTCAACACCACAAGTAATGTACATGGGGGAAGCTCATTCGTGGCTGATCAGTTTCTCCCTTCCTGAGGACTGAT
Source organism: Neoceratodus forsteri (assembly GCA_016271365.2). NCBI lineage: Eukaryota > Metazoa > Chordata > Ceratodontiformes > Ceratodontidae > Neoceratodus > Neoceratodus forsteri. The sequence continues at coordinate 360,572,322 of JADMNL010000024.1, forward strand.
ACGATATACTTTCAAGACGCTGACCAGTTCAGCCATGTTTAGGGCATCTCTAATGAAAGAAACAACAAAGTCCTTTGGATTTTCTCCTTCTGCTCCTTTAGGTAATCCTATGATCTGAATATGAGTGGATTGAGTGGTATTCTCTAAATTTTCAAGTCTCCTAAGCATTCTATTTTCCTTGGTAAGTCCCGAAGAGACTGATAAAGCTATCTCATCCATTTTGGAGGTAGTCTTCATTTCTCCCTGCAACAGTGCCATTTTAGTGTCCAGTGTTTTAAGTTGGGTAGCAAAGTTTTCAACTTTCTTGTCTAGAGTCTGTATCGCATTGAGTAAAGCGGCATTTGACCATTGCTTTACAGGCTCTTTCTCGGCTACCGGATTAGATTCTTTATTCGTGCCTCGTCTGGGATCTGTGGGTCAGGCTCTCTTTCCTCTGGCTCCCGGCTTGTTTCCTCTGCCCATAGCTCTGCAACAGAGTATAGTAAAAGCTCCAAAAAACTTCTTTCACCTCTGCCGATCTTCTGCTTTCAGGCGAACTAAACTGAAACTTATTAAACGGAGTTTAAAAGACTACGATTGCTGTTAAGAGCTGTTATCTGTGGAGCACTGTAAATTAGCTGCTTCAGACTCGGCGGTTAGCCACGCCCCCATCCTCCTATTGAAGCTTTTACCTGTAAAGCTCCCAGAGTCACTGGGATTGGATGCTAAAGAAATAAAAATGTACTTAGTTGCTTACAAACTGCATACAAAAATGTGGTAAATTACAGAGAAAACAAGTTAATTTATAAGCCTTCTAAGTGTCTACTTTAAATGAAAACTGTGCTAAACCTGTAAGTATAGTTTTTTCTGTAGAAGCTGCTTTTTTGAAAACGGGCTCTGGTTATTTTATTGTTTACATCTTGCTTGGTGTTTCTCATACACTTTGGTAGTAGATGTTACTTTAGAGCTTTGATGTAGGTTATATATCCTTTTTAACTACAGAATTTTATAAACTAGCACAGATTCATTGTGAGAACAATGCAGGAACATAGCAAGGATATAAACTACAGCAGGCATTTCTAAAATAGTGTATAGCACAAGATTACAAGTCAGAAACACCCATAAGGGTCACCCTGATAGCCCAGTGATAGCACATCAGACAACCTGGGTTCCGGAGTGAACCCTGGTGGTACGTCAGGAGGCTGACTACACTGAGGGAGCTGCTGCATGGCAGCATGCCTCATGAGGGAGGTTAACAGTGAGCTCCAGTGCCACAGTGACCCTACAGCTGGGCCAGAGAGCTGGCTGCATACCGAGGCCAACAGAGGTTGCACTCACAACAGGGAGTTGGAAGGGACCAGAAAAGGGAAGAATAACCCACGGCCATCTGAGAAACGAACTGCACTCCTGACTCCTCTAAGTCCTAGTGCCTGGCTGGCACTGAATCCTAATCCACATGTGGACTGCTTTGGGGGGGAAGCCCTGCCCCTTGAACCCCTGTCATGGAGGGCACATTCTTAGGGTAGCCGATGGGCTGCTGGGGCCACAGAAGCCAGGAGACACCGATCCAAACAGGGTACATACCTGTGACTAGGGTACATCCCTGACTGACACAAGTGGCTGGGATAGAAAAATCTCTATGGGGAAAAACAGAAGTACCCACAACATTTACTTAAAGGCCTGGAAGGATGAATCAGTCGCATAATGTAAACCAGTATTTGAAAGTCAGCTTCAGCAGAAAAGGTGGGGCTGTAGGTTAAATACCATTCACTCTTAAAAATTTATTTTTCAGATTAATCCAGTGGGTCAGCTTAGTAATGAGCTAGTGTGTTGACTGTTTGCATTTAGGGCTACAAGTCTTGAATTATGGCACTACTTGGCAAGTTGTAAATTAAAGATACAGCCACTGGTAAGATGAAGAGTATCCAGGTCTTAATGCACCATTGAAAAGCAGTTATTTAGAATAAGGCTGCTGCTTTTTGGGGAAGGGGATACCAGCAAAATGGGAGTGCATCGAAGCAGGCACACACACACACACACACACACACACACACACACACACTCTCTCTTTCTACTGGATTTACAGGTAGAACTGGCCAAGTTGTAGCTGCAGTCACTTGCACTGGTGCCAGAGCCTGCTGCTGCCATGTTTCACAATGGTGTGTTGACATACAAAGTAAAGGAAAGAGATATTACGTCATATCAAAATATAAAGAGGATGATATAACACGGCATACTGTTAGCGGGGCGACTTCATTACGGCACTGCAATTAGGGTGCCGCAACAAGGGCAACAGTGACAGGGCTGATCTTGATGTTAGATTACCCCACATTCACACAGTCTTCAGCGCCAACACAATTTCTGTCCCCTTCAGGGCATGCCTGCCCTGGAGGAGGTTATCTTTAGTTTTGGGGGGTGTGAGGAGCGAAGCCTTCCACCAAACTTGACTATTTTCTGGGACACTGCTTTGGCACTCTATCTCCAGGGAGGCACAAAGCCTGGCACAGTAATGCCTGGAGGTGTATTGCCTGCACCCTAATCGGTGTCAGCAGAATGACTGCTGCATCCATATGGGTGAACCATAATACACTATATCAATATAAGTCTGTCAAGAATGTTTAAAAAAATATTTAACATTTGATGACTTAACTGTCCTGTGATTAATTACATAACATTACTTCAGGTTGGTATTTCAAGGTGTGATAGCCCTATAAAGGCTATCCTATAGTAAGCATGCATGCTACCATGTAGGATACGTTTTCAAGCACTTGAAGGGTATTTTGAGGTGCGGCCCAATTGTCCAGTATTTGCTACAGTACCATGCGGATGACCCAGGTTTGGGAGCAAGCTAGGGTCTCTGCAGTCGAGCGGCCATGGTCCAGGAGGGCTGCTGCTGGCAAGACTTCCTTGGCCAGGGAGGGTGGTGCCACCCCCTGCTGCTGTAGCAGTGACCCCAGTGGTGAGCCAGTGAGCTTGTCTGCCATTTGGCTAACTGTGTGCAGAAGAGACAGTGTGGATGCAGCTGGTGCCAGCAAGGAGGTGGGTGTGCCAAAGGCAAAACAGGGGGTATAGCTCCATCCATGGCCATCAAAATGGCAGCCACCATTGCTGTTGGGCCACACACTGTAAGAACAGCTGCAGAGTAGGGTTATCAGGACTGGGAGATTGCTGTTGGTCCAGAATAGGGCAACAAATGACAAATACTTCCATGAGTTAAATAAAGTGGATGGTAGGGAATCGTTCAGACTGACTGGGAACATGAGCATCAGGGGCAACTACATGAAGCTGGGGGGGGCACGTTTAAGAGAGATACCAGGATGGAAAAGGTGGTGGAAGAGTGGAAATGGGTGCTGGAGAAGGTGGTCTGTGCGAAATGAGTGTCAGGTTCAAAAGAGGGTGCAGCAGATTCACTTGTAAAGACCACACCGTAAAGGGAGGGAGGTGGAGTGAGGAGCCTTAGGCCAGGACTCCCTCATTCAGAATTAAGTAGGAATGGGAGGACACAGTGGACCTTTTCTGCCAACAGATTGAATGTTTCTAAAACAACATGGGGACATAAAGTAGCAGGAAAAGAAATAAAGTATTTTGACTGTTCATCAGGATCAGGATGTTCCACTAAAAATATTCATACTATAAACTTTAATGCTGTATTTTTCAGTGAAGAGGAACCCTTCCTTAATCATGTTTGCAGAATAGAAAATGTTTCCAGAGCGAAGTATGACAACCACTGCTTTGCAGATGTATGCCCTCCAGCAGCTGCCCCAAATGTGAAGCAGAAAAACATTTCAGCAGTAATGTGAACAGTGGAAAATTATGTTACATTTAAAAAGTAATAGTTTTGCAAGAATATACATGCTCCTTTTACCTTCCTAGGGCAAAGCTACACCTTCCCTAAAAAAAAAAAAAAAAAAACATTTGGGATCTTGGCATGTTTCTGTGAGCCCAGTCTTTCAACAGAATGTTAAGGGCCGGTATGGGAGCCAGGTGTACACTTGACCTTGTAGCTTGTAGCCCATTCTTGGATAAGTAAGGTTAACTGATTCATGCACCACAACAAATAGCTAATTTTTATATTATTCTGTTAGTGTTCTTCTCCACTTACTGTGTAGACACCTAAAGTCTCACACTTCACACCTGCAGCTCTCCATTTCCTTCAGTCCCCTTACATGTGCTATAGGGAACCACGCCTTCTGTCAGCCAGCCCCGCATGCTGCCTGAAGAACCTGGCAGCTCCCTCTCCCATGCAAGTTGACCCAGTGAAAGCAATACATTTGTAGATCAGCAGTCCGAGAAGTTACGACAAACCTTGTACGTTACAAGCCTACACAACTCCACTGCAAGCTCCACGAAACATCAGGGAGGGGCTCGAGAAGGTGGGCTTCTGTGCTGCTTGACTTCCATTCCCTCTAGGTCACCAGGACCTCAGAAATAGTTATTAATTAATTAGCTTCATCATTTTGACTAGCATTCCTGTAATTGGAAAGACTTCTGCTGTAAGTGTATTTGTTCTTTGGACTTACAGTAAAACCCCTTAGGCAGTTAAGAATAACCCTTGATCCTCCTGTGAATTGGCAAAGATTTATATTAAAATTATTTTGACCGATATTTTTTTTTATTTTGAATTGTTGTCCACAAAAGGCACACTGAGCCAAAACCTATTTACAAGTGTGACATTAGGGAGAAAACAGTAGTCAGTAAAATACCTTTTTTAAATTTTATTCTAGAATTTCTTTTCCAAGAAAGGCAGACTGAGCCAAAGCTCCTTTACAGGTGTGACCCAGGAGTACAGGGAGGTTAAACTATACACTCAGGATCACATAACATGCAAGTGGCAGCTGTGGGTTTCAAGCCCAGGTCTGCTGAATCTCCAAGTTCACACCTTGGTGCTCTAACCCCTATGTCATACTGCCTCCCTGTTTACAGTAGTTGTGCAGACTGAACAGTAAAGTGAAAAAATACGAAAATGAAAATTTACAACTATGGGGCAAACTAACAGTGAGGTACAAACTACAAAAAATACAAAAATTATGCTGCGTAAAGCAACGCTTACAAGCTTGCTTTACAAGCTAGGTTTAGTGTTGTATGCATGTAATACATAATGGGTCACAGTGGAAGAAAACATTATCACTACCAGTGAGTACTAAGACCCATAATTCATGATGTGTGAAGCCACAGGTTGGTGATGAAGGTCTCTGTTTCCTTCAGGGTAACTTGAATCTTACAGCCACTACGGTCAGTTACTGTTGCTTCCTGCTCCTGTAGTTAAGTTACTGCATAGAGCTGTGTCGCAGTATGTTACTTAGTTATGACTTCTCAGTTCTACAGTTTATTGCATTCGGAGCATCAGTTTAAAGAGCAGCTATCGTGCTCAATTCTAAATCGCTCCACAAGAAACACAAAAAAACCCTTACCTGGCCCCAAATTAAATCCTGCAAAAATTTCTTTTCAAAAACATCCCAATTTTGGAAGGGAAGGGATCGTATTTTTGCTCCGTGGCGCTCCGCCTCACCGATCCCTTCCACTTTCTGGTACCTGTGCCTTGACTGATCCTCCACCGATCCGCCCCCGCGTTACTGCGTTTGTGACATCACTGTTTGAGTAGCGCGGGGGCGCGTGTCTATTGACTTGAATGGGACTGTTTTACAAGGGTTAGTTAAGCAGTGGCCATGATTTATTCTGACTGGCCATCTAAACTACCCAAATTAATCTTTTTAAAACAGCCCCATTCAAGTCATTGAACCTTCACTGCCTTCTCAAACAGTGATGTCACAAAATGGAGTGTACGGGGGCAGGTCGGGGAGGATCAGTGAGGCACAGGTACCAGAGAAGTGGAAGGGATCAGTCGGACGGAGCTTTAAAGCAAAATACAATCCCTTCCTTCCAAAATGGGGACGTTTTGAAAATAAATTTTTGCAGGATTTAATTTGGGGGCAGGTAAGGGATATTTGTGTTTCTTGGGGGCACCAGGTAGAAAGTTGCTTTTTAACACAGTTTGTTACCTGATATAATCTTATATTGTGTTTTTTCAGTTGTAAGGGATGAGTGGGAGTCGTTCCAGGCAGTTTCTATAATATATGAGACGGATTAATTCTCAGGGTTACCGTTTGTTCATGGACTCCAGGGCTCTGTCTGTGACACTGGCCCATCTGCACAGAAGGGATTCTCTTGGACTAATTGTTTGAACGTTATTGTTTGGTTATCCATGGTCTTGCTGCTATGGCTATTTTTGCATTAAAATGTTTGACGTTTTCTAGAACATTTGTATAACCCCCAACATGTTGTGACATTGAGAGATGGGATATGTATTACCTAGCATAATTTTTTTTCTGTACTGCATCCTATACCTGTAATCAAGAACTGTATTTTGTATGTTCACTTGCAAATGAATAAATATAAAGTTATAAAAGAACCACTCATAAAGCAGATACATAGACCAAGACAGCAGAAAAAGGCCTTCCGGCTCATCCAGTCTGCCTGCCCTAACGGACTACTCTGTATGCACGTGGAGAAATGTGAAATTCCATTACAAATCATGCATTTTATATATACCACACTAATTGTAATGTTTTTCTAAGTGTCTTACCTGTGTTAGGTTAAAACTGACTTAATTTTCATTGTAAGCCCTCTATCTGGCCCAGTAGTCTGCGTGTTCTAATTCCAGATTCTAAGTAGAAATACATGCGTTCCAAAAGGAAATAATTTTTCTCACAACTGTTTAAACATTACCAGGATTTATTTACTCGGCTTATTCATCACTAGTGTGTGTGTTGTCTATGCAATTTGTCTTCAAGTGTGAGGGGGCGAGCCATAACTCACGAGTGACAGAGCCACAAGTGTTATGAAAGGCCTGCCCCCCTCACAAGCTTTATAATCTGCTGTTTGTTTAGACATTTAACTGTTTCTCTTTGATTTCAAATGCAGGCTTCAGTGCTGTGCCTATATTTATACATCCCCTATCCCTAAACATTTAATATTTATTTATATAACATGAATGGAGGTGGTAATACTAACATACTAACATACTAAAATGCCAGCAGAATAGGCTTAACGGTCTTTTGTGTCTGCTCGTTTGGTCAGCCCCCACCCTGGGTGCTGACCTTGCTGTCCCCCTCGCCTTCTCTGGCTTCTCCCTTCCCAGTTCCGGATATTCTTGCTGCATTGGATTTTGCTTCCAGAACCCTTCCCCTGTACCTGTCCCACCCCCTCTTGAACCCCTCCACTGTCTCTCCTCCACCAGCCCCCTAGGCAGTGCATTCCATGGCTCCACCACCCTCTCAGTGAAGTAACACCTCCTCCTTTCTCCCTGAATCTTCCCCTCCAGCTTCCACCCATGCCCTCTAGTGGCCCCTTCCTCCTTCCTTCAAAGCACCCGACTGTTTCCTCCCTATTTATCCTCTTCATGTACCTAAGACCTCTATCATGTCCCCGGTCCTTCTCTCTTCCAATGTGTACATATTTAGCTCTTGAGCCTCTCCTCCTGGGTCCTGTCCCCAAGCCCCAAATCATTTTGGTTGCCCTCCTCTGGACCCTCTCCAGGAGGTTAATGTCCTCTTTAAGTGTGGCCTCAAAACTGCCGCGCGAGTACTCAAAGTGCGGCCTCACTAAGCAGTTATACAGAGGTATCACTTCCCTCCTTCTGGAGGTGATCCCCTAGCGATGCATCCCAGCATCCTGTTGGCCTTGGCTGCTGCCCTCCTACAAGTCTCAGAGTTGTTCATCTTGACATCCACCACCACCCCAGGTCCCTCTCTGCCATGAGACTTGTAGCATTTCCCCAGGGTGTACACTTGGCCTGGGTTTCTGCCCAGGTGGGTACCTTGCATTTCCCTGCATTGAACCTCAGCTTCCACTTTCTAGACCATCTTTCCAGAGCCTCCAGGTCCCCCTGTAGGGCCACCCTCCCCACCTCCCCATCCACCACCGCCCCCAGTTTCGAGTCATCTGCAAAGAGACTCATCTCACTCCTGATTCCTGTCCTTATGTCAGATACGTAGGCGTTGAATAGAAGGGGCCCAAGGACTGATCCCTGTGGGACCCCACTAATGACCCTCCTTGTGGATGAGACTATCCCACCAACTACGACCCTCTGGGTCCGGTCCTGGAGCCAATTGCCTATCCATCTGATCATCTGTTTCCCCACCCCTGTTTCTCCCAGCTTATCCAACAGGCCCACGTGAGGAACAGAGTCAAATGCCTTGCTGAAGTCTAGAAAGAGGACATCCACTGGTCTACCCAGGTCCAAGGCACTTGTCACCCAGTCATAGAACTCCACCAGGTTTGTCTGACACGATTTCCGGGATGAATCCATGCTGTTCATCGTCCAGGCACCCTGACTTATCCAGGTCCCCCCTAGCCTCTCCTTGACAATGCCCTCCATCACCTTGCCCACCACCGATGTTAGGCTGACAGGCCTGTAGTCTCCCCCACCTCCTTGATCCCCCTTGTGGATAGGCACTATATGCGCCACCTTCCAGTCTTGGGGCACCCACCTGTCCTCAGAGAGATGGTGAAAAGCTCTGCCAGGGGTTCGCCAGGACATCTGCAAGTTCCTTCAGCACTCTGGGATGTAATTTATCCGGCCCTCAGTGCTTTCTCCGTTTTAAGGGAGCTGAGGGCTTCCCTCACTCTCTGCTGTGATTTCCACTTCTGGTACCTCTTCTCCCTGCTTGGCCTTCTCCCACCTGCCAGTGATGCCTCCTCTCCCCAGACCTGCCGATTGGTAAGGGTCCCCCTCCTCAGTATCTCTGTCTCCTCCCATGTAAGTGCAGCACCCCCCATTTCCCTGGTAGAAACTGGGGTGGAAGTACTCATTTAGTACCTCAGCCTGCTCCCCGGGTCTTGTGCCCATCTCTCCCTGATTTAATCCTGCTAATCTGCCCCTTCACCCTTAGGTCTTTCCCCAATGTATCTAAAGAACCCTTGTTCCCTCTCTAATTTCCCTGGCCAGGTTCTGCTCCTTCCTTGCCTTAGCCGCCCTCACCACTCTAGTGGCCCTTCTAGCCATCAGCTCGTACTCCCTCGATCCCTTTCACCCTTGAGCACTTGAATTGCTTATAGGCTGCTTTCTTCCCGCACCACCTCCTGGACCTCCCTGGTCCACCAACAGGGTTTTGGGCCCCAGCATTTGTCTTACACTTGCACAGGTGCTGGTAGTATCCTGCACCCCTCTCCTGATGATTTCCCACCTACTATTAGCGTCCATGTCTGACCCAATCCCATCCAAATGCTCCTAAGGATCCTTCCCATTTTCTTAAAATCCGCCCCCTGAAGTCGGTTACTTCCGTCTTTGTGCAGCCTTCTACCCTCCTGTTCCAGGCAGAACCAGACCGTGGCATGGTCACTCCCAGCCAATGGGTCCCTTACCTCCAGGCCCCAATCTGGTCACTGTCTGCCAGGACCATCCAGTACCCGTGCCTCCTGGTCGGTTCCCTCACCTGCTGAGTTAGAGCAGCGTCTTGAAAGACATCCAACAACCTCTGTTCCCTGGTCACAGAGGATGTCATAGTCTCCAGTCTGTTCCTGGCATGTTTAAGTCCCCAACACCACCACCGTTCCTCTGCCCAGTCTGCAGTGTCTCCTAACATCTGCCACCAGACTGTCCTCCAGCTCCTCCGCCAGGGAGGGCTCTCTACACCACTCCTATTTTTACTCTCTTGCCCCCCCTTGTTATCAAGGTGACCCAAATCGCCTCCACGGTTCCCTCCGCCTCCTCTACTCCCCCTATGCCAATGCAGTTTTTGACTATCATTGCTACCCCTCCTCCCCTTCCCTCCCCCCTGTCCTTCCTGAACATAGTGTAACCCTCCAGGTTCAGGTCCCAGTCATGTCTTGCAGTGGCCCAAGTCTCAGTGACCGCTGCCACATCCACTGCTCCCTCAGTTAGCATCGCCTGGACGAGATAAAATGATAACCTGGCTGGTGACAACACTAACAGCAAGCTATTGAAAATATGTTCCTGTGTCGTCATAATTGATATCTTGGAGATTAATATCATCAGAATGGAATACTGCACCTGGCTAAGAATATGTTTCATAGTGTTGATGACATCACAGTTTCGTAGCGCAGCACTGAAAATTAGTAATTGAAATCAAAGAGAAACAGTTTAATCTTCAAACATTAGATTTAAAAGTATAAACTAGTTAACTGATGCTGTATAAATTGAATATCTAATGGCCTGGCTCAAAATATGTGTAACGGGGTAGTATCATAACTTGAGAGTAGTACATATGTGTAAGCAGCTGGATATAACATGGCATTAGTTGTCATGGGTTAATGTATGATGGTGTGCAAAGTAAGACCCACAGTACTTGAGCCAAGAGTCTTCAGCACTTGGAAGTGCATTAACCCAGGACTACATACACCCTGGAATGTCTTGTTGTGCTTATAAAATGAGTTACTAGTAAAAAGATTAGAAAAACAAAATAAAAACAATTTTATTTAAAAGTTTTCTAGAAACTGCAAGTAAGCAGTAGTTCTTCTGCCGGCCCATTGGGGCATTGATAGAGCTACTGTTCACAATGCTTACGTCCTGAGTTGGGAAAGGAGCTGTGGTCATCAGAGGGGCCGCCAGAGGAGGAGGACTGAGATTCCCAGAGGATGCTATCCAGGAAGGGAGAGTTGGTGTGTTCTTTGCAATGCTACCACCTAGGTGACCACAGGTACAAGCAAAGCTGAAGAAAGAGTGGGAGTGAAGGACGGTCACTGGGCATACAGCTGAGGTGCCATTGTGTGGGCCTCCACACTGTCCTTAGCATGCCGACATCCAAGAGGACTGGAAAGAAAAATGGAAAATGGCCCCAGACCCATGTATATCCAGGCTATCCATCACTGCCTGATGAAACACTGAGATTCAAAGGTGCAACCCCCTCCTACTTCCCTCCCTGTCAGTGGGGGGGAGGAATAGAGGTCAGCAACTGAAGATACAGCATGCAAGGGGTTGGGTGTGCCAAGGTGATTCCTGAGGGAGAGGGTTGTTGGAGATGGGAAGGAGGCACAAACAGAAAGTAAAAAAAAAGTGGTCCCACTTATGTATGTTTACCAGTCAATGGCACAGTTCCTTCTTGCTGTGGTATATCCCAACCACTTCTTGGAACAGATAAAACCCTGACCCCATTTAACTAGTTTCCCTCCTGCTGTGGTACATCCTGCCCACCTTCCAGTAGAGACTTGCCTCATGTGTACACTATCCATGCATGGCAAAATAAGGCAGACCGGGATGGAGCAATGGCTCTTGAGCATGTGGGCTAAATAATGCAGTCCGGGAGGAACTGAAGATGTTGACCAAAGGTTAGAGAGCGCAGATGAAGTCAAAAATTAGGCAGCCTGGGAGGGTGGAAGGAATGTGGATTGCAGGTACAACTAACCTAAGACGATTTCTGAAAGCAAGGGTAGAAGCTTACATGATGGAGTACATGAAACACTTTTTGTGCAGGGCAAGATTGGTTCTGGAGGGGGTGTGTGTGTGAGAAGAAATAATACAAAATCGGCATCAGAGGTTTAGAGGCCTGCTAGACAAGATAGGGAAACAAATTTAAAAAGATGGGAGGAGGGCTTTAATTGTTTGTTTTTACATATTTTACATATTTACATAGGAGGCAGTATAGGGCAGTGGTCTAAGGCTCTGAGCTGCAAATCTGGTGATATCCAGCAGACCAGACCTGGGTTTGAATCCCACAGCTTCCACTTGCATACTGTGTGACCCTGAGCAAGTCACTTAACCTCCTTGTGCTCCCAGGTCACTCCTGTAAAAAAGCTTTCAGCTTAGTGTGCTATACCTGGTTAAACAACTAAATAAAAAAAAAAAATATTAGGTGTGTGAGGTGGAGTTTATTACTGCTAGTATCAAATAGCAAAAATTTTAACAAAAAGTCATTTTTTTCCTTTTTTTTTTGGCATTGAAGTGTTAACATGGAATAATATTATAGCTTAGAATCTTTTTCAGTCAATCAGATTCTAGGATTTCTTTCATCCATTTGATAATCATTTGCTGTTTATGCAATAACATTTTAAAAGGTATAATTTTAAATGAACTCTTTAATAAAGACTGAACCATTTCTGTCCAAGTTTAGCTGCTGAAAGCTTTGAAGGCAGCAGAGTCTTATGGATGTCATCAAACATGGTAAAAGCTGCTTTCTCATGTGTTAAGAATGTCATTATTATATAGATACACAACATATGAAATTAAAATGTATTTATGTGTGTCATTAATGATGTATGTACATATATAAGAAGTTAATTTTCATATCTGTGTGGCATCAGGCCTAGATAACAGGGTTTATTTTGTACTGCATATTCCCACTCCAGTTCTATAATAATTGGCTTCATATGGATTATTGTACTAACCATAATTGTATAATCAGTTTTCTTTTATGAATACCTCAGAGCATCTTTACTTAGAAGTGGTAGAGTCACGTGTGTGTAATTAGACTTGAGGTACGACTGAAAATGAATCTGATTATACACTCAGGGCAAGTGTAATAATTGGTTTATTCAACATAAAGATGCCCCTGTCACCTGGGCCATCCAGAGGACCTGGCACATGTGATCCTTACTTGCCCCCCCCCCCCAACAAATACATAAAGAAATAAATGGGTAATATATTAAAATTCTATATCTGTAGAAAAATTAGCTTTTTGATTTAACTCAAGATGAAGTGATCTCGTGTTAAAACCTGGGTATTTTCTAAAGGCCATCCTAAAGTACAAAAGAAGAGAAGTGGCCAGTGATGCAGTGACTGTATAATCGACTGAATATATTACAGTGCACTTATTGATTGAAACTTTGTACACCTGTAATTTTACCTCCTACTGGTATATCATCAAATGATTGAGATTTTTTTAACATGTATATGCGAGGTTTTATTAGGAGAATGTGTTTGTATGTACCTGGTAATGTCCTTTGACATCAAATAAACCACTCTAACTCAGTACAAAGATATGTTGCTAACATAAATAAAATGCTACTCTTGATTGGCTAAAAGGCTGATGACATATATACATGGAAAAAAGCATTTATTTTTATGGGCGTACATACAAATACATGTTTATTTTCGTGCCTATCTACCTGCATGTCTAGGTAATAGGATTTACTATATTTGCTTCTGTTTATTCACACCACACAATTGAACACAATTGCATCTTTCAGAATAATGAGCACCCAATGCATTGTCCATTGGGCCATTTCTTGTGGCCCTCAAGGGCTCCTGAATTTGGTACTTTGGAGCTTGTGTGATACAAGTAATGTATATCTTAGGGCATCAGTCTGCATTTATGGCTCCCTGTGTCAGGGTTCTTACCAGAGGTGCAACAGAAGGTTATGAGCTAACTCTTCAGTGGTTCATCCCTCTTTGGTCAGAAGGTAGAGACAACCCTGTCTAAGAGCAGAGAGAGTGGGTTGACTCTCTGATCCCTGAGAGGCCATATGACCCTTCCCCGAGGGAAAGGGATGAATTGTTTTACCCCATCCATGGGGAGGCCATTTTGGGGTAGAGGTACTTCCAAAGGGTTTGCCGGGTTCAAGCAGAAGTACCATACCAGCATAGGGGCTAAGCACAGGCTTCTGACTCACTTCCAGACCAGAGTCAGCCTCCATAACCCAGCATGGACCAGTGCCCTTTTGGAAAGGGAGCCGCTTGATACTTTTCTTCCATACGTGATCTTCCTGGACTAAGTCTCCATCACTCATTCACACTAATGGGATAGTGCCAGAGGCGCTAGAACCAGGTGGGAGCCAACATTTTTCAGAAGGGTCAGCGCCGAGACAGGACCACGCATGCGCGGCACTGCAAGACTAGCTTGCGCCTGTGTAGGCTATCTCCGCATTGACCCTCCAACCACCTCAGTTCCTTTTCTCCCGCCGTCGAGCGTGCTTGGATGTCGATGTCGTTCGTCTGCCAGAGTCAAAGTTTTTGTCTATATGACAGCAGCTTTTTGTGTTTAATTTAACATTTTAATAGTAGTAATTTCTTATTTTATGAACAAGAAAAGAAGATTATGAAGAAGAAAAAGAAATTCTCACTTGCCATCAACGGAGTCATCCTTAGACAGTAGCGGTGATGGTAGGAAGACTTAATTTGAAAGTTGTTATGACAGAGGGCTGTGTCCGGTCCTCCACTCTTTGACGAACTGGGGGGGGATCTGACTACAGACAGTCCTGTGCTGGGGGGGGGGGGCAATCCACCAAAGCACGAATTAGCGGTTCCGGGGATCCGGCCTCGCTTAAACTCAAGCTCTTCTTCCTCGATGGGGGGGGAAGAAGAATCAGTGCTGCTCGAGGTTGCCCTCTGGTACATCTGCATGAGGATTGTTTGTCAGGAGGGGCGATAGGCCTGAACCGACTTTGGTGGGTTCCCCCTGGCCCTGCTCCTAACGACCACATTCTTTGACTCTGGACTCCATCTCTGTCCTCGTTGGAGCTCCGTTGAGCAGTTTCACCTCGGGGCCACTTCTGTGGAGCAGGGGGGTCGACTTTTCCAGTTTTTCTGGCCAGTGTTCCTGATTTCGGGGCCTCTGGGCCTCGGAGCCACTGGACCGGAGTCGGTTCGATTGGATCACGATGAGCGCGGTGCCCTCTTCGTGCCTTTGCCATCGTGTCAACCCCTCGTGCCTACCCCCCCTCTCTCTTTCCATGCAGGGGCCGGCATTGGCACCACCTTTTTCCTTCTCCCCTTCTTCTCAGGATTCTCCATTGGCATCCTGGTGCATTGCCTGATGCCATGGGTGGAGCCGCAGGTCCAGCGCCATAGCTACTGGTTTTGGCATCAGTGCTGTAGGCGGCACCGCTGGTGTTTGAGTCGGCACCGGGTGTCAGTGCCATCGGCTCTGTGTGGTGCCGTGGGTGCTGTAGTTGCTGCCTTGGTTGCCAGCACCACTGGCGGTGCCATGGGTGTCTCACAGTGCCACGGATGCCCAAGGGCACTCGGTGCCACCTGGCACCCACGGGTGGTGCCGTGGGCACCAATGGGTGCCATGAGTATCTTGGGTTCCATGGGTGCCATGAGTGCTATGGGTGCCGTCGGGTACCATGGGTGCCTTAGTACCATGTGTGTGATGCGTGTCAGGGGGTACCCTCGGGTACCATTGCTGCCATGGGTGCCAGGGGTACCTGCGGGTACTGCTGCGGGTGCCCTTGGGTGTCACCCAGGTTGGCATAGGCACTGCTTGGTGCCCTCCTGTGCCACGAGTGATGCTGGTGCCGCAGAGGTGCCAGTTGGTGCTGTCCGGCAGAACTAGTGACAGACTTCCTTCTGCAGACCTCTTCTTCCATGGGACTTGTGACGGGATGTTTCCACAGAATGAAGTCCTGTTCTGCAGATTATTTTTTTCCACACATCTTAGTGGGTGGTGGTCTGCATGGGATCTTGTGACATCCAGTGGTTGTCCGCTGATGGAACTCTTCTGTTCTGTTCTGCCAGTGGAATCTCTCATTCCACTCAGCACTTTCTCAGCTCCCTATGTGGTGCCAAGCTCCTTGACATCCTTCCTGGTGGCGGAGTCTCTAGTGGCTCTTACCTAGACCTCCCTTAGGGGTCCTTCTGGGGTAGAAGTGCATCTAGATGAGTCTCTCCCTGTCCTTCTGGTCAGTGATACAGCAGATGACTCATCTTATGTACTGAAGGGCACGCCCTTTCTATCATCAGAGTCCGTGATGAAAGATCTTTTCAGTAGTTCCTCAGTAATGGGGTCCACCATAGTATTCAGACTGCATCCGTGGACCATGCACCTCTGCGTCTAGGCTCTTTCAGTCGTCAAGACAATTACGCTCTGTGGAACATTCTAATTCAATGGCCGGGAGCCGCACAGACTCTTTCGCTCCTTTGATAGGGGTATATAGCCCCCTTCTGATACTGCCCCTTTGGTGGCTTCTTCGGTTAACATTTGTTCAGCTTTTATTAGTCCAGTCACGATTTCAGTTATGAATGCTCAGGCTCCTTCTGCCCCTCAGTGGGATGACATCTTCATCATTTTTGTATTAGGCAGTCCCTGCGAAATAGCAGCTTGAAACCTTGTCAGGCTCAGACTAATGGTAAAAAAAAAAAAGGTTAGTATTATCACAACACTGGGCCTAGTCGAAATTACCCAATACCACACTTTTGGATCTGGTCAGGTTCCGCCTCAGCCCCTGAGGTGGTCGTCTCTAAAACTACGGTAAAGAGTACCTGATTTCTTCTACCCCTAGGGGCAGTCCAACCCAGTGGAGGTATGGGTCATCTATTTCTCTAAGAGAGATTTCTCTTATTCCGAGATATTTCCTAGACCTAGGTGACTGCCCAGTCTGTTGGTCCCCCTTTTTTTTAATCAGGCTTTCGTCTCTTGATCAGAGCCTCGCAGCAACAGAAGTGACTCTCCAGTGAGTCAGAACTCAGGTTCCTGCTTCCTTGCTTGCTTCAACTTAACAGATGACATGCTCCTTTCCTGACCATAGGTCAAATAGGTCTTTTTCTGAGATGGCTTCTCAAATATTCACACCTTCGGTTCCTGCGCACTGGTTCCATGCCAGTTGCTCACGAAGCTATTATCTCCGAGTGCATGACAGAGCTGTGAGGTTTGTTTTTTCTGCAAGGCAAACTAGAGTCCTTCCTACTCCCTTCAGGGAGGCCAGAGTGAATAGTGCCTCACTGCATTGAGTCACTTCTGCCACTATTCAGTCACTTTCGACTAATGGGTTAGCCCTAACTTGGTCCTGCTGTGTCCCTCCTCGATGCACATTTGCCTCTTTTTGCCTTAGAAATCCAACCTCTGTTTTTTTCTGTTGGAATGTTTTTCTGCAGTGGATACGTCCTCCTGTACACTTTTCCTTTGTTCCCTGAGTTCAGGGACTGCTACTACAGTTGTACACGCAAGGGCAGGATGATTCCTTTTTTGGAATATGATGTGGGTAGGATCTGGTTCTACTAGACCACCACAAGAGGCTTCTAAGTCGTGCTTGGCCTTCCAACAGAAAGGTTTCAGTGACTAAGTGGAAACCACTCTCTTTGATGGGCTAACCCCACCTGGACCCCCTTTTGCTCACCAAGTAAGGGGTTCAAGTGTTCTTGGACCTGTTGTTCACAGGTCAGCCATACTTGGTAGTGGGGGTTTCCATCTGCACTTTTCGGTCTACCCTGAACCGGTAGACTTTACCTCTGGCTCTTTCAGCTCCTGACATCCTTTTGCGTTAGATTAGTACATGTCTTTGACACTATTAATTTTGGTCCTATACCAAATTGTGAGGCCGGGTGTTTGCCGCTCTCCTAGAGTGGTTGAGGCTTCCTGGCAGTTTTATTTTGTGTCCATTGCAGTCGTCTGCAAAGTGGTGAGTTACAACTCCAGCACTTATCTTGTAAGCACTATATTCTAGATGCTCTTTCCAAGACACCTCTTTTTATTAGCAGGACAGTCCTTGGCTGTCCTTTCTGAGTGAACCCTATCTCCTCCACCCTACTCAGGGTTGTTGGTTTTAGCTCGGTACTCTCCATTTAGTGTGAATGAGTGATGGAGACTTAGTCCAGGAAGGTATGGAAACTACGTACTTACCATAATTATTGATCTTCTTGGACAGTCTCCATCACTCATTCACATGCCCACCCACTATCCCCTGGGTTCACTCGTTTTCTTTCCTGGTCTTCATGATCCTGTGGTTCAGGCTGTGAAGTCATTGTTTCTTGACCCTTCTTGCAAGGGTCATCTGAGCCCTCTCAGGCCCAGAAACTCAGGATAAGTTATTTTCATTAGTTACGCTGCACCTCCTCGGTCGAAAAGGTACTGACGCAGTTGGAGGGTCGATGTCGAGATAGCGTACACAGGCGTGAGCTAGTTTCACGGTGCCCACATGTGTGGTCCTGTCTCGGCACTGACCCTTCTGAAAACTGTTGGCTCCCGCTTGATCCTAGCACCTCCAGCGCTATCCCATTAGTGTGAATGAGTGATGGAGACTGTTCAAGAAGATCAATAATTACGGTAAGTACGTAATTTCCATTTTTTCCACCCCTGTCATCATCTACAGGGATATTCCCAGTTAACTGACCAATATGGCATGATAGGCTGTGCATTATTGTAGGATAACAGCACACCTCAGGAAGTGAGGCATGAGGCAATGCTGAGTGCATTAAGCACTCGAGAAGTGCTGTTATCCCACAATTACACATATCCTGGAGTGCCTTACTGTGATTATTAAATGGTTCCTCTGTTTTTTATTTTAAAAAATTAGTAATGAGGTTCAGGTAGTTGGGTATTTCTGACCTGTGCTGGAGTAGTGTATGGTCATATGATCACATCTGACCAATCACAGATCTTGGTTTCTCATACCCGTTTTATAATCTGGGATATACCCTGGTTAGACTTGTTCATTGTCATGCAGATGGACGGAGGATTTTGTTCCCCTTTACCTACTGCTAGCATGAACCGTGCCATATAACCTCACTGTACAGCATGCCAGTGTGAAAGAAACAAGCTCCCTGGCCAACCCACAGGGGTCACTGCACTGCTGGTACCCACCACCAGCCATTCCCAGATGAAGCACACTGACTGTCTTCTGGCAGCTACGTGCAGCCTGGCTTGCCTCCTCACATGGTGACCGAAGTCCGCTCCTGAACACCGGTTGTCTGCATGGCCGCACAATACACAGCTGCTGGGCCAGCAAGGCAGCTTGCTTGATGATTTTCCACCCACAGCAGCAAGCCATATCATGTGATAAACTGGTTGCGGAGACCATCCAGGATGGACATCCGGAGCTGGTAGAATGGTGTGCTAAAGCAGCCACCAGGAGGATTTATCACCCCACGGTTTGGTGGAGCTTCCATTAAAACAAGGGATGGTGGTGCTGTTGATGAACTGGGCAGTAGAATTCGTCCCAGAATCAGAAATGGAATGAGAGTTCTATTCAGGGTACTTGCCAGTACCCCAGAAGACAGTGGTCTATGCTCCAGTCTAGACCTTAAGCACCTGAACAACTTTGTTCGAGAAAGAAGTTCCAAATGGTGTCCCTTCTTCCACTCCTGAAGTTTCAGTACTGGCTGGATTACCTTGGTATGAAGGATGTTTTCTTAAAAGATGCCTCCCTGCTATTTAAGGTCCTACACAGGTTAGAATTCATATATCTAAAAAAAATCTCCTGATGCCGTATGCCCCAAACCATCCCCTACACTCTGTCAAAACAAACTTATGGTTCCTCACTTGTTTAAAAACCTCAAGGTGGCAGCACAGCTGCCTTGGAGTTTGCTTCCACCTTACATCTGGGCGTGATCTTTAGTGGAGCTTTTTAAGACACAGTTGAAGACTTGCTTCTTCTCTCTTGCATGTACCTCTTCTATAGAGTCATACTCAACCCCTCCTCCATCCCCTGGGCTCATGTGTTCCTGTGTAGCAGGAACTGATGTTGTTATTGTTTTCTCCCTACCACATGTTTTTGGCTGGACTGTAAAGAAGTTATTTCATCACCCATAATTACTGGGATGTTATGTTTGGCCATCTTACACCTTTATAGAATTTGTTTGTTACTTTAGATGAGCTTTCCTGCTTTGATATTTTGTGTTTTGTTTGTGACCTCAGCTTGAAAGGAGAACTGGAGGGAGGGTTCAAGCCATACCAAATATACCAGGTAGTCTTGTGTGAGACATCAGCCTAAATCAATGTGGTCTGCCCAAAAAGTCCAGTTTATTTATCATTTATTTATTATGCTTTTGTTAACGGGTAGGTACACTAGACAAAACATATGCCTATTTTCAGGTACGACCCGGGAGAGTACAGGAAATACAATTTTGAAATATATTTGACAACTCGGGTACAGATACATTCGGTATACAGAGTCAGAGCATACATAAAATGATCAAGTGGTTACACACAGTAGTACTTATGCTTTAAGAAACAAGTAGTGCAGAGCATAAAAGTAGGGATATAAAAATACTATTATATTTACAACTGTGGGACCCCAGCAAGGAGGGCCCCCCAGTACTGATTATGTCCATGAGGTCCTCGTGCCTCTGACCAAAGTGTGTGACTCTATGGAAGAGATACTCTTAATAGATCGAGAATTACTGGTAAACAGTTTTCCTTCACCAGTTTGATTAAGGAAACTTAGTTTCTTGGCAGACAGATTTTGTCAGTTGCAGTACCCATCTCACAAGCATATATTAGAAACTCCTTGGTCATCTGGCATCATTGGATCACTTGTTTCATGTGCCACATTATATAAGAAAGCCTTGCAAATAGATTTGAAACCACATTGATTACACCCAGTTACAGTTTACAAGTTCCCAGAAAAACAGTCCCAAATGCTCAGTGGTAGACAAACATCTCAGCTTGTTGAAGGGATAACTACTATACTGTAGTTATTTAGTTGTAATTTTTGTCCAAGAAAGGCACACAGAGCTGTGACAGCTTATTTCCAGGTGCATGCTGGGGAGTGGGTTACATGGATGTGTTGTTGACCAGGGCAGCAAGGAACACCTCGTACTTTTACATTCTCACCCCCCAGATATTCTTCTACATTCCTAACTCTCTGCAATAGCCTCCTAAGCAGAGCTACCCGGAGAAAATGGAACTATATGCTAATGATAGAACCTATCATTGGCTTGTGCCACTTATCCAAACTGCTGCCTTTATCAGCTGCAACGATCCACTAATGTATCAGATTTCTTTCACCGCCTGACAAGTCAAGATGCCTCAGAGACTTCCCTCTCAGTCATTCCTTGTGTGTTTCTTCACTGACTATAAGTAGTTTATATTTATTATTCTTACTGCTGCCTTTATTTCTGTTTTAATTCTTACCGTTCATCTAGTTTAGCGTTATTTTAGTGTTTTTAGTGTATTTTTCTCGGTTCCGCATAGTTCGGTATAACCGTTGAGGACCGAGCTTTAGTTCCTTTTCTGAAGTTTTTATTTTTTTTATCGCCGGTTTAATTTGACTAATGTTAGTATTTAATTTAAATAAATTGTTTTTTGTAACCACTAACCCGGTTTCTGTGAACCACTAACCAGGTTCAATTTCTTCGGTTCCCAGTTCATTATCGGAATCCTCATCGGTTCCTAAACTGACCGCAACCGTAAAAAAAAAAAAAAAAGAGTGATTTCTTTATTTGTGGTTCTATTTTTCTTCATCATTTTGAAGATGGCAGAAAAACCAAAGAAAAAGACTGGACTCCCAGGGTTTAAAAACTGCCTTAAGTGTGGGGACGTTTTAGCCAAGGCAGATAAGCATGATTTATGTGTAGTCTTCCTGGGAAATGATAATTTTTCTGCAGACTGTGATATCTGCAAATCATTTCCTCAGAAAACAATTGAAAAAAAGGCTGGAAAGACTCCAAAGAAAACTGGGGAAGGGTGCCATGGGTTCTGACCAACCCACACCCTCTAAGAATGCAGGTGAAACCGCAGTACTTATTCTGAACACCTCTGACAAGGATGCAGCAACTTCCAGTAAAAGGGTGGGTGATCTGGCTGACTTTCTGGTCCCCACCAAAAAGTCAAAGAAAACAAAGCACATTGAACCCCTGGCTGAGAAACGAAAGGGGGTTTCATCTGTGCCTCACAGTCTGCCATCCTCAGAGGAAATTTCCCAAGCCATGAAGGTTATACAGGCATTGCAGGGTTTTATACTTGCTCCAACCCTTCTAACACCAATTCAGTCCAGTGGTCCTTCTTCTGACCCAAACTCATCTTAGGAGCAGATGGAGTTTGAGGATTATGATTTACCTGAAATAGATGGTGAGCCTACTGAGCCTGAGATCTCACCTGAACAAGAATTTGGTTTTCCTCCAAGACCAGAGGACATCTCCTCTCATTTTTCCTTTGTAAGGACACTAGTGGATGCCCTTGATCTGGTTACACACAGAGGTGATAGAAGATGAGGAAGAGGCTGAATAGAAGAAAATAATGGGGTTAACACCCACAAAAAATACTGCTCCCTATTAACAAGTTCTTTAAGAAAGACTTGTTTAAGATTTTGCAAACTCCAAATTCTGCCCCACCTCTGGACAAGAAAGTGGACAAAAAGTATCAACTGGACAGACAGGGGGCTGAATTCCCCTTCTCCCACCCTGACCATCAGGGGATAGTCCAGCAGGCAGCCTGTGAGAAGGCTAGGGTGCCATTAACATCACACCCGCCTGAGAAAGACTCACGCAGAATAGATAGTATGACCAGGAAAGGATACCTAGCAGCCTCATTGGGAGTCAGACAGGCTAATTACCAAGCTTACTCTGCACAGTATCAGAAATCACTGTGGCAGTCTGTATTGGCCATGGCAGAGAAGGCTCCATCTCCCCTCTCTGATGATCTGGCTGAGACAGCCAGGTTTGGGCTGGAAGCAGCAAAGTACCAATTTCAAATGGCAGCAGATGCCAGTGATGATGCTGCCAGATGGATGGCCCTTACCATAGTCCTTAGGAGGTTGGCATGGCTCAGGGCTACTAATCTTACACAGGACACCCAAGCCACGGCTATGGATTTCCCTGTGGAGGATCATTCTCTATTTGGCCAACAGACTGAGGCCTACGTGAAGAAGGTGGATGAATATAAGGTCATCTATAAAAGCAACTCAGCAAAGGAGAGAACCTCTTCCTCCTATAGACCTAACGGAAGGGGAGGCAGAGGTCAGAAAGCCTATACTAGACCATTTAATCAGGTCCAGACTGTCCCCCAATATCAACAATACCTACAGCAGACAGGGTATTTCAGGGGCAGAAGTAGGAGGGGTTCCAGGAGAGGATCCCAAACTACCCAAGCTCAGCCCCAAGCTAAACATAACCCCTGACTTAATGATCAAGGCCGCCTTCCCTCTCCTGGTAGAGAGCAGGCTGGCTCACTACTTCTAGGCTTGGCAGTCCATTACCACAGACAAGTGGGTCCTGGAGGTAGTGAGTCAGGATCTGCCCCTAAGTTTCAAGTCTTTCCCTCCCTTGAGAACAAGGGTGTTCAAACCAGCTTCCCTCTTTGAGAAAAAACTCTTGGAGAAGGAGGCCCAAAGCCTCCTCCTGGTGAAAGCAGTGCAACATGTTCCACCTCAGCAGAAGGGAAGGGGTTTCTATTCAAGATACTTCCTCACATGAAAGAAAAATGGGGAGTGGTGACCTATTCTAGACCTCAGACTACTGAACAAGTACTTAATAAAGCTAAAGTTTAGAATGGTCGCATTGGCTATGATTCTGCCAGTCATTCAGCAGGGAGACTGGCTAGCATCTTTGATCTAAAAGATGTCTAATTCCACATCCCCATAAAAGAATCTCACAGGAAATACATCAGATTAAGACTTCCATCAGGACATTATCAGTTCTCAGCCCTACCTTTCAGTCTCACTTCAGCACCAAGGGTTTTCACAAAGAGTCTGGTAGTAGTAGTGGTGGCACACCTAAGAAGGTTAGGTGTATCAGTCTTCCCTTATCTTGATGACTGGCTGGTGGTGGAAAGTTCACCTCAGCAGGTGCAAGATCATTTACAGGTAACACTAAACCTGTTACAGTCACTGGAATTCCTGGTAAATCAGGAGAAATCCATCCTCACTCCAGTACAGGTTCTGCATTTCATAGGAGCAGAACTGAACACAGTAGAGGGAAGAGCTTTCCTCCCTCAGGACAAGGTGAAAAGTATCCTGCAGACAGCTGCCTCATTCAGGCTGAACGAGCCTAAGTCAGCAAGACAGTTTCTGCAACTTCTGAGACATATGGCTGCAGCAACAGGTACAGTTTTGGAGGCCAGGTTCCAAATGAGAGATATACAGTTTCACCTCAGGGCTACACTGGTGCCAAAGGAAAGACAATCTTTCAAAGTCAGTTCTAGTAGCAAGAACATGGCTGCATGCCCTGCAGTGGTGGAAGGAAGCAGACAACCTCAGGGAAGGGGTACCCTTCCAAAGGGAAACCCCATCAGTCATTCTTACAACCGACACCTCTCTGTTAGGGTGGGGTGTTCACTTAGGGGAACACACCACTCATGGAACCTGGTCCAGCGCAGAGTCACTCCAGCATATAAATCTGTTAGAGCTAAGGGCAGTGTTCTTGGCCCTGAAAATATTTGCCTATCTGGTACTAGGGAAAGTGGTGCAGGTCAGAACAGACAACATCACAACAGTGTACTACATAAACAAGCATATCCGCTATGCACAGAAGCAATGAAGATCTGGAGTTTGGTTTACTCACTGAAGGCCTCCCTACAGGCCATTCATGTGCCAGGGAAGGACAATACCCTTGCAGATGCCCTGAGCAGAATCAATCAGGCACACCACGAGTGGTCCATCAACAAGCAGGTACTGGATTCAGTATTCAGGAGGTGGGGCACACCAGAGATAGATCTCTTTGCATCCCAAGAGAATCATCATCTGTCCCTCTTCTGCTGCAGACCACCAGCCAAGGGTTGAATCCCACTGGATGCTCTGACACGGGACTGGTCAGGAATAAGCCTATATGCTTTTCCCCCTTTTCCTCTCATTTTCAGATTCCTGATCAAACTTAGGTCACAACCTGAATCAATGATCTTGATAGCACCAGACTGGGCAAGACAGCCATGGTACCCTGTTACTCTCCATGTCTATAGCCAAACCAGTACATCTACCAAGTAGGCAAAATCTGCTGACCTCACACCAGGGCAAGATTCTGTATCCAAATCTCAGATCTTTCAGACTCAAGGCATGGCTCTTGAGGACTTAGAATATGCAAATTTAAAACTCTTTCAAAGTGTCTTAGATATCCTGAAGGGATATAGAAAGCCTTCAACTAAGAAAACTTATGCCTCAGAATGGAAGAGGTTCTCTGTTTGGTCTGCTTCCAAGGATATCTTTCCCACTCTATTGGGGATCCCAGCTGTTCTGGATTATCTTACCTACTTACACTCCCAGGGGCTGCAACATATATCCCTGAAAGTGCATCTAGTATCACTATCTGCTTACATTTCTGCTGGGAGGAGCACCTCCCTCGCATCCAATCCCATTTTCAAAAGGTTCTTTAAAGGCCTGTGCCATTTGCACCTACCTATTAGGGAACCAGTACCGGTATAGGACCTGAACATATGCATTGCTCAGCTCATGAGACTCCCTTTTGAGCTTATGGCCTCAGCACACCTAAAGTATGTTACTTGGAAAACTGTTTTTTCTGGTTGCTATTACTTCAGTTAGAAGAATTAGCGAGTTTCAGGCTTTGTGTATCGAGCAGGACTATCTTTTCTTCCACAGAGACAAGGTAGTGCTGAGAACAAATAGAAAATTCCTCCCCAAGGTTCTTTCTGATTTTCAACTAAACCAGTCCATTACCCTACCAGTTTTCTTCACTGAACATACTAGTTCAGGTGAGTGCAGACTCCATAATCTGGATGTCAAAAGAGCATTAAGTTACTACATGACCCACACCAGGGATCATAGACATGACAAACAACAGTTGTTCCTGACTTATGGGGATGTGGGTAAAGGTAACCCAGCTACAAAAAGAGGTCAGTTTCTCACTAGATGGTCCAGTGCATTAGGTTCCGCTATTCAAAAGCTGGTAAGGAGCCCCCAGCAGGGCTGAGGGTTCACTCCACTAGGGGCACATCTGCTACCATAGCAGCATCCAGAGATGTCCCATTAATGGAGCTACCTGGAGAACAGTACACACCTTCACTAAACACTATATGTAGCCTGGACACCCAGTCCAGAAGTGATGCCAGGTTTGGCACAGCAGTCCCGCAGAGCCTCTTTCCAAAGTAGGTTCTATGTCCACCTCCAGCTACTGCTTTGAAGTCTGCAGAGAGTTAGGAATATAGAAAAATACCTGGGGTGAGAAGAAAAAATTACTTACCACAGTAATCATGTTTCTTCCAAGGTACTCTTCTATATTCATAACTCTCCCACCCTGCCTCCCCTTCCAGAACCAGAGCCTCTGCACTCCTAACTGAGTATTTAATAATGAAGTCCCGAACACTGGCACACATTGTTTTAGCCCTAATGGGAGGAGTTTACTTCCCTTCTTTTTCCAGGTGATCCTGGCATTCAGGGGGGTTGGGTGTACAGTATAATGATACTTATGGTTTTTACTGTTATGGACAGCTTAGTTTTGTGATAGGTAGATAGATGGATAGATAGATAGATAGATAGATAGATATAGATAGATAGATAGATGAAGTTATAGCTAAGGTTGCCTTGTAGGCTCCTCAGAAATCTGATACATTGGTGGAACATTGCAGCCGATAAGGGAAGCAGTTTGAATAATTGGCAAGAGCCAATGATAGGTTCTATCATTAGCAAATAGTTCCATTTTCTCTGGGCAGTTCTGCTTAGGAGGCTGACTGCAGAGAGTTATGAATATAGAAGAACACCTTGGAAGAAACAAGATTGCTATGGTAAGTAATTTTTTCTTAGGTGTCTTGGGATCTTTTAACTTCCACCAGGACAGCCATTAGAGATGTGCAGAAGGCACCGCAGTTTAATGTCTCATCCAAAGGATGGCACCTCAGCAGTACAGCACCCTCATCCCGCCACTGCATTGCTATGTCAGTATTGGGTATTAGTTCAAAATCGTCATCGAGGATATCTCCTCTATTAGGCCACACCTTTGGAACTATAAACCGTCAGTGACAGGACCACTCAGAAACTTTTCTCTAGTCAGGGGCCGCCCACAATGATGTGCAGCATCAACGCGTATATAACCCAGGCAATCCCATCATTCCTCAGTTCTTTCTCCCATCGTCGATCACTCTTGTCGAACCTACTGAAGGAAACAACCTTGAAGAAGCCGTTGCCTTTTGTTATTTTACTATTGTGGTCTCTATATGCCACTGAAATCGAAAGAGCCTTTATTTCACTATTGTAAGTTCAGTTTATTTATTTATTGAGAGAATCGGAATTACAATCCTTTGAGTCATAGACTCTTTTGCAAAGGATCCACGTCAGTACAGGAAAGCACAACTATTACATTAATAACAGTAATACATAGGCCACTCGGTACAGTGTATTTACATTACATATTAGTTACCATCTCAGAGGCCTGGGAAGACCCTAAGTCACAGTTGTGAGGCAAGTCTGTTTACAGAAATTCGGAGGGTCGTAAACAGAACCCTGAGTCAGAGTGAAGTTACAGCTGGATAGTGGGAACTAAGGATGTAGTCATAGGATAAGCTAGGTCTTTATCCATGACTATGTTATCTTTGGTGAACTGACAATGGGGAGGAGTATTAGATACAACTGCAGGTATCAGAGTCAAGGAGAAGGTTCATGATGCCAGCTTTGAATTGTCCAAGACTAGGGGCCTGGGAGATGGAGGGTGGTAGGTCGTTGAGCCAGAGGGGAGCACGATAACGGAAAAACCTTTGCCCTAAAGAGGTCCTGCATTGGGGAACTAGGAGGGAGGTAGTAGTATGGCTCCTAGTGGCCCATTTATGTGATACTGGCTGAATGAGGGGGTGGAGGCCTATGGCTGTTAACTACATAAGTATTTTTTTGGCTTGGAGGCATGTGTGGTACTTAAGCCTCCCTTCGAAGGTCAGCCAGTCTGCAAGCTTGTAGAGCTGCACATGTGGGTTAATCTATCGCAGCCATTGACCAGACGGCAAGCTCTGTTGAGAGCTAGGCTGATGCAGTATAGGGCGGTTTGGTCTGCGGTGCGTAGATTACAATGCCGTAGTCCACAAGGAGAGGACAGAGCAGGATACAGCGAGACGCAGGGCCTGAGGGGGTAGGCAGTGCTTATGTCTATATAAAATCCCCAGTCTGGTGTTTACAGCGGAGGAAAGGTGTTGAATGTGTGTGTGGTAGGTGAGGGATGTGTCCAGGGTGACACCTAGGTATTTGAAGGTAGAGACTTGTTTGAGAAGGAGGCCCTGCGCGTTGGCTATAGTAAGGGGGGGTGCTACAGAGAGGGCTCTGACGATGGGCAAAGATCATGGTCTTTGTCTTGTTGTAGTTGAGTATTAGGCGATGCTCAGTGAACCAGGATTCTAATTCTTTGAAAAAACCTTGTAGGGCAGATTGGAGGGAGTGAGGATGGGGGTGTTTCCAGAAAACAACTGTGTCATCTGCATAGAGTAGGCACTTCCCACTACAGGCTTGAGGGAGGGAGTGTAGGAAGAGAATGAAAAGCAGTGGCCCTAGAATAGACCCTTGCGGGACACCCGTTAGGACAGGTTTAGTGGAGGAGAGAGTGGTGTTGATTTTGACCTGTTGCGTCCGGTCGGAGAGATAGTCTTTGAGCCAGGAGATGGTCTCAGGGCAGAAATAGTAGGCAGGAAGGGAGTGGAGAAGTAGGGCATGAATGACTGTGTCAAACGCGTTTGTCAGGTCGACATAGATTGCACCTGCTACAGAGCCCTGTTCCAGGGCTTCTTGTATGTACGATGTAAATTCGAGGAGGGCAGTTGTGGTGCTGTGACCCCCTTCCGAAGTCATGTTGTTCTTGGCAGAGCAGATTATGTTTGGCTAAGTAGTCTGTGATTTGGTCTGACACGATTTTTTGAGAGTCTTTTGGGGGGGGGGTAGGATTGAGATGGGTCGGTAACTGCTAGGGGAAGTGGGGTCACCACTTTTCAGAATAAGTGTTATAATTCTGTTTTTCCATAGAGCAGGAATTGGCTGAGGCGTAATGACCAGTTGAGTATTTTGGTAAGATGTGGCAAGGTCACATCCAGCGTTAGGCGGAGAAT
The DNA here is from genome assembly GCA_016271365.2 of Neoceratodus forsteri. Lineage (NCBI taxonomy): Eukaryota > Metazoa > Chordata > Ceratodontiformes > Ceratodontidae > Neoceratodus > Neoceratodus forsteri. The sequence continues at coordinate 360,600,875 of JADMNL010000024.1, forward strand.
TTTGAGGTCGATGGAGTCACTGCTATAGCGTGAGGTTGCCAAAGGCTTTAGATGGGTAGCACATGGCCTCCCAGCAGGAGGGCGATCTCTTGGCCGGAAGGGAGGGGGACCTTAGTGCCTAGGTTGCCTGAGGGGCAGTTAGGGACCGGGTCAAAGTGGTTATTCGGGAGTATGTGACTAAGGTCTGATAAGGTGGTGTTTAGGGTATTGGAGATGGTAGTGGGATCCTGGGATAGGGTCCCATTGACTTGAAGCTGCGCAGGGGCATGGGAGGCGGTTTTCCCACAGAGCTCCTCCTTAATATTGTTCCAGAGTTTTTTCCCTGAGCCCCATGTGGTGGTGAGGGATTGCCTGTAGTAGTTTGCCTTTGCTTGCCTCAAGGGCCAGGTGCAATTGTTTCTGGCCGCTCTGTAGAGCTGTCTGTCATGGGGTGTCTGGGAGTTTAGGGCCTTATGCCAGAGGTTGTCTCTGTGGTGCATCTGGTCAAGTAGGGGCTGCGAGATCCATGGGGTATCCCTGTTTTTCAGGATCTGTTTTGTGAAGGGGGAGAAGATTATCGCAGGCAGCGTTAAAGGTGGTGATAAAGTAGATGAGGGCAGCATCTACAGTTTGGGTGGTGTAGATGGGTGACCAGTCGCATGAGGTAAGGAACGTTCTTAGGCGAGAGAGGGATCCTTCTTTGAGACACCGTTGTACTGTAATTCTAAGGGGGTTGGGTGGGAGTTTATTAGACCACCTGCAGGCGACTGGGGAGTGGTCACTTATCGCGTCCGGGAGAACTTTAATCTTGGAGAGGTTGTTGGGGTGGTTAGTAAGGATAAGGTCGATAAAAGTGGAGGATCCAGTTCTTGGGTCATTTCTGGTGGGGGATTGGACAACCTGGGAGAGGCCATAAGCAAGGATGGCATCTTTGTAAGTAGTTGATGTGGGGGATAGCCAGTTTACATTGAAGTCACCCGTTATAATTACTTCACTCCTGGAAGGGAGATGGGAGATGCTGGTCAGTACAGAATCAAAGGCTAGCTTTTGGTTCATGGGGGGGATGTATACTGACACATAAAATATATAGTGTTTTACCAGGATTGCCCCGGGTGACCTTGATGGTGATAGCTTGGACACCATGGGCAGGTGGGGGAAGGGGGATAGAGAGGGCTTGCAGGGACGTTTTGATGTAGATGGCACATCCACCTCCCGCTTGCCTAGCCTGTTGGTTCAGAAGATGGAGTAGCCATTGAGGGTGACAGTGGTGTCTTGGATGCTTTTTGAGAGCCAGGTCTCTGATAAGGCAAGGACGTCAGGGTCGTGTAGTGCGATCCAGCCTTGGAGGGAAGTGAATTTCCTGGGTAGGCTACAGATATTGAGGGAGGCCAGGAGTAGGCTGCTGTGTCTATCCTCCTTAGAAGCTGAAGCAGCAGCAGGGGGTCCTGGATTATGGTGCACATTACCTGAAAGTAGGAGTAGGAGGCGAGTATACCGAATAAGGGCTAACCGACGCAGTTTGGGTGAGGAGTGGTGGTGTTGAGATGCTGATAGGTTTTTCTTGGGCCAGCTCAGTATTGGGAGGGAACAGACAAATTGGGCTAGCAGAGTTGGATCCATGGTGTGATGCGGGCTCGGGGCAGGTGGTATGAGAGAGTGGGATTCCAGGGTGGTCCTGGTGGTAGTGCAGCTTGGGTAGTGGGTATAATTGTTGTTTAGTTGTACTGGGGTGATAGGAGAATGAAAATGCCATGGGGTGGGCATTCCTTGGGGGCAATTAGCAGACCATGTTAGTGGGTCCCATGATAGAGGCTCATCCATTGTTGGATAGAGAGGGGTAGGAGATAACAAAATGGGAGTATTGAGGTAAGTAGAAAAAGCTTTTGAAGGTAGATTCTCATGTTTATTTATTTTTTTATTGGTTGGTTTTTGCTGAGTGAGTTATTGAGTGCACTTGGGTGGCCTCTAGTGGTTAGCGAGTATAGGCTGCAGATGGCAGAGTGGGCTGATAGGTTTCTTTCGACCAGGTGATGTAGGTTATATAAAGAAATGTTGAGCAAGAGTGGTGGTAGGGGTGGCGGGGCTAACACTACAATACAGGGCTTGTAGGCAGCAAGCGAGCAGACACTCAATCAGGCTCCTCCAGGGCTTTCTGCGATCTGTACCTACGGTTTCAGCGTGGGGGAGGGCAGCTTCGGGACCCTCATGACCTTTTAACACCATGGTCCAGCTGTGGACAAAGGAGAGGTAAAAGGGACAGGTTTATATTAGGTAGGAGACTGGTGAGTGGGCTAACAGATTTAAATGCTCCAATTGCTGGACAGGTGCCCGGAGTGAAACTGGAGTGAGCTCTGTGGCTGCTGAGCTGGGTAACACTCGCGGTTTTCGTACGCAGCAGGAACAACAGGGAGCCCTTTGTGAGATGAGGATAATAAAGGATTATAAGATTAGGTTCAGGCTGGTGGCCAAATGTGCTGCTAAACTTTAGGATTAAATTAAAGTTGGGTGTATCTAGCAGGCTGGGAAGTCCGTGGGCCAATTCACTATGGCCAAGTTTGTTTTTTTTTTTTTTTGGGGGGGGGGTTTGAATAAACACTTGGTGCCAAAAGCAAAGACTGCCTTGAAAGCAACTGCAGGCAGCAGGCTACGGAGGCTTTGGCAACAAACTGGAGTACAAAAAAACTATCTCCACGTGTAACAGAAATTAATCCCCTTTAGCACATTCAGTTAGAAATTAATCCTCTTTAGCTCATTCTGTTTAAACAAAGTTAATCCCCTTTAACGATATCACTTTTAAACTTCAGCAAACATCAGTACAGTAACAGCACAATAACACCACTACAATACAGGGCTTGTAGGCAGCGAGCGAGCAGACACTCAGTCAGGCTCCTCCAGGGCTTTCTGCGATCCGTACCTGCGGTTTCAGCGTGGAGGAGGGCAGCTTTGGGACCCTCACGACCTCTTAACACCGTGGTCCAGCTGTGGACAAAGGAGAGGTAAAAGGGACAGGTTTATATTAGGTAGACTGGTGGGTGGGCTAACAGATTTAAATGCTCCAGTTGCTGGACAGGTGCCCGGAGTGAAACCGGAGTGAGCTCTGTGGCTACTGAGCTGGGTAACACTCGCGGTTTTCGTACACAGCAGGAACAACAAGGAGCCCTTTGTGAGATGAGGATAATAAAGGATTATAAGATTAGGTTCAAGCTGGTGGCCAAATGTGCTGCTAAACTTTAGGATTAAATTAAAGTCTGGTGTATCTAACAGGCTGGGAAGTCCGTGGGGCCGGATTCACGATGGCCAAGTTTTTTTTTTTTGGGGGTGAATAAAGACTTGGCGCCAAAAGCAGAGACTGCCTTGAAAGCAACTGCAGGCAGCAGGCTACGGTGGCTTTGGCAACAAATTGGAGTACAAAAAAACTATCTCCACATGTAACAGAAATTAATCCCCTTTAGCACATTCAGTTAGAAATTAATCCCCTTTAGCTCATTCTGTTTAAACAAAGTTAATGCCCTTTAACGATTTCACTTTTAAACTTCAGCAAACATAAGTACAGTAACAGTAAAATAACATCACTACAATATAGGGCTTGTAGGCAGTGAGTGAGCAGACACTCAGGCTCCTCCAGGGCTTTCTGCGATCCATACCTGTGGTTTCAGCGTGGGAGAGGGCAGCTTCGGGACCCTCACGACCTCTTAACACCGTGGTCCAGCTGCGGTTTCAGCGTGGGGGAGGGCAGCTTCAGGACCCTCACGACCTCTTAACACAGTGGTCCAGCTGCGGTTTCAGCGTGGGGGAGTGCAGCTTCGGTTAGAGTTAGAGAATTTACAAAGAAGACACACATTTGGTTTGTCTGTGCTGTTTGGGCCTTTCTCATAGTGTGACAGCTTGTTAGATTTGCCAGAGTTTTGACCAGGCTACAAGGCAACACCATAAGAAAGCTCTAGAAATGTTCCTTTCCTTGAAAGCATTAAAAGCCATGATGACAGAAACGGGCTCAAAATCTACTTCTCCCTGGTCATCATCCAGAAAACAGTCATCAAAATTGAAGGACAAGGAAAATGACAGGGCATCATCTTGGACCTCCTCTTCATCTGGCCATAGGCACAAACGCAAGGACAAAGATAAATCCGCTTTGCTGTCAAGGTTCCAGTCACCATTGAGAACAGGTACATCCTTGTCAATGCCCGCTCCCGTGGCATTGACAGAAGAGCGCCCCCTGCCCCCAACCATCATTGAGACACCAAGGCATATCTCAGGCACTGTTGTACCTACTATGGATGGTATGATGCCATCGTCGTCGGGATCCAGCCCCTCGATGCAGTTAGTCCCAGATCCTTTTCAGGGTGTCATCAACTCCCAGGCTGTGCTAGCGTTGTTTTCTAAAATTATTCAACACATTCTGCCAGGGTTGCCATTGCAGGCACTTGTTTGACTGACATGGCCTTCTGATGTGCAGCCCCTTTCGAAGGATTCCAGTAGCATACCACATATTCCTGCCTCTCAGCTGCCGCTCCTTCAGCGGCTCCCATTGTCATTTGTAATGTTGATGATGAAATGAAATGTAATCCTGACCTCATGGGTTTAGAGGAGGTATATGTGGGTGAAGAGCAGTTTGAATGAAACCCACACTCTAGTTCTACGCTCATGTCCTGTAGTGAGGATTTACTGGTTTATGCCCTGAGGTCTCCTCCTGAGGACTCCTCTTTCCAAGCCATGATGCAGCAAATTCAGTCTGCCATGGGCTTTGATGTAGAACAGGAAGATTCCCCTAAAAGGAATCTAATGGAGTTTTTAGAGGTGCCTTGCACGCCCCCCACTATTATTCCACCTATGTATCCTGCCATAGAGGATGCTACGTTTGCAGCATGGCATAGGCCTAACTGCCTACCTGCAGTTCCTAGAAAGGCTGATAAGCAGTATCCTGCCCAGCTGCTAGGTCTTATTTTGCTAACTAGCCTGAAACTGACTCAGTGGTCATCATGACTGCTCATGATATGTCTAGGGCTCCTAGACATGTGAGAACTTTACCTCCTGATAAGGAATCCAGGAGGCTGGATATTACGGGCAAACGTACATATGCCTCTGCCTCACTGGGCCTTTGGACTGCAAACTGTCGAGCCCACATGATCAAGTATCAGAACAGCCTGTCGAAAGCTGCTCGTACTGCTGCTCAGGCTTTGCCTGATGGCTGTTCCAAGATTGACCTACTTAAGACATTGTCTGCTGGTGCTGAGGTTGGCAAACATTTGCTACATTCAGCTTATTATGCTTCTGCCAGGGCTGCAGCTTCTGGCATTTGCATGGTTTTGCCACTGATGTGCAGTTGGCAGTTTTGAATACCTCTTTTAAAGGGTCCAAACTGTTTAGCTGTGATGTCGAAGAAGCCTGACTTGGTCTTCAGACTTCTAAAATGACTCTGAGGTCTGTTATGTCATTATACCCCACTTGCACTAGAGGTCGTGGTAGGGGCTCCTTTCACTGGCTTGCTGCCCGGGTAATCATGCTTACTGTCAGCAAAGCCATTATGGGGATGGTGGTCCCCTCCTGGGTCCCCACCCCTTGGTGCCATACAAAAGCACCCAAAGGAATCAGTTCTGGTGGCTCTGCTGCCCGCTGTTTCCATCTGACTCTCTTCCATGTCTTCCCCATCCTCAGCTGTTACCTCTAGGGGTGAGTGTGTGGGGGGGGGGGGTCAGGATCTCCCTGCATCTGAAATAGTGGCAGGAGATCACCACAAACAAATGAGTTCTGAAGCTAATTCCAAGGAGACCTGCTCTGTATCTGCTACAGATCCCACCAGATTATCCTCTCCCTCTTTTCTTTTATCCTCTGGGCTACTTGTCCCTTCTAAAGAAGGAGATTCAGACCTTATTTCAAAAATTTGCCATAGAACTGGTTCCTCCTCAGGAGAGAAACAAAGGGTTCTATTCCAGATGCTTCTTAGTTCCAAAATGGGCAAGGGATCTGCGTCCCATGTTTGATCTCAGCGATTTCAACCTATACATCAAATACAAAATGTTTTGAGTGGTATCCCTTCAGGTTCTGATTCCCCTGCTGCAAATGGGGGACTGGCTGTGTTCTTTGGACATGAAGGGTGGATACTTTCATATAAAGGTCAGGAAATACCACAGACAGTACCTCCACTTTATGCTGGAAGGCGAATACTATTGGTTCAAGATATTGCACTTTGGCATATGCTCTGCGCTGTGGGTCTTTACAAAATGCTTGGCAGTAGTTACAGTGGCCTTTCACAGGGAGGGCCTATATATTTTCCCCAATCTGGATGATTGGTTCCTGAAAGACGGCTCCAGAAAGGTTCTGCTTTACACGCTATCTAACACACATCAGTTATTCAGCAATGTGGGGGTCATAGTGAATGTGCTAAAATCTCTGTTGACTCTGTGCCAGAGACTTCAGTACATGGGGACGGTCCAGGACACAGAGAAGGGATGTGCTTTCCTGCCACAGGACAGGGTAGATACTCTGATTGCCAAGGCACAGTGGGTACACAGGAGGCACTACATGTCTGCACAAACAATGTTACATCTTCTGGGCCTTATGGCTGCGGCCATAGTGACTGTGCCACTGGCTCGCCTCCATATGAGAATCCCTCAGTGGACACTCAGGATCCAGTGGGATTAGTTGACAGACGAGCTGGCCCAAATGACTCTCGACATGTCACCTCTTCGCAGAGTGTTGTTATAGTGGATGGATTGCAAAAACCTACTAAAGGACATACTGTTCCTTGTACCATCTCCTGTACAGGTCCTCACTATGGATGCCTCGGGCTCTGGATGGTGTACTCTTCTTGGCCATTACCAGACACAGTGGTCGTGGACCAAGGTGGAGGCCAAGCTACATATAAATGCCCTATAAATGTGGGCTGTCCTGTACAGTCTTTCAGAATAATCTCTGCCCCGGTCCTCTGCTAATCCAGACACACAATATCAGTGTGGTGCATTACATCAGTAAACAAGGCGGCACTTACTCCTCTCCCCTATGCAGGGAAGCAATGAGGGTGTGGTACTTGACTCTGTCTCATGACCTTCAGTTGTTGGTCATATTTCTCCCAGGTCTCCAAAATGTTTTGACAGATGGGTTAAGCAGGTCTCAGTGAATGGTTTACAAATGGGAACTGTATGGTAAATGACCTCTTTGCAAGATTGGGTCATCCAGAGCTAGAGCTTTCTACATCCCCACACAATGCAAAACTGCTGCGTTTCTGCTCGCTCACTCCAGGGCCTGGAGTTTTTAGGTGAGATGCGTTGCTCTCTCCTGGAAAGGGAAATTGCTATATGCATTTCCTCCCATTCCTCTAATACAGAGGGTTCTGCTCAAGCTACGGGTGAGAGTGCCATTGTTTCATTCTGACCTCACCAGATGCGGTTTCCACTTCTTCAGCATTTGGCTTTTTAATGTCTTTATAAGTGACATTGCAGAAGGACTGGAAGGAAAAGTATGTCTCTTTGCAGATGACACAAAGACCTGCAACAGGGTTGATACACAAGGTGGGGTGGAAAGAATGAAAAGGGACTTGGCAAGGTTGGAGGAATGGTCAGATATATGGCAGCTTAGATTCAATGTAAATAAGTGCAAAGTAATGCACCTGGGAAACAAAAACCCAGGGGAAGAGTACACAATGGGGGGTGAGATACTGACAAAAACAAAAATGGAAAGGGACCTGGGGGTAATCATATCAGATGACCTAAAGGTAGGCCAGCAATGTGAGAAGGCAGTAAGGAGGGCTAGGGGGATACTGAGATGCATAGGGAGAGGCATCACCAGTAGAAAAAAGGAAGTTGTTGGCCCTCTGTACAGACAGTTGGTAAGACCACATTTGGAGTACTATGTACAGTTCTGGAGACCTCATCTCTGCAAAGACATAGACAGGGTGGAGGCTGTCCAGAGGAGGGCAACCAAAATGATGCAGGGTCTGCATCAGAAGACATGACGAAAGACTAAAGGAACTTAAGATGTATAGCCTCGAGGAAAGGGGGGGCATGATAGAAACTTTCAAATACCTCAAGGGAATCAACAAAGTCCAAGAGGGTAGCATCTTTCAGAAAAAGAGATGTGCAAGAACAAGGGGGCACAATTTGAAGATAGAGGGGGGACGCTCAGAGGTAATGTGAGGAAGTATTTCTTCACAGAGAGGGTTGTGGATACATGGAACAGCCTTCCTGAGGAGGTCGTAGAGTCAAAAACAGTGGGGGAATTCAAGAATGCATGGGACAGACATAAGGCAATTCTAGTGGGGGGGTAGGAAGAAGTAGGCTGTTGGTTAACTAGGATCTGCAGCTTATCCATTAGGTAGGGGAAATGGGCAGACTAGGTGGCTCAAGCGGTCCTTATCTGCCATCAAATTCTATGTTTCTAAGTTTCCGTTGGCAGTGGAGCCTCCTGTCCCTCTACCTCTGTGTCAGGCTCTGTTGTCACAGAGCAAGGGGTTCCTAGTACATCCAGACCTGAAATCCCTACACCTGAATGCACAGCTCCTGAAAACATAGCCATTGCATGTTTTGGGGTATACCCTAAGGTTGTTGATGTCCTGCTTGCAGCTAGGAAGCCCTCTACCAGATACTTATTCCCTGAAATGGAAGGGCTTCACTTTGTGGGCTGCTTCCAGGAATATGGACCCCTTTTACATGTCCTATGAATTCTGTGTTGGAATACTTGCCTTCCCTGTCTTGCTCTGTCCTGCAGTATTCCTCTGTTAAGGTGCATTTGGTAGCTGTATCATCTTTCCATGCTCCTATTGATGGTTGCATTGTTGCCCAGTTAGGGATGTTCCATACTTTTCCAAAAAGTATTCTTCATATGAAACTTCCTATCCATAATCTAGTCCCCCCTTGGGACTTGAATTTCATTCTTGAAAAATTGACGTTGGCTCCTTGTGAGCCTGCTGCGAGTTGTGGTTTACATTTTCTATCACGGAAATTTTTTTTTTAAATTGCTATGACCTCTGCTAGAAGGATTTCTGAGCTTCAAGCTCTGATTTGTGAGCCTCCTTATTTGGTTGTTCACAAAGACAGTCTCTTTGTGTACAAATCCTAAGTTTCTACTGAAGGTGGTATCAGAATGTATACTGAATCAAATAATAAGTCTTCCTGTATATTATCCTGAAAATGCCAACCAGAGTGAGGGGCTGCTCCATATTTTAGATATACATAAAATACTGAGTAGACATGGCCTACCTAGACTTTAGCAAGGCATTTGACACAGTCCCACACAAAAGATTAATATACAAGTTAGCCAGCCTGGGAGTGGGTCCCAAGATGACAGCCTGGATAAAGAATTGGTTGGAGAATATGACACAGAGAGTAATAGTAAATGGAGTCCACTCTGAAGAAAGGGGGGTTACTAGTGGGGTACCGCAAGGTTCAGTATTAGGACCAGTCTTCTTCAGTGTCTTTATAAGCGACATTGCAGAGGGACTGGAAGGAAAAGTATGTCTTTTTGCAGACGACACAAAGATCTGCAACAGAGTTGATGCACAAGGTGGGGTGGAAAGGATGAGAAGGGACTTGTCAAGGTTAGAGGAATGGTCAAATGTATGACATCTTAGATTCAATGCTAAGAAGTGCAAAGTAATGCACCTGGGAAACAAAAACCCTGGGGAAGAGTACACAATGGGGGGTGAGATACTAACAACAGCAAAAATGGAAAGGGACCTGGGGGTAGTCATATCAGAGGACCAAAGGTGGGCAAGCAATGTGAGAGGGCAGCAAGGAGGGCTGGGGGGATACTGGGATGCATAGGGAGAGGCATCACCAGTAGAAAACAGGAAGTTATTATCCCTCTGTACAGACAGCTGGTCAGACCCCATCTGGAGTATTGCGTGCAGTTCTGGAGACCCAATCTCCGCAAAGACATAGACAGGATGGAAGCTGTCCAGAGGAGGGCAACTAAAAAGGTGCAGGGTCTGCACCGGAAGACATATGAAGAGAGACTTAAGGAGCTTAGTATGTATAGCCTCGAGGAAAGGAGGGAGAGGGGGGACATGATAGAAACTTTCAAGTACCTCAAAGAAATCAACAAAGTCCAAGAGGGTAGCATCTTTCAAAACAAGAGGTGTGCAAGAACAAGGGGCACAATTTGAAGATAGAGGAGGTCGGCTCAGAGGTAATTTAAGGAAGTATTTTTTCACAGAGAGGGTTGTGGATGCATGGAACGGCCTTCCGGAGGAGGTTGTGGAGTCAAAAACAGTGGTGGAATTCAAGCATGCATGGGACAGTCATAAGGCAATTCTAGGGGGTGGGGGCAGAAAGAAGTAGGCTGCTGGTTAACTAGGATCTGCAGCTTATCCATTAGGTAGGGAAATGGGCAGACTGGGTGGGCCAAGCGGTTCTTATCTACCATCAAATTCTATGTTTCTATGTTACTATATTTATCACACCAAGGACTGCAGAAAGTACTCTCAGCTTTTTGTTTCATTTGCCCCTGGGAAAGAGGGCACTCTTGTGTCTAAACAATGCCTGTCCAAATAGCTGACACGAAGGAAATATGGTAAGGAACTTTCTGGTGTTGTTCGTGGTCACTCCACACAGAATATGGCACTTTTAGTTCAGAAATGTCCCTGCTGTCAACATGTGCTGCAGCCACATGAAGCACGGATCACACTTTCGCTAAACATTACAGTCTGGACATTGTCTCTTGTGGACTTGCTAGTTTTGGGCTTGCTGCACTGCAAGACCTTCTGCCCTGATTACATATCAGACTGTGCCATCCTCCCTGTTGCTATGTACTGCTTGGGAATCATTCCAAAGGTGTGGTAATGGAGAAGATACCTTCGATGACGATAGAACAGTTACATAAGAACTTATAATAGCAGTAGATCCTTGAGGGACTCTCCTCGATTAGGCCATACCATGTCATTCGTCCTTCCCCCTTTTGATTTCAGTGAGGGTTATATCAGATGCTGTGTCTAAAACATTGCTCCATGCATCCTGTCTCCAGCCCCACACCTCTCCTTTTATGCCTGGTGCTGGTATAATCTCCCAGTTCCTCACAGCTGGAGGCCCTCCAAGGCTAACTTCCAGGGGAGAACTGAGAAGTGATGGGGCCGTCCGTGTTATATACATGTCAGCACTGCATGTAATTGTAGGTAGCCCCCAGCTAGCAAAATGTTTCTGAGGCCTCCTGATGCTAAAGGCTTACAGTTCTAAAGGTGTAGCCTAATGGAAGAAATTCTCTTGAAGATCTACTGTCACAGTAAGTTTTTATGTAACTGTTCTTTACTACATGCCCTGCAACCCCTCACAAAGTGGAGCAACTATCCCATGGAGCAGTGTCGGACAGGAGCCAGCAAGCAAGGCTCATTCCCTGCAACCCCTCACAAAGCAGAGCAACTCTCCCATGGAGCAGTGTCGGACAGGAGCCAGCAAGCAAGGCTCATTCCCTGCAACCCCTCACAAAGCAGAGCAACTCTCCCATGGAGCAGTGTCGGACAGGAGCCAGCAAGCAAGGCTCATTCCCTGCAACCCCTCACAAAGCAGAGCAACTCTCCCATGGAGCAGTGTCGGACAGGAGCTAGCAAGCAAGGCTCATTCCCTGCAGCCCCACATAAAGTGGAGCAACCCTCCCATGGAGCAGCATCTGACAGGAGCCAGCAAGCAAGTCTCATTCCCTGCAGCCCCACATGAAGTGGAGCAACCCTCCCACTGAGCAGCATCGGACAGGAGCCAGCAAGCAAGGTCTGGAAAACAACCTTTCTCCTTCCTTAGGTGCTGTAGAAACCGAGGGGGCTTCCCACTCCCTAATGGACATTGTGGGCAAGCCCCAGATTAACCCCCAGATCGGGACCATGAGAGTGGGACCCCCTCAGCGGGTGTTGGGGTCTGTGGGTAGTGGAACAGAATGGGCCATCATGCTGGGGGCTGGTATTTTTGCTGTTTTTTCCTGGGGGGCGGGGACGTGCAATGATGCCCACCCTCTGCCCCCCTGAACTTTCTGGCACCAGTCGCTGCAGTACCCACGGCCTCCGCCAAGGGTCCGTCAGGTGCCGGACACACTCCCCTCCCCCCCGGAGAAGGAAGAAGTCCTCAGGATGCTCCATCCTTCTGCCCCCGGTCTGCCCTCCAATGCCCTAGGTCCATTCCTGAACCCCGGGTTGCCGGTGTCGCAAGCAGAAATCCAACCACTGCGCTGATGGGCTGGCCTTGCCCACAAAATTCTTATAAACAACCTCGCAGCTATAGGCCTTTCACCCCTACCATCGACTGGTTCAAGGCCTACCTCTCAGAAAGGTTTCAGTTTGTGCTATTGGGTGACACCAAAGCCCCTCCCCTTCCCACCCTAGCTGGAGTCTGAGGAGGTCGATCCTTGGCCTCACCCTTTTCTCAAGTCTTTATGAACAGCCTCCCGTCTACCTGCCCTGTCTCCCAGGTCCAAATGTATGCAGATGATTCTGTGGTTTTCTCCTCTGTCCCTTCCATAGCTTAACTCAAACCTGTCCTCCAGGCCAATTATGAGAACCTGCTGTGTTGGCTTGATGCAAAATCCCTCAAATGTAATATAAAAAAAAAAAAACAGTTGCTATGGCTTTCAGTTCCACCCAGAAGCTAGCCAAACTCACCATCCTGCCCTCCTTCCATGCCTTAGATGGGTTCAAGATCCAAGCAGTTGACAGCTACAAGTACCTTGGAGTATGGCTAGACTCCAAACTAGACCTCTCGATACACCTTGACTCCATCCATAATAAGCTTCACCCAAAACTAGGCATGTTGTACAGACACAAGAACCGTCTCTCCTTGCCCATCAGAAAAGAAATATTATCCAAGTTGATCCTCCCCTCCTCACAATTCTCCCTAACCAAACTTGACCCACTGTTCCATGCCTTCTGCCGCTTCGCCACTAATCTCCCTTATCGCACACACCACTGCCTCCTCTACGACACTGTCCCCCCCCCCATGAATCGCCAGTTTGCATACTGTGAACTGTGTTACCTTCATCACCAAGTACTGGTTCAACACTCTCCCCTCCTGCCTCTTCTCCCTCCTAGCTCTAGCCCCCTGCCCTGGCTGTGCACTGCGTTCCCATGCCGGCGCTCATTCTCACTGGCAACTCCGCACTCCCACGCTGAGAAACAAGCCTTCACCTACTGGCTCCCTGCCCTGTGGAATTCATTATCCCTTACAGTCTGCAGCTTGCCCACTGCATCATCCATCAAAAACTACTTCAGGCATCTCCCCCTCCCCCCGCCACCTCCCCACTTAACCTCTAACCCTTCATCCCCTGTCTCCTCCCCCTGCCCCCTCTCCCTCACTCCCTCAACTCATCCCACCCCAACAAAAGCTCTTATTGCTGTGTATAAGTACTCTAGCTGTGTATCGACCTACACGCCTGTAATTGCCTCCTTGTCCTCTGCACAACTGTTTATACTCATGCACCATGGCTTCACTGTAATGCTTTTGCCATATGAAATGTGATTGTACCAATTCAGTCTGTTGTGTACCTCATGTCCTCGACTACTGTTTATTTTCATGTATCACTGCAACACTGGACAGTTGCCCTGTGACCTGCACGTGTACCAAGTTTAAATTGTTATTCTTTATTCTAGCAGTCTTGTACCACTTTTAACTGTCATGCATTATTCTTGTACCAATTGTAATCTGTACCTATTTTTAACTGTCATGTACTTTTCTTGTATCAGGTTGTAAATGCACCCTTGCCTTTGCCCAGGGTCGCACCTGGAAATGAGCCTTGACTCAGTGTGCCTTTCCTGGTTATTAACTTTTATATAAACTTGCCCCCCCCAATGTATTTTATTGAGTCTCAGCAGGAGAGCCCATCTCAAAGGTATACAGACTACAGGGAATGTTTTTTGAGTTAGTCTCATTGGCACATGGTGCTTTTGAGCTGCAGACAGACTTTCTTACACACAAAATTCTCCAGTCTTATATCCAAGGGCTCAGAGTTCTGATAATGTCAGAAAACAAAGTAGCAGTGGCGTATACCAGGCGTTAGAAGTACAAAGTCCGTTTCCTCTGTAACTTAGCAAAAGAAATTGCATAAAAACACATTTTCATCTATGATATCTACCTGCCAGGCAAAAGCAGCTGAATAGCAGATGCTGTCAGCGTTGACTGTGTTAACCTCACAAATAGAAACTTTATTCTCTTTTTTAACTTTTTTCACATAGATTTCAGAAAAAATAAAAGTCTGAAAGCTTAAATTATAAGCAGTTTCCATCGGTGTACTGAATGAATACTATACATTTTATTGGTAGACTCTTATAAAAAGTAACAGAAAGAAGGAAATAAAGAAAAAAACCTTCATTTTCAGGTGGTGGAACAAATATTCCATATTCTGAGCCAAATGACATTAGAAAATGGGCAAAGTGTGTTCTACTTTCTGATTGGCTGGAATAGCCAATCTGCCATTCTGGTATGAGACAACAGAGACCAGGAAATAATTATTCCCAGTCTCCGTTGCCTCATATCGTTCTGCATAGTCCTGGGTGAGTAGAACCTGTCTTGCAGTGATACCCAGTTTACTATACTTCCGAAAACCAAACAGGAATCGCTGTTCATTGGCCACATGGCTTCCACAGCTATCTCATCTGTCCCGTGCTCAACCAATTTGTTTTCCCCTGAGCAGAGACATATCTCAAAAGCAGGGCCTGAACCTATATGAGAATGGCCGCATCACTACAGTATAGTGAGGAACAAACCTCCTGTAGTACCCAGCTGTCCCCAGAAATGCCCTTACCTGTTTCTTTGTGGTAGGGGTGGGCCAGGCCTGGTTGGCATCAACCTTTGCAGGCTCTGGATGACTGCATCCATTCAGTGCCCAAGGTAGGACATGTTGGCCATGCCTACTTGGCATTTTTCCACCTTAACTGTCAGCCCTGCAGCCTTCAGTCTGAGGAACACCTCCCTCACATGCCTGACGTGATTTTCCCATGTCTGGCTGTAAATGGCTATGTCATCCATGTACACCAACGCATAGTCACCTGCCCCAGACAGAATGCGATCCACAAGCCGCTGGAAGGTTGAGGGTGCATTCTTCATGCCAAATTGCATTACTTGGAATTTGAATAAGCCAAATGGGGTGACAAAAGCAGACCTCTCCCTGGCTGCAGGGAGTAGGGGAACCTGGCAATAGCCCTTTGTCAGGTCTATCGTGATCAGGAACCAGGCTTCCCCCAGTCATTCCAAGGTCTCATCCGTTCTTGGCATGGGGTAGGCATCTGGTTCTGTGTAGCTGTTGAGCCTCCGGTACTCGACACAGAACCCGTGGTACAATCCTTCTTGGGGATCAGGACCATGGGTGAGGCCCAGGGGCTACTAGACTCCTGGATCAATCCAAGGGCCAGCAGCTCCCTGATTTCCTCTTGCATGGTCTGCTTAACCCCCTCTGGTACACTACAGGGGGACTGCCTCAGTGGCATTTGGGTCCCAGTGTCCACATGGTGTTCAGCCATCATGGTGTACCCCAGTTTCCCCATGAACATATCCCCAAATGCTCGCAGCACCCCCCCCCTCTCTTCTTCCTGGGCCAGTGTCAGCTGCCCTGAGAGGGTGAGGTTATTCACTGAGAATCCCTTCTGCACCTCCCCAAGGAGGTCCACCAGGGGATCAGCCTCATTTCCTCTTGTGGCGCACTGCACACAGCAAGGAGAATTCCCTCCCTTTCATAGTAGGGCTTCATCATGTTAACATGTTATATCCTCTGCCTGCCCCTTCTGTCAGGCAGTCCTATTGCATAATTGAACTTACTCACCTTCCTGATTATGGAGAATGGGCCCTTCCATACTGTCTGCAGTTTATTTTGTTAGACTGGGACAAGTACCATCACTCACTGTCTGACTTTGTATTCCCAGGCTCTGGCCCCATGGTAGTACCAGGTTTTCTGCCACTGTTGTGCAGTGGCTAAGTGTTCCTGGGTGAGCCCTATGAGCTCTTTAAGCCAGGTCCTGAAATTCAGGACATATTCCACAATGGACTCCTCTTGAGTGGCATGGTCACCATCTCATTCATCCCTGACTAAACCTAGGGGCCCCTTCACCCTGGGACCAAACAGAAGTTCAAAGGGTGAGAACCCTGTGGACTACTGTGGGATTTCCCTGTATGCAAACAGGAGGTGGGGCAAATATTTGTCCCACTCCCTCTTGTGCTGGTCAGCAAATGTCCTGAGCATGGTTTTGAGGGTCCCATTGAATCGCTTGACCAAGATGTTTGTCTCGGGGTGATAGGGTGAGGCGCGGAGCTGTTTCACCCTGCACTTCTCCCATAGACTAGTCATTGATGATGACATGAAATTCATCCCCTGGTCTGTCAAAATCTCCTGGTTAAATCCCACTTTGCCAAAGATTCCCAGGAGCTCATCAGCCACTTTTTCCACCTCAGTGGAGGACATGACCACTGCCTCGTGGTATCTGGTTGTGTAGTCCATGACAACCAGGATGTATCTTTTGTCCCTGCGACTTGGGGTGCTCAAGGGCCTCACTATGTTCATGGCTACCCTCTTAAAGGCTTCAGCAATAATAGGCAGCAGTACCAAAGCCGCCTTAGCCTTGTCCCCTAACTTTCCCACCCTCTGGCACTGTGGACAAGTCCAACAGTAATTTGCCACATCTGTGTACATGCTCGACCAAAAGAAGTTGTTGGCAAGATGCCTTTTTGTGCGGTTAGTAGCCAGGTGGCCTGGAAAAGGGAGGTCATGGACCAGGGCCAAAAGCTGCTTGCGGTGGTCCCAGGGGACTGCTAGCTGCTGGAGTATCTCTCCCTCTAGCCCTCTCTGTAGTGTACGCTCCCTGTACAGCAGCCCATTCTCCCAGTAAACTTGACTTTTGCTCTCCTGAGAGTCCTCGGGACTATCTGCTATCTCTCTCTCAGTTTCTGGATGGTAGGATCAGCCAGCTGAGCTCTTCCCAGCTCCTGCCACCTGACTTTCCTCAGCTCCCCTTCAGAAGGAAATCTGTCTGCAGCTGATGCCTCCTGTTTGCAGCTGGGGCTCAGGGCTGCTACTCCGAGCTAGCCCCTTACCCATACTAGCCACTTCCTCGGCTGCTATGGGAGGGGTTAACACAGGCTGTGTCACCCCCCCGCCTCAGAAGCTTGCCCGTTTGCCTGACTATGGGTAGTAACACACACTGTTTTTTTTCTGTGGTCAAAATCATTCCCCATGATCACATCCACAGGGAGATCAGGTACTGCTCCCACCTCCCGTACCCCATAGGCACCTTCCTAGCTCAGGAAAACCCCAGCCATTGGCACTTGGACAACTGGACTTGTGACTCTCGGAATCTTGGAAAACTGCCTTGGCAGAATCTGTTCCACTGGATCAGATCCGACTTCACCATGGAGATGGAGGCACCAGTGTCCCTCAGCCCCTGTATTACTGTCCCATTAACTAAGATAGGGTGCATATGCATGGAGGAGTTTGGTGGTACTACATTATGTGCGCAGGCTACTATCTGCTGGGTACCATCTTGATCACCCCCTTCCCCAGGCCTTTGCCCTTTGCTCATGTTTTTGAGCAGTCATAAGACAGATGCCCCACTTTCTGGAAAATCCAGCATTTTTTGTTCCCCTTAGGACCAGTGGGTTCTGTTTTGGGCTCAAGTGCAGGCTGATTTACTTTAGGCTGCCCTCCCTGGGCCCCCTCAAAACCATGTGCTGCCTCACCCTCATTGTTCCTTCGATGCATGTGTGATATGCTGGCCTCATACAAATCAGCTGTCTCTGCTGCCTCCTTCGAGGAGTTGCATGCCGTCCAGTAGACATATGCACAGGTCCTCAAGTACAATTTTAAGAAATTGCTCCCTTACAAACAAATCTTTTATTTGCTCTACAGTCCTAGCTGTAACCCCATCCACCCAGTGGTCTAGATAGGCACACATATAGACATGCAATTCTACATAGCTGTCTCCTGGGCCTTTTCCTAATTCTCTGAATTTTCACCTGTAAGCCTCAGGAATCAGTTCAAACTTTTTCAATAACACCCTTTTAACTTTATCATACTCCATACATTCCTGATCATCCATTCTGATAAATGCATGTAAAGCATGGCCAGTAAGCAATGGTATAAGGTGGGTCTTCCACAAAGCCCTGTACAATTTAAACTGCACACATACCTTTCAAATGATTTTAGAAACAAATCAAGATCATCCCCATCCTGGTATTGAGGAAACATTTTAAAATTAATTGTGGCTTTGTGGGTTGGACTCTCTACACTATTACTTAGAGTTTGCTGTAGTGTTTGCAGGCGCAGTTTCATCGTCTCTTTCTCATGCTGTTGTCTCTGTATCTTATGCTGTCATTCTTTCTCTCTTTCTGACCATTCCATCTCTCTTTCCACCCATTCCTTCTCTGTTTCCACCTGCATCCGGATTTCATGTTGGCGAGCGTTCTCTCTTTCCTCCTGCATCACGAGTTCATGCTGCCGAGCTTTCTCTTTTTCTTCAGCCTCCAGCCTTACTCTCTCCCTTTCAGCCTCAAGTCTTGCCCTCTGCAGTTCGTCCTTCTTCAGTGCAAGCTCCATCCTCAGAATCTCAAGCTGATTTTGAGCCTCTGCTGCAGCAGCTCTTAGCTCAGGTTTGGGCTGTACTGATCCCCCAGCTCATGGCTTGAGGTGCCCTCTGATTTAGCTGCTGTGACCTCAGTCTCGCTACTTTGGTCACCTTCCTCAGTGACCACCTGCTACACAGGTATTTGGTCCTACATCTCTGGGACCATCTGCCTTCCTTGCATTCGGTTCTGCTTCAACAGGTCTTCTGTGAGTCCATTGCTTGTCAAGCCCACATAGTCAATCCCCCTGTCTGCGTACAGTTCATGAAGCCGATGCACCTTAAATCTGCCATATGCTGAAGAGCTCATCTTTTCTAACTATGCTGCACTAAGCTGTTTTTATAGAAGTAAAAAAAAACAGTAGTAAACAATGTAACCTTTTGTATATCCTGTCTTGTGACTGTTAAGGTATAGTTCTACTGGCACTCTGTCATTTTGTGTGCCAGGTAAGGCTTTTATCTCTTACCCAGAGTTCCTGCCTCTACAGGAAAGCACTGTGACAGGGTTGAATAAGACCCTGTCCCATTTGTTGCTCAGAAAGAGTTTAAACACAAGGATCTGTTCTATCCCCTCCTTTTCTGTCTCTTGTCTGTTTGGTTTGCGCAACCAAATATTCTTGTGAAACCTAGGAACTGATCACTCTGACAGTCTTGCGATTCTCTGCCTCTCGCTATCTCTCTGCCTTCACTTGCTGTTTCTGTCATTTCTTCAGTTTGCATATTTGCAGTTATAAAGCATATGTGAATCTTTGTGTGAAACTGTAAGTGATACTGGGATCCCTTTGTATGAAATGTATATAGTTATACTGTTGACATAATTGCAAAAAGCTTTTTGGAATGCGGGAGGTTAATCTGAGATGCTGGTTTGCAAACTTTTGCAAAGCTGTCAACAAGAGGTCAGTTCTGGGTCAACGTGTTCTTTTTGCTGCACCTGCAAGGAAGGAAACTGATGAAGTTCTAATGCATTTTGAGAAAAAACAGGATCTCTCCTTAACGAGTTCCCTGGCAAAGACTTGTTATAAAAATAGCAGCAGTATTTCTGCTAGAGAGTCTGAGATTTGAAATTAAGAAGAAACATTCAGAAGAAAGACTTTGTTTTCTTTGTTTGTACTGCCTTTGTAAATAGTTATTCTGAACAATTTTTATTTTACTGTTATTGACAACTGCTGCTAATTTTCATGTGTTTTCTTACCTGTGCCTCAATGACAAGCACACTGAGCATAAATTTCGGTATTAAATCTGTGCACTGATCCGCACCACTCTGCCACCAGTTGTGGTGAAAACTGCCCATTGGTCCATCCCAGCTCACAGGGCAGTTTTGTTGGGAACTTCTAATTCACTGCCACCACCTGATTTGATCAGAAAACCACTTTTGTCCTTTACTCAAGATCAGGAAGGTCAACACAGTAACTTTTGGCAGAGTGCACTTCGAAGACGGACTGCAAACAGGGTCCAGCAGAAATAATAAATTACCTTTTCAGTAATGAGGCAGTCACTGGTTTTATCAAAAATAAAGTATTTACTAGATACTACAGGTATTTATAAACAGGATATATTTACACTATTACAAAAGGTTTACACAGTTACTGAGACTAGACAGATGATTTGTCAGAAAAACCTCAAACTTTAGCCTCACCCCAAGTCTCTTTACCTGCCACTAGTTCAGAAGACATTCCCCCTAGGCTTCCAGCAGGGCGCCCTTCTTCAGATGTCGAATGTCCAAGGTGGGGGGGGCTCATTTATGCCCATCTGGCTGTGGGGAATGACCTCATCCTTTGAGCGACAGTTCCCCACCTCACACGACAGTGTGTGTGGTGTGTGCGCGAGAGGGTGACCTCATCTCCTTAGCACTTCCTTGCTTTCTCTAAGGTTTTATGACATGCACCTGGATCCATTGCCTGACATGAGAACATATCTCAGGAAAGACTCTCCACTGGGATTATAGCTTAATGGTCTCCTCCATACTCATCCTGTCAGCAATTACTGCTAACCTTCCCATGAGAACATCGGCACCTACACAGTGGTTGACCAGCTCTGATAAGCTGCCAGTACATGTGACCTGGCAGCCATGTTGTGTCCATCCCAAACAGAACGTGTAACAGGTGACTATTTAAACTAACAGAAAAATAATACATAGACCTGATCACATTTCCTGTCACAGAGACCTTCTCAGATGCAGCCTGGAAGAGGCCTGCTACTGTAGCAGCTGTCCCCAGACAGGCAGACAGAAAATATGAGGCTCAGAAGTCTGAGCCCATGTATTTCACTCCACCAATAGCAGATGTCATTGTCATTTTGGCTGAGAATGATAAAGCCATAGTGCTCTAGGAAGTCACAATGCACCCCACTAACAGGGAGTCATGCAAGGTAGGCACCATGGACAAGAGGGACTAGACCACAGCTAATCTTGGCATGAGGATAGCTAACTACCAGGGCTACTTCTCCAAATATGAGTTTGCCCTCTGGTGCAAACTCAAATCTCTGGCAGAGGCCCTGCCAGACACAGAGGCAAAACAAGAAATGCTACTGGCTGTTAAGCAGGGTATTGAATCTGAAAACTAACAGCTTAAAGCCTCAGTGGATGCCTTTGATGCAGCAGATCGCTCTGTGGGTACAACAGTCTGCATCAGACAACACTTCTGGCTGTGGATATCTGGCTTTACCCCAGATGTCCAGTAGCAGATCATGAATGTGCCCTTCAATGGTACCTATCTGGACAGCAGGTGGAACAGTCTCCTAAGTTGTCTAATGAAACAAGAATGACACCTAAGAGTTCTAGGCCAGCTTCCTATAACCCACTGAGAGGTAAAGAATGCAGCTCTTTCCATAATAAGCAGTCCTTTCATGGCAAGTCCAGAGGAGGTCCAGATCCTTGCCACCTCAAGCCCAAAAGATGGCGCAGCCAAAAGCCACAGGCCTGCTTTAGCTTCTCCAAGGTGGACCACTCCTTGGTGGTGGGTAACTGTCCCAGGTCTACCATCAGTGGGAATCCATCTCATTGGATAAATAGGTTTTACAGATCATCCAACAAGGGTACTCCCTGTAGTTGTTGGAGACCTGTCACGGACAATCCACCCAGGAGGCAATTCCTCTTGTCAGCTCACATATCAGAGCTACTGGCATATGAAATTGCAAGTCTGCTGGGATACGGAGCAGTGGAAATAATGCCAGCGTCAGAACAGAAGAAAGGTTTCTGCTGCCACTATTTCCTGATGCTCAAAACATCAGGGGGCATGCACCTTATTCTCAGCCTCAGAAAACTGAACGAAGTACATGTATCAAGAAAAATTCAAGATGGGTTCTCTGGGATCTCTGCTATCCTACGTGAAGCATTAGGATTGGCTAACATCACTGACTATACAGGATGTGTACTAACATATACTGTTGCTCACCAACCACCACAAGTATGTCCGGTTCTGCATGGAGCGGCAGCATAACCAGTTCAGAGTCCTACATTTTGGGCTTTCCTCAGCACCATGAATCTTTACAAAGTACTTTGCTTTACTTGCAGCACACCTCACAAAACTAGGACTACAAGTCTTCTCGTACATAGATGACTGGTTTCTAACAAGCCAATCCAGGCAGTTGCTACTGCCTCAGTTTCTAAAACCCATGGGAATCCTGCTGAACCCTTCCAAGTCTCAACTGGAACCTTTCCAGGTACTTCTGTTCATAGGAGCTATTCTGGACACAACCCAGGCTTGGCCCCTCCTTCTGGATAGCAAGATATAAGCAATCTTCCAGATGATATACTTCATTATGGAGCGCAAGAATGTGCCAGTCCACACCATGCCATGCATGCTGGGTCTCATAGCATCCTCAATTTTCACAGTTCCCCTAGCAAGGCATGAGGACAACTCAGTGGATACTCAGTGCCCAATAGGTAAGCAATAAGACATGATGGGGTGTGCATTAGACAGTTCTAATGCACGGCTAGGGGGACGTAGGGAGGCACGAGGCCACAGGCTGAGTGCATTCAGTCCCCTAGCCATGCATTAGAACTGTCTAATGCACATCATCAGAGTGGCTTATTGCGCTTATAAAATGGGCCTGTGTATTCTAAATGAGGGTTCTAGTTTTAGCTGTGCATTAGACACATCTAATGCATGGCTAACAACCAATCAGATTGCTTGAAATCCTTTGCCCATTTTATAATCTCAAGCATCACATCCTCAGAACTGCCCCATTTAGGTAACCAAGGCCTTGGTGAAGTTCTTGATATGATGATGACGATGATAAAACTTTATTTTTATACAGGAACAGATAGTTAGAACCAAAGGCCCTGTTTTCAACCAAAGTCCTGTGTAGTAATGTACAAAACATAAAAGACAGACTATGGTTTACAAAACATAAAATTTAACAACTGAGTATATAACATCAACATCAACCAAAACATGTACATGCAACTTGCAAATGTTCCAATAATTTAAGTTTAAAACTGGACAAGTTAGATATGGCTTTCAAGTCTTTTTGCAAATTATTCCAATAAGTAGCTATTTTATTTTGCAGTTTTAACTCACCCATTTTATTATGATATTTTTGCATTGGAATTCTAGTGTCCGAATTTCTTGTATGTGTTCTTTGATTATTTGGCAATTGTAGTGCAACAAATTTAGCTATTGGATGTTTACATTTCCCAAGCGTAACTTTGTGGCAAGTAATTAACCACATAAAAATTCTTTGAGCATTGGGATGTAACCAATGCAATTGATTATATATTGTACAATAATGTGTTTTATACTTGCTTTTGGTAATAAATGTACCCAATTTATAATATGTTTGATTCACCTTCCTTAATACTTTCTGGGTAGAATTCGTATAGATTATAGCTCCATACTTTAATACTGAAATTAACATTTGTTTAACCAGCTGCTCTCTAGCCTCTTTTGGCAGGACTCCAGCCAACCTCCTGAGGGCCCCCAATCTTTGATTTGCTTTGTTAATCTGAGTGTCAATATAATCTTCAAATGTCATACATGAATCTATCTATAATACTAGGTACCTATATCCATTCACTTCTTCAACTGGGGTACCATTGGATAAGAGGATGTGTAACTGTGGCCCACTCTTCCCTGCTTGCCCTGAACGAAACACCATACTCTGTTTTTTTTTTTTTTTTTTTGCATTAAGGAGTAGGCCGGAGTCACCCATCCACTGCTCCAACTGAATTAAATCACTTTGCAGTTGCTGTTCCAAATTTTCTGCCGAAACCAGCAAGACCGCATCGTCAGCGTATAGCACTAGTCTCCCCATATTTAATTGTTTGCACTAGGCTATTAATGTATACATTAAACATCAATGGGCCCAGGATCGATCCCTGAGGAACACCCCGATTTATTTCCTCAAGGCTCGACACTGATGCACCATTAATAATGCATTGCTTGTGATTTGCCAAGTAGGAGGCAATCCATTGTAATGGTCCCACTTGTACCCCCACCTGCCAAAGTCTTTCCAGGAGCTTTCTATGCTGCACCAAATCAAACGCTTTACTAAGATCCACGAACACTGCCCCGGTACTTCTTCCCTGGTCCAAAGATGTTACTACCAGGTTATAGAAGTCTATCAGGGCGGTGTTCATGGATCTTCCTTGTATGAATACATGTTGGTTATCAGTTAAAATTGCATTTTCTTCCAGGTATTGACTAAGCTGAGAATGGATGCTTCGTTCTAAAATCTTTGAAAGCACAGTAAGTATAGTAATTGGTCTACAATTAGATGGTACAGTACTTTCTCCTCCCTTAAAAACTGGTATCACTTTTCCCTTTTTCCATTCATCTGGAACAGTAGAACTACTAAGACTCCAATTTAAAAGGTAAGTAATTATTGGTGCAAGAACATCTGCACCGACCTTAAGGAATCTTGCCTCAATTCCATCTAAACCTCCTGCCTTGCTTATATTTAAATTTTGTAACTCTAATTGCACTTCCTTCATGCTTAATAATCTAAAGCTAAACTTGGTTGCATATTGTCTTACCTGTTTGGCTTCTAATTCTTCAGTTATTTTAGTTACTGATAAATTGGCTGTGCGCTCTTTTGGTAAGGAGATTTTTAGATCAGGGAGATCAAGAAAATAAGAGTTTAATATAATAGCTACTTTTTTTGGTTCATCAATTAAATCCCCCGTAACCGGCTAGTCACTTTTGTAGTTCTAACAGAATGTTTTAATTCAGAGATGTATTTCCAAAACATTTTTTGATCTTTTACCTTTTCTGATTTATTCAAGTGATACTTTCTCTTCACAATTCTAGTATCTTTCTTGCATTTATTTCTCCATATTTTAAAACTTTCCTAGTCCTCTAAACTTTTTATTTTCCTGGCTTTCCTCCATACTCTATCTCTTATCCTAATTTGCTTTTTAATTTATCTGTTATTCAAGGTTCTTCTCTAGCTCTCCTTCATCTCTGCACTTTGGGGGCATGTTTATGTATCATAGTTAACAGGGAATCGTTGAATTCCTGAACAGCTAAATTGATATCAGGAATCAAAAAAAGTCTATCCCAGTTGAAGTTTCTAAGTGAGTTTCTAAATTGGATTTCATTAATATTTTTTAAATGTCTAACTCAGTAAGTATTCTCTTGTTAAACTAAATAAGTTTGAAACTTTATACTGCATATTATGGGATTATGATCACCCAAGTTTATTGGCAAAACATCCCAATTTTTAATGACCAAATCCTGGGAAACAAAGAGAAGATCCAATATTGTCCCCTGATTGCAGTTTAAGGTAGTTCTAGTAGGCTTTTCAATTATCTGCTCCAATCCCGGCATCTCAAAGTTTTTCCTAAGCCTTGTACCTCTAGTCTGGTACCAATCTGTGTTAAAATACCCTGTAATAACAACCCTTTTGTATTTTATTACATCCATGATAAGGTCTGTGAGAGTATCAAAATTCTTAAGTTTTTTTTTTGGGGGGGGAGCATAGAAAACTCCCACAATTAACTTAGTGGTGAGTAGTTCTATCGTCAGACAATCAGTTCCTTCATGATTATCTGTTAACAGTAGTCTGCGGAGGAAAACCTCCTCAAGGGCTTTCTCTTTTTTCCTCAGCTAAGCCAGAGGTGACCCTCACCATGGATGCATCCTTAATGGAGTGGGGAGCCCACTGCCAAGGTCTCCAGACTCAGGGAGTCTGGGACTATGCATGCAGTTGTTTACGGTCTGAAAGCCCTAGTTGACTTGGTCATTTGGAAGACAGCCCTCCTACAGACCAACTATAGCAAACCTCGCTCTTCACTGCGCCTACGCTGTTGAAGCTGCCGACTTGCTCACTCACATTCTCTAGAGCTGGATGTGTTTTCAGTCATTATAACTGCATTTTCAATGTAAACAGTGTAGAATTACTTATTTTTCTAATACAAACAGAGTGAACATCTAGCAACTTCTCTTTTTAACTAAACTATTTCTGCTTAGTTGCACCATAAACTGCACGTAAAACGTTGGTGCAAACAGGCTAACCAAGAGACTCTTAAAAGTGGCAGGATCAGCCAGACAAGTATTTTTTTTATAAATGATAAGTTAACATAGTTACAGTTATTAGGGGAATTGTGAAATCATTTGGGGCAGTCAGATTTGCAAAAGGCTTATGGGCATTTTTTTTTTTTGGCTATCTAGCAGCCTATGTGTGTGTCAGTTTGTGTGTGCCTAGTATAGAGTGATCTAGTATTCTTAAGGTGCTAATGAGCAGGTTCTGAGGGTGGGCAAGAAGTGCAGGCGTATGGTCATTGTGGGGTAACGCATGGTCACGTTGTGTGTTTTGACTGCATTTTCATTGATTTGCCTTGCCCATTGGTGTTCATTACCCACTGCATAATTAATTAGATAGATAGATTCTGTGAAAAAAAAAACCTTCATGAATGCATCAGAGTTCAGATTAAAGCAACAAATGTAGGGAGGGATATGTGGTGTTAGGGTGCCCAACCATAACACCCCACCTACAGCTAACCAAAGGAAACACCATTACGATTTCACCTCTCCTGAGTCTTCGCAAATCAGGCCTGGGGTGTTCCTTGGGGTTGTCAACCCTAACGCTCACCCCATTACATCAGTAATGAAGTTGAGATGTGGAGTGTATATGAGAATGGGGTGAGCATTAGTGGTAACAACTCCAAGGAACACCCCAAGCCTGATTTGCAAAGACTCAGGAGAGGTGAAACTGTAATGTGTTTTCCTTTAGTTGGCTGCAGGGTGGGGCTGGGATATTAGGGTTGAGAGCCCTAACACCACATTTCTCTACTTGTGTTGCTTTAATCTGATTCCTAACTGGTACATCAACAATGTTTTTTGCAAAAAAATTCCTTATATTTTGATATAGCATAATCATATCCTCATTAAAGCAGGTCTCTTTGGGACCTACATGAACATATCCATTTGCCTGTGCTTCCACCCATCCATAGATGCATACATCCAATTTGGTGTGGAAGCGTGGGGTCCTTTGAGCCCAGCACTTCCATTTCTCCCAAAAAGCAATTTATTTGCTGGGTTGTATGGCTTGTTAAAGTTCCAATGTTATCCTATGGGAATTTAGATTTTTTAATTTTTATTGTTTTGTATATGGCCCCTAATTTTTTTTTTGAGGGGGGGTTATGTGTTATTCCTGTAGTACTCATTAAGACCTTTGTTGTGATATGTAGATTGTCCCTTAAGTCCAGATATTGAGGAAGTTATGGCTTGTTAAAATGTGGGGAAAAAACTAAGTCCAAATTATTTTCCGTATGAACTGATTTTTTTTTCATATTAACGAGAAGCCTCATGAATTTTTTTAAATCTTTTTTCCAAAATGAATGTGAAAAAAACTAATTCCAAATTCTTTTTATGTATGAAGGCATCCTTTTTCATATGAACAAAAAAATAAACGTCACAAAAAAGGATCCCTTCCTACAGAAAAATAATTTAGACTTAGTTTTTTTCGGGTTCTGTTTTCATATGAAAGGATCCTTTTTCGTGAGGTTTTTTTGTTCATACAAAAAAGGATGCCTTCATATGAAAAAATAATTTGGACTTAGTGGTTTTTCCCCTGACTCTTTTTTTGTATGACAGGATCCTTGTTCATGAGGTTGTTTTTTTTCATATGGAAAAAGGATACTTCAGTATGAAAAAAGAATCAAAAAAGGTCCAAATTCTTTTTCGTATAATAGGATCCTTTTTGTATGACCCAATTCTTTTTTCATGTGGCCAGACGAAAAAAGAAAATTGAGTTCATGAAAAAAGATTCTAAAATGTATAAAAAATACATTTCTGGGTTATTTTTGCAAAAAAGTAACCCCAGAATCTATGTAATGGATCCTGATTAGCAAGTGTTGGTTTCTCTGCAGGATCTAATTTTTACAGATTTAAAAATATTTTTTTTTGGAAAAAGCAGAAACAAGATGATGGCCAAGAAGCGAGATTACCCCCACGCGAAAAGGGATCTTTTTTCCTATGGACCAAATTCTTTTCTCATTCCAAGCAGCTATCCAAAAAACCCTACTGAGCATGCTCAGAACTGAAATTTCAATTTTTTTATAACTTTGAAACACGTAATTTTTTTTTTTTTTTTTTTTACCAAACCAGCGAAAGGTACCACTGTGGCCCAACCCCTTTCTACCCTGAACATTTCACAGCAAAATTCCAAACCTTCTGGGTGCTAGGTGATGACAAAAAAACAGCAAAAAAAAAACCAACATTTTTTTTGTCTTATTTCACGATCCAGTTATTAGAATCCACATATCCGACTGGAATGAAGCTTTGGCATGTCAAGAGATGTTACCCCCGAGACCACACTTCCAAAACTTCGTGCAAATCTGTTGGATGGTTGCGAAGCTATTAAAATGCAAAGTTTGGGGTTTAACATAGAAACCACTGCTCAACCTTGACTATAGTGGCGCTACTGCACTACTGATACATATATATATAATAAAACACAAGTTGCACATACCCCTATAATGCAAAGCATCATGGGAAGCATATGCAAATGCCCATTAATTAATTTGGACTGGCTCGACATTAAGCAGAATTGTATGGTGCCAGAAGGCCTCACAATGCAATCAACAAAGGCTGAGAACAGCAGACACAGATACGTGTTTCATCCTCATTTGGACTCATCAGTGTGCTATATCTGTACCTCAGCCCAGGGAGAGATAGCCAGCCACCTTATAGGAGATCTTATTGGTTTGGGTCATGGGCAACCCAAAGTAGAGAGAGAAGAGAACAGCAAAAGAACCCCTACAGCAGATGCACTGGGGCAAGGGTTGTCCTGGTGGATATTGGCCATTCAGCCAAATTTTAGAGAAAAAACAGATTGCACATACCCCAATAATGCAAAGCATCATGGGAAGCATATGCAAATGTCCATTAATTAATTTGGACTGACTCAACTATATATAGATAGATAGATATATGTGTATAAGAAATGATGAACAAGGAAATAAACTCATTGATGGGACTAACCAGATCATAAATCCACAAGCCTCAAGTGCGAGTGTCTTTATGGTCTGATCACCTCCTGAATAGGTTTATTGCCTTGTATACCACAAATTCCTATCTTTTATTTATATAATGCATTTGAGTGGTTACTTTTAGTTTGAATCTCAATTGTGTATACTGGAAGAGAGTATACAGGGAAATAACTGCTAACCACTTTTGTAGGGAAGAAGTCCCATTTATATTATAATATATTCATGGCAAAAAAACTCTGTTTAATGCATTAGTTAGGGTTGTTCCACAGTGACAAAAGCGAGGAAATTTGGTGTTAGGGTTGCCACCCCTTGCACCCCATGCCCACCCCGGCCCCACCAACAGGCATCGGGGGTGTGTTGGGGTCGTCGGCTCTAACTCTGATCCCATTCCATGTGTAAATAAGCTGAGGTAGTGCAGTATAGGAGAATGGGGTGAGAGTTAGGACCATTGACCCCAACGCACACCCCATTGTCTGTTGGTGGGGGCGGGTTGGGTGTGGGGTGCAAGGGGTGGCAACCCTAACACTGAATTTCCTTGCTATTGTCACTGTGGAACAACCCTAACTGATGCATTGCACTGAGTTTTTTGCCATGAATTTCCCTTCTTTTTGAGAATATGCACTATAAATAGTGAATAGTAAAGGGCCCTGCGCTCCCACCATGCTTCCCATTTGTGAGTAATAATCCAAACAGTAACGGTAACAGTAATGGTAATGGCAACAGCAATGGTAATCCTAACGGTGGCGTTAATGCTAACAGTAACGCCAACGGTAACAGTAGCGAGAACAGTAACAGAAATGGAAACGCAACCACAAATGGTAATGGCAACAGTGAGGTAAAAGAAAATAGTAATGCAAATGGTAATGGACATGGTGACGCAAACGGAAATGGTAACGCAAACGGTAAGACAAACTCAGGCGCAAACGTAAATGCAAACAGAAATGGTAATGCAAATGGTAACAGAAACGCAAACAGTAATGGTACCACACACAGAAATGCAAATACAAACGGTAATGGCAATGGTGATGCAGAAGGAAACAGTAATGCAAGCCACAATGTAAATGCAAATGCTAATGGCAATGGAAATGCAAATGATAAAGAAAATGGTAACAAAAACGCAAACAATAACGCAAACAGAAATGCAAATGAAAATGGCAACAGTGATGCAGAAGGAAACAGTAACGCAGTCAACAATGGAAACGCAAATGGAAATGCAAATGCTAACGCCAATGGAAACGCAAATGGTAACGGAAATGCAAATGGTAGCAGTAACATGATTGGAAATGCAAACAGTAATGGTAACGCCAGAGATGACACCAAAGGAAACAGTAACGAAAATGCCTATGCAAATAGCAACGCACACGGTGATGCAAAAGTAAACGTTAACAAAAATGGAAACGGCAACGGTGACGCAAAAGAAAACAGTAACGCAAAGGGTAATGCACACGGTGACATAAATGGAAATGCAAATGGTAACATAAATGCAAGCGGAAACTCTAACGGTCACAGTACCACAAACGCACACAATTTTTTCCCCAATAAGGTGCATTCAGAAGCACAGTGAATACAAAGAATGTGTGCATAGTAATGGCCCTCACAGCAGAAAATGAGCACTTGGAATACTAAACTGCTTATATCTCAGAAGCCGTATGACATAGACAAAGAATTAAAATCTCATATTATTTATGACTGTCCAGGCTAGTTTTGCACTTAGCCCCTTAGTGGGTGACTAGGCACTTTTCTGATGAAAAGTCCATATATCGAAGTATTTTCGAGATACGGGCCCCGAAAGGCGCGGCAGACGCCATAATGTTATGCTATGGGAAAAAATGTCAACTTCAGAGTGCCATAACTGTACTACCCTCTAATATTTTATCACCAAACCACAAAAAGGCATGTCTGTGGGATCTTGGCTTTCTTCCCTCCAAATTTCAGCCCAAAAGACCAAACTGTTCTTTTGCAGCAGGGTGGCAAATATTCTCTATTGTTTTGGGCATAGTGTTGCAAAGTACTTTAGCAAATCACGACACTTTCACAAATAAAATCATGAAAGTGTCACATATGCAAAAGTACTTTGCAACACTACTTTTTACAAAAATTAAAAATATATATTTCTGGGGTGTTTTACCCCCCCAAAAAAGACATGGTTAGCATCCTCAGGGCTCAACTAGGTGGACACAACAAGAATTGTGTCCCTAGAGGTTCCCAAATTTAAACACCAAGCATTTCTCTGTCCACCAACTGAAAACAAGATGGCCAATTTGTGACACTACAAGGGTCCTTTGCGAAAGTAAAAAGTGCATTTGCGATGCTTTCGCATATTTTAACTTTTCCCATAGACTATAATGGGAAATGTGTTTTTTTTAATAACATTGGAACCGTTTAATATTTTTTCACGAAATATTTGAAAGGCACATCGTGGACTCTGGCTGCATGTTCCCTGAAGTTTCGTGCATTGATCGCGCATAGAGCGTTCTGGAGCTGTAGGTGCGAGCAAAGAATGCACAAAAATGCATAATTTATGCGTTTTTTGGCACTCTGTAGCTCCGCAACTATACATCTGACTGTAACAAAATTTGGCAGGTCCAGAGGTCTATGGTACCAGACTGTGCTTTCCAAATTTCAGGGAAATCTGTCTTACAGTAGCAAAGTTATTAAGCTGCCAAATTTCAGATTTCACCTTAAATGGGATACTCCACCTTAACTATAGTGGCACTACCGTGCCACTATTATATATCTATATTCACGCATATGCAATGGGTATAAGTTAAATACAGTAAAAGGTTTATCGACACAAGAGTAGTGGCATAAGCCACGAGTTAGGTGTCCGAGGTCAAACTGCTCAAGTTCAGATAAATCACTTACTTAAATGCACCACTGCATATTCCATTTATGTAATAGGGACTTGTTTTCTGGTGTAGTTTTTATTTTTTTTATTTCATTTAGCAGTTTTGTTTATATCATACATCAGGATTTTTTTGTGGTGTGCCTTTTTTTTGGTGTACCATTTATAGTAAGATAAGAAAGGACGGTAGCATGATAGCTAGAGCTCCGACATGCCTCTGTTTTCAGCACACCACTTTATTGGCCATGACGGTGTGTGAGGGAGGTCGAACAGTTTCCAAAACAGGGCAGCGGCCTCTCTCTCACTTAGCAAGGGAGCCAGGTTGCCAGTTCAGTATCATTTCAACTTGTGTTTCTTTTTTTGTCATTTCTTTTTAAGTTAAATTAAAGTTATCTTATCTGGTTTATCCTATCTTTTGATTTTGGTGATGATACAGTGTGGCTGCAGTCGGGGATGAAATAAGCTGGAGAGCATGTGTTGTGCTCACTCACTTGTAAATCGCTCTTTGGTCATTTATTTTAAGAAAAAGTTTTTTTTTTCTCGATTAGCTAGTGTGTGAGAGACAGAAGAGCTGAAGAATGGTCATTGCTGGAATGCTGAGGAGGAAGGTAGGTGGCATTGGGAGCTAGCTTGAGGGCAGGTTAGTGGCCATGGACAGAGCAGGGAGAAGAACAGTACTAAATATGGATGTGGTGGGGTAACAGTGGCGAACAGGTATTCTGTGATATTCTGCACTTTAAGCCTGGACGAAAAAGGTAAATTTTTAACAGTAGGTAGGAGGAAAAGACTCGGCTAAGTGGGAGTTGATAACTGCATGGAAGGAAACTAAGGGAGGTACAGTGCAGCTGGGTGGAATTGGGAAAGTGAAACTGTTTGAAAGTAGTGCCATCGGCCTGGTGGGGGAGGAGGGGTAGATGATGATGATGACTTGATATGTATAAAATGGTGATGACATACTTACTATGTGTATAAATCGGATCTACATATATATAGTTGCTCTGATAACAAGATTTGTCAGAGTGAATTTATCTCCACTGCTATTACATAAATATATATATTTTCTTTGCAAAAAAATGCATTAGTGCACCAGTTAAGGTTTATGTTAACGCTACAAAAGTGGGGAAATGTGGCCTTAGGGTTTACAACCCTCACTCCCCACCCCCCTCCCCTCAAGCAGCAAAAGGAGAGAAACGTTAGGGTTTTTTTTTTCCAGTCTTGGCGAATCAGTGGTTGGGGGTCTTCCTTGGGGTTATCAACCCTAATGCTGATCCCTTCCCCCCTCACCCCATAGCCTCCTGTCTGAAGCACAATGTATGGCTCCAAACCAGAGCCTCACAGAGATACACTCTTCAAAGGTAGAGAAATATGTCTCACCACATGTTGCCGGATCAATCAGTGCCCATGTGGCCACAGATACAGATGCACAGAGCAAAGAGTCTAGCTCTCAGCCAATGCTTAGGGTCCTGTGCCACCCACAGGTGCAGATGTACAGGGACCTATGCCAAGAGAAGAGTTGTCTTCACTATATTGTGCCTGGGCCTATATGGCAACCCTGCACCTTTCATTCCCAGCTGATGGGGTGTGTTGCATAACCACACTATACCCCCACCCTCACCCCATCCAATTGGGTCACAGAGCTTAACCCTGAACTCATCTCGCTGGCACAGGATCACAAAGCACTACCCACTGGGGTCAAGACTGGCACTACACACAAAGTTCCTTAATAATGATAATAATTTTTTTTTCAGCCCCAAATTTTCCAGACAGTCTTTTTATGGCTCCCCTTATAAACATGAGATGTGGCATTCATAGTATAGTGGTGAAAACATCATTTCACACTAGAAGTGCAAAAATACGTCTTTTCCAGGATTTAAAAAAACAACACCTGTCACATTTATGAGGTGGTATGAAAGAATGACTATGTTGAAAGTTTGGAGTGAAAATGCTGAAAATTAGTGAAGTTATGAGTGAATGTTGAAATGTTGCAATGCTCACTCATAACTTGGTCATTTTACCATATTTGTACACCAGATTCTCAGCATACCCTTCTTATGACCCCACTTTATGAACAGAGTATGTGAAAATGTTTGAATCTTCTCTGAAATATCATTCTGCACCACAGGTGTGGAAACACAGTTTGGCCAGGATTTGAAAAATGACACCTGTCATGTTCATGAGGTGCTGTAAAAATGGTTATCTTTAAAGTCTAGGCTCAAAATACTGAAATTACCAGTTAGGAATGAGCGTAGAAACATTTCAATGTATGCTGATAACTTTGTTGTTTCTTAATATTTTGATCTCAAATTTTCAACGTAGCCTTCTTATGACCCTACTTCATGAACAAGGGTGGTGAAAATTTTCAAATCCTGCCAGAAAGGTGATTTTGTTTTCACAAAGCAATGACAAAATTACCTTTTGGGTCAAATTTGAATAATTCCACTGCCCTTGGTCGTGAGGTGAGGTCCCAAAAAGGCCATGTTGAAAATCTGGTGTAAAAATATTTTAAAAATGACAACGTTATGAATAAAAGGTCAAACCCCATTGAGATACATTAAACCGCACTTACCTTATTTTCTCATGTGGCTGTCAACGGTTCCAGCAGCAAGTCATGTCTTTGATCGGAGAGTGGATCTTCTTTGTGGAACATGTCCAGCTGAGTGAGGGGTGGTGGGTGTTAAGTGGGAGGTTGGGGTGGGAGGGTGGGGCGTGTGGTGAGAGGGTCAGACTGGTGAGGGATCATTTGCTTTTTACAGGTTTAAAAAATCAACGAGGAAAGATTTTCTTTATTTCAGAGGACTTTCTGACACTGGGGATTGGGCACTCCAGGGTTGAGCTACTGTTCAGTGGCATCAGGATGGGCACCACGGTGCCACCATGTATATAATGGGAAGGGGGGAGACGACCTGGGGGGGTGATGAAAAGGAGTACTGGGGGTGGGCACCCTGATCTGCTTATTGAAGTTAAAATTAAACATGGGAAAGGTGGGTATGGGTGACCTGGAGGGTAGGGAGGAGAAAGAAACAGTACCAGGGGTAGGCACTCCAGTCCACTACTTATTCCAATAGATAGACAGACAGATAGATATAAAGAGAGAGAGAGAGAGGAAGCAGGGGATCACCGACTCACTGCTTTACCTGAAGCCGGCAGCATGACTCCAGCTGTGACTACACATTTCTAGAAAGTTCCACTTTTCTCATACTGAGAACATGGGTGAATGGCTCCTATCACTAAGCTGGGCACCCAGGATTTTTGGGTGCCCAGAAACATTAGTTCCAGGGCAATTTTCAAAAAACAAATACCAGAATCTATAGCTAAACATGTCCTGTTTACCAAGGTTCAGGTGTTTGTTTTATGAAAATACATCATTTTTATGTATTTTCAATGTTTATGAGTTGAAAAAAAAACAAGATGATGGCCACCACGACCTTTTTTTGCCTCTCCCCTCACTTACAAGTAAGTCTTGAAAATAAACACATTCTATCAGTGTTTTTTTTACCCTTCAAGCTTGACAGTTATCAAAAAAGTTCTTTTAACTCTGGAACTGTATAATATATTTTCAAGAAACCTTCAATAGGCACTAGCTCAGTAGAGGCCGCTTCTACCCTGAAAGTTTCATGAAAAAAAAAGCCACACTATCTAGGCTGTGTGTGAGAGCCAAAAGAGGTCCATGTTAAGTGTAGGAAAACCAAATACCATTTTGTTTTGCATTGTTTGGTGTTCTGTATCTTGAAAACTAAGTAAGATGCCATCATGAAACATTTTCAGTCTTGAGACACTGCCAGCCTTAGTGCTCATGCCAAATTTTGAGCTTTTTTGTTGAACGCCACCAAAGTTATTAAAGTACAAAAAATGAAAATTATGTACCTACCGTAATTCTTGATCTTTCTGTGTATCTTCACTATTCATCACTGGTGGGTTCTGGCAGGGCAGGAGGAACAGGACCCTGCGGGAGCTTTTTTTTTTTTGCAAAGAGGCAGAGCCGACGTCGAGGCACCGCTGCCCTAGAGGCAGATGCATTGCGTGGCACTCGCGGGTTGGCCAGTAACTGATGTCAACTCCTCCTCAGACCCAGTTCTGCATGCCAGAGAGTAGCTAAAAAAAAGAAGGCAAGGGAGCCCGAGGGTTAGAAAAAGAAAAGGATATAAAACCAAGGAAGGAATAATGCCGGGTAAGAGGACAGAAGGAACAGGAGCCTCGGGGTCTGGGACGGGGGCCCCAACCTCTGGGTGAACAAGGAAGGGATAGAATAAGGGAGGGAGAAAAAGTAGAACAGGAGGAGGAAAGAGAAGGGAAGGGAGATACTGCATCCCACTCACCGGGGTCCAGAGGACTGACTGAGGACTGTAGAAGGGCAATACTGCTTTAAGCCATGAATCTTTTCTTCCAGGAGGAGAAGAAAGAAATCTCCTAATTAAGATAATCCAGAGGATGGCTGGCTTGAAGTCCAGGAGAGGAAAGCAGAGCACCAACTCCGAAGAGTCCACTCTGGAGAGTTAAGAGTGGAGGCTAATGTCTCCCCAACTAAGGGATCATATGAATAGGGGACAGGACTCATCCTGAAGCAGACTGCTCTTGACAAAATAAGCCTCCCCAGCTTTTTTAGAGGATTGTCACCTCCGAAGGAGAGATGGAAAGAGGAGGATTATTTTTAAGGAACGAGAGGAAATCCCCCAGAGGGGAATCCTACAAGGGGAGAGTGCTAAAAACAGCGATAGAAAGAGGGAAAGGATCACCAAGGCCTCACCAACGCTGCTTTAAGAGAACCCCTAGGGTTTTAGATGAAAGCAGAGAGGAGGGTCCAATTTCAGTTCTGACCAAGGAGGAGGGTCCCGTCCGGATAAAAAGAACCTTGGTGACAAAAACAAGAGGCTTACCTCCCTGCTTGTCCCCACATAATATTCCCGACACCCTCCAAGAGGAACAAAGCCAGGAGGCATCAGAAAAATCTCATCAGGGACACAATTTGGAGAAACAAACAGGGAAGAGGCATCGCCCAGAGACTGAGGGCTAAGAGGGGAAGGTGTGTGGGAAGGGAAGCAGTGATGAATGGTGAAGATACACAGAAAGATCAAGAATTAGGGTAGGTACGTAATTTTCATATATTACCTGTGTCAATCTTCACCATTCATCCCTGGTGGGTGATTACCAAGCCCCCTGAAGGGGACCCGGTCCCTCCCTGAGGGAAGGAAGTCCCTCAGCCTCCTATGGGGGAGACACTGGAGGAGGGAACCCTTACAGGCCTAGTTAGGCCTGAGACTGATCTGGGTGAGGTGGGGTTCTCCTTCGGGTAGGAGAAGGAAGTCACCCCGGAAGTTCCTGCCTCACCCTGCAGGAGAAAAGGTGGGTTCCCCAGAATGTGGAGAAAGTCACCCTTCACCGGGCCAGGGGTGATAACCTGGAGAGACAAAGCCATGCCATCCGCCTAATGCAGATCGCTGTCCCCGCCAGCCTGGATGCCACCTCATTGGCATCATACAATGCCATTGCTTGGTGCCTCGCAAGCTCCAGGCCCCAAGTGGAGAGGGCAATGTCTTGTCTAGTCACCTCCATGTCAGGCAAAGATACCAAGATTTGAACTAATAAGGACCATAAGTGCCTGTTATAGGCAGCATGATGGGCCTGATGAGTTGAAATAAAGAGAGAGAGACGTGCCAAAGAGAACACTCTCCTCCCCTCAAATGTCAAACTCAGCAGAGCCTGTCTCCGGGGGTCAGTCACTTTGGCGTCTGTGCCCAGAAGGTGTATGCAGGAGCATCACGCCCGATGGGGGGGCAAGGCCCTGGAGACCTTAGTTTACGCAGTACCTGCGCCGTCAGTCCCTCGAGGCTGGAGAAAGGGTTGAAGGACTTCTCCAGGTGCAGTACGGTGCCTCCCTGAAGGGTGAGGGACAGGCGAGAACCACCAGGTTGGCCGCACTGAATTGCTTAAAAAGATGTGAACCGTCAGCTCAGGATTGCGACTTCCTAGTGTAGAGATGTGAAGCTTACTGACCAACCCCAAAAGGAACCGCTGATAACTGGATAAATTAACAGCTGGAGACAGGTGGACAGAGGAATCCTGTACCTCAGAAGAGGAAGACGAGGAAGCTGATGAGTCCAGTGAGTCAGGCACTGGCTGCACAAGAGAATGGTGGAACACCTGTTCGTCCATGGGCCTATAGTAGGCAGGGAATAGTGCAGCCATGGATCTGAACTGTTCCCAGGTGAGGGAACCCATAGGACCGGAGTGGCCTGGGAGAGAGGGAGGTGGTGGCAGAGGTAAGAGGGCTAAACACCACCAAGAAGTGGCGTGACCTCTGCCAGGGCTGGGGACCAAGCAGGAGATCTCAAAACTGGAGAAGATCTGTCGTCCAAAGCAGTCAGGGTCCATTCCGCCAAACTGCAATGGCCAGGACTGAGCCCGAAAAGAGAATCCCTCCTGCGAGGCGACCGTGGCTGCATGAGCCCAGAAGGGTGGCCCCTAGCCTCTAAAAATTAGATTCCTCCTGGGGAGGCTTCAGGGGAAAGACAGGACCGGTGCTGGGACTCCAGCCCGAACCCCTGCGGACTCCAAGGGAGGGATGCTGCCCCTGATTCTGTCCCCTCAACCCCTCAGACTCAGAGGGACCTCTTCCTCAGAGTCAACCTAGGCAGCTCAATCATCATGGCCGACTCCTCAGAGACGGCCACTGTGAGAGCATCCTCCCCTGCTTCAGGCGCCCATGCCGGTCCAGAAATGGGCCCAGCCTGAGCATCCAAAGTACACCTCTTAAAGGAGAACCACCGACTCCGAAGCATCCACCAGTGCCACCCCAGCACCAGAAAACTGGTCAGGACCACCGTCACCGGTGCTGGTAGCAACTGCCAAGTCCAAAGAGGGGGGTTGAATCAGAGTCATAGTGCGGGCAAGGAGGAGGAGTCGGAGGACTCTGAAGAATCTGGGAGCCAGTCTGGGTCCGCCTCCGAATCATCATCTTCACCTGAGGTGGTGCGGACCCAGACCACCCCACAAATTTCTCCACTCCTGGCACTGCGAGGTGGCCCTGCACTGGTCATGGCGCCACCATGATCCCGGCACCGCATGTGGCACCGGGATCAGAGACGGTGCCAGGAAACGACTCCATACTGCCCATGGTGCTGTCCCGATCTCTGGCTCCACAAGTGGCACTGGGATCCGAGACGGCACCGACAGGCGGTGCCGAGGAAGACACTGGGCTGTGACCGAAGGCCCTAGGCCATGATGCCGGGGGAGCCTTCGCCTCCGAGGAGATGATTGCCAGGATGGTGCTTCCCGGCCGACTCCCAGTGGGATCAGGCTGGGCCTCCTGCACCATAGAGGGAGTTTCTGCTGAGGCGAGGCATGAAGAGACAGACACCGTCTCCTCCACTGGCCGTATAGGAACAGGAGGGAACCTGGAGGAAGGGTCAAGAGACCTGCATGTGGCGTCCCGGGTGCGTGCCTGTCCACAGTGCGAGCCTGTCCACTGAAAGTTGGCGGCGCATGTCCGACTTTAAATGCGCGCATTTCCAACACTCGACAGTCCCTGGAGAAACAGGCATTGCAACGATCCATATCATGGTTTGGGCCCAAGCAGGTCAAGCACCGGTGATGCTGGTCTGAGACGGAGAAAAGCCAGCTGCAGGGACACCGCCGCATAGGAGACCGCCTCTTCTTGGAGGGTTTCTTCTTGTTCCCCGATCGAGACATGACCGGACGGAAAATAAACAAAAATAGTACTCGGCATTGTCGAAAGATAAAAAGGAAAGTCTTATCAGTCAACGGTGCCGAGAAACGCAGCTGTACAGAACAGGGCATGAACTGATGGACTAGGCCGCTGATGCAGAAATTCGCTCCACACAAGGTCATGTTGACTCGATGGTGGGAGAAGCAGAACTGGGTCTGAGGAGGAGTTGACGTTAGTTACTGGCCAGCCCATGAGTACCATGCAATGCATCACCATCTCGACGTCAGCCCTGCCTCTTTGCAAAAAAGAAAAAAAAAAAGCTCCCACGGGTTCCTGTTCCTCCGGCCAGAACCTACCAGTGATGAATGGTGAAGACTGACACAGATAAGATTTGGGGTTTAACATTAAACAGCCTACTCAATCCTATCTATAAGGATGCTACCATGTTCCTATTATAGATATATATATATATATATATCTATATATTGAAAGAGAGAAATATACACATGTATATCTACAGAGATAATTTGTCCATCGAGTTCCTCTCTTCAACCAGCTCAGTGGGGATACTCTCATACTTTATTCTTCAAATTGCATGTTAGTGACAGAACTTGAAGTTTATTACAGTATCAGCTGAGAACAGTTGCTCCAGAAGTCTGGAAAAAATGTAGTGGCCTAAATGGATGAAGTCACCTGCCCATTGTGCCATGCCTTACTGGCACCACCTGCTCCTTGCTGACTCCTCTTCCCATACCTCCTCTGTTGAGCAAAGTATACTTCCTGCCTTAAAGAGCTGGGATCATGCCCACGAGGGATATATTTTGGGTTACAAAAGGAGATG
The DNA here is from genome assembly GCA_016271365.2 of Neoceratodus forsteri. Lineage (NCBI taxonomy): Eukaryota > Metazoa > Chordata > Ceratodontiformes > Ceratodontidae > Neoceratodus > Neoceratodus forsteri. The sequence continues at coordinate 360,641,146 of JADMNL010000024.1, forward strand.
GGGGAAAAGGGGGGGGGGGACACTGAGCCAGGGCTACCAATATTGGGTTAGTAAGAGGGTATCCTGCAGAAGGAAGTGAGTATGCGATCATGGAAGTAGGTCCTAGAGATCAGCTGAGGGAGGTTAAAATAGAAAGTAAGCAGACAGGATATGTGTGTGCATATATATATATATTTTTTCTTTTTTGAATCAGTTTATGAAATTGTCATTTAATTGTATGGGTACTTTTTCACTTAAAGGTTGGGCTTGAAAAATTGTTTAATGTTACATTACTTCAACGAGGTAGATAAGCAAGCTTCAGTTCCTAGTCATTACTCTTCTTCTAGTGGAGTGTCCAGAGATTACTGCCTGCAGGGCTCATTTGAAAGCTTTATCTGAACTGGTTGCTTATTTTATATATCCCAGTAGAATGTTTACCAGCTTTCTGCCCTCAACTTCATAATGATGCAGAAGGAGGCTGATGGTAAAAGGGCACTTTGTTTTCATTTAGAACGAATGCAGCGCTATAGGAAATTCAATCAAGTGTTCCTCTCTTATGGTAAACAGAAAAACCTCCTAGTTACTAAACAGACCATAGCTGCTTGAATCTCATCAGCTATTTATTTTTGTTACAGCTGAAGAACATTTCCCCTGGTAATGTGAAGGCCCTTTAACTAAAAGGAAATGCAGCTTCATGGGCTAACCTTAAATCTGCCCCTCCTTTCAGTTGTAATTCTTTCCATCTGATCTTATTATCTGACCATTCCTAAGCACTATAAGTAAGCAATAAGCCACGACAGGGTGTGCGTTAGATACTTTAACACACGGCTGGAGGCGTAGGTGAGGCATAGGCCACCGTCAGTGCGCGCCCAGCCTCCTAGCCGTGTGTTAAAGTGTTCAACGAACCCTGGAGGGGTTTATTGCGCTTATGAAATGGTTATGTAAAATATAAATGCATGTCATAAGTAAAATTAACAGTATTTCATAGTGAAATTATTAAATATTTGTGTTACATTTTAACAAAATAGTTCCTCCGCCTGTTTTTTCCTTTGAGTTGAGGACTTTTGACTTGGTAGTTTTGACCTGCTAAGGCATCCTTACTTATATTTTTCCCCTGTAGTTGTCATGGCACCCCAAGCGAGTGAGAGGATCGGGTGGCAGATTTATTTTGAGAATGAGAGGAATGCGAGATTTAAACACTTCAAAAATATCGGGTAAAAAACTAGTTTATTCCACAGAACATGTCGACAAAAAACAGTGCTCAAGTCATCGTTTATGGCTCCTCTGTGTCTCCGGTACCATTTATTTACATTTACGGCGTAAAGGCAGAGCCAGAAATCTTGTTTCCAGTTCGCGACCTGGGGATGGTGAGAGTGTAGCAAGGTGATAGGCAGGGTAACACAGTGGTAGATTGGGGAGACAGGTGCTCGGCAGTTGGCAGAGCGAGTGAGCAGCAGGTGGGAGACAGCTGTTGGCCGGACAGCTACTGCTTGGAGGTTGGCAGAAGCGGTGAGCCGGCGGGTTGGTAGACAGCTTCTCGGTGGTGGCTTTTTGCTTTTAAATCATGCAGTCAGCTTAAACAATACTGTAAATATTTATGAAATGGGCATCTGAATATTTGCAGATATGTTGACAGATTGAAAATGCAGCCTTGTATTTCACTAGCAGTTGGTGGGAAAATAAGATGGCTGATTTTCAATTTGCCAACATTCTAACTGGTATGTTTACTAGGATCAGTGCCCACAGGGCACTGCTGGTCCTTTTTCCTGTGCGTAAGAAGGAATATCACACAGGTATGGACCAATCAGGATGTCTGAATTCTGTTGCCCATTTCATAAATGTAGAATAGTATATGGACAACTATGCACAACAAGGCAATGTTTCCATCAAGGTTATGCGATAACATTATAGCAACCTCGACAGTGAAGCTTGAGAGATCCCTGATGTCATCTCAGCCCAAGATGGAAGCTCATGCTGTGTTGTGTATGGTTGTCCATACATGTTTTATATAAGATATGGTTTACGAATTGCAGTTTTTTTTAAATGACAGGGAGATCAGATTAAAAAATGCTGTCTTGAATACATGTAACAGCACTAGTGACAGAGTAATGCTATACAAGCGCTTCAGATAAAAGTTCAGAACAAGAACAACAAGCATTTGTCAATGCCGAATGTTTGCTTGCTGGCATTGGCAGTGGTAGTGTAGAAGTTACAGAGCTGCGTAATAGGAAAGGCAGTGAAATATTGAACTGAAGCCAACCCCACCACCACCCTGCAGAGAGTAACAGGCATTGGGGTGTGCCTTTGGGTTGTCAGGCATAACGGCCACACCATTTCACCACACCCCACCCTGCAGACACTGGCAAGTGTCACGGTGTCCCTTGGGGTCTTTGGTCCTTATGCGCACCCCATTCCATTAGGAAATACGGTGAGATGGGTGCGATATAGGAGAATGGGGTGAACTTTGGGGCCAAAGAGTCCAAGGCATACCTCGACGCCTCTCACTGGCTGCAGGGTGTAGAATGGTATAAGCATTACAGGCAAGAATCCCAAGTCACACCCCTGATGCCTGTCATTCTCTACAGGGTTGGGCGTTATGGTTGGAAACCCTAATACCTCAGGCATTCGTTGGTATTTTCCTCTAAATTTTCAAACATGTTTTTTTTGACCCCACCTCATGAACAGGGGGAATATCAGTTTGTTAGGCAGCTGCTTATGCACAGCATTATGGCATTTAGCACCACAGGTGCAAAAACATTCGAACAGGATGTAAAATGACAGCTGTACTGTTCATGGGGAGGTGTAAAAATGGCAATGTTGAAAATCTGCAGTAAAATATTTAAAAATGGTGAAGTGACGTACATAGAAACTGTGCAACGCACACCAGTAATATGATTAGGTTGGGATTTTTACAGCAGATTGTCAACTCAGGCATTTTGGTGCCTCCGATCATGAACAGTGTCACTGTGATTTTCTTTATCTGTCCGAACAGTGATTTCCCACAGCGACCATGCATCTCTCGCGCTGAAAGTGTGAAAACACACTTGGCCATGTTGTGAAAAATGACAGCTATACTGTTCATAGGAAGTGTGGAAAAATGCCACTGGTGAAAATCTGGACTGAAAATATTACAAAGTCATGAACTTGGTTTAGGGTGCGTGGAAACTCGCTAATGCTCACTCAGAACACAGTCATTTTATGGACTTTTGTCACCAAATTTTCAACATAGCCATTTTAAGACCTCTGCTCATGAACTGTGTAACTGTGATTTTCTAAATCTGTCCCAAACATTGCTTTTAGACACCAACAGCACCATTTATACGCTACATGTGCTAAAACACATTTGGGCGACATATGAAAATGGCAGCTGTACTGTTCATAAGGAAGTGTAATAAAATGTCAATGTTGAAAATCTGGAGAAAATATTAAATTGCAAACTTACAAGCATGCATAGGAACTGCATAGCATCGCTGCGTAAAACAGTCATTTTTAGGAATTTTTCACCAAATTTTCAACATAGCCATTTAAGACCTCTGCTCATGAACAGTGTCTCTGTGATTTTCTTAATGTGTCCCATAATTGATTTACTTTGACATCGACGCGCCCACAGTACTACATGGGCGGAAACACATTTTGGCCAAGATGTGGAAAATGACAGCTGTACTGCTCATAAGGAGGGTGGTAAAATGGCAATGTTGAAAATCTGGAGTGAAAATATTGAAAATTGCGGACTTCACGAAATGCATGAGGAATCCGCAACGCACGCCGTTAAACAGTCATTTTTAGATTTTCCACTGAATTTTCAACATAGCCATTTTAAGACCTCTGCTCATGAACAGTGTCACTGTGATTTTCTTAATGTCCTGTGACATTGATTTCAAGATACACTGGCGCCATTGTGCGCTATATGGGCGGAAAACGCTTTGGGTGAGATGTGAAAATGACAGCTGTACTGCTCATAAGAAAGTGTGGTAAAATGGCAATGTTGAAAATCTGGAGTGCAAATATTGAAATTTGGTGAAACTCACGAAGCGTATGTGAGGAACTGCTAAATTATCGCTCGTAAAACAAACATTTTAGAATTTTTTCACTAAATTTTCAACATAGCCATTTAAGACTCTCTGCCCGCGAACAGTGTCAGTGTGATTTTCTTAATGTGTCCTGTACATTGATTTAAGAACACCGAACAGCCCATTGTGCGCCACTATGGGTGGAAACACATTTTAGCGATGTGAAAATGACAGCTGTACTGTTCATAAGAAGGTGTGGTAAATGGCAATGTTGAAAATCTGAGGGAAAATATTGAAAATTAGTACTTACGAGCGCATGTGAACTGCGCAATGCACGCCAGAAACATGTTTTGATTAGGCATTGCTCAATCACCAAAATAGGCTTTTTGAGCGCCGTCCTTATGGCTGGTAGTAATATTTCGTTACTCGTTTCGCAGAAGGTGATTTCGCGAGTGGCTGCTAAATCACCCTTCTGTCCCGAGTGAACGCCATGACAGTGCAAGAATTCATGAGGAGGGGTCCCAAAACCCATGTTGAAAATTTGGCAAAATTCAAAATGCCTGAGATATGCAATAAAGTTGAAAACTCCTGTCTATCCCATTATACAGCTTACCAGCATTTCCTCAGTTCACGGCCGGCTTTGAAGAGTGCAGACGTGTTCCTGGTCCACCAAGATCATCACACCGAGCCCGAGTAGCATGGGGGTGAGGGGGGCGGGGGGGAGGCAGGGCGAAGTGGGTGGCGCGGGTTGTGGGGGCAGGGACTGCGTGGGACTGTTTTGCTTTTCAGGTTTTTTTAAAAAGCGTGGCGGGCGTTTGCCACACTGGGGTGGGCTCAGTGTGGCACAAGGAACTGGCTGGGGCGTGAAGCCAGCGAGGATTGGGCACCCTCGCACATAAATATTAGTTGCCACGCTTGGGGTGGGCCTCAGCGTGCACCAGTACTGGGAGGGATAGTGGAGCTGACGGGGATTGGGCATCCCCCGCCGCTATAGAGTGTGTGCGTGGGGGCAGCACGCAGCATGCGGTGTGTGTGTGTGTGTGTGTGGAGTTGCATGAGCAGGCGATATCTTATCGCTGCTCACTGAAGCGTATCTCCCCCTTTCAACTGTACCCCACTGCATTTTGGAGCTTGTCATAGACAGCTCCAGCATGCATTGGCGGACAGGGGCTGCGCCTGTCAATACACTGACTGAATTGGAAGAGGGGGTGACACACCCCCGAAGACTCGGATGATGGCACTATGTTTCTTGCACATGCGTGCAAGCAAACATAATAAATGAATGATACCACTGCTATCGTTTGCAGTTGAGTCAGTGTTCGTCAGTTCTGCAGAGAGAGAGGGAGAGAAAAACAGCGGCTTTCTACTGTCATCTGCGAACAATGACAACCACCCCTCACCCCATCCAGACTGTCTTTCTCAGTGAATTTAGCCTGCTCAGAGACGTGTTTGGAATAAATTGCAGTTACAATTACTTTGTGGCCATGACACTGCTCAGTTTGGAGCTAGAGTGAAAAGGTCAGTTAGGTGCTGGCTTGTCGGGACAGTATGGGCACATGGTTCCAGGCAGACAAGTTGTTGTAATTTTATTGTGACATCAGAATGATACTACAGTGACTTTTGTGACCTTTGAACTGTCCTACAACAAAAAAAATTGCATGTATTGAAATCCATACCCAGTAAGGGGCAACCACATACTATAACCTTATTTTGTTTTCTGACCTTTATTGAGACTACACAGTGTTATCTGTGTGTACGTCCTCTCTTTCAGTCATTCATTTTTGTCTTTATTCTGTGCTGTTATATGGGGATGCAAAGAAGTGGTGAGAGCCACACCCAGGAGCCGCAGTGCCACGGTCAGAACAAAGTACAGGCAAATAGTTCCGTGGGTGACCAGCACCTATGTAAAACACAAGGCAGTTTAAATATTAAAATGAAGCAAAAGCGGAGCAGATTACCTTGTTCAGCGTCTTTTCTTCCTTTATCAGACATCTGACGTATTTCACACAACAGTGCTTTCTCAAGTGCCTTTATGAAAGCGCTGTTGCATGAAATGCATCAGGTGGTTGAAGTGGGGGGAAGGGTCCTGGCATTGTGGCGTCCTATGTCAGCAAAGATGTTCATGCACTGTATTTCTGCACTGTGAATTCACTTAAAGAAGAAGTTGTACACGGTAATCTGCTCCTGCTTTTGCTTCATGTTAATATTTAAACAGCCTCATGTGTCTTACGTAGGTGCCGGTCACCCATTGAACTGTTTGTCAAAAGGTGAGGCTACGTGAAAGTTTAAAATCTAGTGTTAATTTTTAATCCTTTTAGACTGCAGTAATGCAGTAAACATAAGTTGTTTGTAACTTATACCACTGAAGAGATTTAGCTCATTATGTGTAAAGGACTACCTTTTTTAATTACTAATTTTTTATTGAACATATATTTTGTTCAAATATTTCAGTGCTTTTATCTACGCATGCATTTTTTACACATTCATTGCAAGTTTCTGATCGTCCAAGATCAGTCTTCACCATTGATTCATACTAATGGGTGTAGGGATGGAGGCACTAGGACTCTGCTAGAGCTTTTTACTACAGAGAAGGAGGCAATGTCAGCTACTGACCTTGCCAGCACGTCAGGTGGTGCTGCCTGCTAGCCAGTATCCATCATTGGCTCCCTCACACACCTCAGTTCTGGTCTTCCTTCCATTGAATGCACCCCATGGAAGCGACAGCATCTCAGTTCAAGTGTCATTGAAATTTCTACTGTGTCACCATCATTTAGTCTTCTGTTTCGTGGTGTTTCCTTTCGTTTTGTTTTTATACCATGATGTTGAAGTCCAAGAAGAAGAAAAAAAAGGCTGAAAAAGAACCCCATTGTGCGTTAATGCCCTATGAAAAGCCAACTGTGTCAGAAGACTGACAAGAAGTCTGCTGGACCAGCCTTGCCCTGACACATGATACAGTATAGATTCCTGTGATGCCTGTTTCTCAGTGGGCCTCCTCACCCTCGAAGTTCACATACTGAAGTTGGGGGTTGCCTATTTCCCACCTTCAGAAGCAGGCAGCGAACCCGTGTTGCCAAGGACAGGTCTCTGGGCCTTTCCTCTGCATCCCTTCCCAGTACCTCTGATATTGTGGAAGCACAGGGTCCTCCTCAATCTCACCTCGCCAAGGTGCTGGAAGCCCTGGGGACTGGATCTGGTAGACAGCTGATTCCTTCTGGATGGCCAGCTGAGCACTTCACCATTCTGCTGCCCTGGGAAGCAAACATTCCCAGTGGTGAGGCTGAAGATATACACTTGATGTACACCAGTAGACCCCTCAGTGTCATGGACTGGTGCTGCCCTGACTTCTGACACTGTCCACAGTGTTGGTGAGTAGGGTGATGCTGGTCATGATATTGGGCCATCTCCTGGTACTGTTCACGGTACTGGAAAAGGGACCACCGCTGAGGCTGTCCAGCAAACAGTGGCCAAGGTTCTGGTTTTAACCTCTTTCTCATGTAGCCCTCATGTCTGTGGGGGTGGGATCGATGCTAGCCCTGTCATCCTGCATGTTGCAGACTGTGGTGTCAGTTCTGGGCTGGGCATGGTGTTGGTGACTGTGCCACCTCTGGGTCTGTCCCTGGTTTTGGTGTCATTTTCAACATGGGACCAGCCTCCAACACTACTCACAGTGTGCGCAGTGGGGATGGACCCAAGGTTGGTGTTGGGACCGACACCGGACCTGGCACCAAGGACAGTACCAGGCGTGGGGCCTGAGAGAGCCTTTTGACTAGGCTGCTTACTGACCCTGAGCTTGGTACCAGTGGCAGAATCATCTCCGAGTCAGAGGGTGGACAGGTTGTGGAATTGTGCCTGGGACCACTTGCTGAACCCATCGGCGCTGAGGACTGGAGCTGCCCTGGGGGGACTGTATGGCTCCTCTCTCCTCGCTGGGGGTTATCCCCCCCCATGCAGTAGGCACCTATCTGGTCATTCCTCTTAAGTAAGTCGACCAGCCTTGTTTGGGCAGGTTTTTGTGGCAGGGTTGAATAAGACCCTGCCCCATGTGTTATGCAGAAAGAGTTAAATGCAAGGATTTTTTTCTGTCCTTTTCTGTCTCTTGTCTGTCTGGTTCCACAACCAAATGTTCTCATGAGACCTAGGAATTGATCACTCCAATGATCTTGCGATTTTGTCTCCTGCTATCTCCCTGCATTCATTTGCTGTTTCTTGCTTTTGCTATCTTTCCTTCCCCTTGCATATTTGCAGTTATAAAATATACAGGAATCTTTATGTGAAACTAGGATCCCTTGGCTTGAAAATGAATATAGTTATACTGTTGAAATGATTGCAAAAAACTATTTGGAACTCAGAGGGTTAACCTTGAGATGCAGCACAAGCTATTTTGCAGAGCTATCAACAGGTTCATTCAAGGACACCATTTTCTATTTTGTTGCACTTGCAAGGAAATTGACAAAGTTCTGATACATTAAACTGGCAAAATGGTCAGAAGCATGGCAACTGGGGTTTAATGCAAAGAAGTGCAAGATCATGCACATAGGGAAGAGAAACCCTGAAGCCACCTATAGGTTGGGAGGGGAGTTGCTGGCAATCACAAGGGAAGAAAGAGACTTGGGCTTCATCATCACAGATGACCTGAAATCATCCAAGCAGACCACTAAAGCAGTAGGTAAGGCTAGAGGGATGTTGGGGTGTATTAGTAGGGATATAGCAAGTCGTAAGAGGGAGGTAGTAATCCCTCTTTACAAGACACTGGTTAGGCCCCATCTGGAGTACTGCGTGCAGTACTGGAGGCTGCACCTGCACAAGGACATTAGCAAAATGGAGGCAGTCCAGAGAAGGGCAACCAAAATGGTGCAGGGACTGCATCAGAAAATAAATGAGGACAAATTAACGGAGCTCAATATGTATACCCTAGAGCAAAGGAGGGAGAGAGATGATATGATCAAAACATTCAAACATCTAAAGGGCATTAACATGGTGAAAGAGTCTAACATGTTTCAGTATAAGAAAAATAGCAGGACAAGAGGACACAGCATGAGATTAGAGGGAGGCCAATTAAGGGGTAATGTGAGGAAGCTCTTTTTCACAGAAAGGGTTGTGGATGCATGAACCGGCCTACCTCAGGAAGTGGTGGATATGAATATAGTGCAGGGCTTCAAACAGGCATGGGATAGGCATAAAGGAGCAATACAGATGAGTATGAATAGATAGGCCATTGACAGAGTAAAGACCTATGGCACATTCATAAGGTAGAAAAACATGGACAGACTGAGTGGGCCTTGCGGTCCTTATCTGCCGTCAACTTCTGTGTTTCTAAACAGGATGCCTCTTAATGGGATGAGATAGCAGAAGTTAATTGCTAGGCAAAGACTTATTATAAAAAAAGCACCAATAGTTTGTTAGAGGGAGAGACTGAAAATTAGAATTAGAGATACCCTCAGATGAAGGACTTTGTTTTTTCTGTTTGTATTGCCTTTGTAAATCATTATACTTAACAATTGTATATTTTATTTTACTGTTATTGATAATAATAAAATACTACTTGCAAATTTTATAAATGTTTCTGGTTTTCCTGTGCTTCTTGACCTGTGCCTCGATGACAGTTTACCATGGCCTTCCCTAGGGTGAGGTCTGCTGAGCATTCCCACAGCTGAGGTATAGACCCTAGGGCTGCTGTCTCTTCTCTCCCACCTGGGTGCCACCACCCTCTTCCAGGTCCAGCACCTACTTTCCGTCAATACCCTCCCCTGAGAGCATGGAATCCTCCCTCCACTTGTCCTTGGCTCTGAGTACTCACTGTACCAGAGATTCCTGATGGACAGGCTCAGGCTGCTGAACATTGGCACCATAGCCACACACAATACCCTGTCCACACAGTTGGGATACTTAGGAGCTTTCAGCAATGACCACTTTGTCATCCCTCTGTGGCCTACAGCTTTGAAGAAATGCTCCAGAACAATTTGGAGATGTCTATTCGCTCTCCCTCCAGCCCTCAGGGATGTCTACCAAAAAGCTCTGCAGGCACATCACCTACCCCATTTCAGAAATTCAGGTTATGCAGACCCTAGTAGAACCTCATCACCCAGTGAGTGAGTGGCCTCCTGAAGCTGACTCTGCTCAGACAGATGCTTTGGGTAGGAAGGTGTTCACCTTGACTCACACCATGATTTGTATTTCAGCACATCAGGTACATTTGGCAGCTTGCAACAAGGGCATGTGGGTGCAGTTTGGACAGGTTGTAATTGCCGTGCCCCACTTGGAGTTAGTTGGGCAGACCATCTGCCTTTCCACCAAGGGCCTGGAGTTGGTGAGGCACCAGACATGGGCATCGTACAATGACAATGAGGTGGCCTCCAGGCTGGTGAGAACCAGAGTCTGCATTCAGCAGAGGGAGTGGCTTGGCATCTCTTGATTGGCACCTGTGGCCTGGCAAAAGATGCTTAACTCCCAGTTCTAGGGGGCTCATTTTTCCCCCATAGAGTCAGATGAGAGTGTTTGGGGCACTGTCCTGCTCCTCTAGCTGACTCTGAACATTCTCGCGTCTTGACAGACCTGTGAGGAGCGCCCACCCTCACGTGTTCTCCTCCACGCAGAGCGCTGAGGGTAACTGTTACCTCCATTGTGAGAAAGCTGCTTCCTGATTGGGAAGCTTAGTATTTGGACCCATTAGTATGAATTGGCGGTGAAGATTGGTTCTTGGAAGATATAAAAATTACGTACATACCGTAACTGTTAATCTTTCAGAACATCTTCGCCATTGATTCAAACACTCACCCACCATCCCCCACTCAGCTGAGAGCCAAGACCTCTGGCAGTTCACCCTGTGGGTGCTGGCAGAACTTGTCTGCTTGTATCTTCTCTGCCATGACCTTTATATGATGGCTGTGTTGTTGTAAAAACAGAGGGTTGAACATTCCTGTGCCAGCCCTCACCAACAGACAAAAAGCAAACGTGAGTGGTGGTCACTTGGCTCCCCTACCAACAAAATAAAAAGAGAGTTTTTTGTTTTTTTCCATGGAGTGGGTAGGTGGCAACCTTCCCTCCATCCTTTTCCCTCCTTCTCCCTGCCCAGGGTATATCCCCTGTAGGGTATTTCCCTGTTAGTTGCTATGTGCAAAATATGCCACAGGCACCATCCAGTCCAACTCCAATGAGCAGATTCTCTGTCTGTGGAAGGGTGCAGTGCACTTGCTTGGCTCAATGTACTAGCTTCACACAGGGTACATCCCTTTTAGTTGCTGTGTGCAACCTGTGCCCTGTGCACGATCCAGTTTAACTTGCTTCCATTGATTATCGCTATAAACTTCATTTGGGACTCTATGCTGAAAAAAGTAACCTCTAACAAGGTGCCTATTTCTTTCAATGCAATATTTAAGAAACATATTAGTTCTGTTTGCACTAATTTACCTGTACTACACTACTTTGCTATACCAAGGATGAAAACAACTGTAGACCAAAAATCTTTGCTTTATATTCTCCCATTTTTCTTTAATTCTCTTCAGTCCATTTTTCAATGTCTAGAAATCTCTTTCCAAATTTTTAGAGTGAAGTTAAAGGAGTACTTATTAGCTGAAAGTGAATGCAAATGTTTTGTCTGAGTATCGAAAGTTTGTTCATGTATAACAATTGTGAGTGGGGTCAGCACTAAAAGGCTATTAGGAAGTGTTAAACCACTCATGCTTTTTATTGTGTGCAAACAAACATCACCAGAAAGCAGCACATAATACAATCTCCCATAATAAATGCTCTTCAAAGCTTAAAAATATTGAGAGAAGAAAAACCAAAGTGTGAATATAGCATAATGGTTGAATAAAAAACGCAGCTTTAACAGTACTGTTCGACCAAACAGAGCATGGCATACAGCTGGCTAGAAAGCTTATGTAAAGCATAACAATTCAAAAGGCGTATATCAGATAACGCAACTTCAGTAGCGTGGTGAAAAAATAAACTGATTTAATAGTCATACCACTCTTCTTGTCTGAATGCCCAGGAACTTGAAATCTGCCTTACAAGCTGTACTCGCCATGCACGTCGCAATCTCGAGCAGCCGGCCGACACACACAGAGAACCCGGAAGAGGCAACAAACCATCAAGCAATGACGCACTTACGTATCGACTAACCAGTCTTCATCATGGACCTTGTTTTTTGTATAATTGTTTGTTCATGTATGTCTGTATTTTATATTGTGCTGTATATTATACAAATGTATGTATTTTTTGTATGTATACTGGTCTCCCATGAAAACGGGTCTTTGTCCCATGGACTGTCCAGTTTAAATAAATAAAACAAATAAACTACTTCACTGAGCAGATGCTTTGTCTCTGAAGAGGAGCTGTGCACTTTGTTTTGGATCAATGTACTAGCTTCGCACAAGGTACATCCCTATGGTTGCAAGGAGAAGCAGGGCATGGTCTTCTTGTCATGCTGAAATGTTTGGTTGTTGTCCCTTGTCACTTCTGTCTGTGCATTAGGCGTTGTCCACTCCATCTGGTGCATGCCAGAGGACATAACCACATCTTGCCTCCCTAGGACTGCTAGTCCTGCAGCTTCTATGCTCTTCATCCCTATTTTTCTTGACTCTTCATAGGGAAAAAAGGATTATGACTTTACTCTCCAGTTCAGGGAAAGGGAAGGGGAACATTGTTTAACCAGGGGTAGCACACTAAGCCAAAGCTTGTTTCCAGATTACTCATGTTCTGTCTGGTAGCATAAACCTATTCTTTTTTGGAGTCCAATTGTCCTTTTTCAGGAATTTTTGGGGAATTTTTGTCATCTTATTTGCAAGGGGTCTCAAATTGGATTTCCCCTTTTGCTACTTCTGCCAGAGCCATTTGCTTAGGGCAGCTGCTCTATCTTTTTACCTATCTCTATCCACACCTTGTTTGGCTAGTGATTAGAGGCTCTCGCTCTTTTTATACCCACTACCCTTGTGCCACCTAGTAGGCCAAACCTTTAGTCTCCAAGTTGGTAGTCTTGTTCTAATTGGTTATTTATTTTACATCCTATATCCTTTTACTATCCCTTTGGGCTAGAAAGTATCTAGTCCTCTCTTTTATTTCTCTCCATTTTGTTTCTCTCCTGGCGAACAGACCTAAGATGTGTGAGGGAGCTGATGACGGTTGTTGGCTAGTACGTGGGGCCACGTGGTGCATGGATGACATCAGTAGCCGACATCGGCTCCCTCCCTGTAGAAAAAAGCTCCCGCGGTGTCCTGGTATCTCTGGCTGTAGACCCATTAGTCTGAATTAATGGTGAAGACATTCTGGATGATCAACAATTACAGTGAGACCGCAATTTTCATTTTTGTCTGGTGGTACATATGGAACTTACGGAATGTTGCTATTGTATGATTCTTACTTCTAGCCACATAAATTAGAACAGCTCAGTCAAACTTGTGCATCGTCTCCACGAGGAGCATGGTGCCCCAGAACTTAGAAAGTTTTTTTTTTTTTCCAAAAGGTGCTCTCCCTGTGCTGGTTTTGAGCCACCCAACAGTGACAGATCTTAGTTTCTGCTGAAACGAGTGGTTGCTTCCGACTGTTCTCCTGTTATATGATGGCTAAGGCCTAAAGATTTTATTTTACAAAGTCTGTTACAATAGCTTCATGATTGTTGAGCTCAATTCCAAACTGTGTTTTAGCACAAAAGCAGTGTTGCTGAACAGTTCCAGGAACCATGGCCTAAACTACAAGTTAGACTCTTTTCTCAAGGACTGTGATGGAATTTGCACTTTAATCCTTGCTGTGTTGCAGACTGATATATCTGTCCAGAATTCCAATAGTTCTAATTCTGTCAACATCCCAAATGTTAAATTTACAGCCTAGTGGTTCTGCTTTATCGTAAAATTACAAGAAAGTGCTTCTATTTTGTTCAACATTGTAGGCTGTTTATTTGGTTTGCAATGACTGGTCAAAGCAAATGAAATACTGGTTGGCTCACAGTGACTGTTGTTGACTTTGAAAACTGTCTCTCAACAACTGAGTTCAGAATTAGGAGAGGGTATAACAAAGTAGGCTGGATGGACCAGTGGTCACTTTCTGCCAACATTTTCTGTGTTTCTATGTGTTTTGCTGTGGCACAGATTTCTGGTCTCATGTCTGAGTCAGAATTGAAAAAAGTGCCCAAAACAAAAACTGGACCCACAGGCTTCAAAAAGTGTCATCACTGTTTGCCTAAGGCAGATGGGCATACAGAGTGATGCAGGTGTTTGGGCCAGATCATGTTAAGTTGAACTGTAATCTGTGCAACATTTTTGTGTCCTAAGATATAGAAAAAGAGATGAGCAAAATAGCAGTCTTTATCAGCTCCAGCCTCTCTGTCAGACTCTAAAGTGTCCCCTAGAAAATAGGTTGAAAACATCTATGTGATGATAATGTCTGCAGAAGCAGATTCCCCTAAAGACCAGTCTAAAGCAAAATCTGAAAGGAAACCTATTAAAGGTTATAAATCCTTGACTGAGGAATGCTCAGATAGAAAGGATTCCTAGAAGAGGTGTACATAGGAGTCCTCCTCTCACACCAGCCTTAAAGAGCCACCTATGCCTTGAGAAAAACTTTGAAAAACATAGTATTTGGACACAAAACAGCGTATATTTCTCATTAGCTCTTATTTCTTATTTCCATTATTTATTACTGAGATAATATGCATAAAAACCTAATAGTTGTTACTTGAGAGTTCTTCAGTTTCTGTTGCTTTTCCCCCCAACCTGACATCATGATACTCTGCTTGTGACATCACAGTTATTCCCATAGTAACAGACTGTGATGTCACAACAGAGCATTATTATTTCAAGTAGGGAATAAGCTAAAGAGACAAATGAACTCTAGGGGATAAAGATCTTGTTTTTGTGAGAATTTCTTTAGTAATAAATAATGGGGAGGAGACATCTGTAGACTATATTTTGAAATACAAGCTGAATTGTTTCTAAATCTTATGTTTCCCAAAGTTTTACCAAAAGCGTCAGCTGATCGTTAAAGAAGCTACAAAAAGCCAGCCCAGTATTGCAGCTGTAGTGCTACCACTCACTATGTGACCCCGATTCGGGACGGACTCCGGTTACTCGAGGGCTGTCTGGGGAAGGAGGATTGAGTCTCCCAAGGGCAGCTGTCTTCCCTTTGGGAGGAAGGATGCTGCATTCCACTACCTGACTGCTGCCTGTTGGAGACCATGTCACAGCACAGCGAGAGCACCTAGATAAGGAGAAGAAGAAGAAGAAGAAGAAGAATGAGCATTTATATAGCGCTTTATCATACACAGTATCCCAAAGCACTTTACAAGCAATGCTAGACTGGTAGTGAAGTGACTGAATGTGTGGTGGCGGCCATATCACACATCATCACCCACACACAGCCTGGGTAATTGCATGAACTGGTTTATGGGAAGGGGAATGTTAGCCAGGACACCAGGAATGTTCCCTGCTCTTTGCGAAGAGTACCCTGGGTTCTTTTACTTCCACCTGGACACCCACCAGGACAACACCAGGATGGGCAGAAGGGACCTTGGTTTAACCTCTCATCCGAAGGACTGCACACCCCAGCAGTACAACACCCCCCAATACTGCACTCGGATGCTAGCGATTTTTAGGTGCAAGTCCAATCTCGGTGTGGGACCAGAACCCACGACCTTCTGGTCCAGAGGCGGATGTGCTACCAACTGAGCCACGCTGACACAGGAGAGGCAGTCACCAGATACCAGGCATGATTGCGTGCTGCTGCACGTATGCGTACTCATCAGTACATGCTGGCACCTTTGGGTGAAAACCAGGAGCTGGCAGAAAAAGTCCTGGTTCAACGTTGCACTGGCACAGGCCCGCGCACATCCAACATGGCAGACTACCCACCACTATCATGGTCTTGTGCAAGTGGTGGATAGCAAGTAAGTCCGTGAGAAGGTTGGTGTTAGGGCTGGGGGGGGGGTGCAGTCATGGAGCTGGGGGCATGAGAAAATCCTTGCATAACAAAGAAAGAAGAAAAAAAACTAGAAATAAAGAAGCACTTGGAGTCAGAAGAAGAAAGATAAATGAACCAATCATCCAGCACGCTGATGATGCTCAGATGTTTTCCATAGAGGAATTTAAAAAGGTTCACCCTTACAAGCTAATCTGCACATCATTTCATTCATTTCTTATCTTCTAAGATGCACTTATTCCTACTCCATGTCTCTCTTCACACCTCCTCCCCTTTGTAACCATAAAAAAGAAAAAACATTTCTGCTTTCTCCTCACTCAACATGATTATAACTCTACTTGTTGTAACTTTGTATCTTAAATGTATATACCTATATATTCATCTATATGGTTCCGTATACCTTGTAACAATGTACTTTACTGGTTTACAGTTTGCCATTATGAAATGTATTGTCGTTTTGTTTGACGTGGAATCTTTGTAAAAGAGCTTCCAGCTCAAAGGTGTTTTTCCAAGACTCTAATAAATAAATAAAAATAAACAAACAAATGTGGCAGCAGTTCTGAATTTTAAATGAGCTGGCATCCGAAGCTCCATCAACAACTACCGTTAGTGTCACAGAGGAGGAAAGCTTTTAGGATGAAGAGGAGGACCCTATTGCTCCTGAATTCACAGGTGAGGGGGAACTAGGTTCCCCTTTACAACCTTTAGAGGACCATTCCTTCTCTTCTGCCTGTGCTGTTAAGAGTCTGTTGTTCTACTGGCCCAGTGGCGTGGCAGCTGGGAATGCTGGATCAGGAGTGGTCTCAGGTTACTAGGGGTTGTCTGGGAGGGGAGAGATCGAGCATGTGACAGATTGCTGTCTTCTCATGAGGAGGGATGGCAGGTCAGCACTGCTGTGAGATGGCCACCAGGTGGAGGTCTGGTGGTAGTGCGAGACAGGACCAACAAGTAAGGGAAGGGAGCTGCAGGACTCTGTGGCATGGGTGTGCTTCCACACATACACGCTGATGTGCATGCCCCAGCTATGGGGAGCAGAGAAGAAAATGGGAGAAAATGGACGGTGGGACAGTTGTGAATGATGCTGTGCACACTGACCCCTCACCAGCACCACCGTCACTGTCCCTGTTAGCAATTACCAGATGAGAGTGTCTGTGGGAGGAGGATGGTCCCATCATGGGTGGGGGGGCAATCCATAGGGGAACATGGCCAACAGGTAAGCCCTGGGGAGGTCATTGGTGGTGTGTGTGTGTGTGTGTGTAGGGGGGAGGGGGACTGAGCCAAAGGGAGCCAGCCTGCCCTGACCAAGGAGAATAAAACACCTTTATAGAAAAAAGGGTCTGTTGTTCTGGCCTCAAATATTTAACACTTTCTAATCCAATCTTTTTGTTTTCTAGGTATTTGTCTAGGCCTAGCCAATGGCCGGCTTTGTTTATCAAGCTTTTTTGTTTCATCAAATCACACACAGCCATAAAATGCACACAAAATAAATAATAAAGACTTGCTGTTTCCTTAAGGAATAGCCCACTCAGTTATACCTCAGGTGTTTGCTGAATTGCGAATGTAGCCTTTATTAGTGCTCTTTGGATAAGGAGAGGCATTAAGCACAGTTCTACTCCTGCAGACAGGACAGTAAGCCAGCACTCACTGAATCAGTGGTCTGTGATGCATCACTGTCACGTGTGACAGGAGACATTGTGGGAAAAGGAAAGGCAAGAAGAGATGTAGGCATGGAGAATCCCAGGGGCCATAACACAAGTAGGCAAATTTAGAAACCAGTCCTCACAACAAAGGAAAGAATGTACTAGGACTACACACACAAATCAAAACACTGACACATAAGGAGAAATTCAAAATGCAACATCATTTTATTTAATTTTTTTTTAATTTGACTGCAGTTCTTCTTTGAAGGCATGGCAGCTATGATTAGCACTCCCAGTCTTGGAACAGAGTCTGACATTGGCAAGATTTTAGGATGACATTCAGGAAGAGAGTCAGTATCGCCATTCATGACACATCTAAATGGATGATTGAAAAATCTTAGAGTCGCCAGCATTTACAACAGCAACTGATAAAAAAAAAAAAAAAACATTGAGAAAAGATATATAGTAATCAGGAGTGGTTCAGAATATCTTTATGTACAACCTACCCCAGAGGGTCTAATACAGGTTATTGCAGTTGAAACAGCACAAACAACCTTTTTATCAGCTCCACCTGATGGTAACTCCAGAAAAATTGACACACCTGGAAGAAAAAAATCATACTCTTCTGCCACCCTCATCATGAGGGAGGCAGCCTTGCTGAGTTACGCATCACACGAACTGGAAGAACTCTGGAAACCTTTGCTGCCTTTTTGTGACAGTTTACCCTCTGATGAGAGGTCACAGGTGCTGCAGCATGTAAACACTGGGCTGAACACAGCCAGACAGTAATTGCAAATAGCTGTGGATATTAATGATACAGCAAAAGCAATATCGACTAGAAGGTATGCATAGTTAAGAACCACATGAGTATCTGTGGATCTGCAGAACAAGGCTGCAGGCTTCCTATTTTAGGATATATCTCTGTATGTATACCAGGCTGACAGTTAAATGAATACGTTAGATAATTTATTTTATTTATTTAAACGTTGGTAACCAGGAAAGGCACAGTGAGTCAGGGCTCATTTCCAGGTGTGACCCAGGGATGCGGGGTTACAGTACAAACAGGGAGAGAACAGACACAGCAATTATTACAATTACACAACTCCTTTTAAAAACTTCATAAAAAAAAAAAGTCCAGAGGGCAGTACATACCCTATGACAGGGGAGGCATGGGAAAGGGGTGCTATCACAGGCTGTACCATCATCAGTCAAATATTACACACAGAGGATCATGAAGAGGAAGAGGTGGAAGAGGCAAGAAGCATCTCCAGCTCAACTACCGCAGACAAAAACTAACTTTAATAAGGCACAGGTTGCCACACTTCACCTTTCATTGGGGGGAAGGGGATGCCTCTCTCACCATCTCAAGCAGTAGCAGCCTGTCATGACTGGTATATGAGTGCTGGAGACTGTAAGAGAAGGCCTCAATCTGCCTTTTAATAGATCCCAAAACAAAAACAAATTCATGGCATTGAAATCAAATTAAAACTGGAAGTCCAGTTATTGCACTTTTTCAATGCTGTGGAGGCAGTACCAGCAATGAAAATGAGAAAAGGATTTTTCTCAAGGTACTTCCGAACAAATAAGAAATCATGAGAGCGATCTCATATGTCTGAACAGACACCTAAAGAAGGAGAAATTCAAAATGGCCACCCTGCAAACAGTAGTTTCATCTTTTCAGCAGGGAGACTGGCTATGTTCTTTATAGTTGAAGGATGCTTACTTGTTCATCCCAATACGAGCAGCCACAAAACGTACCTGTGTTTCAGGTAGGTATGGGTCAGTACCAGTACAGAGCAATATCTTACAAACTGACGTCAGCCCCAAGTGCCTAGCTGTAGTAGCAGCAACACATATAAGAACTGGAATGGCAGTCTATTCAGTGTGTAGGAGAACAAGGCAACAATCCCTATCATCAGTAAAACAAACTATTTCTTTGCTTAATAAAATGGGGTTTATACTGAATTTAGAAAAATTAAACCTGTAACCTACACAAAACTTGCACTTCAATGGACCAGTGCAGGACATAGTGCAAGGAAAGGCCTCTGCCTCAGGAGAGGGTTCTGACAGGATGGTGTAAGATCCTCAAAACTGAGACGGAAAGCATTCAAAATTTGGTTCTATAGGCATGGATACAGTTCACTATCTGCACTCTGGCAGTTCCTCTGGAACAGACTTTCTGTTGGATGTCCTTAAGCTAAGCTACTCCCACCACCCGGGTGGAATATCCCCTGACTGTGCCCTGTGACATCAGATCTTTCTTTCCTCTGGCAGAACAGGTCACCTCCCTAGCACCTCCTGCTTTGGATATTGAGCCATCTGTGAACCTCATGTTTCTAAATTTGTCAAAGTCTTTTCATCTAGATTCTTGACTTTTTCGATTCCCCCTTGTGATTGATGATGGAGCCCTGGAAGTTGGGTTCAAATTTTGTGTGCGGTGCCTGCAAAAGGTGTTGGTCATCGACTCACATGATATGAGCCTGTGCTGCCTGGGCAGGCAGCAAGACATGGCTGTGTGAGGTATCTGCCTTTAGATGCTCCCTGAATCATTAGAAGACAGAAAGGCTTCAGCTCACCCTTGGCCAACCTTCAGAGAGAAATCCAAAAACCCAGTCTAAGGGCTACAAATAGGCCTCAGTGGCTGCTGGGTCTGTATACCAGTTGGCAGCCTTTGAGGAAGAAGTGGTGGCACCTCCTTGATCTCAGAGCCTCTCCTGAGTGGGTCTAGCATCGGAGGGTCATTCTGAAGAGGATTCCGTGAAATGTGCATGGCTCTCCAGACCTTGGGGGAAAGCCCTGCCCACCATGGCAAGAAACACAAGCACCACCACCGCCTGTCGTGGGACAGGGAGAGATCAAGGTCTTCTCGATCCCTTGATTTCCATGACCATTTGACTGTGGTCAAGATTCTCTTGGTCATTGGGAAGCCGAGAGCTCCTTGGTACCCCTGTCAGGCTTGTCAACCTCGACGCTGGTTTAGCAGGTCATGGAAATATTCCAAAAGGCCTGTGGACCGACTGTGGGATGAGATCAAGGATTCTATCTCCTAGACCTGGTTCTCCTGGTCCTCACCCTAGAGGACGGGACCCGGTCGGTGTCCCTAACTGGGTCATCTTGGGAGCAGCCTCCACCAGCGTTCAAACCTTCAATGCTTCTCGCTAAATATAGTGAGGCATGTGGTCTGTCTTGATGAGCTGGAAGTCTCTCCTTGAAGCTGACTGACTGATCAGTGATCAAGATCTCACTCAAGGCAATCCTGCTCTAGATCTTGCTTAATGGGAGACGTCACCATTGACACTGCTTGACCTGTTCATCCTCAGGTGATGAGAGGCACTGGTGGAAGATGCGTCTGTGCTACGAGGAGCTTATTTGGCAACAGTGTGCCATTGTGGGGTATGGTCTACTCTCTGGACCTTCAGTCACCTGGCAGCCACCTGTTATGCCCTCACCGGTCCTCGCAGTGCAGGTGCTCCCTGCAACTGATTTCCCTCCCTTGAGGGTGGAGTCACAACCACTGCAGCTGAAGAGCTGAAGATAGGTGCTCCAATCAAGGAGGCCCACTCGGCAACCAGCTTCCCAGTCTAGTTGATGGTGAAGATCGCCCAATCTAAGAATACTCAGGTGGCCACAGTAAAAAACAGTCAAGGGCTTTTTTTGAGGAGTCCTCGGACTTGGATAGATCATCCATGGCTTCCTCCAGGACTCATATCCTCAACCGGAGCTTGGTTGAGGAGTTGACCAAAGACCGTGTGTCATTCGGTGCTTTCATCTGACTCATATCAGAGTCCATGAATGTCCCCCTAGAGCCTGTCCAGAAAAGGGCCAAGTGCCATTTCATGGACATCCTAGACAGGGACAAATCCCTAGGGTTGCCTTTCCTGAGACCCTTACTATTCAGCCTCTTCCTTAATGCCCTCCCTCAGTCCGCTCAAGCAACCTCCTACTCCATGCAGATGACACTGTCCTTTACTCCTCCAATCCTGACCCTACCCAGCTCCACCTCTGCCTCCAATCCTCTTTCAGGGAAGCAGAAAAATGGTTCAGCACACAGCGCCTCATCCTTAACTATAAGAAGACTAAGGTTATGTTCTAGGGACGTGAATATGTTGTTCAAACCACACTGTCTGGCAGGTTCTTTGCCGCTTTAAATCTTGCCGGAAGGTCTTCAAGCTGGCTTCTCCCACCCACCCAGGTGGTAAAACCCTCGGTTCCGCCCCATGACACCAGATCTTCCTTACCACTTTGAATCTCAGGTTCCCTCCTTAGCGCTCTGCATTTTAGGCCTGGGTCCTAATTCGGAAGTTCCAAAAATAATTTTAAAATTCTCTAGATTTACATCTTCATCTTCTCTTGTGGCTGCGATGGATAAATCCACTCCCGGCTTCCGTTAGTGCCCTTGTGGGCAGAAAATGTCCCGGACCGACCAACACTCCATGTGCGTCTATTGCCTGGGTCTTGCTCACGACCCGCAGGCCTGCGATCTCTGCAAATCCTTCACGGCTTCAGTTCTGGAAGACCGCACTGCCCGACTCCAACTGGGGCACCATGAGAAATGGTACCCACCAGTGAAGTCGAAGGAGGACCGTTGGGCAGTGTCCGCGGCTGCGGGCTCCGCAGAGCAGCTGGAGCAGTTGATCGCCCTCGAGGAGGAGGAGGTAGCCCAGGCCGCGTCTTCTTCCTTTACGGCCTCGGCATTTATCCCACTCTCCTTGGGCTCCTCCTACACTGCTTCTTTCAAGGAGCTTTGTCAGTCTATCTCCACCAAGGGAGAAGGACCCTCGGGACACTCAAGTAGGTCGAAGAAAAAGGAAATGAAAGGTAAGTCCCACCATCGACGTTCGTGGGAGCGGGAGAGATCCCCTTCACCGGCCCATCGACTCTCGACTTCGGTCGAGGTTGCGGCTAAGGCCACTGGCTTCACGGTGTCCCTGTCAATTCAGCCCGCCGAGACACTCATCAATGCTGTTGAGATTTTTCTTGATACATTGGATGGATTGTCAACTGGAGAAGCCGACAACCCTTCTTTACCGGTTCCCCCGGTGGTAACTGAGGACTTGCCCGTGCCTTCTATGCCGAAGTCCCCAGTCAAGGACCCTGAACTGAGGGATGAGCGGGTTTTCCCCGCCCCCTCTTTGACCCACCCTCGGTGACCCCGAAGGTCTCGGTCCTCTTCCATGTCGGGTAGATCCTGCCGACATCGGCGGTCTCGGTTCTGGCATCATGGAAAGCGGCATCGACGCTCGTCCTCTTCGGAGGATAGGCTCCGATGCAAGTTGCATCGGAGTTATGAGGACATGATGTGGCAACAACTCTTGTTAGCCTGTAATAAGCCGACTCCGTCACCTTCTCTGGCCATTAAGTGGTTGTCTCCCGAATGACCGAAACAACCCCTCGTTGTAGTCGAGGAGCCGACCCCGGCACCGTTTGTGTTGAATTATTTTAATTTTTAATTCAGGAAGGGGGTTTTCAAAACTGCTTATCTAGTCAGCATCTTCAGAAGGGTTGAAATAACTGCATATTTGATTTGCCTTTGTGGCTAACTGGACTGATTACTAGAATTCTGTGACAATCTGCATCAATATATTTTGCAACATTTGGTGGGATTGTGTGATTTAAAATAGCAAAGGCTGCAGTTTGTAATTGGATGCCAGACATAGCCTGAGGTGGGGGAAATTGTCTTCACAAGTCAGAGGTCTGCATCACAGCCAATTGTCTAGCTTGACTATTTCAGCATTGTTCAATTACTATAAACTACTGGTGTGATCCTGTTTGAGACAGAAGTCCATCTTCTTCCAAGTTGTGTACTGGGTATGCTTTGAAACAACTGAGAAGCTGTGTGGGATATACTATATATTGGACTAGGTATCTGTAACTAATCTCTCTCTCTTGCTTACATCTGAGAGAAGTTTTCCTCACTTTTACAGTGGTATTGCTTTGTGTTGAATTATTTTAATTTTTAATTCAGGAAGGGGGTTTTCAAAACTGCTTATCTTGTCAGCATCTTCAGAAGGGCTGAAATAACTGCATATTTGATTTGCCTTTGTGGCTAACAAACCACCAGGCTGTTTTGGGGCTGGAGAGGTTTACCTGTGTCTGACTTGGATGTCTGGATTTTTCTCTGTTTGATTAGCAGGTACTTTCTCTGTCAAATTGTTGTGTAGGGTATCTTGCTGACAGGAAGGCACTCATCATGTGTGGGTGAGAGCTTTTAGCTGATTGTTTTGTGAGGGCACAGTTTAGGCCCAACCCTTCCACCCCTCACCACCCACCCCTGGAAATAGTTCCTTTATACCTGAGGTTCTGACATCATTTCCTCAAGAGTGCAAGGTGCATATCACTGTCATATCCTCTCTAGCACACTGCACTGACAATATAAGCATTGTATAATATATATTTCTATATAACCAATCACACACACACACACGCACGCACACACACACACACACACACACACAGTAGATAAACATGTGGGGAGTAGTGCAATGTAATGGCTGTGGGGCAGCAGTCTTTCAGGAGGCTGAGATGCTGACCTATTTGCAGACAACTATCTGCCCTGAGGGAGGAAGTTACCCGTCTTCAGGCTGCACTGGACAGTAGTAAGGAAACCTTCCCCCAGGCCACACTGGACAGTAGGAAGGGAACCTCCCCCATCCAGGGAGCACTAGCGCCACCACCACTACCTCAGAGGTTGCAAGAAAGCACAGCAGTTGGACCACAGTGGGCTCAGGGAGGGTGAGGATGGTGGAACAGAGGCACACCCAGTCAATTGTTCCACTCACAATCCATACACCATTCTGGGGGAGCATAGCTCCCCTATGGATGCACCCGCAGAGAAGACTGATGACAACTGTCACAAGGGAGGCCCACAGGAAGGAGGCAGAGGACACCAAAGGGAAAGGAAGCAGCTCCTGGTGGGGGACTCAGTTATTAGGTATAGAACTGGGGGAGCTGGGAAAACTGAAGTAAGGTGCCTGCCTGGTGCCATGGCTTGGAGGGACAGGAAGCGCATCCTCAGGATCACGAGAACAGCTGCAAGGGAGTCTGAGCTGGACGTAATTGTCCACCTAGGGACAAATGACTTGGCTCATCATGAGATTAGAGCAGTGCAGGAGGACATTGCAGAGTTGGGGAGGGGCCTAAGACAAGTAGCACACACAGTATCCTTCTCAAAGGTGCTGCCTGTCAAAGGCATGGGGGAGGCGAGAGTAATTAGCACCATGCAGTTTAATGAATGGTTGAAAAAATGGTGCGGAGCACAGGGGTTTGGCTTCATTGGGGACTGGGGTTCCACCTGGAGGACACCAGCCTATACTGGCAGGATGGTCTGCATCTGTCCAGGAAGGGAACAAGTCTTTTGAGCAATCGGTTTAAATGCTTCATTGGCAAGCTTTTAAACTAGTCAAAGAGGAGGCACTGACAAGCAGCAGGAAAATCCCAGCCTCTCCCTTCAAAACAGGGTACTAAATGAGAAAAGACCGAGTAGAACGGTCAGTGGGGATGCTGCAACAGAAGGTAAAGCCATCAAAAATGGAGAGCAATGAGTACCAATGCCCGTAGTCTGGGTAACAAGCTTCCTGAATTAGTGGCCTTGATGGAGGAGGAACATCTGGATATCGTGGCAGTCACAGAAACATGGTACACACAAAACCATGACTGGGACGTAAACATACTAGGATACACTATCTACAGGAGGGACAGGGAGGGTAAAGAGGAGGAGGAGTAGCTCTTTACATAAGGGAAGGAATAAAAGCAACAGAACAAAAGGGTAAACAGGGAGGAGAAGAAGCACTGTGGGTAAATTTGGAGACAGGCAATGGCACCACAGTCCGCACAGGGGTTGTATACAGACCCCCTTCTCAGGGGGAGGAAATGGACAAGAAAATGATAGAAAGTATACTTAGAATGGCAGAAAAGGGAAGATGTTGCTGATGGGTGATCTGAATATGCCAGATGTTAACTGGAGTGCAGTTGCAGCTGCCACTGAAGAGTGGAGTTATTCTAGATGCCCTACAGGGAGCATGCCTTAGACAACTAGTACTGGAGCCCACTCGAGAGGGAGCAATATTAGACTTGATTCTCTCAAATGGAGATGGAGAGAGGATCACAGATGTAGAAGTGGGTAGCCATCTGGGAACTAGCGACCATCGAACAGTATGGTTCACAATAAACACAGCAATAGAGTCAAGCCATACAAAGACAAAAGTACTGGACTTTAGGAGGGCTGACTTTGCAAAATGGGTGAGTGCCTAAGGAATGCACTAGCAAATGGGCAGGAGGGAGGGTGGAAGAACAATGGGGAATAATAAAACTGCCATCACAGAGGTAACGAGCCTTTGTGTGAAGCAAATAAACAAAACAACGATGTAAGAAACCACTATGGTTCTCAAAGGAAGTGGCAGTGAAGGTTCAAGAGAAGAAGAAAGCATTCAGGAAGTACAAGGAATCGTGAGAAGGAGCAGGACAGAGAACTGTATCAGTTAAAGCAAAAGGAGGCTGGGAAGGCAGTCAGAACAGCAAAAGGCCCAAACCGAGAAAAGATAGCCAACTCGGTTAAGAAGGGATAAAACCTTTATAGGTACATCAGGAGCGAAAGAAGACCAAGGAGGGCTAGTGAGGCTTAATAAAGGGAGGGAGGGTGGGCAGAGGAGACTGTGAAAAGGCAGAGATACTAAACATATTTTTGCTCAGTATTTACAAATGAAGAGGGGAGGTACATAAAACAAACAGTAGAAACACTCTGGATAGAGAAGTTGATACCAGCCCATTTACAGAAGAAAGGGTTCTAAAAGAACTCTTAAAACTGAAGGTGGACAAAGCAATGGGCCTGATGGGATTCATCCCAGAATTCTAAAGAACTAAGGTAGAACTAGTGACACCACTGACTACCCTTTTAACAAATCATGGGAGGATGGGGTGGTACCAGAGGACTGAGGAGCGCAGATGTGATTCCCCTTCACAAAAGTGGGAGCAAGGCAGAAGCAGGAAACTACAGACCTGTTAGTTTAACCTCAGTGATAGGGAAAATGATGGAATCACTTCTGAAGGAAAGAATTGTCGAGTATCTAGAGGCCAGAGGGGCACAGGACCCTAGGCAGCATGGATTCAGAGTGGGAAGGTCATGCCAGATGAATCTGATAGATTTCTTTGACTGGGTGACCAAAGTAGTAGATCAGGGAGGGGCTGTGGACATGGCCTACCTAGACTTTAGCAAGGCATTTGACACAGTCCCACACAAAAGATTAATATACAGGTTAGCCAGCCTGGGAGTGGGTCCCAAGATGACAGCCTGGGTAAAAGAATTGGCTGGAGAATAGGACACAGAGAATAATAGTAAATGGAGTCCACTCAGAAGAAAGGAGGGTTACTAGTGGGTACCCGAGGTTCAGTATTAGGACCGGTCCTCTTCAATGTCTTTATAGTTACATTGCAGAAGGACTGGAAGGAAAAGTATGTCTCTGCAGATGACACAAAGATCTGCAACAGAGTTGATGCACAGGGTGGGGTGGAAAGGATGAGAAGGGACTTGGCAAGGTTAGAGGAATGGTCAAATGTTGGCAGCTTAGATTCAATGCTAAGAAGTGCAAGGTAATGCACCTGGAAACAAAACCCAGGGGAAGAGTACACAATGGGGGTGAGATACTAACAACAACAAAAATGGAAAGGGACCTGGGGGTAGTCATATCAGAGGACCTAAAGGTGGGCAAGCAATGTGAGAGGGCAGCAGGGAGGGCTGGGGGATACTGGGATGCATAGGGAGAGGCATCACCAGTAGAAAACAGGAAGTTATTATCCTTCTGTACAGACAGCTGGTGAGACCCCATCTGGAGTACTGCGTGCAGTTCTGGAGACCCAGTCTCCGCAAAGACATAGACAGGATGGAAGCTGTCCAGAGGAGGGCAACTAAAATGGTGCAGGGTCTGCACCGGAAGACATATGAAGAGAGACAAAAGGAGCTTAATATGTATAGCCTCGAGGAAAGGAGGGCGGGGACATGATAGAAACGTTCAAGTACCTCAAGGGAATCAACAAAGTCCAAGAGGGTAGCATCTTTCAAAAAAAAAAAGTGTGCAAGAACAAGAGGCACAATTTGAAGATAGAGGCGGCTCAGAGGTAATTTAAGGAAGTAGTTTTTCACAGAGAGGTTGTGGATGCATGAGCGGCCTTCCGGAGGAGGTTGTGGAGTCAAAATCAGTGGTGGAATTCAAGCATGCATGGGACAGTCATAAGGCAATCCTAGGGGGTGGAGGTACGAAGATGTAGGCTGCTGGTTAACTAGGATCTGCAGCTTATCCAGTAGGTAGGGAACTGGGCAGACTGGGTGGGCCAAGTAGTCCTTATCTGCCGTCAGATTCTATGTTTCTATGTTTCTCCACCCATTGTGGTGGAACCACCGCCTCCTCAACCTAAGACTTGGGCCCCGACCAAGGATTCTCGGTCGGGTGTGGACTTGCCCCCACAGGTTGTCGGTCACCCTCACTCCCGATCGGCCTTGGCAGGAGGAGGGTGGCTCAGGCGCTCAGCAGCTGTTTGCGGACTCCTCAGAGTCTGACGATTCCTCTTTGTACTCCAGGCCCCTTGACCTGGAGTCTGCAGGGGGTCAGTCGGTGGACGAGAGCCCATTCTCGTTCTTGGGAATCCTTCAACTCATCTCAGAGTCCACTGGGATGCAGCTCGAACCTGTACAGAAATGGGCCAGGTATCCCCTCACGGAGATACTGGACCGAGGGGATTCCAGTACGGCGGCCTTCCCTGTGGCCGAAGCCTTTGTTGGCACAGCCCTGGAGTTGTGGCAGCTGCCTGCATCCTGTCCTGCGCCTTTGGCCAGGATGGCTCGCAAGTCGCAATACCCACTGGTTCCCTCTCCGGTTTTTAGGAACACCTCTCTGTGGAGGGGCTGGTGAACGACAGCATTTTCCGGTGTTCTGGGAACACTCGGGATGTGGACAAACCGCCCAACAAAGAGTTCAAAAAGCTGGACTAGTCGGGGCGGAAGATTTACGCTGCTTCCTCCCTAGGTCTTTGACAGGCTAGCTTGGCCGTGCTGATGGCACATTTTTCACACGCCCTTATGGGTTCCCTGGATGAGGTGATTCCTCATCTCCTGGCTGACCTTCAGATGACGGTCAAGCAGGTGCGGGATCAGGGAAGGGCGCTGGCCAAACAACAGCTCCAAACTTCTTTGGATATTGGTGACTTTCTAGGGACATGGATATGTTTTTCATCCACACTGTCTGGCAGGTTCCTTGCTGCTTTAAATCTTGCCGGAAGGTCTTCAAGCTGGCTCCTCCCACCCACCCGGGTAGTAAAACTCTCGGCTCCACCCCATGACGCCAGATCTTCCTTACCGCTTGGAAGCTCAGGTTCCCTCCTTACCGCTCTGCGTATAGAGTGGATCCTAACTCTTCGGTTCACCCGAAAATAATTTTAAAGTTTTCAAGACTTTGGTCAAATTCTTCCTTCGCAGCTGCGATGGACAAATCGACTCCTGGTTTTCAGCGGTGCCCATGTGGGCAGAAGATGTCCAGGATGGATCCACACTCCATGTGCGTATACTGTCTAGGCCTTGACCATGACCAGCAGGCCTGCGAGTTGTGCAGGTTGTTCTCGGCCAACATCCTTGAAGACCGCACTGCCCAGCTACAACTTGGGTGCCCCGAGAAAAGTTATCCACCGGTGAAGTCCAAGGCGGTCCGGTGGGCGGTGTCTGCGGCAGCTGGCTCGGCTGAGCAACTCGAGCAGATAATTGCCCTCGAGGAGGAGGAGGAGGCGGCCCAGGCCGCATCCTCATCTTCCTCGGTCGCGGCATTTATCCCGCTCTCTCTGGGATCCTCCTACACGGCTTCTTTTAAGAAACTTTGCCAGTCCCTCTCCACGAAGGGCGAGGGGCCAGCGGGACACACTTCTCGGTCAAAAAAGAAGGACTCGAAGGGTAAATCCCACCGTTGATGTTCATGGGAGCGGGAGAGGTCCCCTTCCCCGGACAGTCGACACTCGACTTCGGTCGCGTTTGCGGCTAAGGCTGCTGGCTTCATGGTGTCCCCGTCAGGTCAGCTGGCCGAGACACCCGTCGATGCGGTCGAGATTTTTCTTGACCCGTTGGACGGGCTGTTGACTAGTGAAGCCGACAACCCTTCATCACCGGTTCCCCCGGTGGAAACCGAGGACTTGCATGCGCCTCCTGTGCCGGATTCCCCGGTCAAGGTTCCCGAGCCGAGGGAGGAACGGGTGTCCCCCGCTCCCTCCCAGACCCACCCTCGGAAACACAGAGGGTCTCGGTCTCGGTCTCGTACCTTGTCTCGGTCCAGCCGATTCCGCCGACATCAGCGGTCTCAGTTTCGGCGCCGAGGAAAGCAGCGGCGCTGTTCATCCTCGTCTTCCTCCTCGGAAGAGGAGAGGCTTCAGCGCAAATTGTGTCGATGCTACAAGGACCTAATGTGGCAGCAGCTCCTTTTGTCTGGGAACAAGCCGATGCCGTCGCCTTCCCCGGCCATTAA
Source organism: Neoceratodus forsteri (assembly GCA_016271365.2). Lineage (NCBI taxonomy): Eukaryota > Metazoa > Chordata > Ceratodontiformes > Ceratodontidae > Neoceratodus > Neoceratodus forsteri. The sequence goes on from JADMNL010000024.1 coordinate 360,671,176, forward strand.
GTGGCTGTCACCCGGAAGACCGAAACAACCCCTCTCGGTGGTCGAGGTGCTCAAGCCTGGGCCAGTTGTTCGGCCAAAACCAGCTGCCCCACCGATTGTGGTGGAATCTCCGCCTCCATAACTGAAATTGGGGGCTCCGACCAAGGACTCTCAGTTGGGTCAGGGTCTGCCCCACCGGTTGTCGGTCACCCTCACTCCCGACCATCCTCGGCAGGTGGCGGGTGGCTCAGGCCCCAGGCAGCTCTTCGCAGACTCCTCAGAGTCTGACGACAACTCCTCCCTTTTTCCAGGCCCCTTGACCTGGAGTCCTCCGGGAGGCAGTCAATGGATGAGAGCCCATCATTGTTCATGGGTCTGCTTCGGCTCATCTTGGAGTCCATTGGGATGCAGCTCGAGCCCGTATCCAAGCAGGCCAAGTATCCCCTCACAGAGATACTGAATCGAGGGGATTCTCCCATGGAGGCCTTTCCAGTGGCTGAAGCCATTGTTGGCCCAGCCTTGTAGCTTTGGCAGCGGCCGGCTTCCTGTCCTGCGCCTTTGGCCAGGATGGCCAGGAAGTATGCGGTCCCTACCGGCTCTTTGTCCGGTTTTTTGGAACACCCCTCTGCGGAGGGGTTGGTCACCGACAGCGTTTTCCGTGCTCCGGGAGCGCTTAGGGATGTGGATAAGCCCCCCGACAAGGAGTCCAAAAAGCTGGACTATGCTGGGCGCAAAGTGTACGCTGTGTCCTCCCTCGGCATCCGTCAGGCCAGCTCGGCCATACTGATGGCGCACTTCTCGCACGCCCTCATGGGCTCCCTGGATGAGGTGATCTCTCATCTCCCAGCCGACCTGCAGACTACGGTCAATCAGGTGTGGGATCAGGGAAGGGCAGTGGCGAAACAGCAGCTCCAAATGGCTCTAGACATCGGAGACTCCTGTGCCCGATCAGTAGCAGCCACCGCAAAGCCTGGCTGAGGATATCCAACATTACGGCAGATACCCAGCACAAATTGGTGGACGTCCCCTTCTTGGGGACCGACCTGTTCGGCCCTGGAGTGGAAGGCCACCTCCAGAGGATCGAAAAGTCCAGTGCTACCCTGGACTCGGTCACGTCCACTCAGAAGGACAAGGGCCGTCGTCAGCAACATAAGTCCTTTCGACCTTCTGCCCCTGTGGCACGTCCGGCCCAGTAACACCAGCATCAGGGCCAGCAGGCTTGCACTTGGCACCCCAAAGTCAAGCCTACAGCTTCCTCCAACAGGAAGCAAGGAGGAAAAGGCCCAGGAGGTCCTCGGCCGGTCCTTCCTCCAAGCCTGTCCAGTGACGGGTTGAGGGGTGTCGCCCCCCCAGCCTCGTCGCTCCCCCGGGTTCCCCCTGTGGGGGAACAGCTCCGCCACTTTCTTTCTGCCTGGTCCGCTATCACCACGGACCGCTGGGTGTTGGAGGTGGTAGGAAAGGGTCTGCCTCTGGAGTTCGAGCAGGCCCTGCCCTTCCGAGCCATCACCCCACGAGGGGCTACGGGGTCCGCAGCCTCCCTGTCGGCTCGTCGAGCTGACATTGCCCTGCTCCTCGAAAAGGAGGTGATCAGGAAGGTGGCGGATCCTCCACCAGACCCGGGGTTTGTGTCCAGGTACTTCCTGGTCCCGAAACGGACAGGGGGCTGGTGCACCATTCTAGACCTGCTCGACCTGAACAGGTTCCTAAGGTCTCGAACCTTCAGGATGGTCACTCTGGCTCAGATCATTCCATCCTTGGAATGAGGCATGTGGTTCTGTTCCCTGGACCTCCAGGACGTGTTCTTTCACGTCCCAATCCATCCATCCCACCAGAGATTCCTCCACTTCAGGGCAGAGGGGTCCCTCTATGAGTTCCAGGCCATGCTCTTCGGCCTTTCTCTAGCTCCCAGGGTCTTCACCAAATGCATGGTAGTGGTGACAGCATTCCTGCGGTGCCGAAGGGTCCGGGCGTACCCCTACCTGGATGACTGGCTGATTGCGGCCTCCTCCAGAATGGAGGTGGAGTGGTCCAGGGATCTGGCCCTCCAGGTTTGCTTTCAAGTTGGCCTCATTTTGAATGAGGCCTAGTCGGAACTCGTGCCAAAGCAGGTGATACAATTCATCGGGGCAGAGCTCGACTCTCTGCGAGCCAGAGCACAGCTCCCGGCGGACAGGGCCGAGGTTCTTTCCTCCTTTGCCCAGTCATTTCAGGTTGGGCAATTGCGCCCTGCCCTGGACTTCCTGCGCCTCCTGGGCCTCATGGCAGCCTGCACCAGCGTGGTTCGTTGGGCCCGTTGGCACATGCATCCCCTACAATGGGGACTGGCCAGCCAATGGTCAAAGCGCTCCGATTCTTTGGATCAGTCAGTGACAATGACCCAGGAGATGTGTAACGCTCTCCAGTGGTGGACCATTCCAGCTCACCTGCAGAAGGGTATCCCGTTTGTCCACTCTGAGCCGACGGTCTCTCTGTTGACCGATGCCTCTCTGATGGGTTGGGGTGCCCATCTGGGGGAGCACAGAGCGCACGGCCTCTGGTCCCCTTGGGAGTCCCGATGACATATCAACCTGCTGGAGCTTCGAGTGGTTCGTCTAGCCCTCACCGCCATCGCTCCATTTGTACGGGGTCAAGTGGTCCAGGTCCAGACGGACAATACCATGACCATGTACTACCTAAACCGCCAGGGCGGGACGTGCTCCATGCCTCTGTGCAGGGAAGCTCTCCGCATTTGGTCCCTTGTGCGCAGCCTGGAGGCGGATCTCCTTGCCATCCATGTGGCAGGAGCGTCCAACATTCTGGCCGATGCCCTAAGCACGATAGGAGCTGCGTCCACGAGTGGTCTCTCCTGCTGGAGGTAATACAAGATCTGTTCTCCTACTGGGGCATGCCTCAGGTGGACCTGTTTGCCTCCAGGGAGAATGCGAAGCTGAGACTGTTTCATTCCTGCCCCCCTCAGCAGGGCTCGCTGTAAGGGGATGCCTTCTCAAGGCTGTGGACCCCAGGCCTCTTCTACGCCTTTCCCCCATTTCCCTTGATCCACAAGGTGCTTCTCAAGGCGAGGAGGGACAAGGCGCAGGTGATTCTGGTAGCCCCAGACTGGCCCCGCCAGTTCTGGTATCCAGATCTCCTCAGCCTCAGCTCCAGGCTCACGAGGCAGCTTCCAGCCCACCCGGAGCTGATCTCAGTCAATCAGGGGAAGGTATTCCATCCAGACCTTCAATCCCTGCACCTGACAGCCTGGTTTCTGAGCGGCTAGAGTTCTAGGCCTTGGGTCTTTCCGACGAGGTCCTCAACATTGTTGAGGCTTCCCGTAAGGAGTTGACCAGAAAATGCTACACCTTTAAATGGAAGAGATTCTCCATTTGGTGTCAGGGCAAGGACCTGGACCCTTCCTCCTGCTCCTTGGCAAACATTCTGGACTACCTGTGGTCCCTTTCTCAGCAAGGGCTTCGGTTGATAACCCTTAAGGTGCACCTGGCATCCATCTCTGCTTACCGGGCGCGGACCGGGAAGCAGTCGGTGGCGCAGGAGAAGATGGTCGGGCGCTTTTTCAAAGGCCTTGGTCACATATCCCCTCTGGTGCGAGAACGTCCACCTCCATGGGATCTACTGCTGGTATTGGCTAAGCTCATGGGCAAGCCATTCGAACCGATGCACAGCTGTGACATCTCTCTCCTGTATTGGAAGACCACCTTCTTGGTGGCTATCACGTCAGCCAGAAGGATGGGAGAGCTCCAGGCGCTTTCCATCGAGTCTCCTTATCTGATCTTCCACAGGGACAAGGTTGTCCTGCGCTCCCGCCCACAATTCCTTCCGAAGGTGGTGTCGGAGTTTCACCTTAACCAGCCGAATATAGGCTCCATACTTTGGACCCTAGAAGAGTGCTCACTTATTACAAGGAGTGGACGGCTGAAGTTCAGGGAGAGGTTCGCCAGCTGTTTGTCACCTACGCTGAAGCCGCACTGGCAGACCTGCAGCCAAGTGGACGATAGGCAGGTGGGTCACCTCCTGCATAGATCTCTGCTATAGGTTGGCAGGCATGGAGCCTCCCAGAGGGATAAGAGCTCATTCTACCCGCCATACCGCTGCATTGGTGGCTGCTTCCAGGGATGTCCCTATCTAGGAAATCTGCAGGGCTGGTACCTGGAAGCCAGCACGCACCTTCATTACCCACTACCACATCGACCTTGAGTCACGCCGGGATGCTGGTTTTGAGGCCTCGGTTCTCCAGTCATTATTCCCTAAGTAGGGGGTGTGCGCCTTGCCTCCCTCCTCCTGGAGAACTGCTAGGAGTCTGCCAGACAGTGTGGATGAACAACATATCCATGTCCCTAGAAATACAGGTTACTCACCTGTAACAGGAGTTCTAGGAATGGTATATGTTCATCCACATGACCACCCAGCCTCCCAGGTTCGGACGCACAACCTAGCTTCCAGCGGGCTAGATCTGGCATCATGGGGTGGAGCCGAGATTTTACCACCCGGGTGGGTGGGTGGGAGAGCCAGCTTGAAGACCTTCCAGCAAGATTTAAAGCGGCAAGGAACCTGGCAGATAGTGTGGATGAACAACATATACCATTCCTAGAACTCCTGTTACAGGTGAGTAACCTGTATTTTGTGCTCGGTCAGTAGCGGCCACAGTAGCCATGTGCCACAGGGCTTGGCTGCGGATCTCCACCTTCACAGCGGATACCCAGCACAAGCTGGCAGACATTCCCTTCCTGGGCACCGACTTGTTCGGGCCAGGGGTGGAAGGCCATCTCCAGAGAATCGAAAAGTCCAATGCTACCTTGGACTCTGTCATGTCTGCTCTGAAGGACAAAGGCTGCCAGCAGCAGTGTAAGCCCTTTCGCCCTTCCGTCCCTGCGGCACATCCGTCCCAGCAGCACCAGCAACAGGGCCAGCAGGCTCGCACTTGGCGCCCTAAGGCCAAGTCTGCTGCTTCCTCTAGTAGGAAGCCTGGAGGGAAAGGTCCAGGCGGTCCCTCGGCCGGCCCTTCTTCCAAGACTGCCAAGTGACAGATTGAGGGGTGTCGCCCCCAACCTCGTCACTACCTCCCCAGGTTTCCCCCATGGGGGGATGGCTCCGCCACTTTCTTTCTGCCTGGTCCACTATCACCACGGACCGTTGGGTGTTGGAAGTGGTCGGCAGGGGTCTGCCTTTGGAATTTGAGCAGTCTCCTCCCCATCGAGCCATTGCCCCACTGGAGGCTACGGGTTCCGCAGCCTCTCTGTCAGCTCATCAAGCCAACATTGCTCTGCTCCTCCAGAAGGAAGTAATCAGCGAGGTGACAGACCCTCTTCCAAACCCAGGGTTTGTGTCTAGGTACTTCCTGGTACCAAAGTGGATGCGGGGCTGGCACCCCATTCTCGATCTGCACGACTTGAACAGGTTCCTAAGGTCACACACCTTCAGGATGGTCACTCTGGCTCAGATCATTCCATGCTTGGAACCAGGCATGTGGTTTTGCTCTCTGAATCTCCAGGATGTGTTTTTTCACATCCCAATCCGTCCGTCTCATCAGCGATTCCTCCGCTTCAGAGCAGAGGGATCACTTTACGAGTTCCGGGCCATGCCCTTCGGCCTTTCTCCAGCTCCCAGGGTCTTCACCAAATGCATGGCAGTGGTGACAGCATTCCTGCAGCACTGAGGGGTCCGGGTGTAACCTTACCTGGATGACTGGATGACTGGCTGATTGCAGCCCCCTCCAGGTTGGAGGTGGAGCGGTCCAGAGATCTGGCCCTCCAGGTCTTCTCTCAAATTGGCCTCCTGATCAACGAGGCCAAATCAGAACTCATGCCATCACAGGTGATTCAGTTCATCAGGCAGAACCTGACTCTCTTCGAGCCAGAGCCCGGTTCCCGGTGGACAGGGCCGATGTCCTTTCCTCCTTTGCCCAATCATTTCTGGTTGGGCAATTGCGCCCTGCACGGGACTTCCTGCCCCTTCTGAACCTCATGGCAGCCTGCACCAGAGTGGTCCATTGGGCCCACTGGCATATTCGCCCCCTGCAATGGGGGCTGGCCCACCAGTGGTCACAGCGCTCCGGTCCTTTGGATCAGCCAGTGACCATGACCCAGAAGATGTGGGATGGCCTGCAGTGGTGGCTCATCCCAGCTCATCTGCAGGAGGGTATCCCATTTGTCCGCCCCAAGCTGACGGTCACTCTTACGACCGACGCCTCTCTGATGGGTTGGGGTGCCCATCTGGCGGATCTCCGGGCCCACGGCCTCTGGTCCCTTCAGGAGTCTCGATGCCATGTCAATCTCCTGGAGCTTCGAGCGGTTTGCCTAGCCCTCAACACCTTCACTCCAATTTTACAGGGTCAGGTGGTTCAGGTCGAGACGGACAACACCACGACCATGTACTATCCCAACCGTCAGGGTGGGACGCACTTCTTGCTTCTGTGCAAGGAAGCTCTCCGCATTTGGTCGCTCGTGATCAACCTGGAGGCGGATCTCCTAGCCATCCGTGTGGCAGGAGCCTCCAACAGTCTGGCCGATGCCCTCAGCCGGATAGGCGCTGCATCTCACGAGTGGTCTCTCCTGCCGGAGGTAGTGCAAGACCTGTTCTCCCACTGGGGCACCCCTCAGGTGGACCTGTTTGCCTCCAGGGAGAATGCGAAGCTGAGGCTGTTTCACGCCCACCCCCCTCAGCAGGGCTCGCTGCAAGGGGATGCCTTCTCGAGGCCGTGAACCTTGGGCCTCTTTTACGCCTTTCCTCCATTTCCCTTGATCCACAAGGTGCTTCCCAAGGTGAAGAGGGACAAGGCGCAGGTGATTCTGGTAGCCCCAGACTGGCCCTGCCAGTTCTGGTACCTAGATCTCCTCAGCCTCAGCTCCAGGCTTCCGAGGCGGCTTCCAACCCACCTGGACCTGATCTCAGTCGACAAGGGGAAGGTTCTCCACCCGGACCTTCAATCTCTGCACCTGCCGGCCTGGTTCCTGAGCGGCTAGAGTTCCAGGCCTTGGGTCTTTCCGACGAGGTCCTCAACGTCTTTGAGGCATCCCATAAGGAGTCGACCAGAAAATGCTACACCTTCAAATGGAAGAGATTCTCCATTTGGTGTCAGGACAAGGGGTTGGACCCCTCTTCCTGTCTCTTGGCTAGTATTTTGGACTACCTGTGGTCCCTTTCTCAGCTAGGGCTACGGTCAACGACCCTTAAGGTGCACCTGGCAGTCATCCCTGCTTACCGGGTGTGGGCCGGCAAGCAGTCGGTGGTGCAGGAGAAGGTGATCAAGTGCTTTTTCAAAGGCCTAGACCACATATCCCCTCTGGTGTGAGAACCTCCACCTCAATGGGATCTACTGCTGGTATTGGCTAAGCTCATGGGCAAGCCATTCAAACCGATGCTCAGGTGTGACATCTCTCACCTGTTGTGGAAGACTGCCTTCTTGGTGGCTATAACATCAGCCAGAAGGATGGGAGAGCTCCAGGCGCTTTCCATCGAGCCTTCGTACCTGGTCTTCCACAGGGACAAGGTTGTCCTTCACTCCCACCCGAAGTTCCTTCCGAAGGTGATGTCGGGGTTTCACCTTAACCAGGTGTTGACTCTGCCGGTGTTCTACCCCAGTCACACCTCGGAGGCTGAATATAGGCTCTATTCCTTGGACCGTAGAAGGGTGCTCACTTATTATAAGGAGCGGATGGCTAAAGTTCAGGGAGAGGTTCGCCAGCTGTTTGTCACCTACGCTGAAGCCGCACCTGGCAGACCTGCAGCCAAGCAGATGATAAGCAGGTGGGTCACCTCCAGCATAGATCTCTGCTATAGGTTGGCGGGCATGGAGCCACATGGAGGGATAAGAGCTCATTCTACCCACCATACTGCTGCTTCGGTGGCTGTTTCTAGGGATGTCCCTATCCAGTAAATCTGCAGGGCTGCTACCTGGTAGTCAGCACACACCTTTATTTCCCGTTACCACATTGGCCTAGAGTCACGCCGGGATGCTGGTTTTGGGGCCTCGGTTCTCCAGTCATTATTCCCTAAGTAGGGGGTATGCACCTTGCCTCCCTCCTCCTGGAGAACTGCTAGGAGTCTGCCAGACAGTGTGGATTGAACAACATATCCACGTCCCTAGAAATACAGGTTACTCACCTGTAACAGGAGTTCTAGGAGTGGTATATGTTGTTTATCCACATGACCCACCTGACCTCCCCGGCTTCGACACGCTACCTGGCTTCCAGCAGACTAGATCGGGCATCATGGGGCGGAGCCAAGGGTTTTACCACCCGGGTGGGTGGGAGTAGCCAGCTTGAAGACCTTCTGGCAAGATTTAATGCAGCAAGGAACCTGCCAGACAGTGTGGATGAACAACATATACCACTCCTAGAACTCCTGTTACAGGTGAGTAACCTGTATTTCTTCTCACACCCCCTTAATTCCAAGAAAGCACACTGCCCCCAAGTCCTGACTGCCAACCAGACCCCAGTCGAACAAGTGGACTCCTTTAAATACCTGGGCATCGTACTCGACCCGGCCATTAATTTCCACCAACACATTCATCAACTGTCTACTGCCCTCATTATCCGGCTTGGCCTCCTCTACCGGTTCAAACATTGTCTTACCCCTGATGCCCTTCACCTAGCAGTCTCCTCCTCTTCAGTCCTCTCCCTTCTCAACTATGACATTCTGATCTATAGTGCTGCCAACCCATCAGCCCTGACAAGGCTCCGGCCCTCCCTCAATAAAGCCTGTCACCTCATCCTGGGCTGTGATCAGCTAACTCACATGTGCTCCCTATATAATGCCACTAACTTGCTCAACCTAGATAATAGAATCAGGTTTCACACTTGCCTCATGGCCAAAACGATTACCCACGGTCTGCCCCCCCCCCACCCGGTCTCTCACCGCTTATCCAACGGCCCCATTTACCAGCACACCCATAGCGCAAACAGGCAACTCCTCGTAGTTCCTTGCTGCCGAACCTCACTTTTCCAAAGGTCCTTTGGTTTCTGAGCCCATACCTGGATAAATAACCTACCTAGCGCCATCGCAAACATGAATAGCATTGGCACCTACAAAGCATACCTCAGGAATCATCTACAGTCCTCCAATCCCTGTGACTGCCATGGAACCTAGCCCAGCCCAGCTCTCCTTCTAGTCTGACTAAGGCCTCTGGCTCTTTTTGACCCCCTCCACCTGAACTCCCAGAATTGCTACTTAGTGGAGATTAAATGTGTAACGGTTTGTGTAATGGTTCTTGAAACTAATACGTTGAATCTACTAGTATCCAAATGTTAGCCTTTTACTGTATTTCTTGTACCATCATTGTTACATTGTTACTTGTGTCCTCTTGCTGAACCACTCTGTACGGTTCTCCAGGTTGTATCTGTTTCTGACGTGGAACCTTTGAAAAGGAGTCCTTGACTCAAAGGTATTTTCCGAATAAACAATGAAATGAAATGAAAGACTGAGGCTGTTTTGTGACAGGCTCTGGAGCTTTGACAGCATCTAGCATCCTGCCTGGCACCCTCCACCCATATGGTCTGCAAGTATATGGTCCTTGCCGCATCCATTTCAGGGTTCTACCCTTTGGCCAAAGAACTGGTCTGTGACTCGGCCTTCTGCAAGATGCAGTTACAGTACAGAGGACATGTACCCTGTGCTATATGTAGGATGCGGACTGCCTGCCTTTTCATACACAAGCCAACTGAGGAGGTGAGAGAAGGACTGTCAGTCACTGTATCTGAGCCGTGGCACCAGCACTTCTGATAATGGTGAGGTTGGCACAGTGGGTGGTCGGTGCTCGTCATGTGGGGCCACAAGACACTAGGGACTACTATCTTGCAGTGGGAACGGTGAAAGGATGGTGGGGGGTACCACTGGACATCAGGGAATATAGTATTTTTGTTTTGTTTTTTTCAGTAACACTGTTTCTTATATGAATCAACAAAGTCCAAGAGGGTAGCATCTTTCAGAAAAAGAGGTGTGCAAGAACAAGGGGACACAATTTGAAGATAGAGGGGGGACGGTTCAGGGGCAAGGTGAGGAAGTATTTTTTCACACAGAGGGTGCTGGACACATGGAACAGCCTTTCTGAGGAGGTTGTGGGGTCTAAAACTGTGGGAGAATTCAAGAATGCATGGGACAGACATAAGGCAATTCTTGTCAGGGGTAGGAAGAAATAGGCTGTTTGTTAACTAGGATCTGTAGCTTATCCTGTAGGTAGGGAAATCGGCAGACTAGGTGGGCCAAGCGGTCCTTATCTGCCGTCAAAGTCTATGTTTCTATGCTCCCTAATGTACCTATAAAATGTTTTTATCACCCTCCTTAACTGAGTTGGCTATCTTTTCCTCAGTTTGGGCCTTTGCTATTCTGACTGTCTTCTCTGCTTCCTTCTGCCTTAACTGGTACAGTTCTCTGTTCTCCTCTTCTGTGTTTCCTTATACTTTCTAAATGCTATCTTTTTCTCCCTAACCTTCCCCGCCACCTCTTTTGAGAACCGTAGTGGCTTTTTCTTTCATTTTGATTTATTTACTTGCTTCACACAAAGGCTTGTTGCCTCTGTGATGGCAGTTTTGATGTTTCCCCATTGTTGCTCCACCCCCTCCTTCTTGCCTGTTTGCTAGTGCTTTTCTAAGGCACTCTCCCACTTTGACAAAATCAGCCTTCCTGAAGTCCAGTACCCTCACTTTTGTATGGATAAGCTCTGCAGCTGAGTTTATCATGAACCATACTGTTTGGTGGTCACTTGTTCCCAGATGGCTACTCACTTCTAGATCTGAGATTCTCTCACTGTCCCCATTTAAGATTACAAGGTCTAAGATTGCTCCCTTCTGAGTGGGTTCCAGCATTAGCTGTCTGAGGCATGCCCCCTGTAGGACATCAAGAATGGCCCTGCTCTTGGATGTGGCTGCAGCAAAGGTGCTCCAGTTAACATCTGGCATATTCAGGTCCCCCATCAACAGTATCTCTCCTTTCTCTGCCATACTAAGGATGCCTTCTATCATATTCACTAAAAAAATACCACCAACAGCTTAATCTGGTTCAAGGTCAGTTGGCATTCATCTGTATCCTTCTCCCCGGGTCGTGCCTGAAAATAGGCAGGATTTGTCTAGTGCACTTACCCGGTCAACAAAAACTAAATAAAATAAATAAATAAAATAAATATCCTTGTCCATTCCCTCCCCCTGACATGGAGGTCTGTATACAACCTCTGTGCAGATTGTGGTGCCATTTCCAGTCTCTAATGTGACCCACAGTGCCTCCTCTCCTCCCTGTTTACTCTTTTGTTCTGTTGCTTTTATCCATTCCCTGACATAGAGAGCTACTCCTCCCCCTCTTCTATGCTCCCTGTCTCTCCTGTAGGTTGTGTACCATGGTATGTTAACATCCCAGTCATGGTTCTCTGTGTACCATGTTTCTGTGACTGACACGATATCCAGGCATCCCTCTTCCATCAAGGCTACCAATTCAGGGAGCTTGTTGCCCAGACTACGGGCATTGGTACTCATTACCCTCCATTTCTTGATGGCCTTACTCCTTTTTGCCCCATTCCTGTCCTTACTGCCTTTGTCGTTTTCTCCATTTACCCCTGCCTTTCTCCCTATTGATGTCTCTATCTTGGTGTTTACCTCACTAACTACCCTGATATTTTTTTAGAGGGCTAGGATTTCCCTGCTCCTTTCCAGTGCCTCCTCCCTTGGCTAGTTTAAATGCTTGCCAATGAAGCATTTAAACCTATCACCTAGGATCCTGGTTCCCCTTCTGGACAGATGCAGACCATCGTGCCAGGATAGGCCTGCATCACTCCAGTTGGACCCCCAGTCCCAAATGAAGCCAAACCCCTGAGCTCTGCACCAGTTTTTCAACCATTGATTGAATCCCATGGTGTGGAGCACCCTAGCCTCACCCATGCCATAGACAGGCAGCTCCTCCGAGAAGGTTACTGTGTGTGCTACTTGTCTAAGGCCCTCCCCTACTCCACAAACTCCTCCTGCACTGTTCTGATGCCTTTCCCAGCCAGGTCATTTGTCCCTAGGTGGACAATGACATCCAGCTCCCTCCCCCGTGCAGTTGCTCCTGCTATCCTGAGGATTCGCTCCCTGTTCCTCCAAGCCATGACACCCGGCAGGCACCTTACTTCCCTCTCGCCTTCCTCCCCCAGTTCTACCCTCCTAACAATGGAGTCCCCCACCAGAAGTTGTTTCCTTCCCCTGTGGGGTCCCATGTCACCCTCCTGTTGCTGTCCTTTGTGGAGGTTCCCAATATCCTCCTTGGTCTCCACTGCAGGTGCCTCTGTAGAGGAACCACACTCTGCCAGAGTGGCATATGAATTGTGGAGAGGTACAACTGGAGATATGCGCCTCTGTTCCACCATACTCACCCTCCCTGAGCCCACTGTGGTCCAACTTCTCCTCTCTCTTGGCAACCTCTGAGGCAGCGACGGTGGCCCTGGTGGTCCCTGGGTGGGAGAGGAGGTCCCCCAAATGCTGGCCAACTCAGTCTGGAGATGAGCAACCTTCTCCCTCAGCCCAGAGAGGTGCCTACAGATGGGACAACACCGCATCCTCCAGAATGTCTCCTGGAAGACTGCTGCTCCCACAGCCACTGCACTGCACCACTCCCATCATGTCTTATTTCTGGCCCCTTAATTATAGTTTTGAATGCATACTCTTTCCTCTGTATGTATGTATATATATATATATAGGCAAAAAACTCCATTTAATGCATCAGTTAGGGTTGTTCCACAGCGACAAAAGTGAGGAAATTCGGTGTTAGGGTTGAAAGCCCCCCTTGCAACCCCCCAGCCCCAACCACCAACAGGGTGTGCATTGGGGTCGTCGGCCCTAACTCTCACCCCATCACATGTGTAAACAAGCTGAGGTATAAGAGAATGGGGTGAGAATTAGGACCAATGACCCCAATGCACACCCCGCTGGCGGTTGGGGTTGCGGGCTGGGGGGGTGCAAGGGGGGCTTTCAACCCTAACACCGAATTTCCTTGCTTTTGTCACTGTGGAACAACCCTATATGATGCATTAAACTGAGTTTTTTGCCTCTAATTTCCCTTCTTTTTGAGAATGTGCAGTAGAAATAGTGAATGGAATGTGGTGGTGGGAGCGCGGGGTACTTCGGGACCCGCGCTTCCACCATGTGATTTTTTGTGACATAGTAATGGTAAGTGCAAGGAAAATGCAACCGCTAATGGTTGCAATACATGGGACTGGAAACGAATGGAAAAGCAACGCATTAGGAAACGCAAGTGCAAAGTGACGCAAAGAGAACAGTGATGCAAAAAGGAGACGGAAGCGCGTAAGGAAATGCAAACCATGATGCACACGGTAACGGTACCGCAATCGGAAATTCAAATGGTAACGTTAACAGCAGAAATCATGCCAAAGGAAACAGAAATGGAAATGCAAGCGCATACGCAAACGAGAACACACAGGGTAACGCACACAGTGGCGTACACGGAAATGGTAATGCAAACGGATATAGAAATGCAATTGGAAACGCTAACTGTAACAGTAACGGAAGCGCACACCCTGTTTTTGCCCAACAGCTGCATGGTGAAACACAGTGTGTACAAAGAATGTATGCATAATAAAGGGCTTCGGAGCAGAAAATGAGCTATTTGAATACTAAATTGCTTATATCTCAGGAACCGTGCGATGTAGGAAAAAAAATTAAATTTCACATGTTTCTTGACTTCCCTAGTTAGGTTTTTGCTACATGGGCTACACATTGTCATGACGAAAATTCCGTATCTCGCACCGTTTCCAAGATACGAGCCTCGAAATGCACAGTGGACACCACCATGTTAGTCTATGGGGAAAAAAAGTCAACTTCAGAGTACCGTAACTTGGCATCTGTGCAATATTTTGTCACCAGACCACAAAAAGGCACGTCTGTGAGATGTTGGCCGCCTCCCCCCAAATTTCAGCTCAAAAGACCAAACCGTTCTTTTGCAGCAGGGTGGCAAAGAACTCCTGTCATTTTGGCCATAGTCTGGAAAAGCGGAGTCGTGATTTGCGAAAGCTTTCGCCAAATTTGCAAAAGTGTCACAGGTGTAACACTACTTTTTCCAGAAATTTGAAAAACATATTTCTGGGGTGTTTAACCCCAAAATAAAGACATGCCTAGCATAATCAGGGCTCGACTAGGTAAACACAAAATGAATTGTGTCTGTAGATGGTCCCAATTTTAAATGCCAAGCATTTTTCTGATCACCAACTGAAAACAAAATGGCGGACTTGCGACACTACTAGGGCCATTTGCAACACTAAAAAGTGCATTTGCGAAAGTGTCAAACTTTTTATTAACTTTTCCCATTGACTTTTTATGGGAACTTGTTTTTTCAATAACTTTTGAACCGTTTAATATTTTTTCACGAAATCTTCAAAAGGCACATTGGGGACCCCAGCCGCACATTCCCTGAAGTTTTTGGACTGGTCATGCAACCTGTAGACACGAGCAAAGAATTCACAAAAAAACGTAATTGCGCACATGAATGTCGCTTAATAACTCCGCAGCCGTATATCCGACTGGTACAAATGTTGGCATATCCCAAGTTCTATGCTGCTAGTCTGTGCCTGCCAAATTTCAGGCAAATCTGTTGAACGATGGCAAAGTTATTAAGGTGCAAGGCTTCACCCTTTAACCTTAAAAGGGCTACTCAACCCTAACTATGGTAGCACTACCATGCTACCATTATACATATATATATATATTATATATATATATATATATATAGAGATGTATATATATATATATATATATATATATACATCTCTATATATATATATCTTTAAGGCAGCGGGCAGGGGAGAAGGCGAGGCTGAAAACCCCATCTAGACAATAGTTAACTGGGTAGGGTAAAACTGGGCAACCTGGATGGACAGTGGTCTTGGTCTGCTGACATTGTCTGTGTTTCTGTTTGTTTCCCATCAGTTCCATATAGGTTGTCTTCCACCCTTCCTCGGATGGGTTCCGGCCATGAAGGCACTTGTTATTATTGTCCTTTCTTATAGGGACCCATGGGCTGCTATTGAATTGTGTTTTTCATTACTAGTTTTGGATAGAGGTCTTCCTCCTCAATAAAAAGGGTACTGAGGGGGTTTGACCTGGCACTGCTATTTAACTTAGAGATGTGTGGTTGATGACATGCATCATTGCCATACATTGGCACCGCCGGCCCAAGTGTCCTGGTTCCCACAGGGTCCTGTCACCTCCAACGGTAACACCAAAGAGTTGTACTCTATGGAGAAGATATTCTCAAATATCTGGATTTACTGTAACCAGCTTTTCCTTCTTCAACTGCTATGATGCCTGTGCTCACTGTTTAGGAATCACCCTCAATGTAAACCACTGTCATTGATGCCAGGTCATGCACCCACAAGTGACTGATAAGGAATTATTGGGTGCGGGAACCTAGCTGACAACTGTGAATTTCATCCTTAGACCCTGAGCAAAATAGTGCCAATAAACTACACACCAGAAGGCTAAACCAAGGTTTCCAATGTTTTTTTTTCATTATTCACGATAACACATATAATACTGTAAATTAGGAAATGTGTACATTTTCAGTAATTAACAAAAAACAAATGGTTTGATACCTTTTACTGGACTAGCATAGATGTAACAGAAGAAAACAGTGTTTAAGCTTTTGGACCAACCAAGTCCTTCCTCAGAAGCTTGTAACAGTTATATGGAAAAAATATTCTGTTAACATCCAGACCATGCAAAAAAAAAAGAAACAGTAAGAATTCTCATTGGTTTAAAATACTTTTTTTTTTTTGTCTTGTTTTTTTAGTCTTTGTTAACCGGGTAAGGTTTAAATGCTAAGAATCAATTAACTCAGTCAGCTGGCTGCTGTGAAGCACTCCAAGGTCAAATGTCAACAGAGGCAGATAAGAATAATCCTTGGAGAGGCCAGACATTAGTTACACTAGCTTGCACCATGAATAAGTGATAGTGTTATGGGAATACACTCTTAATTAAACGCAAAACCTTTAGATTTAATACCCACTTAATCACATGTTAAAATGTGATAGAAATCCATGTTAAAAACTATAAAATAGAAATGTTCTATCTGTGGCAATAGGAAGGTAAAAACAAGTTTCCCTAGAGTGAATAAACTGTTTCACACATTCATATAGTGTTAAACCTATCTGGAGACAATTTATCAACTGTATACCCCATCAGAAAATAAATTCTGTAAACATTAAAATCGTCAGTGCTATAACAAGATTTTGTACAAGAAATCTCAATTTTCAGAATTAGAACCCAATAAAAAAAAAAAAACCTACTCTACCAAGGACCCCCTAGAAAAAGAGATCGTGCATCCTAATATATTTAGTGTTCAATAATGTGTCAGTATATATGCAGTCTACTAAATGTACAGTAACAGTCTTAGGAATATGAATCTAAAACTAAAATAATTAAACTCTATCTCTCCTCCCCGGTAACATCATAATAAAGATAACTAGTTGGAAGAAAGTATAAATTCACTATGTAAGAGAACCAAGAGTCCTAACACACTGTAACAACATAATGTCATGTACCTGAATATAAGCCTTCACTCATAAAACCCCAACCCCTCCACACACAGCACCCCCAGACTAACACACTAACCCCCACACACACACACACACACACACACACACACAAAGTTAATGGAAAGAAACCAACAAATTGATAAGCAGTTAAATGGGACTGTTTTCTTTTGTTACACCTATGTTGGTCCAATAAAAGGTATCAAACCATTTGTTTCTGGATCTGTTCTTACAAGGACCAATACGGCAAGTGATTCAGTAATTAACAAGTAATATTGCATTTCTAGGTATCCATAGCCTACATTTTGATTTTGCTGTATAAATGTGATCCATAAAGAAGACAGAAGAAACATCTCAGTCCATACCTGCTCATACATTTTGTTTCTCTATGATTTTTGCCTCCCAGCTCATGGCTTCAAACCAAATGAATTGTCATTGCCTTATTGAGTAAATGAAATGACAGTACAGGCTGAAACTTGCTGATAATGCAAATTAAATCATGGGTTATGACCATGGATATAATATTAGTTCAGTCTCCATCATACGTTCCCACTTATGGATCTAAGACAAGGGTACTGGGACCTAGGGAGAGCAAAGGCTTTTGCAGCCTAGGAGGGGACCAGCATTGGTGCTGGCTCCACCCACGAGGCAGATGCAGTGACGTCATGCTCATGGGTTGGCCAGTAACTGACACCGGCCCCCTCCCTTCTTCAGTTCTGTTTTTCCCGCCATCAAGTGTGCACTGTGGGAGATTCGATCTTGTCACCGCCTTAGTTTGATGCCATTTTTTTTGACACTTTATTTCTTTGTGCCATTTATTGTTTTAATGTTTTTTGTAATGTTTTAGTTCGGTGCCAAACTCTCTTCTGTTGGTTTTCGTTATTTTTGCTGAGTCATCATGTTGGATCATGAGGAGTGTAGGAAGGCCAAAAAGAAGAACTACAAGGGTGGCCCCTCTACATGTCAGTGCGCCTGTGGGGGTCACACTGCCATCCAGGACCGCCATGATGACAGCTGGACTTGCCTTGGTGCTGACTATGACATGGACAGGTGTGATGCCTGCTTCTTCATGGACTACCACACTCTAGAGAAGCCTGTGTGGAGGTGGGGCCATGATCTACCCACCTTCAGAGGCAGGCATCACATCAGGGATGCCAAGGTAAGGTCCTTGTGCTCTTCCGCTGAGCCTCTTCCCAGTAGTATACATACTGAGAAAGTCTAGGGCACTCCCCGCGCTTACCTTACAGGGATGTTGGAGGTCTGGGGAGGGAGTCTGGTGGGTAGTCGGCTTCCTCCGGAAGGCTGATTGAGCTCCACCACTGTCCATCAGGCCCTCGGGCGGCAAATGCCCCGGTGGTGAGGTTGAAGCTATACACTCGGTCTACACTGGTGGGCACTCCAGTGTTGCAGCCTGGTGCCACCTAGGCTCCTGGTACTAAAGCCGGCAGTGGTGTGCAAAGCAGCACTGTCCATAAGACCAGGCCCCCTTCTGGCACTGCTCATGGTGCCAAAAGAGGGAAGGGTTCCAGAGCCTGCTCTGTCTCAGACTGAGAGATCATTTATTAATCTCTTTCCCCAAGTGGCCTGATCGCCCTGGAGAGAATGCTGATGCTGACCTTGGGCCTCTGTATGGAGTCTGTGAGGATGGAGGCTTTCTTGGGCCTGGTTCTGAGCCTGGATCAGGATCGGGATTCGCTCCTGGGGTCTCCCCCAGACTGTCACCCGGGACTGTGACAGGACATCCTCTGAATACCATTCATGGTACCGGTCCGGGTTCAAGAGCAGTTCCCAGTGCTGGCCCTGGTTTAGGTGTCCTCTGTGATACCAGATCTGGTACTGGTGCCACTGACAGTGCTGAATCTGGTGCCGACTCTGCTGGTGCCTCTCACCTGGAGACTGGGCTTGGCCTGGTGGGCAGGGTCAGCCCTGGTGAGATGTTGAGGTGGGGCACTAGGCCTGCAGCTCACCCCCTTGTCCAGAGATGGTGCTAGCTAGCAGGGGTCACAGTATTAACCTGGAGCCTAGTTTCCCTCAGGAACCATCTGGCCTTGTCACAACGCTGACTCTGCTTTGATCAATGATTGGTGCAGGAGAGCTTTTGTGGTGGAATGCACTGTGATGTACATTTCTACACATGAGGCAGCTTATGGCAAGTGCCTATGTGTAACCCTGAGTCAGCTGTTGGCTTCCTTGCTGGATTGTAAGTGAAGCAGGCTGGCCATTTGCCTTTCACCCAGGCCCTGGAGCTGGTGAGGTACTAAGAGAGGGCATCTTATGACACCAGTGAGGTAGCTTCCAGGCAGGTGGGAACAGCAATCTTCATTCAGAGGACAGCATGGCTTCACCTCTCCTGGTTGGCACCCCAGCCCAGCCTAGGGAACTCAACTTGCATTTCGAGGGGACTCATTTTTTATCCAGTAGGATCAGGTGTGAGTTGTCAGATGCCCTATTGCTCCCAGTCCAGGGAAACCTCTGTCTGCCCTTTATCAGTTTCGGGTTCCACCAGACCTGTAAGGAGTTCCTGCCCTCCAGTGGTTACCCCCCACCAGAGGGCTGAGAGTTTTTCTTTTCCCTTAAGGTGAGCTAACTCCTCCCTTTTTGGGGGGGAAAGCTTGTTACTCTGACCCATAAGCGGGAATGAATGGTGACGATTGATTCTTGGAAGATATGAAAATTATGTACTCACCAGAATTCTTGATTTTCCAGAATGCCTTCACCATTCATTCACATGCCCGCCCACCATTCCCTGCTCAGACAAGAGTCGGAACCTCTTGGCAGCTCACCTTGTGCTGCGATGCATATGGCATTTTCTTGCCTGCACTCAGGGCTCTCTTTCTGCTGAAGAGCTAGCCCTTTTTTTTATTTAACTCTTTGTTTATTGCATTTTTCAATATCAATTACAGATAGTAAAACCTCCTGTAATACATAATATTTAGTTATGATTGGGCCCTCTTGTCACTACCAACTATCTGGTTTTTACTTGATTAAAAAACAAAACAAAAATACAACCAGGAATGAAGGTTCCTTCCTTCTTTCAACAACAACAAAAAAAGGAAAGTTAAAAAAAGCCTTTTTCTGCTGTTTTCTATTTTTCTTTCTTAGCTCTCCTCCCTCTCCAGTTAGGTGATCTCTGGTGATACCTTTAAAACTACTGGGATTTTTCAGTCTCCATCTTGCATATGTTTCCATCCTCTGCCAACAGGCAGATTAGCCTCGCAGCAAGGTGCAGCCTCCTCCTCCAGTGTCAGGGGGAGGCACGTGCTAGAGAATTTAGTATGCCATACTTCTCAGCCTGTTAGGCGGTGTACCATCCCTCGTCCAACTGTTGGGATTTTCTCCCTCTTTCCTTCTTCTCTCTGTCACTCTGTTAGAGTGGCAAGAAGATAGTTGCTGTGCTCTTGGACTCCTTCCAATCTCTTCTACTATCTATCCTTGGATTTTTTGATTGTCTAGTTCTTGTCCTCTTTGAGGACAAAACCCTTTCTAAAGTGGCATTCTGCCATCCTAACCTCCAGAGATTACCCTGGGTCTCTCCTGTCCAGCCAGAGCTATATGCCAGGGCTGCCACCCTCCCTTCCACATCCCTGTCCAGGTGGCTAGAATGGGCTCTGACCCTTACACTCGCTACCCCTGTACCACTTAGGCCCTTCCCTTACTTCTGTAAGTTGGTAGTCGGGTTTTATTATTTTTCATGATTTTATATCTTATAACGTTTTCCTGTCTCTTTGGAGTAGGAGTCTATAGCCCTCTTTGTTTTTTTCTATGCCACTTGTTTTCTCTCCTGGAAAACAGAACTGAGAAAGGGAGGGAGAAGACGTCAGTTACTGACCAACTCATGAGCACAGTGCCACTATGTCTGCCTCGTGGGCGGTGCTGGCACCTACATCACTTGCCTCCTAGGCTGCAAAAGACTTTGCTCCTGCCGAGTCCTAGCACCTTCAGCTTAAACCCCTAAATGTGAGTGTATGGTGAAGATATTCTGGAAGATCAAGACTTGTGGTGAGATGAGGGGAGATAATAGTGTTCTGTTCAGAAAAGCAGAGACAAAGAGATCATAAATATAATTCTTTAGTGCGGTAACCCCAATCGTTGCAGCATAGAGGACAATGTATGGTCCTCTGTCAGTAACAAGCATGTGTACCATTGAGAGGTTGCCACGGTGACCGCTTAAACCTCAAGAGCAAGGCTCGAGAGGTTTTGGTTGTCTTGGCAACCTCAAAATGGCAACACACACTTTGTTGCCGATAGTGGACCATACATTGTATTTTATAGTGCTTGGTCCACATAAATACCACAAAAAGAGAGGCAGGTTCCTTACTTTTAAATTTGTTTTAATCACCGCTGCTCTCTTCCAGGTCCAGCTCTTACCGCTGCGGCTGGTTGAGGAAGACCTGAGGATCACGTAATGCACATGCACAAACACGTTCCATATTGTTGCACCATAGATGTGATGTACCACGATGGTATAACAACATCATGACGTCACATCGAGGATACAACAACCCTGTAAAATGACTGATTTTTACTGATAACATTCTACCATACATTATAATTATATTTAGCTAAAGATAGGGAGCTTGCAAAAAAAAAATTTAAACAAGTAAAGGCAGAGCTCCAGGCTATAATAGATACCATCATACAACAAACCATTTTATATCTTAAACATACATATTATGAGGGTGGAGCTAAAGGGACTGGAAATTTTGCCCACCGCTTAAGGGCTAATAAAACTGTCTCACGTGTTCTGCAGATTCAGTACCCATGTTCGGGCCAGATAACACATGATCTCCTCTGCATTTTATTCTTTTCAGTCCTATTATACAAGTGTGTACTCAGACCCAGCTCCCCTGGATCCACTTCAGATTGACTGGTATCTACAACTTTTAACACTACCAAAGCTCATGCAGGCTCGACGGGACAAATTGTTGACTCCATCTCACTCACTGAACTACAAATTGCATGGAAGACTGTGAGCATGCATAAATGTCCTGTTCCTGATGGCTATCTGACCAAATTTATAAATCTTTTTCAGACATTTTATTATCCATATGCAGTACAAAAAAGAGACACCCCCCTTCCCCCACACACACACACACACCATGGGCCTATGCCACTATCTCTGCAATTCTGAAGCTCGGAAAAGACTCTATGACCCCAACCTCCTATTGTCTCATGCTATTTTAATTGTAGACTATAAATTATTTACCTCTATTTGGGCAAAAAGATTAGAAAGCATTCTCTCCAATTTAATACATTCAGATCAATCCAGCTTTATTCAACAACAACAAACTCAAGATAATATTAGGTGGGACTTGTTATTAATGGAATATGCATGATAACGCTCAATTCCTATGACCGTTCTCAGCTTAGACACTAAAAAAGCCTTTGATGAAGTTTTTTGGACATTGGTGTGGGGAGCTCTCAAGGAGTTTGGCTTTTCCCCAGATTTTTAAGTTATTTTTCAAAATTTGTATTCTACACCTCAAGCCCATATCAGAGTAAATAGCTCTTTATCTACCCTACCCCAATCCATCTATAGAAGTACACCTGCCAGGCTGTCCGTTATCCCTGTTATTATTTGCCCTTTACATACAGCCCCTGGCCACCACAATCTGTCAGAATGAATTAGTAGTGAGTGTTCCGATAGGGAGCACCGGTTTTAAAATCTCTCTTTATGCAGACGAGATACTAATTGCTTTCCTTTCCCCAGACACCTCAATTTCAGCAGTCTGGATAGAACTTCAGCTTTTTGGACAAATTTGTGGCTTCACCTTAAATACCAATAAAACTGAAGTCTTATTATTTATATATCATCCTTCTCCACTTCTCAGAGAAGCATTTCCTTTAAAATGGAGAAGAACTAAACTATAA
The DNA here is from genome assembly GCA_016271365.2 of Neoceratodus forsteri. Lineage (NCBI taxonomy): Eukaryota > Metazoa > Chordata > Ceratodontiformes > Ceratodontidae > Neoceratodus > Neoceratodus forsteri. The sequence goes on from JADMNL010000024.1 coordinate 360,693,524, forward strand.
TATTTAGGCATACAAATCCCCTTCCGTTTACCTAATTTAGAATTGTTGAACTATAAACCTGTCACCTAAATGATAACCCACGATGTGTCACGTTGGACCCAGTTGCCGCTTACTTTTTTAGCAAGGGTGGAGGTTGTTCGTATGAATCTGTTACCCCGCATTTTATACCTTCTGCAATCATTCCCTGTATTTCTGTCGCACTATTACTTTACACATTGGAATAAGTTAACTTCCCGATTTTTTTTTTTATTTTTTTTTGGGGGGGGGGGGACACAGCGCTTGAAAACAGAATTCACCCTGTTATACCTCCCAGCTAGGTTGGGAGGGTGAACCTTCCAAATCTACTGAACTATGCCAGGGCCACACATCTAAGTACAATTTCTATATGGTTACATTCAAATATTACTCCAATATGGATACTTATTGAATTTGTACTTAATTACTTACTTGAGACAGGCAAACTTGTTTGCAGGGCCAAACGAACCCATACACTTACAGGACTTTTCATTATACACTGTATACACATTGAAGCAGTGGTTTAAGCTGTGTAAACTTCCTTCTCTAGCCCAGATCTTCTACTATTGTGGACTGTTACTTACTGAAACTGATTTGCTCCCAGCTGAGACAGATAGTACCTTTTGTAAATGGCACCAACTAGGGTTAATTTCTATTTTCCAATTTTTGGGACAGTCAGGAAGTTGTTCTTTTTGAGAGTTTACAAAAACAATGTGGACTCGGTGGAAGGGAACGCTTTCAGTATTTACAAGTCTGAACATTTCTTCTCCATAAGGAGTTTCCCAAAACATACTTTCCAGAACCCACCCTATTATTATGGCTGTGGGCGGAGCCGACAGCTGTTCTGCTTTCTCTTGCTTAAAATGGCTAATCATGGCACCTTCCATTGAACTTTTGGAAGTATCTTTCTGAAAGTCCAACAGAGCTTATAATGCTCCACCCTGGTTGACCACTACAGAGTAACACCCACACTATTTCGGCTTTTTCTTCCGCATTCCGGGACAAGAACCTTGCATGCGCACCTCGTGCGCATGCGCAGTTCCACTGGCGCTGTTCTCTTGTGAATGGCATAATGTCATTCACCGCAACTACATATGCGTGAATGCCACACATGTGCAATTGCATCACCACTGCCATCTTGGAGATGGCACTCGGCAGCACTCGCTCTTTGGGGCTTTGCAAGCTCGCCACAGCCGTATTGGCTCTGGCTAGAGTTTGTTACTTAAGATATTGGTAGATGCTATTCAAGGCCATCCTTGGCAACATTTAATTAGTAATTTATATAAAGGGCTGCAAGAGTTTCTCAAAGAAATGACACAATCTGTATTGACCACCTGGAATAAACAATTAAACACACAGATTACTTATACTGCTTGGATAAAGTACACACTTCCCTCTCTAAAAGTTCTAATTCCCCCTATTCGAGGGACTTTGACTAGAAATTCTGAATTCGCTACTTCAGGACTCCTGCAGTATTATCAGAATTCCTTCCAGCTTCTTATGGCCATTGTTGGAGAAACTGTGGTCACGCTCAAGCTGATCAGATCCATGTGTTTTGGTCATCTCTAGAGCTGAAACCCTTTCCGGGAGGGCATATTAGAACAATTTGACCAACTTTCCATAAGGAGGGATCTACTAACCCTTACCCTGGTCCTCCTCTCAATTCCTCCACAGGGAATTACTGTAGCTTTGCGTTCTGTGGTGTATTTATATTTATTGGCAGCAAAAAAAGGGATTACTTGTCAATGGAGAAAGCAGGAACTCCTGCCATGGAGGCCTGCCATCAAAAACTGAAGGAGTATTTACCATGGAATGTATAACGGTCTTTCTACAGAAACAAAAATTGCAGTTTGAGACCAAATTTCAGGGAGTGGTTTTCTACATGTAACTGCACGATGAGTCCTTTGTTTGTACCTTAGAGACCTTGCCTTACAGAGGCATCTTGACCACAGTATTAAATACAGTGGGCCAGAGCTATTTGCTCATACCTGACTTAGAGGCAGTTGTGGGGGTGCAAATCGTGTGTTAGGCGTACGACTGTAGGATGATCAGTGCTTATTCTTGGTACAGATGAATAACTCTCTGATGTAAAGCTGTAATGTATATGTGACATTATTTTTTGTACATTGGAAAAGTAATTTATAACTGGATTTTATCAGATCTGTCTCAATAAAAATGCAAATTAAAAAAAGTTACGGTAGTACGTAGTTTTCATTTTCCTTCTTGGACTAAATTGGGCTGTATGGATTAACACTGAAAACTACTTGCAAAATTTCTCCATTTACATTATTTCTGGCTGTTGCATACAGTTTCAACTTTTTATTATTTATCCCTGCCTTTCTTCCTCATATCTAAGATTCTACTTAATGCATATGGGTTTGCTCTGCTTCTGAGTGAATAAGTGACTGCAGATGCTGTGTCTCTAGTGATCTGTAGTGCCTGTTACATTTTTCTGTTTTGAATCTCAAACTGTATTATTTACAAAGCTGTATTCACTGTATATGAAGTGGCGCATTTAAAATGAAGTGCCAGTCCAGTTAGGTTTGGGAATTAAATGAGTAATGCAGTCATTACAGTTTTAAGTTAAACATTTACGCCATTTAGAACAAAAGAAAGGTAAGATTTGATAAAAGGAATCTGCAGGCATCAGCTGGCACCCCAAATCATACGTGTCACATCTTACCCTCACAGCCTCCATCAGAGCATGTGTTTCTGTTTTTACTGAGGTGAAGTCATTCTGATAAACTTTACTCTGCCATTTTTCATCCACAGAAGCCTTTATGTTTTCCTAATAATTGGCAGCCGAGGTAGGATCTTTTCCTTTTAAGTAATGAATAGTTGGCTGCAGATCAAAGACAAGCCCCTGTGCTTTTCTGGCTGCCACAAAAGGGCGTCTGAGTTGGCTTGAGTCCCAGTTTCTTAGTGACAGGCATGTAGATGAGGTGCCAAGCATAGGGGTCAATGGCAAAGTGTCTGCACACGCTCTTCATCTGATCTGATCTTTTTTTTTCTTTTTCTTTTTCTTTTTATGTGTGTGTGTTCTTCCAGACCAACAGCAGGTTGAAGAACATTGAGAAAGAATACAGTCAGAAGCTTGCCAAGGCTTCGCAGGTAAACAAAAGGAAATAAAGCAACATTAACAAAGCAATAGGAGAATCAGGTTGCAATAATACTGTTAAATGACATTTTATTTTGGCTGAAGTTCACTGATTCTCTAAGAAATAATGATTCTGAATTAAAAGCAAAACTGTTTTTCACATGCACAGACAAATCCAATGTAGAAAGATTTCATATAAAAACAGTTTTTAATTTTTTTAATACTGTACTCAATGTAACTGGTGTTTCAACAGGGTATTGTAGATCTTCTAAGAACCACTCTTCTCCATAAATTTCCACCAATGGGTCTGTGCCAGAGGTGCTAGGACTCCACAGGAGCCAGAACTTTTCCAGAGGGCTGGCAGTGTACGTAGGCCCCAAGCCCGTCACTGCATATGCCCTCTGGTATACAGTGGCACCAGCCTGCAACTGTCTCAGTTTCTTTCCCCCGTTGACTGTACAGCAGTAGTGTTGCTGCTGTCCACGGCAGGGCCAGAATTTCACCGTCTGTACAGCGACACCATTCAGTTCTTTGGTTTTAGATTAATATGTATTTATTTTTTATGTATTTAAGATTAGGATTTACACCTTTGAGCTGGGGCTATTTTACATAGGTTCCAAGTCAGTTTAACACGGGATAGTACATATGGCACAGGCAAGTTCACACAGACAACAGGACAGCAATAAACAGAGATCCGGATCATTGTCAGTTGCAGAGTGCAAGAGGCATACAGCAGCACAACAATAGGTGTGGTACAAAGCTTGTTAGGTGCAGTACATAGCTTAATTAGGAAAACTTGAAATACATAGGTGCAAGGTACATAGCAACAGCAAGATATTGCGGTATAGTGTGTGGTATAATGCTTGTTTAGGTACTCGTGTGTTAAATAGGTGCTAGTTAAATAAAACAGCTGCATAGTAGTAGGAGCTGTGAAACTCATACAGTAGTAGGAGCAGTACATTCCATATAGATGCAGACCAGGTAGTGTACATTCCATTACTAGGTGGGTTGACTTAGGAGTGGCAGAAGGAGAGACTTATTAGGAGCGCTGGTGGCTGACTCGGTAATGGGGGTGGTGGCAGCTGGAGATGGCTTTGTGAGGAGGAAGGGTAGCTGCCAGGACAGCGATGAGCCAGGTAGTAGGTGGGGGAGGTGGGAATCTAGGTGCAAGTTTGGGAGGGGGTCATCTGTGTGGTTGAGCAGGAGCCGACCGTGGCGAGGTGGGACAATCGCAGTTATTTACTCGGGATAAGAGAATACAGAGCTGTCTTTTAAAGGTGCCGCATAACTATGTCCCAGTGATCTTTTGCTCACCGGGCCCCTCTGTGGACAAATAGTCTACCATCTGACATAACCGGAGCCACAACCCTTGGTTCCTTTAAGCGCAAACTCCGTCAGCATCTCACCAACAATATTACCTGTAGGTGGCCCCGCTAGTTTGTGCCCGCAGCTTTAGTCTGCCTCAGCACTTCCAACTCCTGACCCACCAAGTGAAGTCTTTGCCCAAGCACTTGCCTCCAACCCCTACCCCTTCGCTGTTTTCTTTCCCTCTGCACTTCCTATCCCAGCTCCCATTGCCCCTCCCTACCTCACCCTAACAGTCTGCCTCTGCTTCTCTGTCTTCTGCAGGATGCTGGCATACCATGTACTGTGCCTTAGCACAATCTGTGTAACTGTTTGTCATTGCAACCCATGTACTGTTGAATTTTTTTGTACCCTTATGTATAATTTATTGTAATTATATTGTGTCTTCTTGTGTTAATGTATCTGACGTGGAACCTCTCAACGAGCATCCACTAACAGGTGTCATCCAAGATTTTAATAAATAAATAAAATAAAACCTTTCCGGTGTCGATTAGGGAGACAGAGAGGTCATTTAGCCACTGAGGTCCTCGGTAGAATAGGGATCTCTGGGCAAAAGTGGTGCACTTAAACCAGACTTGGAGTGCACCCTTGCCTGTTTTTGAGGATTGGGCATGTTGGATGATGCTTGCCATGGATTCAAGGGTGAGTCTTGGGAGGGCTTTTTTACCTAGCAGGCAAGCCTGGTATCTAGCCCTAAGATGAAGTGGGAGCCAGCTAGTATCAGTGTAGAGTTTGCATGTGTGTGTCAGGTAGTCTGCCCCAAGGACCAGCTTGCACGCCTTGTTTAAGAGCACTTTTAGCACAGTGCCAGCGCTGTAGATTACCAGCCCATAATCAACAGTGGACAGTGCTGAGCTGCTAGTTACCAATCACAGGGCCTCAGGGGACATTGCATGCCTGTGTCTGTAAAGGATTCCAAGCTTTACATTCACAGTTTTGATTATGTGTTCTATGTGTGAAGTGAAGGACAGGGTGTCATCCAGGTGTATTCCTAAGTATTTGAATGAGCTAACTTGTTCCAGTGTTTCCCCTTATTGGCTGAGAATGATCAAGGGGCCAATTTTTTTCTTGGTCTGAGTCACTGTAAACAGCATGGGCCCTATTCTAAAATGCATGTCGCAACTCACAGGCATATGCGAGCTGCGACATGCGCCGCTATACCAGGGACCCTGCACCCTATTCCAAGACAGGCAGGGTCCCCTGCACTTATGTCCTGTGACTTATGGGTGAAGCTGCAGGTTGCGCCATGGAATGGCGAACGACCTGGGTGCCGCGTCACGACTGCAATGAACAGCTCCTTGAAACCCCCACCATGGAAAACGATAGCCCCTCATGGACCATGGGGGATGGCAGGTGGCAGAGGCGCCAAGGGTGGCGCTGGAGAAAATGGACCCGGTGCTCGCGGTGGCACCCCGAATTGCGGGGCATCTGTGTGAGGGGGAGTCTGTTGGGCATGTCTGTGTGTGTGTTAGTGAATCGTGGGGGTAACCGCTGGACATGGACGGATGCCCTTAGACCAAGCTAACTGCTGGTCTAACCCCGCAGTGCCGTAGTGTGTCTCAGAATCGCATAAGTGGGTTACAGCAGCCACTCTTTCAGAATAGGGCGCAGTTGCTGCTGTAAACCCCCCTTCTACTGTGCTGTAGGGGCTGCGACTGGCAGGAGGGCCCCTTGGATGCAGGCTGCCCGCGCCACGGCGCAGGCCACCTCTCACAATCACAAACGGTGCAACTTGCTCCATTGGGCTTAGCGCAAGTTACCTTGCGACATGCGTGACCCATTTTAGAATTGGGCCTCATGTCTTTAGTCTTTTTGTAGTTAAGTAGAAGTCTGTTTTGTAGGAACCACTTTTCAGGTTTTTGAAAGCTGTCCTGTAGTGCCGTGGTTATTTGGATCAGTTGTTTGCCAGGAACAGAGATCACGGTGTCATCTGCATATTGCAGCATGCTTCTGGCCATGGTGGAGAGTAGGGAGTTTATGAACCAGCTGAAAAGCAGGAGGCCAAGTAGGGACCCTTGGGGGACTCCAGGGGTCACCTCACTTGGGTCAGGTAGTGTTCCGTTTATTTTCACGCACTGTGTTCTGAGTGAAAGGTAGCTATCAAACCAAGATACAGTTTCAGGGACAGGCTAAGGGTCAATAGGTTAGTGAGGAGGAGCTGATGGATCACTATATCAAATGCTTTAGTGAGGTCTATGAATATCAACCCCACTGCCATGCCATTGTCCATTGCACACCATACAGGTGGTTAGTGAAGTCTATCAGCACAGTCATGGTGCTATGTTTTTTCCGAAATCCATGTTGTTGTGCACGTAGGAGGTTGTACTTATTCAAGTAGTCAGTTAATTGGTCGGATACAATCCGCTCAAGTGCTTTTGAGAGAGGGCGTAATATGAATATGGGCCTGTAGTTTGCCAGGCTGGTTCTGTCCCCATTTTTGAATTCGGGGGTGACAAGCGCTGACTTACACCTATGTGGGAATACTCCTGTTCTTAGGAATAGGTTGAAAAGTTTTGTAAAGGGTAAATCTAGTTCATCAAGTGTGAATGCTACAAGCTTCATGTTGATCAACTAAGTCACCCCCAATCCTGGTTTTCCCCAAGACCTGCTTTATGTATTTTATAGTGTCAGCCCTGGAGATTTGCTTGAAATAAAATGGGGGTATGTTAGAGCTTTGGAAAGGGGGGGAGGAGTCTGCATTGGGGAGTTTCACAAGGGGCTGAGTGGATAGGTAGTCAGGGGGTAATACAGTACTTAAGTAAGTAAAGGCGGCATTGAAGGCATCTGCTATTTCTTTTGGTTCTTGTGGTGTGCCGGATGCAGTGACGATCAGTTCTGGTGGTGTTTTGGGGTCCTTGCCAGTAAGCATTTTTATGGAGTTCCAGAAATCTCTTCCACTACCCCAGCTCCCATCCAGTAGTTCTTTATAGTATGTGGCTTTGACCTTCCTTCTTAGCTTGGTGCACTTATTTCTGGTCACCCTATATGCACTGTAGTCACATTGCTTACCAGTCACCCTTGCTTTGTGCCAGAGGTTGTCACGGTAATGCATGAGCTCAGTGAGGGTGCCCGAGAGCCAATGACTGGTATCCCCTTTAACTTTTTTTGGATTTGATTTTGACAAAGATGTTACAGGCATTGGTGAAGACAGTAGTAAAGTAGTCTAGGGCCAGATTTGCATCACTGGTGCTGTCAAGGAGTTTCTAGAGTTTGTTATTTCTGTGTCAGTTTAGTTTAAATAACACAAACATTGTTCAGTTTCCTCTCAGCCCTTCCTTGTGCTAATGGTCTGTGACCAAAGAAGACAGTAGGGAGCCTGAAAAGGCAAGTTGTTCTGGCAGTAAGGCTGTGTCTGGCTACCGTGTCTCTCTGGACGGGTGCTCTGACAGTGGGCAGTCCAGCACCCAGGAGGATGGACAGTCCTCCCAAAGTCACAAAAAGAAATGATCCAGATCCTTCACATGCTTGATGTTGGTTTCTTTGCACTATTTGACCTCAACCTCTTCCCGCAAAGAGCATAAGGGGAAAAATGGCACTAGTTGAGGTCATCCTCTGTTTGTTCTGCTGTGAGACGCTCGACTTCTGTGTACCCGTGTACCTCACCATCATCACTGACGACACCGGGAACATCGGGGCCTGCCAGGTCAAAGTCTTCATCCTAGAGCCCCTCTCTGTCCACTAGAGGGAACTTTGGTAGGTAGTTTAACCATTGGGAGGCTCTCATGGGGTGGTGAGTGCAATGTATAAGTGAAGTGGCGCCACTGTTAGTACTGACTTCTGACCTTTCAGGGTCAGTTCAGGTGGTGTCGCCATCAGTGCTGCTTGACTTAGGCATGCGACTGGCTCTAGTCTCTGGTCTGGGGTTGCTGTCAATGCCACCAATACCTGTCCCACCTGTGATGTCACCTCTGTCCACTCCAAGGATGAGGACAGACATGGTGCCACAACTGACTCCTATGGGACTGGCAGGGTCATTGACACTGTTGGTGGTGCTGCTCCTGGCTTTGGCCCTTAGGGATCTGCCTCCGTGTCAACACCTGTACTGCCATCGGTGCCTCATGGGCCTTCAGTGCCAAGACCATTCCCTTTAGGCTGGTCCCAGGGCCATCCTCTGTGCCGCCACTGGCACCATTTCCAAGACTCTACCTGGGGCTCGGGTGGGTATTGCTTGTGTTACTGAGGCCTTAACTTGCACTGTCACCTTTTCAACTCTTTCCTCTTTACTTTCCCTGGGAATGGAGGGTGACGAATCGGAACCAGACCTAATGATCACCGATGGGGAGGATGAGGACTCATGCTATGATCCACAGAACCCAAAACCGCTTCCCATCACCATACCTCAGGAGGATCTTTGGTTTCAGGCTCCACTCAGAAATATGCATTTTGTACTGAATTTCAAGCCGGTATCCATAGACAAGGCTAGGTGCCCCCAGCTGGAGTTTCTGAACGTGCCTAATGTCCCGTTATTTCCAGTTCCTTCCACCCAGCCAGCCCTAGAGACACTATCTGAGGTGGCTTGAAGGAGGCCTTGTACTATGGCAGTTGTCCCCAAGCAGGCAGACGACAAATATGCAGCACCTAAATCCAAGGCCATGTATTTCACTTAGCCAATAGCAGATGCCATTGTTATTCTGGCTGAGAATCACTAAGCCATAATGACCAAGGAGGCCACCGTGCACCCACTAACAAGGAGTCATACAAAGTAGAAACCATGGACAAGCAGATTTATGCCTCAGCTGCCCTTGGCATGAGAATAGCTAGCTACCAGGGCCACTTCTTTAAGTACAAGTGTGGTCTGTTTTACAAGCTTAAGTCAGATGTGCTGTCCAACACAGAGATAAAACAAGGGATACTGTTTGCTTTTAAAAAGGGTATTGAATCTAGCAGCTTAAAACCTCTATGGATGCCTTTGATACAGCAGCTCACTCCACAGTTGCAGGTATATGCACCATACAGGACTCTTGGCTGCGGACTGCTGGCTTCATCATGGTTGTCCAACAACAGATCATGAATGTGCCTATAGATGGCACGTATCTGTTTGGGCAGCAGGTGGAGTAGTCTTAAGAGTCTAACAAAGTGAGAATGACACTTAAGACTTCCAGGCCAGGTCCCTATAACCCACAAAGGGGTAAAGGCTGCAGCCCTTTTCACAACAAGCATTCCTTTTGTGGTAGGGGCAGGGGGGCCCAAAACAATAAGTCCCAGCTTCCCCAGGCCCAGAAGAAAGCACAGCCAAAGGCATAGGCACCAAAAGCACTCAGTGCCACCATCTGAAGCTCCAGCCCCAGTTATACTTCAGCCACCTGAGGTAGACCACTACTCCCAAGTAGGGGAATGTCTTACCCAGTTTTACCATCAGTGGGAATCCATCCCAAGGGACAAGTGGGTTCTAAGGATCATCCAAGGGGGTACTCCCTGGAATTGTTGGACCCCCCCCCGGACAATCCTCCCAGAAGGTAGCTCCCCTTGTCAGCTCACTGTCAGAACTTCTGACGCAGGAGATTGCAGGACTTCTGAGAAACAGGACAGTGGGAAGAGTGCCAGAGTCAGAACGGAACACAGGGCTCTTCTCCTGCTACTTTCTTGTCCCAAAAAATCGAGGCATATGCCCCATTCTTGACCTCAGAAAACTGAACAGATATATGGATCAGGAAAAATTCTAAATGATTCCTCTGGGGTCTTTCCTACCTTACCTGAATCAACAAGATTGGCTAGCATACCTGGATATGCAGGATGAATACTAGCACATACTGGTACATCCCAGTTACCACAAGTACCTCTGGTTCTGTGTGGAAGAGCAACACTACAGTTTCAGAGTTCTATCCTTTGGGCTTTCCTTGGTGCCATCAGTCTTTAGAAAGTGCTTTGCAGTACTTGCAGTGCACCTCTGAAAGCTAGGACTCTCAAGTCTTCCCGTATCTGGACAACTAGCTAATTTCAAGCCTATCCAAACAGGAGACAGAGCAGGCAGTGGCCCCTGCCTCCTAATTCCTATCATCCATGAGAATCCTGCTGAACCCCACAAGTCTCAGCTGGAGCCCTCCCAGGAACTGCTGTTCATAGGAACTGTTCTGGATATGACCCACGATCAGGCCTTCCTTCCATACAGCAGAGAATGGGCAGCCCTGCAAATGGCATGCTACATCATGGAACATAAGACCATGCCAGTCTACTTCATGTAATGCATGCTGGGTCCACTGCCTCCTCAGTGTTCACAGTGCCTCTAGCAAAACTGCACATAAGCACAACTCAGTGGGTGCTCAGTTCACAGTAGTCACATGCCCTCAAAACTATCCCATTTAGGTGACCAGATCCCTGGAGAGGTCCCTTATTTGGTAGTCAATGAAAACCTTCTCCAGGATTTCCCTTTTCCCCTTCAGAGCCAGCGGTGACTCTCACCATGGATGCCTCCCTGCTGGGGTGGGAACCCTTTGCCAGGGTTTCCAGACGCTGGATATCTGGGACTTGTCAGAAACACATCTCCACAAAAATGTGATAGAGATGCATGCAGTTTTGTATGGTTTGAAAGCCATAATGGACTTGGTCAGCTGAAAGACAGTCCTCCTTCAGACAAACAAGTGTGTCATGTACTACCTCAGCAAGCAAGGAGGAGCACACTCTTACCCTCTCTGCAGGGAAGCAGTGAGAGTGTGGGAATGGTGCCTGGAGCAGGGGATCTTGCTTCAGGCAATATATCTGTCAGGAGTCCAGAACACCCTAGCAGATGAGCTAAATTGAATAGAGGCATATCCTTTTGAGTAGTCACTAGCACCAGATGTCGTGATATCGCTATTCGACGAGTGGGGTATGGACCTTTTTGTGTCCCCACTGAATGGCAGACTACCTCAATTCTACTTCAGAAATCCAGGACCTGGCATTTTCTGTCAGGATGTATTCAGACTGCCATGGCAAAATGTGTTCCTCTTTGCATTCCCTCCAGACCCTCTCATCCATAGTGTGCTGTTCAAGTTGGAGGCACATGGGGCAAGATGATGCTAGTGGTCCCTGGCCAGCCTCGGCAGATATGGTTTCCTCTGTTGACTCAACAGTCATCAAACTGAGGATTCTGTCACTCTGGACAGACTTATTGACCCAGGGTCAGCTAGCCCACTCCAAGCTGCATTCCCTTCACCTTCAGGCCTGGCTCCAGAAGTGATAGAAATAAACAGGTTTAAAGTGTCTTCGAGGGTCTCTGAAATACTCTTGGCTGTGCTTAAACCTTACACCAGGAAGACATACACAGTCAAGTGGAAAAGATGTTCCATCTGGTGTTCCAAAATCCCTGTGGACCCCTTCAGGTGTCTTCCTGGCAAGGTTTTTGGGTTACTTACTGGACCTTACTGATGCTGGCCTGCAGTATCAATCAATCAATCAATCTTTATTTTACCAGGTAAAACACCATTGAGGAAGACTCATTTACAAGGTGGACCTGGACAGATACACATATACAAAATGATATACAATACAATACTAGGCCACAACAGGTCATCAAAAGTGCAATACATAAAATACAAGAAGCAGAAGGAGAGATTGTCATCCAAAACATCGAAGCTTTGTGTACATCAAATGAGATAAATACAATCTACAAAGAGAGAAAAAAAACCTTAAGCGGACAGAGAAAAAGCATGGAGTGATAAGGGGAAAACCAAGGACTGGGGATACCAAAGGAGGTAAGGTGGGGGGAGTGGCAATAGCGTGAGTGAGTATCAGAGATGTACAGAACTAGAACAAGGAACAAGTCTAAGGTGGAGTTAGTCCATACACATGAATAGGAGGTAATTAAGGGAAGCAATTTCAGGTCTCCCTGAATGAACATGAAAACAGGGTCTTAAAGAAGGCCAACTTTACTGGCGTTACAAGCTTCAAAGTCTTTTGCATGTTATTCCATATGACAGGGAGGACATGGCTTACAGCCGCTGCACCAAGAGGACAACAAGAAAAAAATATAGGAGAAAATTCTCAGGGAATAACATCCAGCAGCAGAGATGGGCAAACAATCGGAAATATATTGTGGAAGTTTGTTGAGTATAGCTCTGTAGATTCGGAAGACTGCCTTTTTGTGTCATCTAAAATTGAGCAAACACCAGCCTACTTTAGCATATAGCATACAATGGTGAGTAGAATACAGTAACTCTGTAATAAATCTCAGTGGACTATGATACAGAGTGTGAAGTTTGGACAAAGCAATGATTGGGGCATATTCCGAAAGTGGCAAGAAAGTAATTTGAACCAGCCTGGCTTTAACATCGTATGTAAGTAAATGTTTAATCCGATAAAAGAGGCCAAGCCTCTGTTTTAGTTTCTTTGAAAGCTCAGTGTGGTCCATGAAGGATAGTTTGTGGTCTGTCCAAAAACCCAGGTATTTGAATTTCACCACAAATTCAAGGGACTCACTCAATAATGTAGTAACCTGAGGAGCCAAACCAGGGGTGCATGTTTTCACTGCATTGGTCAGAGGCAAGAAGAGCATTGCCTTTTTTTTTTTTGTATTAACTAATAGCTTTAAGCGCAGAAGATTTTTCTGTAAGGTGCTAAACTCTTCTTGGAGGTCCTTGCAAGCCAGCTCTGGGGTAGGTCTATCTAAGTACAAAACTGTATCGTCAGCAAACAAGTGAATGTTAGCAGATTTAATTCCTATATTAATATTATTTATGTAAATCGCGAACAGCAGACCTAAAATGGACCCTTGTAGCACACCCCTTAGCAGGGGATTTAGTGGGGAAAGTTCTCCATCTGCCTTAGCTCCTTGATAACGACCGGCGAGATAATTTGTGAACCATGCCAAGGCTGGAGGATCCAACCCAGTATTTCTAAGAACAGTTAGGAACAGGTCGTGGTCGACCATATCAAAAGCTTTGCTCAAGTCTAGGAACAAAGCACATACGTGATTTTTCGCATCCAGAGCATTTTGCCAGTCATTAGAGACTTGGCAAACACTGAAATTATGCTGTGACAAGGTCTAAATCCTGACTGTACTGGGTTAAGGAGATTATTGTTCTCGAGATATTGTCTAAGCTGTGTATTGACTAAGTTTTCTAACATTTTGGACAGAATGGGGAGCAGCAATATGGGACGGTAATTATTTAAATTGCTTGGGTCTCCAGACTTAAACAGTGGTATAACATGAGCCGTCTTCCAGATAGAAGGGAGAATGCCCTGAGACAGAGACATATTAAAAAGGTGAGTAAGAGGGGCCGACAAGATGTAATAGCCTAGCTTTTAGGTAATAGGGCTCAATCTGGGCTCCATAGACTTCTGTATTAACCTTACACTGCTGAAGCTGGTCAGGGATTGTGTGTTTTTTTTGGTCTAAACTGTCTAAAAAGAGCTGTTTTCCTGTTTTTTGCTAAAATAACTAAGGACTCTGTTAACTGTTAAAGTGAAATGTGAGTTACAGCCTTTTGGTGGGATTTCTAGTGGGCCAGATGCTAAGGCGCCGAACCCCCCCCCCAGCCTTTCGTTGTGTAAATTAATTCACACTGCTTGCAGAATCACTTGATTTCTGCTATTTTCTTTATATTGACTGTGCTTTCCTGTGTCTCCCTCCAGTCAAGCCTTCTCTGCCCTCAAGCACCCAGTGAGCGCCGGGGCTACGCTCCGCCAGCGGGTGGTCGGCGACCGCAAGGCCGACCTAGGGGACCAGGAGGCCGGGAGAGACAGCCAGGAAGGTACGGGAAAGCCGCAAAATTTTTGCCCCCCCCCCCCGTGTGTTACATTTATAGGCATCTTCCCTCCGAAATTCTTATCTCCCGCCCACAGCATTACTCTAACCAATAATCTGTCAGTGGCCCTGTGGCACCACCTGCTCTGCAGTCCTTCCCCTGTTCTCATTGTAGGTAACTAATAACTGCCGCATTCAAAATGGGGAGACTCCTCTTACTGTTTCTCTCTCTCATTTGTGATGTTTATTGAGGATGAAGACATCCCGATCCATACCATACTGAATAATGTGGCCCACCAGCCTAGCCTCTCTGTTACACCTCCAGTGGATGTTGACCGGATCCTCACATATGCCCTACCGATGTTACATCATAATCAGTGGGGTAACCCACAAAAAGGGACGCAACCTGTCATGTACTTTTTACGCTCGATGCTCCATTGTTGGGTCCACAGTTCCCCTTACACCTGCCCACCGACTAGCACTCTGTGACAGGATACCAAGTCACAACCCCAAGTGGATCACCTCAAAGCAGTGGCCTCGAGCAAGAAGAGAAGGCCCAAAGACAGTTCCATCTTCCTATCTTTCGAAGCCCTTACGAAACTCTTATTCCTTCTGCTGATCTGTATTGGTAATGTTGAAATCAATCCAGGCCCTCCAGAGGACATCACCTCCCCAGCAGATCTTGCTTCCATCAAAGGACTAAGCTTCCTTCATATCAATGCATGTAGCCTCCTGAAAAAGCTTTCATTATTACAAGCCTGGGTCGCCCATACTTTGCCAGACTTTCTCGTAATATCCGAGACATGGCTCAAACCTGCAACAACAGACAGGGAGGTAAATCTACCCAACTACCAAATATTCAGAGCAGATCGCCTGACAAGGGGTGGTGGAGTAGCTATTTATGTAGTCAAATATATCTGCATTTTGCCTTAGTGCAACATCATTGCCCAAAGAATTCGAATGTATATCCCTTAAAATAACTCTCCCCAACATGGCAGCTTTTCAACTAGTTGGCTGCTATAGGCCCCCCTCTGCTGACCACAAACTCTTAACCCATCTGGGGAACCTAATCAAATTGGCCCCTGAAGATATCATAATCCTAGGTGATCTAAACCTAAACTGGCTCTCCAAGACAGCTGCACCTCTAGTATCATTCTGTGATGCACATGGACTCACACGACTGACAAATGAACCAACAAGAATCAATTTAAAGAATAGAAGTAGTAGCACCCTACTTGACATCATGCTGGTAAATAAACCCCACCTATTCTCACACGCTGGAGTGCTATTCAGTGACATAAGTGACCACTGTCTTATTGCAGGAATAAGATCATCCGGCAAACCAGCTAACCTAGCAAAATTCCTTCTGAGAAGATCTAAGAAAAACCTTAATATTGAGGGATATCTCCATGACCTAAGCCACTCTACATGCTAGCAGGAGTTCTGCCTTACGCATTCTGTGGGAAAAGCACATCAGGTGTTAAATAGCATAATCATAGGTGCCCTTAACACTCATGCACCAATCACTAGTGTCAGAACAAAAGCAATCTTGCCGCTGGTTCTCAGCCACCTTAAATCTGCACTGTTGGAGAGAGATAAACTATGGAAACTGGCAAGGAAGACTAAGGAACCAAATGACTGGATGCTGTACAGGAAAGCCAGAAATAGCTGCACCAAGAAAGTAAGGGATGCTAAGGCTGCTTTCTATGGCTGAACTTGACGCTCTTACCACAATCCCTGCTAGATTCTGGGGCACCGTCAAGGGGATCTTAGGACAGGACTCTAGCACCTCTTTGCCATCTCAAGTGCACCTTAATAAGGTTGCTATCTCTGATAAACGGGAAGTAATGGATGCATTCAATAATCATTTCACTACGGCTGGCCTTGCTTTTGACACCTCTCCAGCTAATCTACTGCGGGCACAACTAAACTCCCAGTCTACTGAGGTTCAGAGGGCTGTTTCTTCCTTCTCCTTCAAACCGGTTTTATTAGCAAGTAGAGATTCATATAACACACATGTCTCACACGGGATTATGTTGATATGCATATCGAGACTGAGAGAGGTGTCGTTTTGGCTCAGAGAGTGCCGAAAGACCTCTCACAGTTTGCAAGGGTGCTAACAGAAGACAGACACGTGTGTTCGTCCTACCAGGACTCATCCTGGGGTGTCAAACAGATGAGGCATACTGATGAGTCCTGGTAGGACGAAACACGTGTCTATGTCTCGTGTTAGCACCCTTGCAAACTGTGTGAGAGGCCTTCGCACCATGCAATTCTGCTTAAAGTTGGACCAGCATAACATTCTGTGGTGATTTGCAATGCAGCCCATGATGCTTTGCATTGTGGGGACATGTGATTTTGTATTTTCTTGAAACTTGGCTTCCCAGCCAAATGCCCTTTGGTAACCCTTGCCTCAGTGTTTACGTACAGAGGTTCTTTGTCTTTAAATAGTTTTCATTTTAATGGGTTCACCACAATATATCCCAGGCACACTGCCTTAGGGGTAGCTGTTCCATTCCACTGGGGTGTCAAACAGAGGAGGCATACTGATGAGTCCTGGTAGGACGAAACACATGTCTATGTCTTCTGTTAGCACCCTTTGCAAACTGTGTGAGAGGCCTTTCGGCACCATGCAATTCTGCTTAAAGTTGACCAGCATAACATTCTGTGGTGATTTGTATATGCAGCCCATGATGCTTTGCATTGTGGGGGCATGTGTGATTTTGTATTTTCTTGAAACTTGGCTTCCCAGCCAAATGCCCTTTGGGGTAACCCTTGCCTCAGTGTTTACGCACAGAGGTTCTTTGTCTTTAAATAGTTTTTCATTTTAATGGGTTCACCACAATATATCCCAGGCACACTGCCTTAGGGTAGCTGGTCCATTCCACTGGGGTGTCAAACAGATGAGGCATACTGATGAGTCCTGGTAGGACGAAACACATGTCTATGTCTTCTGTTAGCACCCTTTGCAAACTGTGTGAGAGGCCTTTCGGCACCATGCAATTCTGCTTAAAGTTGGACCAGCATAACATTCTGTGGTGATTTGCATATGTAGCCCATGATGCTTTGCATTGTGGGGGCATGTGTGATTTTGTATTTTCTTGAAACTTGGCTTCCCAGCCAAATGCCCTTTGGGGTAACCCTTGCCTCAGTGTTTACGCACAGAGGACCTAATGCTGCATTTGGACACTAAAAAAAGCGCAGGTGCAGACTCTCTTGACCCCTATTTTCTAAAAATTGCAATTCATGTGCTTGCAGTTCCATTAACACATCTTTTTAATCTATCATTAACCTCTGGCTCTATTCCTTCGATATGGAAAACAGCCCAAGTGTTTCCCCTCCTAAAATCAGGGGACCCCATGGACCTCAACAACTACAGTCCCATATCCATTCTTCCAGTGCTTTCCAAGATGCTAGAGAAATTAGTGAGCATCCAATTAAGAGACTATCTTGAATTTAACAACCTCTTAAATCCTGCTCAATCTGGATTTAGGGCCAGGCACAGCACCATCTCTGCACTGGCCAAAGTCACAAATGACTGGCAAACTGAGCTTGACAAAAAGAGCAGTGTCTGTGCTGTATTCCTTGATCTAAGCAAAGCATTCGACACGGTGGATCATGAGCTGCTACTCTCTTCACTGCACTCCATAGGCTTAGACCCACCCTCTCTTAAGTGGTTCAGATGTTACCTCACTGATAGAACACAGCAGGTGAAAGCTGAAGGTGACTTATCCTCATTAAAATCGCTTCTAAGAGGAGTTCCTCAAGGATCTATCCTGGGCCCCATCCTTTTGCCATTTACATTAACAACATTGACACTAATCTCACCAAAGCCAATGTTCACCTCTTGCAGATGACACTGTTTTATATGTCAGTAACCCATCGCCTGCAGTGGCTGTGAAATTTTACAATCAGAATTCTCCCTCTTGCAACACCAATTACTTGAGAAAAAACTCCTCCTAAATGCAAAGAAGACAAAAGCTATGTTCTTCTCCACTAATAACCATACTAACACTTCCTCACCAAGCAATCTTCCCCATTTATCCACCATCCTTGGAGAAAGCCTGGACTATGTAGATAAATTCAGATACTTAGGGGTGTGGATTGATAGCAGGCTTGACTACACTCATCATATTGAAGAACTTCTGGAAAATCTTCGCCAGAGGCTCGGCCTGTTCTTCAGAATTAAACATTTTCTAACCAGAGACTCAAGGCTGAGACTAATCCAGGCCTCATTTATCTCACTTATCGACTATGCAGACTTCCTTTATGGTCACTGTCCTATTTCCTACTTAAGCAAATTGATACCTTGTATCACAGAGCACTACGGTTTATTACAGATCTTCCATTCAACACTCATCATTGCTCTCTCATGCTGCAGTTGGTTGGACATCCCTACACCTCAGAAGGAACAGAAATGCTGCACTATGGATATACAAAGCCTTGTCTAATAAACTTCCATCCTATATTTTAGACTGCTTTACACTGGCCACAGCTAGGTCCTATGCCCTAAGAAGCAACAACTTCATCACGCTTTAGTTACCCAAAGCCTACACTCGGCATGGGAGGTCTGCAATCAGCTACTCTCTAGCATTGGCATGGAATTCTTTACAGAAGACCCTAAAGTTGACCAACTTTATACCTCTAGCATCCTTTAAAAAGCTCTACGTAAGTCTCTTCCCAGAGAAATGCAATTGCTACCACAAGGCCTAGTCCAGTCACATTCACAACCCTCCCCTTCAGTCAGCAATTATTATTGACAGCTCTTCCATAAATCTTCCCTTAGTTTTTCCTTCTCGCAGCCCCTTTTTTGTATCTCAGCCCCTTTCATACCTTTTACAGCTTAGCTTCACCTGACTAAGACCTCCACACCAACTCCTGGCACTTACTTCTACCCCAACCACTCCTCCATACCTCCTACTACTAGTAGCCTTAGCCCCTCTCTGAATCTCCCACCAGCCCCTCCATGTCATTCGTCAGAGGCTGTTTATCATCATTTTTGCAGCCATAAATCATTACATCTGTTTGTCTGCGTTAGTTTGCCCTGGAGCCTGTAACCACCTGTTACCATGTACTGCGTGCTTGCTTTGGCTCCTCTATTGGATCTTAGACATTCTGGTTTCTTCTAGGGTACTTCTACTGTATCCTACCTTGTCCTGTTAGGTTGAATCATCCTTATCCTTCATTTGTATATATGTTTATATTACTGTATCTGTTTAAATATAAGTGTTCTGTATATGTCTGCTATTGTACCTTCAATTTGATCCTTGACCTATCAGGTTCATCTTGTAAATGAGCTTTGCTCAATGATGTCCGCCTGAATAAATAAAGATTTGATTGATTGATTGATTGATTGAATCTGATCTGCACCTGCACTCTTCCTTGTATACCACAGTTAAGGTCCAGCAGTGTGCTCTATCAGCATACCACAGAACTGTAGGTACCCCCTCTTGTGGCACAACTACCACTGAGTTAAAGAGGTTCCTCAGTGGTATCCTGCACTCAATGCCCGTGTCAGGAAGCTGGTAACTCCTTGGGATCTTAACCTTGTGCTGGATATGCTCATTCACAAGCCCTTTGAGACTACTGCGACTTGTGACATGAAGTTTCTATCTTGGAAAGCAGCATTTCTAGTAGCTGTTGCAGAGTATCTGAAATCCATGCTTTGTTTACAGTGCCTCCATATACTGCTTTCCATAGAGATAAGATAATTCTCTATACACTCCCCAGTTTTCTGCCTAAAGTGGTATCGGAGTTCTATTTAATCAGGCTATTGTCTTGCCAACCTACGTTTTCAACTTCCAGAATGAGGGAGAAAGGACTCTTTACTCACTGAATGTTAAGAAGGTGCTTATGTTTTACCTGGACAGGACTAAGAACACCAGACAGTCAAAACATCTGTTTCGGCCCTGATTGAAAAGGTCAGCCTATCACAATCAAGTGTGTTTCAGAGTGGATTGTAAATTGCCTTTGTCACTGCTATACTATCGGTTAGGTAAACAGGGGGGGGGCAAGGTACATGCCCACTCCACCAGAGCAGTTGCCACTTCCCTGGCAGAAATCTACTTTGTCCAAATTGGAAAAATTTGCAGAGCTACAACGTGGAGCACAGTGCATACGTTTACCAAGCACTGTGGCCTGGATGTCCGTGCCAGAGAGCATGCCACCTTTTGCAAGACAGTTCGGAATGGATTGCTATCCCGAGTGAGGCTGGAACTCCAGCCTCTCTAGTCTGAGGTACTTTCTCTGAGCTTGGTACTCTGAACCATTAGTGGGATTCCATGGAGAAGACCAATTCTTGGAAAATATGAAAGTTACATACTTACCATAACTGTTGAGCTTCATGAATATCTTCTCCATAGATTACCACACCTGCCACCATCTACTCACTCCAATAGGTGCTGTTGGTCTTAATAATAATAATGTTTGTTCGTAAAGCGCCTTTCATTTTTCAAGGTGCTGTACAAGTTAGAACAGTACAAATCGGGCATTAAAATTCAGTATTAAACACAGATAAAAACCACAATATAATCTTCACCCCTTTGTGCTTAGCTTCGGCTGTGAAGACACTTTGGTACTGGGCTTGGTGCCCCATTTGTACACAGGCCACCGGGGCAATCTTGTGCCCTTAGGTTGAGTACATAGATGCATAGACAGTGTTAGCAGATAAGGGCCTACGGCCCACCCAGTCTGCCCATTTGAGCTTGTAAGTTCACTGTATGTTTTCCTAGAAGTCTGTTGCCCCTTAACCCTAACCTCCAGAATCCCTTTGTCTATTCCATGCATTCTTAAATCCCATGATTGTTTTAACCCCAACCACTCCCTCTGGCAGGGTGCTCCACTTGTCTACCACCCATTCTGTGAAGAAATTCTTCCTCACGTTTCCTCTGAATCATCCTCCCTCCAACTTCATCCCATGCCCTCTAGTCCTAGAACATCTTTTTCGCTTAAAAATAGTCTATTCCTGTACCCTGTTCCTCCCTGTAAGATACTTGTATGTCTCTATCATATCCCCTCTCTCCCTCCCTCCTCTCCTCCAGGGAGTACATATTCAATTCCTTCAACCTGTCCTCATAGGACTTGTGATGTAGTCCATGTACCATCTTTGTTGCCCTCCTCTGAACCTTCTCTACCCTGTCTATGTCCTTACATAAATAAGGTCTCCAGAACTGTACACTGTACTCCAGATGGGGCCTCACTAATGCCTTGTATAGTGGAATTATGACCTCCTTTTCCTGCTGGTGATGCCCCTGCCTATGCATCCCAGCATTCTATTTGCTTTACCTGCTGCATTGTCACACTGTTTCCCTACCTTGAGGTCATCAGAGATGATAACCCCAAGATCCCTTTCCTGCTTGGTGCATGTTATATCCTCACCCCCCAACTGATATATTGTGCCAGGGTTATTGTGCCCCATATGTATTATCTTGCACTTCTTTGCATTGAATTTCAACTGCCATACGCCTAACCATTCTTCAAGTTTCTGCAGGTCCCTTCTCATTCTGTCTATACCCACTGGTGTGTCTACTCTATTACACAGCTTTGTGTCATCAGCGAACAGGGAAATTCTTTCTTCTAGGTCCTGTGCAATGTCTCTGATGAAGATGTTGAATAGGACCGGTCCCAGCACTGATCCCTGTGGTACCCCACTGGTCACTCTTCCCTCTGTGGAGTGACAGCCATTTACCACCACCCTCTGTGTCCTGCCACCCAGCCAGTAACCTACCCACCACACTACTGTCCTGCCCACACCCATATTCCCCAGTTTGTGTAATAGTCTTCTATGTGGCACCGTGTCAAAGACCTTGCTGAAGTCCAGATAGGCCATGTCCACTGCCCTCCCCTGATCCACCTCCCTAGTCACCCAGTCGAAAAATTTAACGAGGTTGGTCTGACATGACCTCCCCTTGGTGAAACCATGCTGCCTTGGGTCCTGTAGTCCATTGACAACCAGATGTTCCACCAATCTCTCCTTCAGTAGTGCTTCCATGATCTTCCCCACTACCGAGGTGAGGCAGACTGGTCTGTAGTTCCCAGCTTCCTCTTTGTTCCCACTTTTGTATAAGGGGACTACATCTGCTGTCCTCCAGTCTTTGAGTACCTCCCCTGTTTCCAGTGATCGGCTAAACAGGATTGCCAGAGGTTCCGCCACCACCTCTCTTAGTTCTTTAAGGACCCTGGGGTGCACCCCATCTGGCCCCATCACTTTATCAACTCATTACTTCCAGTTCCTTCAGGACCCTTTCTCATGTAAAGGGACTTGTGTCCATTTCTGCACCATTCCCACCCCTTGTACTCCCTTCAGACCCATTACCCTCCTATTTCTCAGTAAAGACTGAGCAGAAATACCTGTTCAATATGTCAGCTTTACTGTTGTCTTCCTCCACGTGGCCCCCATCCTCCCCCTTCAGTCTCACTATCCCTCCCTTTGCCTTACTTTTTCACTTATGTACCTGTAAAAGGTTTTGTCCCCTACCCACTGATTTTGCAATGTGTTCTTCTGTCTGAGCTTTGGCTTCCTTACTGACCTCCCTGCCTCCGCTTGCTTCTCCTGGTACTTCTCCCTATCCCTTCTGCCTGTGTCTTTTGTACTGCCTGAATGCAATCTTTTGGCTTCACATTCCTGCTACCTCCTTGGAAACCATAATGGCCTCTCTCTTCCTTTTCCCCTGCTAGCCTGCTTAATGCATAATTCTGTTGCTCTTGTAATCCCCATTTTAAATACTGCCCACTGTTCCTCAACCCTGATTCCTGCCCCATTCCCTTAATGCCTCTTTCAAGCATCTCCCATTTTCCCAAAATCTGCCCCCCTAAAATCCAGGATACGTGTTTTTGTGTGGTTTGGTTCTGCTCCTTCTGTGATTTCAAACCACAGTGACTGGTGGTCACTGTTCCCCAGGTGCTCCCCCACTGTTACCCCCATCACACTGTCCATGTTTGTGAGCACAAGGTCCAGTATTGCCTTCTACTGAGTTGGTTCCATGACCAGTTGCTTGAGGAAGGCACCCTGAAGGGAGTCCTGGATAAATCTGCTCCTAGTTGATGCTGCTGCTGCTGAGATGCTCTAGTCCATGTCTGGAATATTGAGTGCATGGTTGCTACCCATTAGGTTCTTTTTGCTCACCTTCTCTCGGTAAAAAAAGGTACTGAGGCAGCTTGGGGTTGGCACCGCTGTATACCAGCATGCGCGTGCTGTACACACATGCGGGGTCTACTTGTGCTACTAGCTCTGTAGACAATTCTGGCTCCAGCGGGGCCCTAGCACCTCCATCTCTTACCCAGTAATGGTAATCTATGGAGAAGGTATTCAGGAAGATCAATGGTTATGGTAATTATGTAACTTTCATTTCTATAAGGAATGCTGACCAATATACTGAGTTCTGATAGAATAATGTTAACCATGTCTGATTGCAAGCATTATGTTGTTCGACTTGGAACATAAACCATTTATATAATACAGAACTCAAAGGCTGATGGTTCATCCTTAGCCACACACTTGCAGATTCCTAGCTGAAGGGACCAATGTTCTGAATCATCCAGTATATTTGAATCCTGATGCAGCTGTGTTTGTTATGGGGGGACGGTATAGGAAATACTGATTGATCTTAAACCAGGTTAAGCTGTCGTTGATTTTCTGAATGGATCATGTTTGGCCAGGACACTGGAGATATTCTCCTACTCTTTTGAAGAAGTACTGTAGGATTTTTACTGTCCACCTGAACAACCACCAGAATAGGCTGATGGTACCTCACTTTGATCTATGTATTTATTTAATCTGGTTAGTTCACAGACTGAAAAGCCCATTTACATGGATGTCCAGAAACAGATATATGTAGTATCACAGTGACATCAAAGGATTTGATAATACAATGACACATACAATTGCCCTCCATCTTAGAAAAAATATAGGGCTTGATTTTCAAAGCCAGAGCTTTGACGCAGGGTGCCCACACCAAAAGGATTTGTCACGAGTGGCACCTTGTGCCAGACTTTTCAGCAATCCCAATTTTTGAATGCAGGCTGCATCAAAATCAAGGTGCCATACGCCAAAGCCAAACTGCACCACCCGTGCGCCAAGTCACAAGGGGGTTTGTGCCACAGTGGGGCTGATACCATCCCCTTATTTGGCATTTTAGAAGCCCCGCTGTGGACGCATGAGAGGGCTGAGCTTAGACTAGCTATGAACTAGTCTAAGCACCCTGGGCCACGGCCTCGGAGGGAGGCAAATAGGGGGCCTGCATGATCGGGACCAGGTACAGATGGACCAGTGGAGGTGCCATACTGGGCAACAGCCGAACAGTGGTAGTGGCAGGATTCAGAGTTGGCACCTGGTGAAGGTGCCATGCTCACTTGGACAGAGCCAGTCAGCCTGGGTACACAGAGGTTGGCAAGAATGGACCCTGTCTCAGACCTCAGGTGGCAACCCCTAGCACTTCCCCCAGAAGTGACACAGCCCCCTGCATGCAGCAGGTGGCATTGACTGCAGGTTACGGTGTGCAGTAAGTGGATGAGAACGTTCCCCAGGCACCGCAACATTCTCCTGGTACACAGCCCATCATGTGGAGGCAGGCTGATACCCGACCACGCTGTAGGGGACTGTGTCACCTCTGGGGCAGGTGCCAGGGCTGTTGCCACCTGCAGTCTGGACAGGATCAGTACGTACCAACCCCTGTGTACCCGGCATGATTGGCTCTGTCCCAGTGGGCGTGGCATCTTACCCAGGTGTCACCTCTGTATCCTGCCACTGCCACCATTCCCCTGTCATCCACTATGGCACCCCCACTGGTCCTTCAACCCCCAATACCGACCTTGATGGCATACTCTCCCCCTCACACACATTTCACGGCTCTAGTAGGATTGCGCCAGACTGGGGAGGCTTAACGGGACCCTCCATAAAACTCCTCAGGTGTGCGCCAAAGGTTTGATACAACCCTGCGGCTGCAGCAACTCTTGGGACTTTGGCACAGGGACCCCATTTTTCTAGAATAGGCAGTAGGGTCCCTGATGCACCCAGAGTTTGCCATAGCCTTGGATCAGTGCACCTGATGTCGCAGACAATAGAAAATCGAGCCAATACACTATAAGAGCCCACCTAAAGTTGCTTAATGAAGAGACACCAGAAATTGCTGTAGACAGAGAATAAAAACGTTTCGGCAACCTAATAGTCAGATATTGTTGATTCATTTTTGTGCATCTCCAGGGATTGATGAACTTAATGTGAGAAACTGACCTAGTAGAGACAAGCTGGCTGTTGAATGGAAAGATTTTGTGAAACGAGGTCGACACCAGGCCTAAAGTCACCTTTTTAGCCAGGGAACCAATTTGAAATGCAAATTCTTTGATCAAGTGAAAATCATTGTAAAGAATTATATAATTTGCAAAGCTGTGTACACTGAGGAAGCTGAGAAGAAAATCTGGCAGTTTTGTTACAGAGAGTCCTCACCCTGGACAGAGCACTCTCTCCAGCTGCATAATAAAACAGAAGGCCATAATCCAAAACAAGTAGGAGGACGTTTTTAGCAAGGAACCTACTACATAGAACATAGAATTTGGTGGCAGATAAGGACCGCCGGGCCCATCTAGTTGGGCCATTTTTCGTACCCAATGCTTAAGCCGCATACCTTACCTGACCTGTGGCTTACCCTTTCTTCCCTATTTCAAGTGCTCCTTTGCTTATCCCATGTATTTTTGAATTCCTCCACATTTTTTGCCCCCACCGCCTCCAGCAGTAGGCTGTTCGTGTATCCACCACCCTTTCCATGAAGAAATACTTCCTTCAGACAACATGAAGTCTTGCTGTATTCTGACAATCTGCAGTTAGCTCCAGCCTTTAAACTGCCCCCGAGAGTATAGGGTTAATTTTCTATGTAGTGCATAGAACGTTGAGCTCGAGCTCAGTTGAGGTCTCTGTCTGCAGCCCTTTGAAATCCAACCGTCAGATTCTTTACTCCACCTCACTGAACAGTCGCTCCAGAGATTTCTTCTTCAGCTCGGTTCAAAACTTGGTTAAACTGTCGGTTTTAAGCCGAAATTATTCCAAATTTGTTCCGCATTGCCGGTTCAGGCTCTGTCTGTGGTACCGTGAGTACTAGATAGTTGTTTTCATTACTTGTGGAAATTGTAAGTTTTTTCGATCGGTTCAGCTGAACCGATCCTACATTCTGAATCCTTGTACTTTTATTTAGTGTGTGGTCCTTATCGGTTCTAAAAAAAAAAAAGTATTTTAAATGTTTTTTTCCAATACCCGTGACACAGTTAGGAACTGATAAGGGAGTCCTGCCTGGCGGTTGCCGAAAAAAGGGTAAGTTTGGTTAGGTGGGCCATGTCTGAGAAACCCAAGAAAAAAAACGGGCCCAATGGGTTTCAACACTGCAGTGAGTGTGGGGAAGTCTTTGCTAAGGCCGACCCCCACACCACCTGTGTTTACTGTCTGGGGTTTGAACACCTCGATACAGACTGCCAAATTTGTAAAGATTTTCCTAAGTCTACCCTGGAAAAGAGATTAGGTTGACTTAGAGAAAAGGAGGCCGAGAAGTCCGCTGACCTGGATGGCCAGCCCGGTTCGGTTCCGACCGAACCAGAAGGAGTGCCCTCTGACCAGGACGATACTCCTTCAGGCGAGAGGAGAGCCGATCCTGAGGGATCAGTTCCTACAAAAAGGAAAAGGAAAGACAAATCAGCTCAGTTCGGATTCAGAGGTTCATGTTCCGACCGTTGATGAGATTGCCCGAGCTATTTGGATTGTTGAATCGCTGACCTGTCTGACCGATCCGCCCGCTGGCTAGGGGTTGGTTCGTCGGTTCCACCAGTTCAGGAATATGTCCCTGAAGATTTTTATGAACCGGAATTTGAGGAGGAGGGGGATTATGAACAAGATAATGATTACGATGGAGCAGAAAGTCTGGATGTGCCCATTGAACCGGACATCTCCCCAGACAGACCTTCTGGTGTTTCCCCTCTTAGGCTCTCTGAGTCCCCTTCCCACTATATGTTTTACAGGAAAGTGGCTGAAACTCATTAGCTCCCTATGGAGGAAGCTACAGAGGATCAAGAGGAGCCTGATTTTGTAGAGATGATGGACATCCCAGAGTCCAAGAGGCTGTATATCCCCCTGCACAAATCTTTTGGGAAACAGACACAAACAATGTTAAAGTCTCCTAATTCTGTACCTCCTGTTGATAGAAGAATGGATAAGAGGTACACTTTGTCAGGCTCAGACATGGAGTTTTTCTACCAACAATGCAGCCATGTTGGAGTCGTGCAGGCTGCAGCCTGTGACAGGGCTAATGTCCCCTTGGCTTCACACCCCCCCCAGATAAAGACTCCAGGAGGATGGATGCCTTGGCAAAGAAGCAATACATGGCATCCTCTTTGGGACTCAGGCAGGCTAATTATATGGCCTTATAAAGCCAGGTACAGAAGTCCAGGTGGGACACTGTACTGGCACTGGCTAAACAGGCCTCCCCCCATCTGGCCAAGGAGCTGGAGGAGGTGGCTGCGGATGGGATTGAGGCACCTAAGGTACAGTTCCATGCTGCTGTGGACTCCAGTGATGTGTCATCAAGAGTCATGTCTACATCTGTGGCTCTTCAGAGAATGGCTTAGCTCAGATGTACTAGCCTCTCACAGCACACCCATGCTAAGGCCATTGATTTCATACTAACATACTAAAATGCCAGCAGAATAGGCCTAGCAGTCTTTCGTGTCTGCTCGTTTGGTCAGCCTCCACCCTGGGTGCTGACCTTGCTGCCCCCCTCGCCTCCTCTGGCTTCTCCCTTCCCAGTTCCGGATATTCTTGCTGCATTGGATTTTGCTTCCAGAACCCTTCCCCTGTACCTGTCCCACCCCCTCTTGAACCCTCCACTGTCTCTGCCTCCACCAGCCCCCTAGGCAGCGTATTCCATGGCTCCACCACCCTCTCAGTGAAGTAGCACCTCCTTTCTCCCTGAATCTTCCCTCCAGCTTCCACCCATGCCTCCAGTGGCCCTCCTCCTTCCTTCAAAGCACCCTGACTGTTCCTCCTTATTTACCCTCTTCATGTACCTGAAGACCTCTATCATGTCCCCGGTCCCTTCTCTCTGCCACTGTGTACATATTTAGCTCTTCGAGCCTCTCCTCATAGGTCCTGTCCCCAAGCCCCAAATCATTTTGGTTGCCTCTCCTCTGGACCCCTCCAGGAGGGTAATGTCCTCTTAGTGTGGCCTCCAAAACTGCACGCAGTACTCAAGGTGCTGCCTCACCAAGCAGTTATACAGAGGGAGTATAATTTCCTCCTTCTGGAGGTGATCCTCAGCGATGCATCCCAGCATCCTGTTGGCCTTGGTTGCTGCCTCCCACAAGTCTCTGAGTTGTTCATCTTGACATCCACCACCACCCCAGGTCCTTCTCAGCCATCGAGACTTGTAGCATTCTCCCCCCCCCAGGGTGTACACTTGGCCTGGGTTTCTGGCCCCCAGGTGGAGTACCTCGCATTTCCCTGCATTGAACCTCAGCTTCCACTTTCTAGACCATTTCCCTGTGGAAGGTAATTCTCTGTTTGGGGAGCAGACAGAGAATTACATGAAGAAGATGGAGGAATATAGGACCACTTATAGGAGTGCACAGGCCAAGGAGAGGGAGGCAACTCCTCAAAGGGTAGCATTCTAGGGGCAGGGAAAGGCCTTTTCATAGGCCTTTCTACCAAGCACAGGCCTCTTCTCCCTTTTCACAGAGGGGGGTTCTTCAGAGGGAGAGGCAGAAGGGGGATGAGCAGGGCTGCATCCACTTCTCAGCCTAAGGCCCCTGCCAAGCAGACACCCTGATGGGCCTGCTCGGGTCGACTCTCCTATCCCGGAAGGGGGGCAGGCTGGCTTACTTCGTCCAGGAGTGAGTGTCTGTTACTTCAGACAAGTGGGTCCTGGAAGTACTAAGCCAGGGACTGGTTGTCAGCTTCAAAAAATTTCCGAAGATGAGAGCCAGATCTTTTACATCTGCAAGTCTCTCTGAGACCCTTGCCCTAGAGGCAGAGGTTTAATCTCTTCTGGCCTTAGGAGCCATAGAGAGAGTTCCTACCCTACACTGGGCAAAGGTCTGTACTCCAGGTACTTCCTTACCCCAAAAAAGACAGAGGGGTGGCGACCCATCCTAGATCTAAGATATCTGAACAAACGTCTTTTAAAACCAAGGTTCAAGATGGTGACTCTGGGAATAATCCTTCCCTCTCTAAGGCCAGGGGACTGGCTAGCCTCCCTGGACCTCAAAGATGCCTAATTTCACATTTCCATCGGGTGCTCCCACAGAAAGTACCTCAGGTTCAAGTTGCCCTCAGGCCATTACCAGTTCAAAGCAATGCCCTTTGGCCTAACATCAGCTCCAAGGGTTTTTACAAAGTGCCTGGTAGTAGTAGTGGCCTTTTTAAGAAGGCAGAGGATTTCCATTTTTCCATATCTGGATGACTGGCTCATAGTGGGTCAGTCTCCAGACCAAGTCAAGTCAGACCTCCAAGTCACCCAGCAAGTGCTCTCTTCCCTGGGGTTTCTTCTCAGCCTCTCCAAGTCAGTCCTCGAACCAGTACAGCTTCTTACCTTTATAGGGGCAGAGCTAGATATTGTCAAAGCAAGAGCCTTTCTTCCTCTAGAAAGGGCAAGAGTTCTTATAGAACTGGCTTCTTCCTTCAGCCTTCAGATGTCCCGACCAGCAAGGCACTTCCTTCAGCTCTTGGGCCACATGGCAGCCTCTACAGCAGTGGTCCAAGGGGCAAGATTCCAGATGAGAGACATTCAGTTCCATCTGATGGCCTTTTGGTCCCAACAGAAGGACCTTCTTACCAAGCAGTTTCAAGTGACTTGGACATTGATCCAGGCTTTTCAATGGTGGCAGAATCAGGACAATTTAAGGCAAGGGGTCCCATTTGTCACTCAGTCTCATTCCTTGGTCCTTACCGTGGATGCTTCCCTTTTGGGGTGGGGAGCTCATCTGGGGGATCTCACAGCCTAGGCACTGTGGTCCACTCAGGAGTCTCTTCTTCATATCAGTCTTCTGGAACTCAGGGCAGTTTTTCTGGCCCTGCAAGCTTTCTCTCAGTCTGTTCAGAACAAGGTAGTTCAGGTCAGAACAGACAACACCACCACCATGTGGTACATCAACAAGCAAGGAGGCACTCGGTCTACGGCCTTGTGCACAGAGGCCATGAAATTGTGGTCTCTGGCTTATTCCCTGCAGGCCTCTCTAATAGCAGTCCACTTTCCAGGGAAAGACAATGTGCTAGCAGATGCACTGAGCAGGATCTCCCAGGGCCGCCACGAATGGTCCTTGGACCCCCTAGTGTTGAAAGTAATTTTCTCAAGGTGGGGCACTCCAGAGATAGATCTCTTTGCAGCCCCAGGCAATCATCAGCTTCCTCTGTTTTGTTGCAGACCCCCAGTCCTGGGCTCAGTCCCTCTGGATGCTCTGATTTTGAACTGGGAAGGGAAATTTCTGTATGCCTTCCCTCCTTTTCCCCTACTGTTCAAAGTTCTAGTCAAGATAAGGTCACAACCTTGCAAGGTGATTCTGATTGCTCCAGACTGGGCCAGACAGCCTTGGTATCCCCTGTTACTGTCTCTAGCAGTCCATCTTCCCCTGTCTCTTCCCAGGAATTACAACCTGTTAACCTCATCTCAGGGGAGGATTTGGTGCCCCAATCTTCGGTCTTTCAATCTCAAGGCATGGCTCTTGAAAAGTTAGAGTATGCAGATTTGCATCTGTCTCAGGGGGGTCTGGATATTCTCAAAGCTTCTCGAAAGCCCTCCACCAGAAAGACTTATAACTCCAAATGGAAAAGATTCAGCAATTGGTGTTCCAAGAAGCATATTTCTCCAGACACTGCTGAATTGCCTACAGTTCTGAATTATATGGTCCATCTTAATGGCCTAGGCTTCAGACCAGCTATTCTCAAGGTACATTTGTCAGCTGTTTCTGCTTTTCTGTCATTGGGGAAGTCCTTCTCACTATCATCTCGTCCTGTGTTCTGTAAATTTTTCAAGGGATTCTGCCCCTGCCTGGGACTTAAATGTTTGCATTGCTCAACTTGTGCAACCCCCTTTTGAGCCTATGTCCTCAGCAGAGCTTAAGTACTTGACTTGGAAAACTGTGTTTTTGGTAGCCATTACCTCTGCCAGATGTTTCAGTGAACTGCAAGCCCTGTCAGTGGAACCTCATTTTACCTCCTTTCATAGAGATAAATTGGTCCTTAGAACCAATAGGAGGTTCTTGCCCAAAGTGGTTTCAGACTTCCACTTGAATCAGTCTATGTCCCTTCCTGTCTTCACTGATCATTCTTCCTCAGGAGAGAGGAGGCTTCACAGTTTAGATGTTAAAAGAGCCCTTAGCTACTACATAGAGCGTACCAAGGGTCACAGGTTTGATTCCCTCCAGTTGTTCCTCACTTATGGGGAAGTGGGAAAGGGCAAACCTGGCACCAAGAGAACTGTTGCCAGTTGGATTGTGTCTTGTATACAATTCTGCTATGTGAAACTGGGAAAGATTCCACCCTCAGGCCTGAGGGCTCACTCTACAAGAGGTACAGCTGCTTCCCTGGCTGCTGCCAGGGATATCACTCTGTTAGAAATTTGTCAAGCAGCCACCTGGAAAACAGTCCATACCTTTACCAAGCATTACTCTCTGGATATCCAGGCTAGGAGTAATGCTTGGTTTGGCACAGCCATACTTCAGAGCCTATTCCCAAAGTAGGTTCTCTCTCTCCTCCATGGAGGTACTGCTTGGTAGTTTGCAGATTGTCAGAATACAGCAAGACTTCATGTTGTTTGAAGAAAAAATTACTCACCTTAGTAATTGTGTTTCTTCTAATGGAGTCTTGCTGTATTCTGACCTCTCTCCCTGCCTCCCCTCTCAGAACCTGTTTTTTGGGAAGTGGGTGGGCAAGTGCAGTGCTGCACCCCCGGGATGCTTCTTGCACACCCTCCTTTTTTATTTTGGGTGTTTTGTTGTATTGGTATCCTTATTTGGACTGGTTTTTGGTTTTGGGTTTCCTGACTTGAGTCTTCCTTTGGGAATCCAAAACTCGTGTTGCCAATTGGCTAGTTAGAAATTTTACAATTTCCACATAGTATAGTTAGTGAGTCTTTGCTCGTAAGAATCTGATGGTTGGATTTCAAAGGGCTGCAGACAGAGACCTCAGCCGAGCTTGAGCTCAACGTTCTATGCACTGCATAGAAAATTAACCCTATACTCTCCAGGGCAGTTTAAAGGCTGGAGCTAACTGCAGATTGTCAGAATACAGCAAGACTCCATTAGAAAAAACACAATTACTAAGGTGAGTAATTTTTTGTTATAATACCCCGGAGTCTACCCCCCTCTAGTCTCATATCCTGTCCCCTTGTTTTTGAATCTCATCTTCTCTGAAAGACACTGCCCTCTTGTACCTTATATATACCCTTGAAGTACTTGAAAGTCTCTATCATATCTCCTATCCTCCAGTGAATACATATTGAGGTCTTTCAGTCTTTCTTGATATGACTTCTGATGCATTCCCTGTTTTCTAGTAGCAAGAATGAAAAAGAGAGTTTGGGCTATGCACCACACCCAGTCTGTGGTGGACTGTCTTAATCATATTATAAATGTGTTTTCTGTAGGAGAGTGCACTGCCTAGGGTGAGGCCAAGATATTGGAATGTAGACACTTGTTCAATAGGGAGACCATCTGGGTTTTTGAGATTTATAGTAGTAGGAGTATCTTGTTTTTTTGCAAGGATTGAAAAATACCATGGCTTTTTTTTTGCTGCATTCAAGACCAGGTTATGTTTCACAAACCAGTTTTGGAGGCTTTCAAAATCCAGCTGCTACTGAAGATTTAGTTCTGAAAGGGAGGAACTGCTGGTAAAAATCACTGCATTATTGGTATATAGCAGAACATCAGTTCTGCTCTACGCTGATGGGAGGGTGTTAAGGAATAAAGTGAACAAAATGGGTCCAAGGATAGAACAGTGCAGGACACTCATTTTAATAGGAGCCATGGGAGAAAAAAACATTGTCAATTTTAGTACATTGAACTCTGTCAAGTAAATAATGTTGAATCCCTCCAAGGGTATCCAGTGACAATCCAAGCATTCCCAAAGATGTTAAGAGAAGCTGGTGATCCACCAAGTCAGGGGCCTTGGTAAGGTCCTTGAAGATGGCTGCAGAATAATGCCCTTTGTCGTAGGTATAATGGGCCATCTGAATGAACCCAACTAAGGCCATTGAAGTGCTATGTCGTGGGCTAAAGTCCGCTAAAGTCATGCTGGGAAGGTGTAAGATGTCATACTTTGTCAGTCGATCTTGTAGTTGATCAGTAGCAATCCATTCCAACACCTTGGTTAATGGAGCCGAAAGTGATACAGGTCAATAATTTTGCATTTTCTATCAGTCCCCGTCTTGAAAATTGGGACAACTATGGCTTTTTTCCAGACAAATGGTATTTGACCTTGGCAGAGGGAAAGGTTAAATATTTTGGTGAGATGAAATGATGTTGCAGTAAGTTTTATAAGTCTGTAATCCAGATAACGTAAGCCTAGCAGGGGCTTTGGGTTTAACATCTCATCCAAAAGACATCACCTCAAACACAGTACATTGGCCCCCCTAACAACATGCTAGGGCATCAGTATGGTTACTTATAACCGAGGGGAGAGTGCCCCCTGCACAGCTACCAGCACTTCTCCCTGCAGTGCTTGGTATTCATTGTAGGTTTCTCTTCTGACTCCAGACCAGGTTTAACCCTGCTTAGCTGTTGAGATGCAATGGGATCAGGTTCCATGGTGGTAAGGCCTGATCACATACTGGTTAGGTTTGGTTCCACTCCAGTTCTGTTTGCTTTCAAAGCTGCTATCATCCATTTTTTAACAGTTGTGTCCATTTGTTGGTCAGTGTTCAGTTTATCCGCTAACTCCATGTCCTCCCCTAAAGGAAACATCCTCTGTACAAAGCCTGTGCCGGTGACAAATAGCAGGACTGTCTAGGTTCAGAAGATTTGTTAGATCGCAGTTGTGAGGCCTGTATGGGAATGCATAAAAAAAATCCATAGCAGTCAGATAGACCTGTCTGGACAAGTCTGACCTTTATTCTAGGATGCCTTCCCTAGGAAAGAAAGGTAAGTTCTTCTTCCAAGGCTGTGGATCCTGGCTCCCTGGTTCTGAGAATGTGGTATTGAAAAAGAATTATCAAAGCTATTGGCTAGAACTGAGTTTTGTTCAACAGCAGAAAAAAAATGCACGCGCAAAATAAGGTTATTTATGCACTACCTACTTTACCGAGTACCAGCTACATCCCCAGTGCTTCGTGATACAGCTGCATCATCAAGGGGGCTTACATTTGACTCTGCTGGGCTGAGTATTGAGTTGCACCATCGATTTATTGGTAACACGACTCAGCAGTTGTGTTGCTGATCCTTGTTCCCCTTGTTATGACAATGGTTTCCCAAACTTCTGTACGTGAGTACCAGACTTCAGACTCCCTAGGCCGGAAGACTTGTTTCTGAAGCTTGATGGCTGAGACCAATAAATGGGAATCTGTGATCAGATTGCTTCTAGGAAGACAGAGGAGTTACCGTATTTACTTAACTGTAGATCTTCCTGTCTTCTCCATAAAGTATCACAACTCACCCTCCATTCCCAGGACTCACTACAGTGTTGTTGTTGTATTGTCTTCCTTCCTCAGAAGGGTAAGAACTGAGAAGACTTTTTTTGTTTGTTTTTTTAATGATTTAAGGTCTTGCCCCTTCTAACAGAACCAACAGAACTGTCCTATACCCTTAGACAGTGGTTAGGTTGCCTATAAGTTCTAGTTTCAGTTGTTAGTTCTCCTCCTCAGTGAAAAAAAGGTACTGAGGCAGCTGGGGACAGACACTGTTGTATACCAGTGGGCTCGCGGTGGGACATGCATGTGGGGGAATACCCACACCGCCAGCCCAATGCTCTAGCTCCTGCAGAGTCCTAATGCCTCCACCCCTAAGGCCGATATGTGGTACTTTAAAGATATTCAGGAAGATCTGCTTAAGTAATACAGTTAGCACAGTAGGTTCAACTGCCCCGGAGACTGGAACTTATGTAAATGAAGGAACGTTGCAGTGAAACTTAGAACGTTGTTCAAATATCTGCCTCTAGGCGGTGCTGCTAACGGTAGTTTCCTCAGATTCATTTCTATGCCTATAGTAGCAAAACGCCCTGAAGATCTCTCTCTCTCAGCAACTTCACTGCAAGTCTTTTATTTCAGTGTTTTCATTTAAAAAAAAATATTTTCCTCATATTTCTGCCTCTAGTGTGTTTTATATTAGGTTGTAGTACTGTTAGTGTTTTATTTAGTGTTTCTGTGATTCCGTCTCAGTTCCCTGGAACCGGAGAAAGTTCGACTTTAGTTGTTTTTTTCTGTCAGTTATTTCTTTTCTTACTGTCTTTTTTACTGTGGATATAGTTTTAAAGTCTAGTCAGATTAGTGACTGTTTGTGGCTTTGTCATCACAGTTCCACGACATGGGAACCAAGATGCTTTTTTCTCTTTAAGTTTAAATCTGCTTGCTTTTTTTTGCTGTTGTTATTTCTACAGGAACTGGACTGCATTTTCTTGTAAATTTCTTCAGGGAACCTAATTTTTCGTCTGACAAATTGGCACATCAGATCGGCCTAAAACGAGAACAGGACCCACATGATTTAAAAACTGTGCCAAGTGTTTTCAACTCCTGGCCAGGGCAGACAGCCATGACTTGTGCCTAAAGTGTTTGGGTCCTAGCCATATTTTTGCAGACTGTGAGCTCTGCAGTAAGTTTTGCTCAAAAACAGTTAAAAAGGAAGCCAAAAGACTTGAAGAGATGGCCTCTCAGTCAACCTCCATGTCCCCTAAAAAGTCTGAGGAAGGACCCTCTCACATTAAATCCAAAGATAGGGCCTCCATGGATTCATTGGATCCCAAGGTCCCAGAAAAACAGGACTCTGAAAAATATAAGAGGTCCGCAGAGCAGGGTTCTCACAGGGGATCTGATGGCCATTACCTGTGATAAGTATTTTTTTTTCCTTTTGCCTCAACTTTAACACTGAATGACAACTTTTCATCTACCCACATTCCTAAATATTTGAAGGCACCTACCAATTCAAGTGATTCATTGGAGAGGGTGATGATACCACCTGCTGGGGGATGGGAATTAGGTTTATATGACAGTACCATGTATTTGGTTTTGGATGCATTTAGGAGGAGCTTGGACGTATTCGGGTTGAGTTGCAGGAGGTTAAACTCATCTTGCAGGATCCTTGGTCCTGACTCTGGATCTGGACTTACCATGTAAAGTTTTCATCTGCATGAAAGTGTAGACTGGCTGAGGTGATGTTATGAGCCAAATCATTGATGTATATAGCAAACAACAGTGGCCCCAATATGGAGCCTTGTGGTACACCTTTGCTGATAAGTGCACAGGTAGAAGTTAGATTGTCGATCTTCAGTTGCTGGCACCTATCAGTGAGGTAGCATCTAAACCAGTTCACTGCATTTGAACTTAGTCCAATACAAGCAAGCTAACTCAGGAGGATGAAATGGTAAACTGTGTTGAAGGCCTTGCTTAGGTCTAAAAAGAATGCTGCAATGGTCTGTTTGTGATCCAAGGTTGTAAACCAGTCATTGGTAATTTTTACTAGTGCCGACGTTGTACTGTGCTTGGCCTGGAAGCCAGACTACATGGGGTTAGTAATGGAATGTGCTTCCAGATATGTTTTTAATTGATCGTGAATTAATTTTTCAAACAATTTTGCCAACACCAGTAGGACAGAGATGGGTCGATAGTTGTTCGCTGAGGCTTTATCACCAGACTTGAAGAGTTGGGAGTATGTGCGCAATTTTCCATAATGTAGAGACCTCCCCTCTTGTTACTGAGAGATTACACATATGCATAATAGGTGCTGTAAGAATTGGGTAGCCAATTTTTAGGAAGAGAGGTTCAATGTTATCTGTCCCTTCGCTCTTTTTGGGTCAAGGGTTAGAAGAAGATGCTAAACCTCTTTATAAGTAAACTGACGGAAGCTGAAGGGACTTGAGGTGGGTGTTGATGAGCACGACTGATCTTGAAGTGAAGAGGCTGAGAGTAGGTAGTGGCTACGTTATCGAAGGCATTACATGCTGATGCAAAATATAGGTTCACTTCTAATATTAGCTGGTTGTCTGTAATTAAATACTCACCTTTATATAGTTGTTTTGGTAAGGAAGGAGAGGTACCCCCCTTCAGGGTTACTGATAGTCTGCCAGAAAACGGAAGGGTTATATCTACTATTGTTCAGGAGAGTCTTACAGTAGTTTGATTTGGCTATACCAATTAGTTTTGTGCACCAGTTCCTTTTTTGCCTTGAAAAGCAACCAGTCTTGTTCTGCTTTGGAAAGTCGTGCTCAGGCCCAAAGTCGGTCCCTCTCCTTAAGAGCCATTTTTATTTCCCTGGTGAACCATGGGGTCTATAAGCCTCCTATGTGTCACCAAATCAAAGACTTCACTAAAGTCCAAGTACAGAATGTCAGCTGCCTGTCCGTTATCTACAGTCTGTCACTGAGTTGTAGGAAATCAAGTTAATTTTACACCACCTGCCCTTCTTCAAGCCATGCCGATTATTATTTGTTAGACTGATTTCCTCTAAGAAAGTCAACTGCCTGTTCCTTTGTAAATGGACTCCAGCAGCTTTCTTACTATTGACTTCAATCTCAGTGGCCTATACTGTATTATTTATATAATTCTTTTTTATTTATTTAGTTGGGTACTATGTATGTGTTTGTTTATTGATTTTTAGGTAGGTAGTTATTTATTTTAAACACGTGTTAGTTACTTGTCAAAGCGACAGATCAGGGCAACAATAAAAAAGCCAAAACAGTAAAAAGATATGAAACATTAAATAAAAAAGTTTTCAGCATTTGATTAAAAGGTCCCAGAGATTCTATCATTCTAACATCCAAAGGCAGCACATTCCAGATAGAAGGGCCAAGGTGCTTAAACTCACAGTGCTAAGCTCTACGAGAGCCAGCATTGGGGACTGAAAGCAAATGGGTATCAACAGAACGTACCGTATGGGTGGAGTATAAATCAGCACCAACTTATGCAAATAAGTAGGGGATTTAACCTGTAAGACCATAAAAATTAAAACCATAATGTTAAAGAAAGACCTCTTACCAATTCTTAGCCAGTGTATGTCATAAGATAAAAGAAGGGGGTAACATGAGCATGCCTAGGTTGATGAAAAGGGACTTTTACACACAGTGGTCTGTATTGTTACCAGTGGTACAGGCCAACTGTAGCATTACCTCGAGTGGTGTGTATAAGCGATCAGTGCTGCAACAGAAGTGAGCTTTCACTGTCTTCTCGATCCCTGCTTTCCTGGGTTTTCCAGCTCTTGTACCGTTATACCCAGCCATATATTCATGCCCTTCTGTTCCCTTCGGTCATGTGATGAGCGCTTGCCAAGAGAAAATCCACAGCAGGTTGGGTTCCAATGAATGAAACCCCTATTTTTTCACTAAATTAAATGACAAGTTATAAAGTTGAAGGCAGAATTCCTTTTGGGAGAAGTTTACCTAACAAATTCTGTTGCAAGCACTTGAAAATGTGTCTCCATGGAGTTAAAATTGTTAATTTACGTGGAGTCTGAGTCCTTTGAGTTACTGCACATATAAAATAATGAATACAGTTCCACAGGGATGATTTTTCTAATGTTTGCAACAGAATTCGTTAGGCAAAATCCTCCCAAAATAAATTTTGCATTGAACATTATAACTTATTAGTGAATTCCCAGTGAAAAATCGAGGTTTCAGAAGCGTGAGTCTGAACACGTTGCCAACCTTCTCTCACCCCAAACCATCAAGCAAATTTTGTGTGCTCCTGGCAATCACGAAAACACTAAAGAGCGACCATGGCGGTACAAGGAAGTATGTGTAAAAGGGGACTGTGAGTGCAGCACAGGGAGCAGAACAAAACAGGTCAACGAAATGAGCATTTCGAGTAGGTGCCGTGTAAAAGCGTCTAAAGACTATCCTAGCAGCCCAATTTGAATCATCTGAAGACAAATACCAGATTGCCTTACATACAATAAGTTACAGTAATGCAGTCTTGAAATCACAAGTTGTACAAGAGACTTGGTTGCATCAGCTTTCAAAAACCTTTGAACAGGAGAAATATTAAAAAGCTGATAGTGACAAACTTTTACAACAGAAGCAATCTGATTAGAAAATGACAGCAGTGAGTCACATAAAATCCCCAGACATTTTACCACGTTGACAGAGTGAACTGTACGGTCATTAATCAAAACTCTCACATCATTCACATCTTCTGATTACCTCTTGTTACACAGAAAGAGAATTTCAGTTTTACCCATATTAAATTTTAAGGAGATGGCTGATTCCAAATAGAGATGGCCGACAGACAAGAAGAAATAATATCTGAAATACCATCAGAAAAAGTCAGAAGTAGATTTGGTTAGTGTCTCCATATGCATGGTAATGTAACCCAAAACACTTAATAATAGCTCCTAAAAGTTGGATGTAGATCAAGAAAATTAGTAGAGGATTCAGAAAAGAACCCTGAGGAACACCCACTAGAACAGAAGAAAAACTTGAATCATGATGGTTACAGGAGATCTTAAAGAGGCGATCAAAACAATACAGACAAAGCCAAGATAGAACAGTCCCTTGAAAACCAAAAGTGTGCTGGGCCCACATATTCAAAGGAGATGCGTGGCCCAAAATGGAGATGCATGGCGCAACTCTGAAACTGCGTGGAAGCATGATATTCGAAAGGGAGAGATGCATGGTGCGTTTACGAATGCATGATCGCGCAGAAATTAATGTATGCGGTGCAAAAACAGGGTGGGCACCTGAATATGCCGCACAAGTGTATATTCAGCCAAAGTGTGTGGCGCATGTGCCACGCATCCCAAAAATGTGTAGTGCAAAGTTAGGTATGAAAGGGGATGGCTTAAATTGGCCAGCCACCCACAGGCAGATTGCAGAACTGCAGACAGGCAACCCTGAGACAGACATCGGAGGTGCACCAGGATGTGCTCCAGGCACCCACACACAGCAGTCATGCCAGGACGGTAGCACCCAAAACCACAGCCGCACTGTGCCTGCTCATCAGGCACCTGCTGGGTGTCAGTGGGTGATGCCACTGGCACTGTCCAGTCATCCACCCCCTCACCACACGCAAATTGGGGACACCCAGCTGCCACATGCTAGACAGGCACCCCACTAGCACATCAGCCAAGCAGACAGCTACAATGTGGCACATGTACCAGGTGCCATGGCCTGCATCCATGTGGCTGTCAGAGTGCCACCTGGTATGTGCCCATGGTGGCACCTGGAACAGCGGTAATCAGGATGCATGGTGGTAATGGTGGCAGCATGGCATGGGTCAGGGACTGCCCAGTAGCACACACCCATGGTGGAACACCATGGGTGCACACAGGTCGCTAGTGCCAGACAACATACATGTCACTGGTGCCATCCCTGCAGTGTGACAATGCCACAGGGACACTGGGTTTGGGTCACTGTGGTGTACTGGTGGTGGACAGTGAACAACTGTGGGCAGCCTGGGGTGGGGGTGTCACCACTTGTGGCCTGGAGGCAGCAGGGGCATTCCTCAAGGACACCGGACTCTTTCAGTGTTGTGCGTGCAGCCACCTAGGGCACATATATGGCCATGGGTTGTAGCACTGCAAACCTCTCAACTGTCGCACAGTATGGGGTATGGCACTCATGTTATCTCTCAGACACCCGCAGACCCACATAGAGTGAGTGACATTACAAACTGACCACTGAGACTGTTATGCAGAGTTGTATATTACTATAAGATGCTCGGTTATCAGCACACATTAGCAACATTAGTGCACTTATTACCACAGTCTGCTGAGCTTTCATTGTCATATTTGATGTGCCACACATTCTGACCAGTTGTCACACATCTTGGCACACATTTGGGTTCTAAAAGGTTGTGGGTATGTAGCACTGTACTCAGGCCAATGCAGTCCACCCACACACAACAATGTATTCTCACCTGCCTGCTAGGCTGCAGTACCTCCTGATCACCTTTGTGGAGTGGTGGTGCTGTTCTGCAATGCTAGAACTGCGCATGCCAATGGTATGCAAATGGCCTGAATACATTCCAGTAATGAGATGCAAATCTGCTGTTTGGGCACTGACTGTGCAATAAGACTATTTGCATATCTGACTAAATATTGCAAATCTACATGCCGCGCAAGTGGCTTTACATCGTGCAGTTCTATATGCTCTGCACTGCGCTCTGGTCACCTGCTGCGCTGCTCATCTCCCACTGCGTGATCACGCATGTTCAGGATATTCAGCCACACATGCACGGTCGCAATTCATGGTGCATCTTCTGAATATACCATTTTTGTTTTGTGCCAGCGCAGTTGAGATGTGCGGCACATGCACTTTCGTAATGCAGCCTGCCACTTTTGATATGGGGCTCCTGGTTCCTCTAAATGAGAGAAATGTGATCAGTAGTGCTGAAGACAGAAGATAAATCAAGTAAAATAAGAACAGGCATCCAGCC
Organism: Neoceratodus forsteri; assembly: GCA_016271365.2. Classification (NCBI taxonomy): domain Eukaryota; kingdom Metazoa; phylum Chordata; order Ceratodontiformes; family Ceratodontidae; genus Neoceratodus; species Neoceratodus forsteri. The sequence continues at coordinate 360,735,198 of JADMNL010000024.1, forward strand.
CTTTGCTTTTGCAAGTAACAGATCGTTCAACATCTTTAATAAGACAGTTACCTACCGTCCAACAACCCTTTTTAATTCCCGACTGTAGATAAGAAGTTAGACTATCAGTATTAAGATATGCAATGCACTGGGCATATACTACCCTCTCCAAAAGTTTGCTCAGAAACAGTAAATGAGAATTGGATCTATAATTACATAATTGACCTTGGTCCAGATTATTTTTAACATCGGGACCATCAGAAAACATTTTAGCAAAGAGTGGGCATGGCCAGTCTCTGGAGAGGCATTGATTATATTCACAACATGTTGAAGTGCTGATTGCTCAAGGTCCCTTAATGAGGAGAAGGGAACTGGATCTAAGGCACAATTTGTTAATTTACTTTCTTTTTTGCTGTTTGTTTTTATTAAAAGAGTTTTTCACACAGAGTGCAGTACAGCCAGCAAGATATATCCAAACAAAATATGAACACGGTACTTCATAAAATGCATGACAGGTAAATGGCAAAACTGCAGACAGATTAGTAAATAAATGATGGTGATGTACACCAACTCTGAGCCTTTATCCTTTCTGGAAAACAAATGACAAGTCCAGAAAAGCTGTGGGTATCCCTACTTATTTCAACAGGTGACTGAAATAGAAAATCACAGCTTGTAGTAGTGTGCTGTCATTTCTAAACATTGAAAACCCTCAGGCCACCCAAGAATTATGTGAGGTGACAGATGAAAATACTAACATACTAACATACTAAAATGCCAGCAGAATAGGCCTAACGGTCTTTCGTGTCTGCTTGTTTGGTCAGTCCCCAGCCTGGGTGCTGACCTTGCTGTCCCTCCCACCTTCTCTGGCTTCTCCCTTCCCAGTTCCGGATATTCTTGCTGCATTGGATTTTGCTTCCAGAACCCTTCCCCTGTACCTGTCCCACCCCCTCTTGAACCCCTCCACTGTCTCTGCCTCCACTAGCCCCCTAGGCAGTGCATTCCATGGCTCCACCACCCTCTCAGTGAAGTAGCACCTCCTCCTTTCTCCCCTGAATCTTCCCCCCTCCAGCTTCCACCCATGCCCTCTAGTGGCCCCTTCCTCCTTCCTTCGAAGCACCCTGACTGTTCCTCCCCTATTTATCCTCTTCATGTACCTAAAGACCTCTATCATGTCCCCGGTCCTTCTCTCTTCCAATGTGTACATATTTAGCTCTTGAGCCTCTCCTCATAGGTCCTGTCCCCAAGCCCCAAATCATTTTGGTTGCCCTCCTCTGGACCCTCTCCAGGAGGTTAATGTCCGCTTTAAGTGTGGCCTCCAAAACTGCACGCAGTACTCAAGGTGCGGCCTCACCAAGCAGTTATACAGAGGAGTATCACTTCCTCCTTCTGAGGTGATCCCCTAGCGATGCATCCCAGCATCCTGTTGGCCTTGGCTGCTGCCCTCCTACAAGTCTCAGAGTTGTTCATCTTGACATCCACCACCACCCCCAGGTCCCTCTCGGCCATCGAGACTTGTAGCATTTCCTCCCCAGGGTGTACACTTGGCCTGGGTTTCTGGCCCCCAGGTGGAGTACCTTGCATTTCCCTGCATTGAACCTCAGCTTCCACTTTCTAGACCATCTTTCCAGAGCCTCCAGGTCCCCCTGTAGGGCCACCCTCCCCTACTCCCCATCCACCACCACCAATAGAGTTCACTGTCTTCAGGGACCTAAGACATATGGTGCATGCCTTCCTGTGACAATGAGTCATATTTACTGGCTGCTGTTGTAGTAAAGGAAAACAGAGAGGTAGAAGTGAAAAAAACAAAGGAAGGAAAGAAAGGAGAGAGAATGATGGACCTCATGGAACAAAGTATGGAAAATTGTCAAGTTGGTGTAAAGCCCATAGATGCCACCTCGTCTCGAAAAGGGTTGGTTTGTCAGAAAGGGTATAAGTCAGTTTCTCCTTTTTTTTCATATGTAGTTTCTGGGGTTTTGGGGGTTTTCTCGCGGACCCTACGCCCAAGCATCCCCAACATAATGTGTGGGTATGGAGGCACGCGTCCGCACGCTGTTTGGGATGCCTCTTCCTTCCAGTCACACCGTTGACCACTTGTGCCAGCACCAAACCTCCATTCAGTGACAGTGGGACTACAGGCGGGCGACCCCACCCCTTTCCCGGGAGAGGAGAGCCAACACTTGATCCAGCTGTCACCCTCTCTCCCCCCCCCCGTGCCAGCACCCCGGCGACCCTTGGTTGTTCCCGAGCTGGGTCACCGGCATAGCATGAGGTGTGGCATCCAGCGCCACCAGGCCAGCATAAGTCAGTTTTTCTAGAGAATAAATCTCCAGTCAGATTTTGCACCACCTATCAAATGTTGGTGGTTGAGGGGTGTGTGACAACCTAGTGATTGATTTTTTTCACAATTAGGAGTAAAATTAATAACAGCTTCAGGGTCTGGCCTCGAAGGGAGTCCCAGTCAGGGGGGATGGCCAGGAAGATTAAGGAGGGGAATACTTGCCCAGGGCAACTGGAGATCTCCTCCAACTCCTGAATAACTGCTTGTCAGCAAGCAATGAGACAGGGGCAGTCCCAGAAGATATGTAACATAGTTGGCTAAGACCTACTAGCATCCCTTTCAGCAAAAACCTTTAGTTGATCCTGCATATTTTGCTACTATTTCTGGGGAGCGGAAGAAGTGATCTCTGCACTTCCAGAGGTGGCAGAGGCCAGTCTGTAGATGGGTGCTACATATTTATTACAGGTATCGAGCATGTGGGCCATTCCCAGCTCCTTATTCCAGCTTTGTAAAATTGTGTCCTGGAGTCCAAAGCGGGCTTCTGCAGTGCTTTGTAAAGGCGACCAATAGGGTGAGTCCAGGTCTCACCATGCAGATGTGGCATGAGGATCCTGGGGAGCTGAGGGAGTGTATCGGGTAGTGTGGAGTAACCCTCAACACAGTCCATAAGATCTAAGCAGCAAATACCAGAAATGGCCAGATGGGGGAGCTGGAAAGTGGCTTTCAAAGAGGCAGCTGGGAGGACGCCATGGGAGTCCAACATCTTGAAGATAAACCAAAGACCCAGCCAACTCCATTCCTGCATGGCATTAACTATCCCTTTAGAAGGATAGGCAGAGTCATGAGAGATAGTTCTGAGGTGAAACAGGTGGGTCTGAGTTAGAAAGGCTCTCTGGATCATCATCCATTGCCTAAAGGTTTCAATAGTATATTGAGCAAATTTTGTAAGAGGCAAACAATTTGGGGGTTACAAATGGAAAATAATCTAGGTTGAAAATGTAATTCAGAGTAAACTCTATTTGCTTCTATTATGGCTGGTGAGAGGGGGATAACCACATATACAATGGCCACAGGTGGGTCGCATGGTTGACACTTCCTTGCTTTCTAGGCAGATGCAGAATGGGGAGGCAAACTTGGGGAAGCGCCCTGCCAGATAAATTTGGAGGCTGTATTCCAGAATTTAAAATAGCTGAGGACTGGCATGATGGACAGTGTTTGGAGGAAATATAATATCCTGGGAAGGATTTTCTGACAAATTGCCTCAGTCCTATAACAAAAAATAAAAGTACATCCACTTGTAAAGGTCAGCTGTGATCTGCTGGGTTAAGGGTTCAACGTTAAGCAGCTCCAGGTGTTCTAGGTGTTTGGTGAGCTTAACCCTCCCTGGTATCTGAGTGCTCCCTTGTACCATTTAAAGGGGAATAGCCCGTTTAATGTCAGCGAAGGGATGTAGTTGTAACGCAAGACCTGTTTTCTGTGTGTTGAGTTTATAACCTGCAAGTTCACTGAAGGACTGCAGAACATCCCAGACTGCTGGAACTGAGTCTTCCAGACATGTCAAAGTTAACAGGATGTCATCCACAAATAATGAAAGCTTATCGTCTCTGCCACTGATCGATGTTCCCAAGATTCATAGATCTGTTTAAATCACCACCACTAATAGTTCAAGATAGACGGCGAAGAGCCGGGAAGACAGGGGCAACCCTGCCATCTGCCCCATTCAAGTGGGAATGGAACAGAGAGGGAGCCACTTATTTTATTTATTTATTGAATTGTTTCACCAGGAAAGATACATATGCATGGGAGTAAGAATACACTCCCTGCGGTATCTGGACGGCATCCTCAAGGTTCATCAGGGTGGCCCATAAAAATGGCCAGGCCACCCTGTTCTCAGCACCCAAACTAAGTAGGACAATTAAAATTTGACATGTTATGGCATGGTCTAAGTGGAGAAGAATGCACAAACACTGTTGTGCACCTGGCACCTACAGACAAACCTGACCTGGTGCTTATCGGTAAGGGAAGGTAGGATATGTTCTAATCTGTTGACCCACATGGACATAAAGACTTTATGATCATAGTTTAAGATGTAGATCGGCTTATAAGAGGCCAAATAGTAGGGGTTCTTATCTGGCTTCTGTGTCACAGAAATTACTGCATAGCACCAGGAGGGAGGAGGGGCGTCCTCTTTCTGTAGTACCCTGTAGGAGGATAGCAATAAGGGGGAGGAGGAAATCCTGAAATTTTTTGTAAAATTCCGCAGGGTACCTGTCTAGGCCTGGATACTTCTGAGTTTTTGAGTCCTGTAACTCTACAAGCTGGGCAGCTCACTCCCTTTTTTCTTTGTGGAATACACAATAAGTTCTCCCTGTAGCACGGCTTTAACCGTATCCCAAATGATGGGGGCAGGAGTATATGAGCCTGAGATATCCTGTATTGGTAAATTAGCTCCTCCAAGGTATGCTTGAGTTCAGAGTCCCTGAACAATGGCAGTTTGAGCCTCCAGCGTGTGGTTTGTTGAGGCTGTCACAGGGAGAATTTAGCATAGATTTGGGCATGGTCTGATAGCAGGATGGTGCTGTGTGACACATTTTGCAGAGAATCTAGATGCTTAGCCTTTGTAAAAATGTCTGAATGAAGTACACACTCTAGGGGCACAGTGGGTATACTCCTGCCCAGTAGAGAAGCAGTGTCTCCACATGTCAGTTATACCAAGATGGACAAATGTCTTCCGGAGGCATTTCTGCAAGGGGGAGGCACGATGTGCCTTAGGGCCAGTGGCATAAAGGGCTGGGGATAGTGTGATATAAATATCCCCTCCTGTGATCAGCTATCCCTGCAGAAGGGGTAAGAGTTTGTTAAAAAAAACTGCTGGGCCAATGATTTCTGCAAGCCCAAGGGGAATATAGACTGGCCAGAATAACTGGGGCATCATAGAGGGAAGCCGTGGCTATAACAAAATGCCTGTCCGCATCAACTACCTGATCATGGAGGTGTAATGGGACTCCTTTGGGGATAAGTATCATTGCTGCCCTTTGTTGGCCTGATTCATGGGACAGTGCTACGACTGTTGAGAAGTTCCAGTTCCCACATTTAGTATGCATCTCAGCTGAGGGGTGTGTCTCTTGAAGAAACACTGTCTCCAGGTGGTCACATTTCGATTGCTGAAGGATATGATATTGTTTCACCATGCTGTGGATCCTATTGACATTGAAGGAAACTACCTTGAAGGGTTAGTTATGATTGATAGGGCGTCTACTAGGTTGGTTTGGTGAGGCCAGGCCACACCTCCATATGGGTCAGAAGGAGAATGTGGAGGAAGAAGAGAGGTTTAAGTCATAGGGAAGGGCAGAGAAGCCTGACTCCACCAGGCACAACACCATAAAAACATTAACAGGATAAACAGTACAGCAAACAACTGACAATAAAGGGAACAGGAAAATGAATCGTACAGATAGTGGGGTGGGGGGCAACAGGGTAACCCACCTGCAGTCTAGGATGGAGGACGGCCCCTCCAGCAGTACTTCCAATGTAGGGCAAGGTAAGAGTCCTCTCATAACAGAGATACCTTGGTAGGAAAAGCACAGCAGTCTTGTGGGCCCCATAACAGGGCAGCTGTTACTCTAGTGGTGAGCGTGAAAGCGAAACCAAGCCAGTCACACTCCACCACTATTGTGAAGACTTCAGGGGTACTGTGGGTGATAAGGGTGGTTCATTAACTCCTAACTTCTCTCAGATAATGGACACTAAGGCTGCAGTGGGTGGCAGACTACGCACAATTTGATCACTTACCAGTTCGGTGCAGGACTATGGTAGGACATATTGCAGATCTTGTTACGAGTCATTTCTGAGTGACAGATGATAGCTAATCAATATATGCCTGGTGCTGGTTCATAATATAGAATAATGCAGTCAGTCGGGCCTTTGCACAGGTGGTGAGAGGAGAGGGTCATATAGTTAACGGTTAACTGTGACAAAACCATACAAGGGGGGTGCCCTCTATGGCAATATCATGCCTTGGCATGCATCAGAAGGGAACCCCTCCATGACACAGCTCCCAGTCCCAGAGTCTAGCCATAACCAGGAAAGTCAAACATTGCCCCGTTGCAACCAAGGTGGCACCCCAATGAGAAGTCCCTCTCGAACCCCCAGACATTTTGGAGAAATCTAAAATATACAGGTCAGCGCACTAAGACACTTGATGCTGTAATTTAGGAAGCTGTGGGCCCACATGGCCTCGCAGGGTCCATGGGGTACAAGCTGCCTACCACCGGCCAACAGGCCTCCTGGTAGCCGACCTGTCTAGCTGAAGAAGCAGTGTGGAGGGAGAGGAGCAAGCTGCATCTGGAGTGAGGCAGTATAAATGCAGGCTGTAGAAATATGAGTGGGTGTCGGTCCTCCAGCTCCAGGACTCCAAGGAGTCAAGCCAGACCACTGTCCCCACCCCCACCCCGCCTCAGCCTGTGCAAAGTATGCCACCAAAGTCCCTCAAACATGCAAGGACTCAACATTCAAAAGCCAGAGTGCCATACAAAACCCTTCTATCCCCAGCTTTGTCAGAAGGAGCCGTTCACTTCAGGAGGCTTGGTACCCCCTTGAGGATCTGGAAGTGCTTCTGGAGGGAGAGATTAAATACACAGTTGGACCAGTAAGCATGTAAATTTACTGCAAAACAGAGCTGTGGAAGTTATTTCTAATGAGCAGTAGGCAGTCCGGAAGCAGGGGAAGAGGGGCACATGATCAACAGGGCAGCTAGAGCCTTTGGGACCAGAAGTGATCTAAGGTCAATTTATGAAACTAACCGAATTTCCCCAAGTGTTAATGTGGAACAAGGCTATACCTCCAAAACATTGACAAGAAGCAGGGCAAACGAGAGATAGGGATCATCCAGTTTGTAGGACTGCAGAAGCTGCTCGATAATCCTGCATGGTTACTAAGCCATGCTGCTGCTTCTCCACTGCTGTAGGAGCCTTTCTCCAGGTGAACCTCAGGAAATCATCCGATGTGAAGGAAACCAAATCACCATGACTAGATATAATTATATTGGTGGGAAGAGAATAAAAGATCATGTATAAGGCCTTTTAGTTACCTGGGTTTTCCCATCCCTACTATTTTGTAGGGGACCACATTTGCTATGCTTCAGGCCACTGGCACCTAACTCATAGCCAGTGATTCATTAAATAGGTCTGCTAAGGGGGCTGCCGGAAACTACATTCTCTCTCTTTGCACTCTCAAGTGTAGTCCATCTGGCCAAAACTGCATTTTTCTCATACCTGGAGTAGAAACCAAGCCAAGTAGGTGAAATCCAGGAATCCTAACTGCTAGACCATATGGCTGAGAATTCAAAAAGTGAAAATATTCCATGTGATGCAGAAAGAATACCATCTTTCCTGCCACCTAGCTGCTTGCTAGAATCTTTGATGATTTACTGTCCGTATCCTCATAATTGAAAACATTCCCTTAAGCTACACCTGGCAACTATTTTGGCCTACTGATCTAAGGAGTGTTCACTTCCCTTCACATCTGTAATAACTAACTATTCATCATTTTTAAAGGGCTGACTCATTTATATGCACCTCAGCAGGACCCAGTTCCCTCATAGAATATTAATTTAAGATCTTTCAAAACTCGTGGTCTTCCTTTTTTGTCAGTGAATTCCTGAAACTTGCGATTCATTTTATACAAAATGCCATTTCTAGTGTCCATGACCTCAGCCAGGAGACTAAGTGAGCTCTAGGCTTGCTGCACTGAACTTGACTATTTAGTTTTCCGAGATGATAAAGTAATTAGGGTGCATCCAAGATTTTTGCCTAAGGTTCATTCAAGGTTCTTATTAATGAATTGTAATACCTGTATTTCTTTCCTAGACTCAACGCCAACATATTGTTAGCAGCCCATCATCATCTAGATGCAAAACGGACACTTTAACATTAGTAGGACTAAACCCAATTAGAATGACATCAAACAGTTGTTTACTTTTGGGGCTATTTCCCCTTTTTTCTTTCCAATTGTTTAACCTTGGTCATTTGTAGCCAAAAAAGACCCTATAAAACTTGACAATTATATGCCCTTGCCTCTCACACTGTTACAGAAGGACTACTTGCCCACTCAGTCAGCAGGGTAGCCACCTCTGTGGCAGCATCCAGATCATTCCCCTTTACAGAAATCTGCAAGGCATCCACTTGGGTATCCACCCATATGGTCATTGCCTATTACTGTGTGGGCTGACTCATACAGATGTGGATTTGGTTTTGCTATACATTAGAGCTGATTCCCCAGAAAACCTTTCTTCTCTTCCTCCTCTGTGATACTGCTTGTAGTCTCTGCAAGTATGTGGCTACGTGAAGCACCCCCCCCCCGTCCATTGGACTTGAACTTTGCTTAGTTGTAACAGTGCATCTTACTTTGAGAGGGCTCTTGCAGTAGGTAATTACATATAGGACTGACGCCGGCAGGCGTCAGGACCCCACGGAAAAATTTCTAGCTAGCGGTCCCCCACGCCTGCCTTCTAGTTCTTTCCCGCCGTTAGCTCATGTCAGCGCCTCGCAGTAAAATTCAACGCTTGTCAGCCTCAGTCGTCGGTAGTTTTTAACGAGTTAATTTTGATTTTTCTAATTTTTGTCAGGTATTCGTCAGTGTTATGTCGTCCCCTACACCCTCAGAGCACAAGAACAAGTGCGACTCATGCGGTGCCCAACTCCCGCACAAGGACGGCCATTCCCAGTGCCTCTTCTGCCTAGGCCCTGACCATCAGGTGGAGAAGTGCCAGCACTGCCTTAAATTCAACACGGCCACCTGCAGATGGCGGCAGCGGTCCCTGGAGGCCCATATTTTAAAGAAGAAAATGCCCTCCATGGAAAAGGAGTTAAAGCTCTGGTAGGCGTCCACTTCCCCCGAAGGCCATCACAAGAAAAAAGAGAAGGAGAAGCACCAGGACAAGGGCTTCTCATTCACCGCGTCACCTTCGGGAGTCGCCGTGCTTCAGGTAATGTCCCCTGGGGACGATCTGCAATAGCAGCCTTGGAAGTTTCCGTGGCGTGTTTACCCATCTGGCTCGCGCTTGGGGTCTTTGGGCACCTCCGGGCTATTGGAGGCCTCCGCTCCCGGTCAGGCCACCACTGTGCGGCCTACTGGTTTGAGCAACTCCGGTAAGCTGGACGTTGGCTCCTCTGATGCCCGCACAGAGATGGTCAATAAGTCGCCCGACCCCTCTGGGCAACCTGCCTCGGGCAAGGGGTCCACTAAGTTGGACGTCAGCTCCTCTGGTGTCCCAGGACCCGGCGATAAGTCGAACATCGGCTTGCCCGATGTGCGCCTGGCGACTGAGCGGCCGCCGGACCAGCCCTCCCTGTCCATGGTTCCGGCTCCCTGCAGCCTTCGCTGCCCTGGGTCTCCTCAGCCAGACCTCAGGGATTTTTCCCCCTCCATCCCCGGGCAATGCTGAGGTTCCTGCTGTGCCCCATCAGACTGTCTGCCCGCTGGGCCAACCAACCTGACGTCGGCTCCCCGGACACCGGCTCCCCAACCACCGGCCCTGACGCCGGTCTTGCCGACCCCGGGCAACATCTCGTTCCTAGATGCCGCTCCAAAGCCAGGCCCTCTGCCCACCAGGCCTTCTGCTCCAGACCCGTCCATGGGCCCTCGACCAGGCTGTCTGCTCCGGCAAACCCGCCCGGTTCCTGGGTATCCTGACCCGTCATATCAACACGTCTTACCCGGCTCATGATATCCGGCGCCCCAGTACCGCGCGGCCTATCCGATGCCGCAGTACCCAGTGCCTCAATACCTGATGCTGGGCTTCCTGCCATCGGGTTATGGATATGTGCCTTACGGGTATAATCCATACCCGTATACTCCTCCTCCTCCACCTCCACTGCCCTCTCAGCAGCCGGTGGACTTGAAGGAGACTGTGGCCTCCTGGTGGGCTGAGGCCAAGGCTCAGCTCACCAGAGAGGTGGAAAGTTGTCTCCCGACGACGATGCCGGTTCCAGTTCCTGTATGTCCGTGATGACAGACTCCCTCCCCTTCCCTCCTCCGAACACCAGGGCCGAACTCTCTGGTTCCAGGACGGAGCAGGACACGCTTCCCTGAGGGCTTCCCAAGGGGTCCATTCCTCCCCTACGCTGGGAGAGGGAGTATTCCGCATCATCATCTTCTTCCTCCTCGGACACCTCGGATGACTCCAGTGGTTGTTCCAAGCTGGACGATGAGCCACACTCTCCGTCTAAGCCCAAGCCAGGGACTCCTCCGAAGTCCCCTTCGGAGGATCCTTCTTTTACGGAGTTGCTGTGCAAAATCCAGGAAGTTCATAAGTGGCATTCATTGGAGCCAGATCCCCAGCGTAAGAACTCGCTGAGCATCTGGCTGTGCCTGTCACAGCTCCCACCTTGGTGCCACCCTGGATTGAGCCTCATGCCGATCTTGTTTCCACTATTTAGAAGCAGCTGTTGGCTTTTGCCCCACTTCCTCGGAAGTCGAACAGGCTATATCAAGCTGCCGAGGGTGCTGACTTTTTAGATTCTTACCCTCGAGCTGATTCGGTTGTGATTAGTGCTGCTCATGGCCGGACAGCTAGCCCGAAACATCTGAGCTTGTCTCCGCCTGACAAAGAATCCCATCTTATGGACCAGTACGGAAAGAAGATCTGTGTTTCTTCCACTCTGGGTCTTAAGGCCCTCAATTATGTCAGTCACATGGGTGATTCCAGAAGACGATTCTTAGTGAGGTGGAATCCAAATTAGACTCCCTTCTGGACTCTCAAGTCAAACAGAAAGTGGCTGGCCTCGTCCGCTCTGCACATTCGGCCAGTCAGCACATGCTTCGTGCTACTTACGATGCAGTGGACACTGCTGGTAGAAGCTTCACTTTTGCCGTAGGCTTACGGTGTCATGCCTGCCTCTGTGTGTCAGGGTTGGTCCCGGAAGTACAGTCCTTTATTCAGGAAGCGCCCTTCCGGGGTTTGGTGGTGATATCAAGGAGATTATCACCGATCTGCAGGAAGAAGGGGACTGCACTGAAGTCTGTGGACTCCATGTATCATTCCCATCAAATGTGGCACTGTCCCTTTTGCAGACAGAATCGGCAAAAGGCGAAACCCCAGGGAAAGCAGGCTGCTAAACGCCGGGCCCCTCCGGATGCCAAGCCCCCTCTGCCCAAAAAAGCAGCGGGTGCTTCAGCCGCGATGCTGCCCCACACCACCTGACTCCTTTCCTCTCCAACAGCCTCTGGGTCTTCCAGAGGAACCGGTAGGAAGGAGGTTCCCCTCCACCTCCCGGGTTGGGAGAGGACAACTTCAGATTCCTGGGTGCTCCAGCTGATCGCAGAAGGACGCTCAATAGAGTTTCTCCAGAAACCACCTCGTCACCCTCCCCCAAGGTCGTCGTACTCTCGTGAACACCTTCTTCTGGTCCAGAAAGAGATTTCAGCACTTTTGCTGAAGGAGGCAATAGAGCTCGCCCCCCCCCCTTCTCTTCAGGGAGCGAGTTACTATTTCCACTTCTTCCTGGTCCCGAAGGAGACAGGAGATGTAAGACCAATTCTCGACCTCAGTTCCTTGAACTTATTCGTGAAGTACAAGAGGTTCAGGATGCTCTCCCTGTGGGGTCTTCTGCCCCTCCTTCAGCCGGGACAGTGGTTGTGCACTCTGAATATGCAGGATGCTTACCTGCACATCCCTATCTCACTGCAGATACCTCCATTTTGCTTTCCAGGGGGACCACTACCAGTTCAAGGCCCTCCCATTTGGTCTTTCCTCGGCACCCCGGGTGTTCACCAAATGCCTTTCGGTGGTAGTGGCCTACCTGCATACCCAGATGGTGCAGGTTTTCCTGTACCTGGACAGTTGGCTCCTGGTGGCCTCATCCAGGGAAGATCTCCTGCGCTTCCTTTCCCTTACCCAGGGGGTGTTTTTCTCCCTGGGCATCACCATTAACCACTCCATGTCCCACTTGATCCCATCCCAGAGGCTCCAGTTTATTGGAGAGATCCTGGACACGATCTCTGGCAGGGCCTTCCTGCCACCAGACAGGGTGACCACACTCCAGGCTCAGGTCAGCCTGTTGTCTGGCATCAGGCGGGTCAGTGCCAGGTCAGTCCTTCGCCTCCTCGGGCTTATGGCGGCTGCAATCCCAACAGTCCCTCGCGCTCGGCTCCACATGAGGATCTCTCAGTGGATGCTTCGGTCTCAGTGGGATCAGTTGGTGAATGACCTGGACCAGCTTGTCCTAGTCTCCTCCCCCATGGTTCGGGACTTACAGTGGTGGATGGGTCAGGAGAACCTTTGACGGGGAGTTCCCTTCTGTCTTTCTCTCCCCTCCCAGACTCTGACCACAGATGCCTTGAGCGAAGGTTGGGGAGCCCATCTCGGACCTCACAGGACCCAGGGCTCCTGGTCCAAGCACAAGAAAATGTTTCACATCAATGTGCTCGAGCTTTGGGCAGTGCTTTATATTCTTCAAGCTCTGCATCTGCATCTCCTTCCCGGCCACGTAGCCGTACAGATGGACAATATGTGTGTGGTATGGTACATCAACAAACAGGGAGGGACTCGTTCCTACCCTCTTTGCAGGGAAGCGATGCGAGTTTGGGATTGGGCAGTACAGCACAACCTCCACCTCACAGCAATTCATGTCCTGGGGTTCGAGAACACCTTAGCAGACAAACTCAGTCGCTCGTCTGCTCAAACTCACAAGAGAGAACTGGATCAGAGGGTTTTAGACGATATGTTCCTACGTTGGGGAACACCACAGGTGGACCTGTTCACCTCACCTCTAAACGCAAAACTTCCAGACTTCTACTCGCTCGCTCAAGAGTGTGGCATTTTTTGGAGAGACGCTCTGTCTCTAGATTGGAAGGACAGATTCATCTATGCTTCCCCCCCCGATCCCTTTGATTCCGAGAGTCTTACAGAAACTCGGTTCAGAAGGATCTCGAATGATACTCATCGCTCCTTTCTGGGCCAGGCAAGTTTGGTTCTCTCTTCTGCAACAATACTCAGAGGAACCTCCTCTTCCTCTTCCTCTGTTGTGACTTTTACTGACCCAGGATCGGGGGACCCTGGTCCTTCTAGGTCTCAAGTCCCTTCAACTGCACGCATGGTTCCTGCAGACATAGCTCAAGCCGGATTTGGGGTTTCACCCTGAGTGGCTGAGATTTTGGTGGAGTCTAGAAAACCCTCCACTAGGTCTACTTATGCCATGAAATGGAAACGGTTCACAATCTGGGCCGCTTAAAAAGATTTCAAGCCTTTCTCATGCTCTGTTGGGTGGCTGCTGGATTACCTGCGCCACCTCTTTGATCTGGGTCTCAGTCATTCATCCTTGAAGGTACACATGGTGGCCATTTTGACCTACCATGTCCTTTTTGCAGGCAGGATGTTTGCTCAGCTGTTTGTCTCTAAGACTTTCCTTAGAGGGGTTCTCCACTTGATACCCCCTATCTGGGTTCCTGCCCTCCTTGGGATTTGAATTTCATACTCGAGAAGCTTACTCTGCCTCCTTTCGAACCAGCAGCCTCAGCAGACATGAAGTTCCTTTCATGGAAGATTCTCTTCCTAGTGGCCATTACTTCTGCTCGGAGGATTTCAGAGCTCCAGGCCCTGATGTGTAAAATCCTGTATTTGATTTTTCACAAGGAACATGTGGCTCTGCACACCAACCCTAAGTTTCTCCCCAAGGTGGTAGCGGAATCTGCTTTGAATCAGTCCACAGAATTACCTGCTTTCTTTATGCAGCACTCCAATCAAGGGGAGTATCTCTTACACACTCTGGATGTTCACCGAATTCTGTGATACTACACTAACAGAACAAAAGATCTCGGAAAGACTGATCAACTGTTTGTCTCTTTTGCCCACAAAAGAGAAGGCAATGCTGTTTCTAAGCAATGCCTGTCCAAATGGTTGGCTGATTGTATCACTTTCTGTTATGACAAGTACAACAAGACCCTTCCGGGTCAAGTGAGAGGCCACTCCACCAGAGGAGTCGCTGCCTCGGTGGCTTGTTTCAAGCATGTGTTAGCGGCGGACATCTGTGCTGCCACCACTTGGACTTTCATCCATACCTTTACAAAACATTATAGTTTGGATATTGCCTCTCGCCATAGAGCAGGCTTCGGGCTTGCTGTTCTGCAAGGCCTCCTTTTCTAAGGCCTTGACAGGTAGGGGACCTACTTTGAGTAGCTTTCCTCCTCCCATTTTGCTTCTTCTTGTTCCAGACTGCTTGGGACTCAGTCCTATATGTCATTACCTACTGCAAGAGCCCTCTTGAAGTAAGATAATACAGTTACGTAAGAACTTACCGTAACAGTAGATCTTCGAGAGAAGCTCTTGCAGTAGGTAATACCTTCCCGCCCTCCATCCCCCTAAGCTTTTTTAGCTCCTTATCCAGGTTGGGAAATATCCACTTCCCTCTCATCGCTCCCTTTTGGGCCTTTGGCGGGAAAGAACTGGAAGGAGAGCATGGGGGACCGTCCCTTTATACTGACGTTGCATGACATCGGTCACTTGACGTGGGGGCGGCCCCCGCCAGAGACTGTTAGCTAGAAATTTTTCGTGAGGTCCTGACGCCCGGCGTCAGTCCTATATGTAATTACCTACTGCAAGAGCCTCTCTCGAAGATCTACTGTTACGGTAAGTTCTTATGTAACTACTTTCTTCTAGTTCTATTGGTCCATGTCCACCTACATCCAAGTTACTGTACAATAATGTATTGTACAGTTATATTATTTTCTTTACTGAATTATCACTTCTTGTTCACCTGTTTAACAACTATTGTACTAAAGGTTTTCTTCCTTTCACTGTATTTACTATAGACTATAGACTAGCCTAAATGACTCTGTCTCTTGTCATCGAGTACTGCACTGCAATTCTACCTCTATTCTTTTGTATTCTGTTATATATATTTTTATCCACTGTACCTTTTACATTGTATGCTGTTCTACCCAGGACCTCCTTGTAAATGAGCTTGCTCAACGGAGACTCTTCCTGTTGAAATAAATAAACTAAAACTAAACATCACATCCCATCTTCCTTTCTGATCAGTGTTCTTGAGGGCGGAGTATTATCTGAGCAGTGCTCCCTTCTGCAGAAAAATCTGGCAATTGGAAGGAGTGGGGTTTGTAACATAGTAACACAGTTTTGTGGCAGTGGAAAGGACCAAAGCCCCCAGTGCCTTCCCTCCTGCCACATAACAATTACTGTTCCCTAGATTGAGTATTGATACACGTTCAGACTTATGGAATGTTACCTGTACTCATGCTGTGTAACCCACTTTGCTGTTCTCCCTTAGGAATATGTCTAGTTCTTCTTATTTATTTATTCCATTTTGTTTTTTATTTATTTAGTGATTTTGTTGACCGGGTAGGCACACTGAGACTAGAAGTCCCCTTTTTAGAGGCAACCGAGGCGGGGATACAGATGGTAACCAACTGAACCACATTAAGCTGTTGGTGGTATTATAGTTCTGCTTTAAAAGTCTGTATGGTGTTAACATCCACTACTTCACAGAACAGGCTATTCCACATACTGATCGCACTGTATAAACTAATGCTTTCTTAGGTTTCTTCTTTATCCTGACCTCCATAGTTTAAGTGCATGTCCTCTTGTTCTGCTTACATTTGCAACTCAGACACTGATGAAGCCCCCCACAATCTTCCAATCTTCATAACTCTTGCCATTAAGCAGTATAGTGGTCCTGTGCAGGACCATCTCCACATCTTCAGTGTTCTTCCTGAACCGTGCCGCCAGAATTGAAATTCGAATTCCTGGTGTGGTCAAACCAAAGCTTTGCACAAATTAAGGATTCCTTTCATGGCCTGCTTCTTAGTCCCTGCGTATGTGTTCCAGCATTGCATGTCCTCTCTTGACTGTGGCAGCACTTTGCTTACCTGGTTTGAGCTTACTTTCCACAGTTTACCTCCAAATAGTTTCTCATTGTCAGCAGCAACCATTTGCAGCCTGCTTCTGACTCCCTATCCTTGGTCATTCGTGAGTACTAAAGACCAGCAGACCCAGCAATGATAATTGTGGTACTCCACCCCATGCACCGAACAACTCTGAACAGTGATCATCTACCATCACTGTCTGCTGCTTACCTCTGACACAATTGATTATAAAGATCCTTAATAATTTGTGGACCCCATATTGCATTGCTTTCTCCATGTGTTTCCATGAAGTATGGTGCTGAAGGCCTTGTGATGTTCAAATAAATTACATCTACCACACCAACCCTGTCTACAGTACCTTGCTGGTTACTTTCTCAAATGAGTCAATTATGTTGGTTTGACAGAATCTACCATTTGTTAAGCCGTAGTGTGTGCTGTTAGAATAGACCACTCTTTTCCATGTACTGAATCACCACATCATTTATGATTGACACAACACTGCCAAGCATTGAAGTAAAGCTTACAGCTCTGTTATTACCTGGGTCCGACATCATCCCTTTCTTGAGTTAAATAGCAGGATGACATTTGTCATTTTCCAGTCCTCTTGAATTATCCCTGTTTGTAAAAAGCCTAGAAAGATATTGGCAGTGGGCACAATCAGAGCCCCTCTTAACTCCACTAATAACCTTGGATGGATACAAGCTGAATCCTGGGTATTTCTATGCTTAACCCAGATATCCACTAATTCTGATATGAACAGCATTGCCTCCTTCAAGGTCTACTCACCTCCTGCAACTTTCATCCTGCTGGCCCCAAGTCCCCTTATTTTTTAACTGGATACTGACACAAAGTGGTTATTCAGTGTCTCTGCCATCCCCTTCCCCCTCAGTGCCAACATAACCATTAGTAAGGCAAAGGCAGATACAGTGGTAACAATAGCTTAATGCAGAGGGCATAAAATAAATAGCAAGGCTTTCTTTAGACATATCAGAGAGATGAGGAAAACCAAACAGGGCATAGTGAGATTGTAGTCAAGAAGAAACTGGGTAGAAAAGAATGCTAATAGGGTTGACATTCTCAAAGAGTACTTCTGCTCATCTCCATGGTGGAAACTATGGGTCCTTGTCTGGATTGTGGAGTGCAGCTGGATAGAGAGGGTATGCAGAACCTAGAAAGGGGACTAGTACTAGGGGAAAAGGGTGCTGAAGAGTCAAAGCGTATTGAAGGTGTACAGGTCTCCGGGAATGATCAGGTTGCACTCTGGAGTGCCAAAGGAATTGGACAGAAACCTGCAGTGCCTCTTGTGGATTTGTCCTGCATACAGTTATATAGTCCCTGGACAGAACACCGTGGCTAAGTAGACATAGACAATTCAGAATGGGGACAACATAGAGTTACCATAATTGTTGTACGGTCAGTAGGTGGAAAGACATACTGTCAACAGACAATTGGTCACCCTCGCACTAAAATATTGTAAATGGGTCAGTTGAATACTACAGCAGGAAAAGCAAGGAAGCGTGAAATGGAGGAACAGCAATAAAGTTTAATAAACAAATTTTTAAAAAGCAAGGACATAGTTAAAAAACGCAAACATAATAAATTTGCAATTTAAAAATAAGTATGACTGTGTATTGAAGTGCACTGACAGTGCTGAATACTGCAGCAGGAAAAACAAGGAAACATGCATGCAGTGTATTAAATCTATGTCAGTATTAAAGTGCACAGTGTATTAAAGTGTATCAAAGTGCATGCATTTATTAAAAATGTAAAAGGTAATATGTGTAATAAAGTATGCGATAAAATTAAAAACAGCATTAATAGAGCAGTAATTTATGCCAGTTATGCCACATTAATTTGGATTACTGCTGCATTATCAAATAAATATTGCGTCAGAGTGCATGAGTCAACATCCTGACAGATCGACTTATACACCTTGTCAAGTCGTAAATATTTGGTATTTTTTCTTGGCGGCTGCTGACCCAGCTCTATCTGGTGCCTCTGCAGCACAACTGTATGCTGTTCTTGATGTAACTTTCGGGACAACTTTGCGCGAGTCAGATGGCTAATACAGACTGTCTGAGAGAATACATGGTGCCAAGCCTCAATGGCATTGTTGCTTTGTGGCAAATCATTCAGCACTCTTAAGTGCTGGTTCCAAAAGCTGACTCTGAATCTTGGCTGCCTACGATTCTTATGGTTTCTTGCTAAGCAGCCAATATATGTGTCCTCGAAATAGTCGAGCAGGCGCTCCAACTCTTCAGATTCAACATCATCTTGAAGTGCTTCAAAGTAACGCTCTATGTTTTCTTCTGGCACAAATGCCAACTCCAGTATGCACCTAACTTTGTGTGTGAACACTTCATCCTGTATATACCGTTGCTGCATCCCCTCTTGCTGCACACGGCGCCACATTGCCTGTCCCAGGTGGAAATTGCAGCCGGATGACTCTGCAGCAGGAACCATCTGTTTGAGAACATTTATAGCAGCAATTTCAAAGTCTGTTATGAAGCTGACAGGACTGGTGTGGCCATCAAGAAGTGCTTGAAGGTGTACAAAGAATTTCCTATAAACCTCCCCACTCCGTCCAAGCAGTAGTGCACAAACACAAGGTCAGTTCACACCTTGCACAATTGCGTGTACAGTGTATAGCTGGTCATCCTGTTGGGGTGCAACATTAAAAGTTCCATCACAGAACCAGTGTGGTTGCTCCCGGGGCACCTGAAGGTCAGACTCACATGCAAAAATGACAAAGTCGTCATCTTGCACCCTGATAAATTGTTCACCACTAATAGTCTGTCCATACTGTGATATGTCAGTGTCAGTTGGACCACGGAATTGTCTGTCTACGGACATCTCGGCGTAGTGTCTCCTGTGTTGGTAATAAGTGCGCATGTTGCAAATCAACTTCTTGTAGAGCTTGAAGAACAACATAGCGTGTACACTCCTCTGATTCCTCTGCCTTATGCTTCATGGTGTTGCTTGCTTTTATAACTTGTGCCCTGCCATGTTGGGGAGCATGGTTATGCTCTGTAGGAGCTTTTGATATGCTGTCCCCTACAGTGTGCATAAGAGCCCTGCATGTGCACAACTCACAGCGCCAGATAATTTTCCCCTCAGTGCCATCCTTCTCCTTAGTATAGAGGAAGTTGTCTAAGCACAGCTTCTGCTTCCCCTTCTGTGAGCTTACGAAATCCATGGCTGGTGTACAAAGCGTGAATGGGATTTTACTATCCCGCTCACCTTATGTAGAGCCATGAAGTTGCACCAGCTGTTATGCATGAATTACATGAATTACATCAATACTGGTTATGGGTTGAAATTGGCATGCAGCTTTAAGAATCAGTCTAAGCAATTTCTCTGATGTCAGCAGATGTGCGACAAGGAAGAGACAAGGAATGGCAGGCAGCATTACAGAGAAGAGGGTAGCCAGGCACAAGAACATAATGAAGATGCAGCATTCTAAGGTAACACCCAGGTTGTTAAAGGAAAAGGTCGCGACCATGAGGTAGCCAGGGTTTGATCATGGTGTGCACTAAGTACCTGCGATTACTGTAACCGTGACAGCATGGACTTTCGATGTACTGTAATAACCATGAGCATTTGACCGTGCCAAAATTTAACGTACCGATTTGTCCATAAACTGATTTGTTCCCATGCTCCCTGTGACTGGGATGGTCCCAGACAAAAGAGTGGGGGCAGGGATGACCCTGGGAACTACCGGCCACTAACTTGACTTCTGTAGTGGTGAAGCTACTCAAGACCACCTTTAAAGAGCAAATGGTAGATTTTGTAGAGGGAAATAGATTCCAGAAAAGGGGAAGCATGGCTTCATGAGGAGAAAGTTATGCCAAACTAACCTAATTGAATTCTTCAACTTAGTTACATGAGCACTAGACAAAAGCGAAGTGGTGGGTATCCTATAACCAGATTTCAGCAAGGCAGTTGATTCAGTGCCACATAGAAAATTAGTAAAAAAAAAAGCTATGGAACTAGGGGTGGGTGAGAAGCTAACTAGTTGGATAACAAATTGGTTGGGAGGAATTACCCAGAGGGTATTAAATGGGGAGCATTCGTAGTCAGAGGGGTGACAAGCGGCATGTCACAAGGGCTGGTACTGGGGCCAGTACTTTTCAATGTGTCCATCTGTGACATCGAGGAAGGTATGAAGGGAAAGATTTACCTCTTTGCAGATGGCACCAAAATGGATGGTAGGGTAGACACTGAATAGGGGATTGGGGCCATGAGCAGGGACCAAGAAAGATTAGGTTTGGCAGCTAAAGTTTAATGCAAGGAAGTGCAAAGTTGTGCACATAGGAAGGAGGATCCCCAAAAATGGACTATTTGATAGGTAACAAGAGAATTAGCTAGACCACAGAGGAAAGAGACCTTTGGGTCATTTTAAGCAAAAATCTCAAATCGACGGCCCAGTGCACTAGGTAATGTGAAACAGCCAACAGGATGCTGGGGTGCATAAGGAGAGGTTTCTCCATTAGGAGGAAAGAGGTACTGTTGCTTCTCTGTGGATCCCTGCGAGGTAGCACCTGGAGTAAAAGCTCTAGTTCTAGAGCCCTCACCTGAAAAACTATAGGGACCAAAAGAGTCAGTGCATAGGCGAACTACAAAGATGATACAGGGACAGCAGGAAAAGGCATATGCAAATCGTCAGGCCAATCTGACTCTGCACTCGGAGGCCAGTTTGGAGATGATGACATGATAGAAACTTTCAAAAGTCCTGAAGCGAATTAATGGGGTAGTTTGTCAGGACCTGTTTCAGTGATGTGAGGGAGCAACAACTAGTGGGCATGATTCTAAGCTGGTGGGAAGGGGAGAGAGAGTCAAGAAAGATGTGAGGAAATACTGTTTCTTGGAGAGAGTGGTGGACAGAAGGAACAGCTTGCCCAGAGTGATTAATGCTGAGACATGACACGTTTCAAGAGAGGGTGGGACAGCTGCAAGTGGCTGGTGAGGACAAAAACAGGGGAGAGGAGAAGGGGACGGGGGCAACAAGGCCAAGCTGCCACTGGGGCACTTGTCCTAGGCCAAACTAGTTTTAGGTTGGTATGGCTTTGGTTGGCATATGGCAGGCATGATGGACCGTTAGTCTTTTTCTGCCAGCAGCTTTCTACGTTCTGTTATTCTGACCCCCCAACCCCAGTATAAGGCATGGGGCCAGTGCAGAATTGTGTGTATGGTTCATGATGCTGGCTTCTTAAGACAGGAATCTGGAAGTTTGTGATTATGAATGATTACCACCAGAAAAAACACTGTTACAAGAAAATAAATAACTTTTTCTAGTCTGCCACTTACCGCCTGTTTCCTCAAAAATCTGAACATGGTATTACCTGCTGTGTAATCTTTCCAAGTGTTTGCAGAATGAGACCAGGAGAGGCAGGAATTTGCCTATATCGTATGGTTGGAACAAACTGCTGAACTAAGTAAAACAAGCGCCCACCCTGTTTTATACTGTTTGCTGTTTACAAAGGGTTTAGCATTATTGCAGGGTGTGTATTTGTTTTATGTATTCTGTTGCAGAATTTGGATATTACAGCACCATTGTCACTTCGCCCCGGGACCTGCATGTAAATAAAACATTTTGCCTAATGCCGTTCTTCCTGGAGCCCAATAATTACAAAAATAAACACACTGTAGGCAGATTCCGACAGTTGTTACTCCCACATATCAGTTAGCCTACTCGCTGTTTCATAGGCATCTAGTACATATGCAGAACATAAAATCCAACTCGGATTCCTCTTCCAGTTTTGTTCTAAACTAGAAACTGAATCCTTTATTTTGCTTCCTGTATCTGGTAAGACTGTTTGCCTGCTATCCACTGGGACTCTCAAGAAAACAAAATATCACATCTTACAAGGCCATCCCACTTAGCAAAAATGTCATTAGATACTGTAGTTCTCATAAGCATGCTGTAAATATGGGATATGCAATGGCCTGACTCAGAATATGCAGTTTATCTTCTAGTGTTAGGGGGCAGGACCATAACTCACGAATGGTGGCGCCATGAGTTAGAAATGTCCTGCCCCCCCCCCCCCGCAAGTGATGGTAAACTGTGTCTGGGTGTTTTGAGTCAGGCCATTGCATAGTCGATATAGATAACATTAGTTTACTAGTTTAACTTTTTAATCCACTGTTTGTTTGAAGATTTAACTGTTTCTCTTTCATTTCAACTGCTGGCTTCAGTGCTACGCTAGGGAATTGCGATGTCAGCGGCATAGTGAAAGCTGCTGTCTGGTTTAACATTCCATTGTGATGGTACTAACCTTCAATATATCCATTGTGACAACAGTGACAGCAACATAGTTATAATTTCTTGTTGTTATTGTTGTCACCAGCTAAGCTATTCCTTTTATTTTGCCATTTTTAACCCCTACTCCTGTTGTATATACAGGGAATGTGCAGTGGGGACCTGCGAGATAAATGGTTTATCTACATGAGAGTTGTTTGACCTTGGGTAACCCTACAAGTGGTGTAAGGCATGACTGAAGTGCCTGAGGTCAAACCACTTGAGTGTAAAGAAACTGTTTATCTCACATTATACTAAAAAAAAGTCAGTCTTAGAATATAGGGTCACTATCTGGTTATTCTGTGATACCGGACAGTGGCTTTGCATTCTCATTGACTGAGAACAATAATGGGGCAATGGCTCTGCATTCTGATTGGCTACTGCCTGTGTACGTAGCCAGTCAGAGAGCAAGCCCAGTTTACCCTCCCATTCAACATGCAGCAGCCAATCAGAGACATCTAGCATCACCACACTGTGTCTGTGAGAAATGTTTCCTGATTTCTCAGACGAGCTGTAGTGTGACACACAGATTTCGACAGTTTTTACATTTTTTTTACATTTTTTCAGTATAGTAGCGATTATAGCAATAGTGGTCTGGGTTTCCTCAGTAATAACTGGACCAAGTCAGGGTTAATAAACACCTCAGCCTTCGGCCTCTGTATTTATTGCCTCTGGTCTGGTTATTACCTCGCAAACACAGACCGCTAAGGTATTATCACTGTAATGTCCCCATTGCATATTTCATTTATGCGTTGTGTAGGGACCCTGTGTGAATTTTTTTCTGTTTATTTTTTTTTAAATATCTGGCAATGATTGCAGTGTTTTCTTTTCTTCCCAGTGCCTTTCCATATTTACTCCCCTTGGTTTCCATGGCCGCTGCCATGGGTGTGCCATCACGACGGCTTGCTAACACCACAATGTGGCAACTGACTAGTGTGGCAAGTGGAGTTCTGTAAAAATGTCAGGGAAAGATATCATCTTAGTTTAGTGAGCACAGACAGCTTGGGAGACTGTCAGTGTGGTGAAGAAGGGCGAGGAATCTTTGTGTTTCATGCTTCTGTCAGGTGAAGGATGTTTCTTTTTAAAGTGGGAAACAGAGGTGACTTTCCCAGTGTCATTGGAGTATCCTGGTTTGTGACTTTTTTTTTTGTAAATATCTGTCTTGGTTGAGTATACGGTCCTGGGGAAGATGGCAGTCAAAGAAATGGTGTTTGTTTGTCAGCAAAAAGTTTTGTTATATAGTTGTTTAGTAAAAATGTATTTCTGACATCCTTGGATTCATCCTCAGTGTATCTTTAGTTTTCTCAGACATTTTTAAAACTGCTTTTAGAGCTAATTTTATAATTAATGACTCACATCATTAAAGATGGCCACCATTAACAATTTTAAAAATCTCGCCCACTGAGGTTGCCTGTTGAATGTTCAGGATTCATACTGTGGGTGGATTAGGATGGTGCAGCTAGCTGTTTCTGATGGTAAACAGCACAGCACTGTACCAAGATATTTAATTTTTAGATTGTGGGCATGGCATGGGGCTAGGAACTTTTAAACACATAAAAATCCCATATCTTGGTTCCAGAATGTAAGAAAACAAAAAGAAACATGGGTTATCTTGGCATGTGTGCCAGAAAAATGTTATTAAAAAAATAATATATAGTGGCTAAAAAGGACTGTTGCTTTAGGGTGATTATAGATTGAGGGGATATTCCCAACTAATCAGAGCACTCCTTTCCTCTGCACATGAAACACATGTACTTTGTGAACAGTGTCTCACACGCGGTTGCCCTGGAAATGGACACGTTTGGGTAAGGCCTTTTTAAAAAAATGTACGTGTTATTGATTGGGCTTGATCAATAATTTGCTGGGGCTGGCGGTATAGCCTAGAGGTTAGAGTAACGAGCTGCTAATGGGCTTGGTACATCCAGAAGACAGACCTGGGTTTGATTCCCACAACCTCCACTTGCATACTGTGTGACTCTGAGCAAGTCATTTAACTTCCCTAGTGCTCCCAGGTTGCCCTTCAAAACAGACACCTGAGCCGAGTAGGCCTTACCCGATTACCAAAGAATAAAATAAAAAAATAAATAAATACCACACGTGAGACCACTCTTATGGTTGTAAGAGTGGTCTGACATTCTTCAGTTCACAGGTCTCATACCCTAATTATGTGTGTGAGACCACTCTTACAACCGTAAGAGTGGTCTCATCTGTAGTATTAACATACAGTACAGAGCTAGGTAGGACTTGATGAGGGTGCTTTTGTGGTAAATTGTGTCTCTTTTTTATGGTGGTGATGGGCTCAGCATTTTAAAACAAAAAGAGCTATGATATTGGTACGGGAGGCAGTTGATGAGAGGTGGGATGCTGTTGTGTACTCTGCAAGGGACAGAATGAAAGTGAAGGCAGTTGAGCTGAGAGGCTAAAGGTTCCAAATTAGAACATGTTAGAATGTAGTTTGGCTGCTGGGGTAATTGACAGCAGTATTCTAAGTAAGATAAACAGAGTAAAGATAAATCATTTTTCTTTACTTTTTTTCATTAATAACACTTTTTTGGCCAGACAAATGATTTATCTGCACTGGCGAGTGTCTGTACTTGTTGCATAAATATATCTGTACAAGTAGACTGGGTTGTGACATGAAACATATGATTCTAAAACAGAATAGTCAATGGCTACTCCTTGCACTAGTTAACATATACAGTACAGAATTACGCTCATATACAAATAGGTGCTTATAAGCATGTGCTAACCTGTGACCAGTGAGTTCTTACTTGGTTAATAAATGGATGTTCAGGTGATACTTGAGAAGTAACAGTAATATCAAAAGAGCAGGCACTAGCCAGCCCGGTGGCACTGAGATGCTGGACGCCACACCTCACGCCATGCCAGCGACCCGGGTTCGGGAATGGACTCATGCCGCTGGGGGTCGGCCAGGAGGGAAAAGGATCGAGCACCCAATGGCTTGCTCTCCTTCTCTGGGGTGGGATGGGATGTGTTCACTGCCACCTGCTGTGGAACTCGGGGGATGTCGGTGCGGCTGGGGGACGCCGCAACTCAAGGGTTGATGCTGGCAGAGGACTGTAGTTGATGTACGTCTCTGCGTACGGCTGACTCCTTGTTCCTTATTGCATGCCAGCATCAAGGATCACTACATGGAGGAAAAAAGTCCCTCCTTGCCTCCTAGGTGACGACCTCTGGTGCCAGCTCACCACCCGCCGACAGAACAGGGCAGAGCCCGCTGTGCAGCTCACTCCTCAGGAATAGAGGGAGGTAAGGGGGGATCTCTTCTCATCCCAACCGGGGGGTTATCCGGGCCAACAAGGGTCTCGGGGAGTTGGGTGAGGCACTCTAGGGGCAGACCCTGCAGGTCGGTAGAGTCGGGGGTGCGACGCACATTAGAGGTCTGATGGAGTGGAAGCTGGAGGGCAGTAGAGGTGGAGAGAAAAATAATATATATATATATATATATATATATATATAGGAGCAGGCACTTGAGTAAACTGTCAAATTAATATTATGAAATGAGAAGAAAAATCTTGAACGCTGATTGGCTGAGGAGTAGGGAACCCAGGTCTGATGTTACAGCACAGCCACATGAGTGTAAGTCCAGTCACATGTCCTG
Source organism: Neoceratodus forsteri (assembly GCA_016271365.2). Taxonomy (NCBI): domain Eukaryota; kingdom Metazoa; phylum Chordata; order Ceratodontiformes; family Ceratodontidae; genus Neoceratodus; species Neoceratodus forsteri. The sequence goes on from JADMNL010000024.1 coordinate 360,761,253, forward strand.
GCCTCTTTACCCACAGAATCATTACACCATGAAAGTTTGTGCCTGAAATGTGTACACTAAGCATGTCAGCCCTGGCATCATCGGGCTCAAGGAAAACAAGTCAGTTGCTTTCTAGTTTACATACAGAAAAACAAACAAAGCAAAATTCCCCTTCTAGCTCTCTCACATAGTAGACACATACCAGTTCCAACAACCCCCATGTGTCATTCACCCTCTGCCAATTACACGATTACTGGGAAGCATAACCCCTCTCCCCTTAATGCTACTGTAGCTACCCCATAACTGCTGACTTTAAATTGCTGCTGCCCGTCCCTCCAGCTCTGAAAACTGTGGCTGATGCTGTCCTCCCCAGATGATCACAGATCTCTTAAAAGGACCCAGCAGCCCTGACAAATGTCACAACAGGACACCAAAACTGTTAATCATGACCACATAAAACACCCTCCGGAGCTTCTAAACATACTGTCAATTGTGGCTCCTTCAAAATAGCCCCAATGGGGCACCTGTATATGCTTCCAATAGCAACTACTTTCAGAAAGACTTGACATAGCTCCTATATTTGGCTATGTTTGCAGTTATTTTTAAAAAGCCTAGATGGGAATCCTGCACCTGCTTTTGATTGTGGCTACTTATATGAAGCCCTGATGGGGTTCCAACACCTTACACCAGTCGTGACTCTTTTTATAATAACTTGGTATCATCATCACCACAGTGCTTCTGGGGGAACCCACTAACACACACTGCCTTCCATACTCTCCTGAGTGTTGCCCATACTTGATGCTTCTATGTAGCATTGATATCACCCGCTGGCCATGTTCCAGCATTACAGCCTACAAGTATTGCTACTTTTTTTTAATTTCTCTTTTGGTTTTGTTTTACTCATTTAAAATTCACAAAAACCTACTCATTAAAAAATAATTTATTAAGTACAGTTTGACCCGTTTCATAATCATACTAAGCACTCAAGGAGGTGCATTGTGCAGAATAAAGGCACATGTTATGTAGCAGAAGTACTCCGCCTGTGGCCTCATGCTTCAACCCATCTGAGGCATGCCATTATTTCAGTAGTATGCACCCCTGTTGTGCCTTATTGCTTAATTAACAAACTGACTGCATGTTTAACACAAACTGTACTTTATACCTACTGCTAATCAGTTGTAAACATACTTGTGCATGTAATAAATCAATTTGACTGTAATATTTTACTTATATTTATTAATTTGCAATGGTTTTATACCAGATTGGGTATTGTTAAGCTGTATATACAAAGTATTCATGTTTATGATACATAGACAATTATACTTATCTTAAACTAGCATACTGTGTGCAAAGGTCTGTCTTAGGAGTGTTTAAGTAAGCAATATGGCACAACAGGGTGTTGGTTATGCTGGGATAAATGCACACCTGGGGCCGTAGTGAGGCATGGTTACAAACTACTGGGGGATAAGGGGGACCCAGTCCCCCGGTGACATTGCGGCGATATGAAAGGCTTAATATATCCATGCCCCCCCCCCAACTTTTCAGCTGTGGTTGCACCCATGAAGTGAGACATGAGCTTTAAAAATGATTCCTTATAAAGAAAATAGGTCCTCTACTGGTTGACTGTGACTGGGGTGGCCAGGAACGAAACAAAAAGAGAATGTTTGCTAGATGAAGATATTACATTTTTAGACTAACGAAAAGTTAATGATTTAAGCTATGGATGCCTATAGTACTACTTTTTCTTGAGGTATGTTATACAATGTAGGTTGGAGCACCTTTTGTAGGGATCTGATTCCTATTAGCAATGCAAGTAATAAAACTGCAGAGGTTTGAGTAAACTGTAAAGTGCTAATTAATATCAAAGCAGTAGGAGTAAGGCCACTATTTACATTCCAGCTGGTGTCACAGTATAAACTCTCAGTAGGGGAGTCTAAAGTGTGGCCAGTAGTCAGAGTAATGCAGCCTACCTAGCTTACATTTTGTATAGTTAGTAGGCTAGTACTAGTTTAGTGGAATCGGATCTTTTTTTTCTATTTAATGTTATTTACGTTATTTGCCATCAGTTTTACTGTGAGGTTGGGCTGCTGTCTTGGCCAGGAGTATCTTTACATGGAGCAAGGTATACAGAGCAAGCAGCTTGGTAAGTGAGCATGGGGTGGGATGTGCAAGGGAGCATATTTTCTTATCCAGGACTGTATCAAGAGTGGTCAGTTTTGGCAAATAGAAATATATATATATATGTTGCACAAACAATGTTGGCTGGGGTTTAATTCCCGAGAGAGGGACTGAGCGAGGCGGCCTCCAAGAAAAAAAAAAGTGTCAGACAAGGTTGTTTTCCCCACTTGCAATGCTGGTACATGGATTGCTTCAGTACACAGGCAGGGAGCACTGGTACTTTTTTTACTGTTATATATCAAGAAAAACAAGTATGGCTACTAAGGTGTGTTAGCCGATCGTATTGTAGGAATGTTTCTACCGATTTTATAACAAGGAGTAAAAGTTCTATATTGTACAATGGCAAGAAAATTTCCTGGACTCTGACTGGTCAGTGTGTGCTTGTCACAGTGAGGTTATCTCAGCATAACCTCACATCGTCAAGTCAAACATACAGATGATAGCATGCCAGATTGAATAACAAGCCACAGCTTCTCTTACCAACAGAGCTTGATGCTTTGCAATTATAGTATAGAAGCAAAAGCTTAGTTTCATATAAAAATCTTATTTACTTATATTGTGGGTGGCAAAAAATTTTGTCATAGCTAAAACATTCGTAGTTAGGCAGAGAACAAGTGCCAGAACCTCTCCTTTATAGTGTGGGAACATCTCTTTTATAGTATCAGTTTTACAGTTTTATTTTTTATGAGGAAACACACCACATATGACTGCACTGCATCATGGATATACAAATACCCAATTCCCTGGTGTTGCATAACACACTACAGTGATAAAAGACAATTGATTATTTACATACCCATGATACGGTGCTTTCACATGGGGAGAGTTTCCTCAAAAAAAAATTTAATTAAAAAATAAAACTGTACAACTAATACTATAAAATAGATGTCCCTACACATAAAAGGGATGTTCCAACACTTGTTCTTTGCCTAATAGCCATCTACATGGGCTCATCTGTGCCCCCACAATATGTGGGTTGTGCTGGGATAACCTCACTTCTGGGGGTGTTGGGTGCATTTGGCCTTTGGCCTCGTGCCCAACCACCCCAGTCATGAGGTTATCCCAGCACAACCCACACCCAGCTGTGCATCATTGTTTAATTGACATCTGTTGTAAAACATTTATCAGATAGTTATTAAAACTGATTTATTGAGGCTGAAACAAAAAAGCTGCGAAGCAGTGCAAATATATAGCACCAAACAAAGACAAAATGAATGATGTTAAGGCTAAGAGGTGATTGCAGGTTTAGTAAGTTTGGTTACATGATCAGAAAGTGTCTTTCTATTGTTGCTTTCTACCAACAACGTAATAGAGACAATAAATATGAAACCAAAATGGAAGCAGTAATAAAGGCTTTACAATTAAAGAATGCCAACCCTAAGTCTTTGTCAAAGGAACTAAAAGGGTTGGGAAAAGAAAATAGGAGTTTTGGTCTACTCCCTTAGGCTGAAGAGGTGGTCTGAATATTCATACTGTGAAAATGCAATTACTAAGAACACTGGCTTTACAGTAATAGCGGGTCATCTGTAACTTTCATGTGGTTCTGCTGACAATATAGGACTACAGCAGAACTGTGTCCTTTTGAAACATTCACTCTCTGAACACCCACACAAAGAAGAGGTTCCAGGAAGATCCTTCTTCTGAAGTTTATTCAAAATAAACAATTAGTTTTTCTTCTGGAAATTACAGTCCTGAAAGGTTCCTCATCTGTCATCCTGTGTTAGTCAGTTTTATTCTTTTTGAATGAGTTAGAAAACCCTAAGAGGCCTGGGTTGCTAACACAGAGACACTGAGAACAGTTGTCAACGGAACATGACATTGCCGAGTAATTGTTTTAAACTCTTTAATGCAGTGAAAATAAACAAATGGTTGGAGTACTTTCAAAGGTTAAATCTCTTGGAATTCCTGTGTATATTCTCCTGGAAATTAGTCTAGGCAGTACCCTCAGCAATTGCTGAACAAGTTAAGCTACAGGATCGAATAATGCCTGATACTAAGTCACAAGGGATTGTGGCTGTGCGGTCACAGGACCACTTAAGAACAGTCATGACTGAGCAGGCATAGTAGGGTTGCTAGCCTTCCCCTCAGAGTCACTAAAACAGTTGCAACCATGAGGGGAAGGAGTGGGATCACTGTACTAATGACCCACAGGGGATACTCAGACCACGGCAACCTTCACAAAGCCTGCTACTGAGTTTGGCAACTTCTGTCTCCCAGCTACAATGCACGACTTGTTTGTATAGCGCCAGCTGGTGGTGGCGCAGTTGGGAGCCTGTTTCCATACCGTTTTGCACTGCCACTGTTTGCAGACTTGTTTTGTGCACACTGTGTACAAATGTCATTTATTTTCTTATTATTCCCCCCCCTCCATTTTCCGCTCTCCCCCACCCCAATAGTGGAGTAACTATGAGTGCAAGCTTCATCCAGGTGAGAGGTAAGGTGAATCTTGCTTTGAAAATCATCATAATCCCATTTTTTTCCATCTTCTGTTTATTCTCTGAAGACTCCTGGGTGGCTCCCTTAGCCTCGTACCACTGGCAACCATCTCTTCCTAGGGCTTACCTTTGGCCTGGTCTCCACTTATTACTCCTCTATCACAGGGTGGAGAGGTAGGGCCATTCTCCCCAAGATACTCATCCAACTCAGCCAGGGTATCTCAGAGTGATGTTGCAGGTCTGTGGGGAGCGGGCAGGGCTTCATGTTGCCCAGGCTCCATTTTTCCTCCCTATATCCCTCCCACCACCCCATGATGGCAAGCGCAGTCTCTGTCAACCTTGACAGCAGCAACGCACTTTGGGCATGCGCCACGCCTCACGAGTGACTCGCTGCGAGGGGGGCAGTGCTGTGCTGGAACCTGTCTCCCTCCCCATCTGACTTGAGCTCCGTTCAGGAGCACTCCCCAACCTGGCTGCCCAATTCTAACAGACTTGGGCTCGCTTCCAAACCTGGGTCGCTGGCATGGAAGTGTAGAGCGCTTCCACAGAGCTATCAGCTGGCTCTTCAGTCCCATTTTTAATATCAGCATCCCTTTAATGTGGAGATAAAGTTAACAGGAGCAGTATACAAGTAATCCCTCCAAGCTGGCTATGGAGCTCAGTTCTTCCTCAGAAAAAAACTAAAATTTCATATCCTAGACCTGGGGTGGGGGGAAGTCACAGCTCCCCAATTTTTTTGCATTAACATAGAAAGTGTGCTTGAAACTCTCTATTCTATAAGTGCCCCCTTCCTATCTTTTTTTCCCAGCATTCTGGCACATTTGTGTCCCTTGATCCTTTGCCAATCAGGTCATTTCTAAAAATACTGACTTCTGAAGGGAGGTTAATAAAAAATACTTCCTGACAGATCGACATCACAGACAACTTCTACATGAATTTTAACTATGTTGTCATTTAGGAAACTCTTTCCCTATCTTATTGTCCTTGTCACAGATCTATTCTTGTGACTGTGGTAATTTTCCATATTTTGGCCCCAACTTTGCAACTAAACCATTTTTTCACACCACCTCATGAGTGTAACGGATGTCATTTTTCAAATCTTGGCCAAAATGTGTTTTCACACTTTGTGGCACAGAATCACCTTTTGGGCATGACTTGAACATTTTCTCCACCCTTGGTCATGAGGTGGGGTCATCAGAAGGCTATGTTGAAAATTTGGGGTAAAAATATTACACAACAAAATTATGAGTATACACTGACATTTTTCAACACACACTCGTAACTGTGGTAATTTTCAGTATTTTGACCCTAGAGTTTTAACAGTCATTTTTCACACCACCCTGTATATGTGACAGTTGTCATGTTTCTTTCATGTTCAGAAGGAGTGGTCGTAAAAAGATTATGTTGAAAATTTGGGGTAAATATGTGAAAAAACAGCTAACTTATGAGGAAACATTGAATTGTTCCAACATCTAGTCGTAACTTTATTTTTGCAGATTTTGGCCACTAGTGTTCAAAATATCCCTTGTGTTACCCCACCTCCTGAACATGACAGGTACCATTTTTTGAAATCCCCTCTGAAACTTGTTTCCACAGTCGCATAGCGAAATCACCTTTTGGATGGGATTTTAAAAATTCCACCTGTCTTGATCATAACGTTGGGTCATAAAAAGACTGTTGGACATTTGGGGTCAAATTGTGGGAGCCCACTTAAAAGTAGATATTGCCTCTCAGCTGGCCTATCCTGGGTAATTACAGTGTAACAATGTGTCAAAGCAGGACACCACAGAAAATGATGCACTACATCTTATCGGCTCTATCCTGGGTAAAGATATAGTAAAAATGTGTATAAGCAAGACCCAGTATGACAGCAAAACCAGTGGCGAAGATTTGGCATTGACAAATACTTGTTTATTCTGTGATGTTCTTGTTTGACTCAAGACCTGTCTTGTAGTTGGGGGGGCCCACATTTTTTGTTCTCTGATGAGCCATATTGGGTGTAAGACCTGTCAGGTAGTTTGGGGGAGGGAGGCAGATTTTTTTATTCCTTGACAGTTTGGGTTGGGCTTGGAATTTGTTAGGTTGTTTAGAGGAGGAGAACCTTTTTTGTTTGTTTGTTTGTTAAATTCCTTGATAGCCTGAGCTGCTCACTGGACCCATCAGGTAGTTGGGTGGAGGAGAAGGAGGGACAGATTTTTAATTTTGTTATTTTCTAACAGATCAAATTGAGCATTTAACTCATTAGGTAGTTGGGGGAGGAGCGCCAGTTTTTGTTGTTGTTATTTCCTGATGAGCCAGGATGGGCACTGGACCCATCAGGTAGCTTGTGGGAGGGGAACAGATTCTGTTTCAGTCCCTGATGGGCCAGGTTCACACTGGACCATTCTGCACAGCAGACCAGGTTAGAGCATGCATGGCAGTGGCAGGAGTAGCAGTCCCAAGCCTCCTGTGCAGTATTTGAGCCCCTCGCTGACGCCTGGGTGGATGGGCATGGGTAGAGCAGTGTTTTACTAGCTTACTTATTCCACCTTTCGCTCACTGCTTTGCTGCTGCTCTTCCTTATCTCCATTTGGATGGGCCAGGTTGGGCACAGAACCCATCAGGTAGTTAGAGGAAGGGGGGTAGATTTTTTTAATTCCCTGACTGACCAGGCTGGGTACCAAACCTGTCAGGTTGTTGGGGGCAGTTTTATTCTCCGATGGAGCAGGTTCAGCACTGGATACATCAGGTTCTTGGGGGGGGGGGGAATGTATTTCTTTTTATTCCCTGACAAGCTTGGTTGCATACTGAGCCCATCAGGTAGTTTGGGCAAGAGGGGGCATCTTTGTTTTTTTGCTCCTTGATGGGCTGGATGGGGTATCGGACCAGTCAGGTAGTTGGAGTGGGGAGAGGGCCAGATTTATTTTTTTGTATCCCTATTGGTCAGGTTGGGCACTGGATCTGTCAGGTTGTTGAGGGAGGAGGACATAATTGTTTTCTTCCCTGATGGGTTGGGGACTAGACCTGTCAGGTAGCTGGGCAAAAGCTCCATCAGGTTGTTGGAGGGGGGCATATTTTTTAATTCCCTGACAGGCAGGGTTGGATATCTGACAAGTTACATAGTTTAGGAGGGGGATTCTTATTATTTTTTTATTCCCTGATGGGTCACACTGGGCATTGGATCTGTCTAGTTGTTTGACCCTGAACTGCTCACTGGACCCATCAGGTAGTTGAGAGAGGGTGACATATTTTATGTATTCCCTCTTGGGCCAAGTTAAAGAGACTTACTAGTCTCAGCCTGTGCACCTGATATATGGGTGCCTTACCTCAGGGAAAACATTTTAATGTGTAACTGCCCCAAAATAATCCTATTGTTAAAATTCAGTATATCTTGTAAAATTAGTTATACTGGGTCCCAAGGACTTTCCGGTCTGATGAGCTGCCCACGCTCCACCCCCTGGCTCAGTCAAGTTATGACACGATGCTAGGGAGAGCATGGGGATGTGCTCCATTATAATCTATGGGCAGCAGCTTTCTGCTCCTTTTTTATATTGTAATGGTCACTTGGTGATGAAACATGGGCACTGGTCGACTAACAAGGGCCTTGTTACTCAACAAATGCCCACATTTCATCACCGAGTGACCATTACAATATTAAAAAAAACAATCGGAAAGCTGCCACCCATAGAGTATAATGGAGAGCATCCAAGTGCTCTCTCTAGCATCGTGTCATAACTTGGCTGAGCGTGGGGGCGGAGCATGGGTGTCTCTTCAGACCAGGAAGTCCTTGGGATCAGGTATAACTAATTTTATAAGGGATATTGCATTTCAACAATAGGATTATTTGGGAGCATGTACACATTAAAATGTATTCCCTGAGTTAAGGCACCTATATATCCGGTGCACAGACACTTTCATTTACTTTGGTGGCTTTCTTTAAGCATTTTTATATAAGCAGGTTCACTTTTTTCTCAGGAAAAATAAAGGTTCGCTTTCCATTCACAAGATTGAACAGACTTGTACTTCCTCTCTGAACTTATTCAATGTCATTGTTGTTATCACAGTGGGGGGCTAGGCTAAGCAACATAAGAACTTTTCAGTGATATCACCTAGGTCAGCTGCACATAAATCAGAGAGCTGCCACTTGCTCAACAGGTGCTCGTGCACGCTCCTTGTTGCAGCCAACAGAAAGTCAGCAAAGCTTTATAGACAACTACAGTGAGCAATGGCAAGGCACAACTCATTCACTAACAGCTATGAAAAAGCATATCCCAGTCCCCAGTGCATTTTGATGGGACAGCTGCAAAACACTTCCTAACTTTGATCCCAATAGGAACTGGTCTGTCATGAAGAAAGAGAGACTACAGATTACATAAAACAGATGAAGTTGTGTCCGAATAATGCATTTTTCAAAGTTTGCTTTGTGGTGTCAGTAGCTCTTTGAGTCATCAGTCGACCAGCATATTGGTTAACTTTTGAATTACTTAGCTTTCACTTTGCTTTGATGCAGGTTTAAATTAAGTACTCTGTGATGGGTTGGACACCTGTCCAGTGGGTGGAATAATCCTGCTAATCCGTTAGGACTCATTCAGATGGAGTTAACTGCCAGACTGCATGACTCGATGGTGTCGAAAGAAACAAATCCCTTCAAACTATGCACCTCAGACAACTATGTCAAAGCTGCCACCAGGAAACAACTTCAGTTGCATCAGTGTTTCTATCATCAATGTTTTGTGCAGCTAAATTATGGGATAAATGCAGTACGTAAAACCTCTGTATAGCTCTGTGTGTGATAGACATTTCACAGCATTTGCAACAATTTGGAAGCCTGTTTTTTTGTTTTAACTGAATAAAGCCATTAATTAAAATTTGTTAATCTCATTTGGGGAATGCTGAGATCGATTGACAGTAACAATGATGGGTATTTATTTATATTAAGCAGGGAACTAGACCCTGTCCTGAACATGCCATGCCAATTTAGAATAGGTAACAGTAGGTTCTACACAGAGGATATCCATTTACTTATACTCATACCTCTCAACTGTCCCTGGTTTTCAGGGATGTCCCTGATTTTGCCTCAAAATTGTCCTCCGTCCCTCGTGAAATATGTGTCTTTGTGACTGAATAGTGGGGATTAAACTAACAAAATAATGTGAAACATTAAAGATTCGGACTTGTTCTTCAAAAAATGCATCTTAACACAAATCCTCTTATTCTAGCAGCATTCTGAATGAATAGTATCAATTCTTAAGATGTGTCCCTGGTTTTGGGTCTTTGTCCCTGATTTTTTTTAAGCCTTGTCCCTGATTCAGGAGGCAAGAGGTTGAGAGATATGCTTATACTTATTGTTTAAAGAGTTCAGTTTTAATAAAGTTCTAATAAGCTGCAAGTTTATCTCATTAACCAGAGGAAAGTTTGAGAACAATAAATTAGGTATAGAGAGTTTACAAATCACAGTATTGTGTTATAGGTGATCCGAGGTATATGTTCAGACCATTTGTGTGTACCTGCTGACTATGTGATGCTTCTGTTTTCCCTGACTCTATGTAACTGCCAAAAGTGTATCATGTTGTAATGTCATATTTCCTGTACCCTCCCAGGTCGTACCTGAAAATAGGCAAATGTCTTGTCTAGTGCACTTACCTGGTTACCAAAAACTAAATAAATAAATAACAGTGGTATAAAAAACGGAGATATCTGATTGGTCAGAGTTCATCCCAGAGGGTTACATTAATCTTTAACAAGTAATTTGCTAGAGCGTTATTACTTGCCCAGAGATCTGGCAAATGAAGGCTGTCCTCAAGAAGGAATTTTAAACAGCTACAAAGGTCTAAAAAGTTTTCACTGGCCACCATTAGCTTCAACGGTAAACACATTTAAAATATTTCTTACAATTTATATAAATCTGTCTTCCTGTATATTTCTGGTGCCATATTTAAATAACCGATATGTTTACCTACCATGGAGTCATGTTTCTCTACTGTTATTAGTTGTTTGATACTAGGATTGGTGTTAATGGCTTGCCTGGGGCACTACTCGATGACAGTACTCAGTCTCTGAATACTGAAATGCTGCCACTCCCCAGTTCTGTCAGTGACAAACATGACAGAGGCTGGTATGGGACACTGGTAAATAAGTGAATAAATTAAGTTATAAAATGGCAAGAAAAAATCTAGGAATTTCATTGGCCAAGAGACATCACCTGACTGTGCATTAAATTTCTGTAAATGCATGGTCAGGTGCCAAATCTTATTTTCCTCCCCAAAAAAACTAATCACCTGGCATCTGCAATCATACCAATATGCACAAAAATGTTTAAAATACTGCGTCAACACCATGTTGAAAATCCTAACTTTTACTACCCCAAAATTAAAAAAAAAAAAATCACTTGTCATTCACTTGCATATGTCTGTAAATAAGTATATTATTCTAAGTCTTCCATGACTTTTCTGACAAATTTATGGTCATTCACACACTTAATCTTCATTTTAATAGGTTTTTAAAACATAAGGCCTCCCCTCCGTGATGCAGGCCTACCATACCTATGAGTAGGGGACAAACTGCAGCATTTAGTGAAGTATGATTGTGCGGCTCACCACAGTCCCCCCCCCCCCATCACTTTTTACACTGCTGCCCACAACAACATACCGCGCACTTTCACTCACTGACAGACAGTGATGACATGTACAGACCTCACTGAAAGGGCCAATACAGTGCATGAGCAGCTGCAGTAGTGGGAACCAGTGTGCAGCAATTTATGTACAGTGGCAGAGCTGAGCCCCCTCGGTCTGATACTGTTGGTGGTGAGGGGGCAGTGTGGGAGAGTAGCTTTTCATGCGTCTCTGCCCATAATCAAAATTGCTATTTTTTCCTGTTGATAGAGCAGTCGATAGGAAGAAGAGCAGGGGTAAATGGAGAAGAAGACAAAGGCAGTAAGGACAGGGATGGGGCAAAAAGAAATAAAACCATAAAAATGGAGGGTAATGAGTATCAATGCCCGTAGTCTAGGTAAAAAGCTCCCCGAAATGGTGGCCTTGATGGAAGAGGGATGCCTGGATATCGTGTCTGTCACAGAAACATGGTACACAGAGAACCATGACTGGAATGTCAACATACCAGGGTACACAATCTACAGGAGGGACCGGGAGGGAAGAAGAGGAGGAGGAGTAGCTCTCTATGTAAGGGAAGAGATCAAAGCAACAGAACTAAAGGGTAAACAGGGAGGAGAGGAGGCACTGTGGGTCACCCTGGAGACTGGAAATGGCTCCACAGTCTGCACAGGGGTTGTATACAGACCCCCGTCTCAGGGGGAGGAAATGGACAAGGAAATGATAGAAGGCATCCTTGGGATGGCAGAGAAAGGGGAGGTTTTTCTGATGGGGGACCTGACTATGCAAGATGTTTACTGGAGCACTTTTGCTGCAGCCACATCCAAGAGCAGGGCCATTCTCGATACCCTACAGGGGGCATGCCTCAGACAGCTAGTTTTGGAACCTACTTGGGAGGGAGCAATCTTAGACCTTGGTACTCTCAAATGGGGACGAAGAGAGGATCTCTGATCTTGAAGTGGGTAGCCATCTGGGAACAAACGACCACCAAACAGTGTGGTTCATGATAAACTTAGCTGTAGAGTCAAGCCATACAAAAGTGAAGGTACTGAAGTTCAGGAGGGCTGATTTTGTCAAAATGGGAGAGTGCCTCAGAAAAGCACTAGCAAACAGGCCAGAAGGAGGGGTGGAACAACAATGGGGAAACATCAGAACTGCCATCACAGAGGCAACAAGCCTTTGTGTGAAGCAAATAAACAAATCAAAATGAAATAAAAAAATGCTGTGGTTCTCAAAAGAAGTGGTGGAGAAGGTAAGAGAGAAAAAGACAGCATTCAGGAAGTATAAGAAAACACAGAAGGAGCAGGACAGAGAACTGCACCAGTTAAAGCAGAAGGAAGCGGGGAAGGCAGTTAGAATAGCAAAGGCCCAAGCCGAGGAAAAGATAGCCAACTTGGTTAAGAAGGGGGATAAAACCTTTTATAGGTACATTAGGGAGCAAAAAAAGACTAAGGCAGGGATACTGAGACCGAATAAAGAGGAAGGTGATTGGGCAGAGAGTAACAGTGAAAAAGCAGGGATACTGAACAAATACTTCTGCTCAGTATTCACAATGGAAAAGCAGGGGAGATACCTAATCCAGTCAATAGAAGTACTCTGGATAGGGGGGTTGATAGTAGTCCTTTCACAGAAGAAAGGGTTCTGAAAGAACTCTTAAAACTGAAGGTGGATAAAGCAATGGGTTCTGATGGGATTCACCCCAGAATTCTAAAAGAACTAAGGGAAGAACTAGTAACACCACTGACTACCCTTTTTAATAAATCATGGGAGGATGGTGTGGTACCTGAGGACTGGAGGAGGGCAGGTGTGATTACCCTTCACAAAAGTGGGAGCAAGACAGAGGCAGGAAACTGCAGACCTGTCAGTTTGACCTCAGTGATAGGGAAAATGATGGAATCACTTCTGAAGAAAAAAATTGTTGAGTACCTAGAGGCCAGTGGGGCACAGGACCTAAGGCAGCATGGATTCACAGTGGGAAGGTCATGTCAGACAAATCTAATTGATTTCTTTGACTGGGTGACCAAAGTAATAGACCAGGGAGGGGTTGTGGACATGGTCTACCTAGACTTCAGCAAGGCATTTCACACAGTCTCGCACACAAGATTAATGAATAAGCCAGCCTGGGAGTGGGTCCCAGGGTGGTAGCCTGGGTAAAATACTGGCTGGACAACAGGACACAGCAGGTAATAGTAAATGGAGTCCACAGTGAAGAAAGGAGGGTTACTAGTGGGGTACCGCAAGGTTCAGTACTGGGACCGGTCCTTTTTAATGTCTTTATAAGTGACATCGCAGAGGGACTGGAAGGGAAAGTATGTCTCTTTGCAGATGACACAAAGATCTTCAACAGGGTTGATACACAAGGTGGGGTGGAAAAGATGAAAAGGGACTTGGCAAGGTTGGAGGAATGGTCAAATGTATGGCAGCTTAGATTCAACGCAAAGAAGTGCAAAGTAATGCACCTGGGAAACAAAAACCCAGGGGAAGAGTACACAATGGGGGGTGAGATACTGACAACAACAAAAATGGAAAGGGACCTGGGGGTAGTCATATCAGACGACTTGAAGTTGGGCCAGCAATGTGAGAAGGCAGTCAGGAGGGCTGGGGGGATACTGGGATGCATAATATTAGGGAGAGGCATCACCAGTAGAAAACAGGAAGTTGTTGGCCATCTGTACAGACAGTTGGTAAGAACACATCTGGAGTACTGTGTACAGTTCTGGAGACCCCGTCTCCGCAAAGACATAGACAGGGTGGAGGCTGTCCAGAGGAGGGCAACCAAAAATGGTGCAGGATAGACTAGGTGGGCCAAGCGGTCCTTATCTGCCATCAAATTCTATGTTTCTCCAGTCCAGTCTGGTCTGGTCCGGGTGGGGGCAACACAGCAGAATAACTCTTTCTGAATGGTTTCTGAATTGCAATTGGCTAAAAAGGAAATGGCTGTTTTTAACCACCTGTTTGATCTGGTCCTACTTGGGGGGGATGGGGAGTGCAGTGTGGTGCAGTGCGGCAGGTCGTCCAGAATGGCTTCAAATGCCATACTAATCCACAGTAGGCAGTAGCCTAAGTAAAAAACTTAACTTTATGCTGCTCCAATTTAAAACTGAAAAAAAAAACAGCAGTCTCTCTCCATCATCATACTTTCTTGTTACATTAGAACATAACAGGGCCATGTACAGCATTATAAAAGCACTGTTTATCCAACTGTTACAATCCCCAGTCATTATTCATTGTAATACTATTAAAATGTTTTTTTATTTAAAAAAAAAAAGTGTATTTTCAGTTTTACCTCAAATGAGCTATTTTATAAGTGTAATAAGACGCTTCAGGGTATGCATTACAGGATTTTAATAAGATTCTCAGTGGTGTAAGGGCACTCAGCCTACAGCCTCATGCCTTTCTATACCCCTGGATCATGCATTAAAATCCTGTATTGCACACCCTGTCATGGCTTATTACATACATATTTTGCATTGATCAGTATGATTGCCAGCTGTCTCCCCCACCTGCACACTGTCATGACAGCACCATTTGCATACCCAAATCAAGTCTGGAGCTACTCACGTCATGTACCGTACGATGGCAGCTCCTCATTTTCCTTGCAAATAGTGGTTGCTGCCATGACAACTGCGATAGGCAGACCTGACTTTGTGACTGATTTGTTTGTTGAATTTTGTTGACCCGGTAAGCCCACTGGGTCTAGAAGTCCCTTTTCAGGGGCGACTGGGGGGGGGGGGAGATACAGATGGTAAGCAACTGAATTTGAACCAGATTAAGCTGTTGGTGGTATTTTTTTTAGTGAATGAGGGAAATTTGGCCAGGACACCGGGGAAATTCCCCTACTCTTTTCGATAAGTGCCATGGGATCTTTAACATCCTCCTGAACTACCACCAGTCCAGGCAGATGGGACCTCGGTTTAACGTCTCATCTGAAAGACGGTTTATAAGTCTCTCTTAAGTCAGCTAAAAAGACAAACTGGCATAAGCTAAAGGAAATAGAACATGATATCATTCCCAAGCTCCATAAACATCACAGTGGTTTCCAGTGCAACCATTAGAGCCCAACGCAGGTAAGCCTTACCTCATGCTGCTCTCTCTCATTCACCAGCCAGTGTCCATGAGCCAGACTTGAAAACAGTGAGGTCATACGGCGGATGGACAACTTTGTGTTTTCAAGGTAAATCAATATTTTTAAACAAAAGCTGAGCATGCTACATATTCAGAACCTGTTTGACATTGCTATAAAATCAATAAGTTACTCCCAGGGGTTACAATAATTATCAGCTAATTACCCACTAGGTGTATGTGGCACTCAGCTGCACCTTGTGCCACATTACACCCTTAGTGGGTGATTAACAGCTGGTTAATGTAACCCCTGGTGGTACCTTGTTGCTTAATTACATCATGGAATTTACAGCAATATTTTATTACATCGAGGAGTCACAGGGTACTTGCAAGGATACAGTCACATCCATATTCGATAGGATCTATTTCACGTTACTTCCAAAAACTCCAATATGTCAGATACGTTAACCATAGAGTCAGGGTGCTTCAGTCTTGATAAGCAAAGGCCTGTAGTATTTCTCTTTATTGTTTTTTTTTTTTTCATGAATAGATTTTTATACATTAGGCACCAACAATATCAAAAATTGGTGTGCAGATTTTTTTAGCTAGAATCATTGCACAGAGAGCTAATTATTTTACATTGTTTCTCCATAGAGCTCTCTTCCCTTGTCCTGAGCACTCTATTGTGTCTAGTGTCGCCCCCACTATACATTTGCTAGCATTTCCTGATGGCGATTGTCATCCTTTTCTTTACCCCTGTACATTTTCAACTACCCCCTGTCATCCAGTGTCACTCCTCCAAGTCCCCTAGCATCGTGCTTAGTGGCATTCCTTTCCTCTCCCTGCCCTCATGCAAACGCCTCCTGTCATCCAATGTCACCTCCTGCCTCTCCCTGTCTCTTTCCAAGCACTGCCTGATGTCCAGTGGCACCCCCTCTCATTACCCGTCTCTTTCACAGTACTCCCTGGCATTCAGCAGCACCCCCCATCATCTCCCTCTCCCCATTCCTTTTCAGGTACTCCGTGCCATCCAGTAGCGTGCCCTCCCTCTACCCACTCCTTTCCAAGTCCTTCCTAGCATCCATGATCCAGTAGTACCCCCTCCTTCTCACTGTCCCCATGCACATTCTCCCTGGTCTCCAGTAGCGCCACAGCTCCTAGAGCACCCCAGCCCCCACCCTGGTCCTGTGATGGTATTTGGCACAAAGCAGCCACTTAACTCTTCATATGGCTGCCATCTGAGTCAGGCAAACTATTATATCAATTTACCAGCACATATATTGATTAAGTAGTTGCAAGATGTTGTATTCAGCATCACACAAATCCTACATTCAGTGAGATACCTTGTAACTACTATAACAATATACCCACTAGAATATATCGATACAGTAGTTTGCACGTGTTAAATGGCAGCCGACCGAGGAGGTGAAAAGAAAGTTAGTGCTGACTGTCATTGTAGGATTGGGCTTGGGGTGTTGGGGTGCTCTGGGGATGGGGGTTCACTAGATACCAGGGAGAACTTGCGTGGGACAGGGAAAGGGAGAGTGTGCCACTGGACACTGTGGAGTCCTTGAAAAGAGAAGTGAAGAGGGAGTAGGGGCTTCAGCAAAAAAAAAAAAAAAGTTGCTTTTTTATTTTAAAAGCAGTGTATTCCAAGAATCAGATATTTATCTGTTGTGGCCTAATGAAGTTAGATGTTCAGATACCGTAGATGGGTGTAATTAGTGAACAATTTGAAATAAAGGACTTGGGAGGCATAATTAAGCAATAGCACACAACAGGGTGCACATGAAAGCATTTTGATGCAAGCTTATGGTTGTGTGAGTCATGTGGCGTAACCAAGTGTCTTTCACCCAAGCATACCTCTCAACCTTTGTCCCCCAAATGTGGAACATTGCCTCTCAAAATGTGGAAAGAATGGGCAAAATGTGGAACACTTAATCAAATCTTTACATTAGAAGCTCACAACACTGTGAAAATGTTTGCATTTATGTTCATAAAGTCTGCTATTAATTAAAATTATATATTTTGCATCATTTACTATGGAGTTTTGCTTTAAAATGTTAACACTGAATGTGGGACAAGTCCTCACAATGTGGAACAGGGAGCTTTTGTGAAGTAAAATGAGGAACGTTCCTCGTAATGTGGTACAGTTGAGAGGTATGCACTCAAGTTCCAGTCTATGCCGTTGTTTAAATTCTTTTATTCGACTGCTGAAGTACTACCCAAATAAATGAGTTTTAGGTGTGAATTTTATTGAAAGCCAAATGTGCTGTATATTGTGTATTAGTCAGGTGGTAAGTTTCCCAGGTTAACCATGGTGGGCCTGGGAGAGGAAAGTTGAAGGCTGGTTTACTAGTTTCAAAGACATTTATAACTCTGAGGGAGGAACTCGTTTCATCTGTGGAAATGAACTGAGTTTAGTCTAAGGGGTCGGTAATCTGGTGGGGAACAGAACGAGGAAGGAAGATATTACTTGAAGTTCTCAGGCTATTATGGGAGGTGGAGAAAGTTAACAGACTTAGCACTGAAGTGGCCAGTCTAGTTCAGAGTGTGTGGATAGTGAGAATGTATTTATTCTGAACTCCAGTGGTAAAAGGTGTTTTTTTGTGTAAGTACTGGTCACCAACAGTATTTCCAATGTGCTGATATAACATTTTACCACTAAACTGTAGCCTAAATTAGTATAGATTTAATTAAATGTGTTTACTGTTTAAAATCTTTATTTTTATGTTTTTCCTGAATACACTGTTTAACCGTGACCACTTTGGAATATAGCTTGTAAATAAATAGTAACTATTTATTATAGTGTCGCAGTAGCAACCCTTTAAATATGGTTATAGGTGCTGTTCTGATTTAAACCACGACTTCTAAATATTAATGCCATGGCAGTCTTTGGGTAAAATTTTCTAAAATTTGACATGCACATTCCTGGGCTGGATCCCTGGACTGTGAAGATTTAGTAATGTTCGACTAGAAGGTTAAGACTTTTATTCTTGCTCACCAATTGTGTAAAAATTGTTGTGAGTTGAAACTTGAATCTTCCAGGTCAGTGAGAGTTTGGCCCAAGGATGGTTATTTGCTGTGTGGTTTTATGGACAACTTTGTAGATTTTAAAATTATTAATAACATTTTTCATTTTTGTGCATGTGCAGTTCTGTCTTTCACAAATTTTTCACACAGTGTTTTTTGCAACAGCGGGAGTTTCCATTTTACTCGAAACCCATTTTTGTGAGATAAGACTTCTGGTTTTGTGAATCTTAGTGGTCAAAAGGTGGGTAAAAGAAGGGAAAACTTTACGTGAAAAACAAAAATGCTTGGAGCTAAAATCTGAAACTTGTGTGGTCGACTGAGTGAGGAGTAATGTTGATTTTTTTTTTGCAATATTGTTGAGTGTCATGAAAACAGAGCTATTTTTGTCACTCATAAACATGTTTTCGTGACTCACAAACCCATTTTTGTGACTCTTAAGCAGTAACAAATGGGGTAAAATAAGAGAAACTGCATCAGAAACAAAAAAAATGCTTGGAGCTGTAGTCTGAAACTTGTGTGGTCTGGAGAGTTGGTTGTAAGGTTGATTCTTCAAGTGCTGTTTTTTTGGAAAATAGTTTTGAAATCATTAAAGCAATTTGGTTGTTCATTGCCACAAAAACAGATCTTGTTTTGTGTCTCATAAACCTGTTTATGTAAGTCACAAACCCATTTTCATGAGATACAGTTTTCGCTTTAGTGGAACTTAGACTGCATATTAGAAAATTAAAGAAGTCTGTCCAGGGCCAAATGTAAAGCAAGCTACAGGTCTGATACAGTGTGTATAATGATGCAGCTGCTTCTGAGTGGCCTACAGGGTGACTTGCAAAGTCCACTACGGGTCTGGTACGGTGTATGTGATGATGCAGCTGCTTCGTGCGTGGACCACAGGCTCCCTAGCTAAATCTCCTACAGGTCTAGCACGTATTATGTGATGACGCAGCTGCTTCATGGGTGGTCCAACTTTGCTACAGGTCTGGTGCAGGGTGTTTGATAATGCAGCTGTTTCGTGAGTGGCCTGCAGTTCCACTACCTAGGTTCGCTACAGGCTGCAAAAGAAAAGGGATCACATGCCGTCACAATAGCCACTTATTTTATCAAACAAAAAATGTGCTCAGGACATCAAACACCCCTATGTAGTGTATCCTTGCAGAGGCTTCCTCAGAGAGTGGTCCAAATAAGTGGGTATTGAGGGGGTGCGTGTGCCCTTTTCTTTTGCAGCCTGTTTGTAGTTGTGGAAGGGCTAAACCTTTGGCTTTGTGGCATACCTGGTTTTACTCTTTTTGGTTGTAAGTTTTCTACAGGCGTGGCACGCTGTATATGATGATGCAGCTGTTTCATGAGTGGCCCACAGGTCCACTAGTTAAGTCCGCTACAGATTTGGCACACCGTTTGTGATAATCTAGCTGCTTCATGAGTGTCCCATCTCCGCTACAGGTCGGTTGCAGGGAGTCTGATGGTGCAGCTGCTTAGTGAGTGGACAGTAGGATCACTCGTAAAATTGGCTACACATCTGGCACACTTGGAAGGATGCAGCTGCAGCTGCAGCTGCTTTGCGTATGACCCACAACTAACATACAGGTTCTAGGATGTGTCTGACAGGGCAGTTGCTTTGTGAAACACCCAACCCAAAGTAAAGTACTCTGGCTCTCTATTTCGAAAAGACAAAAAAATTAAAGGGACACTGTCAACCCCCCTTAGGCCTCAAACTGTTCCTAGTTTAAAAACACATTTTATGATTACTTACATTCTGTAGAATATACTGATGTAGCTGGTAGTTTAATTCTGATTCAATTTTTCTTTTTAAAATTTGAAAAACAGACTGCCTGCCATACTGGTGTTACCACATCAAAATGCGTTTATTTGCATTCCTTAATCAGCTCTTACTGCATCTTTCCTGGACTTAGGAACACGCCCAACACAGTTTAACCATTCAAGATGCAGTAGAAGGGGAGGACACTACAGCATCATGAGTGGCTGCTCTGTTTGGGAGTCTTCCTAATGTGCAAGAAGTATACAGTAAAAGTAGATCAAGGATTTGAAACATAACAAGGTTGAGTATAATTACAGCATTAGCATGTATTTAAATTCTACTAAGAACAGACCGATTAAACGACCAGCAACATCAATGCATTTTAGAGAAGGTAAGCCATCATAAAATATGGGTTTTCAACTGGAAATAGTATGATGGAAAATGGGTTGACAGTGTCCCTTTAATTGCAAAAAACTAAGTCAGTGCACAATTAGGCTGTATAATTAAAGACAAAAGTAAGGAAATGTGAGATTAGGATTTTTATAAGCCTAACTCTGCCCACCCTGATCCACCACCCCTGTGACCTTTACTGAATTAAATGCCAAAGCACGGTATGCCCCCCGTATGGCGACACCAACACAGAGAACTACACTCCTGTCGGCAAAATCGACACTTTGCCGACAGGTTGCTTGATGGTGTGCCTGAGACAGGGGCATGCTGTCTCCCAGTAATGCACCCCGCCCCGAGTTAACTCCGACTGGAGTTAACAATCCTTTAGTTGGGGGATGCGAAAAACAGGACCGGAAGTCTGCAAGGAATCATGCTGACTGTGATTTGCGGTCGACATGATTCCTGTCACTGTAACACCGATCGACATTAGAGATATTGAACCAGCATGGTAGAGACCCAAAGCACAAGTCAGGTTTCATACATACATACAGTTTAACTTCTCTAGAAATATACAACATAGAACAAGGAATGCAGTTACACCCCCATGATGAACGCTGCAGCCATATGTTGTGAGACACAATGCTACAAGATACAGACCTGGGAGAATGTGTGTGACATTGCTACTGCTTTGTAAGTGGCCCATAGAGCCAATCGTGGAGTCCTCTACTGGTCTGGCACATTGTCTGTGATGATGCAGCTGCTCTGCGAGTGGCTGCAAAGTCTGCTACGGGTCTGGGGCAATGAGTGTGATGAGGTACAGTAGCTGCTTTGCAAGTGGCATGCAGCGCCACTTGCGAAGGTTGCTACCAGTCTGAGGCAGTGATGCAGTGGCTTTGCCCACTACTAGTCAGGAGAAATGTGTGTGTTGGTGAAGCTGCTTAGTGCTTCTCAAGCAGCAAGCACACCACCTCAGGCCTGTATCCTGCGGCCTTGTGGCTCACAACATATGAGTGCAGTGTTCTTTATGAAATGTAACTGTATTCCTTGTACTATGTTATTTAGATTATGATGATGTTAAAACAGAAGTATGAAGCCTGGGTTGTGCTTTGTTATTCAGTTTGGTGGGATTCTCGGAAGTGGTGGATGAGGATGAGTGGAGTTCAGATTCAAAACACCCTGTTATATCTCCTTTTATCACTAGTATACTATAATAAACATAACTTGTAGATAAACATACTTTTTTGCAGTAACTTAAGATATACATTACTGGCTGTGCATTGTGGAAGGGGTATTTTGCAGATCTCTGAGGTATCTTCCTATTGAAGTGACATGTTATCATATAGTAGCTAATCTGAGCTACGTAATCTTTCCTGATACTGGGAAGCAATAAGATAAAGACTGGAAAACAAGACCACGCTCCACCGAAGCTCGAGCAGTCAGCCTTTGCTTCATCTAAGGTGAGTGGTGACTGGGCTCACGGGTCCAGGTGTCAGAAGCTTGCCAGCTATGCAAAGGAGTGAGTGAGGGTGCAGGACAAAGAAAGGTGGAGGTCTGTGACAAGTTGGTGCAAAAGGGCCCTGGTGGGGTTGAGAACATGCGGTCTGTGATAGCACTTAAAAATGGTTCACTTTATAAACAGTTTTTTCACTGTAAAACAAGATCCAGCACCTGACTTTTTGATTTTGCTACACAGCAACGTGACATGTTTCAGCCAGTCATGGTAATGGATTTTTCTGTGTCATTTCAATGGCACATTTATAAAGGAGGCAGGTCCGGCACTGTTTTTTTAACAGTGGGTAGTTTCACCCATCTTAAGCAGTATTGGCACTCACAGTAGGATTGGAAGTTCACATGGGGTAATACTAAACATACCAAACCTAGAACAAGACTAAAACTGTTGGTGACAAAACTTTCCTTGTAACTGCCACCTGCTGTTGGAGTTCCCTGCCTTTGCCTGTCTGTTTAGTGTCCTCTGTGAAGGAGACTGTACAACCTTCACCCGGGACCCCTTTCCACTAAGGTACTAGCAGGGAAATGGGTGAATTGACACCCAGCCCTGCTACTTTCTAGTCTGGCCCTTTAAAGACATACAGAGGCTTGGAAATCACTGTTGGGGAGGGGCACAAAAGATCCTCACCTGGGAGACCTAAAGAGAAAAGTAGAAAAAGCAGGGAGGATAATTGGGGTGAGAGAGAGAGAGCAAGGCTGCTGTGAACTAGTGAGCTGAATCAAGTGGGAAGGTATTTTGTTCTGTATTTACTCTGCTAAAGTAAGCCACTTGGTCCCTTATTTGGTGCTGAAGTAAAGCAACTTCTTGTTTCGTTGAACTTTACCCGGAGCGTTGTTTTTTATTTCTGTCTGAATTTTTATTTTTAGGGTTGCATTTATAAGTTTACTTTGCTATGCTACATTAGTCTGATTCTTCCCATTTCCACCAAAAAAAAATCACAGCTTGTATTGTATCAGTCTCAAATTGTCCAAAGGAATGTATTTATAGATATTGTTCCAAATCTTTGTCCAATCATGAGAGCTGTTATCCAGTTCCTGTATCCAGTATGACAGTTGAACTGAGTTATTAGAAAATATGATAAACAGAAACCTAGAAGTTGATGGCAGAAGGAGACCACTAGGTCAATCTTGTCTACCCATTTGTTTTAGACCTATTTTGACACTCTAGTTGCCCTTTGTAGTTAGGGCAACTAGAGTGCCAGTGTTTATTTGGTGAAAAAATATTAATCCATTCCAACTTTGTAAATATTAACAAAAGGATGTAGCTTAATCAGGGTCACTGGTTTACCGGGATTGAGAAAGAGCATATTCCGTTTTGCACATTGTGAAAAACGGTATTGTCACTGGTGTCTGCTAAGCCAAAATCCGGTTTTACCGGTATTTGGTTCTGTGTACTTTATTTAGCAATTTTTAACTCTGCTAACATGCATTTTAGCAATTTTGACCTCCACTATTGCACGTCCTTCCATCCTTGTACCAATTTAAAGTTATTTTGGGTACAAGATGTGATGGCAGCAGCAGCACTACAGTCCCCATCCCTAAGGTGTGATGGTAAGCAGCACTACAGCCCCATCCCTCAGGTGCGATGGCAGCACCAACAGTACTACGGCCCCCATCCCTCTGGTGTGATGGCAGCAGCCACAGCACTACAACCTCCCTCCCTCAGGTGTGACAGAAGCAGTACTGCAGCCCCATCCCTTAGGTGTGATGGCAGCAGTACTACATTCCCCATCCACCAGTGGTGATGGCAGAAGCACTACAGCCCCCACCCCTTCGGTGTGATGGCAGTAGCAACAATGCAGTCCACATCCCTCTGGGGTGATGGCAGTAGTGACAGCTCTATGATCCCCTTTCTTCTACACTCACAACCCACATGCACAAGTTACAGATGACTTAGTCTCTTTGCTTGTTAGAACTCAGGTGTGAATTAATCTGAACCATCACTGCTAAGGTGGACTAACTTGGTTCTTTTCTATCTATAATTTAACTACCTAAATTGGATTTCTGCCTCTGACACCGCTGACCAGGGTTAGGAAACAGACTTGGGTGTTGGAGGGCCAGCTGGTGGGTGAAGGCTTGAGTATTCAACGACCCTCACCTTCTCCTGGGAGGGAGGGTGGGTTCATGGCTCAGAATTTGCTGGCCCCTGGTGGAGGCCTGAGGCATGACAACACATCGGCCCTCACTGCGGGAGGGAGCGTGACAGATGTCGGCTTGTTCCTTGACATCATGTGGCCTGTCACGCTCCAAAGAAAATGGGAAAACACCCGCTGGCCAACTGAAGGATGACTGCTGGTCCCTCCATAAGCCCGAAGCCCCAGACATGTATCCGTTCTGACCCCTGCCATGCCCAGAATGCACAGGAAGCTCTTTGGGGCAATTCTCCTCCCCTGGTAGCCTCCCACAGGAGAAGGGTCCCACTCAATGAAGGGTTACTTTGGATTACCTGGTAGCACAGCAGTAAGGGGCAGTGGATAGTGGTCAGGACTCAGCAGCGGTGGTAGGGGGCCTTGGCAGGCTTGAAGGAGTGGATGGCCAGGGGGTAGGAGGAGCAAAAAAAAATGGCTTGAATTTGCTTCTTTGAAATAAAGTGTCTTCACCTGAAAAATCCACAAGTGATTAGTGGAGGACCTTCAAATGGATTCATGCATCTCCCTGACATGTGGATGCTTTTTTTTTTTACTAGGTGTCTATGAAAAGGGTGCCTCCCAGTTTTTATGTCTGAGCTCAGATGTGAACTGAGCACCACTCTGCCCACCAGCATCATACAGCCCCTTGGGTCTTACCTTCTGTGTGTTATTGAATGTGCTTTCAAAATCCACTGGCCACACATAAGTACACTTAAACACTTAATATTTGCTTTTTGTTGAAGCAGTCTATCAGAAAACTTTTTGTTGTCACCGAGACTGAAACAGCAGGTGGGAGAAAAGGTGTAAATGATCCGGTTCACCTCAATGGGGTGCTGACTGTGAAGTCTTTTCATAAGTAGTAAGGCATTTTTTTCCTTGTGGACATACTTTCATTCAGACTAGTTTTCATTCAAACAACTCAAGA
Organism: Neoceratodus forsteri; assembly: GCA_016271365.2. Taxonomy (NCBI): domain Eukaryota; kingdom Metazoa; phylum Chordata; order Ceratodontiformes; family Ceratodontidae; genus Neoceratodus; species Neoceratodus forsteri. Next base: position 360,786,230 of record JADMNL010000024.1, read on the forward strand.
TTTTGGATGGCCCTGCTGATTATAAACTTGAATAAGCTAATTGGTAACAGTGATCCTGCATTTAGCAATCTACAACCTAGATGCTCATACGCAAAGAATACAATAAAAACCTGACTAAAATCTAAAAACAAGCTTATAAAACACATAACATCTATCTGAACATTTATCTTTACCTATACAAAATCATTGCAGCCCGAGTAAAACTCAGCTAAATTACATGGTACCCTGACTACTATTCTATGATGTAGTAAACATACTGTATATTGGTATTTTTTTTTATATTCTTTGTAAACCAGGTAAGGCCCACTAGGCAGAACTGCCTGTTTTCAGGCGTGACCTAGAAGCACTGGGGAGATTAAGTGACTTGCTTGGAGTCACACAGTATGTAAGTGGAGGTGGTGGGAATCAAACCCAGGTCTGCTGTATGTACCCAATTCAATCACTGTATGTTACTCTAACCATTAGGCTATACTGCCAGCCATAATAACACCCATATATAATGTTTTAATATATGATTTTAATAATAGTGCACAGTACCTACAGTACAAATTATGAACATGAAACACTTTATAACATTTTACTAAAACTGAACTATTTGCCACTCCATCTGCTTATTTTTTCTCACACCAAAGTCGGTGACTAGTTGACAGAGCACTGTAAATAGCTTTTGATCAGGCTTCATTATATTTAATATTGATTTTCTGTGGCTCACTAAATAGAATCCAGCACTGTATGAGGCAGATGAGGCAACACATCTTATCCATTTAGGATTCATGTTAGAAACAGAAGTTTTTCTTCATATTTAAAACATATTCAAGTGTCAGTGTATTCATTTGGTAGTTTATGCTGACTAATATATGCTGTAGAAAACAGTAAAGGATTTATTGTGAAGCACTCGGGCTCTATAGTAGAACTCCCACAATTTCCTAGCCAGTTGTGCAAAAAATCTCTGTAATTTCAGGTTACTTTTCTTGCAATTTTCCAGTGGCCCTGCCCATGCGTGTTGATACTTGTATTTTTTTTTTTTGTATCATACAGTGTAATTTAAATAGTAAAAGACTCTTAGGCAAATACTACATGTAAACTGTGGGTTCAGGAAGGAAAGCAGTTCTCAGGTGATGGAGATGTTGGTGGGAAGCATGGGTGGTTAAACTGAATGGCTGATGTAACAAAGCAGCGTGGGTGATTTCCATACTGACTCTATACGCAGCAAAGCAGAAAGAATGCAAAGCACAGCAGCATTCACTTTAAGATGCTGAAATCTGGGTCAGCCCACTGGCGCTGCGGTAGCACTACTGCTTGTAATGCCAGCGACCCAGGGTTGGAAGCGAACTCTGGTTGCTGGAGATCTGGCCAGGGGAGTAGGATTAAGCACCCAGGGGACTGCTCTCCTCCTCCTCCAGGGAGGGTGGGCTGCAGGTCCTGCTACTATATCACCACCTGTGTGACCACAGGTGGTGGTGCAATGGTGCTGCAGAGTGATCAGAAGGGGAGGACGCTAGCCAGGATCTAGAGCACTGGCATGTCTCTATGTGACCTACCTCCTTGGATCTCCTCTAGTGCCAGTGCCCTCAGGGACAGAGACCAGAAAACCAGGAACAATCACCCCACATCGACCACTGGTAGAAGTGACCCAGCTGCCCCAGACTTCATAACCAGGCTCCATGAGGGACCCACTGGGCTGCCCGACACACACTAAGGGAGTGTGGAGGGATGACCTGGTATCCCCTCCCTTCCCACCTGGGGGGTACAACCCAGGCATGATGGGGTTAGGCCCACTGGAGCTCCCGAGCATTACCTGGGGTGAAGCTAGAGGATACCCAGCCTAGGGATCTCTGAAAAGTGAAGACTGATGCTGTGAGAAGGGGGCATAGAAAGAAAAAATAAAAAAAAAAAAATTAAAAAGATGCTGAAATCTTAGAGATCCTGTGCAGTGACACGTAATTTCTGTGCGGCACCGGTACAAGAATTCAAAATCCGCAAACCAAGCAGGATTCCGTGACTGTTACCGGTAAAAATGGAAAACCAGGGTCCCTGAGGTTAATGCTAGCCTGAATATAATTTCCTGATGGTCCTTAGTCTAGGGAAATGGGCCAAAGTGTGAAACAAGGGCAAGTTTTAATGCAAAAAGATTTATAACATGCTTTTTACTCATGTTCAGTTTTATCAATATTTCATTAAAAGGTAAAAGAAACCCATCTTTACGTAGAGAAGCTACAGTTAAAACCCTGGCTTCCAGAAGCCACACATTTTTAAAATGTCCCCATTAAGTTTGAAATTACAGTTATTTATAAGAAGTTGATTTATATCCTTAAAGAAATGCAAGCCAAAACATTTACCTATTTATGTACTGTACTTTAGAGGAAATTGCTATAACCCCATTTTTTAGTGCAGGAGGTAAATTAGATATTTTCATATATAGCATGGCCAGGGGAGAAGACTTGCTTAAAGAGAAAGAGTTCTATATTTAGCCAAATTGGTTTATAGCTGGTTTGATTTAAATCATGAGAGATCCATTTAAGATATTTATTAATGTAAGAAGACATGTAGTAAAGAATAAAGTTAGGAATTTTAATGCCACCCCAAGATTTGGGGAGTGTTAACTTATTTAAAGCAATTCTAGCCATTTTTTTTCTCCATAAAAACTCATTTTTCTAGGATCGTGGATATGTTGTTCTATCCACACTGTTTGGCATATCCTTTCCCTTTAAGAATCTTGCCGAAAGGTCTTTAAGCTGGCTCCTCCCACCCACCTGGGTGGTATATCCCTCAGCTCTGCCTGTTGATGCCACATCTTCCTTTCCGCCGGAAGATTTAGGTTCCCATCTTACCACTCACAGGTTATTGTAGGCCCTGGCGCGTAAATCTATGGGTTTACTTAAACTTCGACTCATTAGAGTTTCTCCTAATCGCTTTGCAATCTCGACTGTAATGGAGGATAAGTTCTCGCCCAGTCTCCGCTGCTGCCCGTGCAAGCAAAAGATGTCTCGCGCCAACCCACATGCCTCATGCGTGTACTGCATTGATGTCAGCCGTGGCACCCCGGCTTGAGAAATGTGTTGTGCATTTCACCCAAATGTCTTAGACGATCATCTCGTACGATTACAACTGGGCAGACTGGAGAAACGGAATCCACCGGTCAAATCTAAAGAAGCCCATTGGGTGGTCTCTGTGGCTGCAGGATCCATTGAGCAGCTCAAACAGATGAAGACCTTCGAAGAGGAGGCAGATCGGTCCTCTTCTTTGTCCATCTTCGTCCCACTCAATTTGGGCTCCACCTTCTCAGGCTCCTTTCAGGAGTTGTGCCAGTCCCTCCCCACCAAGGGAGAGGGACCCTTGGGCACGCATGTCACTCCGTCCCGTAAAAAGGACAAGGAGCCTAGGAAACTTCGTCTCTGATGATGTTATTGGGATCGTGAGATATCTCGGTCCCAAGAATCTGCTATCTCGACTTCAGTCGAGGTTGCGACCTCGGCCGCTAGCTTTACGGTACCCCCGTCAGGCCAGCTGGCTAAGACAGCAGGATGACGATCTGGTCGAGATTATTCTTGACCCCGTTGATTCGTCATTGCCCGATGAGGCCAACAACTCTTTAGTCAGGACCCCAGTCCTGCAGGATCCCACTGAGGAGGAGACCCAGCCAGCTGGGAACCCCCTCGTGGTCCCAGTCCCTGACAGGAACAGCCGCAGTTCTGCCCAACTCCTTCTGAACAACCCTGTCGGTCTCCCCTATGGTCCAAGTCGAGGTCTCGGACACCTTCGACCGACAAGCCGAAGAAGACACATAAGCGCTGTAAGAAGCGGTGCCACCGCCACTCTTCCTCGTCCTCCTCGGACGAGGAGAGGCTTCGACAGAAACTCCATCGACGCTACGAGAACTTAATGTGGCAGCAGCTGATTATGTCCAGCCAGAAATTGGCCCCAGCTTCTACCTGTGCCATTACTTAGTTGTCGCCCTCTAGACTAACACTGACTCCTCGGGAGCTGGTCCACAGCATTCCTCCACCTGTGGAGCCAGTCAAGACCATTCCGGCTCGGCCAAAACTGGCCTTTCCACCAATCCTGGTGGAGTCACTACCTAAACAGCCTCCTTCGAGGGCTCCTTCTAAGGAGTCTTGGCCTGTTTCGGGCCTTCTGCGTAGACTTTCAGTCACCCTCACTCCCGACCATCCTAGGTGGGTGAAGGGAGACTCCAGTGGCCGCTGATCTATCTGGACTTCTTGGAGTCCAAGGACTCTAGCCTGCTTTCTTGCCTCCTTAATTAGGAATCTGTTGGGAGTCTGTCGACGGAGGATGGTTCCTCTTCCTTTATGGGTATCCTCCATCTCTTCTCCGAATTCATGGGGATGCCTTTAGATCCCATTCAGAAATGGACCAAATATCAGCTCACTGACATTCTCAAATGAGGGGATTCACCGACAGAGGCCTTCCCAGTGGCCGAGGCTATTGTCGGTCCAACTTTGGAGCTGTGGCAGCACCCTGCCTCTTGCCCCGCGTCCTCAGCCTGAATGACATGCAGATACACGGTGCTTATCGAGTTTCTTTTGGGATTCACACAGCACCCCTCTGCCGAGGGCTTGGTGACCAAATCTGTGTTCAGGCGCTTGGGTAATTCGGGAGACATCGATAGACCCCCGGACAGAGTCCAAAAAAACTGGACCATTCTGCCCCGAAAATCTATGCTGCCTCTTCGCTGGGCCTTCATCAGGCAAGCTCGGCCATCATCATGGCACACTTCTCCCATGCCCTCTTGGGCTCTCTTGTTGAGGTTCTACCTCACCTCCCCCAAAGACCTCCAGACCACTGTCAAGCAGGTCCGTAACCAGGGTTGGGCTGTTGCAAAACAGCAACTCTAGATGTCCTTGGACCTCGGGGACTCCCGCGCCTGCTTGGTGGTGGCCGTGGTTGCCATGCACCGCAGGGCTTGGTTGAGGGTCTCCACCTTCATGGCGGACACCCAACACAAGCTGATGGACGTCCCTTTCCTGGGTACCAGTCTTTTCAACGCAGGTGTGGATGGTCACCTCCAACTCATCGAGAAGTCCGTGCCACCTTGGACTCTATGACCTAAGTGCAGAAGGAACTCCAAGGTTTCAAAAAGCAGCAGAAGAAGCCTTTTTGGCATTCTGCCCCTGCGGCCAAGCAGCCCCATTTCCGATCTGGGAAGCAACAGCAGGCACAATCTTGGTGCCCTCGGCCCAAGTTCAGGACCTCGGCAGCCCATAAACCTGGAGGATGGGGTTCAGATGGTCCCCAAACCGGATCCTCTTCCTCCAAGCCTACTCAGTGATGGGATGTGGGTGGCCACCCCCATACCTGCTACACCAGCTCTGGGTCCTCCCATGGGAGGCTGACTCTGCGGCTTCCTTTCTGTCTAGTCCACTGTTACCATGGGCAGGTGGGTTTTAGAAGTGGTCGGCCAGGGACTGCCTCTGGAATTAGAGTAGTACCCACCAAGCAGAGCCCGCGCCCTATGGGAGGAAATGGTGTCCATACACATTCAGTCGGCTCTCCGAGATGACATCGCCCAACTCCTCCGCAAGGAGGTGGTGGCCAGAATTGCGGACCCTGGTCAACCCAGGGTTCATTTCCATGTACTTCCTGGTCTGGAAACTGACAAGGGGGCTGGCGTTCTAGATCTGCATGACCTGAACTAATTTCTCAGGTCACACACATTCAGGATGGTAACTCTGTCCCAGATCATACCATCCCTCAAGCAGAACATGTGGTTTTGCTATCTGGATGTCCAGGATGCGTTCTTTTACATCCCAATGTGTCTGTCTCACCGAAGGTTCCTCCATTTTCAGGCAGAGGGAGCCCTTCTCGAGTTCTGATCCATGCCGTTTGGCCTGTCATCGGCCCCCCGGGTCTTCACCAAATGCATTGCAGTGGCGGCTGCCTATCTTCGGCGTCGAGGGGTCAGGGTGTACCCTTATCTTGACAACTGGCTCATAGCGGGTTCCTCCAGACAGGAGGTGCAGTGGTCCAGGGATCTGGCCCTCCAGGCCTGCATCGATCTTGGTCTCCTGGTCAATGAGACCAATTCAGAACTCATACCTTCACAGGTGATCTGCTTCATTGGGGCAGAGCTCAACTCTTGCCAAGCCAGAACCAGGCTCTTGATGGACAGGGTGGAGGTTCTCTCCTCCTTTGCCCAATCATTTCTGGTTGGGCACTTGTGCCTTGCTTTTGACTTTCTGTGCCTTCTGGGGTACATGGCAGCCTGCGCCACCATGGTCCAATGGGCCTGGTGACATATGCCCCCCCTTCAATGGGAGCTGGCCAGCCAGTGGACTCAGTGACATGGTCATTTGATCAGCTGGTCACAGTGACCCAGAAGATGTGGGATGCTGTCCACTGGTGGACCATCCTACCACATTTGCAGGAAGGGATCCCATTTGTCCATCCCGAGCCAATGGTCATTCTTATGACCTATGCCTCTCTCACGGGCTGGGGTGACCACATGGGGAATCACAGAGCCCATGGGTTCTGGACCCCCGAGGAATCCCGATGTCATATCAACCTGCTGGAGCTCAGAGCAGTCCGACTGGCACTGTCAGCATTTGCTCCACTCCTTCGGGATCAAGTGGTGCAAGTCCAGACGGACAATACCACGACCATGTACTATCTCTACAAGGAGGGCGGCACTCCCAGCCTCTATGCAGGGAAACACTCTGCATCTGGACCCTCGTGAGCTGACTGGAGGCAGATCTCCTAGCCATCCATGTGGCAGGAGCCTCAAACCAACTAGTGGATGCTCTCAGTCGTGTGGGTGAGACATCCCATGAGTGGTCTCTCTATCCAGGGTAGTACACAGCTTGTTCTCCCACTGGGGCAAATCTCAGGTGGATCTGTTCGCCACCAGGGAGAATGTGACGCTGAGGCTGTTTCACGCCCATCACACTCAGTGGGGCTCGCTGCAGGGGGATGCCTTCTTGAGGCTGTGAACACCAGGCCTCTTCTATGCCTTCCCTTGTTTCACAAGGTGATCCTCAAGGTCAGGAGGGACAAGGCACAGGTGATCCTAGTAGCCCCAGACTGGCCTTTACCAGTTCTTGTATCCAGATCGCCTCAGCCTCGACTCCAGGCCCCCGAGGCATCTGCCAATGTGCCCGGACCTGATATCAGTCAGTCAGGGGGAGGTATGCCATCCGGACCTTCAGTACTTGCACCCGACAGCCTGGTTCCTGAGCGGCTAGAGTTCCGGGCTTTGGGTCTCTCTGAGGATGTACTCACAGTCATGGAAGCATCCAGAAAAGTCAACCAGGAAGTGCTACGCCTTCAAATGGAAAAGGTTTTCCATTTGGTGTCGGGGCAAGAGCTTAGACCCTTTGTCCTGCCTGGTGGCTAGTATCCTCGACTACCTTTGGCCTCTGTACAAAGGGGGGTTTTTTGGTCTACAACCCTTAAGGTGCACCTGGCAGCCATCTCTGCTTGCCGGACGTGGGCCGGTCAGCAGGCGGTGGCACAGAAGAAGGTGGTCAGGTGCTTCTGTAAAGGCCTTGACCATATTTCCCTTCCAGTGCGTTAACCACCCCCACTGTGGGATCTACCGCTGGTACTGGCAAAGCTCATGGGCAAGCCATTCAAACCGATGCACAGGTGTGAGATGTCACATTTGTTGTGGTAGACTGCCTTCTTGGTGGCTATCATGCCAGCCAGAAGGACTGGGGAACTACAAGCACTCTCTGTTGAGTCTCCCTATCTGGTCTTCCGCAGGGAGAAGGTTGTCCTGCATCCCCACCCAAGTTCCTTCCGAAGGTGGTGTCAGAGTTTCACCTTAACCAGGTGTTGACTCTGCCGGTGTTCTACCCCACCCACACCTCGAAGGCTGAGTACAAGCTCCATACCTTGGACCTGAGACAAGCGCTCTATTACTATAAGGAGCAGATGGCTGAAGTTTGGGGAGAGGTTCGCCAGCTGTTTGTCACCTACACTGAAGCCACACCCGGCAGACCTGCAGCAAAGCGGACAATTGGCAGATGGATTACATCCTGCATTGATCTCTGCTACCGGTTGGTGGGTAAGGAGCTTCCCGTAGGGATAAATGCTCACTCCACCCATCATACTGCTGCATTGATGGCTGCTTCCAGGGATATCCCTAAACAGGAAATCTGCAGGGCTGCTACCTGGAAGTCATCAAACACCTTCATTACCCACTACCACATCGACCTAGAGTCACGCCGGGATGCTGGTTTTGTGACCTCAGTTCTCCAGTCTCTGTTCCCCAAGTAAGTATCGAGGGGGTGTGCGCCTTGCCTCCCTCCTCCCAGAGAACTGCTTGGAGTCTGTCAAACAGTGTGGGTAGAACAACATATCCACTATCCTAGAAAAACAGGTTACTCACCTGTAGCAGTAGATCTTCTATGGACAGGTCTCTTGCAGTAGGTTATTACTCTTGGGAGTCTGCTAGGTTGAGCTGTCACATAGTAGCTTCTTTCAGCAGTCTTCTATATAGGGCTGCTCCCCATGCATCACTTCCTCTGGCTGTGTATAAAAGGGGGAGGCCCCAGGTACGCACTGTTCATTTTCCCACCGGCTCCAGCCCACATGGCAGCTAGCTCGATCTTCTGTGTTACAGTCTTCAACGTGAACCCAATATTTCTACTCTGTGCTGGGCCTGTGGAAGACTCCCAGGCTCTGGCTCTTCTACTTCCAGAACCCGGGCCTGTGAATCACTCACAGCAACCACGACTCCTGCCTCTGGTCCTGGGCCTGGGCCTGTGTACTACTCCCAGGCTCCAGCTCTTCTGCTTCTACTTGGCCGGGCCTGTGCTTCTCACAGTACCTCTGGCTCTCCTTGTTTCAGTGAGCCTGTGTTCACTTACAGCACCCCCGCTACTCCTTGACCCAAGCTCTCTTGCTGGGTCAGGGACTCCATCCATGGCTGACAAGGCTACCTTCCCGGGACAGACCTCGGGGACCCGTGTTAAGGGTCCCCAGCCCAAGACTCTCATTCCCGGCATCTGAGGCAGCAGGACTCGCACTCCTCCATCATTGACAGGGCCTTCGTACTCTTGTGCCATCGCTGGGGGCTATCCCCCCCATCGACGGGGCATTCATCGTTGTCGGGGCAGCTCCCCCCGTCGACGCAGCCTTCGTTGCTCTCCTCATCATCGACAGGTCATTCCCCATCGTGGAGCACTCTCTGGGATGTTTCCCATCGATGGGCACTGTTTCCCTGTCGATGGAATGATCCTCATTGATGGGGAGGCTTCCCCCGTCGATGGAGCATGTTGTTTTCTCTCCCTTGTCGACAGGAGCTCTTCCCCATTGACGGGGCATGCTCTTGCTTTCCTCTCACTGAAGGAGGCTTCCCCCATTGATGGCACGTCTTGTTTGGTGTTCCTCATCAACCCTTTCAGTGGGGTTGGTTCCCCTGTCGCCGACAGGGGCTCCGCTTCTCGGGTGTCCCCGGTATGGGGGGTCCCCTTTCCTACCCCCCCGCTCATCCTGGCACCAGTGTCATGTTCCTGTGTTGCTGGGGGTACCTCTCCATCACCAGTCCAGTGCCCTTCAGGCACCCCTTCTTTTGTGCACTCGGATGGGGTTCCTGGGTCTCACCCCTCGTTCCTTGCCCCTCCTCCAGTGCCAGGATACCCCTCCCCCCCACCTTTCTGGTGTTGTCCGGTTTGAGCACGCTCCATCTGGCTCCCCCTCCCTCCTCCTGTTTCCAGAGGTCCATGCCTGGGGGTCTGGCCCTGGGGGTTCCCTGCGGCGGGCCCTTTCTTCCCATGCCTGGGTCTGGGCATCCCCTCCCTTCCCCTCTATCGTGCCCCGAGTGGGTCTCCCGGTTATGCAGTGCCCTGCCAGGCCTTCCTTCTGTACCGCCACTCTTGCAGCTGCCTCCGGGGGCTTCTCGGGAGCTCCTGCTTGGCCCGCATGCCTCGCCACCCCTGTTCCTGTTCGCCAGATGTGGTTCCTGGTGTCTGGTGTGCTTTGACATGCAGGTTTGCCCTTTCGTGCCTTACTGCTTTGCGGCCTTTTAAATGTGGTTCACGTGGTCCGGTGCCTGTGCACCTAGTGTGTTTCGGCTTTGTAGCCTTCTCCCCACCGCAGGGGTCAGCCCTGTTGACGCTGCCCGTATACGCCCTTTCCATGCATTCCCGACACCGGCTTCCTGCGGGCTTCGATGCCATGGCTGCATCCACCCATCTGTCTGCCATGGCAGTGGCCTTGTGGCGTCCCACCTGGCCTCGGGTGTCGGGTTCAGCGCCCGATGTCGGCCCGTCAGCAGCCATCGCGCCTTCCATGGTGCTTTGGTTTCTGGTCATGGTCCCTGGGCCTCTCTGCTTTCTGGCTGCCATCTAGTCATGCCTGACGGTCGGTCCGGGACCTCTCCCATGCCCCCCAGTTCCCGTCATCCTCCTCGGCTGCCAGGACGTCCCGTTCCTGCCCCCTTCCTAAGGTGCTGCTCAGGTCCGTGGTGGGGCCTCTCATGGGGCAACTACTTCTGCCCCCCATCCCGCACCCGTCCTCCTGGCAGGGCCGGGCCTGCCCCTCCTCCTTGACTGCTCTACAGGGCTTGCTCCCCGTCTCCTTCCGCATGCCTCGGAGGCACCCGGGTGTCCCTTCGCCCTTTTTTTCGGAAGCCTGCTTCCTCCTCCTGATTGTTTCCCTCCGCTCTGCAGTCCTTTTGGAACCCCCAGGTGTTCTTTGCTGTGGCCTGCCTGGTGCTCCTTGCCCCGGTACTCTCCACTCCCTGCACATGCGCTGCACACTGGGCGTGCTCTCCTGGGTTTCCTTTTCTTGCCATGGCCTTTCGACCCCTGCCTTATAGGTTGCATCACTATGCATGGCCTACTGCTTTTCTCTTTTCCGCATCGACATGTTTCCATCCCTCTCTGACTGCGCCTCGGATGCCCTGCTGGGCTTGATGTATGCTATTGCCTCTTGCACCCCTGCTTGGCAGGTTGAATCATTGGCATGGCCCTGTTCCTACCCTCCCTTCGTGGAGTATTCTCTTCCTCCCACACCTTTGGCTTGTCCGTCCGACTAGGTGTTGTTTGAGATGACTTTACTTGGACTTTGTGTGGACGCCGTCCCTTTCCATGGTTATAGCATCTGTCTCTACGCTTTCATGCGGCACTCCTGTATGGATGCCACCTGGCCTCTACACTGTCCATTTCCCACGGACATTCCTGTCTCAGTTTGCCTGTCCTGTCCCTGTCACCGGGACTGGCACCTTTTCTTCTCCACTCCTTGCATTTCCGGGCCTGCCAGGTCGGAGGTTCTTTTGTCCTGTGGCCCGATCTCTGGTCGTGCCTTCTGGGTGTGGGTGTCGATGCCCTGTTTTTGACTTGATTTGACTGCCGTTCCTTGTCCGGGATCACACGGCCATCTCTTGGATTGTTCTGCGGCTCCCCCATGGCTTCCGCCTGGTTCCTCTTTCCTGTGTCTTTTTCTGTTCTCATGGATGTGTCTTCTTGGCATTGCTTGGTGCCATGGCTTATATCCCAGTTTCTTGCTCTTCTTGTCCTCCCTTTCTTATAACTGCTTGGTATTCTTCCAAGAGTAATAACCTACTGCAAGAGACCTGTCCGTAGAAGATAGTAGCGTTACGTAAGAACTTACCATAACAGTAGATCTGCAAAGTACAGTCTCTTGCAATAGGTACAATCATGCCCTCCACCCCCTGCCTTTTTTTGCTCAGGGTCCTTCACTCTCCGGATGTTGGTTTGGGTATCTCCATTGGTCCCTCTGTTTCCCTCAGTCCTCGGCTTTTTGCGTACTGCAGCCGGTGGGGAACAGTGTGTACCTGGGGCCGCCCCCTTTTATATACAGCCAGAGGAAGTGATGTATGGGGGCAGCAGCCCTATAGAAGACTGCTGGAAGAAGCTACCATGAGACAGCTCCACCTAGCAGACTCCCAAGAGTAATAACCTACTGCAAGAGACCGTACCTCGAAGATCTACCGTTACGGTAAGTCAAGGGCAAAACAACAGAAGGAGTGGAAGAGTGTATCCAGTCTGGTTAGGGAAGATTTGGGAGCGGCTCTGTAGACTACATCCCCGTAGTCAAATACAGGGAGAATCATTTTCTGTACTATTGCATGGTGAGCCGGCAGTGGGATACATCCATGGTTTCGGTACAGGGCACCCAGTTTGGGGAGCAATTTCTAGTGGATGGCCTCAATATGCACAGAAAAGTCAAGGTGCTGGTCGAGCCAGACCTGGAGATATCTAAAGGAGGTACAGTCCTGCAGCATTGTCCCGACCAGGGTGTGGAAAGGAGGGGAGCTGAGAGAGTCTCTGCCTTGTGCCAAAGGTCACGGAGACTGTTTTCTTGGCATTCAGGAAGAGTTGATTTGTGCGAAACCAGAGTTGAACTTTCTTGAAGTCGTGCTGTAGTGTGGATGCTGTATCAGAGGTTGAGGGGCCAGATATATGCAGGACGGTATCATTCACATACATATGAATGGATGTGTGTGAGCAGGCCGAGGGCAGGTCATTGAGGAAGATGGAGAGCAACAGAGGGCCAAGGATGTATCCTTGAGGCACACCAGTGGTGATGGGGAGTTGGGGGGGGGGAGAGAGAGTTACTGATCCGGATAGATTGCATCCTACCTACAAGATAGGCGTGTAACCAGCTGGTGGCCTCACTAGAGAGCCCTGTGAATGATAGCTTGGAGAGGGTGCGAGACAGTGTTGAAAGCCTTTGCGAGGTCGACAAAGATGGCTGAGGTGATGAGGCCCTAGTCCGTGCCAGTGTGGATGGAGTCAGTGAGCCTCAGCAGGGAGGTAGTGGTTGAGTGGGACTTCCTAAACACAGACTGGTAAGGTGTAAAAAAAAAAAAAAAAGGAGGTGGATTTGAGGAAGGAGAAGAACTGGGATAGTACTAGGTGTTCCTGGAGATTTGCCAGAATGGGGAGGAGAAAGATGGGGTGATCATTTCCTGGGGAAGAGTCACCTCCTTTCAGGAGAGGAATGACTGTGGCATGTTTCCATTCCGCAGGAATAGAAGTGACGGAGAAAAAAAGGTTTAAGAGAGAGGGAAGTGGGGAGGAAATGGTGGGGGCAGACAGGTAAAGCATTTTGGAGTCCAGCCCAGAGGGGCATTTGCCTTTGGAGGGGTTTAGGGCAAGAAGGGCATTATAGACTTCTGCCGGGGTAACATGTCAGAATGAGAAGGAAGTGGGGAGGGATTGGCCAGGTTGGGAGGGGGGGTTGAGAGGGTGTGGCCATGCAAGGCTGGAGTGAGAGAGGATAGCAGAGAAGAGGCTCAAGAAGTAAAGAAGGAGTTGAACTCTGTTGCCACTAGGAGTGGGTCAGCCAAGGAGTTGTTTCCGGCTTTAATAAAAGGGGTAAGGGGTCTGGGATGGTTTGTGGAAGAGTGATTGAACCACCTTCCAGAATTTGAAAGGGTGATTTATGTTTGTAAGGAAGGTGGTTTTAAAGTAATCTGCCCTTGCCAGTCTGATTGCCCTAGTGCAGGCATTGTGTGGAGTACTGTATTTCTGATAGGCAGTAGGGGAACCAGTGGCTTTGTGAGTCTTCCATGCTTGGTCTCTGGCCCGAAGGCAGGCTATGAGTTCATTGGTGATCCAAGGCAGGTGAGAGCCGCGCACCCTGATACGTCTGAGTGGGGCATAAGTATCCCAAATAGAGAGGAGCTTGGACTTGAAATGGTCTCATGCAGAGTCAATAGAGGGTGCGAGAGAGATGTACGACCAGTCAATATTAGCCAAGTCGTTTAGGAGAGGTGCCAGATCCAGTGATTTGTAAGACCAAATCAGCAGGTTTTTTTTGGGGTCTTTGGGATGATGAATTTTCCGGACTGCATATATCAGATGGTGGTCACTTAAGGAGTCTTATGGTTAAGTGTACTACCCATAAGAAAATCGACATTAACTCTATCAGTGGCCTTCTCCTCATCCAGGGACACCAGAGCCACTGGGTATATGGAGTCCTTGGAGGCAGAGAAGACATACGATAATTTTCTAATAAGATCAGAGGCTTGTCTAGAAAACATAAACCCTACTTGATCTCTGCAAATCAATGGGTTCCAGATATTCTTAATTCTTTGAGCCAGGATAGAGGTCAAAATTGTTATGTTGTAATTTATAAGTGAGATGATACGGTAACAACCTACCCTATATCTGGATTTATCCAGTTTTGGCAATAGTATTATTAAAGCTTCTAGTAATGTGTAATCATTAAACACGAAATTTAAGATGTACGTGAAAAAGGCTTGCAAAATGGGTCCTAACAGTTCCTTAAAAGTTTTATAAAAATTAGCCGTGAAACCGTCGGGTCCAAATGGTTTATCGGGTTTTAAATTGTTGATTGCCACTAATATTTCCTGAATGGTAATAGGTCTAATTAAATCCTGCGCCATTTGGGGATTTATTTGAGGAGAGATTAAATTGCTGCAGATGCCAACTTAATCAATGCCCAATGTATCCCTATTGTGTATTTAAAAAAGCCCTCTGACACAAGTCAGTAGTTCAGCTGGCTGCCCAATGTTGCTTCATACATTTCAAAGTTTATACAAAGTGGGTTCTTTATTAAGCAGGTCAACCCACAAAAGTTTGATGTATTCAACAAGCCACCCAGATTGGTTTTTCAATTTCACAGGCAGCCCAGTATTCCTTTCTTACTGTTGTACTTTGTAAACCAAAAAATAAAATCTACTCACTCTAGCTGGCAGTATCTATGTCACATTTAGTTTCTAAAGTGTTACTTATGCTGTTTAAGTTCTTATGGACTGGAACTCTGCATAAAAGTCAGCTGCAGCAGCTGACTGAGTGGGGAGCAAAGTTCACATCTTGGTGGTGGGCTAGCGACACCACTTTTATTGTAGCACCCATTTAGTTAATGTGGCTGCAACTACTGTATGCAGAAAATTTTTGGTGCAACATTGGAGTTTCATACTTGCTTTATACTTGCAGTTAGATGTAATGACTGAAATAAAGTAACCCCCCACCCATCCATGCACAGACACCTCTTCCAATTAGTTGGACCACTGTTTGTTCTTTCTCAGGACTGTCTGTCAGCAGCAGCAGCAAAAAATCATTATTATAACTTAGAAAAGTAAAGCAGCCCAAGTGATTGCAACTTCTAATAAGCAGGAAGCCATTTTGTAAACCCAATGGGGAAAGCACTGCCAGGCACCCTAAATTAGGATTACCACCTGTCCTGATTTTGTCAGGACAGTCATGGTTTGGGCATCTGTGTCATAGAATCATAGAAATCTGATGGCAGAAAAAGACCTCACTGGTCCATCGAGTCTGCCCTATCCCCCCACCCCCACTCAGCGTCTGTATCATGGGCCCTCCTCATCCGCCCCATGTGCCTGTCCTACGCCCTCTTGAATCCCTCCACCGTCTCAGCTCCACCACTTCCCCAAGTAGTTTATTTCAGGCCTCCACCACTCTCTCCTTGAAGAAACGCCCTCTCACATTACCTTTATATCTTCCTCCTTCTATTCTTAGACTATGCCCTCTCGTCTTAGCCCCCTCCTTCTTTGTAAATAAGCTCCCCCTTTCACCTTGTTGATCCCTTTCATTTACTTCAAAGTTTCAATCATGTCCCCCCTCCCCCTTCTAGTCTCCAATGGGTACAGGTCCAATTCCCTCCATCTCTACTCATAAGGCTTTCCCTACATGCTGTGCACCATCTTGGTTGCCCTTCTCCACACTCTCTTTATCCCATCTATATCTTTACGTAGGTGTGGCCTCCAGAACTGGACCCCGTACCCCAGGTGCAGCCTCACCATGGCTTTATAAAGAGGCATGAGTACCTACCTCTTTCTGCTAGTTATGTCCCTCCCAATGTACACCAACATTCCATATGCCTTCCTCACCATTTTGCTGCATTGGTTACCTGCCTTTAGGTTGCTTGATATTACAATCCCCAGATCCCTCTCCTGCTCCGATGCCTTTATTTCCTCCTCCGTAGAGTGTAAATGACTTGCAGGTTTTTACACCCCATGTGCATCACAGCACATTTTTTGGAACTTGAAATTTCAGCTGCCAAGTTTCCAACCACCCTTCCAGACTCTTCAGGTCCTTCCTCGTGGCCTCCATCCCCCCCCCCCCCGGGTGCCCACCCTATTACAGATCTTTGTATCAGCAGCAAACAGGCGCACCCTCCCTCCAGCCCATCCGCTATATCACTGATATAGATATTAAAAAGGAGGGTCCTAGTACTGACCCCTGGGGCACACCCCTTTTCACCTTCCTTACCCTGGAGCTTATTCCATTCACCACCACCCTCTGGCTTCTGCCCATCAACTAGTTTTCCACCCACCTAGTTATTTTCTGTCTCATCCCTAAGCTTTCCTGCTTATTTATTAGCCTTTTGTGAGGGACAGTGTTGAAGGCCTTACTGAAGTCCAGCTAGGCTATGTCCACCACCCCTTCCTGATCAACCACCTGCGTAACCTAACTGAAGAACTCTATCAGGTTCGTCTGACATGACCTCCCATTTGTGAACCATGCTGCCTATTGTCCTGCAGGACACTGTCCACCAGGTAGTCTACCACCCTTTCTTTTATGAGTACCTCCATCACCTTGCCCACCACTAAGGTGAGGCTGACTGGGCGATAATTCTCTGCCACCTCCTTACTGCCTCCCTTGTGGAGTGGCACAACATCTACCCTTATCCATTCGCAAGGCACACACGCTGTATCCAGGGACAAGTTAAACAGCCTCATCTGTGGGGCTGCCAATTCCTCCCACAGTTCTCATTGTACCCTCAGGTGCAAGCCATCTGGCCCCATTGCTTTGTCCACTTTCAACCTGTCTGGTTCCTTCCTTACCCTGTCTTCGCTGAATATACTAGTATCCACCTTTTTGTCTTTCCTACCCCTCCTTCTCAGCTCTGGTCCCCTACCCCCTCCTCCTCCTCTGTGAATACTGAGCAGAAATAGCTATTTAGCACCTCTGCTTTCTCAAAGTCCCTGTCCAGTGGTGTTCCCCCCCTTCCCTCTCAACTGAACTATCCCTTGCCTCGACTTTCTCCTTTCCCCTACATGTCTAAAGAAAGTTTTATCCCCCCTCTTAGCCTGCCTAGCTGTTTTCTCCTCAATGTCAGATTTGGTCCTTCTTATTTTCTGCCCCACTACCTTCAACTTCTCCCTTTAAACCTCCCTCTCCTCCTTCCTCTGTGTCTTCTTGTATTTTCCGAAGGCCTGCTTCCATTTCCCTGATCACCCCTGCTACCCCCCCTTGTAAACCAGAGTGGTCTCCTTCTTTTTTTGTTCTTTCTTACCTTCTTTACACAAATTTCTGTGGCTTTCAGTACCCCCTCTTTGATAGTTTTCCATAACTTCTCCACTCCCTCTAAATTCCCCTTCTCCGCCATTTCTTCACTAAAAATCCTCCTCATTCTGGTAAAGTCAGCCTTCCTGAAGCCCATAACCATCGTGTTGGTCCAATCTGTCTCCCTCCCCATTTTTACCCTGAACCCTACAGTTCTGTGATCACTCATACCTAAACCATCTCCAACCGCCACCTCATCCACATATCCCCATTCGTCAGGACCACGTCCAGTAAGTTCTCTCCCCTAGTTGGTTCCTTAACCAGCTGTTGCACTAATACCTCTTCAAACAACATGAAGTCTTGCTATATTATGACATATGCAGTTTGACCCAGCCTTTGAACTGCTCCGGAGCTGAAAGAGTTAACTTTCCATGCCAGGCATGGAATCTTGAGCGCGAGCTCGGTTGAGAACTCTGTGTGTTGTTCTTCAAACTCAAACTGTCAGATTCTTTACTCCGCCTCACTGAACAGTCGCTCCGGAGATTTCTTCTGCTGCTCGGTTCATTTTGTCGGTTAAAAAGTGTATTTTCTCAGTTTTTAAACTGCATTTTGTCTATATTTTAACCACAACCGGTCAGTTCAAGCTCTGTCTGTGGTATTGTAAGTAATAGATAGGTTTTACATTATTTCTGTGTGGAACTTGCAAACGATATTATCGGTTCGGTTTGAACCGATCAGGTTGTTGTTAAACTTTATTAAATTGCATTTAGAGTGCGGTTCCCAGTTCTTATCCGTTCTAAAAAAAATGGATTTTATTACGGTTTTTTCCATGACCCGTGACACGGTTGGGAACCGATAAGGGTGTCTTGCTTGGCGGATTGCCGTAAACGGGCAAGTTTTTGGTTAGGCTGGCACTATGTCTGAGAAACCCAAAAGAAAAACCGGGCCCACTGGGTTTCAGCACTGTAGTGTCTGTGGGGAAGCCTTTGCCAAGGCTGACCCACACACCACATGTGTTTATTGTCTGGGGTTTGACCACCTCAATGCAGACTGCCAGATTTGCAAGAATTTCCTGCAGCTACCCTGGATAAGAGAGTTGGTAGGCTCAGGGAACGAGAGGCCAAAAGTCCGCTGACCGGATGGCCAGCCCAGGAGGAGTGCCCTCTGACCAGGCGAGACTCCTCGGCAACGGAGGGCTGACTCGGGAGGAGTCAGTCCCAGCAAAAAGACTAGAAAATCAGCAGGTGTGGAGCCAAAATTTCCTTCTCCAACCGCTGCAGAGATAGCCAAAGTGATCAAAATTGTCCGAGTAGCCTGTTCCGACCGAACCGGCTCCATCAGGTAAGCAGTCGGTTCGTCGGGTACACTGTTCAAGAATATGACATAGAAAATTTTATGAACCGGAGGAGGGGAGGAAGATTATGAAGAGAGTGAATGTGATTTTGAAAGTCTGGATGTGCCCATTGAACGGACATCTCCCCAGACAGACCTTCAGTGTGTCTTCCCTAGGCTTTCTGAGTCCCCTTCTCATTTTATGTTTTATAAGAAGTAGCTGAAACCCTCCAGCTCCCTTTGGAAGAAGTTGTGGATGAACAGGAGGAACCTGACTATGTAGAAATGATGGATATCCCAGAGTCTAGGAGATTGTCTATTCCTTTACATAAATCTTTTAGGAAACAGACAATAAAATTTTAAAAGTTCCTCACACTATACCTCCTGTGGATAAAAAAATGGACAAGAGGTACACATTGTCAGGCCCTGATACGGAGTTCCTTTCACAACAATGCAGCCATGTTGGGGTAGTGCAGGCTGCAGCCTGTGATAAGGCAAATATTCCCTTGGCTTCACACCCCCCTGACAAGGACTCCAGGAGGATTGATGCCATGGCAAAGCAACAGTACATGGCAGCATCCTTGGGACTCAGACAGGCAAATTATATGGCCTATGTTGCAAGATACCAGAAATCCAGATAGGATACTGTTATGGCTCTAGCAAAACAGGTCCCTGGCCAGCTTGCCAAGGAGCTGGAGCAGGTGGCTGCTGATGGTATTGAGGCATCCAAGGTGCAATTCCATGCTGCAGTGGACTCTAATGATGTATCTTCAAGAGTCATGGCTACATCTGTGGCTTTTTCAGAATGGCTTGGCTCAGGTGTACTAGCCTGTCACAGGATACCCAGGCTAAGGCCATGGATTTTCCTGTTGTGGGTAACCTCTGTTTGGGGAGCAGACAGAAATTACATGAAAAAATGGATGAGTATAGGACCACTTATAGGGTGCACAGGCCAAGGAAAGGCAGGCCACTCCTCAGAGGCAGCTTTCAGGGGCAGGGGCAGGCCTTTTCACAGACCTTTTACCAAGCCCAGGCCTCCTCTTCAGCCTATGCCCAGAGGGGTTCTTCAGAGGGAGAGGCAGACGGGGTACGAGCAGGCCTGCTCCCACCCCTCAGCCTAAAGCCCCTGCCAAACAGGCACCTTGATGGGAGGGCCAGGGCCGATTCTCCATTACCTGTAGGGGGCAGGCTGGCTTACTTCGTCCAGGACTGGGAGTCTTTAACATCAGACAAGTGGGTCCTGGAAGTAGTAAGCTAGGGACTGGTTCCAACCCTCCTGGCTCTCAGAGCTGTAGAAAGGGTACCTCCCCTACACCAGGGCAAAGGACTGTACTCCAGGTACTTCCTTACCCCAAAAAAAGACAGGAGAATGGCGGCCCATCCTGGGTCTCAGATACCTAAACAAGCACCTTTTAAAACCAAAATTCAAAATGGTGACTCTGGGAATTATTTTACCCTCTCTAAGGCCAGGGGACTGGCTAGTGTCCTTGGACCTCAAGGATGCCTACTTCCATGTTCTCATCAGAAGCTCCCACCAAAAGTACCTCAGATTCGAACTGCCCTCAGGCCATTACCAGTTCAGAGCAATGCCCTTCGGCCTCACCTCTGCCCCAAGGGTATTCACAAAATGCCTGGCAGTAGCAGTTGCTCATTTAAGAAGGCAAAGATTGCCATCTTTCCTACCTGGACGACTGGCTCATAGTGGGCCAGTCTCCAGACTAAGTCAAATTACACCTTCAGGTTACCCAGCAGCTGCTTACATCTCTAGGTTTCCTTCTCAATTTCCCAAAGTCAGTTCTAGAGCCTGTTCAGCTACTCACCTTCATAGGCGCAGAACTGGACACAAAGCAGGCCAGAGCTTTCCTCCCTCTAGAAAGAGCAAAGACCCTGGTGGCTCTGGCCTCCTCCTTCACTCTGCAGGTCTCTCGACCAGCAAGGCATTTTCTGCAGCTCCTAGGGCACATGGCTGCCTCCACAGCAGTAGTGCAGGGAGCAAGATTTCAGATGAGGGACATTCAGTTCCATTTGAGAGCCTTCTGGTCTCAAGGGAGATCCTCTAACCAAATTGATCCCAGTAACTCGAACCTGATCCAGGCCCACAGTGGTGGCAGGATCAGAGCAATCTGAGACAAGGGTTCCTTTCATCCTCAATCTCACTCCTTGACCCTTACTACAGATGCGTCCCTCTTGGGGTGGGGAGCTCACATGGGCAACCTCACCACCCAGGGATTGTGGTCCCCTCAGGAATCTCTGCTCCACATCAATCTGTTGGAACTCAGAGCAGTTTTTCTAGCACTTCAGGTTTTTTCTGCATCTGTTCAGAACAAAGTGGTACAGGTCAGAACAGACAACACCACTACAATGTGGTACATCAACAAGCAAGGGGGCACTCGGTCTTTGGCCTTGTGCACCGAGGCAATGAAGTTGTGGTCTCTGGCTTATTCCCTGAACACCTCCCTCATGGCAGTTCACCTCCCAGGCAGGGACAATGTCCTGGCAGATGCTCTCAGCAGGATTTCCCAGGGCCATCACGAATGGTCTCTGGATCCCCTAGTACTGGAGGTAGTATTTGCCAGGTGGGGCACCCCTCAGATAGATCTTTTTGCAGCCCCAGACAATCACCAACTTCCGCTATTTTGCTGCAGGCCCCCAGTGTTGGGTTCAGTCCCTCTGGATGCCTTCCTTCTCAACTGGGAAGGGAAGTTTCTCTATGCCTTCCCCCCTTCCCTCTCTTGTTCAAGGTGCTAGTCAAAATCAGATCTCAGCCTTGCAAGATGATTCTGATTGCTCCAGATTGGGCCAGACAGCCCTGGTATCCACTCCTTCTGTCCTTAGCAGTCCACCTTCCTCTGTGTCTTCCCAAAAATCACAATCTGTTAACCTGTGCCCAGGGGAGAGTTTGGTACCCGAATCTCAAACCCCTCAACCTCAAGGCCTGGCTCTTGAAGAGTTAGAGTTTGCTGAACTACACCTTTCTCAAGGTGTACTCGATATCTTGAAAGCTTCTAGGAAGCCTTCCACCAGGGCTACTTATAATTCTAAATGGAAAAGGTTTTCCATATGGTGCTCTGGAAAGCATATTTCCCCAGAATCTGCTGATTTGCCCACAGTCCTGGATTATATGGTCCACTTAAATACTTTGGGGCTGAGGCCAGCTACCCTGAAAGTGCATTTGGCAGCTGTCTGTGCTTTTATATCAGCAGGAAAGCCCTCTTGTCTTTCTGCTCACCCTGTATTCTCCAAGTTTTTCAAGGGATTGTTTCACACCAACCCTCCATTCAGGGACCCTGCTCCCGCCTGGGATCTTAATGTTTGCATTGCTCAGCTTATGCAACCCCCCTTTGAGCCTTTGTCTTCAGCAGAGCTTAAGTACTTGACTTTGAAAACTGTGTTTCTAGTAGCCATCACTTCTGCCAGATGCATAAGTGAATTACAAGCTTTGTCAGTAGAGCCTGATTTTATCTCCTTTCACAGAGATAAGGTGGTCCTCAGGACTAACAGGAAGTTCTTGCCTAAGGTGGTTTCAGATTTCCACCTTAATCAATCTATATCTCTTCAGTGTACTTCACTGACCATTCCTCCTCTGGCGGAGGAGGCTGCACAACAGATGTGAAGAGCCTTTAGTTACTACGTAGGCGTACCAAGGGTCACAGGTTTGACTCCTCAACTGTTCCTCACTTATGGTGAGGTTGGTAAAGGAAACCTGCCACTAAAGATCCATTGCCAGGTGGATTGTCTCTTGTATCCAATTTTGTTATCAAAAACTGGGTAAGGTTCCCCTTCAGGCCTGAGGCTCACTCTACCAGAGGTACAGCTCGTCCTGGCTGCAGCCAGGACATCCCTATCATAGAGATATGTCAAGCAGCTACCTGGAAAACAGTTCACACTTTCACCAAGCATTACTCCCTGGACATCCAGGCTAGGAGTGATGCTCGATTCGGCACAGCTGTGCTTCAGAGCCTATTTCCTAAGTAGGTTCTGTCCCTCCTCCATGGAGGTACTGCTGTGTAGTCTGCATATGTCATAATATAGCAAGACTTCATGTTGTTTGAAGAAAAAATTACTCACCTTAGTAATGTTGTTTCTTCTAATGGAGTCTTGCTATATTATGACCTCCCCCGCCTGCCCCTCTTAGAACCTCTGCTTTTGGGATGTGGGTGGGCAGTGCAGTGTTGGCACTTAGTAGATGCCTACCTTGTTTTTTCACCCCCTTTTTGGGGTGTTTGGGTGTTGTGTTTTTATTTTTTGGATCCCTTGACTTGAGTCTTTGTTTTGGGACCAAAAAATGTGTTAATATTTTAGTAGCCAGTTGGCTAGTGTAGGTTTACAGCTTCCACACAGAATCTTAGTGAGTTTTGCTCGTAAAGATCTGACAGTTTGAGTTTGAAGAACAACAGACAGAGTTCTCAACCGAGCTTGCGCTCAAGATTCCATGCCTGGCATGGAAAGTTAACTCTTTCACCTCCAGAGCAGTTCGAAGGCTGGGTCAAACTGCATATGTCATAATATAGCAAGACTCCATTAGAAGAAACAACATTACTAAGGTGAGTAATTTTTTCTTGTAGTGCCTCTAGGATCCCCCTGCTCCTTGCCAATACTGCTGCTGGGATCTCCCAATCTACATCGGGGAGGTTTAGGTCCCCCACTAGCAGAAGCTCCCCTTTGTGAGCCATCCTTGTAACCACCTGCATCAGCTGCCTATCCCCTTCCTCTCCCTGTGTAGGAGGTCTGTATAATACCCCCAGCTGCAATGATTCTCCAGTCCGTTTATCCTGTGTCAACCACAGGACCCCTGTCTCCCTTGCCTCCTCCTGCCCTTCTGTTGCTCTAATGTCATCCTTGGTTTACAATGCCACTTTCCCTTTTTCCCAGTCCTGTCCCTCCCAAACAGTCTGTAGCCTGGGATAACAGTCTCCAATGTGTGAAATTCTGTCCACCAGGTCTCACTTACTGCCACTATCTCCAGTCCCTCGTCCCTATGATGTCCTCCAAGTCTACTATTTGTCTCCCCAAACTCCTGGCGTTTGCTACTAATCCTTTCCACCATGAACCCCCACCCCACCCCACCTCCCTCTCTTCTCTTTCCTTGGCCATACTTTTTTGAGCCCTCTGTCTTCTTCCTGAGGGGAGGTTTGATACCTCCCATATCTCCTACTCCAGTCAACTTTGTCTAGACACCCCCAAATTCAGTTTAAATTATAAGTTTGTTCAATAAAGTCTTCTAACTTGCTCTTTAGTACTGCCAAATCCTCCTTGTTCAGGTGCAGTCTGTCCTGAGTGAATTGCCTCTCATCTTCCCACGTTGATTCCCAGTCCTCCACCATCCCAAACTCCATCTGCTTGCACCAACCCACCAGCCATTTGTTGACTTCCTCAATCCTCTGTTTTCTTTGCTGTGTCCAGCCAAAAACATGAAAATGCTAAAAGTCCTGATGTTGCTCTGGAAAAAAAAATATTTTCTTACTTTCGTTTAGTAGTTGCAGAAAAGTATAACCGGTATACACATGACATTTAGGCACATTCTGGGAAAATAGCACTGAGCATGGGAGATACAGGGATTATTAAATCTCCATACATAAGGGCACCAATAAGGAGGGGGCAGTGCTGCATCAGTATATCACTGTGTTTGCAGTGCGATCACAGGGGGTGCGGAAGGCCATATTTAAACATGCCGGTTGCACCGGGGGTTCGGGAACTTTTTACAAGCATTCAGGTAAAAAAAAACTTCTAATTTAATCTGGTGCCTGCAAGGGGGATCTCTGAGGTGAAGCCCCGATCTGTGCAGCAGTTGGAGCTTCACATCTGCCAGTGGTTCTGTTTTAAGTGTGTTGTGAAAACCTGCTTGACTCCATTGCAAAGGTCATGACCCGACTCATTTAAAGCTTCCAGGAATTTTACGATGCTTTAGTGCTAAAGCCTGCAGTAGTCATACACTGTAGTAGTACTGTTGTTGTCCTCTGCAGTACCTAAGTTCTTGTCTTATGCTGACCATGAAAGTTTTTAAGGCACAGTAAGTGCCCTGCTGTTTTCTGTAGTTTAAAATGTATCTGAGTTAGAAATAAATGTTTTTAGAGAATACAGGGGCTACACAAGACATGTAGCAGAACTGAATGAGAGTTTAACTTCTGTTGGCTCGTGCAGACACACATCATCAACTCCCATGATACCTTGCATGAGTGGGGTCATGACCTTTGCAATGGAGACAAACAGGTTTTCACACCAGGGCAAAAAAGAGTGAAACAACCTCATTTATATTTAATTAGGATGGAATTAGGGGAATGCAAGAGAGGGAATCATTGTTCATGCCTACAAACTACACAGCTATATAGAAAATAGGTTGAGGGGACTTTCCCTCTAAGTCTGTAACACAGAGTTCCTGTAGTGCCCCCAAGGTACCACACCACAAAGCCTCCATTTAACAAATGCTCAGCTAAAACGCCTTTTTTTTTGGTCTGGTCAAACCAACTCTCTCAAGAAAAGATCTTTTGCTGTCAAAAGAAGGAAACAGAAAGGAAATGATCAGCTTTACATTCAAAATTCTGAGAGCAGAGCTGCTTTCGAAGGCTCCTTGTAATATAGAAATTAAAAAGAGATGGGTTGTTAACATCAAGAAGGGCCAGTGTTACAAACAAGATGCATAATGGGTGGCAGGGTAGGCTTGATATTCCTAGTCCCTTGTGAGGTCAGGGCATATAAAAAATAACACTCAGGGCACCACCTCTCTTGAGCTCAGGGCATTTGTGTTCTCTTTTAGCATGACTGCCATATTGCATTGCCACCCATTATGTACCTCCATTATACCACATATGGACTCATCCACAAAATACTTGTGGTAACGCAGCAGTATAATGAGGCATGGGAAAACCCTTTTAACCTGAAAGATTTCAGACAACTTCCAATTTCCTTTGCACATATGGTTTTCCAGTTTCACCAGCATTAAAGCACATTTTAATGTTTTAAATTAAGGGGTTTTCTCTCTCTCTCTCTTTCAGGAAAATGAAGGCTTCTTCCTGCCTTATTGATCCAAATCTGTGCTGCTACACTTCTGACTGATTTACATGTTTCCACACAGTACACACAGTGCTCACTTCAGGGCAGAGTTTTGCAGTACCTGACCAGATAAGACATGTCATGGAGAGTGTACTAATGCAGAAAGACCAAGAAAAAATATATGACTGGTCACGGGTAGCACTTAGGAAAGCAAACATAACATTAATATTTTTAGTAATTTAAAGTGACACTGTCAACTTTTGTCTGACTTCCCCTATTACAAAAAGGTACCTGCAGCCCTCTACATGACCAGTTGCTGTATATATGCTGAAAGGATGCCATTACATAACATCATTTTATTAATTCTAATGAAAATTAGTAATCCTGGCGAACTGCCCTTTTCTCCGGCTACCTGATACTAAAGCACGTTTCACATCTCTACGCGGTGCCAAAGCACTGAGAGCTTGTCCATGGATGAGTCTGGCAAAACTTAAGCTGCATCAAGTGAGTACTTTACAGACTAGACAAAGAAGTGAACTTACTAAAGGGACTCCCTTTAAGAACTGTGTGCTGTAGCACTGTTAAATCTACGTTTGAAAGTTAAGCCATGACACTGGGCATGCGCATGGGCACTGACTCTTAATGCACATGCCCGCTGTCACAACTTAACTTCCAAACATAGATTTAACTGTGATACATTGCTCGTTTCTTAAAAGGAGTCACTTTAGTAAGTTCCCCTCTTTCTCTAGTCTGTAAACATGTTCTACTCACTTGATGCAGCTTAAATGTTGCCAAACCCATCCATGGATGAGCTGTCGATGCTTTGGCACCATGTAGAGATGTGAATATGCCAGTGGATGCAGTTTAGCATCAGGCATCCAGAAATAAGGGCGGGTCACCAGAATTACCCATTTTTATTAAAATCTTTAAAATAATGTTATTGTTGTCGAGGCACAGGTCAGGAAGCATAGGGAAGACCCAGGAGCAGTTGTAAAAATCACCAAAACTTTATGTATTGTAGCAGTAACATAAAACAAAATGAACCTGTTCAGAATAACTATGTATAGAAGCAAAAATTAAAACTTTCTTGTAAAAAAAAAAAAAAAAAAAAATCTCCTCTGCGGCTCAGCTTAGCTGTTTTTATAAGTCTTTTTCAACCCCCATCCTTTGCAAGCATCCTATTCTTTGTAAATTTCAGGAGCTGCTAGAACATCGAGAACTTTCTGAGGTCCCCACAGCAACTGCAAAAGGCTCAGGCATTTGCACCCAAGTAACCTCTAGTTTTTCCTATAGTTATCTCAAATGATAAATATATAAACATTTCAACAGTAATACCATATTTTCTAAACAAAAGTGATCCCATTAGCAGTTTCATTTCCATATATTGATTTGCACATATTCTTATATTACCAGATCTAGATATGCAAGGGAGGAAAAACAGAAAGCAAGAGAAAAGAGAGACAATGAGAGGCAAAGGATTGCGAGACTGTTCGGGTTGATCAAGTCCGAAGTCTCACAGGAAAATTTGGCTGCACAACCAGACACAGGAGAGAGAAAAGGAAAAAATACAGATCCTACACACTTTCTCTAACAAAAGGGACAGGGTTCTATTCTGCCCTGTCACAGTTATGTCATAGCATCCTTTCAGCGTGTATACAGTAACTGGCCATGTAGAGAGCTGCAGTCATCTTTTCTAATGGGGGGAAGTCAGACAGAAACTGACAGTGTCCCTTTAAGCTGTCAATGGATCAACTTAATGGCTTAGTGGAACTTGGATTTGCCTTCCACGGCGCAGAGGTTTCAGGTTCATGTCCTGAGCAGGATTCTTAATTGGGAGAACAGAGGCTCAGTGCAGTTTCTAGGGTATGTGCTGTGCTTTCAGGAAGGGATTGCAGCAACCACTGCTAGAACACTGCCCTCTGTTTGCCCTAGGGAAGTCATGTTGGGTGATACTGCCCTTCAGAAGTTCTACCTCTCAGCATCATGTGAAGTGTTGGCATGGATTGTGGAGGTGTTTCGTTGACTTTCCTCTTGTGCCTGGCATCTTGCACAGGTCCAGGCATCTATCCATGTTTCTCCAAATAACAACTCAACTAGGAGTGCCATTGGAGAATGTATAGTGTTTTAAATACTTGGGTCTGTGGACTGACCCCAAATTTTTATTTAACAGGCATACCATCAGATCTGTCAAAAGCTCAAACCAAAAGTTGGTCTTTTTATCAGAACCAGAGCTACTTAAGCAACAGCACCAGAACGTTTCTATAAGAACAATTTCTGCTTCCTGCCCTGGAGTAGGGGAGTGAACTATGCAGATCAGCACTGGACTTCACAAACTATCATTAGCCTTCAATAATATTATGCAGATTTGATCTTTCGGAACATAAATGCCCCTCCACTCATTCACACTAATGGGACTATGCCGGAGGCGCTAGGACTGAGCGTGAGTCAAAACTTTTCAGGAGGGCCAGCATCGGGGTAGGACCGTGCATGTGCAGCACTGCAAGACCAGCTTGTGCTATATAGTCTGCCTCGGCATCAACCCTCCAACCACCTCAGATCCTTTTTTTCCCGCCATCGAGTGCGCTTTAGTGACTATGTCGCTTGCTTGCTGGGAGTCAAACCTTCATGTCTACATGACAGCAGCTTAGTCGTTCAGTTTTTGATTAAGTTTTAGTATTATTTATTTATTTGTTCAGTGTTAAAAAAAAGTGTTTTTTTTCTTCAGCAAAAGAACAGAGAAGTCCTCTTCAGCCCACCTTCAAAGGAGTCGACCATGAACGGGGCTGGTGTCGGTAGGGAGACTTCATATAAAAGCTGGTTTTCCAGCAGGGCTGGATCCAGCCCGTCACTCTTCATGGAGGGCGGGGAGGTCTGACTATGGGCAGTCCAGTGTTCGGGATGAAGGGCGCTCCTCCCGAAAGCACAAAAAGAAGCGGGCCCTTTCTCGATCTTCATCGGCAATCTGGCACCGCCCAGTCTCGAATTCTTCTTCGTCCCACCGGTTGAAAAAAAAAACTGTACCACTCAAGGTCACCCTCTGGTACGTCTGCACGATGATCGTTGGTAGTGGAGGACAGGAGGATGACTCCAACTCCATCGAGGTCGCCTGAGGCCTCTGTTCCCGGTGGCCAGCATCCTCAACTCCGTAGTCCCTCCCCGCCCCCTGGAGGGTCCTCCGGTGAGCAATTTCATCATTGGGCTGCTCTTGTGGAGCAGTGGGTTCGGCGGTTGTCCTGTCTTTCTGAGCCTGTGGAGTCAACCCCAGGGCCTTTGGGCCTAGGGGTTTCGAAACCGTGGGAAGGACGGTTGGGTCAGCCTAGTCATGCAACACCTTTGGCGCCGTCGACACCACGCACTTGTCCTTTTCTCCCTCATATGACTGCGGCACAGGGGCCAGCACAGGTACTACCTTCTCCTACTCATGTTTTCAGATCTTCATCCTTCGGTGCCCCAAGGTTTGGGTTGGGATCTCTTGGTGATCGCGTGGCACCAGTTGCTGCACTGCCTTCGACTCTGGTCCTGGCAGTGCTGCCTCGGGTGCCGGGATTCCAATTCAAGGAGCACCTCCACCTGCTGTCTTTCTTCCCTTTCTTTTACATACTATCCCTCCTGGACTAGTAGGAGATGATATTGAGCCTGATCCTGATCTGCGATTAGGAGACTACTTCAATGAAGATTCATCCTTCGGAGTGGAAAGTAAGCCGTTTACTTCAGCAGAGCCTTTGTTCGAGGATCTGTCCTTTAAATTTCTACTGAAGAATATGAATTCCACCCCCTCTCTCTCTCCAGACTTTGGAGGTTGATCCAGGGAAGCTGTTGCATCTTCAATATCTGCATGTCCCTAAAATCCTTGAGGAATTGACACCACCAATACAGCCCTCTTTCAAGACTCTCTCACAGATGGTGTGGGACAATCCAGTGTTTATTCCTTCCGTGGCCAAGTCCATAGACAGGAAGTACGCTCCCCCAAGGATCGACCAATCCTGACCTCTGAAGCCTTTGCAGATGCCATAGTGGTCTTGGCAGAAAATGACAAAGCCGTTCTCCCTCAGGAGTCTACGGCTCGTCCAGTGAATAAAGAATCCCATAAGACTGACACATTGGGGAAGCGAGTCTTGGCCGCCGCTACCCTAGGAATGCGTATTGCTAGCTACCAGGGCTATTTCCCCACAATATGAGTATACCTTCTGGCATTCGCTGAAAATCTTGGTGAAAGCTCTTCTGGAGTTGGATGTTAGTTCAGAGCTTCTCCAGACTATTACCAGAGGTATTGAGTCCAATAATCAGAAACTTAAGGCTGTTATAGATGCATTTGACACTGCCTCGAGGGGAGTGGCAGCTGGGATATGCACCTGACGCCACTCATGGTTATGGACTTCGGGGTTTACAAATGATGCTCAGCAAAGAGTCATGAATTTGACCTGACATGTCCCACTACTATGACTCAGGGTCTTCTTAAGCTCCTAGAGGTGGTAACTCACCAATGTAAATACATTGTGCTGTGTGACCCATGTATAATATGATTAAATGTAATGTTTGGGCTTTTTGTACTGACGTGGAGCCTTTGCAAAGGAGCCTATGACTCAAAGGATTGTAATTCTGATTCTTTCAATAAATAAATAAATTTGATGGAGTTTATCTGTTTGGCCCACAGGTGGAGCAGGCACTGGAGGCCATGCAGAAAACTAGGACTGCCATTAAGACGGCCAACCCTGCCCCTTTTGCCCGTCAATGGGGCAGAAACTGCTGGCAGTTTCATAACTGTCAGTCCTTTCATGGTAAAGGCAGAGGGGGCTTCAACAAGAATCAAGTCCCCCAGCCGCAAAAGAAAATGCAGTAGAAGGCACAGGGCCCAAAGTCGCCTAGTGCCACCCTCTATAATTCTGACCCAGGTCCCACCTTAACTGTTCGAGGGGGACTGTTCTTCGGCAGTGGGGGGCCGTCTGACTCAGTTTTACAACCAGTGGAAGCCATTCACTTCGGACAAATGTGTTACCCTCTAAATTTTTCAGATACCCCTCTGGATCATCCACCCAAACTACAGCCCAGACTGTCTGTCACTCAGTCAGACCTCCTCGCTTCCAAGATTCAAGGCCTTCTGAACAACAGCACAGTAGAAGTAATTCCGCAGGAGCAACGGGACACAGGTTTCTACTCCCATTACTTCCTAGTTCCAAAGAAGACAGGCGGTATGCACCCTATTCTAGACCTAAGGAAGTTAAACAAATTCCTCTTCAAGGAGGAATTCAAGATGATATCGCTCGGTACACTTCTACCTCTGATTCATCAAAACGATTGGCTAACCTCCCTGGACATGCAGGATGCCTACCAACATGTTCCTGTGCACCCAAGCCACCACAAGTATCTCCAATTTGTGGCCCTTGGTCATCTCTACCAGTTCAGAGTACTGTCCTTTGAGCTGTCCTCAGCACCACAAGTCTTTACAGAGTGCTTTGCAGTACTCGCAGCGCATCTCAGGAAACTTGGAATTCAAGTATTTCTGTATCTGGACAATTGGCTCTTAGCAAACTCCTCCAGACAAGGGACACAGGAAGCGGTGACCATGGCTTACAGGTTCCTCACATCCATGGGAGTCCTGTTGAATCTGGAAAAATCGCAACTGTAGCCCTTCCAACAACTTCTCTGCATAGGAGCCCTCCTGGACACCTCCATGGCAAGGGCCTTCCTTACAGAGGACAGGAGAAATGATATCCTCCAGATGGCTCGCTTCGTCAAAAAGAACGACTTGGTTTAAGCTCTTTAGATGCAGCGGATGCTGGGTCTCATGGCATCATCAGTGTTCACGGTGCCTTTGGCTTGTCTTTACATGAGAACCACTCAGTGGATGCTCAGTACTCAGTGGTCTCCAACCACACATCCACAGTCCTTTCACATCAAGGTGATGGAGCCTCTAAATCGGTCACTCACCTGGTGGACTCGAGGACAACCTGATTCAAGGCTTTCCCTTTGCTCCACTGGAGACACAGGTCACCATCACCACAGATGCATCTTTAATCGGCTGGGGAGCTCACTGTCAGGATCTCCACACCCAGGGTCTGTGGAATCAGGACGAGTCCCAACTCCACATAAATTTCCTGGAAATTAGAGCTGTTCTGTTTGCTGTCCGAGCCCTGCAGGACATCCTTTGTCACAAAACAATTCTCCTTCAGACAGACAACAAAGCAGTGATGTACTACATCAACAAACAAGGTGGAGCACACTCTTAACCACTGTGCAGAGAAGCGATGAGCGTGTAGGAATGGTGCCTGGAACATGAAGCTCTGATCCAAGCAGTCTACCTGCCTGGTGTCCAGAATGATCTAGTGGATCGCCTCAGCAGAACGGAGGCGGATCCACACGCGTGGTCTCTCAACACAAACGTCATGCAATCGCTCTTTGAAGAGTGGGGCACACCGGACCTGGTCCTTTTTGCGTCCCCACTCAATGCAAAACTGCCTCTATTCTGCTCCAGAAATCCAGAACCTGGCGTTTTCTGTAAGGATGCATTCAGACTGCGGAGGACAAGGTGCTTTCTGTACACATTTCCTCCTCTGCCCGTAATTCAGAGGGTGCTGCTCAAGTTGGAGGCACAGAGGGGCAGAATGATCCTCATCGCCCCATACTGGCATTGTCAGATTTGGTTTCCATTAATCAGCAGGTTATCAAAAGTTCCACTGAGACAACTACCACTTCAAAAGGACCTTCTGACCCGGGGCCCAGTGGTCCATCCCAGCCTGAGGTCCCTTCATCTCCACGCCTGGCTCCTCAGGAGATAGAAGTGGGTAGATTTGACTCCCCCCGGAGAATCTTAGACATTCACGTAGCAGTGCACAAGCTAGGAAAACTTACATGGCGTAGTGAAAACGATTCTCTATCTGTTGCGCAAAGTCCTCCCTGGATCCCTATTCTTGCCCACAAAACAAAGTCTTATAATATCTAGTAGACCTGTCAAATACAGTGTTACAGTACTCAATGGTGAAGGTTCATCTCTGTGCAATCTCGGCTTATCACAAGCCTATCCACTCCATGTCAGTGGCTCAGTTGCCCTTGGTTAAGAGGTTCCTTAAGGGTATCCTCCACACTAGGCCACCAGTCAGGAGACTGATAGCTGCTTGGGATATCAACAGGGGTCAAAATAACCACATGTCTGCCTGTCCCAGACACCCTGTATTCCCCAGGGACTGCTGGTTTAATTTCTCTGCCTGTCCCTGTGGAAAAAGCATTAGCGCCACATGCCTGGAATTGCTGCTGCCTGTAAGATAGGGCAGTAGCTGCCCCAATAGCATGGTGTCACATGTTGAAAGATGTTCATTCAACCTAGCATCCCAGGAGGGGCTGGGGGCACTTCTGTGCAGTCAGCAGTTTCGTCAACAGAAATGAAAACCAAGCCATGGAAAGAATAGACTACACTTGTGTTCCTCCTTGTTATCATGCATGTGCAGTTACCTGTCTTCTTTTTGCTTTCTGCACTGCCTACCTCATTTCTCTGTGTGCTGTACTTACAGTAGCAGCCCAAAACTAGCTCTTGTTCACAGGCAGCAGAGTTTTGGGGATGCAAATTAAAAACCCTTTTCAAGGCTGTCTGTTAGCTAAGAGGGGCCAGGTAAAGCTTATTGTAAGGGCTAGAAAACCATATTTGAAAGCCCTTTTCAGGGCAGACAGTCAAGGCAGAAGATGATCCGGTACAGTATTTAGAGATGAGAGGAACATAAAGGGCTGAGACAACCATGTAAAACCCCCTGTTCAGGGCAGGAAGGGCTCTAGAGACAAGAGGTGGGGAGACTGGTAAAAAGCCTTTCTCAGAGTTACTATTTATTTTATTTTATTAGGATCCCAGATAACATCTTTGAGCCGGGGCTCATTTACTAATGTTCCATGTCAAATTACAAGGGAATGCGAAAAATACAGAGAACAGAGCATTGATACGGTACAGACAAACAGATGGTTTCTTACAAGGAGCCACCAGAGGCTTTGTCAGATAAATGACGTTAAACTAAGAAAGAAGTAGGGAGAGTGCACCAGACATTGTACAGTGTATGCCTGGGGCAGATGCCTGAAAGGTGAGAGGATAGTAAGTGGTTACAGGGCATTTAGTAACTTAAGGTGAAAGTGGAGTAGTAAAAAAAAAAAAAGGGAGAGGAGCAGGAGGATAGAAAAATGAAGTCTGAGTGAAATATAAGAGAGAGGTAGGGGTCGGTGGAGTGAGCAGGGTGTATAGGTGTGAGGAGAAAGAAGGGAAGGTAGAGGGAGGGTAGGAGGAAGGGGAAAGAGAGGGAAAGGGTGAGTGATGGAGGGTGGCGAAAGGGTAATTCTGTCCAAAGTGCTGAGAGAGGCAATTTGGGGAGGGAGTATACAGTGGATCTATGGGGGGTTTGGGCAGGCAGGAGAGGGATGTGGAAAGGTGCTATCATGAAGTTAGTGCGGTTAGGAGGGAGCCAGGGGGGCATTGCAGAGCAGTTGATGTGTAGCATATTAGGGGTAAACTTAGTGTCTAAGCTATACACAGGAGCAAAGGAAGCTTATTGGTTTATCAGCAGAGAGTTAAGGGCCCATGTCAGGGCTACTACTGAGCAGGAAGGGGAAGTACATTAAAAGCCCTTATCAGGGCAGTGCACTGGGTGCACACTTGTGAAGTCATTTTCAGGTCCATATACCAGCCAGCAGGTAATATTTAGTAGTCATTTTCAGGGCACTGCACCAGCCTGGAGGTGCGCTAGTTATTATTAGCTCATATTTGGAAACAGAAATGCAAGATTAGTAAACTAAAATCAACAGGACAGCTACAAATTCTGTGGGACAGTCAACATGAATATTGCACCTATGGACAGCCATCCACAAAAAATTATTTCTAGCCCTGGATATCAACCTTGTGCTAGAAATGCTCTCTCATAAACCTTTCGAGCCTCTAGCAACCTGCTAGCTGAAGTTCCTTACCTGGAAGGCCGCCTTCCTTGTAACCATTACCTCCGCTCGCAGAGTGTCTGAAATACATGCCCTGGTCACAGTATTTCACAAGAACAAGGTGGTTCTCAGAACCCACCCTAAATTTCTTCCCAAAGTAGTCTCGGAATTCCACCTGAACTAGCCCTTGGTCCTTCCAACCTACTTTGCGAATTTCCAGAATGAAGGAGAGTGTACCCTACATTCTCTGGATGTTAAAGAGTTTTGCGGTTGTACAGCAACAGAAAAAAAGAGATCCGCAAGTCAAAACAACTCTTTGTCTCATTCAGCAAGGCCCGGCTGGGTCAGCCTGTTGCCGTCAGGTGTATTGTGGCATGGCTGGTAGCATGTCTCTGACATTGCTACTCCATGACGCAGGTCAAACTGGAAGGCAGGGTATATACCCATTCTACCAGAGCAGTCTCGGCATCTCTGGCAGAAATTCGGAATGTGCCCATTGCAGACATCTGCAATGCAGCTACTTGGAGCTCTGTGCACACCTTTGTGAAGCACTGCACTTTGGATATCCATGCCAGACAGCATCCATCCTTTGGCAGAACAGTCCTTAATGGACTTCCGTCCTGACTGAACTCCTCTGTCCTGCCACCCTTCTCAGGGGATTATTTTAGCTCAGTACTCTCCCATCAGTGTGAATGAGTGGTGGAGACTTCATGTCCCGGAAGATATGAAAATTACGTACCTGCTGTAATTCTTGATCTTCTTGGACAAAGTCTCCACCACTCATTCACATGCCCATCCTTCATCCCCCGAGCTCACTTATCTTGTTTTTGGTCTTCACTCCTTCGATGGCTGGGCTGTGAAGACTCTGTTGTGTTGACCCTTCTTATATGGGTCATTCAGACTATATTATGTCTGACATAGATTCATTTCACTAGGTTAGTTGATGCTGCACCTCCTCGGTAAAAAAGGTACCGAGGCGGTTGGAGGGTTGATGCCAAGGTAGCCTATACAGCGCAAGCCGGTCTTGCAGTGCTGCATATGCACAGTTCTGCCCTGGCCCTTCTGAAGATTTTTGGCTCCCGCTTGATCCTAGTGCTTCCAGCATAGTCCCATTAGTGTGAATGAGTGGTGGAGACTTAGTCCAAGAAGATCAAGAATTAGGGTAGGTACATAATTTTCATTTCTTGGTTGTGACTGAAACACCCACCACTGCAATCTGCCTAGCAACCTTGGAGTCGTCTCATCTGCCAGCAGGAGCAGGTTCAAACTTTTCTTGTACATAAATGTGTCCAAGGGCTCTACCATGAATTCCAGTGCAGCCTTCTAACAAGACTATCTCAGCCTTACCACCTGCAAGCCATCTCTAATAATCTGTTCCATGTTTCTGGAGCACACAGATCAGCTGGTGTAAAAGCTTTCAGTATAGATGAGCCATACACCAAGAACTCACTGTCAACCAACTTAAATGTGCAACATGCTTTCAAAAGAGGTCCACTTCATCATTTACAGAGCCCGTGCAAATGTGAAAACTGACTAACCTGTTCACAACTCCCTCTCCCTTTTTCTGTTTTTTTTTTTCCATCTTGTATTTATGCCCCTTATTGCTGCTAGCCCCCCAGTCCCTCACCTGCCCAGCCCCATCTACGACCCCCAGGGCTTACCTGATTCCTTAGATTCTCTCAACAGATTGCCCCCTTGGCAAGCCCTATAGAGGTACATTTTACCTCACTACCCCCAGTGACCCAATCTAGAGCTGGAACCAGGGCCCAGCCTGTGGAAGGCTGGCTGGCATCATCCTGCCAGCGTTTTTTTTTTTTCCCTCAAGTTTCTTTTTTTCGGGGGATGGGGTAAAACTTAAATGTTATTGAAAGTTATCAACTTAACAATATATACATCACAAACCTGAGAAACAACAGCTCACTGTTTAACAGTGATAGTAGGACATGCCAATATTAATTGTTTAAATCACTGCAGTCCCTCTCCAACTACTGTAGTCTGGTTGTACAACTCACAGCCATTAAGTATGGACATGAGTGTGGGGTTTGGCCAAGTCCTTCCCCTCTGTTTGGGGGGGGGGGGGACCATTGGACTACTTCCTCAGGTGCCCGGATGTTCTTGAGTTTCAGTTGTACACCCCACAACCTTAGGGATAGACACGAGATGGGTCAGTTGAGCCTAGTATTCAGTGGTTGTCAATCATCAACTTACTAATTGGCTGAGCAATCAAAAGCAGTAATAGTGAACATGCTATATTAACAGCAAGCATGACAGAAAACTGTAACGTTTGAGATTATTTCTTAATCCTTCCGAAATGAGCCCAATATAGGTCCCTGGGCATACTGTAAATTTCATTACTAGCTGAATATTTATAGCTTTTATTGAGTGCCTGCATGAACTTTGAATGTTGATATGACAGGTGTCTCAGTGAATTCTGTATATATAGGTAGTTTCTTGTCCAATCAGAGCTTTAAAATTTGGCATTTGGCCATGTTAGTTATTAAGGCCATAGCATGTGTCCTAGTTAATGCCACTCTTGAGTGGCCCATGTTGCCTATGGTGCAGATATCTGGTTCAAATAAGATGGTCATCCCCAGAAGGGGGATGAGTCTGGATTTTATCTCACTTCAAAATGTCTGTATGAGGGGAATGTTTATTAAAAGTAAAAAGAGCAGAACAAATATTCAGTAAATATTACAATGATAACAGGACAGTGAAATAAACAAAAGGAACAGTAGGTTATACAAACTTAATCTGTATTGTTGTCAAAAACATCAGAAGAATGGAAAAAGGAGGGGAGTGAAAAGAGAGTAAAGGGAAAGTATTTACAGACACATTTCAGCCTAGTACATCTTCAGTTATAACAATACAAAACCTATCCTTCAGTACCTACAAAGAGACCTGTTCCATACAGCTGGGTATCCTTAAGGTGGTGGTCAATCAGAACCTTTCCATAGTTTCAAAAACTCCCTACGGTTCAATACCTTGAATCCTTTTGTACAAATATCAGGGATGTATTGCTGTAGCCATTCTGATATGGTTGACACTGAAATTTGTTCCTGCTGAAATACCAACCTACATCTAGCCATCCAAAGATTCAATTTTGTGGCATTTTGGTATTTGGTCTGCCACTAAAGGACCTCTTACCTCTGGTATTCTGCTTTCCCATCTGGTGCTTCTGCTGCAGGAGTCACTAGGTACCGAACGAACTGAGTCGGACGCATAAAATAATGAACAAGATAAGGTTTATTTAGGAGCTTAGGAAGGCACATCTCATTAGCACTGGGAACATCCTAGACTGACCAGAGGACAAAGGAATTTGCCCTTCCCTAGCCTCTGCTGGACACTGATTAACATACCATGTAACCATAGCTGGCTGCCCATTACTGTTCCTAGTTAAAGGGGCGGCAGCTAATCTTTAGCCCCCTGCTCAACTCTGTACTCCACTTCACCCTGGGTATTGTAAATGTGAGTACCACTCGAACAAGTAAAGACATTGTTATGCATGAACAACAGTAAAAAGTAGCAAGACCTTTGTAACAATAAGATAACATTTGAGAGCATCATGGAGACATTACTAGAAGACGATTAATTAGTGAGTGATTGAAAATGCTAAAATTTAGAAGAGGAGAGAAAAAAATGTTAGATCATACAGGAGTTCAGAAGCAATTTGCAGATTGTTAAGACAAAGAATTAACAGAATCACTGCACTGAGTCCAAATAAGTTCACTGGATTTTGCGGCTTTTACGGTCAGTTGGGATTGCTGAGTGGGTGGCTTGAACTAGTTCTTGACAGGATGTGGTCAAGTCAGAAAAGGGGACAACACAGTACGACCATGATCCATTAATGTACTTTTTACGCAGAATCTTCTCAATCTGATACACTGTTTGAGTTATAAGAGAGTCCTGAGAAGACACAAGAGGCTGAGAAGTTCCAGAAAGTCCATCTGGTTGGGCAGGAAGAATGGGATCTGGCTGATAAGTGTCAGTACTGTGAGGTGCTAGTGGAACTGTTGTCAAGTTGTCAGCAGGAAATTCAGTTTCTGAAAGTATTACAGGTTCAAAAGAAGCTTGATTACTTGGGAGACTGGGATCATCAGGGAGGGAATCATGCAAGTACCCATGCTTCAACCTGTTAATGTGAATTTTATTGTGTACCAGCTTCCCATCTGACTTTCGGCGCAAGTGAACATGAACTGGGGGAAGCTTCTCCACAATGTAAAATGGCCAGTCCAGGGGCGAAGCAGTTTTCTGGTGGCACCTGGAACAAGGACAGGTCGATACAAATATACATTGTCCCCCACAGAAAATGAAGGATCATGACATTTGGCTGCAGACATTTTTTGCATTGACGTTTTTCTCTGTCCCAGGGTGTCAATAGCAACCCATCTCGCAAGTTCAAGCTGTTCCAACATTGGGATGATGAAGGAGGCAGCTGACTTTGGGACCTCTAGCAATGAGAGATCTTTGTCCAGAGGTGTTCTCGGGTGACGTCCGTGGACTAGGAAAAACGGGGTGTACTCTGTGCTGTCGATACAAGGGCTGGAGTTGTATGCAAACTGAATGAAGGGAGCAAAATGATCCCAAGTGTTGTGAGTCTTATCCAGGTACTTGTATAGTGTGTTAAGAATGGTCGACATCATTCTCTCACTTTGTCCATTGCACTGTGGATGGTAACTGGTTGTGTGAGTCTTTTTGATGTCGAGAAGTTTGCAGGTTTCTCGCACAATAGGTGAGAGGTAATTAGTACCTCTGTCTGAATGCAGGTATGCTGGCATGCCGTGACGGCAAATGATCGTATTGAGGAAGGCACTTGCCACTGTAGCAGCTTTAATGTCTTTTAATGGTATCAGTTCTAAGTATTTAGTTAGGTAGTCCACAAAGACAAGAATGTACTTGTTGCTGGAGTCAGGGCAGGTAGGCAGGGGCCCAAGAATATCTGTGCTGACTCTTTGGAAGGGTTCTGTGGCTACAGGCATTGGAATGATGTGTGCCTTGGTTGGTTTGGCGGGAGGCTTTCTTTGGGAACAGGGCTGGCAGGATTTTACAAAATGGACAATATCCTTGTTCAGGTGAGGCCAGAAGAAGTGGAGCCTTGTCTTTTCGAGAGTTCTGTGGATACCCATATGACCTCCACAAAGTGGAGAGGCATGAGTGGATTGAAGAACTTCAGAGACTAGAGAGACTGGCACAACTGACTGTACATGAGTTCTGTCTGTGCAATGGCCTTTGCCCTCCTTGGTCCAAATGTGAAAAAGCACTCCGTCATTGAGAAAATACTGTGACTCAAAGAATTGTACATCCTGACGGTGTTTCTTTTGTTGTGGTAAAGTTCTAAACTCAAGATAAGTGATGATGTCTGTAAACTGAGGATCAGTTCTTTGTTGAAGTTTAATCATGGCCAGGGAGGTTGTAAGAAGCTCTTCAGCTGCTTGTAATAGTTGAGGATTGGTACTTTTCTCCGTAGAAGCATTTGGGAGCAGCAAAGTGACTTGAGGTGCTGTAGGAGTGTCCACAGGGAACTCATCTGTGGAGCAGAAGGGAAGAGCTTGTAGGCAGGCTTCTTCATCAGGAGAGGTTGCTACGGAGGGATACCGTCTCCAGCTTACAGCATCGGCATTGGAGTGAACTCGACCTGGTCGGTATTGGATTTCAGAATTGTAGCCTTGCAGTATAGCAACCCATTGGGCAAACTTTCCTACTGGTTCCTTCATTTCGAATAACCATCTTAGGGCTGAGTGATTCACAGTGGTTGTGAAGGAGGAGTAGTGGAGGTAGCAGTCAAACTTCTTTACAGCAAAGACCACGGCTAGGCATTCTTTTTCTGTGATGCCGTAGTTTTGCTCAGCTGAAGAAAGAGAGCGCCCTTCATAGGAAATAACTCGTTCTGTTCCATCTTGGATTTGACACAGCACAGCGCCCACTGCAAAGGAGCTAGCATCTGTGTAAAGCCTGAATGGCTGGTCGAAGCGGGGATAAGCTAATACTGGGGAAGAAATAAGTTTGTCTTTCAGGTTTCAAAGCCTCTTTGCAATCAGAAATCCATATGTAGTCCATCCCCTTTTGTGAGAGCGCAAAGGAGCTGCAATGTACATGTATAGTTGCAAATTAATTTTCTGTAGGAAGCCAGACAAACCTAGGAAAGCTCTAAGGTCTTTGAGGTTTGAGGGTTCTGGATAGTCTTTTACTGCAGAAAGCTTATCTGGGTCTGGCAAGATGCCATGCGAATTGACCACATGTCCCAGATAATGGATTTGATGCTGAGCGAGGCAACATGTCTCTGGATGGAGTTAGAGGTTAGCTTGCCTGAGATGTTCGAACACCTCTTTGAGATACTGGAGGTGTTCTTGGAAAGTTCTACTGAAGACAATAACACCGTCGATATACACTAGGCAAGATTTCCAAGACAGTCCACAGAACACAGCCTCCATGATGCACTGAAAGGTGGCTGGTCTGTTCCGAAGACCCATAAGCAGATGTTTGAACTTGAAAAGCCACAGGTGACAGTGCCAGGCTGTGTACGGATGTGAAGCTGGATCAATAGTAACTTGGTAGAATCCACTCTGGAGATCTAGAGTGGTGAAGTAGGCTGGGCTGGCCGTACCAAGGCTCTCTAAGGCATCCTGTGTGGTGGGTAAGGCATGGGCATCCTATACCGTGAGGGCATTGAGCTTTCTGTAGTCCACCACAAACCAATACCCTTTGCCTTTCTTGACTACCAGCAAGTAAGGTGCATCCCAGGGACTGATGGATTCCTCAATAATGTCCTGTTCGAGCATGTCCGTGATTAAGTTTTCCAGGATTTGCTTTTGTTTGTGTCCCACTTTGTAGGCTTGCTGACGAATTGGCTTTTGGTTGGGCTGCACCTCAGTCGTGTGTTGCAGGATATCGCAGCATCCGAGCTTATTATCAGGGTCAACAAAGACATCTGAGTAGGTTTCCAGGAACTCCAGAAGTTGCTATTCTCTGTGGGACAGGCTGGGAATTTTGAGGCAGAGAGACACTGGCTGAAGGGCATGTGCATTTCTTGTGAAGTGGGGATGGTTGTGATGGTACTGACAGGATGACTGTTAATGGAACCAGGCTGAGATTCGGGTAGAAGCTGAAGCTGATCCCCTGAAGACAGACAAACAAACTTTCCGATATTGGCACCCTTGGAGATGACCACTGGTTCATCCGTGAAGTTGCAGCACTTTCAGAATACTGAACCACCATGCAGAGCAGACAGGGTGTTCCCTTGAAGGAGACCTGAGGAGTGCAAAGCTGGGGATCCCGTGACGATGCCAACAAAACCTTGGGGAAGGGGGTCACCTCGAATCTTGGCAATCAAAACCATCTCTGACTTAGGAGGTATAGTGACTGAGTCTGTAGCTGTGAGTTGTCTCCAGGGATCTAGTGACAGTTTGTTTGAGGCAAAGTCCAGTATGGCTTTGTGCACCTTGAGAAAGTCCAGGCCAAGGATCACGTCTGTTTGAAGTTCAGGCACTAAGTACAATTTAACCGTAGTTTGCTGTGAACCGAAGTGGAGCTTCAGATGGACCACGCCGGTGATAGGTACTGTGGCAGTGCTTGCAGTGATGATGTATTTTAGGTTGGCCGGAGCAACAGTAGCTACATGGCGAATAGCTGAATTATCTTGGATACTGCTGTGGATCACAGAGATTTCTGCTCCAGAGTCAACCAAGGCATACGTGGACCAATCGCCAATAGTGACAGGGACGTAGTTTGCAACGAGGGGTGATCTGATGACAGGAACTTTGGCTCCTTTAGGCGAGATTGTGCCTGATTTAGCAGCTAGAGGGTGCCGTTTGTTTGTGTTATGCAAGTCAGTGGGGCAGTCAGTTGCTTCATGTTCCTGTCCAACAAGAGCCCTAGTTTGTTGGGCAACGCTCATTTCCCTGGTCCTGTGAATAGTTGCTAGCATATTGCTGATTGCGCTGTAGTGGATGCCTGTGGCTGTCTTGAGTCCTGTGAAAGTTTTGCAGTTTGCGGTAGACTACAGCAGTGTGACCCCTGAACCTGCACCACTGACAGGTCACTGGCTCCCACGAAGATGGAAGTGGCTCAGGTCACTGTGGAGGTGGCTGTAGGGCATTGACAGGAGTTGCAGGGGGAACCGCAGTGGGGAAATGTATGCTGTTGACAGTTGAAATGAGCTTGTCAATCATCTTTTGTTGCTGTTGGATGCGAGTAGCAAGTGCAGCCAATTGTGAGGACTGTGGGTCCTGAACAGTGGTAAGCCGAAGCATGGAAATAGACTCTTGGGCTATCCGGGCCGCTTGGATCGTGTCTAGCCAGGTGGTTGGCTTTTGTTGGATAACGTAGGTACGAAATTGTGGGGGCAGGCCCTGGACAAATGTTGTAATCTGATCTTTTTCTGTTTTTTGTAGACATTTGCACCGTGATTCAGTGTCCACTATAAATGCTTCCAATGATTCGGAGGGTTGCATAGTGCACTCCCATAGTTGCTGTTCTAACAACCAGGGTGGATGAGCTTGTAAGAAATAGTCCTTGAAGGTGGAGTACAGGGTGACATTGTTCCCTCT
Source organism: Neoceratodus forsteri (assembly GCA_016271365.2). NCBI lineage: Eukaryota > Metazoa > Chordata > Ceratodontiformes > Ceratodontidae > Neoceratodus > Neoceratodus forsteri. The sequence goes on from JADMNL010000024.1 coordinate 360,829,200, forward strand.
CGTCTGGTCTGGAAGAGTACTGAACCATGATATGGCCGTCCCTCTCAGGAGCAAGCGCATATCGTTGGAAATTCACAAAGAATCCATCTAACCATTGAAGGAGATCCAGGCCTGAAACTGCTCGAGCCAGGCCACAGCATCTTCATGAGGTAGTGCTGAGAATGGTACTGGCTACAAGCTGGCGTGGACCATTGAGTGTGTGGAAATAGCTTTAAGGTAGGCAAGGTCATCCTGGATGGCCTGTATAGTGGGCGTCCCTTGGGCTGGAATGGATGACCGGATGTCATGCAGCATAGTTTCAGTCTTGAGACCTCATGCTCTCGAGGTAGGTGAAGTTGGAGCCCCAGAGCTGGCAGTGCTCGGGGCGTCGGTGTCCTCGGAAGACATGGTTGGAGAGGGGCTGCGTGGCCCTGAACGAAAGTCATAGGGATGAGTAGGAGTGGTTGTCATGGAGAGAACGAGATGCCTTGGAAGAAATTATTCATTGAGAGAATGAAAAGTTTTGTTGTTTGGGTTTTTTTTTTTGGTTTCGTTTTTTGTAGACAAGTACAGTTATATGTAAGCAATTTTCATCAATGAAACAACTTCCACTCTAGTTTGGTGTTGTCTGTTATTGAAATAAACTTTTCTTTTGCAAGATGCAGCTATTTGTTTCAGTGTCCATTAATTTCAATGGGTGCCCCTCAAAACCATGGCCGCCATTACTTCCCATGGAGTGAGGTCATTTTGAACAATCTGATGCCCCTAACAAAGATGGCCACTGGTCCTGTAACATAGGCTTCTTGGCTAATTTGAAATTCCCAATATGGCTGCCAGCAGGGGGAAAGGGGTGCTTCCTGTTTTGTAGATGTAGGCAGTGGCTTATGTCAGGGCAAATGAAAGAATGCAAGATGACCACTCTGCAGTCTGTTCAAAAGATAAATAGCAGGCTTTGTTTTGGCTGAGCTACTCCCACCCAGGCTATCCAAACTATTTGTGTTGAGAGATTTATTGCTGTCTTCGAGGTTTAGAAGCCTCGAATACTTTCTTCAGGCAGAACTGGCAAAACAAATGTCTGTGTATTGGAAGGCACCTCGACTTAAAATAACAGAAAGCCATATGTCTCTGGTTTAAGAGTTAATGAACAGGCCATGCCCAGCCCCTGGTGCTCAGGCTAGCATGATTGTAATTTACAGTTCAGTCAGTTAGCAGGCTTGTAATATGCAGCACACATTTTTTTTCCCTCTTATATCCTACAATATTAGAGAAGAGCTGCAGGCTACTAGTTAGCAGGGTTAGTAAGGAATTTGCATTTGCTGGAGCTGCAATCCAGAGACAGCATCAGGATAAATACTTTAAAATTTTGTTGCCGCTTTGCTGGTTTTATAGTTTGGTGGCTGATCCCTGCAGCAGAGGGCAGTTGGGCAAGGATTGCAGTGCATATTCTGTGCTTTTGCTAGCTGGGAGCTGTGTTTTAGATTTTGGTGTGCTTTCTAGACATGGAGTTTGCAGAAGCCTGCCGAGGTTTGTAGCATGAAGCTCCATGGGGCTGGTGGAGCCATAAAAGAACTTTGTACCTTAGTTGCACAGACAGTGCCCTAATTTGGAGCACATTTATATGCAAGGAGATTTATATATGCTGAGGCAGAATGCAGGAGGCTTACTTTAACAGAGAACAGTTCAGTTTTAATTTTCCTCTCTGCTGCCAAGTTTATTCTTTCTGAGCATCATACAGTTCGGGCACACTTGGGTGATGACTCTGGGGTACCCAGCGACGCAGAGCAAGTGAGATGGGGTCTGGACAGAAGAAGAAGGGCCACATTCTCCACCATGTGTGGCATTTTGGTATTTGGTCTGCCACTAAAGGACCTCTTACCTCTGGTATTCTGCTTTCCCATCTGGTGCTTCTGCTGCAGGAGTCACTAGGTACCGAATGAACTGAGTCGGATGCATAAAATTATGAACAAGATAAGGTTTATTTAGGAGCTTAGGAAGGCACATCTCATTAGCACTGGGAACATCCTAGACTGACCAGAGGACAAAGGAATTTGCCATTCCCTAGCCTCTGCTGGACACTGATTAGCATAACATGTGACCATAGCTGGCTGCCCATTACTGTTCCTAGTTAAAGGGGTGGCAGCTAATCTTTAGCCCCACGTTCAACTCTGTACTCCACAATTTAATAGCCATACAAAGTCATTAAAGAGTGTTTTATGGTCTCCAATAAAAGTGTTCTGAAATAGGCGGCCCGGCGGTGCAACGGTAGGATTTCAACTGGCGACCCGGGTTCGGGAACGGATCTGGGTCATCAGAGGGCTGGCTGGGGGAGAAGGATCGAGTGTCCTTGGACTGCTCTCCTTCTCCGGGGGAGGAGGGACTGAGTATTCAGTGCAGCGGTGACACTCGGCAGAGGCTGGGTGTTCCACTATGCACCACCAAGTAAAATCATCAGGGGCAGGGCGGACGGTGGCGTCATTGCATGTCCCCGGCTGTCTCCATGAAGACCTGCCCCCGGTCCTCGAATTGCCTCCGCTGCTGGCTCCCCAACTAGTTACTAGCGTCTCAGCACTGGAAAGCCCACAGCGCCAAGAGCCCCGCCATCTGGGGGGTAAGCCAGGGGTGACTGGGGAGTGAAAGCAGTTGGCGGAGGTGGAGGCGAGGGGATCCGTGACCAGGTCAGGCAATGAAGGCTCAGAGGTGCACAAAAAATACTAAATTAAAAAAAATAAAAAAGTGTTCTGAAAAACAGTAGTAATGATCCCCTCATAAGTGACTCACAAATTATGGGATAGCCCATCTAGAAGATATTGAATGAAATAATTGTTTTGCGTTAGGAGAACGAATAAACAAATGCTCCTGAGTTTCCAGTTCTGTGATGCAACTCTGTCTTGGACAATATCTATCTGTGTCTTGCTTGTGCTTGTGATTATTTTGCACACGTAGCCTATCGTGTCAGCTTAACTATGTTATATCTCACATCTTCTATGGAATACGCTTATCTGTAAGCTGACGTATAGCTGTGGAAAAGGTTGATCGGGTGCAGTCCTGCAAAGCTTCTGTGCCTGAAAATATACCAATATATCAGCATATAACTGTTTTTTATTATTATATGAAGCAAAGAGCTGCAATGATGTAATTTTTGATATAGCGCGCTTGAAATAACCAGGGTAATCTCTATATTTTACCATTCCAAACTTCTATCTAAGTCCAATCTTGCTTAAGATGGTCTAGGTAATGTTTCTGAAAAGATTGTTCTATCTGTGAACTGGGACTGAAAACATTCCTAAAAAGAAAAATGCTCCAGTAAAAGGCCACCGGGTTAACCATGCCTGTGCCACCATTCTTAATTTCTATATATGTGATACCACGTTTTATTGGGTTTAATCTGCTGTCCCACCGCATTCTAAAAAAGATGTTAAGTCTTGTTTCCATATTTTTTAGCAGGATAGAATGTATATCTCAGGGATAACAAAATCAGGAAGGAAAATTTGTTAATTATCTGGATTCTCTTTTGTTTGGACAGATTCCACTTTTGCCGCATGGATGCTTTCCTATCAGCTGTGGATATTTTTTTGCCCCAATTTTTTGGGGGGATAAGATCCCCTAAACCAAAGTAAATACTCATAATTTTTATCTAGTTAGTCTAAAAAGGATACCAATACTTTTGGCCAGTTTCAGTGGTACTCCAGACACTTCCCTCCTTAAAAAATGTAGGGTCCTCATACTAGAGTTTTCATCCTGTATACAGAGACATAAATCATCTGTGTAAGCCAAACATTTTCTAGTTAGAGTACCCACACTGTCTAGAATTTGATGAATATCCTTGTGAGACTCTGGAAAACAAAGTATAAAGTCAGCTGCAAGGACATAAAGTAGTAAACTCAAAGCACATCCTTGCCTGACCCCCTCTAAAGAGTGGAATCAGGAGGCATGAGCCTTGTAACCTGAAAGACAATAGTGTGGCACAAGCATATAATCCTACAACCCAATTGATGAAAGAGGAGGAATGCCACAGTGTGACAACAATACAGAAAAAAAGGTAGTCAGGTTCCACCTTATGAAAGGCTTTCTTTCTGTTGGTCAAGTGCTTACTGATCACTAGCTGAAAAAAGTTCTCTCAAAATGATGAGGTTTTCCTGAATATTTCTCACCAGGATGGTGCAGGTTTTTATTGGGGAGATTTGATGCTAAGCAGCTTTAGTTAGTTGAGTTTTTAAGATTTTCATCAACATTTTGTAATCTGAATTTACCATACTAATGGGATGCCAGTTTGAAATTTCATGCAGGTCACCCTTCTTAAAAAACCACATTTGTAATGCTGTTCTGAAGGTTCTAGTAACCTTGGTAGATTCTTGTAAATCGTTATATTTTTATAGAGTCGTGTAAATTGTTATATACTTTGTGTAAGATTGGAGTAAGCCTTTTAGAGAAGGTTTTATAAAATTCCATCCCTAAGCCATCCTTTCCTTGTGCCAGGGCATTATTCTGTTTTTTTTATTGCCAATTTAATCTCTTCTTATGATATAGGCAGAGTCAAAAATTGTTGTCTATCAAAGGGCAGAGATGGTATTTTTTTTGTCTGTATGAGGGGCGTTCCCATAGAAGGTGCAGGAGGGAGCCATCAGGGTGGTTGGCTATCAGGGTGGTTGTACTTGTAGCATTCTACCGTCAGGTTAGAGCCTATCTTGTGTAATTTCTTAGGAGTGTAGTATAGGTTGGAGAGGGTTTCAAATTGCTGGATCTTGAGATCTACTATCAACGTCACTTTCTTAGAGAGGTTCCATATTTTCTGCCAATCCCTGGAGCTAATATCCTGCCCCAGTGCTCTGGGCCACCAGTCCTTCATTTCAGTGGCTTATCCACGTATTTGTCTCAACAGTGCCAGGCACCACTGAGATATGGATGTTTCTTCTTGTAGGAGAGCTTTCACTTCCTTTTCCCAGATGAAGCAGCTTTCTTTTGGCGTCAGTCCTCCCCAGTGAGCTTTGAGCCATCCTCCATTTTCTTCTCCTATCCCAGGACCGCACGCATGCTATGACATGCACTTCAAACAACGTGAAGTCTTGCTGTATTCAGACATAATGCATTTAGCCCCAGCACTTGAACTGCCCTGGAGAGGAAAGAGGTAACTCTATGCAGAAGCATAGAATGTTGAGCTCGAGCTCGGTTTTCAAACCTCTGTCTGTGGTACTTCCCAGTGTAACCATCAGATTCTTTACTCTGCCTAACAGTGAAGTCGCTCCGGAGATTTCCTCTGCTCAGTTCGGTTTAAATCATATAATTTTTTCTTGTTTTTGGATTTCCAGTCTCTGTCTATGGTGCAGATAGTGTGTAGATAGGCAGTAACTGTGTTTTATTCTGTGAAAAAGTTGGAACTTGTTCTTTTCTTCGGTTTCTTTCCGGTCAGTCCGGTTTAGAACCGACCCATTCTATTTAAATTTATTTCTGGGATTACAGTGGTGTTCTGGTACCGATCGGTTTCAAAAGAACCAAGGTTTTTTGCCAGTTCTTTTCAAAAGCCTGTGACACGGTTTGTAACTGATTGGTTGTTGTATTACCTGGCTTGAAAGCTGCAATAGGGTAATTTGTTAGGTTGGCCATGTCTGAGAAACCCAAGAAGAAAACCGGTCCCACTGGGTTTCAACACTGTACTGAGTGTGGGGAGGCCTTTGCTAAGGCTGACCCCCACCTCATCTGTGTTTATTGTCTGGGGTTTGACCACCTCAAGTCAGACTGCCAAATCTGTAAAAAATGTTCCTAAATTCACTCTAGACATAAGACTGAGTAGGCTAGCAGAAGGAAAGGAGGCCGAGGAAGTCCGTAGATCCAGATGGCCAGCCCGGTTTAGTTGCGGCCGAACCTGAGGAGGTGCCCTGCCTGACCTGGGCGATACCTCCTCGGGCAAAAATGAAACCGACCCAGAGGGTCGGTGCCATCAAAAAAGAAGCATAAGTCTGCCGGTTTGGATCCGGTATCGTACTCTCCAACCGCGGACAAAATAGCCAAAGCGATTAGCATTGTTCAATCACTTAGACCGGTTCCGTCCGAACCGGTACTGCCGGTTAGGTGGACGGTTCGGTTGGATCCATCTCCTCCGGATTATGATCCAGACGCTTTTTATGAGGAGTGGGAAGGAGACAAGGATGATGATAATGGTGATGATGATGATGATGATTGACGATGACCAGGGGGGTCTGGATGTGCCCATTGAACCGGACATCTTCCCAGACAGGCCCTCAGGTGTCTCTCCGAGTCCCCTTCACATTTTTTGCTCTACAAAAAGGTGGCAGAAACCCTGCAGCTTCCCTTGGTTGAAGCTGCAGAGGAGGATGAAGAGCCTGATTTTGTGGAAATGATGGATATCCCAGAGTCCAAAAGACTGTCTATCCCTCTTCATAAATCCTTGGGGAAACAGACACACAAAATTTTACAAACCCCTAATTCAATACCTCCTGTGGATAAGAGAATGGACAGAGGGTATTTGTTATCAGGCTCAGCTGCAGAGTTCCTTTATAGTCATTGCAGCCATGTTGGGGTTAGTGCAGGCTGCAGCCTGTGATGGGGCTAACATTCCTTTGGCTTCACACCCCCCAGATAAGGACTCCTGGAAAGTTGATGCCATGGCCAAAAAACAGTATTTGGCATCCTCTTTGGGACTCAGGCAGGCTACCTATATGGCCTACACAGCCAGGTACCAGAAATCCAGATGGGATACGGTTCTGGAACTGGCTAAACAGGCCTCTCCCCAGCTGGTCAAGGAGCTGGAGGAGGTGGCTGCTGATGGAATTGAGGCATCTAAAATGCAATTTCATGCTGCTGTGGACTCCAGTGATGTGGCATTTAGAGTCATGGCTACATCTGTGTCTCTCAGAAGACATACTTGGCTCACATTAGTGAAAGGAGAAAGTCCAGAGGGGGTATTGCTAAGCTCAAAGGAGAAAAGGGGGCATGTGAGGAGGAGGACCCTGTAAAAGCATCTATCCTAAATAGATGCTTTTGCTCAGTATTTACTGAAGAGAAGGTAGGGCAGGGCCCACAGCTCAGCACCATGGACACGGGGGGAGGGAGGTGACCACTACTCCCTTCACAAAAGAAAGGGTCCTACAAGAGTTCGCTAAGCTCAGGGTGGACAAGGCAATGGGACCTGATGGCATACATTCCAGGGTACTGAAGAAGCTAATGGTGGAACTAGCAGAGCCATTAGCAGAACTATTTAGTGAGTCTCTGAGCACAGGAGAGGTCCCAGAAGACTGGAGAAGGGCTCATGTGATCCTGCTCCACAAGAGAGGAGGCAGGGAACTACAGACCAGTCAGTCTTACCTCAGTAGTGGGCAAGATTATGGAGGCTCTCCTTAAGGAAAGGATAGTGCAACACCTGGAATCCATAGGGGCACAGGATCCAAGACAGCATGGGTTTACAAAAGGAAGGTCCTGTCAAACTAATCTCATAGATTTCTTTGACTGGGTAACCAGAGTGATGGACCAAGGGGGAGCAGTTGATGTCGCCTACCTTGACTTCAGCAAAGCATTCGACTCTGTTCCACATAGAAGATTGATAAATAAGCTGGGTAGGCTCAGGGTGGGTCAGAAGTTGGTCAACTGGGTGGCAAACTGGTTGACAGGCAGAAAACAGAGAGTGGTGGTAAATGGTATACAGTCAGAAGAGATGCAAGTCACAAGTGGGGTACCTCAGGGATCAGTCCTGGGGCCAGTCCTCTTCAATATCTTCATTAGTGACATTGCAGATGAACTACAGGGTAAGGCTTGTCTGTACGCAGATGACACCAAGATCTGCAACAGAGTAGATGATCCAGATAGGGTGGGCAGAATGAGAAGAGATCTGGATAAACTAGCAAAATGGTCAGAACAGTGGCAACTGGGATTTAATGCAAAGAAGTGCAAGATCATGCACATAGGGAAGAGAAACCCTGAAGCCACTTATAGGCTGGGAGGGGAGTTGTTGTCAGTCACAAAAGAAGAAAGAGACTTGTGCATCATCATCACCGATGACCTGAAATGATCCAAGCAGACCTGTAAAGCAGTAGGTAAGGCTAGGGGAATGTTAGGGTGTACTAGTAGGGGTATCACAAGTCATAAGAGAGAGGTAATAATCCCTCTTTACAAGACACTGGTTAGGCCCCATCTAGAGTACTGCGTGCAGTACTGGAGGCCACACCTTCACAAGGACATTAACTAAATTGAGGCAGCCCAGAGAAGGGCAACAAAATGGTGCAGGGACTGCATTAGAAGACATATGAGGACAGATTAATCGAGCTCAATATGTATACCCTTGAGCAAAGGAGGGAGAGAGGTGATATGATCGAGACATTCAAACGCCTTAAGGGCATTAACAAGGTGAAAGAGCCTAACATGTTTAAATATAAGAAAAATAGCAGGACAAGAGGACACAGCATGAGATTAGAGGGAGGCCGATTAAGGGGGAATGTGAGGAAATTTTTTTTTCACAGAAAGGGTTGTGGATGCATGGAACGGCCTACCTCAGGAATGTGGATATGAATACAGTGCGGGCTTCAAACAGGCATGGGATAGGCATAAGGGAGCAATACAGATGAGTATGAATAGATAGCCACTGACAGAGCAAAGGCCGATGGCACATTTATAAGGTAGAAAAAGAAATGGGCAGACTGGATGGGCCTTGGTCTTATCTGCCGCAGCTTCTATGTTTCTATGTCATGGCTATCGTGTGGCTGTTCGAGAATGCTCGCCAGATTACTAGCCTCTCACAGGACACCCAGGCTAAGGCCATGGATTTTCTGTAGTAGTACTAACCCTCTGTTTGGGGAGCAGACAGAGGCTTACATGAAGAAAATGGATGAATACAGGATCACGTACAGGAGTGCACAGGCCCAAGAAAGGCAGGCCACTCTGCACAAGCAGCAGTCTGGGGCAGGGGCAGGCCCTTTCAAAGGCCTTTTTACCAAGCCCAGGCCTCCTTTCCCTTCCCACAGAGGGGGTTCTTCAGAGGGAGGAGCAGGAGGGGGATGAGCAGAGCTGCTCCCTCCTCCTCCTCTCAGTCTAAGGCTCCTGCCAAGCAGACACCCTGATGTGTCAGCCCGGGTCAACTCCCCATTTCCAGTAGGAGGCAGGCTGGATTACTACTTCCAGGCCTGGAAGTCTGTGACCTCGGACAAGTGGGTCCTGGAAGTAGTAAGCCAGGGACTGGCCCTCAGCTTCAGAAAATTTCCAAAAAAGAGGGCCAAGTCGTTTCCACCTGCATCAGTCTCAGAAACCATTGCTCTAGAGGCAGAGGTTTCCTCTCTTCCAGCTCTCGGAGCTATGGAGAAGGTTCCTACTCAGCACAGGGGAAAAGGACTGTACTGCAGGTACTTCCTTACCCCAAAGAAAACAGGGGAGTGGCGACCCATCCTAGACCTAAGGTATTTGAACAAACACATTTCAAAGCCCAAATTCAAAATGGTAACTCTGGGAATGATCCATCCCTCTCTAAGGCCAGGGGATTGGCTAGGATATCTGGACCTCAAGGATGCCTACTTCCATATTCCTATCAGGTGCTCCCACAAAAAATAGCTAAGGTTCGAGTTGCCTTCAGGCCATTACCAATTCAGAGCTATGCCATTCGGCCTAACATCGGCTCCAAGGGTGTTCAAAAGTGCCTTGCAGTAGTGGTGGCATACCTCAGAAGACAGGGTATCACCATCTTCCTGTATCTGGACAATTGGCTGTTAGTGGGTCAGTCACCTTTACAGGTCAATTAATAAATAACAGCCAGAGTCCTCTGGTTCTTTTCGATGATTTCTTTTATTTTCATTTACTTCACCCCTACGTTTCGCTCCTAAGAGCTTGATCACGGGGCTTCATTTAGCATCTATTTCAAAAAACAAATACATACTTTATTTCATTTTGAATTCTTAAATTCTACATTTCTAATAGTAAACAAACTTGTCTGCAAAAATCTACCTGTAATTTATTTCTATGTGCAAATCCACTTAGATACTTCACAATTAAAATTCTATCAGCCTCATCCTGAAATAAATAAAGAAAACATTTTTTTTAAAATTAAATGAATTATTTAAACTTAAATAGGCTAAAGCAGCAGACTGTGTCTAAATATGACTAAACACCTAAACTTCCCCATAACAAGCATACCTTGAGACATGATCACACTCATAGCATTGCATTTTCTAAATCCTTAATGATTCCAAAAAAAGGAAACAATTCCTATATGAACATTAATCTTTTAATTGCCTTATACTAAATTGAAACACCAAGTATAATTTGTATTCACTTCCTTAATAAATTGTTTGCTTCACTTTCTAGGTAGTTGAAACTTGTAGGATTTCTTACCCTCTGTTGATTCACTTAAAGAATTTATATGTACAAATAAAGCGCATACAGGCGCTTTACCAAGCTAAAGGCAGCTATAGCGTTGTGATCGAATCTCTTAGCTATAGACCTCTTGAGCAGCCTGAATTCACCGCTGAATGAGACACTATCCTGAAATCCTCAAGACATAGCGAGAGTGTTGCATCGCTAACGAAACACATTCTCTTAATAATGGCAATGCGCGGTGAAGTCAGGCTGCTCTTGTACAGACACCACTGCTGCTGGGGGTGTACACATATCAAATATAACAACAGTGAAGGGAAAACTAAAGGATGTCTCAATGCATTAACCTGACTATACATTGAATTCATCTTGTATGTGACAAACTACTCTTCAACATTAAACTCATTTTATCACTATTCTAATACGCTCCAGTATTTTAAAACTTATGAATTCCAGTCGTTTGAATTATCAAAATCTAGCATAACAACTGACACACACTATTTAATGTGGCACACAGAGGTTCTTTGTCTTTTAAATAGTTTTTTTATTTTAATGGGTTCACCACAATATATCCAAGGCACACTGCCTTAAGGGTAGCTGGTCCATTCCACTGGGGTGTCAAACAGACGAGGCATACTGATGAGTCCTGGTAGGACGAAACACGTGTCTATGTCTTCTGTTAGCATCCTTTGCAAACTGTGTGAGAGGCCTTTCGGCACCATGCAATTCTGCTTAAAGTTGGACCAGCATAACATTCTGTGGTGATTTGCATATGCAGCCCATGATGCTTTGCATTGTATGAGGGGCATGTGTGATTTGTATTTTCTTGAGCTTGGCTTCCCAGCCAAATGCCCCTGGAGTAACCTTTGCCTCAGTGTTTGCGCTATTAGAGGTTCTTTGTCTTTAAATAGTTTTTTATTTTAATGGGTTCACCACAATATATCCAAGGCACACTGCCTTAAGGAGGAGCTGGTCCATTCCACTGGGGTGTCAAACAGGCGAGGGCATACTGGTGAGTCCTGGTGAGACAACATGTGTCTATGTCTTCTGTTAGCACCCTTTACAAACTGTGTGAGAGGCCTTTCGGCACCATGCAATTCTGCTTAAAGTTGGACCAGCATAACATTCTGTGGTGATTTGCATATGCAGCCCATGATGCTTTGCATTGTGGGGGCATGTGTGATTATGTATATATGTGTGTATATATATATATCTATATATGCTGTATTTGCGTCTAATTATTTATTTATTTGGAAAGTTTCACGTGGAAAGGCATACTGAGCTACAATGGCTCATTTCCAGATGCATCCTACGGGAAAGGGGATACATTTGAATAAGACATCAAAGTAAAATATACATAGATTTAAGCTTGTAAATACAAACTAATACATTTAAAACTATGCCAGACATATTTGAGGTATAGGTAGGCAGCACTTGGCATCCAGGTATAGACTATATACATATATGCATTCTATATATATATATATATATATATATACACTGTGTGTGTGTATATATATATATATATATATATATATATATATATATATATGGAAACGAGTGAAATACATGATTTATCTGCACTAGAGCAGTTTATTTATTTATTGAATCATATCGGAATTAATACCTTTGAGTCAGAGACTCCTTTACAAAGTCTCCACGTCATAGAATACAATAGAAAGACATCGACTAGACATTACAGGGTATAAAACAGCAGTGTGAGAAAATATCACACCGTATAGTAGATACAGAGTATAGTGCATACAGGAAAAGTGGTTCAGGATATATATAACAGTCAAGAGTATAACAGAAAATTGGTGCAAGCGGAAATAACAATGTACAGCATTTACAGTGGTGCCACACATAGGCAAGTGCTAGACAGTGCAGGCCAGTGTATGGCAACTGGACAGCGGCCTGAGTAAAAAAAAACAGAGGCCAGCAACAGGTGCCTATCTAGGCAGAACCAAGAGGGGCCCATTGTCATGGCTTAGCAGAAAGGTGTGGGGGGTCAGGTGCAGTCACAGGCTGAGGCCAGTGCTACGTGGTTACAGAGGTGGGATTTGAACAGGCCCAGTCTTGGCTCCGAGGTGATCAATTTGGGTAATGAATTCAGCCAGAGGGGAGCCCGGTACCTAAAGGTTCTTTGACCCATGGAGGTTTTACAAAGAGGGACCTGATAAGGATTTTTTTCTGATTGCCGGGTGCATCTGGTATTGGGGGTGGCAGAAGCAGTGAAACAAGGGCAGGGGGCATGAGGCCAGCTGTGATTTTCTTGGCAAAAAGACAGGCCTGGTATTTTAGGCGATCATCAAAGTTCAACCACTTGGTACTGGCATAGAGCGTGCAGGTGTGCGTGAGCCGGTCACAGCCAGTGGCCAGCCTGCAGGCCTTGTTCAGAGTAACCCTGATTTTGTCGCGGGATGTGCTATCAGCAGCACCATAGATAATGATACCATAATCTATGAGTAACAGGACGGAGGCAGAAATGACAAGTTGTAGTGCTTCATGGGGGAGACCATGCTTGTAGCGGTGGAGAAGACCGATACGCACGTTAACTGCCATGCTAAGTCGGCGGATGTGTTCATGATATAAGAGTCTGAGGTTAAGGGTAACACCTAGGTATTTAAACGTAGTTACTTGTTCCAGAGATTCATTGCGGGAGTTTAGAATGAGCAGGGGGTGGGCACTGAACTTGTTTTGAGCATACGCAAACAGCATGGACTTCATTTTTTTATACTTTAGGTTGAGCCTATGGTCTGCAAACCAGGACTCGGCCTTGGTAAATGACCTTTGAAGGGTTAATTGGAGGGCACCAGGGCTGGTGTTAGTGCTAAATAACACCGCATCATCTGTCTACAATAGGAGATTCCCAGAACAGGCTTTGGGTAAGGAGTTAAGAAATAGGGTAAAAAGCAGGGTGCCAAGGATCGACCCCTCAGGGACCCCAGAAGTGACTTGGAGGGGGGATGACTGAGTCTGTGCAAGTCTGACCTTTTGGATTCTGCCAGATGGATAGTCCGAGAACCAGGATAAGACGTCCTGTGAGAAACCTATTTGGGTAAGCGTGGCTAGGAGGAGCGAGTGATACACGGTGTCGAATGCTTTCGAGAGATGTATATAAACAGCACTAGCGATCTGGCCTGTGTCAAGGGTCGCATGTACGGTATTGGTAAATTCCAAGAGAGTGGTGGTGGTACTGTGGCTTTTCTGGAAGCCATGTTGCTCAGGGCACAGGAGGTTGTGTTTGGCCAAGGTAGTCAGTGATCTGGGAGTCAACTATTTTTTCAAGCACTTTGGAGAGAGGGGGTAGAATTGAGATGGGGCGATAGTTACCAGACATGGTACGGTCACCCCTCTTAAGGATGGGAGTGATGAGGGCAGTTTTTCATTTAGTTGGGAGTTGCCCTAGGGCAAGAGAGCGGTTCAGTAGGGCAGTGAGGGGGTGGAGAACCTCAGTGAGGGTCAGTCTTATTAATTTAAGATTGAGGGAGTCATTGCTAAATCTAGATTTGCTGAGTGCCCTTTGCAGGAGTGGGGCAGCCTCACACTGGGAAATAGCTTTGAAACGAAAGAGCGGCACTTGGGTAGGTGCAGGGGAGTGGCGAGGGTGGGAGCAAAGAAATTGGTACGGAGCACGCTGCTGATGTCTGAGAACAACGAGTTCGGCATGTTTGCTATTATCACAAGGTCAGTGGAGATACAGCCATTAACTGACAACTGGCGGGGAGTTTAGGTTTTGCCACTAAATTCTTTGAGAGAGTCCCAGAATTTGCACCCCGTACCTCAGGAAGCAGTGAGTGTATTTCTGTAGAATTCAGCCTTGGCCTGGCAGACAGCCCAGGTGCAGCAGTTTGACCTCGGGTGACCTCACAAGTGGCATAAGCCACGAGTGAGGTGTCCGAGGTCAAACTGCTTGAGTGCTGATAAATCTTGTATTTTACAAGTTTTCCCTTGCATATTCGATTTATGCAATAGGACATTTTTTTATTTTGTTTTGATTTAGTTTTTGTGGAGTTTCAGTTGCCTTTTTTTTTTTATAAATTCTGTGGGATTTATTTCTGTATTTGTGCACGAGGATCGTCTGGTTTCTAAGGCCAGTAGCATGGTTGCTATGCTGCCAATGCCATGACATTGAAAGCGCTGTTTCTATTGGTTGTTGCTGGTTTGTGGGAGGGCCAGAGAGTTTTGAAAACATGACGGCTCTGTTTCTCGTTTAACAAAAGAGCCAGTCGCTGTGGTGGTGGTGATATTGGTGTTTTTGGGGGAGGTGGGTAGTTTTTTTTTTATGTAGTATATCAATTATCTGGTTGATCCAGCTGTATTTGGTTGTTCCTGCCTTCACTGTCCCAGGAGTTGAGATGCGTGGTAATATGTGTGGCTGCAGCAGTCAGAGACAAACAGAAAGTAAAATGGAGCCTGTGTGTGAGGAGAGCTGGTAAGTGACAGAGTGGCAGCATTAGTTTTGCGAGGTCAGTGGCTGCCTGTAGGTTTGTTTTCTTGGTGCTGAAGACCAAGTCATTTTTGAAAATCTTGTTTTTACCAAGTAGAAAGAGTGACAATTGATGAACCTCTGGCGTGATGATTGAGCGAGCAGGCGGGGGAAAAGAGAGCAGCATGGTAGTTGAATTTCTCATAGTCAGAGATAAACAGAAAGTAAAATGGAGCATGTGCGTGAGGAGAGCTGGTAACTGACTGAGTGACAGCATTAGTTTTGTGAGGTCAGTGGCTTCCTGAATGTTTGTTTTCTTGGTGCTGGGGACTAGTTTGTTTTGCCAAGTACAAAGACGAGTGACAATTGATGAATCTGATGTATGACGACTGAGCGAGCGGGCAGGGGAAGAGAGTGCAGCGTGATAGTTGAATTTCTCACCTCAAAAAAAGAGAGAAAGCAGTGTGGCAGTATGAAAAAACATCATGTTTGCGTTTCTGTTCTTTGGTTGTGTGTGTCTCATCAGTCTGGTATGAGCAGTAGTTGAGTTAGAGAGGTTACTTCTGAAGTGGGTGGGTAGTTTGAAATGCAGCACTGTTGGGGACAGGGTGCAGCAGTGACAGTATTAGGCAAAGTAGGTCCGCAGGCGAGCGGATGATTGAAGGCAGGGTGTTAAACAGTGGTTGACTGACATTAGGGTGTTAAATAAATCTTAAAACCACCGTTTATTTAACACCCGTGAGAATAAATGAATTTATTTAACTGTTTATCCACCTACACCTATTGCATAAACATATATACAGTATATATATACACACACACTCCCATACTTACACGAAACATATTAACGCAGATACAGTTTCCTGGGTTAGCTCTTGAGTAGTAAGTGAGAGCTTTGTCAGCCTGGGGAGATGATGGGAGTAAGGTGAACCTTCACCCCTCTGGGATGCACACCCTACAAGGGGATTTAACAAGGAACAGGTGAGGAACAGTGGAGTAGTTTGGGGACAGAATAACTTGCTGGCACATAAGAGAGATCATAACACACTGTAGCAGAACCTCGCAATGGTAACAACTGCATGATGCAGATGGAGTTGGGAAATTGAAGAGAAGGTGTTGGGGGCGGGAAAGCAAGTCATAAGTCTCAGGAGCTTTACCCAAAGGTAGGAACACTGCTCGATGCAAGCCCAGCCAGTGCTATATGCTTTTGGCATGCCAAGAAAAGGGCAGAAGGGGGTGAGTTTGGTAAAATAGGACAGTCGTGGGGGAAAAGAAAGGTAGTGAAGGACATGTGGGTCAGGAGCAGTTGCAGGATGGAGAAACAGTATTTGATAATGCTGTATTATTTGATTTGTAAAGCACTTTGACCCTTGGAAAGGCACTATATAAATAAAAATCCTACCCTACGTGGCTAGCTCAGCGTGTAAAATGACAAAATAAAATAAGTCTGCATGTCTGTTGGACCCCCCACGTTGGATGTTTGCCTCTCTCTGGGATCGCTGCTAACTGGGGAGAACTGTGGAGCATTCTGGATGGTGAGCTGAGCCAGCCACAAATGGGTTTCTTCACACTTGCGAAAGAGGAAGTAAAGGAGTGTCAGGGTGCACCATGTGGGAGGAATGGTGGCTATAGGACACATGGAAGAATCAATAAAGATAACGAGTAAGCCGTCAATTATCTTTTAAAGAGAACTGTTGCACTAATGTTTTGAAGAGGCTCTGACACCATGGCACTTCTCAAAAGAGGCTGGGAAATTGTTATTGGAAAAGTAATCTCACAACAATACAAAGCATAGTTTAGGTCAAGTACTACATTTTACAGAGGTCAAAAGAAAGAAAAACTAAAAGAAAACTGAAAGTCATGTCTAATTCATGTGCAAAGTCACTACCATGCTCCATTGTGAAAAATAAACTAATACTCTTATTAAGAAACTCTATTAGTTTGAGAAGCATACCTGTGTGTCAGGCAGTCATCGAAGTACCCAAGTGACATTTTTCCATAAGACATTAAATTTGTGCTGTGACATAGAGATATGTTCCTTTTCACATATGTCCTTCGGAGATCTCATCATCATATAAGCTAGGGCGTGTTGCGTAACAGCAGCTTGCAATAACACTTGGTTACATCTAGCCTGCCATATAAAAAGAAAGAAAGAGTAGGGGAATTTCCTGTCCCGGCCCGATTTCTCCCATTCGTTCAAAAACCACCAACTGCATCACCTTGTTCATTATCAGTAGGCTTTCATCTACAAGGGTTGAAATTAAGTTTTGCAGCCACTAGCCAGCAGGGCTAGTGACTGGGAAAATCCACGAGCCCCATATACTTTTCAACTGGTGTACTTACTGAAATGTTACCTTCTGCACTACAAACTCACAGGGCTAGTTAAAAGAAAATATTACTAGCCCGATACAAAATATACCAGTATTTGGCTAGGGGGCCAATGCTAATTTCGACCTCTCCTCTGTATCCCCATCCCCCGGGACATGGCTAAAAATAAAAAGCATTTCATAGCCCTCCTTTCTCAGTCAGCAATAACAAAATAATTGTTTGAAATCTCATAAATCAACACAGTTTAGCTGCTATTACATATAGTTACTCTCTTCTCATCTCATACATTATTATATATGAAATATTCATGAAAACATGATCTCTACACTTGGTCTTCAACTGCTCTGGCTACTGAAATACAAGGGAGATTATATAGAGGATAATGGCTGGGGATCGGGTGATAACCATGCTGTAATCACCTCGAGTGGTTGCTAGGGCAACATGGTAAACCTCGAGAGCCCAGCTCAAGGAGGTTTGCACAGCTAGCAACCCACGGTTCAACATGGTTGTCCTGATCTGACCATCATCTTATAGTGTATGGTCAAAAAAACACTGATTGCATTCTATGTGTGAGAATTATGGAACTCTGGTGCATTCTTTTTTGTTATGCCACTGTTTGGAAGTTCCGAAGTGTGGTTAACAACTTTTAAAATTCTAAACAATGCATAACATAGAGGATTGTGTATGCGCAAGCATACACAACAAGGCAGTTGCGATCGAGAGGTTTCCGTGGTAACCTGAGACCTCGAGAGCGTAGCTCGAGAGGTCTGTTACCACGGAAACCTCAAGATCGCAAAACTGCCTTGTTTGTGTATGGTTGCTCATACACAATCTTTTATAGTGTATGGGCAACCATAAATACCACTCGTGAACACTCGGAAAAAGCTTACTTCTGTGTCTGCCGCAAAGTGCACGCCTTCCGTGTTGCCGTGCACGCTGCTCTATGCGCATGCGAATGTATTCGATCTTGTTGTGCTGCACGGTGGCGCACTGGGTGCAGCACAACAAGATCGTGACGCACCGAGTGAAGGACTACAACGCTGTTCCAGGCATGGATTTCCATGCGGAACAGCGTTCCACCATACACTATAAAGCTATGTGACTGCTGATTATGGTGGTTAATAGGCACTTACCATACATTATAATCCTGTGTTTGTCATGTCATAATTTTTACAGTGACCAGTTGTGTTGTCACAAGCAGGGGATTATGATGTCACTTGAAGCCACGCAGGAAGAGCAGACAGATAAAGACAAAATGACAGAGAATACAGTTTTCATGCAACTGGCCTTAGTGATGAACAGTATGAAGAAGTTAAACTTGAAAATATTTGAATTATAAATTAAATTGTGTCTAAATATTATAGTTTTAAGAGTTTTCCCAAGGGGTGTCAGAGATATGTCAGATATTACCATCTCATTATCAAACATTTTTAATTTATTATTTAAGCAGTAAGGCGTGGGTGGGGGGGAGAGTGTTATGGTGGGATAATCAGATGGGGGTGACCAGTGGGGTACCACAGGGATCAGTACTAGGACCAGTCCTGTTCAATGTCTTCATTAGTGACATTGCAGAGGGGCTGGAAGGAAAGGTCTGCCTGTTTGCAGATGACACCAAGGTGTGCAACAGGGTGGATACTCCAGAAGGGGTGCAGAAAATGAAGAGGGACCTGGAGAAGGTTGAAAGATGGTCAGAGATGTGACAACTGAGGTTCAGTGCAAAGAAGTGCGAAATAGTGCACTTGGGTAGAGGGAACCCTGGGGAGAGCTACAGGTTGGGGGGGGGAGCTGACTGTCACCAAAGAGGAAAGGGACCTAGGAGTTATCATCTCTGATGACCTTAAGGTATCAAAGCAGTGTACCAAGGTGGCAGGGAGGGCCAATGGCATGCTGGGGTGCCTAGGTAGTGGTATCACTAGCAGGAGGCAGGAGGTGGTGATGCCATTGTATAAAACATTGGTAAGGCCTCACCTGGAGTACTGTGTGCAGTTCTGGAGACCACACCTGCGCAAGGACATAGATGAGGTGGAGACTATCCAGAGAAGGGCAACAAAGATGGTACAGGGCTTACACCACAAAACATATGAGGAGAGACTAAGGCACCTCAATATGTACTCACTGGAGGAGAGAAGACAGCGGGGGAACATGACTGAAACTTTCAAGTACCTCAAGGGCATAAACAAGGTACAGGCGGGGGACCTTTTCCAAGGTAGAAAAAGTACTAGAACAAGGGGGCACAATACGAAATTGGAAGGGGGTAGGTTAAGAGGTAATGTGAGGAAGTTTTTCTACACAAAAAGGGTAGTCAACACTTGGAATAGTCTGCCACATGAGGTAATGGGGGCAAGCACAGTGGAGGGGTTTAAGCATGCTTGGGACAGGCACAAGGGAAGCCTGAGGGGGGAGAGGGAGTGATGAAAAGCTATTGATCACATAGGGTCAGTGATCACATACAATGTATAGGGCCTATGGGCAGACTGGATGGGCCTAGTGGTCCTTATCTGCTGACAGTTTCTATGTTTCTATAATGGCCCACAAGGCAAAGCCGAGTGCTTCCACCACCCGAGAAGGGCCGTTATCCCACCATGATACCCCAGTGCCTTATTGCAATTCTGAAATGGGTCCCTATTAGTATAATATTAATAAATAAATAACTAAAATCTTTTATTTGCCAAAGACAGATACACAACATTGAATAAATGCTTACAAAAAAACAAATAGTGCCATTTGGTCATTGTCTTTTGACCATCTTGCCAGCAGGTGGCATTAACGTTAGCATGGAACTAATGGCACTGTTGAGCGGTACTGGTTCCTGATCACATTGAGGGAGCTGCGGGTATTTGCCACAGTATACAGCAGCCACCCTGTCTGTTGTTTTTTTTTTAAATTTAAAGAACAAATCGGTTTTTTTTGCGGTCCATCTAGCGTGTGGTCTGCCAGATGGAGCTGATCGACGTGAAGGCAAGAGCTGTTTCTAACCCCAGGAATTGCTCATTATGATTAAACTAATGCAGTCAGCCTCCAGTGTTCGACTGCCAGAGAATAGAATTATATGCAAATTATAGAACTCTCATTGGTTCGTGCCAATTTCAGACTGCTGCCCTAGCAACTGCTGGACTCGGAGTGCTTCAGATTCTTTACTCTGCCTGCCTAGTGAAGTTGTCCCGGAGAGCTCTCCTTTAGCTTACTTATTTGTAAGATTCTTATTTGGATCGATAAATATTTCTTTTATTACTAATTTTAGATTGTTGCACTTATAGGTTAATTCAGTACAGATTTGATAGTTTTTTTTATTGTTTTTTTTTTTTTTACGGTTCCATGGAACCGAGGGCTCCGCTATTCCTGTGAGGTTTTTACCTGAAAACTAATGTCATTTGTTATTGTTAGATGGTTCCACTCGGGATCCATCTATAGTTTAGATTTTATTTTAAAAGTTACATTTTATCGGTCCATTTTCCTTTAGGGAACCGGTTAATGCTCAGTTCCAGGAACCGCTAGCGGTTGCTTACAACTGATTTGGTCGGTTCCAGGGAACCGATTATTTTTTTGCTTGTGTTTAAATCATACTTCCTGCTCAGTGTCAGAGGTCCCTGTTGACAAACCTAAAAAACGCACAGGGCCCACACATTTTAAATATTGTGAGTCTTGTGGTCAAGTTATAGCTAAAGCAGACAAGCATTCCCTTTCTGTTTTTTTGTCTGGGAACTAGCCATATTTTTTTCTGTGAGATTTGTAAAACTTTTTGTACTAAAACTCTTAAAAAGATATCTAAGAAATTAGAAGACATGGTCTCTGCTTCTGCTAGTACTACAGAAGAGAACCCCTCTTCCTCTGTTTCCAGTAAGGAAAAAAGTAAGCCCAAGGATACTGAAAAAGTATCTGAAAAGAATGAGCAAGGTAAATCTAAAAGGGTTGTAGAGACAGTGGCTGAAACTGTCCCACTTAAGAAAAAATATAAAGAAAAACATGTCGCTGTATCTCCGGCCAAGAAGGTTAAGGAGCTCCCAGCAGACAAACAGAATATGCCCTCAGCTGAGGACATTGCTAAGGCTCTTCAGATTTTACAAGCCTTACAGGCTGTGGTACTGGTTCAAACACCGGCTACACCAGTTCTTGTGCAAGTTGCAACACCACAGGAGCCACAGACTCTGTTTGATAACCCAGAGGAGGATGCAGGGGAATTTATAGAGCTACAGGTATCCCCAGAGCAGGACTTTGTCCCCCGGACCAGAGGACTACTCTTCGCATTATGCCTTTGTTAAAAATATGGTAGACACCCTCAGTCTCCCTCTCTAGGAGAAGGAGGAGGATGTGGAGGAAGCAGATTTCTTGGACGTGATGGGACTAGCTCTCACAAGACACCTTCTGTTGCCAGTGCACACATCTTTGAATAAGGCTGTGCTACAAATGTTAAAGACCCCTACTTCAGTACCTGGAGTGGAAAAGAAGATGGACAAAAAATATCAGCTGGACAGAACCACTGCTGATTTCCTATTCATTCATCCTGATCCTGACAGAGTGGTCCAGACAGCTGCCTGTGACAAAGCCTGAATTCTTCTAGCAACCCATCTCCCTGATAAGGACTCAAGTAAAATGGATACCATGGGTAAAAAGGGGTATATGGCAGCCTCACTCATTGTGAGGCAGGCAAGTTATATGGCTTATGCTGTACAGTATCAGCAGGCGCTATGGAATTCTGTACTGACTCTATCAGATAATGTACTAGGTGAAGTAGCAATTGATTTACAAGAAACTGCAAGGGCTGCACTTCATGCAGCCAAGTATCAGTTTCACGTGGCAGTGGATGCCAATGACACCGCAGTCAGACTGATGGCCTTATCTCTCTTCCTTAGAAGATTTGCCTGGCTAAGGGCTACCGATTTAACCCTGGACACTCAAGCTAAGGCAATGGAATTTCTCCGAGAGAAAAATCCACTGTTTGGAGACAAAACTCAGACATACATGAAGAAGGTGGAGGAATACAAGGCCACCTCTTTTAGGTCTCATAACAGGGGAGGCAGGGGTAGAGGGTCCTACCCCAGACTGTTTTTTCAGGCACATACTACTCAAGTTTACCAGCAGCCAAGAGGTTATTTCAGAGGTAGGGGTAGAAGGTCTATGAGATGGGCCTCACCCTCACCACAGTCCCAGGCTCAGCCCACACAGAATCTCTGATGGGCTAGTACAGGTCGCCTCTCCACCATCATCTCCACCACAAACTCCAGTGGGTGGCAGATTGGCTCACTACCTCCAGGTTTGGCATACCATCATCACAGACAAGTGGGTCCTTGAGGTAGTGAGCCAGGGCCTGTCACTCAGTTTCAAATCACTTCCCAAGCTGAGGACAAGAACCTTTGCCCCAGTCACCTCTGCAGACAGAATCCTACTGGAAGCGGACGTAAAACATCTGCTTTCATCAGAGCAGTGGAACCAGTGCCCCTGAAGCAAAGAGGCAAAGGCTTCTATTCCAGATACTTCCTTACCAAAAAGAAAAATGGGGATTGACTAACTATCCTGGATCTTAGGCTTCTAAACAAACACATCCTAAAGCCAAAGTTCAAAATGGTGATCCTATCAATAATAATCTCCACACTACAAAAAAGGGATTGGTTAACATCCTTGGAATTAAGGGATGCCTATTTCCACATTCCTATCAGGTTAACCCACAGAAAGTACCTGAGGTTCAGAATAGCCTCAGGTCATTATCAATTCGCAGCACTCCCATTTGGCCTAACTTCTGCTTCAAAGGCATTCATGAAATGCCTAGCAGTGGTAGTCAGATACCTGAGAAAACAAAGGTGTGACAATCTTCCCTTACCTGGATGACTGGCTGGTTGTAGGCCAGTCCCTGCAGCATGCCAGGCAGTCACTGGCACTCACAAAATGTACTCTGGAATCCCTAGGTTTCCTCATAAATGAGCAGAAATCACATCAAGAGCCAGTTCAGGTGATGGACTTCATAGGAGCAGAGTTAAATACCACCCTGGGCAGAGCCTTCCTGCCCAAGGACAGAGTGGGCAGCACCATACAGGTCGCAAGTTCCTTCATGCTGGGAAAACCCAAACCAGCCAGAGACTTTCTCAGGTTGCTGGGACACATGGCAGCTGCCACAATAGTGGTGCCAGGCTCCAGGTTCCAGATGAGGAACATACAGTTTCATTTAAGACAGTACTGGTGACAAAGGACAGACCCACTGTCTGAACTGGTACCAGTCATGCACAGTCTATTGCAGGCACTTCAGTGGTGGCTGGATGAACACAACCTCAGGGTAGGCGTACTTCTTCCAAAGGAATAGCCATCCATAATTCTCACAACAGATGCGTCTCTTCTCGGCTGGGGGGCCCGTATGCTGGATCACACAGCAAGTGGCACATGGTCCCTTCAAGAGTCCTTCTGGCACATAAATCTGCTGGAGCTCAGGGTGGTGTACTTAGCTCTATTGGCTTTTTCTCCGCATCTGCAAAACAAGGTGGTGCAGGTCAGGACAGACAACTCCACAACCATGTACATCAACAAACAGGGAGGAACCAGGTCCACACCACTCTGTATGGAGGCAATCAAGCTGCGATCCCTGGCATACTCCATGCAAGCATCTCAGTCAGCCATACTTCTTCCAGGGAAGGACAACATACTGGCGGTTTCTCTCAGCAGGATAAATCAGGACTACCATGAGTGGTCATTGAATCCTCAGATCCTCAGTGCGATTTTCAGAAGGTGGGGCACTCCAGAGGTGGAGCTCTTTGCCTCTGAAGAAAATCACCAGTTACCCCTGTACTGTTGAAGGCCCCCTCACAAGGGTACAGTTCCCTTGCATGCAAGGCCCTGGATTGGTCAGGGAAGTTTGTGTATGCCTTCCCACCTTTCCCAAAGATTCTCAGGACCCTGGTGAAATTAAGGTCCCAAGCATGAAAGATGACACTGGTGGCACCAGACTGGGTGAGGCAACACTGGTACTCGCTCCTGATGTCCCTATCAGTGACCTCACCAATTCACTTGCCCAGGAGACACAACCTGCTGACTTCCTCCCAGGGCAGAATCCTGTATCCCAACCTCAAGTCACTGAAACTCAATGCCTGGCTCTTGAAAAGTTAAAATTTGCTAATCTCAAACTGTCTGAACAAGTTCTGACAGTGCTCAGGGGCTCCAGAAAACCTTCCACTAGAAAAACATATTCCTCTAAGTGGAAGAGGTTCTCCATTTGGTGTTCAGGTAAGGGTGTTGATCCCTCCAGGGCAGACCTCACTGTCCTGTTGGATTACCACTCACATCTTCATTCATTAGGACTGAGGCCCTCGACTCTTAAGGTTCACCTGGCTTCAGTTTCAGCTTACCTGTCAGCTGGTAAGGAGAGGTCCATTGCCTTTCATCCAGTTTTCAGAAAGTATTTCAAAGGTCTTAACCTCCTTCACCCTCCTTTGCGGGAATCTGTCCCAGCCTGGAATTTAAACATCTGCATTGCCAAGCTGATGGAACCACCATTTGAACCCATGGCAACTGCAGAACTGAAGTATGTCACATGGAAGACGGTATTGCTAGTGGCCATTACATCAGCCAGAAGGATCGGTGAATTGCAAGCCCTGTGTACAGATGTAGACTACATTTCATTCCACAGGGACAAGGTGGTACTCGGGACCAACAGGAAATTCCTTCCCAAAGTGGTATCTGATTTCCATTTGAATCAGTCCATGACTCTGCCTGTTTTCTTTACAGAGAATTCCAGTTATTCGGAAAGGAAACTTCACTGCCTTGATGTTAAGAGGGCACTTAGCCAGTACATTGACAGAACCAAGGCATACAGACCAGGACAGACACAGCTCTTCCTCACTTATGGGGAAGTTGGCAAGGGTAGAGCTGCCACAAAACATACAGTTGCTCACTGGATAGTGGCACGTATAAGGTTTTGTTACAAAAAAAGTGAATAAACAGATGCCCTTAGGCCTAAAGGCACATTCCACAAGGGGTACTGCTGTGTCAGTGGCAGCTTCAAGAGATAGACCACTACTGGAAATCTGCAAAGCAGCTACATGGAAAACAGTGCACACCTTCACCTACAAACACCTTCAAAAGACATAGATAAGATGGAGACGGTACAGAGGAGGGTGACAAAAATGGTGCCGGGGAAGCAGCATAAGTTGTATGAAGAGGGACTCAGAGCTCTAAATATTTACTCCCTAGAGGAAAGGAGAGCGAGGAGGGACATGATAGAGACCTTCAGATATCTAAAGGGGATCAACAGGGTACTAGAGGGGAGCATCTTTCACATGAAGGGAAATAGCAGAACAAGGGAGCATAGCATGAGACTAAATGGTGGAAAACTTAGAGGGAACTTGAGGAAATTCTACTTCACTGAAAGGGTGGTGGAGAGAGATGGAATAGTCTCCCCCAGGAAGTGGTGGGGGTGGCCATGGTTCAGGGATTCAAGAATGTGTGGGATAGGCACATGGGAACTATCAAGCTAGGGTGAAATGGGGAAGGCTTGTAGTATCTAGGGTACTTTAAGCATTAGAAAGAGGGATAGGGCAGACTGAATGGGCTACAAGGCCCTTATCTGCCGACAACATCTATGTATCTATGTATTACAGCCTGGATCTACAATCCAGAAGTGATGCCAGGTTTGGCACAGCAGTTCTGCAGAACCTTTTTCCCAAATAGGTTCTCTGTCCAAACTCCAAAGATACTGTTTGGTAGTCTGCATTAGTTTGATCATAATGAGTGATTGTAATCCCAGGTATTCTTCTATATTCATAACTATATGCAGTCAGCCTCTTAAGTAGAGCTGCCCGGAGAATTGGAACTACATGCAAATGTTAGAATCATCATTGGCTTGTGACACAACATTCAAACTGCTGCCCTTATCTGCTGCAACTTTCCTTCAACGTATCAGATTTCTTTCTCTGCCTGACAAGTCAAGATGCCCAGGAGACTTCCCAAATTAGTTGTTCCTTGTGGTTCCTCACAGAATATAAGTATTCTTATATTTTTATTCTTACTGCTGCCTTTATTTACTTAATTTTACGTCATACGTTAGTTTAGTTAAGTTTCTTAGTGCAATTTTAGTTTTTAGTTAACGGGCAGGGCGGAGGAGGCTTCCCAAACCTCCCCCTGGACATCAAGTGAGCATGTGCACAGCGGAGTCTGACCCCCGGCTCTTCCTTTGGACGTGGTGCCAGGGGTTCATCACCTAGATCCAGGGCAGGGTATTTCCTTGTTCTGTGCCCACGCCCTGCTGACATCAGTGTTTGAGGAGGGCCAGTAAGGCAGAGGCATGCTGAGACGCGTCTCCGTTCAGGGCCCTCGGCTGACATCAGCCCCTCCCTTTTGATTGCTTCCCCGACTGCACTGTCAATACCTAGGTTCACCCAGGAGATGGCAGTAACATGGCAGGGCTAGCTGCAACCATCCCCGGAGAAGGAGAGCAGCCATCAGGTGCTCAATCCCTGTCCCCCACAGTCAACCCCTGTCGACCTCAGTCCGTCACTGAACCTGGGTCGCCAGCATGGCGCAAAGTGTGGCATCCAGCGCCTCAACCTTCAGCTCCACCGGGCTGGCCTCCCCAGCCTCCCTTTTGATGCCCACCTGAACTATGTCATCACCCAAATTTTCCAGAAACTCAGCTCCTTGAATAGAATCTGCAAACACCTCACTGCTGATATGAGGATTACCACACCCCAAAGCACCCTACTGCCCCTGACTGACTAACTATAGGGCTGTAGTAGTTCATACTGCCCCACAATCAGTCCTGAAAGTCAAGCGTTGCCTCTGTCTTAAGGTGGCCATATTTGCCACAGCCCACAAGCTCAGAACCCGCCATTTCCATACCATCTGTGCACTGAATTGGCTGCAGGCCAGAGACAAAGCTTAGTGGGCACTTGCTAAATTTGTCTTTAGCCTCCTCCACAAAAAATCCTCCTTGCCTGTATGACTCTCTCAGTTTGGTTAACTCAGTAACTCCTGGGCTGCCATTTTGTGTCAGGTAAACAGTGGATAGTTTAGACTTCATATGGAGCTACTGGAGGTAATGAGTTAACCTGTTCTGCTTACGCTGTATAACCAGCAGTCTGTTGACCACCCCACTGTTCGGGACCGCTGTGGAGCAAAATTATTTTTGGCTACCATGCAGCAGTGGTTTAGAACAACATACCTTATTCAGTCAAGCAGTCCCCATCACGTAATGCTTTCTCAAACAGCCTCCAGAAACATTTGCTCTGTAACCATACTTCCGCCTGTTACGGCTAGCTAATGTAGTCATCTGAAGTCTACCTAGTTTGACTATTGTGTAACTCTGTAAGTTTACTGTATGCTACCCTCTGTGTTATTTTATACTATCTACTTTGTACAGTTTCACATGTACCTGCATTCCGTACCTTATTGGGACCTGGGTTACACTGGAAAAAGGTGTCCTAGCATCTCCAGTGTTCTCACCTGCTTAACAAAAATATAAAAAAAGAGTACAGACCATTATATGCCTTTGTTTCTTAAGGAGCAGTGCTTTTCAATGCTGAAATTAACCTTAAAATGTGAAGAAACAGATCATATGACCTTGGAGACAGGGTATAAAAGGCCCCTACAGGCACTCAATGAGCAGCTCAGCTCATTCTTCTAGAGGCAAGAGAAGGAACCGGGTCTCCAGAAAGACAGAGACGCACTGTCTACAATACAGCAAGAGTAAACTTGTAGGTATTGTTCAGTTGCCTTAGTTGCTATACCTAAGAGTGACTGTAGGAAATAGGGCTGCTCCGAGAATATTTCCACAGGCACACATATTTGACTAATTCAGACTGAGGAGGTGCTTGAAGTCATGTGGTCCACTCTCACAGCCAGCCATAAGCAGTGGATCTGTATTACTATTTGTTTTTATTTTGCTGATTCTGTTGTACTTGAATAAACATCACACAAAGCCAGATGTTTAGCACCATCCTTTCCAAACACTACTTGGCTTCTGCATAAATACACTGTTCTTGCTAAAAGAAAATATTACTCACCATAGTAATGATGTTTCTTCTGGAGGGTGTATTTGTGAGTTATACAAGCCCTCCTTATGTCCCATTCTAGAACCTGAAGAAAAAGTTTTTCTCAGGCAAGATCAGATTAAATGTTTGAGTTTTCTTGGTTTTAAATGGATATTGTCAGCTTTTTTAGTAATTTATTACTAATTTTTAGTCCTGAGGGACCAGTGTGCCTGTCACAACTCACATGTTTACTGATGGCATATCAACCCCCTGATTTGCCTTATTGTTTTTTTGTTTGTAGCATTTCATAAAGATATATTTTGGCTCAGTTTGAGTATTTTACCTGGTCATTCTTCTGCCAGATGCCTCTGCACACTCCTGCTGTGAAGAGAATACAGCTGTCTACAACATGGTCCTGAAGTGCCAGTGAGCTCTTGCATGCACGAGTTATGCCTTTTTGAACAGCATAGGATACGTATATGGTATAAAGCAGGCTTTATCCTGGTAGTGGTGATGTGTTTAATATTTTAAAATGAGCATTGTAATCCTGTTAATCAAAACCATGATTCAGAGCATGTGCACCAACAAGGACTAGTCTGAGCCATGCCCTTAAGCTCATTCCAGGGTGCTAACTGCCCTGGCGTACTATACTTCAGGATCATTCCAGTGCATCACAGATGTCAGTGGAATGAGCCAGTGTATCAGGTTCTTGGACACCCATAAGTGGCTTCCTTCACTTGTGCCTTGTGCAAGTCCTTCCTACTCATTAGTGGGGCAGATGGGGGCTCAGACACTGGTTGTTGCATAGAGTGTCACTAAGAGACCCACTTGCGGAGCTTGGCTGTCCCTTACAGCTTGTCTGAGAACTTTAAAACTACTTTCAAGCATGCCAGACAGCCTGTCAAAGGTCCGTTCCTCAACCTGTCTAATGGTACCAATCTCCATGTGTACAGTCCCAATCTCCGTGACACCCCCTGATGAAGACCTAATGGTTGAAGCGCCAGGGATTTGTTTGACTTTCTCCTTCCAAGTATCTTGTTTGTCTCACTGATCGATTTGTTATTTTTGTTAAAATAAAAAGTTTTCCTATAACTTGTGGTCTCAAGTGCTGGTGCAGAACTTTTTACATCTCCATGTGTACATCCAGGGTTTTATTTAACTCTAAAATTTGATTAGCGTTTTGCTCATAAAAGTGCTAAAACATTGTGAAAATGCATAGCACCTGCCTCACTGTGTTTAACAAAGATAACACTTCTAGAAAACCTATATAAATACTTTCTGAACAGTTAGTATTGTCCCAAGAAAAAAACTGCTAATCAATTATTTAAAACCCTGACATCCCTTCGTGCCATATGCATAGCTCCTAGCTCAGTGTGCATGCCAGCCAGCTGTGTGCTGATGACACCCTGCTTTGAGGCCAATCCAGTTACCTCTGTATGGAGGGCACTGTACTTGCTGGGCATATGGGGTAGCTCCTGCTGGCCAGCTTTTGCTTGATGTAGCCTCTGCTATTCCATCAGCTGTTTCTCATGGTAGATCCCCTGCAAGACCTGTCTTCAGTTACCAGTGGTTGCAATCACAGTCCCTGACAGACCCTCAAAGGGATCACTGCTGTAAGCCTGTGATGAAGTTTCTCCGGGTGTGTTCTGTAATGTGCTGGTGTGATGCCAGGTGTGCCTGTCATTGGTGAGAGGACAGGGAGGGGGGCGAGTACCATACATGTGTTCTCTGGGGTGTGTAGGGTGTAGGTAGTGGGTGTGGGACAATGTCCCACATCCCCTTGGAGTCTTGCATTCTGTTACCATCTTACAGTTGTGCCTGGGTCCTTGGTGTACTGGGCATAGTCTGGTAATTGTGGCAGACGTCTGTGATAATTGTCTCTGTTTTCTCTGCTGTAAAGTTGGGTGTATGTGATCATCTGAGCAGCAGATGTTCATGGCCACACTGTGCACTCTGCCCCACACCACGGGTCAGTCCATTGGTGCTGCATGTACTGGTTCTTTTTTTTTGTTTTGTTCTGTAGGAGCACATTTCCTGGCTCTACTGGCATAGGCCATACTGTGCTCCTCCCACATAACCTTTTCTTTGTTGGTTCTGCGCAGGGTGGAGTCAAGGGGCATTCCATGGCTGCGTGGAACATGCTACAGATATAGCTCTTTCTCATTCCGTGCCACTCGTTGTATGCATGTTAGCCCATTGCACCACCATTTTAAATCTGGTGATGTGTACAGTTGCTATGCAGGGTGGCACATAGCCTCATGCATCACTGACCTTTGTAGCGCAGGCCCTAACGTTACAGATACTAATTTGTGCTTTCCATCAGATGGGACTTTAAAGCAGCTCTCGTCAGCCTATTTCTAATATTACTTTGGTGGGAAATGTAAAGTTTTAATCAATTATTTTTTAAAAGAATAGGGGATAATCCAGGTGTTAGTCAACATTTTTCTTACAAAAATGAAATGGGTAACATTACAGTTTTCCGCAGTAACAAGCGTGAAGTTGCTACTACCTAATAGCTGCTGCATTTCTATTCAAAACTAGCTAGCCATATACTGCATATCTAATTAATTACTTTGTAATGTTCTTTGATATACAAAGTGTGTGAAAAAGCACTATCCCATGAACAAGAGAGTCTCAGTGCTCACCATTCTATGCTTAGTGCACCATGTGATGTCACTAATTGCCTTTTAAATTTATGGAATTAACTGTATTTGAATTATACATTTGATTGTAAGACCTTAATGAAGGTGTTTGCCAAAACATCCACGGCCACTATTTAAGTATTAGTAATTCTGTGTTTGTTTTATAAAGAATCAATTATGATAGGAATCTTGTGTACAGGAATTTCTATATTTTTCCCTGAAAAAGAGCTTTACAGAGTTTAATTGCAATTTTTTATATTGTTTTTGTGAAACCCAAGGGATATAGAGGCCTTCTGTCCTTTCCAACATACTTGGGAGGCCCTTGCTATAATGCATATGCCTTGGGTGGCAGTGCCTGTCTCTTTATCCAGTACAAAAACTTTTCTCCCCATTTTGTGCACTTCTCCCCAACCCAGTGTGCAGATCACCATACCGCACCATGTACCTAGCCATGAGATCTGACATGCGTGCACCTCTGTGCCACAATATCCACACTACTACAACTTGTCTACCTTTAGGTACCTGAGTAATAAGCAGTCTCATCCCTCCACCCCTCCCTAATTAGCTCTCATGGATTTCAAGCAAACGACCTTCTCCACGAACCCGAGGTGTGTGTGTGTGGGGGAGTCAAGCCTAGGTTTCCTTCATTTTTTTTTTTTTGTAACTAATATGCTTCATAGGGTGATGTTCTTTTAATTTCTAAATTATATTAAAACCTGTATGTGTATTTATTTATTTAGTTTTTGTTGACCGGGAAGATGGAGTAGATAATTCTGCCTATTTTCAGCCTCGTCCCGCGGGAGGTGGATACAGATGGATGCCAACTGACATTGTACCACATTAAGCTGTTGGTGGTATTTTTAGTGAATGGGGGAAATTTGACCAGGACACCGGGGAAATTATGGGATTCCTCAAACATTTATATATTGGATTAGAGGTCTATATAAATATGCCACGGTCACCCTAGTGATAAATGGATGGGTAGGCCCGATGGTCTCAGTATTGAGGGGGGGTACATCAGGGATGCCCATTAGGCCCACTGCTTCATGCGTTTTGTATAGACCCTCTGCAGTGTGCTTTAAATTCTTCACATAATATTAGGCAAGTGGCTACACCTGATTATACAGTTCCTTTTGTAGCTATTGCTCATGCAGATGATCTCTGCATAGTAGTGCCTGATCAGGCTGCACAAGAAGCCTTGGGTATTTGTCAAAATTACAGTTCAGTATCAGGGGCAAAATTAAATATTCAGAAGTGCTCTGGTTTTGAGTTAGGATGCCCCCTCGTGCCTACTGATGAAGTAGCAGGAATTACTTTATGTAAGGATAACATAAAGTTGCTGGGGATTACTTTTGGGACACAACAAGATGATTTGGAAAATTGGAACAGTAAATTACAACAAAGGAAAAATCTGGTGGTTCAATGGAATAAGTGGAAGTTAATATACAAGGAATAGGGTGTGGGGGGAGATATGCTGGACACCAGAGAATGACATTTATGGCACAGTGGGGATTGGGTGGGGGGAGGGAGGGACCACTAACCACCAGGGACACTGTACCACAGGTCGGGTGAGGGATCGGGTGGGGAGAGGGACTACTATCCACCAGGGACACTGTTCTGCAGGTTGGGCAAGGGATCGGGTGGGGTGAGGGACCACTATCCACCAGGGACACTGTTCTGCAGGTTGGGCAAGGGATCAGGTGGGGTGAGAGACCACTAGCCACCAGGGACACTGTTCTGCAGGTCGGGCAAGGGATCGGGTGGGGTGAGGGACCACTAGCCACCAGGACACTGTTCTGCAGGTCGGGCAAGGGATCGGGTGGGGTGAGGGACCACTAGCCACCAGGACACTGTTCTGCAGGTCAGGCAAGGGATCGGGTGGGGTGAGGGACCACTAGCCACCAGGGAGCATTCTTTTTCTTTGGGTGGGTGATTGCTGATCGGTGGGGGGGCACTGGCATCAGAGAGCATTCTTTTTTCTTTGGGCCGGCAATCACCGATCATGGGGGGGAAGGGAAACCAGTGGCACCAGGGAGCATTCGCTTTTTTTTCCTTCAGGCCAGTGATCAGCAGTTACGGGGGAGGGGGGAGTCACTGGAACCAGGGAGCATTCTTGGGAATTGCTGGGGAGGGGTGGAGGTGGGGGCACCACAGTATCTCCACCAACCACTAGGGTTGCACTGGATTAAAGCAAGGTCCCGATCTGCGGTATTTTCCCTTGCACAGAGCAAATGCTTTGTGTACTGGACTGCGCTGATATGCAGATCCCCTCACCCTCATTTGCATTGCAGCCCCCTCCACACTTTGCCCAGTGCAAACTGGGCTTTTGTGAATACCAGCTTGGCACAAAACACAGTTTCACCATGCAATACTGGGCTTGTGCCAGGCTAAAGTTTTTTTAATCTAGCCCCAGCTGTTTATTTTTTTTTTGGCGCATGCAGCACCCAAACTGTCCCATAGCCAGAGCTGCTGATATGGAACCGAATGCTCAAAAATGAAAAACAAACAGTAATGTCCCCATGAACTGCTGGCAGGGGCCAGCAACATATCGTAGACCACACCAGCTATATTTTTTTGATGCACAGACTGCCTAAACAATCCCGAGGTCAGAGGTGCCAGCAAGGAACTGAAAGTAAAATATATAGTGCCTGTACTTCCCTTAATCAGGTCTATAGCTCTTTTAAAGAACTATAGCATTGCATTACAGCTGTGCTGTGGTCAGCAGCATGCTCTGCTTTTCCCATAGAGCAGTCAAAACAGTGAAGTTTGCCTTTTCTGGTTTTGGCCACACCACAGCAGGCTTCCATCAAGAACTGTGCTATTAGCGTTACTCTGCAGCCTAGCAAAGTACCACATTAGTTCCCTTATATTAATTGTATAAGTTCACCCAGAGGGTGTGGCTTGTGTAGATCTGGATTTCTTACTGTGTCCTTAAATCTTGTGGCTGCTGTTTATATTCACAACAGTATAGCGCAGGCAAATGGCAGCGTATGATGATGCTTTAAGTTAAGGGAGTTTATTGTATCACTTTCTTTTCAGACCACAGCAGACTTACAGACTACCATTTCTTCCTTGAGGGAAGAGAACAGCCGACTGCAGCTCGCTGCCGAGAGACAGCTCCAAGAAGCTTTGGGAAGATTTGAAGATGAGAGGAGGCAGCTGATAAGAGATCACGACAAAGCGATCAAGGTAATCTGGGGATATTTGTCACTGGTGTTATACACTGTTTTAGTGTAATTAAAAGAGGTATTACAATTTTAGCAAAAAGAAAAAGAACACTGTTTTTCAGCCTTGTTCACACTGCACTCAGTAATTCTGTTTAGAGGGGTTCTGCTTTGATGTGTCCTGTCACTCAGCCTGACTTCCCGTAACTCCATTTCAAATGCTGGAACATAAAAGCCGTTTTAGATGAGTCTTGTCCATTCCAATCAGCTACACATTGTCTAGAAGTAGTATCCCTTATCTGAGGCCTATAATAGGGGCTGCCTTAGCAAAACTACATACAGAAGAGCAGTGTATCAGAAATACAGAGTTTACACATTTTCTGTTAATTGGGTGCCATTTTTTTCACATGCTTTCAGTTAACATCAGCTTTTGATTTTCGGGTGAAAAGTAGAATAGAAGGTAAAAAGGAAAAAAAAATCTTTACATTATACTTTCTCCACTGGTGGTAAGCCTTGTTCTGTGCTACCTGGTAAGACAGCTGTTTTAATAAGAAGGCAACCTCCCACAATTGTCATTCCTTCCTTCAAGGGCACATTATTTGATGTAGCTTCTCAAACAGATCCCTGCTAACTCCAAGGGATGTTAGTGAGCTAAACTTTAAGGAAAGTGCCTTATGGATTCTTTTGGGGGGCACTCAGTAGGAGGATTCAGAGCCAGTTGCAAGTATATCTGCAAAACCGTGCTTCACTGACCTGATTGTTAGTGTCCCATAAATGTATTGCATATGTCTGGAACTACAAAGGAATCATGTTGGCAAACCATGGCAAAATGAGGCACCTGTTACAGTGGAGTAGTAGTGCCTTGTAATCTGTTACGAATGTAGCATGTGGACATCTGCATGGGTCTTTAGAACTCAGTTCTGTTGTACGTTAGGAATATGTGGAATGTGTAAATGTGGACATTTTTGAGGCAATAAATATAAATATTTATTTCAAAAGTTTCACCAGGAAAGACATACTGAGCTGAGTAGCAGCTCATTTCCAGATACATCCTGGGGGGGGGACTCAATACTGTGCCAAGGTCTGTGAGCCAAGAGATTCTGATTCGACTCTAGGCTTGGCTGTTGGCTCACTGTTTGCATCAGGTAACTGCTTGGTCTTCTTATGATTCAGTCCTTCTTGCTGTTAAGATGAGTAGGATCAAGGCCACACTGCACACAAGTCTTCATTACTGTGGAATTACATTGTTTTTGTTTTTCCAACCAAACTTGTTTTTTTTTTTCCTTGCACCTGTTTGACCCTCGCTTAGCCCTTAGGACTTAACTCCCAGCATGCTCTCAAGACTCACCCCTCGTGACAAGGTCCTTGGACCAGGCCCATACCCCAGAACACAGAATCCAGCTGCAGGGATGCCTGGATGGTGGTGTTGAGCCTGAGAGGGTCTGGCTTTATGTAGCTCAAGCAGACTGTATTTCAGTCTCCATTTTGTTCCCATGGCACTCCGACGTGCAGTAACGTGCATGTGCTTGTGTACACAAGGCGTATCCATTGGTAGTTCCCTCACTCTTGGAGTTCCAAATTGCACTGACAGCCAGCCTTTGTTGTGTGTCAGTCAAGCAGCGGAGCTGCAGAACCCCCACCCTGAAGGAGAACTGTCCTAGGGATGCTGAGTCCTCCCTCCCCAGCGGTACCCCCAGTGACCAAGGTCTGTTCCCAAACTCACATCATCAGCATAGCGACTGGCAGCACTACTGCCCTGCTACCAGGCTGAAATCTTGCATTGGTTTTACTTATACTGCGGTTGACTGGAGAAACGGTGGCAACATGTCCATAAAAGTTCCCATCAGGATCCTTAGTCACAAGAACACATCGTACTGAATAACCAAGTATCAAGCCTATTTTTAAAAATGTTCTTGTTTTTGCTTATGATTATGTGTAGCAGTAAGCCATTCCAGGTGTGCACAACTCTCTGTGTGAAGAAAAAATTTATTTTACTTGGTTTTTTTTGCAAGATGCTACGTAATTATAGCAACTGCCCTCTTGTTTCTTTGATTTTTTTTTAAATAGCATTTTTATTAGGATTTTTCAGTATAAAATACAAAGACATACATTTTATACAAACACAAAGAAAGAAAAGCAAACTTTCTCTCCTACTTGCTTTTGGGTTTAGTTCAATTTACATCTTGTGATTTAGTATTTCCCAAATCTCCCTTTATGTTAACATTAATAAATAAAGATAAATAACAAATGCATCCATATTAACACTTTATAACAAGTAACCGGTACATAAACTTCAGAGTCAATTAATGAACCAGCATCCATCTGATTTCATCCCTAGCACTGGCTCCATCCATCCCCACCAAAGTGAGGGGGGGACCGGCCTATTCTTATATGGGTTCGGGACAGGGGACGGGGGGCCATCTGAAATGGAAGGAAAGAAAAATCCAGCCAATACATTCTAAGGACCAAGGAATCAATCCCTTTACTGTCTGGTCCAAGGTGTCTTTTAACTGGGTATACCCATCCCATTCTGCCATCAAACCAAGGTATTTACCACTTAGTTTTGTTCTGCTAGTATTTCTAAAATATTTTTATTCTCTTTATCTGCCTGAAAATGAAGGAAAGAAAGGCAGCCACCTCCCTTTAAATTTTTCCATCCGCAATCTGAGTTTGGCAGTCATTCTTTCCATCTCCAGTATGTGAAGGCAGATTGCATACCAGGATTCTGCTGTTTTGGTTATTTCTGTTAGCCAGCATTTCGTTACTGCTTTTAATGCTGTAGCCAGCGGTATATAGTACAAGTACAGCTCATTTCTTGAAAGTCCCTGAGGGGGTGGGAGTCCAAGCATCAAGTGCTGTGGTTCGCATGGTATATTTGTTTCCATCATCCCATTAATTTGTCCATTTATCTCTTTCCAGAATGGTAATGGTCTGGAGCAATCCCAAAAAATATGGGTATATGTTCCCTTATATAATCTGCAACTCCAACACTTATCAGAGGTCTGAGTGTTATAGTGCTTGGTTATTTCAGGAGTGTGAAAAAATCGAACTACAGCTTTCCACCTGAACTCCCTCCATATGTTTGTTGCTGTTGTTAAGTGTATACCTTCCCACACCTTATCCCATTGCTTATCTTCCAGCGTTATCCCTGATTCTTTATCCCATATAGATTTTATATGAATTACTTGATCTCAACATAACATTACCGTAAAGTTCACTAATTGGGATATCGTCCCTCTGGAAACCGTAGATGCTAATCTCAGCATTAATTCTTGCAAGGGATTTAGTTTATCTGCAGGCTGCAGTCCCCTATTATCCTCTGATAAGTAATGTCTGATCTGGAAGTAATGAAATAGGACTTTTGGTAGTAATTTAAATTTGTTTAAAAGTTGTTGGAATGATTTTATCCCTCCCCTCATAATATGACTGTCCCACTGACCATAATCCCCTTTTCTCCCAACCCTGAAAACCTATGTCCAATCTAGAAGGTAGGAAATCTAAACAAGCTTTGAAAGGAGTCTGCATTGATTTCATTAATGGTATCCTAAATTTTAAGCATATACTTTTCCATGTATGCAATAAGTTCAGTGTCCAGAGATTATCTGTGTGTATTTTTTTTATCCCTTCTGAATCCATCCATATTAGATCTTCTGTTTTTTTAATGTTACATGAGGTTCTTTCGATTTCCACCCATAAGGGTTGTGCATCCCCTGTCATAAATGGAATAAGTGTCTGTAGTTGTGCTGCCCAATAATATTTTCTAAAATCAGGCAACCCCAAACCTGCTTTCTTTTTGGGAGATATTAAGACATTCCACCGTATTCTTGGAGTCTTTCCTACCCATATGAATTTAACTATCGTTTTTTTGAGAATTGTCCAGAAAGTTTTAGGTAGCCTCATAGGGAGAGAGGAAAACAGAAATAGAAAGTGAGGGAGTATGTTAATTCGGATACACTCAATTCTACCTGATAAAGACAGTGGTAGTTCCCCTCAATCTATTGCAGTCAGTTTGGATGTTTTGGAGTAGTTTTTCATAATTAGCATTATAGACTTTTTTAGAGTCTCTGGTAACCCTTATTCCTAGATATCTCATACTAGAACCAACCCATTTAAAATTACCTATTATGGGAAGGGGAAAAGCAGAACCTGGGCCTATCAGAAACATCTCAGTTTTATCTTCATTTATTTTAAAACCTGAAAAAGAACCAAATGTTTCCAGCGTATCTTTTATTATAGGAATTTTATTTATCGGGTCTGCTCCATATAAAAGGGTGTCATCTGTGTACAGGGATATTTTCACTTCCCTGCCCCCCACCCCTACCCCTCAGATCTCCTCAGACTGTCTTATCATTGCTGCTAGGGGTTCCATACTAGGGGCGAAGAGTAAGGGGGAGAGGGGACATCCTTGCCTGGTTCCACGTTGTATTCCAAAAGGTGTAGAAATGGTCCCATTGACCTTAACCTGTGCCCATGGGTTCCTATATATATTCCCCAACCAATTTTGGAATTTTTCTCTGAAGCCCAACATCTGCAGGTTTTTTCCTAGATATTTCCAATCTAGGTAGTCAAACGTCTTCTCTGCGTCCAGTGAGACAATTGCATGTAATGTTTTAGGGGGAGTTTCTGGGCTGCTATTAATGTGTTCAGAAGGAGTCTGACCTTATCCCTGATATGTCTCCCCAGGATAAACCCTGTTTGGTCCATATGCACTAATGTAGGAATCATTTTTTGTAATCTTAAGCTAATAATCTTCGTGAAAATGTTTGCATCCTGGTTAAGGGGTGATATAGGGCGGACATTAGAACAAGACAATGAGTCCTTCCCTGGTTTTAATAGTTCTGAAATCAAAGCTCCATTCCAAGTGTCCGGCAAGGCATTTTCTTTGTTTGCTACATTACATACCTTTGTGATTATTGGGGTTAATTCTTTTATAAATCCTTTATAAAACCCAATACTATAACCATCTGGTTCAGGCACCTTTTCCATTTTAAAAGACTTAATGGCTGCCAACACCTCTGTTTCTGAAAAAAGAGCTTCCATCATTTCTTTTTGGGCTTTAGATAGTCTGGGTAGTTTAAGCTTATCTAAAAATGTTTGTATTTCCTGCTTATGGTCTGCTTCTCTCTCCCTCCCATGTAATTGTTTATAGAATTTTGCAAATTCGTTCGCAATCTGGGCTGGTTGGGTAACCCTAATATTCCGGTCATCCACCATGTAGACCCCCGGAACATATCTCTCTGCTTCCTGTTTTTTTAGCCTCAAGGCCAATAGTCTGCCTGCATGATCTCCATTCTTATAGTAGGTTTGCCTAGTGTATCTCAAGGCATTCTCTGTTTTCCTCAGCATCAGCTCATTATATTGCTTTTTAAGTTCTTTAAGATCTATCTGTATCTTTGGATCTCTGGAGCTCTTGTGTTGTACCTCCAAAGTTTGGATTTGAGTCAAAGTATCTACCACTGTCTTTTGGTATTGTTTATTCTTATACGCTGAATATGAGATTGTATGTCCTCTTAATACTGCTTTTAGGCCATCCCATATAAATTTTAATGTGGAGTCTTTCTCTGTATTTTGTCTCAAATAATTCTTAATAATTTATTTAATAGAATCTACGTACTCCTTGTCATTTAATAATTCTGAATTAAATCTCCAAGTACCCTTCCCTTTTTCTTCACCCCAACTTAAAAGTGATGTAATTATTGCATGGTCCGAGACCATAACAGGATGAATCTTAACATCTTTAAAAGTGTGGGTTATTTTTTTTTTGCATGTAAAACCTGTCTATTCTAGAGTATGAATTTGTAGAAGCAGAATAAAATGTATCATCCCTTTTTTTTAGGGTTCATCTCTTTCCATGGGTCCACCAAACCAGACTCCATGCATAGATTTCTCAATAATTTAGAACAGACATTTTGGTTTTTCAGGCCGCTGGGATTTCTGTCTAATATTGGGTTTTTTACACAATTCCAATCCCCTACACAGATCAGTTGTCCTTCAGGGAGTCCAGATATCACGTTAATAAAGTACTGAAAAAATTCTTCGGTGGGGGGGTTGCGGCATACACTGAGAGAATGTATATGGGATTGCACTGTACACTCCAGATATCAAAACCACCCATCCAGTTCCCGCTGTTGTCACCTTATTAATTTGTATCGGCAGACCCCGTTTTATCAGTATCGCTACCCCAGGCTTCTTTGCCTTAGGGTGTGAGTCAGCATGCACCATGCCCACCCACATTCTCCTCAATTTAAGATGTTCTTTGACTGATAACTTAGTCTCCTGCAGACAAACAATATCACATTTTTCTCTGCTTATTTCTTGTAAAATTCATGTCCTCTTTACCACATTATTTGATCCCCTTTACATTAACAGAACCAATTTTTAAAGAAGCCATGGGCCCGCCAAAAATATTATAATTCTCTCCCCTCCAGTCCCCACCCCCCAACGCACCCCTCCAGAGTCTGTACCAGTTAACATACACAAAAATAAAACAGAAAAAATATCCAATATCTGTATAACAAACTACCATCTCTCAGAACACTTAGTAAAACAATTTGAACCTACGACTTTGTTAACCTATAGTAAGGTCAAGTTTTGCCCTTTGATGTAGTTAGCTGACACAGTCAACAGATGTTAAATACATGCCTGTGGGGATTTTCCTACCCCTAGGAGAATATATTAACCTGATTTGGTGATAAAGGTTGGCCGGTCTAGCCTCCGCTAGTCGCGCCTAACCTGTCCCTCTAAAAGTGTTTGTAACTTCCCAAAATTTGGTCACTCTCTGTGGAAATGATCCTGGCTGCCAGGTTTCTCTTTTCTACCTCCTTTTCCTCTTCTTTTTTCCCCTTTCTTTTTAAAAACCAGAAGAAAAAGGGATATCATAACCCAGCCTGGGCAGCCAAATTTAAAATGACCTAATTCGCCATCTATTAACATGTTCTTCCCCACTAGCCCACATATCTGTGAGGAATTATGCTCAATCAGTGGAATCAGAATAACGGAGAAGGTGCAAAACACCTCCCTTCCCCACTCTTCAAATATATTTTAATCTGTTCAGTTAGTGAACTGTACACAGACCCTTTCCTTATATCTACTCTTTGTAAACAGGCTTAAACTTATAACTATTCCAGTTTGCTTTAAATATTCAAAATAAGTTCACAGTAAATTCAAATAAACTCTTTGTGGAAGTTGAATTGCCACAGTCTTTGCCATCCGCTTTTAAGCCAGCCCACCTCATACTTAAAATTAAAGCTGTGTCCTTTTGTTCCATAAGTCTATCTTGGTTTCCAGATTGTATTACACTTTTGGAACAAAAAATTAAAATTCTTCGGGCTGCTTAGATTCTCCAAAATACTTTAAAAGTACATTCAAATAAACTCTTAGTATAAATTTTAAGTCTCACCAGTCTCTGTTGCCTGTTTTAGAATCCAAAAAAGTAGCTTACTCAGTTACTCTGAAATTAAAATCTGTGTGCACATTTCTTCACGATTTTTCTCGGGCATTTTGTTCCAGTAACACCCTGTGTGTCCCTTCTGAAAGGAAGTCTGTCCAGGAAACAAGTTCTCCATTAACAGTTCCTTTTCCCAAATTGCAAGAGCCTTTTGTTTAGGTTACCATATCTTCCATATCTCCTCAGGTTGGTTTTCTAGGCCCAATCCAATGTTCCATGTCTGAATGCAAGGGAAGCAAAGCATCTTCTCTTCTCCTGCCTTCCAGAGCCACTGCCCAGATTAAGTCCTCCATCTCCTTTTCAGCTCTGTCCTCCTTAATGTCAGGGATGCTAATCCTTTTTGCATCTAAGTAAGGGACTGCATTTAACAGGGAGTCAAACATTTTCACACCGTCTTTACCTTGTACCCATAATTTTGCTGGATATCTCAACTGGGTTTTGATACCTTTCTCTCATAGTTGTTTTACTGCTGCTAGAACTTTTTTCCTCTTCCCCAACATCATTTGGGGAAAGTCCTGATCTACATATATCTTATGCCCATCCAAGTTTAGATCCTTCTTACCCCACGCCAATCTGAGAATTATTTCTTTTGCAGGGTATTTAAGAAATTTTATAATAATAGGTCTTGGTGGAGCGTCTGCTTTAGGTTTAGGGGCAATAGAACGATGGGCACATTCAATGTCTATTGGGAAGCTTTTATCTATGTTCAATTCTATCCTCAGCCAGCATTCCATAAATCCTTCCATGTTGTCTTGTTCTGCGCCCTCTGGCACCCCAAAAACGCTGATATTATTTCTCATTGCTCTCGCTTCTGTGTCTTCGGCTCTCACTGTTAAATCTCTTTCTCTCTTATGAAGATATGATAGTGAGCAGCTGAAAGCCATGTGCTCTCATTCTGCATGGTATCCAAGTGATTTTCCATTGTTAATGTACGAGTTTCCAACTTTTTAAGATCGTTGTGGATACCGGTCACCTTTGAATCTATTTTCAGTAACATCTGAATAATTTTGTGACTGTCAACTTTAGTCATAACTGGTGCCAAATCAGAACCCAAATCCTTGTCATCTTCCCCCAACCTTGTTAGCAGTGATGATTGAGATAATGTAGAGCTTAGGCCTCTGCTCAGTGTCGCTGCCTGTTCAGCTTGCCTGCCATGTGATTTTGCTCTTTTCATACGCCCCATGTTGTCCACTGCCCAAAGAGTCACTCTTTTGAGTAGAAGTGGGGTTTTCTGTTCAGATGGTGCACAATCATTGTGTTTCTGGCACCCGAGGATAAGCGCTCTCCACTAAGCAGCCATTATGGTTGGTGATGTCACCAGAACTGCCGTTTCTTTGGTGTTTTGTTTAAAATCAAACCCCATTTCCACAAAGAGAACTGGATTGTTTTTCACATCCCATAAAAATAGCAAATCGGCCCTATATTTCCTTGTCTCCAGTGACATAAGTTTTAGTGATTTAATCGGTTATCATACTCAGGGTCTGTTAAGTTAGTGATGCATTTTATAAATCTACGTTGAACTCGTAGATTTTTGCTGTCTGTTTTGTATTGGGGTGACCATAGCTGGGAGCAATAATCTGTGTGGGGTTTAGCATATGCCCTGTACAATGGTAACAGCACTTTTGCGTCTTTTGTTATAAAGTTGTTTTTTATGGCCCATACAATCCAGTTAGCTCTTCCTATAACTGCATTTGTTTGCTCAGTAAATTTTAAGTCATTGGAGATTAGGACTTCCAAATCCCATTCAACCAGTGTTTCAGTCAAGTAAGCATCCCCTAAGTAGCTAGTTGCAAGTATATCTTGCAGGTCGGAAGAGAGAGGAGGGGAGGGGGCAGCTGCATGCTGAGGGGTTAGCTGCACAATCGAGCAGACTCGATAGACCATGTTGCCTGTCTGCTGACAATTCGTATGTTCATAAGTAGTACTGATGCTTAGTGTTTTTCTTCCCAAGGTGTATGACCCTACACTTTTCAGTGTTTACGTCATGCCCCAAGTTTTAGTCCAGTTGGAAATTTTATCTAGGTCATTTTGCAGTG
Organism: Neoceratodus forsteri; assembly: GCA_016271365.2. Classification (NCBI taxonomy): domain Eukaryota; kingdom Metazoa; phylum Chordata; order Ceratodontiformes; family Ceratodontidae; genus Neoceratodus; species Neoceratodus forsteri. The sequence continues at coordinate 360,872,479 of JADMNL010000024.1, forward strand.
ACATAATATGTTCCTTGGGACTACAATCCCCCCTACTTAGTATATGTACTATTATAATTGTTTAGTACAGCTTCCCAACATAAGTTTCTTGTCCCAGGGGACATGGTCATAAATGGTACAATTGTTTTTTTTATTGTATGACAGTGTAGGTTTGGCAGGGGCATATGCCTGCCATATTGTGTGGCCTGCATGCTCCCACCCCTGCCCAGTATTAACTTTGGGCATTTATAGCAATCTGTTTCACCTTCAATGCCCTTAGATTGCACTGTGATGGCAGCAGTGTAGCAGGATTGTGGGTAACAGACAGCCTTTTGAGTTTACAATGAGCTGCAGGTGTTTGGACCAGCGTACTACATCTGGAATTGAGAAATAAGGATCACAGATTTATTTATTTATGCATGCATGTATGTTTTTGTTTACCGGGTAAGTGCACTGATCCCAGGGACAGTTTTCAGGCATGACCCAGATCATAGAGATGGCACATAGGTATTACAGTTTGGAAAATACAATTTCACAGGTACAAAAACTGGTACAGAAATAGGACAAGGGATACAAAGTGCATGTGTGCAAATACAGTATACATTACAGAGAAGTAAAATACAAAACAAGAAATCTAACAGCCGGAATATTCAGTGCAGTACAACAGGATTAATACAGTTGCATATACATCAGACTTAGAAATTGAGTTACTTGGCCCAGTGGCACTGAGGGTTGAGGTGCTGGATGACACACCTCGCACTACGCCGCAACCCTTGTTTGGGAATTACCTCTGGTCATCAGGGTGCCAGCATGGGGGGGGGGAGAAGCAGGATTGAGCATGCCGTTAGGCTGCTCTCCTCTCCCGGGGGTGGTGGTGGTGGTGGGTTGTCGACCCTCCCGTAATCCCTTTCCCACTGGGTGGAGATCAGGTGAGGTAACGTAGGTGGTCAGAGTGGCAGTATGGGTGGGCGGAAGGAGCTGAGCTGACTTCCGGTATGCGTGCACACCTCCACACGCATGTACGGCCATATGCTGGGGCTCGGGGGGGGGGATGGGAAGAAAACACTGAAAAATCTATATTAAAACAAAATAAATTGAATTACTATGTGGTGCAACAGTGGACAACACAACTGAGGAAAAGGATCTAGGTGAAATTGTTGACAGGATGCTGATACAGGCAGTGTACTGTCACAACTGAGAATGCCAACACTATGGTAGAACGGATTAGGAGGAGGTAATTTGGTTAAACCACATCCAAAGTATTTTATTCAGCTCTGGTCACTGCAATACAGAAAGGATATTTAAGAGATCGAAAGGGTCTGGCACGGGTTCTCCAAGCTGATTAATGGCTTAAGAAGCAAGCACTACGAAGTGAGATGGGGCATATTCAATTTATACAGCCTAGAAAAGGGAAGAGAGGACGTGATCATGGTTTTCGTTTGAACTGGGTTTGGAAGCTGAACTAGAGGATTTCCACTCAAACCAAAGGGGGGCAGTATAAGGAGAAATGTGAGAAAGCATTACTGCACACACCAAGGGTGGTTAACATTAAAAATGCGTACATGGTGAATTGTGGAAGCTAGCACCATTGAGACTTTCAGAACAGGACTAGACAGATTTCTGAGGAAGACTGGCTTTGAGAGCTACACATCCAGAGTCTGGGGTTACATTTTGGTTGTTAATTGTATGCGTGGACATATTCAAATTAGGTATAGTCACTGCCATGTAGCAGGAGGGACAGACAGGATGTACTGTACCCTAACTTCCCTCTAGCAGTTAGAGATGTTGCAAAATAAAATTCCTCTGGCGAAATTGCCGTGAATTGGGCAATTTCACTGCGCGAAATTTCACCCCCGGCAAATATGCATCCAGTGTTTAGTGGCCCCCCCAGCCGCTCACTGGCCCAAATGTAGAAACATGTTTTATTTCTCCCTGTTATCTAGTGGTCCCCCAGGTCATCCACCCCAGTTATGCCTCATGTCCTCTTTGTATCCTCCTTGTAAAAAATCAAATCCCCACTCCCTGGTGTCTGGTGGACCCCCACCCTCTGATCAGTCACACAGCACCCACCCCACTACCCCCCCAGTACTCCAATCGGGCCATCGGCACAGCCCTCCACTCACCTCCATGGCCAGCAGCCCGACTGAGCACTTCAATGAATGAGTGCATGATAACATTCGGTTATTTTTTTTTATTATTTATTAGGTCTTGGATTAAAATACCTTTGAGCCAGGGCTCTCTTACAAAGGTTCCACGTCAGGATACAATTCAAAACATAAGACATGTAAGTCAGATTACAAGTTCAGTACATAGGACAAGGTTACAAAAGTGTAAGCTAAACAGAGTTACAAAGCATCTGAGAAACAAAACAAGTTTTGGAGGCTACGTTACAAGGAGATAGCGGATGAGGTGCAGAGAGGATAGAGGACAAGAGAGAGGAAGAGTAGAGGGGGGCAGAGAGCTATAGAGGAGTTGAATATACTTATAATACTTGGCTGATGTGGGTGATTAAACACCAAGATCATTTATTGCACGTATACTTCAGCTAACTGAATGTTATTACTATGCACATGTTTAGAATGCAGCAGTGATGCACGGGTTCGGAATGTGACAGTGACGCACAGGTTCAGAATGCGGTGGTGATGCATAATTTCAGAATGCAATGGTGACGCGCACTTTTAGAATTTAGTGGTGACATGCAGTTTCGGAATGCAGTGGTGATGCACAATTTCAGAATGTGGCGGTCACACACAATTTCAGAATATGGTGCTGACACACAGATTCGGGATGCGGTAGTGATGCACAATTTTGAAATGCGGTAATGATGTGCAATTTTGGAATTCAGCACTGATGTGCAATTTTGGAATGCGGTGGTGATGTGCAATTTTGGAATGTGGTGGTGACATACAGGTTTGAAATGTTGCAGTGACGCACTGGTTCAGAATGTGTCAGTGATGCACAGTTTCAGACTGCAGTGGTGATGCGCAGGTTTGGAATGACGGTGGTGATCTGCGTGGTTCAGAATGCGGCAGTGATGCACAATTGAATACAGCGGTGACGCAGAGGTTTGGAATGTGGCAACGACACACAGGTTAGGAATTCGGTGGTGATGCACAATTTTGGAATGTGGTGGTGACATACAGATTTGGAATGTGGCGGTGACACATAGTTTCTGAAGGTGGTGGTGACACTCAATTTCGGAAGGTGGTGGTGACGCATCATTTCAGAATGTTGCAGTGACACACAATTTGGGAACGTGGCAGTAACGATTTTAGAATGTGGCACTGAAACACAACTTGGCAGTGATGTGCAATTTTGGAAGTTGGTGGGTATGTGCCATTTCAGAATGTGGTGAGATGCACAATTTTGGGGAATAGGGGAGGGATGTACAGTTTCAGAATGGCAGGATGCACAATTTAGAATGTGGCTGGACGATAATATTGGAATGTGGTGGGGATGTGATGCACAATTTGAAATATTGGGGGTGTAGTCAACTCTGGAATGTGGCAGGGACAAGCAATTTCAGAATAATATGGTACAGTATGTCCTGTCACATTCCGACAGCATGCATCCCTACTATATCCTGAAATTGTCAGTCCCCACCAAATTCCTCAACATGTGTCCCTGTCGCATTGCGAGACTGATTGTCCCACCACATTTTGAGATGGCACATCCCTGCCACATTCTAAGATTGGATGTCCCCCCCCCCCCCAAACACACACGCATTTTAAAATTGTACACCACCTTGACATTCTGTGCCTTGGTTCTGTGCTGCATTCCAAAACTACCTCCTGACGTGTTCTAAAGTACAGTGCCATGCATCTGAACATTCCGGAAATGCAAGCACTGCAGCCAACCCTATGTCAATTTTTTTTAAAGGTTACTATAGCTACAGTTTCTTAAACTTTGGAGAAGCAGGTCCTATTAGGCTGCTGACAGGGAGGACTGGACTGTGAGTTCAGAGGATGACATCATCAGTGGCTCTTCACTGAAACTGGCTTTTTTGAATAGGTAGTGAAATCAGGGTTACAAAACAGCTCATAACTTTAAAATGAAGTAACGTAGAAACGTAATTATTGGTATGAGATTCATTGGGGGTATATTTATCCTAATTCTGCAGTGTAGCACTTTGGGTGGGAGTCCCTTATTAACTTGTAGTATTAACTTTTGAGGAACTGAACTGCATTTTTCTTCTTTAAAGCCCTTTTTTAACATTTGTTGGACTTTTTATAATTACGACTTTTCTGTTGAGAACCACAAGTGTCTTCATGTCGAACTTATTGACATCGACTCCGGTTGAGTAAGCGTTGTGATCTTTCTCGAGCATGTTGACCAGCTGTCAGATGAGATCTAGAATTTGATCTCCCAGACCCCGGTTATCTCAGTCCTCACTCAGGAGTACAAGGCCTGGTCAGTGTCCCTGACCAGGTCACCTTGGGGCAGGCCTTCACCAGAGATCAAGCTTCTGAAGCTTTTTTTGCTGAATATAGCAAGATATGTGGTATACCATGACCAGCTGGAGGCTTCCCCTCAACATTGACAGTCAGTTCAGCAGTCGAGATCCAGGTCGACATCTCAACTGAGACATTCTTGCTCTTGATCCTGCTTGACCAGGAGGCATCACTGCTGACGCTTGTCAACCTCCTCAGGTGAGGAGAGGCACTGGCGGTAAATGCACCGGCGCTATGAGGAGCTCCTCTGGCAACAGTAGTCCATCACAGGGCAGGGTAGAGCTTTACACCAGGATCCATAGATCACCTGGCAGGCATCCGTGATACCCTCACTGGTCCACCCCTCACAGATGCTCCCCACAACTCCTCCTCCACCCTTGAAAGTAATGCCACCTCCACCACAACCAAAGGTGGGTACCCTGACCAAGGAGGCCTGCTCAGCTTCTGGATTGCCATGCCAGTTGTCAGTTGAGATCACCTAATCCATGGATTATTGGGTGATCCATGCCCAGAAATGGTCGAGGGACATTTTTGAGGAGTTCTCAGATGACTCTGATAGGTCATCCATGGTGTCCTTCAGAACTCACACCTTCAAGCAGGGATCGGTTGAAGAGCTGACCACCGAACATGGACCAGTGTCATTTGGGGCTCTTTTCCAGCTCATGTCGGAGTCCATGAATGTCCCTGTGGAGCCTGCCCAAAAGAAGGCAAAACACCCCTTTACAGAAATCCTGGATAGGAACAAATCCCCAGGGGTTGCCTTTCCCATGGCTGAGACCATCTTGTGACTGGCCCTGGAGCTTTGGCAACATCCAGAATCCTGCCCAGCACCCTCCACCCATATGATCTGCAAGTATGCAGTCCCTACTAGGTCACTTTAGGGTTAGACCATCTTTTGACTGAAGAGTTGGTCTCTGATTCAGCCTTCCGTAAATCCAGGGGCCAAGAGGACATGGACAAGCCTCCAGACAAGGAGTCCAAGAAGATTGACTGTGCCATAAAAAATTTGTACTCTGCAGCATTATTTTGGTCTTCGTCAGGTGAGTTACCCCATCATGATGACCAAGTTTGGGCACTCCCTGTTGGGAGTTCTTGACCAATTCCTCCCTCATCTCCCTACTGATCAGCAGTTGCCAGTAAAGTTGGTCCAGGCCAAGGTCAGTTGCTGGCTAAGCACCAGCTTCAGATGGCCTTGGACATGGACAATTTTTTGTACCCATGCCATGACGGCAGCCATCTCCATGCATTGCAGGACCTGGCTGCATCTGTCCACCTTTACAGCAGACACCCAACATAAGCTGGCCTATGTCCCTTTTTTAGGCCCCGACCTCTTTGGCCATGGGGTGAAAGGACATCTCATGCATATAGGAAAGTCCAGCACCACCACTGATTCCGTGGCATCATCCCAAAAGTACCAGAAACAGAAGCCTAAGAAAGAGCATTTCCAGTAGCAATTCTTTCAGCCACAGCCCCCTCAGCAGCAGCTCTAGCAAGGGCAGTATCGTGCCTCGCACCCGAAACTCAAGTTCGGAGGCCAGGACCTCATACAAGGTGGAGGCAGGAGTGATGGTGCCCTTCTGACCCCAGTGGATGGTGCCTCTGCCAAAGTAGCACAGCGACAGGTCGGGGACTGTCATCCCTCCACCCATCCTGTCCCTGTCTGTGCTTTCAGTCAGGGGTTGGTTGAACAACTGCTTGCCAGATTGGTCCACTATCATAATGGACAGATGGGTTCTATTGGTGGTAGGCAGAGGGCTGTCTCTGGTTTTCAAGGCTTTCCCGCCTTACTGACTCCATGGTCCTCTGGAGTCCAGGGTGTCACAGGACACACTGTCCACCCTTCATGTGGACATTGCCCAGCTCCTCGTGAAAGGAGCCATAGCTCATGACTCGGACACCCTGGCTAGCAGGATTACATCTCTGTGTACTTCCTGATTCTGAAACGAACGGGGAGGATGGGGCTAGCACCCCGTACTGGATCTGCATGATCTGAACCAGTTCATGCAGAAGTGCAGGTTCAGGAAGATCACTCTGAATCAGATCATTTCTTCTCTGGAGAAGGGCATGTGGTTCTCCTTCCTGGACACAGAAACATAGAAACATAGAAGTTGACAGCAGATAAGGACTGCAAGGCCCATCCAGTCTGCCCATTTCTTTTTCTACCTTATAAATTTGCCATCGGCCTTTGCTCTATCAGTGGCCTATCTATTCATACTCATTTGTATTGCTCCCTTATGCCTACCCCATGCCTGTTTGAAGCCCTGCACTGTATTCCATACCACTTCTTGAGGTAAGCCATTCCATGCATCCACCACCTTTCTGTGAAAAAGAATTTCCTCACATTCCCCTTAATCAGCCCCTCTAATCTCATGCTGTGTCCTCTTGTCCTGCTATTTTTTCTTATATTTAAACATGTTAGACTCTTTCACCTTGTTAATGCCCTTAAGGTGTTTGAATGCCTCGATCATATCACCTCTCTCCCTCCTTTGCTCAAGGGTACATATTGAGCTCTGTTAGTCTGTCCTCATATGTTTCTGATGCAGTCCCTGCACCATTTTGGTTGCCCTTTCTGACTGCCTCACTTGGTTAATGTCCTTGTGAAGGTGTGGCTCCAATACTGCACGCAGTACTCCAGATGGGGCCTAACCAGTGTCTTGCAAAGAGGGATTATTATTCCTCTACGACTTGTGATACTCCTATACTACACCCTAACACCCCTAGCCTTACCTACTGCTTTAGAGGTCTGCTTGGATGATTTCAGGTCATCAGTGATGATGATGCCCAAGTCTCTTTCTTCCTTTGTGACTGCTAGCAACTCCTCCCAGCTATAGGTGGCTTCAGGGTTTCTCTGCCCTATGTGCATGATCTTGCACTTCTTTGCATTAAATCCCAGTTGCCACTCTTATGACCATTTTGCTAGTTTATCCAGATCTCTTCTCATTCTGCCCACCCCATCTGGATCATCTACTCTGTTGCAGATCTTGGTGTCATCTGCAAACCTCCAGGATGCATCTTCCACATCCAAGCCTGTCTGTTCCACCTCCAGTACCCCTGGTTCCATGCAGAAGGGGTGCTGTACTAGTTCCAGGTCATGCCCTTCAGTCTCTTGTCTGGATCCATGGTCTTCACCAAGTGCATGGCAGTGGTGGCAGCCTTCCTGTCACACAAAGGCATCAGGGTGCATCACTGCCAGGATGACTGGCTGATAGCCTGGCTATCTAAGGAGTTTGTCAAGAGGTTCAGAGATCTGGCATTCCAGAATTATCACAGCTTGGGCCTGTTGTTCAAACCAGACAAGTTTCAAACTGGCCTTCTTGCAGGTGATCAAGTTCATCAGTGCAGAACTAGACTCACTGCAGGCCAAGGCCCACCTCCCTGCAGAACCGGCACTGGATCTTACCTCCTTTGCCAGATCATTTAAAATTAGGCACTAACGTTCGGCATGGGATTTCCTTCTGCTTCTGGGGTACATGGCATCCTATGCCAGCATGGTCTGTTGAGCCCACTGGTGGATGCACCACCTGCAGTGGGAGTTGGGCTGTTAGTGGTCCTAGCACCTAGGCCATTTAGACCGGTCGGTCACAGTGACCCAGCCAATGTGAGATGCCATCCAGTGGTGGCTAGTCCCAGAACATCTGGAGGAAGGAATCCAATTTCTCCACCTTGAACCAACAATCACACTTATGACGGGTACACCTGTGGTAGGGTGGGGAGCAGACCTGGGAGACCACAGGGCCTATGGGTTCTGGTCACCTCGAGAGTCCCATCACCACATCAACCTGCTGGAGCTCTGTGCAGTGGAACTTGTGCAACTTGCTCTGATGGAATTTCTCCTCTAGTCAGTGGTCAAGTCATGCAGGTCTAGATGGACAACACCACGACCACGTTCTGTCTGAGCAGAAAGGGTTCAAACACACACTCCCTTTCCCTCTGTGGGGAGGCCCTCTACACCTGGACCCTCATGCACAGTCTAAGTGCAGACCTCTTGGAGATCCATGTTGCAGGAGTAAACAGTCAACTAGCAGATGCTGCCAGCCAGGTAGGAAGAATCATTGCACCAGTGGTCCCTGAATCACAAAGTGGTCAACCACCTATTCTCCCTGTGGGGCACCCCTCTGATGGATCTGTTTGCCTACTGAAAGAACACCAAACTGAGACTGTTTTGTGATCACACCCACAGTCCAGGATGCTGTTGGGGGACACCTTTGCAAGGCCATGGACTCTGGGCCTTGGGTACGCCTTCCCTCCCTTCCCCTTGATCCACAAGGTGATGGTCAAGGCCCAGAAGCACAAGGTGCAGATGATCCTGATAGCTCCAGACTGGCTCAGCAATTCTGGTACCCAGATCTCCTCAGGTTTAGCAGCAGCCTCCATGGTGCTTGCCTTCTTGCCCAGTTCTGCTGACCAGACAACAGGGTATGGTCCTGCACCTGCACCTCAGATCCCTGCACCTTACAGCCTGGTTCTGGAGCACCTAGTGTTCCAGGCTGTTGGTCTCTCAGAACATGTGCTCCGCACTGTGGAGGCCTCCCGAAAGGAGTCTACTCACAATACTATGCATTTAAATGGATGAAGTTCTCTGTCTGGTGCCAGGGCAAGGAGCTTGATCCCTTTGGTTGCCCTATGGTGAGCATCCTTGAGTACCTCTGGTCATTCTCTCAATCATTCTTGCAGGCACCAATCCAGAAGGTGCACCTGGCAGCCATCTTTGCTTACAGGGCATGGGCTGGTAAACAGACAGTGGCCCAGGCCCTTTTTCAAAAGTCTGGACCATCTGTTCCATCTGATGTGTGAACCCCCTCCACCTTGGACCCTATTGCTGGTGCTGGCTGTACTTATGGGCAAGTCATTTGAGCCTATGCACAGGTATGAGAGACACCTGTCACAGAAGACAGCTTTCAGGGTGGCTATCATGTCCACCAGAAGGATCTGTTAGCCCCAGGCACTCTCGGTTGAGTCTCCTTACCTTGTCTTCCACAATGATAAGGTCATCCTTCGCCGCCACCTGAAGTTTCTCCTGAAGGTTGCATCGGAGTTTCACCATAATCAGGTGATTAAGCTCCCAGTATATCTTACAAACCCTACTTTGGAGGCTGACCACAGGCTCCATAGTCTGGATCTGTGGAGGGTGCTCTTTTCCTAGAAGGAGTGGAGTGTAAGGCTTGCCAGTTGTTTGTTACATACGCTAAAGCTGCACCTGGTAGATGGGCAGTTAAGAGGACAGTGAGCGGGCAGATCACATCCTACATCAACCTATGCAGTAGGTTGGCTGGTAATGACCCTCCTGCAGAGCTTAGGGCTCATTCCACCAGACATATTGCTGCCTCGGTGGCTGCCTCCAGGGACATTCCGATCCAGGGAGTCTGTAGGGCTGCTACCTGGAAGACAGCACACACCTTCATATCCCATTAGAGCATTGACGTCATGCCCTGTCCGGATGATGCTTTTGAGACCTCAGTTCTCCAGTCTCTGTTCACCAAGTTTGGGTGCACGCCTTGGCACTACCTCCTACAGAACTGCTGAAAGTCTGCCAGAGTGTGGATAATGAACTGTATCCATGCCCCTATAGGTTATTGACCTGTAAACATTATTTTAGGAGTGGTACACAGTTTGCATCCACATAACCAGCCAGCCTCTCTAGACAAGTGGCACATGGATCCCTGCTTCCATCGTGCAAAGATCTCACGTCGTGGAGTGGACTCGGATACACCACCCGGCTGGTGGGAGGAACTTAGCTTAAAGAATGTCCAGTGGAAAGCCTGTTCTGGTGGAACTGCCGGAGTGTGAATATAAACTGTATACCACTCCTAGAACAATGGTTACAGGTGAGTAACCTGTCTTTTCTCTTCCTAGTAATGCTTTGTGTGAAACCACAAAGCACTTCTGAGATGCTGACTGGGGATTCACAATCAGGAGTTATTCTGAATACACAAGGTTTGTTGTGCAGCAGTGAATGCTTAACAAGTAAATATTTTGCACTACATGCCTTGAAGGTAGTATGGAACAGAGAGTTGAGTGAGGGTGATGTTGCTCAGATTAGTTGGGGCGGGGGGGGGTGGTACTTGAATGCAAACTAGAATGACATAGAGCTGTCCCAGTCAGCTGAGTGGAGGAGGTTAGGGAGTTGCACCTGCTATCCAGTCAAAATGACTATTTCCTCTGGCTGGGTAAAGCCATATACATTTATGCAATGTATACATATTTATTATATTGTTCTTATAGTTTACTCCACTTGTCCCATGTTTATAGGAACAATAAGCCACTCCGGGGGAATGCATTTTTTGAACATAAATCCACACCCCAGATGCATTTCAATGCACTCGGCCTTTCAGCCTTATTCTTAACAACACACCCAGGGCATGCATTAATGCCCAGGAAATGCATGCTCTGCCATGGCTTAATGCTTATGTATAGAAATGTATTACACAAACTGGTGCTAGTGGAGGAATAAGGACCAGACTCCTGAGTTGGCATAACGAACATAGGGTTACATTACGAGTGTAGCTTACTTTTTTATTTGTTTATGCTTCTACCATCCCCGATTTTTATTGAAATTTTTGTTTAATATATGGGGGGACAGAGCTTCAAAACAGGAACAGAAAAAAAATAAACTACTGTCATAAAACCCTACAGTTACGGGAGGACACTTGATCCAGTCCCTACTCGTCCATTAACACCAAAATTCTAATGTGCAGTGTGATGAAGTGAGGAACTAAACTGTCAAAACATTGCATGGGACAAGGATAACAGATAAGTCATGTCAGAAACCGGACAACATTCTTATGCTTGAGTGTTTAGTTATGTTTCTTTTTTTTTTTTTTTTGAGACGTACAGGTGATTATGGAGGGAGCTGTAACATGGGAGAAAAGTACAAGGCATATAATGTAGGCCCTGTTTACTTCAGCAAATATCTGTCTAGACAATTATGGAAAGGCCACAGGCATCCACTGTGTTACTAATATAAGCAATGTTTGCTATGTGGAAACTGTTGAAATTTTAACTTTATTTATTACTTGTGGTATCAACTCAACCTTCAAATTAGTGGCCTAAAATTAAAGTTAGAAACCATTCTTTAAAAAAAAAATCATGGTTTTCTGGAACAATGGTTTCTTCTTACCAGCAAACTCGTGCATCCATCACACTTTATCATTGTAATGTGTGTTAGACTGGCAGTTCCTCTAAACTTCTTATCAGCATCTTACAATCCTTTATTTTTAGTTGAAAAAATATACATGTATGTACTTTGAAGGGAAATGATAAAACACAACTACATTTTTAACTGCTTTAGTTTCAGAGTGGGAATCCCTGTTGTTTTGTAAGCACAGAAAACTAGCTTCTCATGCTGAAATTGGTAACATGCTGGTTTACTTCAAAGCCTTTCTTTTCAAAACGCTTAAAGGGTAACAGAAGTCAAAATTTATGAAACAATATGTTGTTCAGGGTGTTTTGATTTGTAGATGTACTCCAAGTAAGTCGTTCCCTTTATTTCTGAAAGGAGTTTTTTTCTAAATTTGCTTGCTTATTTTATGGTCCCTGGGGATCTCCATGTTAGCATTTTTTTGACACTTGTTTCCACAGTGCCTTCTGTCCCATATGACAGTGATCCATCCAGGACTATGGCTTCAGAGAGTAGTAATGGCTGCAGCAGCAGTCTGCTGTTAGAAGCTTGATAGTCTTTTATCAACTAAATAGCTCTGTCTAATCCGGACTTTCTGATTTTTAGGTATGTGTCTAGGTCTAGCCAGCAAAAGTGAATGTTTTGATCTTTCAGGAAACAATCTTCACCATTGATTCGCACTAAGAGGTCTTAGCCAGAGGTGCTAGGACCCTGTAGGAGCTAGAACTTTTCAGGCAGGCTGACGGCGAGGCAAGCTGTGCACATGCATGGCATCGTGAGAGCAGCTCGCAGTACCAGGCTTACTTCGGCACCAACCCTCAATTGCCTCAGTTATTTTTTCCCCACCATCGAGTGCACATCATTGATGACATCACTCACCCCCTGAGAATCAGAACTTGGTGTGTTCTGCTTTGTTTGAACTATTTTAAAAATTTTTGAAATACTTCTAGTATTTTTTGATGGTCCTTTGTATAGTTTTGGTGGGCATTGCTCACCCTAACTTTAGAAATAAATCTGATGTTCCAGTGCGTGGGGGAGTTAGTGTGACCACACAGCAGAGTTTGAATTTCATTCTAAATTCCATAATTAGCATAAAAGTCTTAACACTCCATTTGTTAAGCATAGTGAGGGATCCCTTTGGAAGAAATAATATTACTACAATGAGTAATTTTGCTCAGAATACTCTTGATGCTTTCTTGAAAAAATACAATCAGTCCTTGCAGATCATTTGTTTATAACAGACAACCCTCAGTATTATTTGTCACAACCCCACTCAGCAGGTCAGGCACTCTGCTCCCACAGTGCCAACCTCCAAGCGCAGTTTTGTGAACAGGTAACAGAACAGGGTAACCCTCCTGTCTGTTTGTGGGTCCAAATCACCTCTGGTCTCAAGTTCTGGGGGGATTTAGACTGAACTTTATGCTAGTGTACCCAAATGTACAGGCTCAGATAATTCTGCTCTTCAGGGAATGCCAGATATCTTTCACCTAAGGGCACCTAACCAGGTATCCAAAATGAACCCTTAAAACTCTATGAAAGACCTTAGGTATTTCTTACCTTTTTCCAGTTCAGTAACACCATTAAGCTTAGGAAAAGTTATCAACTTTCACCATCTATACTTCACATGCAAAAGAAATAATTTCGAAGGCACACCAGGCAGTCTCTTTAAAATAAGAGGTTTACTAAAAAATGGATAAAAAATATGTAAAATGTAAACACAGAACACTACATCACAAAGCATACAATCACTTAAAAGAACAAGGTTAAAGTACAAACATAAACTCCTACCACAGTACAATTAGACTTTCCTAGCTATTGCATATCCTTTTTACAGTGCTTATAGTAGATGTTGTTCCTAAGAGCCCACCAAGAAAAATGTGTAAATGATTAGACACAGAATAGTTTAAACTGACTCTCAAACACACCTCTTCCATGATGTCACCCAGCTCCTGCCTGTTAAATACAAAAAAAATAATGCACACAGGATGTCCTATCAGGACGTATATTAAATAAGGTGACATCAGCAAAAACTCATTTCCCAATACGACTCTTTGATCTGCGTTCCCTCTTTGATCTCTGAGCAGTTCCTGTTCCTAGCCCATATCCAAAGACCTTTACAACTCTGCAGTTTTCTCACCTAGATGTCATACAGCTTCTTAACACCAGTTGATATTAACTGTTCTTCCTCTAAGACGTCATACAATGTATATTTTAAGTTCCCAGCTTCAAAGGAGCACAGCTCATCAACAAGGCCATGAAATTCAACTTCTTGGAAGTTAATCACACCACAGAGCTCTGCTGTTTAACATATATCCTGTCATTTTAACTGAAACCTGGCGGGGGGGAGATGTCATCCCAGGGGCACAGGATGTCTCCTGTGAGACAGGTCACATACCACATTCTATATTACAAATCATAGAGCAATCATAACCAGCTGGCCAAGCGTCACAATCCTCCCCACCTAGACTGAAATTGGGGGCTCTATCCCTGCATGGGATGAGCTTCCCAAATCACTTCACACCTCATAAACAAGCGACAAGCCATCTGAGTTCTGATTGGTCGCTCCAGCCCTATGTAAGATTGTCATGTCATACCCTTGCAAGGCAAGACTCCATCTTAACAATCTACCATTAGTTTTTCCCATTTGCATCAGCCAAACCAGTGGGTTGTGGTCAGTTTGTACCACAAAATGCTGCCCATATAAGTATGGCTCTAACTTCTTTAGGGCCCACACTATGGCAAGACACTCTTTTTCTACAGTAGAGTATGCCTGCTTCCTGGGAAGTAACTTTTTACTCAGGTACACTACAGGGTGATCTTTCCCTTGGTTGGATGTCTGACTCAGTACTGCCCCAATACTCACATCTGAGGCATCAGTCTGAACTATAAAGGGTTTGCTATAATCAGAACTTGTCAATACAGGAGCACTGCACAGTGCCTCCTTCAGTCTGGTAAAGGCTTTCTCACAGGCTGGTTCCCAGGTAATTTTCTTTGGCATCCTTTTCTTTACCAGGTCAGATAGGGGAGCAGCCAGGGTACTGTAATTTGGTACAAATTTCCTATAGTACCCTGCTGTCCCTAAAAAACTCCTGACCTGCTTCTGCGTTTCTGGTCTGGGCCACACCAGGATCACCTCTATTTTTGCTTGGTTAGGATGGAGCTGTCCCTGGCCTACCACATACTCGAGGTATGCCACTTCTCCCATGGCCACCTGGCACTTCTCAGCTTTGACAGTGAGCCCGGCCCTCTGTATCCTGCCCAGCCCTTCCCTAAGGTGGGACAGGTGTTCCTCCCAGCTGGCACTAAAGATGGCAGTGTCATCCAGGTATGCTACAGCGTACTCCTCAGCACCATTTAACACCAGGTTCACCAACCTTTGGAAAGTGACCAAGGCGTTCTTCATTCCGGAAGGCATTACTTTAAATTCAGATAAGTCTATTGGAGTGATGAAGGCCGATCTCTCCCTAGCTCTGTCCGTTAACTTTACCTGCCAATACCCCTTGGTCAGGTCAATAGTCATAAGGTAGGTCGCCCCTCCCAACTTGTCTATGAATTAGTCCGTCCGGGGCATCGGGTGGGTGTCTGACTTCATGACAGCATTCAGTCCACACAGAAATGAGTAGAGCCATCTGGCTTGGGCACAAGGACTACGGGTGAGGCCCAGGGGCTGTGAGATCTGTGGATTACCCCTAAATCCAGCATCTCCTCCACTTCCCTCATAATGTCCTTTTGGACAGCCTCTGACACCCGATATGCTGTCCGCCGCAAGGGCGTCTGTGTCTGTGTCCCTGTCTCCACCTCGTGCGTCGCTAAGGGGGTAAGTCCAGGCTTGGCGCAAAACAGGGGGGCAAAGTCTGCTAAAACCTCCCTTACTTCCTGGATCTTGTCTGGGGCCAGCTGGGAAGACAATTTAACTACCTCCACAGAGGACTCCCGCTTGCTTTCTTCCAGCATGTCCAGAAGGGGGTCTCTTTCATCCGTCCCCTCCCCAGGACTACATACTACGAACACCATGTCAGCCCTATTAAAATATGGCTTCATCATGTTGACATGGTACATCCTTTCTGTCTGTCTTCTGTCAGGTAACTCTATAATATGGTTCATGTCACTTACCTTCCTAACTACTTTGTACGGTCCTGCCCACTCAGCCTTTTTTTTTTTCTGGACCGGAATAAGGATCATGACTTCCTGACCTACCATGTATGAGTAAGCTCTGGCTCTGCGGTCGTACCACACTTTTTGTTTCTGTTGGGCAGCTACCAGGTTGCTCTGGGCTGTCCCCATAAGCTCCTTCATCCTTTCCCTAAACCTAAGGACGTAATCCACTATGGGAGTTCCCTGGGTCATGTGCATGCCTTCCAAGTCCTCCCGGATGAAGTCTAAGGGGCCCACATACCCAGCGTCCATATAAGAGCTTGAAGGGGGAATATCCTGTCGACCCTTGGGGCACCTCCCTGTATGCAAACAACAGGTGGGGAAGGTATTTCTCCCAGTCCCTCCCATGCTGTTCAGCAAATGCCTGGAGCATTGACTTCAGGGTACCATTAAATTGTTCCACACGCCCATTGGCTTGTGGGCGATATGGTGTTGTGCATCTCTGCACCACCCCACATTTCTCCCATGAACATTTCATCAGGTCCGTCATGAAGGAACCCTCTCGATCGGTGATAACCTCCTATGGAAACTGAACACGGGAGAAAATTCCAAGTAAGGCATCTGCCACTTTGTCTGTCCTCAGTGAGGACAGGGCAACTGCCTCAGGCTACCGGGTGGCATAATCCACCACAGTCAGGATGAATCTCTTCCCTGAGGAGCTGGGGGTATTTAAAGGCCCCACAATATCCATTCTCACCCTCTAGAATGGCTCCTCCACTATGAGCAATGGAATCAGGGCGGCTTGGTTTTCTTGCCCGCCTTCCCTATTTCTTGGCACCATTGACAAGATCTGCAGTACTCCTTCACCTGCGTAGTGCGCGCGATTCCCAGATGACCAGACAAGGGAATATCATTTTGCAATCTTGAGCAACTGCTCATGATACTCCTGGGGAACGACAAGCTGAATGCCTATCATCCCTCCCTCTGTCTGCATAGCCCAAGTATACATCAGTCCATTTTCCCAATAAACCTTATTTTTATCATCATCTCCTTGTGCACTGTCAGAGTCTGCCCAAGCCCTCAGCTTCTCTAGACTAGGGTCACTTCTCTGAGCAGCTGCAAACTCCTCACACATTCCCAAGGCATGGGACAGGTCCGCTTCAGTCTCTAAACTAGAGTCCTTAGCACTAGCGTCAGGGCACTCAGGATCACTGTCATTCCTAACCCTCTGACAATGGGTCACCCCTTCCTCTTCGGAGTAACCCTCCGTAGCTATGTGGTTAACTGCTGCTGGGGAAATTTCTACCCCCTTTTCATTAGTTTCCATATCAGGAGACACAGGCTGGGGAACCAGCCTCCCAGTGTTTCCACAATGGCTTCTGTGGGGTTCAGGGAACTACAGTTTTCCCTTGCTGCTTGGCTATGGGTAACTGCACACACCATCCCCTGTTTGAGATTATTGCAAAGGATGATGTCAACTGCTAACATTTTGGCTACAGCCACCTGTTCCACAGTTTGCTCTGTTTCACCCCAATCCAGGAGAACACTGGCGAGTGGCAATATTTTCTCTTCACCAGTGAACCCTAGTACAGTGACATATTTATTGGGTATAAGCTGACCAGGCTCTACTAGATCCCCTTTTACCAATGTCAGGGATGCCCCTGTGTCCCTTAACCCTTGTGTCTGTACACCATTCACTGTGACTGGGTGCATGTATTCCCTCATGTTCACAAGCATGCTTCCAAGGGCACGCAGACAACCCACTTCTTTCATAGCCTCCTGCTGCATATTGCTTGCCCTTGTGTGACAGTGTCTGGCAATATGCCCAGTTTCTCTACAGACCCAACATTCCTTTCTTTTCTCAGATAAATCTTTCTCTGAAACCTAGGGTAACTGGTTTCGGTGGAGGCAGTGAGGGTTTTAGCTGCCCTGAAAGTGTGCTTTTCCCTTTCTGCGCTGCCACGCCCACCCCATTTGCTCTCAGAACAGGTCTGCTGTTGGCACAGCGGTCCAAGAGTTCAGCAGCCTCTTGCACTGTTTTGGGATCTCGGTCCTCCAGCTAGGTTTTCAGCTCTGCTGGGCATGCCCAAAAAAACTGTTCTAGTAAAATAGCGTTTTCAGTTTTATCTACAGAGTTTGCTTCAATTCCTTCCCACCAATGTTTTAAAAACTGACGTTGTTTCATGGTTAGCTCCTCGTAGCTCATGTCAGAGCTTCTCCTGAGCTTACGGAATTTAGCTCTGTATGATTCAGCAGTTAAATCATACTTTTTTTTTAAAAGTGCAGCTTCAAGTTTGCTGTAATCATTACTGTTCTCATTGTCCATTTGACCCAATGCATCCCGAGCTTTCCCGGTAAGTAGCGGGGATAGCTGGAAGCTCCAGGACCCTCTAGGAATTTTAGCCTGAATGCAAACTTTCTGAAAAGAATTCAAAAAGGCATCCATATACCCCCCTTTAAATTCAGCTATCAATTTGGAATTCAATTTGTAACCCAGTCCTGTAGTTCCAGTTAAACCAAAGCCATTTACCTGCTCTGGTGCTGGTGGCTGGAGTCGTAGCTTCTCCAGTTCATGTTGCCTCTGGCGCTCTCGTTCCTCTCGGTCCACCTCTCGCTGTTCATGGTCCCTCTTCTCCTCTGCGGCTCGCTGGCACTCATGCTCTTCACAGTCAGCCTTCAGCTGTTCTCACTTCCTTTTCTCCTCTGCGGCTCACTTCTCGGTGTTCTTGCTCCGCTTCTCGGCGTTCTCGCTCAGCCTCCCTCTGGAACTCCAGCTCCATTCTGCACAACTCAATCTACAGCCTGAGTGCTTCTGGCTCCAGAATGCTGGCAATCTTCCCCTGATGCTGTGGCCCTTCGCTGGCACTGGCCCTGCTGTTATCCTCATTAGATCTGGACACTGCACTGGCCGCTAGCCCTTCCACTCTCAAGGTTTGGTCTTTTACAGTCACAGTCAGTGACTCGATGCTCTGGGTATCTGCTACTATCAGGACATCCATGAAGTTCTGCTTGGTGGCTCTCGCCTCGTACATGACTCCTCTGTCCTTGCACAACTGCCTCAAGTAGTCTACGGTGTGCCCGCTGTAGTTGTAAGCCATCTTCCTCCCTAACTATGGTTACTCTAACTTGCACTTTAGAAAAAAATAAATAAAACAGGTAGAAACATGACTGTAGGCGAAATGATATAGTTCTGTTTCCTTTTGGAAAAATAAATCACTGCCTTGTTTTGCAAGTGAGCTGACAGTATTAAGCTGACACATTGAACAATATAAAGCTTGTATTACAAGAATTATCAGCACCACTGCCAACCAATCTGTCACAACCCCACTCAGCAGGTCAGTCCCTCTGTTCCCACAGTGCCAACCCCCGAGCGCAGTATTGTGAACAGGTAACAGAACAGGGCAACCCTCCTGTCTGTTTGTGGGTCCGAATCACCTTTGGTCTCAAGTTCTGGGGGGATTCAGACTGTGAACCTTATGCTAGCATACCCAAATGTACAGGCTCAGATAATTCTGCCCTTCGGGTAATGCCAGATATCTTTTGCCTAAGGGCACCTAACCAGGTATCCAAAATGAACCCTTAAAACTCTATGAAAGACCTTGGGTATTTCATACCTTTTTCCAGTTCAGTAACACCAGTGAGCTTAGGAACAGTTGTCAACTTTCACCATCTATACTTCACATGCAAAAGAAATAATTTCGAAGGCACACCAGGCAGTCTCTTTAAAATAAGAGGTTTACTAAAAAATGGATAAAAAATATGTAAAATGTAAACACAGAACACTGTATCACAAAGCGTACAATCACTTAAAAGAACAAGGTTAAAGTACAAACATAAACTCCTACCACAATACAATTAGACTTTCCTATCTAATGTATATCCTTCTTACAGTGCTTATAGTAGATGTTGTTTCTAAGAGCCCACCAAGAAAAGTGTGTAAATGATCAGACACAGAATAGTTTAAACTGACTCTCAAACACACCTCTTTCATGATGTCACCCAGCTCCTCCCTGTTAAATACAAAAAAATAATACACACATGATGTCCTATAAGGAGGTATATTAAATAAGGTGACATCAGCAAAAACTCATTTCCCAATATGACTCTTTGATCTACATTGATCTCTGAGCAGTTCTTGTTCTCAGCCCATATCCAAAGACCTTTACAACTCTGCAGTTTTCTCACCTAGATGTCATATAGCTTCTTAACACCAGTTGATATTAACTGTTCTTCCTCTAAGACTTCAGAAATATAAATTTTAAGTTCCCAGCTTCAAAGAAGCACAGCTCATCAACAAGGCCATAAAATGCAACTTCTTGGAAGTTAATCACATGACAGAGCTCTGCTGTTTAACATATATACTGTCATTTTAACTGAAACCTGGGGCGGGGGGGGAGATGTCGTCCCAGGGGCACAGGATATCTCCTGTGAGACAGGTCACATACCATATTCTATATTACAAATCATAGAGCAATCATAACCAATTAACCAAGCGTCACATTATTAACCCTGGTTGGCTGGTCCCAGTAGCTGCTGATTATTGAAACGTTTGGTCTCTGTGATGAGTTTGAGGGAATAATGTGGAACTAGTAACCTGAAGGGTATGAGTTTGTACATCATACCTAGTAGTGGTGGAGGATCTGGACACAGCTGGACATCAAAGGAATCCAGTGGTGAGACTCCATTTATAAACTCTCCGAGACCGAAGATACATTAGTTTACCTAACATCTGAGAAAGTTCTTACTTGATCTTTCAGTCTTGCATAGTAGCTTATCCAGGTTTAAAATTTGTTTTTTTATAAGTAAAGGTTTACCTCTGAACCTGGTAGCTGTGAGCCACCTCAAGGAAGCCACCTAAAGTGGGCATAGAACTTGTTAGGTACTTGTGTGTTCAGGTAATGTGAAACAGAGGTACCAGTTAAATGATTTCACCTTGTTAGTAGTGATAGAAAAGAATGTATGAGACTGGCGCTCTATCCCGTTCTCTTTCACTGAATGGGTGAATGCAGTCTAGATAAATACTTTACAGAAAATTATTTTTCTGTTTCAGTACACACTATTGGCAGTCGTGGCTCCCATTCTCAGGTTCTTTATGGTTTTGCCTCCTGATTCCATTGGCTGAGCAAAGCTATTAGGCTTATAGTTGTGAGATGTGCTGTGTGTAATATTAAACCTGCCCTCAGGTAGCAGTAATGTTTGTATTCCTTCCAGAAAAGGCCCCTACAACCCTCTATAGTCTCTTGAATTGGTGTAGCTGGCAACTCAAGTTGAGCACACACCCAGCTGTTAAGAGTACGTGGGCTTGGGAACCAAGACACAGGTTCAGATGTCATCAGAACCACTTACAGGGTGGGCATAGTTAGCCCCTTATACCTGGGAGTAACTGATGTAGTAAATTACGAGCCCCTGACAGCAAATCCAACTAGACGTGGTGAAATGGGCTAGCCTTTACTAGAACTTTTTCCAGCACATTGAACTAATAAGAATGAATGTGTTGCCAAGGCTCTTAATCAGAACATTCCCTTTTTCCATCTAGATAAGATTTCAAATCCTGGAACAAAGTCATTTCAAATTTTATATGGGATAATCAAAGACCGAAGGTCCATCTGTCTATTTTAAAACTGTCTCTAGCTCAGGGTGGTATGAATCTTCCCAGTTTAAAACTATATGCTACTGCGGCCTTTTTAAAAATCATTTTACATGGATGTCCACTAAATATATTGCTCCATGGAAAATGTTATAGTTCCACATCAATGACATGCATGATATTCACAAACTCCTTTTTTCGTCAGAAGGCAACTCGCCACCTCTTAGGGATTTTACCCTAGTCACATCTAATATCCTGAAGATATGATACAATATCAGGAAGAAGCCACACCTTAATCAAGTTTACGCATACTGTAAAATTTTCTCAAATGATGAACTATTTATCCCATCTTAGTCCGATTAAGCTTTTGGCCAATGGAGACAGAGGGGCCTAGCCCATGTCTTCCAGTTCCTAGATGGAAATGGTGTCTGAACATTTCAGGAACTGAGCAAGACCTTTGATATGGGGAGTGAGGACTTTTTCCGATATATACAAGTTCGCAATTACATATTAAGACAACGAACAGTAGTGGCTAAACTACCATCTCCCATGACTATTAGCTTAAAATTGTTTAGGGATAGTATCAAAGGCCACTTATGGGACCACCTGATAGGCCACATATATAAAATCCTAAGAGATTTGAAAAAGGATTCTACGGAATGCATTCTGGAACAATGGAACCTGGACCTGGAAACAGACATCCCATTCTCTCAGTGGTCAAAATCAGCCTTATCGGCAATTAAAACCACCTCCTCTCCTATATGGAGAGAATTTGTATGGAAGTGTAGGGCACGATGCTTCCGCCCCCCAGTCACATTGGTTAAATATCTCCCTGAAACATATGGCCACTGTTGGAGGGGATGTGGATGCACACTAGCTTAGTTAGGCCACATAATGTGGTATTGCCCTCTTCTGATGCCTTTTTGGTGTGCCCTCCAGGCAGAACTCATGGACTATCTGGCAGAGCCAGTAGAACTATCAGCGGAGATGGTGTTGCTCTCTGTCTATCCGGACCACTTCCCCCATGGGTCAAAACATTAATCCCCGTCTTCCTACTAGCAGCTAAAAAAGCAATAACCAGAAAATGTATGAAAAAAGACACCCACTGTAAATGACTGGAGGGAAATAATGAAAAAAATATATCAAATGGAAAGTTTGTCAGTGGCATTACAGGATAAATTGCCAAACTTTCAAACTACATGGAGAGGTTGGATTCTTCACCAATCAAGAGTTGACTTGGACTTTGTACCCTGAAACTAATTCTTTACTTGTATAGGGGAATGATATTTTATTAAGAAAAAGTTTACAGTTGGAAATATGTATTGTCTTTTTAAGAGATGTAATGTTGTAGCTGCTTTACCAGAAAAGTTATGAAGTGTGTGTGAAGTATAAAAAACTGTCAATAAAAATCAAAGTTAAAATAAAAGAACCACTTACAGGGTGACCTATACCAAGTCACTTCCCTGTGCTTCAGCTTTCACAGCTGTAACATCATATAGCAGCAGGAGTCCCACTAAAAATGAGATGCTGCATTTCTTTTGGGCAAACCTAGATAAATTCATTGTATTAACTGTTCCCTAGTGGGTAAATAATGAAGTTGCATGTCGATTTTTTTTCCATTTTGTTTCATTTATTCATGTATTCACTGAATAAAAGTTCCCTGAAAACTAGTTCCATCTACAGGAGACACCTGAAAAAAATACATGCCAGCTACAGTTACAGCAAAAGACAAATAAAACATTAAAACATGGTGCAAAACTCACATCAGGAGCATTCAGAAGTAGCAGTAAAACAGTAATAACAATAATACCTATTAGGTTATTAAAGAATTCCCTTTAAAGTTGTATGTTCTTTGATTTTAGTCTTATAAACACTAACACTTCTCAAGTCTAGTGGCAGGTTGTTCCAGATTTCTGCGGCCATGTAACTAAACTATCTTACTTCGAGAGGGTTCCTTCACTAGGTCATTACATATAGGACTGGTGCCACCTGGCGTTGGGCCGCACAGCAGACTTTTCTAGCAATCCCTGACGGGGTACCGCCCACCTGATTTCACGTGACCGACGTCAGCGTGGCTGTATATAGTGGGCAGTCCCCATGCCCACCCTCCAGTTCTTTCCCACCATCGCCTCATGTCAGTCACATAACAGACTTCCAGTAGCGATCGTTGTGTTAGTTCTTGCGTCAGATTTTTTCTTTCACCATTCCTTTCAAAATTCTTTGCTTATGTCTTCACTCAAGAAAAAGTGGTCGTGCTGCAGCACATATTCCTCATAAGGACAGTCATCTGAAGTGCATGTTCTGTCTGGGCCCAGACCACCCTGTCTCGGAGTGCCAAACATTCAATCAGGCCACCAAAAAGCAAAGACAGCAGGCTTTGAAGGCCCACCTTTTAAAAGTCCGTCTTCCTTCTCTTGAAAAGCAAATGGACAGGATCCGCGAGTCCTCTTCAGAAAAATCTTCTCCCTCCAAGAAACACCACAAGGAGAAATAGCAGGAGCGTTCTGCAGAGGCCCAGCCTGAGGCCTCGAGGTCCTCGATGAGCAAGGCCGCCTTACAGCTGCCTAAGAAGACTTTGGACGGTAAGTCTGATAAAACTTCTGTGGGTCAGATGTCCGTGTGCTCCTTCGATGGCCACACTGCCACGGCTGCTAAGTCACCCCCAGCTCCTCCTGGGACCGCCTGACCACCATTAAGTTGGCTCCTAGGCCTCAGGGACCCGCCCGGCTACAGCCGATAATTCGTCTGGGGACTCCTCCCCCCGCCCGCCCGGCTCCATCTGGTAAGATGCCTGTCTCTGACGGCCGATCAGGTGTGGTTCTCCCATTGGGGCCTAACGGTGCCACCCCTGACGCCCGGCAGAACCAGGGGGAGACTTCCCCTCTCCCTCCTTCTTCCCCACCAGTACCCTCCCTTTCTCAGGTGGGTGCCTCAGGCGAGGATAGTGCGGGAACCCTCAATGTTGAAGACCATTCCTCGGGGGCTGTCCCATGCTCCCCCGATGGGGTCACAGGGATGGAGGCTCCTCCTCAGCCATCTGGCCTTATGGTGGAGGCCCTTCCTCCCCTATCGGGTGGGATCCTTTCAGATCCAGCGAATATCCTAGTCCCAATCCCACTGTCGGATCCAGTGACTCCCAACCCAATGCCAGAACCTCCGACGACTATTTCTCAGCCTGGGCCCAGTGGTCTGCCCCAGCCTTTGGCTCCAGCACCAGACTTGGTCCCTCCGTCGGGTCCCCTTTGTCTGGCCCAGGTGCCACCCCCCTCTGACGTCAGATTGGGTTCTGCCGGTCCCCTGCACCTCAGGTGCCCTGATTCTGGCTATCCCGAACCGACCCGGCCACCGATTAGGCAGTGCCACAACAATGGGTCCGACGTGGGTCCCCGCCCATCAGACCCCTGCTGACGGGATTTTTCCAGTCCCTGAACTGTTCTCATTACCCAGCGGAGTATCCTGGGGACCACTACCCGGCTGATCCTCCTCCTCCTGATTGGAGTTCCATGGGACAGTATTACCCTGAGTACAATCCCTACCAGGGTTACCACTTCCAGGGCTATCTGGGGTATCATTAACCCCCTCCACCGGTAATTCCACCTCCTCAGCCTCAACCTCCTCCACCTCCCCCTCCACCACCTCCAACTACACCGGATGTCAAGACATTAGTCTAGTCTTGGTGGCAGGGGGCTCGCTCGGAGTTGATGTCAGATCTGGAGAGTAGGCTCCCACTCCCACGATCTCCCAGGTCTCTATCCCCAAGGGGCTCCTCTCCTTCCACGGTCCATGTCTCGGGGATGACATGTTCTTCCAGACATTCATGGTCTCCTGGACGAGGGGGCAGATGATGATGATGGTGACGAGGATGCCAACGAGTCGGCGGAGGATGTTTTGGAGGAACCTGAGGGTCCAAAGGGCAAGGTGTCCCCCAAGTCCCCCCTCCCCCCGGAGGACCCTGCCTTTTCGGACCTGTTGAGGTCCATGAAAGATTTTTTCAACTGGGAGTCAAAGGATCAGGACCCCATGAGACAAAGACTAGCCGAACACCCGGACTTAGAGTCTCTCTCTCCCCAGTCCCGATTCCTCCTTAGATCAGACCTCACCAGGACCTCACCTCTATGGTCTGGCAGATGCCTCACTCTCCCAACTGTCCCAAGAGGGCAGACGGAGTGTACCGGGTGCCGAAGGAAGCTCCCTTTCTCAAGACGCATCCCAAGGTGGACTCTGTCATTATTTCAGCTGTTTGTGATTGTTCGTCTGCACCCAAGCACATGAGCACCTCTCCTCCAGACAGAGTCGAGGCAGATTGACCAGTTTGGCAGGAAGGTTTATGCTTCAATCATATGTGCGCTGCAGTCCCTTAACTATGTGGCCCACATGGTGTCACACCAAAAAGCTACCTTGACCAGGTTAGAGGCCCGAGTCCAAGCGATGTACCCCTTGAGCCTCAAGGAAGAACTTGCCAAGGATCTTTGTCTCTCTCGCTTCTCCTGTAGGCATGCTTTGCAGGCTACATATGACTCTGTTGATTCTGTAGCTCTCGCGCCTCGGCAACTGCTGTCGCCTTAAGACTGCATTCCTGGCTTCACATCTTTGGCCTCGCCAACGAGGTATAGTCTGCAATTCAGGGTGCCCCCTTTCGGTGCTCGGTGCTTTTTGGTGGGGACACCAAAAATATTATTACTGATCTCCAGGACAGAGGCCTCGCCCTCAGATCAGTGAGGTCCATGTACCAATCGGGCACTCAACAGCAGCCCTTTTGGAAAAGGACCTGGAGGCAGAGGAAGCAGACCCCGGCTCGAAGCCAGGGCAAACACAAGGCCACAGGTTCCACAACTCCTCCTACCTCCAAAACACCAGAGACATTCAGGAGGCCCTCCCCCGAACGTCCTGCCACTTCCTGACTCCCCTATCCCCACTACCTCCTCCATCTCACGACGAGGAGCAGGTGGGGGAGGTTTGCTCGCCATGCACAGGAATGGCAGGCAGTAACCTCAGACACATGGGTCCTGCAACTGGTGTCCATCAGACACACTATAGAGTTTCTGGAAATCCCCCCAGAATCTCCGCCAAAAAGGTCTTCCTACTCCAGGGACCAGACTCTTCTTGTTCGGGAAGAAATTCAGAGCCTTTTGCTCAAGGAAGCAATAGAGCGCATTCCCCTCCGGCAAAGGGGCAGGGGATTTACTCCCATTTTTTCCTGGTTCCAGAAAAGACGGGAGACTTGAGACCCATTCTCGACTTAAGCAGGCTCAATCTGTTCATCGAGTACAAAAAGTTTCGGATGCTAATGCTCCAGAGCCTTCTTCCACTCCTTTTGGAGAATCATTGGTTGTGCACTGTGGACATGCAGGATGCCTACCTGCACATCCTGATCTTCCCCAGCCACGGGGGAGCACTTCCAATTTTGGGCCCTCTCCTTTGGTCTGTCCTTGGCACCTCAGGTGTTTACCAAGTGCCTGATGGTGGTGGCAGCCTTTTTGCGCCACCAGGGCATTGCAGTTTTCCCTTACCTAGATGATTGGCTGATCTCAGCCGCTTCCAGGGACTCCTTACTGGAGGCTCTATCCTTTACTCTGGACCTCTTCAGCAAACTGGGAATCACTGTCATTATTCCCAAGTCATCCATGACCCCGTCCCAGAGACTGCAATTAATTGGGGTGGTTTTGGATACGGTCCAATGCAGAGCCTTCCTTCCTCCAGACAGGACGGAGACCCTTGTCCTTCAGGCTTCTTTGGTGGCTTCATCCAGGACCATCCCAGCCTGGGAGGTCCTCCGCCTTCTTGGACAGATGCTGGCCTCCATCACTACCGTTACCCTGGCGAGGTTGCACGACAGTCATTCAGTGGTCCTTGCGGGTGCAGTGGGACCAACTCCTGGATGACCTAGACCATCTGGTCATAGTTTCCTCAGCAGTTCAGAAACAATTGCTGTGGTGGAGGGACCCCTGCAACCTTTCCTTGGGTCTTCCTTTCAGGAGCCCGGCTCCCTCGGCATCCCTAACTACAGATGCATTGAACATGGGATGGGGAGCACATCTAGGGGAGCACCAAGCTCAAGGACTGTGGTCCAGCTTGGAAGCATCATTACACATCAACGTTCTGGACATGAGAGCAGTCTTGTACGCCTTACAGGCCCTCCTTCCCAAGGGATCACTACTGGTCCAAATGGACAATATGTCGGTAGTTTGGTACCTCAACAAACAAGGAGGAACTCACTCGTACCCCCTGTGCAGGGAGGCGATGCGGGTGTGGAACTGGGCAGTCCAGCACGATCTGGCCCTAGTGGCTGTGCATGTTCCAGGCGTTTAAAATGTACTGGCGAACAGTCTCAGCAGGTCTCTGACCCTAACTCACGAATGGGAATTAAATCAGGAAGTTGCAGAATCTCTCTTCCTAAGATGGGGGCGTCCAGAAATCTACCTTTTTCGCATCCCAATACAACACAAAACTTCCCAGTTTTTGCTCGCTCGTTCCAAGGCATGGTGCTTTCTGGCATGACGCTCTGTCTCTCTCCTGGACAGGGAAATTTTTATATGCCTTCCCTCTGTTTCCCATTCTCCAGAGTGTCCTTCTCAAGCTTCAGGCAGAGAAGACGAGGATGATCCTCATCGCCCCTCTGTGGCTGAGACAAATTTGGTTCCCGCTGCTACAACAGCTAACGAGGGAACCACGGGTTCCACTTCCAGTGACTCATGACCTCTTGACTCAAGATCAAGGTCATCATGTCCATCCGGGGCTCAGGACTCTGCATCTTCATGCGTGGCTCCTGCAGACATAGCGATTTCTTGCTTTGGGGTCTCCTCTCGAGTAGCTCAGATTCTTTTAGAGGCTAGAAAACCCTCTACTCGTTCCACTTATGCCATGAAGTGGAAACGTTTTTCCATCTGGGCGACGTCTAAGAATTGGAACCCCTTTTCTCGTTCTGCTACACAAGTCATGGAATACCTCCTTCATCTGTCAGACTCAGGTCTGTCATATTGTTCCTTGAAGGTCCACCTTTCGGCAGTTTCGGCGTACCACGAGCTGGTGGATGGTAAACCCGTGGCTCAGTTGGAGGTCTCAAAAACCTTTCTGAAAGGGATCCTCCATCTGGAACCCCCCATCCGCAGCCCAACCCCATCTTGGGATTTGAACTTTGTGTTGGAGAAACTCACTCTTCCCCCATTTGAACCAGCGATGAGCTGCGATTTATGCTTCCTTTCCTGGAAGACGTTATTTTTAGTTGCCATTACGTCAGCTCGAAGGATTTCGGAGCTTCACGCTCTGGTTTGTAAAGAGCCTTATCTTATTTTCCACAAGGACCGGGCGGTCCTCAGGACAAATCCTAAGTTTTTACCCAAGGTGGTGTCAGAAGCCACACTGAACCAATCAGTAGAGCTTCCAGTTTACTTTCCATCCCCTACAAAGAGGTGAGGCACTCCTGCACACCATGGAAGTCCATCGGATCCTTCAGTACTACACACACAGAGCAAAGGATTTCCATAGCTGCAATCAGCTTTTTGTTTCCTTTGCCCCCAGGTCAAAGGGCAAAGTGGTTTAGAAGCAGTGCCTTTCCAATTGGTTAGGCAACTGTATTCGGTATTGTTACCAGAAGTACGACAAACATCTGCTGGGTCCCATCAGAGGTCATTTCTGCTAGGGGCATGGCCGCTTCTGCTGCTTTTTTTGTGGAACGTCTCTGTGGCTGATATCTGCACCACAGCCAGTTGGAGTTCTGTCCACACCTTTACTAAACGATACAGTCTGGACATTGCTTCTAGGTGGAGGGCAGGCTTCGGCTTAGCTGTCCTGCAGGGCCTTCTGTCCTAGGCTGGGTTCATTCTTTTTCCCAGTTTTGTTGGAGTTATTTTCTCCTCCTCCCTTGTTTCTCTTAGTCTCTCTTTGGAGGGACTTCTTGGGACTCGGTCTTACATGTAATGACCTACTGAAGGAACCCTCTCGAATTAAGGTAGTACAGTTACGTAGGACCTTACCGTAACAGTAGATCTTCGAGAGAGGTTCCTTCAGTAGGTCATGTTCCCCCCCCTCCTTCCCCTCATTTTATTTCTTACACAGGGACTCCAAATCCTGTTCACTCCTGCTGTCAGGCCTCTTCCTGGCTCCGTCAGGAGAACTGGAGGGAGGGCGTGGGGACCGCCCACTATATACAGCCACGCTGATGTCGGTCACGTGACGTCGGGTGGGTGGTTCCCCATCAGGGATTGCCGGAAAAGTCTGCCATGCGGCCCGACGCCAGGTGGCACCAGTCCTATATGTAATGACCTACTGAAGGAACTTCTCTCGAAGATCTACTGTTACGGTAAGTTCCTACATAACCGTACTATTTTTGCGCTATGTTCGGTCTCATTATTGGGGTATATAAAAGCTTTTTGTTATAAGACCGGGTGTGTATCTTTCAAGAATCCGTCTTTTCCAGATTCTCACTAATGGGTCTGTGTCTGAGGTGCCAGGACCTCGCGGAAGCCAGAACTTTTCTATAGGACTGGTGGCATGAGTGGGCCCCATGCACGCCTGACCGCATGTGCCCACTGGTATACAGCAGCACCAACCCTCAACCACCTCAGTTCCTTTTCTCCCTGCAGTTGTCCTTGTCATGGGCCACAACTTCTTCATCTGTATGATGACAGCATTCAGTTCTTCAGTTTAGTTTAAAAATACACTAGAGTTTGTTGTGTTTGTTCCAGTTTAGTAAGTTTAACATGCAAAAATCTACAGTTTTCTCTTAGCTCTACCTCATGCTAACAGTTGACAACCATGGAAGAAGGTAGGAAGCCTGAGAAAGCTGTGTCTGGCCACCACATCTCCCTGGGTTGGTGCTCTGGCAATGGGTGGTCAGGAAACCAGAAGGATGAACAGTCCTCTTGGAGTCACAAAAAGAAATCATCCAGATCCCGCACATGCTCTGCATCGGGGTCTTTGCACCGTTCAATCTCGATCTCTTCCCACAGAAAGCATAATGGGAGAAATTACTCCAGTTGGGGTCATCCTCTGGTCATTCTGCTGTGAGACACTTGACTTCTTCAGACCCAGGTACCCCAGTGTTGTCACTGATGACACTGGGGATGCCTGGGCCTGCCAGGTCGAGGTCTTCATCCCAGTATCCCTTTCTGTCCAATAGAAGGGAGTCCGGGATGCAGTTTGGCCATAGGGCAGCTCTTATGGAGCAGTTGGTGCTGCATATAAGTGAAACGGCACCATTCTGGTGCCAGCTCCTGAGCTCTTGTGGTTGGTTGAGCTGGCACTTCCTTGTGTGCCACCTGACTTAGGCATCTGCCTGACTCCAACTGCAACCTCTGAGCTGGTGACACAGTTCGTGCGACAAATGCCAGCCTCTCTTGTGGTGTTGCCTCTGACTCCAACACCGTCTGTTCCTTCAGGGCTTTCAGGGTCATAGACACTGTTAGCTGTACTGCATCCAGCACCATGGTTGGGTCCTTAGGTGCCTACCCTGGTATGGATGTTTGCACTGCTGACAGTGCCACACAGGCCTTCGCTGCCGGGATTGTTCCCTTCGTGGACAGTCCTAGGATCGTCCTTGGTGCTGATGCTATTCCAGAAGCCCGATCCTGGTCCAGTGCCACTGGTGTTGCCAAGATTGTGGCCTGCGTTGTCGCCATTTTGACTCATTCCTCTTTAATGCTCTCTGGATGTGGAGGGAGTAGAGGAGACAAGTCAGATCCTGACCTCATCATTTTCGAGACTGACAGAGATGACACATACTAATCACCAGAGAACCCAGCACTGGTTTCTGTCACTGTACCATAGGAGGATCTCTCCCTTCAGGCTGTGATCAGAAATATGCACTCTGCATTAAATTTCAAGGCAGCAGCCTGCCTAATACCCTGATCTCACTGGTTTCTCCCATCCAGCTGTCCCTGGAGACACTGTCAGAGGTGGCTTGGAGGAGGCCTGTTACTGTGGCAGCTGTCCCCAACAGGTGAACAAGAAATACCTCAGTGCCTAAATCTAAGCACATGTATTTCACTCAGTCAGTAGCAGATGCCATTCTTATTCTGGCTGAGAATGGCAAAGCCATAGTAGCCAAGGAGGTCACCGTGCACCCAACTAACAACGAGTTGTGCAGGGTAGACACCATGAACAAGCAGGTCTATGACTTGGCTGCCCTTGGCATGAGGGTAGCTAGCTACCAGGATCATGTCTCTAAGTATGAGTACACTCTTTGGTGCAAGCTTAAGTCTCTGGCAGAGGCCCTGCCAGACACAGAGGCAAAACTAGAAATGCTGATAGCTGTTAAACAAGGTATTGAATCTAGCAACCATCAGCATAAAGTCTCTGTGGATGCCTTTGATGCAGCAGCTCGCTCCACAGCTGCTGACATTTGCATCAGGTGGCAATCTTGGGTGTCGACTGCAGGACTACTAGCCTCACCCCAGATTCCCAGTAACATATCATGAATGTGCCTTTCGATGGTGCTTATCTGTTTGGACAACAGGTGGAGCAGTCTCTTAAAGAGTCTACCAAAACAAGAACAGCTCTTAGGACTTCCAGGCTGGATCCCTATAACCCACAAAAAGATAAAAGATGTAGCTCTTCATAGTAAGCAGTCAATTCATGGTCGGGCCAAGGGAGCCCAATACAATAAATTCCAGCCTCCTGAAACCCAGAAGAAAGCACAGCCAAAGGCACAGGTGACAAAAGCGCTTGTTACCACCATCTAAAGCTCCAGCCTCAGGTCTACTTCAGCTGTCCTTGGAAGACCACTCCTCTCTGGTGGGGGTGCCTAACCCAGTTTTACTATCCAGGATCATTTGAGAGGGGTACTCCCTGGAATTCTTGGAAGCCCCTCTGGACAATCCTCCCAAAGGGCAACTCCCCTTGTCAGGTCACATATCAGAGCTTCTGGGGCAGGAGATTGTGGCCTTCTGAGAAACGGGGCAGAGTAAGTAGTGCCAGAGTCAGAGGAAGTAGTGCCAGAGTCAGAATAGGAAACAGGGTCCTACTCCCACTACTTCCTAGTGCCAAAGAAATCAGGGGGCATATGCCCCATTCACATCTGGAACCTGAACAAATACATGAGCTGAGAAAAACTCAAAATGATTTCTTTGTCATTACCTTACCTGAAACATCAAGATTGGCTTCCATCTCTGGATATGCAGGACACATACCAGCACATACTGGTGCACCCCAACCACCAAAATACCTCCAGTTCTGGGTGGAGGAGCAACACTACCAGTTCAGAGTCCTACCCTTTGGGCTTTCCTCGGCATCGTGAGTCTTTACAAAGTGCTTTGCAGTATTTGTAGCATGCCACAAAAAGCTGGGACTCAAAGTCCTCCTATATCTGGACAACTGGCTAATTTCAAGCAGGAGACAGAGCAGGCAGTAGCCACTGCCTCTCAGTTCCTAATATCCATGGGAGTCCCGCTGAACCCCTCAGTCTCACCTGGAGCCTTCCCAGGAGCTGTTCTGCACATACCCCAAGCTTGGGCCTTCCTTTCAGACAGCAGACTATGGGCAATCTTGCAGATGGCATGCAGCATCATGGAACACAATACTGTGCCAGCCCACTCCATGCAATGCATGCTAGGCCTACTAGCCTCCTCATTGTTCACAGTGGTTGCAGGCATCGCACCCACAAAACTATACTGTTCAGGTGACCAAATCCCTGAGGAGGTGATCAATGGAGGAGAACCTCCTGCAAGGCTGCCCCTTCTCCCCACTGGAGCTAGAGATAACTGTCACCAAGGATGCTTCCCTGCTGGGGTTGGGAGCCCACTGCCAGGGTTTGCAGATGCTAAGTGTCTGGAACTCATCAGAAATAACATCTCCACTTCAGTGTGCTGGAGATGCATGCATTTCAGTACTGTCTGAAAGCTCTAGTGGACTTTGTCAGCCAAAAGACAGTTCTCCTTCAGACGAACAACAAGTCTCTCATGTACTTTATCAACAAGCATGAAGGAGCACACTCTTACGAACATACAAAATTTGCCAGCAGATAAAGGTCTAGAGGTCTATCAAATCTGCTCGAATGTGCAGCTAGCACCCCTTTATTCTGCAGCTGCCCCTCCCATCCACCCTTCCCCTTCATTAACCCTCCCCTTTGTCCTGTTCCATCCCCTTTTGAAGCAGTCCACTGTTCTGCTGCATACCACTTCTGCAGGTAACGCATTCCACCCAGCCACCACCCTCTCTGTAAAAAAAGTGTCTCCTAATCTCCCTCCTGAACCTTCCTCCCTCCAGTCTCATGTCATGGCCCCTTACACTCTCTGCAGGGAGGTAGTGAGAGTGTGGAATGGGGTCTGGAGCAGAGGATCCTGATCCAAGTAGTGTCTCTGTCAGGGGTCCAGAACACTCTGGTAGATGAATTAAGTCAAACAGAGGCATATCCTCATACATGGTCGCTAGCACCAGACGTCATGAGATTGTTATTTGATGAGTGGGGCACCCCAGATGTAGACCTTTTTTGTGTCCCCACTCAGTACCAACATACCTCGATTCCGCTACGGAAATTCAAGACATAGCATTTTCTGTCAGGATGCTTTTAAACTGCAATGGCAAAATCTGTTTTTGTATGCCTTCCCTCCAGTCACTCTCATCTAGAAGGTGTTCAAATCAGAGACACATGGTGGCAAGATAAGATGAACCTAGTGGCCCCCTCTGCTGGCTTCAGCAGATATGGTTTCCTCTGTTGAATTAACTTTGTCAGCAAACTAAGGTTCCTGCCACTCTGGACAGACTTATTGACTCAGGCTCAGCCAGTCCTTCCCAACCTGTACTCCTTTCACCTTTAGGCCTGGCTCCTGAAGAGATAGAGTTAAACAGGTTTAAGGTATAGCAGCAGGTCTCTGAAATACTTTTGGCTGCGACTGAACATTCCACCAGGATGACATACAGAGCCAAGTGGAAAAGATGTTCCATCTGGTGTTCTGAACCCCCTGTGGACCCTTTCAGGTGTCCCCATGAAAAGCTTTTGGAGTACTTACTGGACCTTTCTAATCCTGGCCTGCAGTATTCAAGTTATGGTCCACCTGTGTCCTATATCACCATGCAACAAACCTGTATTTAGCCTTTCTTTGGCATAGCTGCCACTGCTCAATAGGTTCCTAAGGGATATTTTGCACACAAGGCCTCCCATCATGAAGCTGGTAGCTTCCTGGGATCTCAACCTTGTGCTGGATGTACTCGCTCAGAAGCCCTTTGAGCCTATTGTGATTTGTGACATAAGGTTTCTAACTTGGAAAGCAACATTTCAGGTAGTGGTCACCTCTGCATGCAGAGTATCTGAAATCCAAGCTTTGATCACAGAGCCTTCCTATACTGTTTTCCATAAAGGTAAGATTTCCATACACACCCCAAGTTTCTATCTAAAGTGGTGTCCAGATTCCATCATAATCAGACTATAGTCTTGCCTGCACACTTTGCCCTCTTCCAGAATGAGGGAGAAAGGACTCACCACTCACTGGATGTTAAGAGGGTCCTTATGTTTTGCCTTGACAGAACTAAGGATCTGAGGTCGAAGTGGCAGAATGTGTAAAGTATCTAGGAGTGTATATAGACCAGGATGTTATGTTTAGAAGCCATATTGATTACCTGACCAAAACGGTAAATCAGAAACTTGGCCTCCTATTTAGGCTTAGCCTTTTCCAGACCAAAGAATCTAAACTTGTGGTCAGCAGTGGAACTATCCTCCCCGCTCTGTTTTATGGCTCGATTCTTCTTCAACCATTAAGGTCTACAGAAATGCAGCATCTGAGGGCTCTATACCATCGAGTCGGTCACTTTGCTGCTGGAGCGCACCACATGGAGCACCACTGCAAAGTGTTGAACACCATAAACTGGCTAACCCTAGAAGGGAGGCTAGCATGCCCATCATTCTGTCTGGCTTTCAAGCTACAGCAACCAGATGCTCTCCCCAGTCTGGTGAGCCTATTGAACCTGAAACTGAATGGCAGAGAGCTCTGATCCTCCGATTGCAATCTCTTGGAAGTTCCCAGAGCTAGGTCCTCCCAATGTCAGTGATCCACTAGAGTAGCCCTCCCTTAACTCTGGAGCAATCTCCCAAGAGACCTTCTGGACTGTGAATCACTTGATGGGTTCAAGAAAGGACTAAAGACTCACCTGAGTGGACTGACTAATTGCTCTTGCTACCGCTAATCCCCCACCTGAAATTTCTAGAGGGTGATGCCAATGTAATCTCAGGATTGTTAAAGGCCTCTCATGTTGAAGCTCTGCTCTAGCACCTAAAAACCAGACTAAAGAAATTGTTCCTATACACTTGAATATGTTTTATGTATTGTAAATCTGTTTCTAACACTTGTTTGAACTGTATTTGTCAATTGTGGAATGTTTTATAATTTGAATTCTCTGTACTTTTTTGCTTCCCTCTAGGTACATGTAACTAAATCCGGGTCGCCCCTATAAAAGGGACTGTCATGGTCTGAGCGGGCCTACCTGGTTACCAAAATTTAAATAAATAAATAAATAAATAAGGACACTATACAGTCAAAACAGCTCACTGGCTCTTTCGACCCTTAATCGAAAGTGACAGCCTGTCACAGTCCATTGTAAGTTGCCTCTGCCACTGCTATGCCATGGCTCAGGTTAAACTGGAGGGCAAGGTACATGCCCACTCCACAAGATTTGTTACCACTTCCGTGGCAGAAATACGCTCTTTGCCATTTGAAGAAATTTACAGAGCTGTAGCTTAGAGCACAGTGCATACTTTTACCATGGATGTCAGTGTCATGTAGCATGCCACATATGGCAGAACAGTTTCGAATGGACAACTATCCTGAGTGAGCCCAGAACTCCAGCCTCCGTGGTCCAGGGGACTTTCTGTCAGCTTTCTACTCTGGCCCATTAGTGGTATTCTGTGGAAAAGATTGATTCTTGGGAGATATGAAAGTTAGGTACTTACTGTCACTGTTGATCTTCTGAAAATCTGCTTCATAGATTACCACACCCACCCACCATCCTTTGGACTCACTCCAGTATTGTTGTGTTATGGGGCTTCACCTGTCTGTGCTTGGTTTGGGCTGTGAAGACACACTGTTACTGAGTTTGGTGGTCCTTCTTACACAGGCCACCAGGGCTCTCTGATGCAATTAGGTTAAGTGCATAGGTTACTCGTGAGGTTCATATTCCTCCCCTCCTCGATAAAAAGGTACTGAGTGTGACGCTTGGCCAGCTGGTTATGATTATTGTATGATATTGGTATTATAAATAAATGGTCAGTGTATGATATGTCAGTCTGTGAGATTTGGCCCTTTTAAATTACAAGGTGTCAGCAGCTGAAATCACAGGATGTATTACACTGACCAGGAGATCTCTGTAATGTAATTAACTTCCTTGAGAAATTGCATTTTATGGTCTTTTTATGACCTCATGTTTTTGAAGTGTAAATTAAATGTGACTTTATGACTTCAGAAACAGGACATCATTAGGCTGATTCCTGTTGGGTTTTTTTAACACATCGGTGCAAATGTGGGATTGCCAAGTTCAAAGAAAACATGTGTAATTAAGGAGATATATATAGGAAATGTCATTTTTCTTCTGATGGCGTCTTATTTAAATACCTCCTGATAGGAAATCATTTTTTTATAATTTTATATTCTAAAAAGGAGGTGCTAGATGACTCACAGAAGGGGTGTGGAGACATAGAGTTTAAACTGATACTTTTGTCTGAAATGTTGACATATCATCTTGGTACTCTAGAGAGAGGCCGCCTTCTGATCTAACTTTAAAGGCACTTACAGAGGTAATACATTAGATAGAAAAGATCTAAATGTATTGTGGTAGGAGTTTGTTCTGTGGTTTTCCTTTTTTTTTTCTTTTATGTGATTGTGATGCTCTTTGATATTTTGTTCTGTATTTTATCTTACTGTTTATCCATTTTTAGTAAACATTTTCTTAAGATACTGCCTGGGTCTCCTCAGTCATTTTTTGCATGTTGTTTCTGAATTAATATTAAAACTGACAACTGTTCAAGGGCTTGATGTGTTATTAAACTGGGAAAAGGTAAGAATATACCTAAGGTCTCTTATAGAGTTTTAAGAATGTTAGGTGCCCTTAGGCGAAAGATATATTGCATCCCCCCGAAGAGAATATTATCTGAGCCTGTACATTTGGGTACGCTAGCATAAGGTTCATAGTTTGAATCCCCCCCCCAGAACTTGAGACTAAAGGTGATTAAGACCCAAAAGCAGACAGGAGGGTTACCCTCTCTGTTACCTGTTCACACTATTGTGCTCTGAGGTTGGCACTGTAGGAGCAGAGGGCCTGACCTGTGGAGTGCGTTTGTGACACTGAGGTGGTTGAGGGCTGGCACCACTGTATACCAGTGGGCGCATGTGGTAATGCATGTGGGGCCTACTTGTGCTTCCAGCCCTTCAGAAAAGTTCTGGCTCCTGCGGGGTCCTAGCACCTCTGGCACAGATTCATTAATAACAGTTTATGGAGAAGATACTCAGGAAAATCAACAGTTACAAAACTGGGCAGCCTAGATGTGACATCCAAAGCAGTAAACTGGGTCAGAAATTGGTCAACAGATGGGAGACAGAGGGTCTTGGTTAATGGTACTCACTCTAAGGATGAAAGAGTGACCAGCGGGATGCCGCAGGGATGAGTAGTGGAGCCAGTTCTCGTCAGTGTGTCTTCATAAGTGACACTGCAGATGAACTGTTAGGGAAGGTATGCTTTTTTGTGGATGACACCAAAATCTGTAATAGGGTGGGCAGTCAGGAGTGGGTGGACAAAACATACCTGCACCCCCCTCCCACACTCAATTGCCTGATTGGGCTGATACCCAACCTAGCCCATCAGGGAATTAAAAAACCAAAAGTCCTTCTCACCCAAACTACCCAATGGGTCCGGTATGCAACCCCCTGCCCAACTACCTGACTGGTCCGGTGCCCAACCTGGTAAGTCAAGGAAATTAACAAAAATTCTGCCTGCTCCCTCCAACTACCTGACAGTTCCTGTTCTCAATCTGGCCTATGGATTAAGCCAAACAGTGATAAGGAGGAGCAGCAGCAAAGCCGTGAGGGGAAAGTGGAAGAGGTAGGTAGTAAAAGACTGATCTCTGCAGGCCCACCCGCTTAAGTCACAGGGATCAAGAACTGCGCGGCAGTCTTGGGGCTGCTGCCACACTGCTGCTCCTACCACTGCCATGCAGGCTTCAAGGCAGCCTGCCACACAGAATGGTCCCGTGCCAAGCCTGGCCCATCAGGGAATAAAACAGAATCTGTCCCCCTCCCACAAACTACCTGATGGATCCAGTGCCCAACCCAGCTTATCAGGAAATAAAATCTGGTCCCCTTCCCCAGTTTCCTAATGGGTCCTGTGCCCAAAATTATCTGTTAGAGAATGAAAACAATCAGTCCCTCCTTCTCCGCCTAATTACCTTATGAGTCCAGGGTCAAACCTGGACTGTAACAGAATAAAAAAATCTACCCCCCTTCCCTCAACAACCTGACAAATCCCAAGCCCAAACAGGCCTGTCAGTGAATAATAAAAAAAAAAATCTCCCTCCTCCAAATTACCTGACAGGTCTGATGCCAAACCTGTCTCATCTACGAATAAAAAAAAATCTGGCCCTCTCCCATGACTACCTGACAGGTTGGCGTGCAACACAGACCATCATAGGATAAAAAAAAAAACATGGTGATAGGAAGTGGGGTTATAAGTGAGCTTGATGCTGGGGGGATGAAACTAACTGCCCAGTGCTAGGTGGACTTGAACCACTGTGTACAGTGTAGGGGGCATCACTGAAAAACAGTGCCACTGTGTCAAAATCCTCACTACAGGTCTGTATGCAAAAAATCTGCAAAACTGATGTTGAATGGGGTCCTCGTTAAACTATAATTATAATAGTAAGACTGGTGAAGACAGTAAGGCCTGCTATGAAAATAAACAAAGATAACAACATAAAAAAGCCAGACCAGCCTTGTTGGCACCAGCTAAATCTTGTTTTTTCACTTACACTTTATGCCTTACACTTGCACTTTTTGAGCCTGTTGTGTGTGTGTGTTTGTGTGGGGGGGTTCAGAGGCCACCGGGGAGATGTCCAGCCCCATGCTTGGCTCCTCCAGGCTGGTTGCCTCTGCTAAAGTAAAGAATTTGGGGTCTTTCTGGATGAGAGGTTGACACTTGAGGCGTAGGTGTCAGACGTAGTCTGGTGTGGCTTTTACCATCTCAGAAACATTGTCTGGTTTAAAGCCTTGATCCCCTCAGAAGACTTGCTGTCACTGGTACATGCATTTGTCACTTTCAGTCTTGATTACAAGAGTGATCTGCACTTCAGGGTAAGTGAAGTTATCCTATGATGCCTGCAGCTGGTGCAGAATGCAGCAGCAAGTTGTTGACTGGCCTTCCTGGGTCCTGTCATATAACCCCATATAATCCTAGTCCTGTGTGAACTGCACTGGCTGCTGGTGAAGTGTTGAATCACTTTCAAGGTTGGTTTACTGACCTAAAAGGCATTATACGGACATGGCCCTGGCTACCTGAGAGACCTCCTGACTCCCTGTCAGACCTCCTGTCCCCTCGCTCCTCTGTGTTGGACCTCCTTACTGTTTCCAGGGCAAGGCTAAAGTCATCGGGTGATCTGGCTTTCGAGTCAGCAGGCCCAGGCCTGTGGAACAGGCTCCCAAGATCTTTAAGGGAGGCCCTTTGGTGGAGGCCATTAAGAGGGGCCTGAACACTCTCCTGTATCAGGAGGCCTTTGACATCACTTAGTAGCCTTTTGTTCCTGGCTGCCACCAGTTTCTGCTGCTCTTACTGTTCTAACTGTAATTTCATGGATATGTATTGTCATCTGTAAGCTATGTTATTTTATTTTAGCTCATATTTTTATGGATTTTGTAAAGGCGATCTGAGCATCGGGGAACGGTGCTCGATAAACATTACTACTGCTACTTATGCCTCCTTAAGGTCTCTGAGTCCTGCTGTCTCCAGGAATCTCCAGTGATACAGGCTAGCTATGCCTCCATACCTTTTGCACCAGCTCCTGCGTGGAACCGTGGTTTGACCCCCCCCTTGGCAGAGTTGGGGGCAGAGGGGAGTGCAACACCCAGATATCCCAAGTTTCATGAGTTGTAGCTGCAGCTGACACAGGAAGGCCTAGATGTACCTACAGGTCCCTTTGCTTCGAGAACCAGGGCAGTGCCCTTTTTCTCTACTTTCTCCCTAGTGACATCGGCAAGCGAGGGGTAATCCATACGCATTCACCAAGGCATGTGCTGTGCGAGCCTGGGCCATGGATTGTCCTCACTGTCTACCTCTGTTGCGCTGCCCCTCATGGGTTACCTGCAGTAGGTGGCAACATTGCAGTAGGAGCAGCAACCCTCCCTCCCTCCCAGAGAAGGCGTGTCTCCTTTTTAGATGCCCAATCCTCCTGCCACATAGCCGGCCCCAGCAACCCGGGCTTGGTTCTGAACCCTGGTCACCAGTCGCTGTGCCAGCAGGCTGGCTTCCCATTATTTGTTTAACCTGGAAAAGTGTTATCTTTGGTTCTTTGTTTTCAGCTAAAATCTGGATCCTGACTAAATGCAGTTTGTTGGTATATTCATTATTACTCAGAAATATTTATAGAGTAAAATGGCATTCGTTTGGGATCTACAAGAAGGCAGTGTGCATAACTGTGGCATGTGAACAATGTCAGGCAATCATTTTTCATTTGTACTGTAGAAAATGAGTAAGAGAAATTCTGGTCAGTGATTGACTGACAGCATGCTTTGACCATACGTTTAACAGACAAGTCCTCCTGGTAAAAAAAGAAAGAGCCAGTATGTAGTTCACACTTCCATGCACGCATTACCTCCAGGAAATGCCTGTATGTGGCAGCCAAATCATCCTATTTGTGTCCCACAATGACGTCAGTCGGCAGCCAAAGACTTCCCATTTGCCCTGGACACTTCTCAGGTCATCAGCACTATTTCTCAGTATTACTTGCAAACTGGATTGACTAGAATTGAGTGCATAGCACTTTTAGAAAGGTAATTTTGAGCTGAACAACTTTGCCATTGATACTTTGTGAGTATCACGTGTACTTTAGGAGTTATTCGCATTTGTTAATGTTATGGTGTGTATGGCTGACATTTGTCCCTCAAGTTTCACCTAAGCACCTTGAATAAAATGGGGAAAAAATACATGTTTTATATTAGAAAAAATGCTTTTTAGTATAAAATTACTTTTGTACGTACATTTAATGTATAGATGCTTAATTTGATGTTGATATGTTACATATTTTCCTACCAAAAATGGTTTACGTTGCCTTTTTTATTGCAAAAAAAACACTTTTTAGCTATTTTGACTACTATAGAAAAAAAAGAAATAGCTTATAATTCATTATATAGCAAAGGTAATTTTGTGCTGAACAACTTTACAACTTGTACTTTTTGTGTAGCACTTACGGTTCATAAGGTATTCACATTTGCTTGTGGCATGCTAATTATGGTGTGGTTTTGCTAAGAAAGGCCCGGGATGCAGTGTTAAAGAGCAGCTTCCTAGTAGCTGCCTGCCCCAGCCCATTCGATTCCTTACCTTACCAGTACTAAACTGACAAGGTCTGGCATAAAAAGTCCCTTTCTACAAAAAGTTCTATCCCTCGTAAACTCCAAGATCGATATGCTGGCAAAAAAAGGACTGACTTCCCGGTCCGGAAAACACACCCCCACGTCGGCCCACGCAGCCCTGTTTTGTAATGTCACAAAATGAAGGCTGCATGAGTGCACCCCGTTGCCTTCTATGGGGCCGGTATTTTCACTTATATTTATACCCTTTAGTGCTGGGATTTTATTATATCAAAGTAATCAATCCACTCATTGGGTCCCTAGTAGTGGAACTCTCAAAGAGCTCCTGTGGAGTGAATGAGTTAAACTGATACTGAAAATCTCCACTTGCCACTGCTTGCAATGCATTACACCTCAGTTGTTTCGCGGTTTGAACTTTAGTTGTGTTGAACCAGCACAGCCAATTTTCTAAGACCCTTTAGGGTGTTGGTTGTTGGAGTATACTCGCCCTTTCAGGGGTTACAAAAGCTGTCTGCCTGTGGTGTGGAGCCGTGCCCTTGGAACAGGTGGGTGTCCCTGAACAATCCACACCGTGTCGAGTCGTATCGCTTACATCTTTATCTGAAAATGATACAGTGAAAGTACATTTGTGTTTATGGCTGTTCTGGATAACAACAGCATACTGAGGTCTAAAAAAACTGATTATGTCCATTTAGTTTTTAAAGATAAGGAAGCTCTTCACACACAGTTGGCCGGTTACTGATTACTGTGCTGATGCCGCAACGATTAAGAATGCTGCAGTTGTGCTGTATTTACCTCGTTTAGCTCTGATTAGATGCAAAATGTTAATATAAAAAAACAGAATACTGTTATATTTCTGGAGATTTCCCCCTTTTGTTATTTATTTATTTATTGAAATGTTTCACCAGGAAGGCACACTGAGCAATAAGTCGCTCATCTCCCGGTGCGACCTGGGGGGGAAGGGGTACAAGTTACAAGATCAACATTAACATACAATTGTAAGGCAGGTGTTACAAACAGCATTACAACAGTGTTGTGCATAAGATGTAGAAAGACTGTACAATAATAATTGCTGGGTTAATAAGTAAACAAGTGCTTATGTGAAAGAAAATGGGGAAAGGAGAGGGCGGCTGAGGTGGGAGAGGGGGAAGAGTTGTGTCCCTGGAGACACCTTCAGGATGTGAGGAACCCTGCAAGGGGACTCGGGGGACCAGAGAGAAGGGGGTAAGGCAGTATCCCAGAGAGACCCCTTTAAGATGGTGGGGAAGGGAGCAGATGAGAGATACAAGCCCCTTGGGGGGGTAGGAGAGGGACCCATGGAGAGCATTCGGGGTCCTTTACAATCTGTGAGCGATCAAGGGAGGCCTGTAAGGGTGAGCAATTTGGGGGAAGGGGAGGAGGGCTAGAGATTTGGGGGGGTGGGTGTGCACAGGGGAAAATGAAGGTGAGGTTAGAGGGGTAGGGTTTGTCTGGGGCTTGAGGAAGGAATTAGGGCGGGACATGGTAAGAGCAGCTATGTTCTATTTCCTAAGAAATTGTGGCAGATAAGCTATTATTTCAACCCCCCCCCATTAATAAATTTAAGATTATACGTGTTTTGGCGTTTGATTGTCTATGCCAAAAATTCCTATGCATTCTATAGAATACCAAGACAATAAGAAACAAAACAGTCAA
Organism: Neoceratodus forsteri; assembly: GCA_016271365.2. NCBI lineage: Eukaryota > Metazoa > Chordata > Ceratodontiformes > Ceratodontidae > Neoceratodus > Neoceratodus forsteri. Next base: position 360,915,874 of record JADMNL010000024.1, read on the forward strand.
CTGCTGCTGCATTTCATTACCATATTATGTTGCAATGAGGGATTCTGTGAAAATCAACAGCAGACCGGAGTAAGCAGTATGGGGTGAGGTCATAATAAAGAGCAGCATTTAAAAAAAAATCTAATAAAACATGTGAGTGCAGTTCTTAGAAATCTGGGGCCTATGTTGATCTGGAAACCTTGGTTACATGAAACATATGGTGCTGTTTCTAAAGGCATTTTCCTTTTTTTGATAATACTGTTGTTTAGTGATTAACGGATATGAAAGCAATCTTTGTTTGTTCTGTAGTAAATGTGAGGATATGTGTGAGCTGTGCAGCAAAAAATGCTGTTTTACTGTAGCTGAACCGAAAGTGTACATTTGACCTGGTATTTAACCAGAAACCTTTTGTAGATTGTCGACCTTAAATAGAAAACTGCTTTTTGTCAGGTATGTTTTCTTTATTCTTTTGTATCTGCTTTAGGTGGTGTGTTTAAGTTATATCACATTTTTCTTTGAAGTCCTAGTCGGTCGTAATTTTATTGATTGTTGCCCTTTTCTTTATTTAAATGCGGCCTTTTGTTATAATAATGGCATGTAAGGGATGTTTAATGGTCTGACTCAAAACATGCAATGTATATTCAGGTGTGAGGGGGCCGCCGGGCCATCCGCACAGCAGTAGCGGTACCGATTGCACCACCAGAGACCCGGCTTCAGAAGCGAGCCCGAGTCATTGGGGGCTAGCCAGGTAGAGGAGCATTGAGCTGTCCTCTTCCAGTGAGCAAGGGAAGCCAGCTGTTGTGCAGGACTGCTACCTGGGTGACCACAGGTAACAGCGCACTTGGGAGTGGCTTGATGGGTGAGGAGACTCTGGTGCATGATGCACACCACACTTGCATGCTTGCATGCATCACTTCCCAGGCCGACATCTCAGAGGCAAGGGAGAAAAAAGGTGGAAAGCAGGTGGGCCTTGGGCAGAGTGATGGACCGACACCTCGCAGGCCCCACGCTGGTGACATGGCAACTATTCACAAACCAGATCCTGTGTAGCGGCAGTTGGAGGTCCTCCCGCACCCCACCATGGATGGCAGTCCATGGAAGCAGAAAGGAGAACGCGATAAGTCCACGAGAAGCCGTGAGATGGGGCTCAAGGGGGAGGGGTCCAGATGGGAAGGGGGCACTGGCCTACCAGGAGGAGGCCAAAAGAAAGTGTGAGGGGGCCAAGAACATAACTCATGAGTGGCAGAGCCGCAAGTGAGTTATGAATGTGTTGCCCCTTCTTCTCAAGTTATTTAATGTAATTAAGTGATAACATTCAGGTAGCTGAAGGAATAACTGGCTGATGTGTGATTAAATGCTCCGGACAGAAGGTCGAGGCATTTAATCAACCACAGAAGCTGATTATTGTAAGCATATGCCAGCTAAATGAATGTTATTACTGTTATATGACTACGAGTTTTAAAACCAGGATTTTAAAAGCTCTGCGATAGTTGAAGTGGACAGAGTCATTGATGCCATTTTTTTCTGTAGAATATATGTGGATAAACTATCATGTCTCAAAAGTGAATAATTATCGTTGGTGTGTCTGAAATATGGGTAAGCTATTGTGGGCCTCTCTAAAATGTGGATAATATACTAAGAGAGTGTCATAATTTATGGGGTATTAAATTATGGCTTTCCTCGGTTCTGACTGGCTTACAATAGATACCTGTCATATAATAGTAGTCATTTTTGACCAGGAGAGAAAAGGCCCACTAAGCTAGTACAGCTCATTTCCAGGTGCCTCGGGGAGGGGAGGGGAGAGAATGTTGGCCAGGACACTGAGGAAATTCCCCCACTCTTGTGCTAGGTGCCATGGGGTCTTTCACCTGGTCAGCTACCAGAGGTATGCAGAAGGGACCTCAGTGTAACATCTCATCTGACAGATGGCATGCACATAGCAAAATAAAAAATAGTTTGTGAAATCCATCAGGAAGACAACTGTAAACAAAGCAGTCAGGGTTTCAGTAACTTATTTATTTCAAGAGTTTCACTAGTAAAGGCATACTGAGCTGATAACAGCTGAAATCCAACTGTAATCTCCAGGAGAAAGAATCAAATTTATTACTGAGGCGCTCGATGGAGTTGTGCAGTTTTTTTCTGTTGTTTGTGGATGGGAGCACAGGGTGACGTATTTTTTGACAGGGCCTCCAGCTTCTAACAACTTAGCAGGATCCTTACCCGGGGCCTTGAGTTTCAATAAAAAGTCTTGAGAGGCCCTGGCCATTACTGTCAACTTTCTCATGGCATTGATCAGCAACTCCTATGTTTCTCATCAGCTTCTTTGAGATGGTCAGTCCAAGGTTTTGCAGTTGAAGCCTAATGCCAGCGAGTGCAAGGGGATACACATTATGAACAGGAACCCCAGGACAGAATATTGGATGGGAGGGGTTAAACTGGGCACTGCTACTGAGGAAAGATGCCTAGGAGTCATCGTAAGTGACTCCTTTAAACAATCTAGCCAATGTAATAGGACCTACAGTAAGGCAACCAGGATGTTAGGGTGTGTTGGGAGGGGATTTGATTGCAGGAGAAAGAAAGGAGGTATTACTACCTCTCCGTAGGTCTCCAGTAAGGCCACACCTGAAGTACTCTGCCCAGTTCTGGAGCCCTCACATCAGGAAAGACAGGGACAGGCTGGCAACGGGGCAGTGTAAAGTAACGAAAATGATTCATAACCTGCAGGACAAGTCCTACCAGATTTGACTTAGGGCACTAAACATATACTTGCTGGGAGCCAAAAGGGAGAGGGGGTGATATGATAGAGATCTTCAAGGAACGAACAAGGTAAGCTGCAAGGAACTATTCAACAGGGATAGCAAATCTAGAACACAGGGGACATGAGTGGAAACTGGTGGGAAGGAAATTCAGGAGGGACGTGAGGAGGTTCCTTTTTTACAGAGGCAGTGGTTGAGCCATTGGTCAGCCTGCCAGCAAAGGTGGTGAGCACCAAGATCATTAACAGCTTCAGACATGGTAAGGACAGATTTACTGGCTTAATAATTGCCCCATGGCGTAGCATCTAGGAAGGGAACATGGTGGGCAGGTAGCATGGGCATAAACCCCGTATAGATGCTACAGCTTACTGGTAGGATAGGGTATTACAGTCAGACTAGATTGACCAATATTTTTTTTTTGCTGTCAACTTCTGTGTTTCTGTAAAGGAACCAAAAGAATCAGAAGAAGTTCAGCCAGCAAACTAACAAAGTTTGTTGTAAAATTAAATTTTGTTTGCTACTTTTAATATGATATTTAGAAATTCTTCTCAGGAACTGTGGAAAGCACATTCAGTTTCTCTGGATCTGCCCCCCCCCCATAGAACATTTTTTTTTTGTTTACATAAATTTTAATTAAAACCAATTTTGCAGGCACATTAACACACTCCAAGGCATGCATCTGGCAGAACTGATACAATTCCTGGGTGTTTGAGAACTGTAGCCTGTATTGATTTAGCTCAGTGCATGCCCTGATGAATGTTATTGCTTACCTATATTATGGTGGGCAATGTTTGTACAGGGAAATTATACTGACCAAAAGTAAGCCATTATACTGTAGTTTCATAGCTAGAAAAGACTACACGAGGAAAAACTAATTTTAAATATGCTAGGAATGTTATTTATTAAGTGGTGTTAGGGAAAATGCACTCTTTTGTATTAGTGTTATGACAGAAATATAAAATATTAATTTAAATGCAGAAATTGAAAGTATATCGTGCTGGCCTGTTGGTGTTTTAATAATTCTGATATCTAATATTTATTATGTCTTTGCTTTATTGTACTGGATGTTTTACCTGCCTTTGTGTGTGTTAGGCACCCAGAGCCTCCAGGATTAGGTGCCCTAGAAATAAACTTTGCCTTACCCTATAGCATCTGCAGTCTCTGCACCACGCCGACCTTGGCTGTCCCCTGGAAAGCTAGATGCAACCTTCCAGGGGACCTTGGCCAGCCTGAGGGCCCCACTGTGGGAGGCAAGCCACAGAAGAAATGGGGAGGGATAAATGTAAGCCCCACGTAATGGCGGGGGTAACAGGGTTGGGAAGCTACAGGATCCTGAGTGGATCACAGACCAGCAGAAGTAAGAAGCTTAAAAAAAAAAGGGAAAAAAAGTGCATCATGCAGGATTACATAACTCATTAAGTGTCTTTATAAAATGGGTATAAAAAATCCAGAAACCTGATTGGCTGAGGAGCTCTGAACCCAGTGCTGATATCTCAACACAAGCACACTGGAAGAAGATCCAGCACCCTCTTCACAATAAAATAAATACTACCACATATCCCTGACTGCCATCACAAATGTGGCTGTCACCTTTACTCACTAAAAACCTTCAACTAGGTACTAAAAATAAAGCTGCCTCAAATGTAAAAACATAATTAAATGTTTGCCCTCATAATCCTCTTCTTACATACACACACACACCTCTCTTAAAAAATGAAGTACTACAGTACCTATAATTTTAATTGATGGTGTTTCTTTGCTGACCATGAAAAATCATCCTCCTCCTATCCTCAACTGGAGAAATCTGTGCTGTTTAACCTGCTACAGATAAAACAAAAGCCCTGGTTCCATATGAAGCCATCTGTTGTGTGATAGTAGGGGTGAGCATTCTGCCAGTAGAACTGAGCAGAGATTTGAATTCCTGTATTCCATATATAGTAAACATTCCATCTCTCGTATTCAAACCCAAAACAAGTATTCTTGCCTTCTCGAGTACTTTGCACTTTAATATCTTTGGAACCATTCAACATATTTGCACGAAATTGTGCATGCATGTTGTTGTTTTTTGGGGAGTGGGGAGATGATATCTCTTGATGTCCCAAGTTTTGGTCTGGTCAGCTGTGTGGCTAGAGATCCATACAGTAGAAAAGTTTAGAAATCACTGTTTTTGCCAGGGTTTTTTTTTTTTTTCATTGTCTATCCCCAGATGGTTTGGAATTTTTGTCAGAAATGTTCAGGGTAGAAAGGGTTTAGTCCACAGATGTAGCTTTCACAGGTTTGGTGAAAAAATATTGATCTGTTCTAACAGGGAACAGATAGTCAACCGATTGAAGGAGGAGTGTAACCTCAGTCAAAGGTAAACGAACCACGCTATTAGAGCCACAGCTGTGCATCTGTCCACTGCTGGACTGCAAGTGCAGGAAATTATGGCAGTCAGGGGACACAGAGCGAATGCTAGCCTGAAAAGTTCATTGAAGTCTTTCGGATGAGACGTTAAACCGAGGTCCCATCTGTCTGTTCTGGTGGCAGTTCAGGTGGAGGAACCCATGGCACTTCTTGAAAAGAGTAGGGGAATTTTCCTGGTGCCCTGGCCAAATTTCCCCCATTCACTAAAAATATCATCAACAGCTTAATCTGGTTCAAGGTCAGTTGGCACTCATCTGTATCCCCCTTCCCCAGGTCGTGCCTGAAAATAGGCAGAATTTGTCTAGTGCACTTACCCGGTCAACAAAAACTAAATAAATAAATAAAATAAAAGTGCCTCTGCTGAAGACCAGAAAAAGTGGAGCGGAATTCTTGCACACAGCACGAAAGAAAATCAGCAGATAGAATCTTCAAGTAAGAATCAAGAAATGGAGCATACAAGAAGAAACAGAAGTCACAGCCTGAAAATGAGTTCACTGACAATGAGCAGGAAACACCATCCAGAGGAAATACAGTGCTAAAAAACATGCCTTTCAAACTCATGAACCCTATATTCCATGGCAAGGTGCAATTCATCAATTTCTACAAGTAAACTAAAATGTTCCACACTGTGGGGAGTTTTTTTTCCTGTTGTTATTTTGACTACCCCCAAAAAAGTAGTGCTACCAGAACCTGCTATCCAGCTCAGCACATGATCCCCGCAAATTCTGGGGTCACATTAAGACCTTCCTTGGTACCCCACAATCTGTAACCCCCTCGGAAATGATACTAGATGGTATCCACTGCAACGACTCCCTCACCGTAGCAAATGCTTTAAATAAGCTGTTCTCTGATCTGTCTCCTCACACATCCACACTCCCACCTGCACCTGTTGCATCTCAGCCCTCTGCTGCTAGTGAACTAGCCGGCCCCCCAACCAATAATCCTATGCTTCAAACAACCAAGTCCTTCTACTTCAAGGCTGTGTCCGGCGCCCAAGTCTTTAACCTACTAAACACCATATCTGACAACACCAGCCCTGGTTCAGACTCTCTGGAACCACAGCTTTTAAAGGCAGCTGCTCATCTCATCTCTTATCCACTAGCCAAGGTGTTCACACTGTCCCTCTCCAACTTTACCTTTCCAGATATCTGGAAATCTGCAAGAATTACCCCTATCTTCAAAAAGGGAAACAAGAACGAACTCTCAAATTATAGACCAATAGTGATTCTCTCGGTCCTCAGCAAAATCTTAGAAAAACTTGTAGCCACCCAGACCACTGAGTTTCTTGAAACCTCAAAATTGCTATGTGAAGCACAACATGGCTTCAGGAAAAATCATAGCACTACAACAGCGCTAGCCAAACTCACCTCAGACACTCTCACGAGCATGGACAAAGGTCAGCTCACAGGTGCTGTCTTCATTGACCTTACCAAGGCTTTCGACCTCGTGGATCACCCCTTACTCCTGTCCACCCTCCAAGAACTTGGCTTCTCATCTCCCATCACAAACTGGTTCAGGAGCTACTTAACAGATAGGACCCAAGCTGTCAAACTAAACTCTGCAATCTCTGGCAGCACCACTATCAACATTGGAGTGCCACAAGGCTCAATACTGGGCCCTCTGCTGTTTTCATTGTTCATTAACAACCTTCCTAGCAGCATCATATCCTGCGCCTCTCTTCTCTATGCTGATGACCTGGTCATCTATGTGAGTTCGGATAATACTGACCACCTAAACGTGTCGCTGACCTCTGCTTTCCACACTGTTCAACATTGGGTAAACTCCCATCGTCTTATCCTGAACTCTAGCAAAACCAAAGCAATGCTACTGGGCACTACCCATAAGCTAAGATCCTGCTCTTCTCCTTTAAAAATCCTGGACCTGGATGGGACCCCTCTTGAGGCAGTCAACACATTCCGCTATCTTGGCATGCTACTTGACCAATCCCAGGACCTGAACCTCCACATTCGAGAAACCTGCAAAACTGTGAACTGCAAACTGGGGGCTGCCTACAGAACCAGCTATATGCTTACACCTGCTGCCAAGCTGGCCATTGCCAGAGGAATCCTCTTACCCACTGCGCTCCCATCCTGACTATGGCGCATAAAACTGCCTTGCAAAAATGGGATGTCACCTACAATAATGTATGCCGGTATGCTTCAAAGGCCCCTCGGCTCAAGCATCACTGCCAACTGTATGGTGACCTTGGCTGGCTCTCTCCCTCTGCCACCAGACTTTACTATCTAGGCTGCCTCTGCAACTCCATCATCAGAATGGACAGACCAGCATCACTAGCTGAGCTACTACAGCCCACTTCCTCTTCTCGTGAACAGAGATCATCTGATAAATCTCTCCTGAAAGTCCCCCGTTGCCGCACCTCAAAAGGGTCTGGTGCGTTCGGGCATACTGCCCCCCAACTGTGGAACCTGCTGCCACTTGATCTAAGACATGCATCATCACACTACCTCTTCAAGTGTGGGCTACGCAACCACCTAGCTACATTGGCCTAATGTGCCTGCTATGACCCTACCTGAGCCTGTCCTACCACACCCCCTTTCTCCTGCCTCATCTCCCTCCCCATGCTAGATCCCCTCTCTCCAAACACTCACTCTCCCTGCTATTTTTTCCTTACCCTATCTATCTGCTGATAGCCTATATTTCCCTTATCTAACTTCTCGGTTATGTAGCCTATTATACTATTCAATGATGTGTTATATGAAATTAGACCTTACTGCTATGCCTCTTCTATGTACTGTGTGAAATGTCTGCACCTTGCCTTTTGCCCTTCACACTGTTTGCCTGTAAACTGCTGTTTCAACTTGTGCTGATATATATAGCTGACGGATTTTTCTGTGTATTGGGTACTGGTATAAGTAAGGTCTCAGCCTCTTCCCTCCCTACCCTTGTAAGTAGCTCCCCTGGTTTGTCCGGGACAGCTAGCCTGGCTCCGCTTCCCTATTTTTAGTCACCCCTCCTTCCTATAATTTCCCTCTTAAACCTGTCTATATGCCACTCCTATGCCCCGCTACGGACCCATGACAGTGGTGACTTGTCCAGCTTCCATAGCCACTGGACCGCCGTAACCCCCCCCCCAATACCCCCGACAGAGCACAGACCCCACTCCCGGAAACAGAACCATGAGCCCGGGCACTTTCCGCACTTTCGGCTGCTGAAGTCGTTCAGTTGCTGTAATTCACCCCTGACCCCGCCGGCTTTTGACACTCTCAAGTCGGTGAGTGGATCCATGAGCCCAGTTACAGATCCCAGCCTTCTGCCACAAAAGCCATAAAGTCCCTCCGTACCCCGACTGAATTTCAGCTCCTACGCCCGGTAACAGAACCAGTGGCCTGGGTACTTTCCTTGCCTTCGGCCGCCGATGCCGCATGGTTGCCGTACTTCACCTCCAACCCCCCGCCTTCTTGACACTCTCTAGCCGGAGAGCGGACCCATGAGTCCGGTTACTAGTCCCTGCTATCTGCCGCAGAAGCCATCAGAGCTTAGTCCTAACCCACTGAATCAATCTCCATGTAACTACTGTATATTATCTACTCTTTAAAGCGCACATGTAAGCCTGTTGTATACTGTGTTTGACAAATGCCTGTAGTTTTTGGCTGATTCCTAGATGTACTCAGATTTTTGTCTGCCTTGATGTTTGTTTCTTGCACTGTTTTGTCCTCACTGTGACGAGGGTACCTTTGTAAATGAGCCTCTGGCTCAAAGGTTGTTAAACTGATGTTCTAATAAATAAATAACCTGCTCTCACAGATCCTTAGCCCCCTCCTCCACCATCCCCCCTCCTTTTTCTTCCTCACACCATGTCTGCCTAGTGTAATCTCTGAGGTCTGTCCCGGAACCAGTACCCGTTTTCTCCTGCTATCTATAGAACAATGTGATATCCTTTGTACCTTGGACCTGTAACCCTGCCTCATTGTCTTTGCAGCTGTACAGTTTGTTACCATCTTCACTATGTTTTGTTCCTGTGCCTCCCGGGTCATGCCTGAAAATAGTCACCTGTTGGCTAGTGCACTTACCCGGTAAACAAAAACTAAATAAATAAATTATAAGTGATTTATTACTTTGACTATCCCAAATGTGTAGTTAGGGACTATTTTTCCTCTCATTTTCAAGAAATTCTCAAGTCTGTATTTAAATAAATGTTACAAAATTTTACAAATGCAAACTACTTGGTGTCATTTTTTTGCTAATCATAACCCATTTTATAAGCGCAATAAGATACTTCAGGGTGCTGGTTGTTCGTTGATAACCGCATGCCTAGGTGTGGAAGGACACTCAGCTTTCAGCCTTGTGCCTTGCCACACACCTAGGTGTGTGGTTATCACAGAACAACCAACACCCTGTCATGTCTTATTGCTTACTTATGCAACACTGCAGTTAATGGGGCCTGTTGAGAGTGCACTGCAGTCCAGCCACCTTCAAACGCAGCTTGCTGACCTGTGATTTGTCATGCATATTAAACAGATTAAATTTAGGTTTTAAAATGTCTTATTCTATATGCAGTGAATATGTTGCTGGCCTTTGATCCTGCAACATGTGGCTTGTTTTTGCATGCTGCTTATAAAAACCCATTGTAGAAACCTTAAATGACATTTAAAGGAGAACCGCACTGATCCTGTTTATAATTTCTCGCATTGGAAGCCAATTTTCAAATACTGGTTTCAAGTCTGTTACATTCTCTCTGTACAGGATTTTTAGTTATCCTGTAGCGTGTTTCCGATTTACACACAGGGAATAAGTACCACTTCAGAACTGAATGATACAGTTCATGTCCCTGCTCGGCTCTTTCATTGTTGGCACAGTGTACCATATTCTACTATAGGACTCTGTGGTTGAGTGGGTCATAAACTTCATCATACAGTTCTAAATAGCACTTATCACCACGTTGTAAATCAGAAACATTTAACTAAGGCTACTAATATGCCCATACAGATGGAACAATAACAGAATTGAAACCATTATTTACAAACAGTGTCTACTGGGAAAAATGACTTTCAGGTTCAGCACAGTTTGGTTTTTGATATGACTAGTATCCAAGTTTAGAGCAGAATAGTTTTCTTTATAAAAATGGGCTTCAGAATCCTTTAGAATCCTAGCAACTTTATTGGTCTAAACACATTAGCTAGCCATTCATCACTCTCTGGTCTACAAACAGTTTGTAATTAACCTGCCCTAATCTACCTAGCAACAACTTAACTAAATGAAAATAAAACCCAAATTAAAACGTTTCCACTTTTTAAACACATAAACTCACATCAGAGGATAGGCTTCTTCAGAATAAATGCAGTTCCTGAGTTCATCAAAGACACTCAGCCTTTGTTACCAAACTCAAATATTCTGCCTAGCAACAGCATAACTACAGAAAAATAAAACATTTTTTCCATTGAATAAAGCTTTTTTTCATTTGACAAGTGCAATACCCCACTCCATTACATGGGTTTCTAGAGAATTAGTGCACAACCCAGGTGCGTTGAAGGTCACTTGGCCATTGGCCGTGTGCCTTAAAGTTCACTCGAGGTGTGCATTAATTCTCTAGAAACACGTGCTCTGTCATGGGTTGTTGTTTACTTAAGATTTAAGGTAAAAAATGTTGATGTGAACATACAAGCGTGTTTCCCCCTTTAATTTCAGTTTTCACCCACTCTGTGACTTACCCCTTCCCTGTAGATTCTCTGTGTTCCATCATTATCAGAGCCACTTATTGGGCAGTATTTGGTGGCCAGTGCCTTTAGCCATGTTATGAATGGGGATGATTACGTTTTGCTCCATAGTCTTTCATGGTTAACATTATGCTGAACCTCCCAACTCTGCTTTTGCCGCAACATAGTGGCTAGTGCAAGCTGCGCACACTGGATGAGTGCATTAATTCAGACATGCAAGGGTGGAAATGAAAAGTGACACTGCCTACACATCTCCCCTCCCACAGACACACAGTGATAACCAGCCAGCTTCCCTTCCCAGAAATCTTGTGCATTCACCTGGGACTGCATCCAGACTCTTTTCAGCTGACCGAGACGTCAAGATCAGACATCTAACCCAGGTCTTCCACATGTAAGTGCACATGTTCACCATTACTAGGTCATCCGGCAGACCCCACAAACATATTTTTAAGAAAGGAGAGAGAGATGTGACCAGCAGAGAATCCAAGGCCAGGATCCCCATTGCACTGGTAGAGTGTAACAGTACAGCCCTAGCAAATGCACATTGCCTTTAAGAGTGAGAAGGGAGTCGCAAAGGACAGGGCTCCTCCTCATGTTACCCCTCACCAATCTCACAGAGTACCACTGGGTGGGATGCCGTATCCCAAAACTGATGTCATGAGCTGACATCTGAGGAAGGGCTCACCCCTGCCACCCTGTTGAACCAGGTGCTGCCTTCCAGAGTGTGCATCGGAAGCCCCACTGTGGGGGTCAGGAAATATGCGGGGGTGACCACTGACTAAAGACCTGGTTTCAGGGAGCACATGAGAGGATCAAGGTATGAAGTAACTGAGGGAAGAGGGTGGCTGTGGGCAAAACGAGAAAATAAAAGGGAAGAAGCAGTAAATTAAGAAAGAATGAACACAATTTTGAACGGGCCTTTGATTTCTGTCTTTACAAGTTTAGTCTCATTCAAATGGTTATTCTGTACCATCTGTTTAAACAGTTTCTGATGAAATACTTAAATCATCATCACTAAACTGATACCATCTGTGCATCAATATATTGCCTTTGTCATGGATTCCAGGATATTTTTCCATGTTTGAAAACACTCCATCATTATTGACAATTTCCATAACAACACTATAATGTTTACCATTTTTCATGAAAACACCATAGTTTTTGGTGTTTGCAAATGACAGACCCATACGGTACTTTTGTGTCTCAGCAACGGAATCTGCTTGACCCCTGTTGGCCCCCGTGTGAGATTCTGTGGCCTGCACATGAGCCCCATTCTCCGAGATAGTAGCACAATGTGCTTGCTCCTGCCACTGGGCAAGCCTAAAAATACGATCTTTAAAAACATTTAAATTAGTGACTGACCGGCGAGCATGGTGGATGCCTAGCAGCTCAGCTCTCTCACTAGTGCTCCTTATCCCTTCAAAATTGGCGGCATTGCTTGACCAGACTCCAAGGAAATACAGCTACAGCAGACCTGGTGATGGCATGTACCTCAGAAGCATAAAAGAAACAATCCCAACTGCCGTGTGGCAAAACAGGCAAGTCACTTAATCTGCTCTAGACCCGCACAGAAAGGATGGCCACTGACAGGGAGGAGATGGCTAAGGAGGCAGGAGAACAAGGAAAATCTCTTCAGGCCTTAATGAACTCTATGCACTCTGAAATGAGGGCAGGCTTTACAAACATTAATGCCCAGATGTCCCACTGGCAAACCCTCATGGAGGCTTTGACTGAAACTTCAGCAATGCATACCTCATGGTTCAGCAAGGTAGAGAACAAGGTGAGCACCATGGAGGAGCAGGTGGCTGAGCTGTTTAAAGAAAGGGACACTTTAGAAAATGCTGTGAATGAGCTGAGATTGAAACTGGATGACCAGAAGAATAGGACATGCAAGAAGAATGTGTGGATGATAGGCCTTCCCGAGAAACTGAAGGGCCACCACCCAGAAACCTGCATTACTAAATGGCTCATAGAGAAGCTGGAGCTCAGCAAGGAGGGATGGACCCAAGGTGGAAGGGGCGCACCAGACCTGGGGGGGGGAACCTAGGCCTGAGGACTTGTTTAGCATACAAAGTAATATATTCAGGTAGTCCTGAATATTTAACTGAAAAACTATAAGAAAAGGTTCATAAGCATCACTCAGAACTGGGGAGGGGGGGATCATTTGTGTGCCCAAAAATGCAAGATAAGCCTGGAATCATATTGATCAGGAGGGGAAACAACTGAATAAAAAACAATGGGATGACTGTAAATGTTTATTTAAGATTGGGCAGGGGTAAAAGCTTAAAATGGGGTTTGGTTGATAATCTGTTGGATAATCATTTGTAAATGGTATGTTTTTTACATTGTGCCTGTGTTTGTGCTTTGTCTATACATACTGCTTTTTATTGAGATGTACTTTGCACTGTGGCTAAATCAATGTGTGACATACTTAAGAATTGTACACAGGATCATCTTGAGAACAGGTTCTTTGAATCTAATGATGTTGTAAGCCAACTTCTTGTATAAAAATAAATCTTCTGCTACTGCTTTTCCTGTCACCCTAGCACCCAGGCATGCATGGGTCACATGGAACTAGCATACGAGGCTTGGCTGAGACCGTGTGTGTAACTTGTATTCAACCTCAGAAGGACAGCTTCCTATGAATCCTTGAACAATCAGATAATGTTACAGCCCTTAAATTGGCCACCATCTCAAGCTTGAATTACTAACTTTGTCTGTGGGCTGCATAGCACTGTTACAGCTACTGGAAATGCTGTGGGAGGGGGAGTAGCCTTAGCCATGGGGGGTCACTCACCAATTCCTGAACCTCTGACATGGATCCTAGCCTACTGCTGCAGTTCCAGACAACTAATTGCCCTAGATGGGCTCAGAGTGGACATCCTTGCCAGCAGGGGTTACCCCAAGACCAAGACAAGGACTCTAACATGGTCTGGTTGGTTTAAAAAAAAAAACTGCCATATAAAAGGGGAAAACAGTAAATGTTGCTGTTTGAAGTTCAGTTATGTTTGTAAACTATACAACTGTTTGATGCATGGAGCTGGGGGGAGAGACCGAATGGAGGGAGGGCTCATGGTGCTCTGGACAAACGACTGGCATGCTTTGGAGGTCTGCTCAGCAGTTCATGCTGTGAGGGGGTGGCTCCCCTGCTGAGAGGGCATACCCATCGATTTGTGTGGGAACCATTCATTTAGCTGGCTTGGCTAGCATGAGGGAGGGGGAGGGAGCGGCCTAGTGGGCCCGACCCTTCCCTCGGCACCTGCCACAGATATTTCAAGGTACCCAGCATATGCTATAAAGCAGGAGGCCAGTTGTCCTAAGGGGTGAGTGTACATTAGGGAGCAACTTCTGTAACAGGGAAGGGCGAGTGTTCAAATCACTAATGGAGTCTATCTACTGCATATGGGGGATCTGGGGGGATTCGTTTGGGGAGGCTCCCCGGGAAGAGTGGGGAAGGGGGCATGGGGAAAGAGGAGAGGTAGGGAGGGGCAGGTGAGTCTTCCATTTTGGAGGGAAGCTCAGCCTCACAAAACAGGCTGCAGTGATGAGAAGGGGAACATTAACCGGTACCACAGCAGAGGTTGCAAATAGGTGGTATAGCTCACCTCAACTAAGTTATAATAACATAGGATTACTGAATGTTTACTTGTGTACCTGTGGTTATCCCTCTATGACTTTTATCCTGGAACATCAATGGCTTAAAAATGCACATGAAGCAGAAAAAGATCCGGAGTGTAATTGAAAATACCAGCCCCGAAGAGGTGTTTATGCAGGAGATGTATGTCATGCCAACTGAGTTATAGCACCGTAAGAAAAACTGGGGGGAGGGGAACGGGGAAGTAGCGCAATGTTTAATTCGAAGGCCAGGAGTACCGTGATTTGGGTGCACCCTCACATACAAGCTAATGTACTTAGACTTGCATGGACTACTCTGTGAGGAGCACCATGGCTTCAGGAAGAGTCATGGAAAACGCACAGCGTTGGTCAGCTTCATTGAAAGAGTGCACCATGCTGTGGTCAGTGGCTTGCTGACCGGTGCCATATTCATGGACCTGATGACATGCACAGTGGCCTTCACTGCTACCTCTGAACAGCCAGGGGGGAGGTTAGGGAACACTGCACCACAGTCTTCAGTGACCAATTGAAGGCATGGTGCAGGGAGGAGGGGGTTGGCTGCATTGAGAACTGGGGTCCTATGGAGGAATAAAGGCCTTTACAAGGGAGATAGCCTTCATCCATCCAGGAGGGGAATGGCAGTCCTGGGTGGAAGGTTTAAATGTTACTTCTATGAGCATTTAAACTAGCCAAGGTGGGCAGAAAAAATGAGGAAGGCGATGAATTCCCCCAGAAAATGGAGCAGCATAGAGAAAAATCCCAGGAGAAATAAATACCCCAGGGATAGAGGGGCATAGGAGCAAGGAGAGAGGGATGGCAGGGGCAGGAGGTGGACCTAAGGGTGAGAGAAAAACTAGGGCGGGTGGATAGAGGGAGGATAAAAGGTGGGAGGACACTACCAGGGAAAAGAGACAGGTGAAGGATGGACTCAGGGAAGGAGGGCAAAATAGAGGCAAGGAGGAACATAGAAACAGAGAATCTGTCAGCAGATAAGGACCATACAGCCCACCTAGTCTGCCCATTTCTCCTACTTGGTTTGGCAATCCCTGCTCTTATCTGGAGTGCCTTTCCCCCACTCTGCTGTACAGCAGCGTGTCTTTATGCATATCCCATGCACTTTTGAATCCCCGTACTGTTTTCGCTTCCACCACCTCTGCTGGTAGGCTGTTCCACGGATCCACCACCCTCTCTGTGAAAAAATACTTTCTAGCATTTCCCCTATGCCTCCCACTCTCCAGCCTCATGTTATATCCCCTTGTCCTTGTGCACTTTCTTCTCTGAAATATGCTCCCCTCCTGTACCCTGTTTATTCCTCTAAGGTATTTGAATGTCTCTATCATATCCCCTCTCTCCCATCTCTCTTGCAGTGAATAGATGTTTAGTTCCTTGAGCCTTTCCTCATAAGGCTTGTGGTGCAGTCCATATATCATTTTTGTTGCTCTTTTCTGGACTGCTTCCATTCTGTCTATGTCCTTCCTGAGATGCAGTCTCCAGAATTGGACACAGTATTCTAGATGAGGCCTCACCAGTGATCTATACAGTGGCATCACCACTTCACTCCTCCTACTAGTTATGCCCCTTCCTATGCACTCCAGCCTTCTGTTTGCCTTCCCCACTGCTTTTTCGCATTGTTTGGCTGACTTTAGGTCATCAGATATGATAACCCCCAGGTCTCTCTCCTGACTTGTGGTGGCTAGAACCTGCCCCCCCTCCTGTATTCCTCTCTTGGGTTTCTGTGTCCCAGGTGCATTATCTTGCACTTCTTAGCATTGAAACCCAACTGCGAAACCCTTGACCATTCCTCAAGTAGTCTTACGTCGAGTTTCATTTTACATGGCCCCTCCTGTGTGTCGACTCTGTTACAAATCTTGGTGTCATCTGCGAACAGGCATACTTTCCCCTCCAGTCCCTCTACAGTGTCGCTTATGAAGACATTAAATAGAACTGAACCCAGCACCAATCCCCATGGAACCCCACTGGTCACCTCCCCCTCTTTTGATTTTATACCATTTACTACCACCCTCTGGGTCCTGCCTTTTAGCCGGTTTGCAACCCATTTTACCACTTCAGAGCCCACACCAGATTCCCCAATTTGTTAAGCAACCTTCTATGAGGAACAGTGTCGAAGGCCTTACTGAAATCCAGGTAGGCTACATCCATCTCCCCTCTCTGATCCACCACCCTGGTCACCCAGTCAAAGAAATTAATACGATTAGTCTGACAGGACCTACCCTCAGTGAATCCATGGTGCTGTGGGTCTTTTGCACTGCTTGACTCCAGGAACTTCACTGTCCTCTCCTTAAGCAGGGACTCCATCAGCTTCCCCACCACTCAGGTCAGGCTTACAGGTCTGTAACTGCCTGCCTCCTCCCTACTTCCAGTCTTGTGCAGGGGGACCACCTCTGCCCTCCTCCAGTCCCCAGGTATCTTCCCTGTGTCTAGTGATTGGTTGAAGATGGTTGTCAGTGGACCTGTTAGGACTTCCCTGAGTTCCTTCAACACTCTAGGGTGAATCCCATCTGGCCCCATTGCCTTGTCTGTCTTTACTTTTCCTAGTTCCTCCGAGACTCCATCCACTGTAAATGAGCTGGTGTCCACCTCTCCCCCTGTACATCTTTCCTCATGAGTCTTGGCCCCTCCCCTGCCTCTTCCTTGGTATATACTGAGCAAAAATAGTGTTCAGTGTTTCAGCTTTTTCAAGGTCGTCCTCCACCCACCCACCTTCTCCCTTTAGTCTAACAATACCACTTCTGGTCTTCTTCCTCTCGCTAATATAATGGAAGAAGGTCTTGTTCCCCTTCTAAATAGCCTGTGCTATTCCTTCCTTCATTCTTGCCTTAGCCCCTCTGACAGCTTTTCCAGCTTCTCTCTATTTCTCCAGATATTTCAGTCTGTCTTCTTCTTTCTGTGTCTCTTTGTATTTCCTGAATACCTTACTTTTTTCTCACTTTCTTGGCTACTGACTTAGAGAACCACAGTGGCCACTTCTTTCTTTTGTTTTTGCTAAGCAATCTGATACATTGACTTGTCACTCCTGCTGTGGATCTCTTGAGCCTAAGCTACTGTTCGTCTATCCCTCCCCCCATATCTTCTGCTGCCAGGGCAATTTTGAGCTGTTCCCCCACCTCCATGAAGTTTGCCTTTCAGAAATCTAGAATCTTAATCTTTGAATGACTTTCTTCTGCCAATGTGTTGACTCTAAACCACACAGTTCTGTGGTCACTGGTACTAAGGGGACTGCCCACCTCAACATCCATGATTCTGTCCCTGTTTGTCAGCACTAAGTCCAGTACCGCCCCCTCCCTGGTAGGCTCAACCACCAGCTGCCTTAGGTTTACCCCATACATGGCAGACATGAGGTCCCTGTTCCTTGATGTACTTGCAGTCTGGGTATTCCAATCTACATCCGGCATGTTGAAGTCGCCCATTAGTAGTACTTTCCCTTTGGCTGCCATATTATGGATGGCTTCCACTAATACTAGATCTATATCCTCCCCCTGCGTGGGAGGCCTGTAGACTACTCCAGCACGGATGGTTATTTTGTTCCCCAACTCCAGAGTGACCCACAATGCCTCTGCTTCTTCCCTGGATCCCTGAGCCTCCGTAGCTTTAATCCCTTCTTTTAAATACATAGCAACCCCTCCTCCCCTCTTCCCCTCCCTATCCTTTCTAAAAAGTGTATACCCTGGTATGGCTGCATCCCAGTCATGGTTCCCTGCATACCATGTCTCCATAACAGCCACAGTGTCCAGGTTTGTGTCTGCCATCAGTGCCGTTTGGTCTAGAATTTTGTTTCCCAGACTGCGGGCATTTGTGCACATGACCTTCCTCTCTGTGTACCCCCTTAATTTTCCTTGTTTATTGGTCTTTGCCCTGCTCCACATTAGTGATGTACCTGCTGTTCTCTCCCCATTGTAACCATGGTAGTTTTATGGTTAGATATTTTGCTAGTTATTGGGTCCTCACTACTTTCAGTTATGTCCTTTGAGGGGGGGGGCTATGTTAATCCCCTTGACTGTCTATGCCTCCCCCTTGGCAAGTTTAAGTGATCACTAAGGATGCACTTAAACTTCTCAGAGAGGATACCTTTGCCTTCCCTGGATAGATGCAGGCAATCTGGAGAATATAGTCCTTCATCCCTCCAGGTGAGGTTACAGTCCCCAATGAAGCCATACCGCACCTCGCCACACCATTTCTTCAGCCATTTGTTGAATTCAGTGATGCGGATGTCCCTCCCTTCCCCCTTGCCATGGACAGGTAGCACCTCCGAGAAGATGAGAGTCTGCTACTTGCTCAAGACTCCTCCCCAGCTCCTGAACTCTTCCTGTACTTTTCCTACATCTACCCCCTCTCTAGCCAGATCATTGATTACCGAGTGAATAATGGCATCCAGCTCCCCCCCTCCTTGCTACAGCCCTTGCAGTCCTAAGGAGTCACTTGCCCTCCTTCTGAACTGTGCCTGCAGGTAGGCACATTACCTCCCTCTCACCATTGCTACCTGACCCCAGCTCAGTCCCCCGGACAGTGGAGTCCCCAACCAGGATTTGCTTCCTCCTCCTGTGTGTTCTCCTTGCATCTTCCCTTGGGGTTCCATCCTGGATGACCCCCTCAGCCACCATGGTGTTCACTTCTGGAGATGCTGCGCAATCTCTATGCTCTGCCTGGATGGCATATGAGTTGAGAAGTGCCACCAGCT